>CM036318.1:6747852-8060443 GCA_020567845.1 Rhododendron henanense subsp. lingbaoense | reverse complement strand
GCTTTACAGGAATTGTTAAATGAGGATTTTGGTTGAGAGGTTCCTTCAGCTAACAATTAGAAGGTTTTTATCCTTCTAGAAAAACTCTATCGTAGCTCTTTGGAGCATTCGTTCGAATCATTCCTTTCGTTCCTTTCCAGTGTTGGAATCTTCCTCCTGTCTCTTCGACCGAATCATGTAAATCATGGCCTCACCTTTGTCTTTGTTGACAAATTTGGTTTGTCTAATATTAGTTTTGCATATTATTGGTTGATTTCATTGCGTCCATTATCTTTGAACTGAGTATTACCTGTCTCGTTTAATAGATACTAAGAATCTTAAAAGGGGAGAAAGATGTAGAGGAATTTGTAAAATTCCAGTTTGGAGATTGAAGAGGTACAGAAAACGAGGAAAATACTGACATCGAAGTTTATCCGCATTTAAGCGCAGAATCTCATTTGACCCGTGCATTGCTTGACACGGAAGACACCTCCCCATCGTTCAGCAGTGGGAACTGGGGAGCAAAGCAGCGGAACTTCCACAGAAGAATACTTGAAAGGAAGATGGAGCCGATCATCAAGCTTAAATTACCTTCTTTTCGCAGTCAACAAAACTATATTTGGCTAGCTGGTTTTTCAAGACACTTCTGCTGCAGCTGAGCTTGAAGTATGTGTCATCTGTCACTGTACAGTATGAGGAAGAGTTTGCACCCAGTAATGAGGTGATTTGTAGAGATATAGACATTGTGTTCATTTATGAAATTGAAAGGAACAAGTCCCTAAGAATGAGGGATGTTTAAGGTAAGGGCTTAACTGGTCTCTCTTTTGGGGGGGGGGGGGGGGGGGGAGAATGGCAAATTAGAAATTCTCTGGGAATCTTCGGAAAATATTCAAGGAAGTGATTGGTTCCACATTTTTCCCTAAACTTAATTTTCAACAATAATGTGCTCTCATGTCGTCGACCCCAATTTAGTAGGAGGGCAAAGTCCACTTTCACTCTCTGTGATTATTGCTATGTGCAGATATCCCCCTCATGGTCAAAACTGATTACATAACCTACTTGTGGTTTTGAAAATGTGCCGATAGATCTCATGCCGTCATGTTTTCTATCCATATTAACGAACACAACATTAAAAGACCGATATACCCTCATCATATCTCGTGATTCTTCTTCTTTTTTAAATCTAACCACATCATCCCCTATACCAAAAATTGAATCCAAACTATTAATATTGTAAATTTTGACGAGTACTACATCTATGCTAAAATTCAAGTCAATCAAATAATGAAAAGCTCATGGTTGAATCGATTTTGTTATGAAATTAAAATTTCAAATTTGAATTTACTAAAATTAGATCACTGGGTTATTGATGTCTGATCGAGATGATTTTTTACAGAAATACTCTATTATTTATTTAATACATTATGAACGACTCAGATTACATTCTAGAGGCGTGTGAAATACACCTCCGTTAATATGAATGGAAAACATGACGGCAGGGAGTTTATCAGCACATTTTCAAAACCACAAGTAGGTTATGTAGTTAGTTTTGAACCATGAGGGAGATATCTGCACATGACGATAACCACAGGGGGTGAAAGTAGACTTTGCCCTTAGTAGGACTAAATGTTCGGATTGGTTTGGTTATTGTTTAGCATTGATATTTTAACTACCAAGAAATTATATTATTAGTATTCGTAGTGTCTTAGTGAACGTTCTTCTGCGTGTTGCAAATTATTGACAGAGAGTAACTCAAAAGTACGCGAATACAATATATTTTCTTCGCACGATGACGATTATCAAGATAAACAAACAAGAGAAACTTTTGTATATCCCGAGGATACCAAGCCGGCCCCTTGGTATTCCCTTCGGTCTGTTTCTCATTTTTCGGCTATTTTTCGATCACATTTTGTTGATCAGCTTCGTTCATTTTGTAGAGTTCGGTGAAAACCTTATTCATACCAAAAATTGCGTTTATTGGACTTTATTTGATACATAATCAGCACACATGAATATTGAAGGAAACCAAAACTGGGTCCAAAAACACACTAAATTGGAACCCAGTTTTGGTTTTTTTTGCGATTTTCACGTGTGCCGATCATGTATCAAATAAAGTCTGATGAACGCGATTTTTTATTTGAATAAGGTTCTCACCGAACTCTACAAAATGAACGGAGCCGATCATCAAAATGTGATCGAAAAATATCCGAAAAACGAGAAACAAACTGGAGGAGATACCATGGGGCTTGATATCCCCAGGATACACAAAAGTTTCTCTCGACTGTCTGTCTTAGGATCAAGGATTTCTGGCGTAATTTGCGGCAGAAGGAGAAAATGTCAAGAAAACACAACTGGAATATGTGGAGGGAAGTCCATCACCTTTTCTTTTCCCTTCACAAATCCTTCCATATATATCAAAGATCCATACAGAGCCCTAGGTTGTTTTTTAAGGACCGCAAACAAGCCGATCCGAGTTTTGAAGTGCTCAGGGTCAGCTTATTTAAAATTAGTCTAGCTCAAGTTTGGTTTCAGCTCAAGTCGGCCCAAATAATCGAGCTCGAGCTTGGCTCGTTTATTATCGAGGCGTTCGAGCTCGTTTCGTCTAATAAAGGAGTCGATCCGCTAGAAACGAGCCAAACTTTTAGAAACAAGCCGCCAAGCTCCAACTAACTCGAGCTCGGCTCGTTTAGTCCGTTTACTAAACAAGATTAAAACTCGAGTTCGACTCGTTTACTAACAATCTGAGCCCATTACGAGCCGGGTTAATATTAAATCGTTTTGCAGCCCTAGTTGCTCTCCTCATTTCTCGTATAACGCTCACCCATTTACCCAAAAATAAAATTTTTATCAATCTGTCTCTGAGCAATTAAAACAAACAACAGCTGCATTATAGAATCCACCAACTAACCTTGATCAGTTCAAATCCAGATTGAGGGTACGTCATAAATCGATACATCTTTTTATAATCTGTAAAAGAAGCAATAGTCCAACTTCAAATTGAAAATCATCCAAGCGGAAAAACAAAAACTTAAATCAACTACCTTTAAAAGAGAACCCCAAGGTCCAAGGGGTTGGCCTAGTGGCCATCGCAGATTTAGGGGTTTGCTCCCTCCTCCAAAGTTCTCTGGCTTGAAACCTGTCAGTCCACACCCGACTACTGGACAGTGGAATTGGTCTCTCAAATTAAACTAGCCTGGACAATTATGTTTATAAAAAAAAACTTTTTTAAAAGAGGGCCCACAATCGAAAATGGCGAAAATTGGAGGATATTTAAGAGCTGGGAATGAAGGGTTAATGATCCTGTGCATGGGAGACTTATCTCCTTTTATCTAGGAGAAAATGACGGCTCAGGACGTGTTAATGTTGAAAATGTTCTTGGCGGGTATTAATTATCAAAACACGTCATTGCCGTCATTTTCCCTTTTATCTAGTTTTGCCCCGAACTTAAACGGGTTGGGCTTGGGCCACAATTTTGGACGTGGGTGGGCTTGGAGAACTCTGAGGTTCGTTCTGGATGGGCTTTGCACAGTCTCTCAGCCCAACACCTTTTTTCTTCGAAAATTTGACAGAAGTTTTTAGGATCTTAGTCACATAATTTTTCAAATTGTTCAGTGTTTTCACGCTCAATTCTCGCATTGCGTTCGCGCTTAGAATTCTCAATCTTCTCAATTTTAATAGTTCGAGATGTATTTCAAAAACGCTTTCACGCTTGCGCACTCGCACGCGAATTATGTGACTTAGTTTGAGACTTCTAGGGAAAAGAAGATAAAATAATTAAGAATGAAAATATGAGTAAAATGCAGAGAAAAAAATTTCAATTTGCCCAAAATTTGATCTTGCTATTTTAATTTGACTGTCACGTCTGTTTGAGTAAAAGATGAGAGAATGAGTAACTCGGAGAATAAGATAATTCATAAGAGACTCTTTTTTTTTTTTTTTGTCAATCGATAGAAGAGATCTTTTTTACATCAAATATGAAGTACAGAGTACAAACTCGGGACACTACATCAATTGTGAGAGTCCACGAGACAACCAAGGCCAACAACTCAACCAATACAAGAAATAAACCCATTATAGGATAGAAATAAGAAAGAAAGGAAAAGTCATCTAAGGGAAGAACACCCACACACAGGTGGAAAGACTCGAACTGCTGACCTCCTAGTGAGATGCAAAAGTCATAACCAACTAAGCTAACCCCAATTGGTTAATTTATAAGAAACTTACAACTTGTCGATTTGTTAAAAATTATTCTACACAATTCATTTCTGTAAGAATTTTATTAATATTGAAAAGGATCAGCTCAATCATTTTTTTCTTTTTTGTGATCGATGTAGGCAAATCTTTCTTATTGTGAAAAGGAACAATTCAATTCTTTTGGTTGCATAGCTCTTCTTATATTTCTCAATTCATTGAATACTCCTATAATCAGGGCGGGCTCATAGGGGAGGCGAGAGAAGCGACCGCTTCCGACCCCCAAATTTTGGTTCTAAATTGAGACCCCACTGTAATGTAACTTGCATATTAATATTAGAATATTTTCAAATAAAAACACAATTGTATTTTATTTTCTTCAAAAAAAAATTCAATCATATATATCTTTTTACATTGATATTGTCATAATTGTATCCTTTTAGTTTGATTTATTTATTTTTTGTTATTTTTGTACTTTTATCATTTTCTTAAGAAAATCATGAATACGTAAGGGGCTCAATATTGGAAACTCGCTTCAGGCCTCCAAAATATATGTGCCGGCCCTGCCTATAATTCTGCACGAGCACGACCCCTCTTGTGTGAGATACACAATCTTTTAATTGGGGATTTTGTGACAATTTACCGTAAAAAGTATCGTTGCGATCATTTTGTGGTGATGCAAGCTTTTTTTTTTCACCATTTTTTTGAGAGAAGATTTGATTAATTTGAGTTGTTCATTTTAACGAGCGCGGAAAAAAGATGGAATTATTCTAATTGCAGTTGCATAATTAATTCTGTTTCATTTTACTTGTCTTTAATTTGGAATACATGTGATTTATTTTCATTTTAAACTTTTTCTTTGTCTGTGAGTTCAAGGTACGTAATTAAACATAATCGATAGCGAAATTATTGTCTAATAATTTATTTTCCTTGATATGATGATAATCGTCCTTTTCCCCCTTTCTTTTCTTCTTCTTCTTTTTTTTTTTTTCCTGGGTGACATCATATTAACCTTGAAAAAAATGTATAATACTCCTATATCTATTGCGAATCTTGGAATGGCAAGATAGAATCATGGTGAATTTAAAATTGAAATGATCTTTTCGTACAAAAGCTTTGAAAGAACTCACACAGTTAAAATACTATTACAAATGAGGGACCCTACAAACGATATTACTGAAATTTGAGAAGGTGAATATTTTTATGAGTATGATGTCGTCTATGGATTGTGATTGTATCAAATTTCTCTCATTTTCATTTAAGGTATACATGTGTGTTAATTTTCTCGTACAGTGTATCTGATATTTTTGTTTTCATTTATTCCTGCATGTGTGAATTAATAATAACAGCATAATAAATTAAATAGAAAGGAAAGGAAAAGACAGGCAAAATATATCGTCTAAAATATCCCTCAAACCTAAGAAGAGTTATTTAAATCATTGTTCTATAGTAGGGACATAGCACTGTGTGCTGGGCGGCATCCGAGCTGTTCATTCGGCAATTCTTTGATCCAAATTTCATCTCGGCAATGAACAACTCGGATGCTACACGATGAAAATGTGATTTGGACCGTTGGATAGCCAAACGGATGACTCAAATGCCGCTCAGCACCGTGCAGCTGGTCCACAGCACTGTCCCCAGTTGGAAAAATCACCTTCATAGACCCCACATCTTTTGCAATACAAACAAAACAAGGATCTCATCTAGCTATTGGACAAAAAGATCCTCAATTTATAACTTCTCTTATTGATTTAGACCATAAATAAATTTCTGCAATATATCTCTGTCATCCAAAGGCATACGTAAGGATATATAATATATACTTACTAGCGCATGCCCGTGCCTGAAGGCACGGCTCGAACATCGGTACTCAATTCTATTTTGGGTGTTTATAAGCAAGGTGTGAGCACAAAATGAAGGAAATGAACTTGGTGTCAACCAACTGTGGCTAGTTCAATTGGTTAGAACTTTTGCATCTCAATAAGAGATTAGGAGTTTGAATTTTCCCACATGCGTGTGTGTTATTTTCTTTGTATTTGTTTGAATTATTTCTCCCCATAATGGAGTCAGTAGTTGGGTTGGACTTATAATAATTGTGGAAATATTTCTAATTTCATGTATTTTTTATACTTGTATTCTCCTACCTCTTGAAAAATATAAAAAAAAAAATGGGGTCAAAAAGTTTGTGTATGTGAAATGGCTATACAAATTTGAAAGATTTGAAAGAAACTTTCTATCTTTCAAAGTTACAGAAAAAGTTTCTAACAAACAAAATGAGAACGATTAGAGTGGATTATCTTGTATCCCAGCACAAATAATTCGAGATATCAAAATGGATAACCGAACGATTTGGTGCCAAATATATTAATAACATTTCAGCAAACAGAAGTGAATACTCAAGTACTGGATTTTGTTGAAAGCTTAAATCTCCCTTGTTTTCATGATAATGTGAATTATGAACCATATCCGAACCCCTTTTGTTACATTTTTAAATTTGGTTGGCTCTAAAGAAGTTCAGCCACAACATAAGGGTGCAACTAAGATAGTTTTTCCTTTCAGCCTCTCTGGGGTGAATGGTACACTAAAATGGTCAAACCTTAGTATGAATAAATAAATAAATAATCTGAAACCACTGAGGGAATATCAATTTTAACTTTGTTATAAGAAAATGCAAAATGAAAAAATTCATATCCCTCCAGTCTCGATCAAGAGTACTCATAGTCCTATAGCAACTCAAAATGTATAAAACTCAACATCTCCCAAAGACATGGACCCTTAAATTTTCTTTTTTTAAAAAAACTAAAAGCCTTTGCACAGGTGCATAAAGATGGTGTAACGACTGAGAAATAAATATAACACAAAGCAAATTAAGGGCACATAGTTGAGAATCATTTCGGTCAAATGAAAACAACATTGTTCAAATAAAAAAAACCAAGCACATAGTTAATAAACAAAAGAAAGGAAATGTAAGACTACCGAAGATGATAGATGAAATAGTAAAACAAACCCAAAATTGGAACACTAAAGATCATAGTTCTCCTTGGGGACAGCTCCTCATGGTCAATACATCCATACAAATCCATATTAATTTAGTAATCACTAACTCTTCATATATTGTTATGTAAGTCACACTCTTCATTGTTATGCAAGTCGTTGATATTTTTTTTTATAATGAGAGATCTCCATAAATCTTTTTCAAAACAATGTGTGAGAAAGAAGGGACATCTAAACATTGAAGATATACCCTTTTTTTTTTGGTACGTCAGAATTTTATTGAAGATATACCTGCACAAAGAAAACAGCAAAAGTAATGTCCAAGTGAATTCAACCATTTTTTGTTACTACAAATCACAATCCATTTCCATTAATCAAGAAACACATTGATATACTACGAAAAACACAAATGATGGAAAAGTACACAACTTTGTTTGAATCATGAGAAAGCAAGACCTAATAGTAATAACAGTTGAGATCAAAATAATTATATTCGAATCAGAAAATCATAATCACCAACCAACTGAATTAGTATTGGTTCTTTAAATGAAATTGAAAGGATCGAAGATATGTTTAGTCTAATCCCATATGAAATTTGAAAGGATCCTTTCAATTTTATGGTCTGATCAAAATACTATGGCCATGCATATATCCGTTTGTCGCACATTTCATCGAACACGTCTACACATGCCATTCTCAACAATTGTTCATGGAAAACAAATTCATGAAGATTTTCTAGAGGTTATATACTTACGGAATTTTGCGAGGAAACCCAGTGCGGAGTTCGGAAGGTATCACGTCAATCCCCAAAGTTTTGAACCAGAGTTGTGTTTGCAAAGGCTACAAATCAAACAAACCAAAATTAAACAAACGGATTCAAACCAAAAACTGTATTGTCGTCTAAAATATAACCACCTCGAATCCTAGTAGAATACATGTGTGGTCACCACATAAAATTGTCGACATCTTTTCTGATCTCATGATTTCCTAGAGAGAAAAAATGAAAAACATGAGAGGAGCGCAAACCATCATGACCACCAAACCTTCCCTTCATCCAACGATCTCCATACTTGGAGTTCTTCCAACTCCACGTCCCCAGTCCACACCTATTATAATTATTGATTAAAGGAACACATTTGATAAGAAATGGGCCCGAATTATTGTGGGACGTCAATTATATCTCCTCTTCTCTTTCTTTTTTCTCATACACATGGTGCTAACTACAATCCTACTCCCCTTGGATTTCTGCTTCTTCTCATCTGAAAAAATGGGACCGAATTATTGTGGGACGTCAATTATATCTCCTCTTCTCTTTCTTTTTTCTCAACCTCTCTTTAATCAACCCAGCCAAACTATTGGTTTTTTGGAAAGAAAACCAATACTAAATGTGATGAATTATTATTGGTTTTTTTCCAATTTTTGTTAGAACAGACCATAAAATTTGAATTTAAACTTATTTAGGTAGTCATATAGAATAGGTAAGATATACGTGTACAATTAATTCTGAATTAGGTTTCGGAAAAGAAAACAGAGTTATATGTTAGTTTCTTCATATACGTACGCGTACAATTCAGTATTCTACACAAAATTATACTTGAACAACTAAACGTGTAAATTCTTTTTTTTAAATGTGGTAAAGAAGAAAACGTGGTGTTGTGAAACCATAAAAGGGGAAAAAATTAAATGTAAAAGGGAACAAAACTAAAACAAAATCAATTAAAAAAAGGAAGGAAGATATGTTTAGTCTAATCCCATATAAGGGAAACGTTAAAACTTAAAAGGAATGTAGAATGAATGGTGGAGATTTATGTAGGCAGGGGGATAAATCTAGAGCGTTGGTTATCTTTTGGATTCAAACACAGCTCTATTTTATTATATAGATATTTCAACATATTCTAAAAATCATGACCAAATTAGGAATAAGACCCTTTGGATTCTCGTTACGATCATTTCTTGGGGACCAAGAAATATCTATTTATAAGAGCATCTCCAATCCAATACTCCATTTGAGAGTATCAAAATAATATTTTTTACTCATAAAGTGATTATAGAGGAAATTACTATTTATGTTTACACCAACCACAAACCCTCTATTTTTGTCTCTAAAATCACTTTATGAAAAAAAAAAAAACCTTTTTTATACTCTCATGAGGATAAAAATTAAGTAAGAAAAGCAAACAAGGACAAAAATATGTTTTAAAAAGGTGAATAGTGTTTTAGAGATGGTCTCTATATTTTCTCTTACCCTCTAAATATAGAGTACCAAAATTCAATACTCTCAAATGGAGGAGGGTTGAGAGGATGGATTGGAGTGCTTTGATACTCTCAAATAGAGATATAGAGTATGGGTAGGAGATGCTCTAACAATTGAAAAAGAAAATAACACAGCTTTCATAAAAGGTCCCAATCTCTGCAAGTAAACACATTATGTACTCATTTGGACTTCCATAACCAATTAACTACGTACTCAGTATAATTTTATCTTCGGCTACAAGGCAATATATGGCTCCAGGAGATCTGCTTTAGGCCCCGTTCCAGAACGCTTCTTAAAAAATAAGTACTTATTTTGCCATTTCTTTTTCAAAAATAAGAAGGGGCATTCCACAACACTCAAATAACAAGTTTCTTTCACATTTTCAAACTCAAAAATAATGTAAATGAAAAAAAAAATTAATTTTTTTTCACCGTATTAAAGATCTCAATGAGATCTATCAAACAAGATCCATTGTGATAGGAAAATTATTTGCGTAAACACATGATTTTTGAGCTTTAAGTTGCGTAATACAAAAAATAAGACTGTTGGTACTTATATGGGCGCCGGCGGAGGGAAATCGGTCCGGTGGCCGCACCGGGCCGTCTCCGGCCACCGGATGGCCGATCCGAGCCGTCCAAAAATTCTACAAAATAAAACCAAGAGGGCTTGCGCGGGAATCAATGGCATCCGAGGTGTGTAGGGTGCTTGATCGTAGCACCTTTTTTTCGTGTACAATCCATACTAATTTTCGTGTATATTATACACGAAAAAGAGGTGCTCCGATCAACCACCGTACACACCTCGGATGCCGTTGTTTCCCGCGCAAGCCCCCTTAGTTTTTTTTTTAAGAATTTTTGGACGGCTCGGATCGGCCATCCGGTGGCCGGAGACGGCCCGGCGCGGCCACCGGACCGATTTCCGACCGCCGGCCCTCATTCCACCTATATAAATTCTTCCAAGCCTTCTTATTTTTCTGGAACACCCCTTATTATTCAACAAAAAATAAGCTGATTTTTGGGTTGTGGAACACAGCCTTACTCTGTTCCAGGATAATGATTTTGGCGACGTCGGGTCCCTTTTGGCCTAACTTTTGAAGAGTTTTTTTTTTTAACATGGTCTTTATTGTTGTTTTCTCGTAATCTTTACAAGATTTGGGGCAAACTTTTACATCATATTTTTCGTCTCGACGAGATGAATCGGAAAAATATAGAAACATATACCAAAGTTAGAAAAAGTTGATGTAAAATTAATCTTTGGGTCTTTTTCGTCGACTTATATGTATGAATTGTTTTTAACTTCGATTTATGTTTTTATACATACTCGACAGGGTACGTATAAATTTTAAATGGGTAAATTTCACTTACCTTCCCTGAAGTTTCTAAAAATTACATATATTTCCTCTTAAATTTTTGAAATTGCATTTACCTCTCCTATCAAGGTTAGGACCTAACAAACTTTCACGAGGAAAGCAAAAAAACATTTTTGCCCATTCTATTATACTAAATAAAGAAAATTGTAAAAAAGAAAAGAGAAAGGTTGTGTGTGCCAGCTACCAATCCACTACGTGTAGGGTTGTGATGAGTTTCACTAATCCTTAGGTGTATTACATGCATTACGCGCGCACGCACGAGAGAGAGGAGAGAGAGAGAGAGAGAGAGAGAGAGAGAGAGAAATCTGAAAGGAAGAGAGAAATGGCTTAGGGTTTGAAATCGATCAATCCCCTTGTTCATCTAGTGGTACCCTACGATTTGGAAAAAATGAAAAAATGGGAGGAGATGTCTGTAATTGTTAGAAACCTCAGGGGAGGAAAGTGAAGTTTACCCGTTTTAAATTTATGCCGAAGACTTTTCATAGTACGGAGTATTTCGGACTACTGAGATAAAGAGAAAGCGACCCACCTGCCTCTGTGCATCTTCGGAATATTTCCTTGAACTTGCGGCTCCCCTGGTTCGTCCATTTCCTTTCCTCCATTAAAATGCTGCCATATTTTCCACCCTTTTATTGGACTTTGTCCCTTTGACGCCGCTCCTCATCTCCTTTATAATCTCTCTCTGGACACCGTTTCTTGGTTTCTAGGGTTTCAGTATCCCAAACTCACAGCCATCTTTACCGGAAGGAAGGAATTTCACATGGGATTGACTGGATAATCGCCCAATTACGTTCTAGGGTTTCTATGGTATGTGGGTCTTCTCTATTTTTCCGAATTACGTTCTTTTCTTTCTTTACTATCTTGGCTGATTTGAGATTGCGTAGAGCAAAATGGGTTCTGACTTTAATCTTGAATTAACAATTAACAATATTTATGTGGTTCAATTGTAATATGAATTTGTGTCTGGTTTTACTTGTTGATTGTTTTTTTGACCCACTCAATATGTGAAGTCTAGGGTTTCTATGGTAAGTGGCTTTTCAAGTTCCATCCTTTTTCTGCTATGTGATTGCCTAGACAAATATGCCCCTTGAATTCACTGTGTGTACTTGTAAATTGCATATGGGATTGACCGGGTAATCGCCTATGTAGCACGGACACTTTGTCATAGGTCACGTACCAGTGTCGGACACCGACACTCTCCGGTTACAGTCTTTTCTTTACTACTTGGCTGCTTTGAGATTGCGTAGAGCAAAATGGGTTCTGACTTAAGCTTGAATTTACAATATTTTTGTGGTTCAATTGTTATATAAATTTGGGTCTGCTTTTACATGTTGATTGTTGTTTTGACCCACTCAATATGTCACTTCTAGGGATGGAAAGTGGCTTTTCAAGTTTCATCCTTTTTCTGCTATGTGGTTGCCTAGAGAAATATGGTTTATGAGTTTTATCCTTGAATTCACTGTGTTTACTTGTTAAGTGCGCATGGGATTGACTGGATAATCACCCAATTGCGCGTTCAAGGGTTTTTGTGGTGACTGGTGAGTGGGTCTTTTCTATTTTTGCAATTTTTCCATCTTTTTCCTAACTTGGTTGATTGAGATTGCATAGAGCTATTTGGGTTCTGACTTTAAGATTGGAATAACAATGTTTAGTAGTTCACTGGGATAAGAATTTGGGTCTGGTTTTACTTGTTACTTGAACCACTTAATATATCACTTATAGGGTTTCTATGGTACCTAGTGTCTTTTCAAGTTCCAACCTTTTTTTCTGTCATGTGATTGCGTAGAGAAATATGGCTTATGACTTTTATCCTTTAATTCACTGTCTTTACTTGGTTATTGCCTGACCCATTTGATCTATCACCAATAGTTCAAGTTGCATAGCAACATTTTCAAAGCTTAACTCTTTTTTCCTTGGTTATGCATTCGAAGTCCTGATTTTTGTCTTGCATTATTGTCTCCAGGTTTTCAGTGTTTTCCAACACCCAACTTGAATCTAAGAAATTGAGTATATACGTTGATTAAAGAATCAGCAGATTGGGTAAAGGTCGGAGTCGTAAGCCTATCCGTCCTGTTAGATTTGGGTGTATTTGTTCAGTCACTTTGGTGGTTTGTTTTTATCAAAATGGATGACGGGGAGCTCGATTTCTCAAACCAAGAGGTGTTTGCAAGTACCAACATGGGTGATCTCCCTGGAAGCTGCTCTATGGATAGCTTTTTCGACGACATTTTCAAGGATAATCATGCCTGCACTCATACCCACACTTGCAACCCACCGGGTCCCGATTCCTCTCACACGCACACTTGTTTTCACGTGCACACCAAAATCTTGTCCGCCACCAGTGAAGACAAGGCTTCCACTGAAGATACTTCGGAGTCCTCAGAAAAGAAGTCAAAGAAATGCTCAGTGGGCAATCGTGAAGCGGTTCGCAAGTACCGCGAGAAGAAGAAGGCACGTGCTGCTTCTCTAGAGGATGAAGTTGTGAGATTGAGGACTCTAAACCAGCAGTTGCTCAAGAGATTGCAAGGTCAGGCAGCATTGGAGGCTGAGGTGGCAAGGCTCAAGTGTTTGCTTGTAGACATCAGGGGGAGGATTGAAGGGGAGATTGCGTCTTTTCCTTATCAGAAGCCGGCTAAAAGTGGTAATATGTATCAAAACATGGTTAATCCGAACTTTCCCGGTGCGTACATACCAAATCAGTGTAATATCGAGTGTGATGATCAGGGCTACTGCCTTCAACCAGGGATGGAAGGAAAAAGTGGGGAAGATATGTTGTTAAATGGTCAGGGCTTTAATGGTTGTGAATTTGAAACTATTCCTTGTTTGGGGAATCAAAACGATGGGTTGAAGGAGTTCTCTAGTGGTGGAAATGGGAATGTATCTTCTACAGTCAATCCTTCGCGTGCAAACAAGAGAAAAGGTGAGACTGATGTTTTATGTTTCAGTTATTTTCTTGGATATGGATAGAAAATGTAGGACTGGTTAAAATTAGGTATGTAGGATACATCTAGTGTTATTGTATGGTAATGAGTAACTGCAATGTTTGATATTTGTTAAAAAATTTGGGTTCCTTACTGGAAGCAGTTCTGTTTTTTGCAATTTTATACGATATGTTTTTTGATAACCAAGTGTCCGAGCCAGCTTACGCGCAACTCGACATGTTTATCCGATATGTTTCATGTTCTCAATTTTATCTGATATGTTTCACATTCTTATATCCAGGCTGCTCATTTCTAATCTCAATGTTGGATGCTTTTTCATTTTCGGGCTCCTAACTAGAAGCAGTTGGATCTCTGACTGTGGAGTGGTGTTAATTTCATCTTGAAAATAACAGTAACTTCTCTCCACATTCAAAGTTTCAGCTGAAGAATAACGCTATGAGGAAATTTTGCAATTTGTAGGGCTAGTATTATAGTTTCGCTGTTTCGTGACTCTGCAGTCTTATCTGCAGTTAGTGTAGTTTGAACTTGGTGTGTTTTTGCCATGACATTTTGGTTTTCATTTTTTCTCTCTTGGTTAGCATAATTACTTTTAATATGAAGTTAGAGTTACTTTCGTTGAGAAAAGTACTATTCTTCGATATCACTAGATATTATGGTGATTTAGATAGTTTCCAATCCAACCTAGCATGATCAGCTTGTTTGAGGAAGGACTTGAAGCCCGAGGGAAATGGATTTGTGTTGCAGTCAGTTTTTTGGATCTGAGGTTGGATTTTGTTTGCGGGTTCACTTGAGATTTAGCAGCCCCAATTAACTGGGAAACTAGGCTTGGTTTGTTTTGTTTAGTTTGGTTTGGTAAAGGTTTATTAGCTAAAAGAGGCAGCAAGACAAAACGTGGCTGAAACCCAGACAAATGAACACACCTATGGCTAACATTGCCATTTTACTGATATGATTCCTTCTCAACAAATTTCTCCATACATTTGAGGAAAAACTGCACTCAATAAACAACTTCTTATGAGATCCTCAGCTTGCAACGTAGCAAACAAACTAAGCAGTTGCCCCTCCTCTATCCGTTGATCTGTCTCTATTTTCCTAGCTTCCCCAAAAAGAGAGCTATTGAATGGAAGCCCGTCTAGGAACATTTTGGTTGAACCCCAACTTACTCCAAGGAACAACATTGGGTGAACGAGTAGCCACCCCCAGATGCAAGGATGGTTTTTGATGTATTTATGTATCCATTTAACCCATAAAGTATCAGATTATTACATACTGCCTGCAGGTGTCTGAGCACAGTTGCACAAACTGACCCTCATTCATGATAGCCCCTTTTGTTTGAGCTTAACACCAGCCCACAAAAATGATCTCAATAGGCTTTCCATCTCCCCAAATCACCTTCCGTTATAGAATAAGTAAATAGCTCCAATAAAATTGAAGATTGGGATGTCTATGTAAGAAGAAAGGATAAGATAAGTACAGTCAGCTAAAGTTTGGCCCAGATAGGATGAGCCCTTTATATATTTTTCTTGATAAGTGCAGGATGAGGCAGCAACAAGTATTGGATTAATGTGTAATAAAGATTCGTGTTCCTAGTATACAATATCTATTTGTGAGGTGTCAGGATTAGGTGAGGACATTTTTCCCAAAAGATGTATAAGAATTCCTTCTGCATCTGTATGATTATATGGACTATGCAGTGAACCTCATGTGTGTTTTAGTATATTATTCATATTGCTGCGACTTGGAAAAGTTCTGACCGTTAAAAAATAACTGCAAGATGGTGGGAATAGGAAAAAAAAATGAAGGGCCCAGGCATTGATTTAGACATCAACACGTTAGTTTGAAACTGTATGAACCATGTTTTCTTTGTTAACATTCTGAAATTCGTTGTTTTTGTTAATTAGAAGCACCTAAGCTTTGATGTAATTTGAGGACTTTTGACTTTCTTTTGCTGTTTCTTACAAACATGCACATGGTATTTTGTTTTATCAGGAGGGACTCGTGCAGCATCGGAAGGCTCAAGAGCTACTGGGATGTAGCATATTAATAAAGCAGGATACTAGATGTCTACCAATAAGTAGTTTTGCTGGATTTCCGTGACATCTCCCCTCGGGCAACTACATGTTCTAGTTTTCAAATTCTCCGCGCTGCCTTGATATTGGGCTCCATTGCTCTATCGACGTTGGCTACATTTATAGCTTCAGTCTGTATTTTGTGAAATGTATAGACCGTGATATGGTTGGTTGTAGGACTTAGCTGGGAGAGACCCAACTTTTGGCTTCCATGAAGCTTCTATAGCTTTTCTGCTCTGTCCTTTTATTGTTTATCATGACATGTAAGTTGGTCGTGAAGTTGTTTGAAAACATTGCTCGGCTGTTTATCCTTCAACCTTTTCAATCTTGAAGTTCTCTCTCCATATGTGTTTTCTTCCCATTTCCTACTCCCTAATATATGGAAACTTCTAGCTCAATGTTGGATGCTGGATGTCTTTCTTGTTACGGTAGAGCTCTAAGTTTTCAGGTTAATGGGATGGTGGAGAGGAATTCATGCGGTCGACTTCCCTTCATTGTGACAAGTTTCAGTTTAGCTTTGGTTAATAATACTACGAGCTGAGGTTGTTGAGTTACATACATGTTTTGGCTACTCTTCGGTCTAACAAGAGCACGTATCTGGTTTTTTCAACATAAGCTTCATTAATTGCCACATAATGTTGACCTTCTTCAACACCCCAGTGCTGGCCTTCTCCACCACACGTGCTTCTCTACCACATGTGGTGGAGAAGGCTGCTGCTAGGGTGTTGGAGAAGGTCAGCACCATGGAGGGATTGGATGGTAGTTTGTAGTATATGTTTTGCGAGTTCAAAAATACCCATGTCAACGACAACCAACTTTGATCATAGTAGATGATCTTGTCAAAGAACTAAAAGTTCAAGTCAAAAGTTTCAAATCAAACATCATATCAGATGTATAAGACATCCTCTTACTCAAAGCTTAACCTCTAGGGAGAGATTGCACTAGACCCCTATGGGAGTTACAGATTAGTTCACAGTTTGGATATCATCATCCTCGCGATAAATACTATCAGCCATTTGCCATATTTGAAGGCTATTGTCTTCAGCTACACTTGAAATAACCCATGGCTCGTTCTTGTTCCACGAGAAATCAGATATCTTTGCTTTGTGACCGCCATGAGAAAACAGAAGCTCCGGTGGGCCATCTTCAGCTTCTCCTTCCAACTGCTCATCTCCAATCCTGAAGCCATATTCGTTCATTAGAATAAAATGGGAAATACTTCAATAGGTTCAAAAACCAATTCTCATACATGCGTATCAGAAGATTAATAACAATTAAAGTCATAATTTAAAGGGAATTGAAACACCAGATACCATACACAAGTTTCAGTGGTATATCAAACTCAATACAATACCTGTTAAGGTCCCAAACCATGAGTCTCCTGTCACCAGCGGACGATGCCAAAACAGTTTCATGATTAGGATCCCATTCTACCTGGAATACTTCCTCTCTGTAAGGAAAACAATCCAGTGAGCAACTTTTGAAATTCGACTATATAAGTCTACCACAACACTTCAGACACAGAAACATCTTTGCCTTTGAAACTTTTGTGAAATAATAGTTGACATTATAAGGGGAAATACTAACTGATGCTGATACAGAGCATGAAAATACATGAACCAAAGCACCATCAAGTATGTTTAAATATCCTTTTGTAAATTCAGTTACCAATGCAGCAACTTCACCCAAAATTACCGAATCTTCAGAGCTCATCAACATACTTATTAAATTCTCATGGCACTGGAGTATAAGATCTATCTGAAAGCCAAAAGACTTACGTGTGGCTACTCAAAACATGCAATGGAGATGCCAGTTTCCGTATATCGAACAAACCAACAGTAGTATCTGATGATGCAGTAGCCAGAACCCATTCGTTATAAGGGTTAAAGGATATGTAGTTCACCTGGGACCATGAACGGAAAAGGTTATTAGTAAAAACAACAAAGCCATGAATATTCTTATGCCGAGAACCAACAAAAAATGAGTTGCACAAATGGGAGAAGAGGACAAAGTAAGGGATCAGACCTCAAAATCTATGGACAAACTGTTATTTTCTATTTTCAGTTATACAAGGCAGGTCCTCCATACCTTAACCATTGCAAAGACAAGACAGGGTGAATGCCAAAAAGACAGTATACAAACTCATTTTCTCTTTCGTCACTCATATAAGGCAGATCCTCCGACCCTTAACCATTGCAAACTCTAGACTTGGTGGCACCCAGGGTGAACGCCAAAGGACCACTCCCAAGAGCTGGCTCCCGTTAAATGGGGGAGCTGTGAGGAGTGGAATAGGTGCACTAATTGGTCAATCTAGAACACGAAAAACATCTCAAGGTCACTTCAGAAGCCCAAGCTTTTTCAAACCAAGCAATGGGAAACCAATAGAAAAAGCTTCCAAGTTTCCTGAACATCTAGTTCCAAGTGGTGACTGAGAACAAATTTAGTACTGTTGTAGGATCCATACAAATACAACCGAGATCAATAATCAATTACTGCTACATACCCAAAAACTACAAAGGTATATGAATGGAACATAATTATATCCATGCAATTTGTCCTTTATCCTCAAGCACGTAACAGGAATTTGCACTTACATGTCAATATTTGAAAAACATACAGTAATGCAGCAGAATAAGAATCTTTGGGCTAACTCATGGTGTTACTGTTAAAGAGAACTACCCAAAATATGCGTTCTTATTACTTCTATTTTCACAAGCTATGCAGATTTATACATGCTAAGGGTAGTGACAAAACTGCAGGAACGTCTGGAGACCGCACCTTTTTCCTTCTTTTTTTTGGGTAAATTGGCGCCATTTTCTTACTAATCTGAGACAGCATTGTTCCATATAGGAGGGGCCCATATAGGAATAAAACATAAGAATAAAGGCTCATAAACAAATATGGTAGGATTGAACAAGACAAGTAGGTCATTGACTGAATACTAGCTAAAAACAGAATAGTGGTACTAGTACACAGTACACATGATGAAGAAGTATGTATTGGAAACTGGCATTACAAAACAAAATATGTTTGGATTTTGGTGACTTTGAGACTAAGTTTTCATTTCTCTACTTAAGAAGATGCTAATGGCTGATGGTACAACAGAGTACAAAAACTGCAATTGACTTAAAAGGGCCTATGATTTACACCTTACTGCTGATAGAGTAGGGTTGAAAGTGACGTATTAAACACAAGTAAGATCTCACTATGACAAATAACCTCACTATGAATGATTCCAGTAGGTCCGGACTCCCGAGTGGATTCAGGTTGAAACTAATCAACTTGCAACACTTATAGCTTCGTCAATTTTATGTTGTTTTTTTCTATTTCCAACTGATCACATCGATTTATCTTGTTCTCCCAATGCTCATTCATCCTATCACCCTAGAGATACACCATGGCAAGTAGTCTTGAAAAGTTGGTACATGTAAAATATACAGTTGGAATGCCAATAAAATCAGATTATAGAAATACACATGTTTCCATGGAACAGGTAACCAAATCAATCACAGTGACTAACTAATAAATTGAATATCACACAGAACTAATGATAGTCATATCTTATAAAGGTTAAAATTGTTAGCATTTCAGAATGCATGGATGGAAACCAAGAAATGCCTATTCACAGAGTGGCACAACCATCCAAGTGAAGATAATTACAAAATTACCTCTTTCTCATGAGCTTGGACAGAATGTTGGGCTGTGTTTGTGCGCGAATCCCAAATCATTAGGTAGCAATCATCCCCCACAGACCCAAACAAATTCTCATTCTTTAAGTGCCAGGCTACATCCTCAACCACACTTCCATGAGCCTAATTCACAGGTAACGATTAATTCAGCATTGAACGAACCCAATTGACAACAAACGACTATGTGCTTGGAAACACAAATGAAGAGGGTAAGAGACAAATTAACCTCATAAACATGTATTGCGTCAAGCACTTTATCTTGAGGCATTGAGGAAACATCCCACAAACATATTTTGCAGTCATTTGAACCACTCAAAAGGTAACCCTCTTTTAATTGGCTCCAAGACAAACCATACCCTTCTTTATCATGACCCCTCAATCTCAAATCAGGGTTGCATGATGCTCCTTCCTCCTTCATTGAGTGTTTGCTACAGTCAAAGACATACACTTCACGCCCACTAGTCTTTGCTGCAACAACAGATGGGTTCTGAAACATACATCGTGCCCTATTCACCTCTCCATCAACATGTATCTGTTGTATGATCTCCACCTGTTATAAAGAAAAACTCTTTTGTATAAGAAAGCACATACCTTGATGCACATAGATGATACAAGATCAGGCATGCATAGGAGGGTATATAAGTAGGCATTCCTCCAACAATGCTTATCTTCTTTCCCCTATGATATATCGATCTCCTCGTTAAATAATCTAGAGAGACCATCACAAGGCTCAAACAAGCAACCAGTACAGACGAACACTTGAGCAACAAGAGGTGCACAAAACGTTGCCTTTATATAAAAAGTGCTGCTCTACAGTAGCCATGGTGGTAGGTTGTGCAGCGTAATCTGGGCTATTGCTTCTTTCTGAGAATCATCTCACTCCCTATAACCTGACCTCATTCCAATCCATTTCCAAATGGAATGAATTATGTTACACCATCTGAAAAAGTGGGTGAACACAACCATCACTTGTAATTGGCTAAAAGAGTGGGGGTCACTATTTTAATTGGTAATTGGACCCACCTCATTGGTTAACCAATCATATATGTTCACACAAGTGTAGCTGGCTAAACAAAATTGGAATCATTTCCATACAGGTAGGAACGAACGTGCTCCCTTTTTGAAATATTGAAAAGAACATACAAATAATATTCAGAAGTTCTTTTCACTACAAACTAGCATATTAGATCGTGCTTTTAAAATCTATATTCTATAAACTAAACAGACCGCAGTCATATTCAAAACCTTCCCTTTTCTACCAGCTAAGATGTTAGACAACCATTTTACTATCCCAAACCAAACAGATTCAGTTGGTCATGAAATCAACGGTTCACACACACATAAGGCTGCAAATGTACCAAGTTGTTCGTAAACTGATTGAGGCTTGACTCCATAAAAAGGCTTGTTCGAGTTTGATTTGTCTATTAAACGAACTGAACCTGAGCCTCAATTTTAGGCTCGTCTAATAAAGGAGCCGAGCTTGAACTTGACACTATTCGGCTCAATAGGCTCGCAAAAGTATGAATATATACCATGAGAATTCCATATATAAACTTGAACCTGTATCAACTTATATAACTTGTATATATACATAAAGAAAATTTTATAACTTGTACGTGTATAAACATTTTATAACTACTATAAACTTAAAGATGTATATGCTTTGGAATTCGTATATGTATAAACTTATTTAAGTACATAACAAAAGATTTATTCGCAACTCTACACGTATGAGAGCACAAATATCTAATATTTTTGGCTCGTTAAGGCTCCTTAACAAGTTTAAGCTCAACTCAAACTGAGTCAAGCACAGCTCGGGATCCCCTCATAAAATTTTCATCGGGCTCAAGTTCGCAAAAACCTTAACAAACGAACTCGTATATATTCAACAACTTTGCTAGAACCACAAACACTTGCACACAAAGTGCAAAAACACACTCACAAGATGTGTCGGATCCACACACACTGGTGGTGTGCAGTGTGTGTGGCCTCCCACACCTTGCGAGTGTGTTTGTGCATTTGTTCATGGTTTTAGCATTTTCGTATTTTAAAAGTCGCCCGGGTGGGCTCATTTGCAGCCCCTACTGGCACAAGAAAGAGAAAGTGAGAACCATTTACAAATCTCAAACTAAACTATATTCAGTTAGCAATTTAATCAAACACATGGCGTACCCACACACCAATACAAAACAAAACAAAACGAAATCACACACCCATCACGCATACAGCACCAATCTCGAAAACCCACCTTGGGAATCACGTCAGTCGCCGCTCCCGTCGCCGTCGACGAGGCAAGGCTACATGGGATGTGAGCATCGGCGACCATGAGGAAGTTTGGGCAGTCATCGGCCGTGTGGGTCCCAAGAACCAGCTTGTGCACGGCAAAGGATCCATCGGAGGGTTGAGGCGGAGGAGAGGGGAGCCATTGGACGGTGAGAGAAGGCCACTCGAGCGGGTGAGATAGGACCAGGTCGTACAGGAACGGGGTGTTCTTCTTCCACACGGTGAATTCCTCCTCCACCAACTGCTCGACGCCTGACTCGTCTTCCTCCCCCATCTCTCTCTCTCTCTCTCTCTCTCTCTCTCTCTGCGACTGTGGTTTTCCCGCCAAAATGGTTACGCTGGAGGGAGAAGTAAACAGATTTTGTAGGCGAGAGACAACGTGAGATGTTTACGGTGGAGGGTTTTAGATCTGGGCCGGCGAGTCTGTTTCGGTGTATGGACGGCCCAATGTGACATGATGGTGGGCTTGGCCCAAAAGATGTTGGGTGATGCCTAATAGACTTGGGGTCCCTAGTGCACTACATGGGTGTAGCACGCAACACGAGTAATCTATTTCGATAACCAATGATACAGGTTTCATCTCGACTCATGCAGATCTGAATTGTCCATTTGCTGAGATGAAATCTAAACTATTGATAGTTAAGATGGACGACTTGAATCGTACACTATACCTCTACACTTGCAGTGCACCCCTGCATCGGAGTCCCTGTCAAATAAGGTACTCTCCACGGAACTACTACCCGTTCATCTTTTGGTTTGGGTTGATAAAAATCAATAATGCAAGGAACACAAACACCAATCGCACCCATCTATGTGGCACTACATGATTTTATTTTTTGCCAACATTGTATTCGTCAATGGGGGTTAGCGGGAAATTAGTTTGTTCACAACCAAAGGAGATGATTGATGTCTCTTCATAGACTCGAACCCCATACCTTTTCTTTGCAAGACATGCAAAGGATACAGCCAGATAGATTAAGATCCACATCTTTTGGCACTGCATAATTGGTGGTTGCAGAGTAGTTTCAAAGTGGTTGCTCGCTCATTACCAATCATGCAATGCACACAAGTGAGCGTGGTTGATAGAGTGTTGTGTCCATCATTAGATTTTAAAAAAAAAAAAAAGTCTAATGAGTCGATTAGTAAATTATTTAAGTGTAATTTTAAAACTTGAGGAGTTATTTTAAAATATGTTAACACTTGACTTCGTTATGAGGTAAACCGATCTCAAACGAGCTTTGATATAGTCTATCTTGAGTGTTTTTTAACTAACATTGAACTATGTAGTAACTTTCAAGCTTAGTTTATTTATGAACCGCTATTGTAGGCGACCCCTGTGAGATGTTCACAGTGGAGGGTTTAGATCTGGGCCAACAAGTCTGTTTCGGTGTATTGACGGCCCAATATGAAATCCTGGTGGGCTTAGTCCGAGAGATGTAGTGTAGTAAGTAACTGAGGGAATTAATCAAAGTTTGTTTAAAATATTTTACGAGCTTCAAAATATGTTCAAGTTAGTTTTTTTATTGAGATGACTCGATCTCAATTGATTTTAATAGGGTCGTTCTCGAGTAACTGGAAGTTGTTAAAAATTCTCAGCTAAACGAGCCGAATAGTAACTTATCCGGTCTTAATTTGAAAACTTACAAATGTTGACAAATATGCAAGTTTAATTTGCTTATATAGACAACTACCTCGAATGAGCTTTTGACTAGTGAATATCATGAGCTCTGTTATCACTCCTCTTTCTGATCATAACGGGGTGGATTGTTAGTTTGGGCCGTTTTAAACCCACCTCAGGTTCAATTCGGTGACCAAACTCTTTCATCTCGTAGACCTGAGAAAAATATCATCTTCGCTGAAGATTAGTTTGACCGAACGTTGATAATTTCATCCGAAATAGACGGACTATATATATTCGAATTCATCTTGACTGTCCATTTGTTTTTTATCATGTTGCTACAAAGTCTACATAGGTTTTATGATTAATGGAATTTTTTCTTCTCCGGTTAAAAAAAAAATTACTTAAATTAATCTCTTTATGTGGTTCATTTTTCCTTTGGAGCTTAAAAGATGGACATTTGCTAACCGAAGAAAGAGATCCTACTTTAGTCTTTTTCACAAAAAAGTTAAATTTCCCCAACACCCCTAAGGCTCAGTTTGGATGACCGGAATCTTCAATAGGAATAGGAATGTGATTACTAGGAATCAAATTTCTAGGAATTTGAATGGGAATAGGAATATGATTGCTAGGAATGAAATTCATAGGAATACGATACCTGAAGTAATTTCATTCCAGTGTTTGGATTAGTTCATTAATCTTCTACAGGAATCAATTTTTTTGGAAATTATCAAAGTCAATATTTCCTTTTTTTATTGATTGAGCCAGGAATCTAAGATTCCCATGGGGTAAGGGAGGAATCAAATACCCACTCTATCTGGTAATGTGATTCCTGGTCGGATGTGTCGTCAGGAATCATAATCCTATTCCTGTCTCTCCCAAACATGGGAATCCTGAGAGTGCGGCATCACATTCCTATTCATGTTCCTTCCAAACGTCGGAATCATGGAAGTATGGTATCACATTCCCATTCCTCCTCAAGATTCCTACTATCCAAACTGAGCCTAAGGTTTGCCAGCAGGGACGGAGCCAGGAATTTCACCATGCAGGGGCGATCGTATATGCGAGAAAAAAATATAAATACACATATATAATAACGTAATTAAATACATAAATCGGTTTAACTAATGGGATCGATCTTGATATATGTGTCTTGTTTTTTTTTATTGTTCATCTTTTTTTTCATTCATCACAACTGGACGAATTCGATCCAATGGCTTTCATGTTACTTGATTTTACCAGTTAAAAAACAAAGAATTAAAAGTCTAGAACAACAATTGGAGAAAAACATATCTACAACTTAGATTTCACCAAAATTAATGAGGGTTTCCAAAATCCCTTCTTCTCCGTTGCTATTTTCTCAAAATTGCCTTTGAAGTCCAATTGGGAATGTTTGTGCTAAGAGAGAGGGTGGGGGTTTGGTGTGCTATTGAGGTTTTAGAGAAAAAAGAAATAAAACTGTAAAATACTAAACTCATCTAACGAAAGGTAGAAGTTTATTACTTAAATATTCACAATATTAACCTTCTAGTTTTATATTTTGTTATATTTTAACCCTTAGCCTTTAATTAATGTTGGTATCCTCGTATTTCAAAGGTTACTATTATATTTATTTTTTTCAAAATTCTACACAGGGGCGAGCCTATATACTTTCATAGGAATATATTTATTTTTACATATAATAGTAGTGTTTTTTTTTCCTTGCAGGGGCGATCACCCCTACTGGCCCCTCTCTGGCTCCATCCTTGTTTGCCAGATACCCTCTCAATCATGAGAAATAACAACGAATCACGGTGGTTTTTATGTTTGTGAACAAGTTCGACTTCGACTCAAACCTAGTAAAGCTCAACTCGTCAAATTTTTATAAAATTCGATTTTGGCTCGAGTTCGGTTAAAATTTTAATGAACGAATCTGAACACTTTAAAGCTTGGTTCGATTCGACTTGTTTGTAGCCCTATTCATATATAAGTTGGGCCACTTGACCCATCTCACTTGGATATCCAAGTTTGATAGTTCAAATTTCTCAATTTTGTCCCAAAAAAAAAAATTATATTGCACCAACGTGCGTGGAAACTCCAAACACTCTCTTTTTTTGGAAAGTTGATAGTATGACGATTAGGCTATCATTGCATCGTTTTCAAAACATATAAGGTCTTTTGAGTATAGAAAATTATTTATCAGTGCATAGCTAGCTACATATAATTAGCCTTTTAAATTAGTTATTTTTGTGGATAAGGAAATAAGTGGGAAAAATAACTCACATATGCATTTAGTTTTTGAATCTCAAAATAAAATTTCTGCGCCTTTAGGTGTCGGTGAAATTCATCCGAAAAATTTCATATATTGGCTTATTTGTATCAAGTTCCAATGACAGTACTACAAACCACCACTTAGAGCATCCGCATCAGTCTCTTTAAATTTTGGATCAAATTACACTTTACAAATTCACTTTATTTCTTTAGCTACTCATTTTTAAAATGCCTACTGCATCAGACTATTTACTCTCACTCTCTACTCAATTAAATATTCGTACTTCTATATTTCCTTCATTTATTCCCATATTTCTCTACTCAATTAATAGTTAAAAGGGTGAATAGTGACTCTTTAAAACAAAAAAGTCATTGTAGCAAAGTTATTTATTTTGCAAAATAAGGAGAAAGAAAGAGAGGCTAGTGCAGGGCATTTTTTGTCCATTTTCTCATTTTTGCTCTTTACTTTAGTTTAAAGAGTTGTTTAAAGAGTCACGTGCGGATACTCTTAGCCACCATCATTTAGGAATGGGGATGCTGTCAAGCATCTTCTTGAAGAGCGGTCGATTCGGTCGTTCATCTCAGCATGGATAGTTCGGATCGAATCTGTTCACATATAAATCGCATTTAAATCTAAACCGTCCATTGCTTGGTTAACATTCGAGTCGTCGAGATAAACAGCCGAATCTACCGCTCTGCACTTACTTTACAGGAAGACGCTCGGCGGCATCCACATCCCCATCATTCATGCCAGCAAAATCGAAGTGGTGGACATCTTGGTTTTTTTTGTGCTTTCCAACCATGTATTAGCCACTCATTAGTCAGAGGACAAATCAAACAAAATTACTTCATCTTTACCGGCCAGAACAATAAAGTATATTCCTTTCCCACAAGTAGCGACACCCATGTGGGTAACATTGTCAATGTGGACATAAAGTAATCTCCTACAATGATTAACACGCACCACCCAATTGGAAAAATACTACTACTAATCTTTATCTAACTGTCTGTGCACATGTCAAAAAAGTAGTAATTTTATTTTCCCAACCAGACTATGGCCAACATGATACCCCAAATCAGAATGTCCCCAAAAGCTAAAAAGGCTCTGTTAAATTATTTGAGCTATTGATTTTGATACGAAGATATTCCCGAACACAACTAATATTCATTTTTTTCTTTTTCATGACTGGATGTTCGGGTCGGTCTACGTGAACCTCGACTAATTCCGGAGATTTAAAGTAAACAACGGTGCTTCCAGTGCCCCAATGTTTGGAGTGTTTCGTCTCATTGGGAGGCCGAACATTTGTTGTTTTTTCTCATTTGTATTTGGCCCAAATGCCTTGGGGTTCAAACACAACAAAAGAATGGACGAACCTCTATAATTTAAAGCATTTTTGAGCTAGTTAAAAAAAAAAAACCCATTGCCTCATGATAAATCAAGGTTCCCGGAAACTGCTCAACGCCTGAGTTATAAAATAAAAAACTACGTATTATGATAAGAATTTTTTAAAACTTACGTAAAATGGACGTATGGACGATCAGCCATCCACCGATCCATCCTTCACCCGAGATCATGTGTACCGAGTAAATTCATGTACCTCTGTACCCGAAATATTTTGGGTCGTTAGATTGTGTGAGTTTTCGTATACGTTCCAAAATTCTTACGTGACCAATGCAAAAAATGTACCGATACAGAGAATTGCGGTACAGAGGATTTGATTTCACCTAGACAGCATCAAATAATTACGCTTCAAAAAGAAATAGTTATAAACAAGATGACATATTTTGCTATTTTACCCATAAATCCACAATACACGACACAACCACTAAAAAACCCCCTCAAAATTACACACTACTTCCCTCCTAAAAATCAATACTACATAAAAAGTTTCAACGGTTGATCACAAAATTCTGAAAAATTAAACAGACAATAACAGGAATAACACGTTCGAAGGATAATAATTTGCTGTGTGCTTTTACGTTTCATAGCGTGATTGATTACATGACAGCGCACGCGCCGGTGTTCTCATCGCTGAACGCGGTGGTGTACCGCACCTCAGTGGAACTGGCGCGCGCCAGCTGATTCACCCGCGGGTCCTCGGAATACCGCACATACCCGGCCGGGGCCTTCCGGTCGTACACGCCCTGCGCGTAGGGGTGGGCAACCACGTCGTATGGAACATAGGGCCATATCTCTGCCCTCTTGCCCGTCCGACGAGCCACGCGGTTCACCACCTTGTCGGGGTCCACGTACCCGACCACCGTCACCTTGTGCTGCTTGGGCTGGATGTCCACGGATTGTACGCCTTCCATTCCTTCCAAGGCTCTCCTCACCTTCCGCTCGCATCCCTCGCAGTCTATCTTGCATTTTATCTCCACCGTCTGGATCACACAACAAATTGATAAGTTAGGGGATCGACTACTAATATGTCAAAAAATGCGGAATTAAGTGAAAAAAAAATACATACACTTTCAGCACTACAAAAATAAATAAAAAGGAGTGTGGATGTATTCAAGGAATGATGATTTCTGTAAAAAACTGTATGAGAACAATTTGGAAAAGTAAAATAATATGGACCGATGTTGAAAAAATTCAAATAAAACGGCACTTTAGCTCCAAAAAGAAGTTGTTTGATACTTTTTATATCTTTAGTTAACTTATTTTGCTTTTAGTCATAATTTTGTACTTTTAGACTCTTCTTGTCGAGACAGATGGTTAATTCAAAAAAAAAAACCACGAATCTTTAAAAAATTTAAAAAAGACGAACAGAACACACAAAATTAAAGAATAAGTTAAGTTTAGAAGAACTTAGCCTAACTACTATAACGCTATCTCCGATCAACCCTCTAATTGTTCTATTCCATCATTACTATGTGTTGGTCACACATGTACGTTAGAGGTTGTATTTAGTATCGTGAACTAGACTTTTTTGTTTTCCGAGATCAATCGTTGTGCATCCAGTTCATCTAATAAGATGGTCCCACCCGAACGTGGCCAAAAACAGAAATAGTAAACGCACTGGATTTTTTGGGCATCGATAAGGATGGCAAAGCATGTCGGCTCCGCCACATGGCTTAAGGTTATTGGACGGAAGCTTTGTCAGGGTGTGGGCGCAATACGACAAAAACCGGTGGGAAAGTAGTTCAGCCATAAAATTTTAAAATATCCAGATCCAGCCACGTGGACGGTCCAGATACGGGTGAGAATAAAGGAGTCTTTTCATGTGGTTGGAAAATAACGTTGACGCGTCGACCGAGACATGGATTGTGGAGAAAATAGATGAGATTAGAATACAATTGGGGATGGTGCTGTGCAGTGATGTGCGCAGCACTATGCTATGCACTTTCGAGCCGTCGAATCGTACATAAGACGACTCGGATCTCATCTCGACAATAAACAGTTTTCGATCGTTAGTTGCTAATATGAAATCCAAGCTGTCGGATGCACGATCTAACGGCCCGAAAGTACGCAGTACGGTGCTAATAAGATGAAAAATTGGTTCATTTTGATCTCCTATTTTTTACCCGAAAATTTTAGGATCCATGAAAGGAGTCCATGAAGAAGAAAAAAAGTTCAGATTCACACAACGGATACTTTTAACACAACGGATACTTTTAACGTGAATCTAGACTATACATTTATTTTTCATGGAATTCTTTCATAATATACTATATCAATCTTCTTTTATACTCCTACTAGCTAAAATCTTGGAGGCATCCATCGTCTTTTTATTGGATCACCAAATCTCTCTAAAAAAAATAATAATAAATCCCTCTAATATTTTTCATAAAGTACAAAAAGTTGATTGTAAATTTACAAAATTTCTCTTCAATATAGAGATTTAATGCCCAAAATGGAGTCTAATATGGAGATATAGAACTTGATTGGATATGCTCTTACATCACGTGGAAAGTTTTTGATCTCCAAACATTCTTTTCATGATCTAAGAATCGAAAGTGTTGAAGAAAAACAACAAATACATGACAAATTTGATACTACTACGTTAGATTTGAGGAGTTTGATCCAAAGGGGAAAAGAAAAACAAACAAGATTTGGGCGGTTCTCACTTTCTTTCCTTCTTTGAAACGGCAAAATTTTTTTTAAGGAAAAACTTGACAATGGGCACTTTCTTTTCGAACAAATGTAAAAATGCCATGCTCTTAAAACTACAGATTGGTTTCGGAATTTTTTTTTTGATCTCGGAATTCACAGATATGTTTTCGTGATTTAAGAGTTCGGATCAGTTTACGTACACCTCAATGAACTCATAATTTAGAATTCGCTGATAACACCAGTATATGTAGTGGCAATGATTTTCTCCATTCTACAGATCTACAGAGGCTATTTGGCAGGCATAATAAGCAGGGAGTAAGTGTTAAGCAAAGATTAGCAACCTGGCCGCTGGAACCTAGGTCAGATAATGTGCGTGAAAACATCTTTCGAAATAGTAAAATTCACGAAAGTGAAGATTGATATCGCGAGCACGAATTGACAGCGAAACAGAGGTCCTACTCAACGATTACGTGACTTAAGGCTAGAACTAAGGCCAGATTAGTATTTACGCTCAAAACAAATGCCAACAAACTCGAAAAACACCGGTGGTGGTGCTTTTCACCTAGGAGCGGTGGAAAACCACCAAGGCATGTTAACAACATCCGGCTGCCCGAAAACAAAAATGTTAGGATACGTGAGACTCGATCCATGAAACGGTTCATGAAAAGATATGAACGGTCCAGAGTGATGTGATTCTAGACTATTCATTTCTTTTCACGAACCGTTTCATGAATCGAGTCTCATGTATTGTACCTCGCCGGAAAAACAGAACCAAATTTACAGTATACCTCTCAAATTAGAAGGAGGTGAGAAGATCTGTACTCGGCAGAGTAGATCTGGCCGGCCGAGATTATTTCAAGGAAACTAATTTTCTTAACGAGTTCTGTTCTGTTGCTTTTAAAGTTTTGAAGATCACAGAAGCAATATAGAGTGAGAAAAAAAGAAGTCACGTTCGATTCCCCTTACCAGCAACTCTCGGACAATCTCTCCTGAGTGCGCAAACGCGTGAAACGGCCGAGGAAGAGGTTGTAGGGATTAGTCCGAGGTGTGCATAAGCTAGCCAGGACAACTTGCATTAAAAAAAAAAAAACGGAATCGAAAAAGGGTACCTGCAATAGCTTGCGTTTTTTGTAATGCCGGGAGCTTCCAGCGCCGGAGCAATCGAACAAGTGAGAGAGATGATCCAGAGCACCCATTGTTGAAAATGGAGTTAATCGAACTAGAAGATAGATGAGGTCTGAAGCAAACAAATATCCCACCAACTGGTCTGTTTTTCTATCTCTCTTCGATTTCACGCTTGAGATGTGACAAGAGAGAGAGAGAGAGAGAGAGAGAGAGAGAGAGAGAGAATTTTGTTGTCGATTTGAGGACGTTATCCTTTGACGCCTTTTGTTGTCGATTTTGAGGAGGTTATCCTTTCACGTTATATAAACCTCAGACGTGAATCTCAGTCGTCCGTTGTCCGTGTACCACTTGTAGAGCTATTTCAGCCACGTGTCCCTCATCGGCGCGATCTAAGCTATAAAATGAGCGTGTGTGCGCGTGTGGGTGAACTAAAGCAGGATCGGGAGAGTAAAAGCATTGGACCGAGATCCCCTGTCCGACCCCAATCCGGATAGGGGTCTGTCCCATTCCTCTCGGTCATTGATTTCGTAAATTAACGGTTGAGATGTGCCGAATATTTTTTGTTCCAAAACGACGTCATTTTTGCTCAGCACATATCAACCGTTAATTTGCAAGATCAATGGCCGAGACAAGTGGAACAGGCCCCTGTCCGGATTGGGGTCGAACAGGGGATCCGGTCCGAAAGGATTTCGCAAAAATATCTCAACCTATTCATATCGGACAGATGTGAATGGAAAGCGAGAGCAAAGTGAAAGCAACAAGTTCTATTGAAATATTATATGGCATAAAGAATGAGGCTGCATTCTTATGAACTTAATTTAAATTTAAAAATGACATGTTCAAAAAAATTAAATTAAATTTTAAAAAAAAAATTATTTAATTTTTAATACATTTGTTAGTTTTGTGTTAAATTTTTGTGGGTTATTGATTCGTCTCGAAGAGAGGAATCGGAAAAGTAATTTCTTTTTTTACTTTTACCCAAGTATTTTGAGAAATAACTACTTTTTAACAACAACAAAAAAGGTCACTTTTTGGCTTAAAAAGTGGTTATTTCTTAAAAATACTTGGATAAAAGTAAAAAAAAAAAAACTTTGGCACAAAACTAGCAAATGCGAAAAAAATTCAAATAAGAATAAAATTTTCAGATTCAAGTTGTTAAGTTCATAAGAATGCAGCCTGAGTGACAGGACTAGGGTTGTTTGTGTGAGGCTCACTTTGGGTCCCACACAAACGATCCAAGGTGTTCATTAAATGTAAAACATTTTTTCAAGGGTTCCCGCGAAAAATCAACACAATCCGATACTTATAAGTGGTCAATTTAATCATCTAAGTACTTTTCATTCGGATTTGAAAATAATGAAAAGTTAGATGATTGAATCGAGCATCTATAGATATTGGATTGAGTTGATTTTTCGCGAGGACCCTTGAAAAAATATTTTATATTTAATGAACGACTCGGATCGTTTGTGTGGGACTCACGAATTGTGCGAGAAATGTCTGTGTAAACAGGCTTACTGATATTTTTATGGTTTTCTACAAACAAGTGTATAGCCCCAAACCAATGGGTAGTAGAGAAGGCACTTAGAGCACTACATGACAATGTTCCAAGAATACTGAATAACTACTCCTCTGTATAGGTGTGACGAGGAGGTAATTATTCAACGCTTTAAGTCTTGTCACATTGTTATCAGATTTATGAGCCAACCATAACTCAAGATGAATAATAGAAAGGAAAATTCTAAAATCAGCCAATGGACTGACAATAGTAGGTGTGTGAATGTGTATTAGAGGGTGTAAAAAATAAACAAAAATACATATTTTCCTTACTTTCTAGTGTGCTTATTGTCAGCCTACTGGGCTGACAATAGCAAGACCGTAAAAGAAATAACTTGAATCGATTAAACTATGTGTAGCATGGGAAATGGGAGCGAGATAAAACAATCTAACACTCCACAACGTACCCTATCCTTTGGAATCATACACGTTTATAAGATCTACGAGTAAATTATAACTCAAGATGGACAAAGAAATAACTTGTACGACCAGGTATCTTGAATTAGTTGGACAAGTATAATATGAGCACGACAACGAGATTAATTATTCATCTATGAATGCCCAACCTTCTAAGCTAGCCAAACATTTTTAGGCTGTTATTTTTTCAAATTAAATGGTACAAACACGTGTCAAGAATCGTTAGGCTGTTATAGCATGACTATAAGAGTGAGATATAGTATTATTCACTGCTCCAGGCGTGTCCTACTCTAAATTCATGCGTTTTATTACGAGGTTTATGAGTAAAATATAGAGATGGCAAATGGGCGGATTTGGGCGCGTTGAAATGGGTCGCGGGTCAAATATGGGTCAAATAGTAAACGGTTTGAAACGGGTCGGGTCGAATACGGGTCAAGTCAAACCCAAACTCACCCGACCCAACCTGTTTTCCTCTTCTTCTTCTTTTTTTTTTAATCCCCCCTTCCACTTCCTTCTTTTCCTTCTCCACTGTCTTCCCTCGATATGGGTTGAAATACGTTCACAAATAGGCAAAACCCCGTGGGGTCTTTCGTCTATATAAGCCAATTGATTTTTGTTTTTTTTGCCTTTGTTTAATTTTTTTGTATTTGTACGTTCCGCGTTAATTTTTTTGTGAATTATTGGTTCTATTCAAAGAGAGGAATCGAAAAATTAAAAAGTTACGGTCCAAACTAAAATTTATTTGAATAAAGACAAACATCAACCAAAAGGCCAGATTTTTTGCATCTTTTTTGTGTGTGTGTATGTGTGTGTGTGTGAGAGAGAGAGGGGAGCTTGTTTTTGGATCATCCATGCGGGGCCCACCGTTGGTTTCCTTAGTTTTTTCGTTTAGCGGAATGTCAACGTAAAAATTTCCATGTAATGCCACAAAAATTCCAAATTCAACGTACGATCTTATAAATACATTTGATTTTAATTTTTTTTTAACAACTACGATATTATCGGACAATGAATAATTTTTCTAATTTTATCACCAGTATTTATATTAGCTTTAATTTAAAAAATTCCGAAAATGCCGTGATTTCCCAAAAGAAGATAGTCCAGTGGATCGGGGAGCTAGACATCAGCTCTCGGGGCTAATATTGAAGACGAAGAAGACGAAAGAAGAGAGTCCTGCTCTCGGGAAATTTAATTTCCAAACCCAAGTTTGGGTCTTTTACTTCTAACCCATATTGAACCCATTTTCAACCCATCTAAACCCATGTAAATATGGGTTGATATGGATTAAACCCATATCAACCCATTATAAAATATGGGCGGATTGGGTTGGGTTATAAATGGGTGGATTTGGACGGGTTAAAAAATATGGGTTAGAATTGCCACATCTAATAAAATATAACTTCAAACGGATAAAGATATGACTTGTACATTAATGTGTCCCTCGAATTTATTGACCAGTATAGTGCTAAAGTATAGAACTACTAATATGAGGGTCAGATAGATTTATTTAGCTCTAGGGCATCTACCAGTATAGTGCTAAAGTATAGGGGATATGCCCTAGCCTTTTGAGGCACATGTTTTTCTATCTCCGTAGTGGAATATCAATTTCTCATCGTCGCCATCTTTCCAAAACTATACATATCAGTATATCACTATGGTTTCCTTGCATTGTCACTTGTCACAACATATCCTTGTCTACTAAATTAAAGGAATTTACTGTATTTGCTTATTTTTTATTTTTGAAGGAACTGGGTAGATAAGCAAGTGGAGCACTAAAGATAGTACACTATCTAGTTACACTACATCTCGTGTATGACTCATTTCGGGTCTCACAAAAATCCAGAAAATATCCATAAAATATAAAATATTATTTTATGGGTTTCTGTAAAAAATTAGCTCTAACGGATATCGGTAAGTATTACTTCTGGATTCGTAGGGGTGAAACTGCTCAACTACGCAGTTTCGCCCCTACAAATCCAGAAATAATAACTTATCGATCTCCGTTGAAGCTGATTTTTTTACTGAGCCCCATAAAACAATATTTTAAAATTTATGGGTATTTTTTTGAATTTTTGTGGGATCCAGAAATGGACCCCACATAAAATATAGTGTAACTATGTAATGTATGTAGTAGCATTTGAGTTTGAAAGGTGATTACGCATCTTTCATTCGAGCTCCCAAGGGACTAGAGCACCATAGGAGCACTGAATAATTTTTCCCAAGGATGGATACGGGGTGCGGGGTCCCTCGTAAGAGCATCCGCATCAGACTCAGTAAATTTTGGACCAAATTACATCTAAAAAGTCACTTTTCTATTTTAGCTATTCACTTTTTAAGAGTACACTACATCAGACTCTCTATTCTAACTTTATTTTATTAAACTACTATTTCTTTATACTTTACTTTTCAATTTAAATGTTATATATATATATATTTTTTATCGCTATTTAATGACGAACAACTATTCACAAGCAATCTCAAAAAAATTAAATGTTCTATTTTTTAATTCGTTTGAACCGATGCAAACATCTTATTTTTTTGATCATATTTTTTAAAAGGGTCATAACTAATTTTTGTCTATAGAGCTATCATAATTAAGTATCTGCTCTTTATTTGGAATCCTGTAGAGCAGAAACTTGATTATGAGAACCCTATAGACAAAGATTAATTATGACCCTTTAGAATAAAATGATCAAAAAAATAAGATCATCGCGCCAGTTTAAGCGGATTGAAAATTGGACCACTTAATTTTTTAATCACATTTTTTAATATATAAAATGTCTGAAAAAATTAAGTGCTCTAATTTTTAATCCGATTGAACCGGTGAGAATATCTTATTATTTTGATTATTTTTTCCTAAAAGATCATAATTAATATTTATTTTTAAGGCTCTTATAATCAAGTTTCTGTTCCATAGGATTCCATAATCATTTTAAACTAAGTCTCTCATAATCATTTTAATAGTAAAATATTGAATAGATGGATGAATAGTGTCTCGTTGGATCAAACGAGGCACTGTACCAAAACTAAACATTTGCAAAGTGGCGAGAAATCAATTGAGGCTGATGGAGGGGATTTTTTTGAGTTTTGCTCTTTATTATAGCTTTAAAGGAGAAGTAGAGAGAGAGATGTGGATGCCCTAATTTGGAGAAACTTTAACATGGATAAGATCATCTCCAAAACTCCAAAATGGAAAATAGATGTGATATATATTGAAAAGATTTTATAATTTATCAATTTTTTTTTTTGCTTTTTGTATTTTTTTTAAGAGAACTTTGGAGGAACTCATCATTCTTTTTAGAGATTTGGTTTCCAAATTTACTTTTGGGTCTTTAAATATAGAGATAGAGACTACACTTTTATTTAGGAGATCATATATCTAAAAAGGATAATGAGTCCCTTCAAGATTATTCCAAAAAATACAAAAAGTGAAAAAAGGGGATAAATTATAAAATCCCTGCTGAATAATAAGTCAAAATCTATCATTAATACGTCACATTCATTCTTCATTTTGAAGTTTTCAGGATGAGTTGGAGATGCTAAGAAACTTTATTATATGACGATGTTGTTTAAGGACTTCTAACGGATAAAATAGACTCTTAATGAAAAAACTTTTTAAAATGAAGACTATTCACTATCATAATAGATCGAGCTCAATATGTTGTTGCAGAGCAGGATCGTGCGAGTAATTCCTTACTCACATCATCATTCAATCTCTATTATCTTGGGGTCGTGTCGCCAATCCTCATTTTTGCGAATTTTGGTACCTTGAAATTGTTTTCAAAAAACGCTTTTACGTTCGCTACTGCGCAAAAGTAAGTTAATCCTCACGATACTCTATCAAAGAAAATGTCGTGGGGTGGTGGTGCTCTGCATCTACATGATTGTTACTTGTGGGACCCCCACCTTGACATTTTTCCATTTTTTCGGAATGTTCATATGAAAGAGACAAGCACTCAACAACAAATTGAGATATTCTCCCTGTCAAAACAAATTAGGCTCCGTTTCGCTTTCTCCCATAATTTTCTTTTTCAAAAAGAAGGTAATTTTAAATATAACGAAAATGAAATAATTTTTCAATTTTTTTTGCAGCGTTTAAAAGATCTCAATGAGATCTATCAAACAAGATCCATATTGGTAGAAAAATTATTTACGTCACACACATAATTTTTGACCTTAAAATTACCTTCTTTTTTCCAAAACCTTCTTTTTTCCCAAAGTGGAACGCCACCTTATTAAATACTCCTGAATGAATAAAATTGGAGTTCATGAGTATATTATTATCCAACGAACCACTCATTATCATTAAACTAATTGAGATTACGTTTCCTGACAAGTTGTTAGACTAGTTAATGTAATAAATTATTAAACACGATTGGGATCACATTCCAAGTCAAAAAAACTAATCACACCAATTTGGACTAAAGGCTTGTGCAAGTCCTCAATCATAATTATGTCACTGAGCACATCAAATTAAAAATATCAACCCAAACGTTCATTTTTCCCATAACTTACGTGTGCGAGTCAGCTTATGCGCACTTTGACTAATTTTGGGAGCTCAATTCCACCTCCCAACTGCGCGGAACCCTATTAGAGTCGGAGGAAAGCTGCGTATGCAGGGCCGGCCCAATGATTTTTAGTGCCCAAGGCCTAATAAAAAAAGTGTGCCCCTAAAGAGTTAGTACTTAACAATTTTTACAGCAACAATCACAATACGAGAAATCCAAACCAATATAAAGTTCTATTAATCATTACATACGAACACAAAATACAAAGTCTCCAAATAGGCAAATACATATTATCTCAAGAACGTATGAGTATCACTTGAATATTACTCGTGTTGCATTTCTATAAGCAAAAGTATCAACTTATTTTGTATAATCCACCTCTTTCACTATGTCATTTTCAATTGATAACATGGATGGTGGGTTGGGCTAACTTATAACTCCAATTGGGCATTTTTTTATCATTCTATTGGGCTTAAAAAGAGTCGTACTCAAACTCAAGTAGAAAAAGTATTAGAGTACCCTTAAAATTTGAGATTTCTGGGATGCCCAAGATCCAGGACTCTTGGGCCTAGTCCTCTTGGGCCTAGTGTCTGAGCCGGCCCTGTGAGCATGAACTGGCCCAATGGAATTGACATTACCTGAGATGTTTTGAACCTGAGAACTGAGAAAAAGTAAACTCCTAAAATACTCACGGTGTGATGTATAAAAAATAATTTTGGCACTCCATGCATCGCAAATTTCAGTACCTTTTAGTGTGCTTTGGTACTTGTGTCAGTGGTAATTTTAAGCATTAGAAGAAATTTTTAAGGGAAATGATTTTGTCACTTTTTTTTAATGCTACTCCCCTGCAAGTGTATTTTTGCACCAAAAATACACTTACAATGGAGTGACGTTAACAAAAAAAATGTTGGAGTGCACAAATTATTTACCGATGTAATGGGGATGATTAACTTTCTGAAAAGATAGAGAAGTTTTTTGGGTGCCAGGTGGGTTCCACGCACGTGGTATCCCATTGGTGATCCCAATCGTCCAAACATGTTTTGAACGGTCCGAATTTTAGAAAGAGAAAATGAGAGAGAGTAGTCAGGTGAGGGGAGAGAGAGAGAGAATAAATTTGAGCCATCCAAAATACGTTTGAATGCTTGAAATTACCGACGGATACTGTCACGTAGTACCCGCTCGGCACCCAAAAATTTCTCGAAAATATATTGAAAAAGTATCGCCTTACACTGTTTGGGCTTGCTTTAGAGATGATGATGGACATGTGAAAATGGATCAAATCCTTCACTGTTGGGCCCATGATGTGGAACTATGATATGAAGAGCTGCAATTCGGTTCCCAAAGAAAATGAACGAAATGGTCAAGCCCACGGTCAATTCAGCCCGTTATCCCGAAATTACTTTGTGTAATTAATATTGGACATAATTACACATTAGTCTCCTATTAAACTGTTATAAGTGGGATTATATCCGAAACAATAAGTCTAGGTACACTACATCCAATCACTACACTATCCACTACATGTTTTGTAGGGCCCACTCCGGGTCCCAAAAAAATACAAAAAAATATTCATAAATTTTAAAATAATATATTATGGGGCCCTGTAAAAAATCAGCTCCAATAAATATCGGTAAGTATTATTTCTTGATTCGTTGGGGCAAAACTGTGCAATTGAGCAGTTTCGCCCCTACAAATCAAGAAATAATACTTACCGATATCCGTTAGAGCTGATTTTTTACAGGGCCACATAAAATATTATTCTAAAATTTATAGACATTTTTCTGTATTTTTTTGGAATTTGGGATGAGCCCCACAAAAAATGTAGTAGATGATGTAGTGGATGAATGGTAGTGTATGTAGCATCTCTCTATTCGAAAATAATGACTAGGGAATAACACATTAATCATGGGAGATCGGCAACAATTAAATCAAGCCCAATGCCCTGTTGGGAAAAATATGCGGAATTTCCCACAAGTAAATCACGAAGGAAACAATGTAAATGCAGCGAACGTAATCCAAATGCGCAAACCACAAACCAAACGAACACAAGGAATTTTACGTGGTTCCCCCAAAGTGTGAGGTACGTCCACGGGACCGGAGTCCGATTCCACTATCAACAAATGTTCTTACAAATGGGTTTACAAGAGATACAAGATCTCACAAACACTCTAAGGTGTATCAAGCAAATACAACAACCAAGAGGAAAGACCTCACCAAATAGATGAACAAAACCCTCCAAAAACAGAGCTGAAATGGAGAGCCCGGACTGATCACAAAACAGCCCCAAAGTTGACGAAGAAGCTGCTGAATTAACACTCTTTTGGGCCAAACAAAATTATTATTGGGCTAACAAAATATTGGGCTTCCACTATGGAGGGAACCCAACATGGCCAATACATACGGAGTAATAAAACAGCCTCGTATGGAAAAGAAATAAACTAACAACGACTCACTGTTATATAGAAGAACTAATAATAATCAGTTATTGCTTTCTGCAAGTTATGACTCCTTGACCACTTACAAAAAGAGCCACACGGACAATGGCAGTGCCAGGATTTTTGGTCCGGGGGCGGATTAATAGACATATTTTTTTTATTAGAACATATACTTATTAATATCATAATTTTTTTTGTTTTTCAATACATTACATTTTGTACATTGAATTAATTGTAGTCTAATGCAGTTAAAATATACCAATTATTTTGTTTTTTAGGCAACTTCAACAGATTGAGAAATGAAAATGTAAAATAACCGGATTTTTTTTAATCAAATCACCAAAATTATTAAAAATATATACAAAATAAAATTTTAAAACTCAGGAGCTTGGAGGGTGTCGTGCGGGGGGGGGGGGGGGGGGGGGGGGGGGGGCAACATAGCTCTGCCACTGCACCCGTGTAGTTACAATGTATCACTTTTAACCTTTATCCGTGAATTTCCCATAGAAAATTTGTCTGGAGATTGTGCACACCTCTTAACTGGTCTCTTCCTTATTAACTAGCGGTGTGCTTATTCGATGCACTAAAGTGTAGGGAAGAAGGGATTTTTTTGGGTTCCCCGTGTATCGAACGGATACAAAGCTAGTAATGTGTGGTAGTATATGGCCTCTAGAGTAGAAAATATTTATATATATATATATCACGAACTTTTATCTTTTTCTGCAACACAACCTATCTTAAGACTCAAAATTCGTTCGTTAGTTCGAAATAATCTGCGAAGAAACTATTAGAATAACTCTTGGACACGGTTTCCAATCTGCGAAGAAATTACTAGACTCATTACTTTCAAAAATCTCCCTCAAATTCCAAACCGAACATAGCCCTAATGTCTCTTACCCCCTCCAAATTCAATTGCTTTACGTATAGGTTAAAAACTCGGATTATCAAAACAAAGAGTCAAAGATTCTCCAATCTCCACATAAAATGACCAATAGAATCATACTGTAGATACAAAGCTAGTAATGTGTGGTAGTATATGGCCTCTAGAGCACCACAAAGAGCAATTAATAATTTTTCAAGAAAATATTTATATATATATCACGAACTTTTATCTTTTTTCTGCAACACAACCTACCTTAAGACTCAAAATTCGTTCGTTAGTTCGAAATAATCTGCGAAGAAACTATTAGAATAACTCCTGGACACGGTCTCTAATCTGCGAAGAAATTACTAGACTCATTACTTTCAAAAATCTCCCTCAAATTTCAAACCGAACATAGCCCTAATGTCTCTTACCCCCTCTCACAATTCAATTGCTTTACGTATAGGTTAAAAACTCGGATTATCAAAACAAAGAGTCAAAGATTCTCCAATCTCCACATTAAATGAACAATAGAGTCATAGATTATCTCTCCCTTTCCCTCTCATGAATTATGGAGAATGGAAAGAGGAGAATATTAGTACTAGAAGAAGATAGAAACAAGGAAATGCCGTTAATCAATGACTTGAGGTTAGACACCAAGCTTCTTGGAAAATTCACCGAGTCAAAATCCAAGTCGGCAAAAGTTGAGGTATCGGGTCTAATAAGCAATAAGTAACATTGAAGAAAAAACCGTTTTCTAATTATGGGGACAGATTGACATATCAAGACATCTTAATTAAAAAACAACTTGGTGAAAGCTTGAGAATTAGGGGTTTGCTCGTCTCCTAATGTTTCAGGTTCGAAACCTCTTAGGTGCTACCAACTCTTTTGAGACCCGTCTATACAGAGCTTGGGGTTCCTGCAAGTGAGTGGCGGGATTGGTTTTTCAAGATTAATCGAGGTGTGTGAACATGGTCGGCTCTGGGCTAAGGCCCATGAGGCACCAGTCTTAAGCCCCCAAAAATGTCAAAAAACTAGGGCCTCAATTTGTTTTTAGTACTTAGTATATAAGGCTTATTTTTTAACTCATGAATATGTTTTACATAAGACCTAATGGCCCAGTAAAAATGGAACGGAGGAAAAATCAAAAAGCAAGAATAAAGTTAGATCACGAGACGTCGAGATCGCTGATCTTTGGAAAACTTATTCAGGGTGGTGAGTGCATCATTAACATGGATGCATCTTTTCCCCTTAAAATGATAATTTCCACTGCAAACAAACCCAACGAACTGACAAGAAAGAATTACACGTTAAGTGATATGATATTAAAGGCCTCATTTTTGGAGGATCGTCTTATGCCTCCAAAATCTCAGAGCCGACCTTCTGTGAAAGCCGGTCCGGATACGTAAATCGTTAAAAAGCGACATGTTAACAAACAAACAAAAGGTTTCAATGTGCGCCATCGAGTACATGGGGTATGGAGTACTCAATTTGGTCAAAGATCAATGCAACGGATAACGTTACAAAAGCAAAGCTGCTTTTCTTATCAATATATAGACCCGAGGACAGCAACGTTAATTGCTCCTTCGAAGACTCTTCCCAGTTCACATGACTATTTCGTGGGTGTCGGTCTCCGATGCGTGCCAGTAATTGTGGTCACATTAACCGACTCGATGCCTTAGTGAGGAGAGCAAACATGGGTGCGACAAGACAAGACATTCCTCCGTTCCCACTGCCGAACGTAGAAAAATTGTGACAAGGATCGAGGGGGACGTGCCACCGAGTGAAGTCTGCTCCGGTCTCATTCTAATTGATCGAAAGCGTTCACTCTGTAGAGCTCGTTAAGTAGAATAAGTATTCAAAACAATCAGCTCAATCGGGTACCGTGAAATTCCTGATCGAAACACCATGCATTTATATCTTAAAAAGAATGGATCTGAAACACTAGATCAAACCCACTAAAACCCATTATTTTCAAGTCATATGTGTTCCGATCAGGCACTTAATAATAGCCGAACGTTTCCGATCAATCGGAGAGAGACCTAAGCGAACCCCAGTCGGCAGAGCAGCACAGTGACGCATCTTTGAGGGGGCAGCACGAACCCCAGATCCGATAAAATGTCCTTTACTTTAACCCTAAGTAACGTTGTTCAAATTTTTTTTAAAAAAAAAAAAAACTTAATTAAGGGGAATGGAGTTGGTGGGGTTTGAAACCACCACATGGTAAAGGTAGCAAACAGGAGGAGGAGAGTACCATTATACTATACTCAAGTTCGTATTGAATTTATTGCTTTTTTGGTGAAATGAAAGTGCATTATGAGAGTCATCATGCAGAAGATTGAAGATAAAACTAGGGATAGAATTAAAGATAACTGTGGACACTTCTAGTCTCCGTTTAATTTTTGCAATCTTTACGGGATTAATAAAATTCTTTTCCCTCCTCAAAAAAAAAATCACCGCGCACTGCCCATCGCAACGGTGTTTGGCCATCATATCGGCACATTTGTTCCCTTCCCCGGCGTGCAACCTGGCAAGGAAGAACCTGCGATCAGATACCATGTTACGCAAAGTGTGCACGCCGAGGAGGAACCTGCTAGGCCTGTCAACGGATCGGATCCGAATCCGACAGATCCGGATCCGATAAGACTGGATCCGATCCGAATCCGATAAGACTCAGATCCGATAGTGGAAATCCGGATCCGATCCGAAAAATTTGGATCCGATCCGGAAATCCGAATCCGATCCGAAAACTTTTTTACTTCAAAAATTTTAGGGAAAAAAAAAATTTTTTTTTAAAAAAAATACAATTTTTTTTTAAAAAAATTTATTTTCCAAAAAAAAATAAAAGAAAAAATTGAAAAGAAAAATACAACTTCTTAAACATTTTTTTTTCAAAATAAAAAATTTACTGTTTTTTTTTTTTAAATTTTAAAAATTTTTAAAAAAGTTTAAAAAAATAAAGTTCGGATTCGGATTGATAACGGATTTAATCCGATCCGATCCGATCCGATCCGATCCGGATCCGAATCCGTTATCGGATTCGGATTATCGGATCGACGTTATCGGATTCGGATTCGAATTCGGATCGGATTTTTCGGATCGGATCGGATCGGATCCGATCCATTGACAGGCCTAGAACCTGCAATCAGATCGAGACCATGTTTATGCAAAGTGCCATGATCGATGGTGGTGTCGTTGATCATGTTAACCACAGTTGGTTGAGTCTGTTCCAACAACCATGGCCAGGTGAAGGACATCTCGTCTTGAATTTGAATGAAGAGGACACAGTGTGCTGGGGGATCCTAGACAACCATGGCCATGTATTATCGCCATTGATGACCACCTAACTTTGATTTCAATGGACTCTTTTAGTCCGTCGGTCAAATCAGGGACGGAACCAGGATTTCGTAAATGCAGGGGCCGAACTATGAACAAGATTTTAAAATTTTAATGTTCAAAAATCCAATAGTTTGTTTGGTTTAGATTTTGAGAGAGATTTTTTTGGGTAGTAAGCGGAGAGAGATAAAAAGAGGAATAAAATAAATAAATGAAGAAAAAACTTATGGGAGATCGTAGCGCAGAGAGAGAAATTGGGTTTTGGGACCTAAAACAAACACATTTTTAAAGAATTTAAGTGCCTAAATAACACTCAATACAAAATACAATATCTAGGTGTTCTTAATAAATAAATAAAACCACTATTAATATTAATTTTTTTTTTAAAATCTGAAACAACGTGGACCACACCTAAATCCGTCTCTGAGTCAAATGGAAAGGTAGGAGTCCGAAAAAAAAAAAACCACACTCTAGATCGCGCGCAGGATCGATACACGTTAACGATAAGTGATTGGAACTAAAGCCAATATTGTAGAATTTGTAGTGTGCCTGAGATGTGGCTCTGTTTGTTTGGGAGTAAAATGTTTTCCGATAAAATGTTTTATCTATTTTTCGGTGTTTGGTTATGTAAAAAATGAGAAAAATATTTTACATGTAAAACGTTTTTCATTAATTGAATGAAAATGACTTACCCTTAAATCTTTCGTAAGTTATTTTCTGAAATGAACCCGCTGCCTTCTACTGCAATTCTCACTGCTCAGTTTCCTCGATCGCCAGTCCTGACCCCTGTTCAATTCCAATATTCTCAGATCTCTCCACCGTTTAAGCCCCCCTCTCTCTACACTATTTTGTCGATTTCTGAAAATATTTTTCAAGTGCCAACCAAACACCGGAAAATAAAAGTTTGAAATTTGTTTTCTGAAAAAATATTTTACATTTTACATCAAAACAAACGGTGCCTAGTTTCTTATTGGTTCTACATTTTTTTTCTTTTGGATACCTTGGGGTGTCCGATCGGGACAGTTTACCAATTCAAACAGCCAAAAAAAAGAGAAGAAAAAAGGCCATATATTGTATGGACTAATCCTACACGAGTTCATAACACCTATGAAGTTCCAAACTTGAGACTTAGGAGGAAATAAACCTCCTTGACCATAAAGCAACCTGGTTTTTTTTGTTGGCTATACTTGAGATGTACGTACGTTGGTTCTTTGTAATTAATTAATGCATCTCTCACGTGGTGTGGGACCTACACATACATAAAGCCTTCATCATGTGAGAGGGCGCTACAAATAAACGTTTGCATCGAAGATTTTCCCTCTTTCAGCATGTCCACGTACATGCATGGCAAAGCCCTGAAACTATTTTTCTTCAATAATGGAAATGCTGAGTAGTTCTTTCTTGGCACGTTTTGCGCGCGGGGTTCGTTGTCATGAGGACAAGTAATCGGATTGCTTTTCCTAAGCATTGGTTACTAAAAGACTAATATACTTGGGTTGCTGGTCAGGGATTGATGGTAACATGTTATGAAATATCAGAATGAGGCCAAAATCACTGGCGTGCTAGCTGATTGAAAGATTAAAGTTTGAAAATGAACATTCAAATGACGTGGGGGCGCCAACCCTTTTAAAATTTTAACATATCAATGGTTGAGGACAAATTAAGGGAGGCCGAAGTAGTTGGGAACTTGCGTAGCGCTAAGGGACTTCTCATCAGATACAAGAAAAGTTTCATCAACGTTCGGACCGTCCAGGACACTTCTGGACGGTCATAATTGGCTCCGTAAACAACTATTCACGGCTCCGCCGTTATAAAAGATTTTCTCTTTGGAAAAAAAAATAGTATCCTTTTCAATGGGCTAGTGGGTCCTACGTGATCAAGGGTGGTGGCAGAGATTTTGTCACAAGGTGTGTTTGGTGTTGGTGTCATTTGTACTTGTTAAATTTGGGTGCATTCATTCATTCATTCATTCACATGGATTGCACCATCGGTTGCAGATTGGCCGGCCAAACACGAAAGGGGCTCACTGGACCATCGGTGGTGACCATCACATGGTCCCCCATATTTATACGCTCCTTCGCCTTAATTTTCCTCGGAGCCTTTTCGTTTTTTGAACGCGAATTTTTTTTTTTTAAATCTTTGAAATTGTTACAAAGACTAAAGGAACGAGAATTTGATGGCATCATATCCCTAAATCTAAGAATAATTCTGTGCCTGAGAATCCGAGACCCTGTTTACCAATATTTTATTTCCCCGGATCGCGACTCGACAGAGAAAGAAAATAGAGGCAACAAGCCAACAACAAAAAGAAAAGAGCGATGCGGCTTGTTTCCAAAGGCGGACCTGTGGTTCCACGCCGTATTTCAGGACTTCACCGAAAGATAGATGGCAGTTGAGTCAAATGTGAAATTAGTGATAAGAAAGAAGAAGAATGGAAGATATATTCTTCTATCAATCTTCGATCAACAGACTCAATCCCTAAATTGGCACACAATCCCTAGATTGTCACTCGGAGCCTTTTATGGTGTTGGTGTACCTTCATTTAACTTCTTTATCTACGTGCAATGCACTTATGCAAATTACTGGAAAAATTCATTTAACTTCTTTATCAACGTGCAATGCACTTATGCAAATTACTGAAAAAATACATTGGGAAGTGTTGTAAGTTTTTGCCCTTTTAGACTTTTGTGGCCTTGGTTTTTGTCTTGTTTTCACATGGAACCGGACAATTAGATGATTTTAATGTTGGCAAGTAAGTGGAACTTTTTGACAACTAAAACAGTGGCGGATGCAGGAATTTTTCAATAGTGGAGCACCAGTTTTTACTAATCTTAAACAAAAAATTAATAATCAAGCACAGTAATATTAAACTAGACTTGATCATATGTAATAAGGTTGATGATATGTATGTTTTCCAAAAGTTCCTAAACATAAGCACAAAAATTAAAATAATTCTCACTACGTACTTGCGTATGTACTGTCACAGTTGACCTTGCCGAATTTTCATATCTTGAAAGTGTTGCATGATTGTCTCATTAATTTCCAAATCCATCAAAAGCATTCTATACCACCAAGATATCATTTAACTCTTGATCACTCCTCCTGTCACGCAATGAATTCAATGTAGAAAGTTCAATGAACCAAGTGCCCCATTGTGCATGCGTGCCATGGTGGGATGCTTTCTGAGTTTGTATTATTTTATTACTTTTTATGCTTTTCTAAAAAGTAAAAAAAATGGAGTTGAGTGGGGGCACGTGATGTCATTTATAAATTTAGATAAAGATAAAAAAGCCACAGTATTAACAGTAGTAGTTTTTTTTCCTCCGTGGGGTAGCCCGACCCCACTACCACCACTGTGGCATCACCACTGACTGGAATCGTAAGAATTGATAGAACATGAAAGATTTTGAACTAAAAACTGTAGGAAGGAATAAACTTCTAAATCTTGTGTGTCTTCATTGCCAGGCCCAAGTAAGTGGAACTTTGATTGGAGAACTCCCGGCTCGAAATATATCATACAATGTATCTTTACATATGTTAATTAGCTTCAACATTCATACCATAAGTGAGAATTTTCAAATTATGAACCATAACATTTTGTCTTTCGATCTATAATATCGTAGTCGTATAGTTCTATACGAAAAAGATGTATATCTAGCATTGCTCGTTTTTAAGCATAAGTTGCATTTTTGCTTTGTTAAGCAAATCCGAGAGCATCACTAGTTTATGCTATGTAAGTAGCACATGCGAGGTCTCTGATTCAAATCTAGGATGATTCAGTTTGTGCCAGACAAAAGAATAGAAGAAGTATCGGACTCTTCCATGCATGCATAATTAAACGAGCGGTTAAACTTTCCACACCTAGGAATTAAAGTAAAATTTATTATCATAACCCGTATTTTTCAAAGTTTTCCTTAAAAAATCACACCACTATAATGGGAATTTACACTATTGAGCGGCCATTTAGTTATCTTAGCCCCGTACATTTTCGAATAACCAATCCCCTAAAGCGAAATAAGCACAAGGAAATGGCTTCTCCATGTATATATTTACCTAAATCGATAGGTCCGCTGCAGCATTATCAAAATAGAACGGACTCGAAATCCTAGCTATAAATTTGTTACCGTCCAAATTGGGGTGTCATGACTGATCATGAGTCAAGTCACGACTCCACCACGTACCCATGCCCACCCTCCCACACACGCTAGCTGTTGCGATGTTTCTCGAAAACACTAAGGAAAGAGACAATGCATTTGATGCGAGAGTACAGAAATAGCCATTAACTCCACATACTGTTTTTTTTGTACATATTGTGGGGGCTAGCTCATTTGCTTTCTTTAAGCATCAACTTTTCAAGGAAATTTCGTTTTCATGAATTTCTTGGTGTGTACAAGAGACTTTATAATGGACATTGAAGGCCAACTTCCGGAACCGGCTATGATGCCCCAGTCCAATTTTCCCTGCCCCATTTTTCCTCAACCGTTGGAGTATAGATTGTGGCCATACATTGTGGTAAGTATGGCTCTATACATTGTGGTAAATGTGAATACAAATTGTGATCGACCATACATTGTGATAAGTATGGCCATACATTTTGGTAAGTGTAGCCTGTGGAAAAAAATCCTAAAACCATCTTGTTTTTTGAGTGGTTTTGATCTAATGGCTGAGATTTATCAATCTAAGGGTTCATATTTATGGGAGCATCCATGCCCCAATACCACCATGGGGCAATCACAGAAAAATTCCCAACTTCCTTGATCAATTTAATTCATAACTTAACAAAAATGCTAGGCACATATCCAAATTTACATCTCTTCTTACATCTCCTTTTACAAGTGATGGTGAGAGTTTGAGACCCTCTCACAGTGTGGTGGGTCCTACCATCACTTGTGAAAGAAGCGGTACTTACAAGTGAATATAAACTTAGATGTGTCCATAGCATTGCTCATATTAAGGCCCCGTTTGATAACAGTGATAGATGGATGAGATTCGTAAGAAAGTGGGATTAAGATTGAGATTGGTAATGAGAAGGGATTGATAATAAGTATGTTTGTTTGGGATGAGATTAGATGATGGGATTGGATTGATAGAAGAGATTGATAATGAGGATAGGTTGGGATGAGATTACCAATACCATCTCCAAGAGGGTATTGCTAATACCCCCATTTAGGGGTCTTGCTCATCCCATGGGATTCACAGTCCAGAATAATTTGTGTTACCAAACAAGGAATTCACAGTTCGGAGGGACTGTTAGTCCAATCCCAAGACCGAATCCGGTTAACAAACGGGGCCTAATGGTCCTCAACCAACATTACCATTGTATGTTGGACACTACAATGCTAACTAGGTTTTAGTGGCTCATTGTCGAACCTTTGTTGTTAGGTTGTACTTGACATGAAGAAAGCATCAACACATCAATGAAACCAATGAACCTAGACTACGATGATACGTAGGTTTCAGTGGCTCATTGTCGAACCTTCATTGTTAGGTTGTACTCGACATGAAGAAAGCATCAACAAATCAATGAAGTCATTGAACCCAGACAACGACTACTCAGCACTCCAGTCCAGTCTCGGAACCTGTCTCAACTCTCAAAGTACAAACGGCCAAAATTCAAGGCGTTTGTTGTTTAGCGTACCTAATATTCTCATTCTCAAAGTACAAATAGCTAAAATTCAAGGCGTTTGTTATTTAGTGTATCTAATATTTAAGGGCATTTCACTCATGTAATAGCAATAACTAACGCCTAATGCCGTGAGTGCCAAACTTGATGGAATTGGGGATCTAGATAATGGTTTAAGAACCTCAGGGATGTCACTGAAATTGATCCAATCTGTTTTGAAAAGGAAGAAATAACTTGGCCTAATTAAACGGAGTGATTGAACAGTCAAAATTAACATTAATAGTGTGGAAAAAACAAGAGGTTTTCAAAGGGTTAAGTTCCAACAAATTACTGATGAGAATGTGAGAAATCAATGGTAGTAAAAAAAGTAGGAGGAGAGGAAAGATCCTTAATTAGTGGTTCAGAATTGAAAAAGAGAGAAATAGGAAGTTGAATCCTATTTTTCAGCCTTCCCACATGACAAAACTGACAAATCTTGATTCCCCTGTTGTCGAGTAATTATTCAGCATTTTCAGAGTACTATGTGGCGTTTACCTAAGTGATATTTTGGGAATGGGGATGCTGTCAAGCACCCCGGCCAAGTGGGTGCCGAGCGGTTGATCTGGCCGTTCATCTCGGCAATCGACGGCTCGGATCTTAACTGAGCAAAGGACGGTTCAGATCTGTATGCGTTCAGATTCAATTCGAGCTCTCCGTGTCGAGATGGACGATCGGATGCCGCTCGGCACCCTGCTTGGCATGATGTTTGACAGCATACCCGGATCCGATATTCCGACTATTTACATAGAGACAAATTATTCAGTAGAGACACTATCGATCTCTTTTATTGGATAACTGAGAGATAAGTAGTGATCCTCGTTGTGTAGTGGTGATCTTTTATTTTGCGAGAGTACCATATGACAATGTCACATGATACTCTGGGAGTACACAATTTTGGAGTTGGGGCAGCCTGCTATCTCGGCCAAGGGGGCCGTGCTCTAGTCTTGCTCTAATGATCAGAAACGTTTACTTTGTAGAGCTCGTCGAGTTGAACAAGTATTTAAAAAATCAGCTCGATCGGATATCATTAAGTGTCTCATCGAAATTTTTTGTCTTGAAAAGAATGGATCCGAAACACTGGATCAAATCTACTGGAACCCATTATTGGCAAGTTATATGTTTTCTGATCAGGCACTTAATGATATCTGATCAAACTGATTTTTTGCATACTTGTTCAACTCGACGAGCTCTACGAAGTGAACGTTTTCGATCATCGAAATAAGACTGGAGCGGGACCCCCTCGGCCGGGACAGCACGCTGCTGTCCCTTCAGCTCCCCCCAGTCCCACAATTTTTGGCCCTGTCCGTCTCTCACCCAGAAAATTGTACTCGTTCACCACCCCAGTTGGAATTGAATTCTCATTCAACAACTCCTCAGAAATCTCTGACCCGATAGTTTAGTCACAAAATCTGCATGTCTTTACGTCCTTTGCTTACCACCTCCCCATCTCTCTCTCTCTCTCTCTCTGACTCTCTCTCTCTCTACACTCTGTTTTCCTTTTCAGTTTTTCAGTTACTTTAATTCAATCAAAACAAAAACAAAACCAATTCCCAATTAATTAATTAATTAATTCACCATCACTACCCACGTATATATATACACGCTCCCCCACCACCTTTGTCTTTTACCATTATAATGTTTCCTTGAAATCATACCAAACCCAAACCCAAACCCACGCAAGAGACACACACGATTCTCTATAAATATATATATGGAGAGAGAGAGAGAAAGCGGTTGTGCTAACCCTTCTCCTCGTTCAACAATTGTCAAGCCCATGTTTTCACCCAAACCCATTTCGATTCTCTTCTTGTTTTGGTGAGAAACGGTGAGAAAATCCTGTTAAGTTGCAACGGTTGCGTACGTGATGGCCATACAAGCGCAGTTGTGTTCGGATAATTTTGGGTTTTCTTTGGGAGGGCCAACGAATTGGATGGACAGTGGTTATGGATTCAATGAGTCGTGCTTCAATCTTCCGCAGAGACAGAATTCGTTGCAGAGAACACAAAATCCTTGTTTTCAAGACGGTAGTGGGTTGATTTCCGATCACAAGAACGATCAGGATTTGGGTTTTCCTATGAACGTATTGCCGCAGATTGAGATGCAGAGACTAGAGGTTGATCGGTTCATCTGTCTACAGGTTAGAAAACAGAGCATTCACAAATCCATGGAATTAGGTTTTTTTTTTTTTTTTAGAAATTTTAATTGGGTTTATAGAATTTAATATATTGATTAATTTTTCTGGGTTTGGGGACGAAGAATGAGAGGTTTTCTAGTTTTTTTTACTCTTTTTGTGTTTAGTAATATAGCGGAAACAGAGCATTTAGGAAATCCATGTGATATATTTTCTCCGTCCAAATTTATTTGTTCCTTTTATACCGTCCTTTTTATTGTTAAAAATTTTATACGTTGTATCGATCTTGTTCGATAGATTTTAATTATAACTATAAAATGAAGTTTGCAAAATCACATTATTTATAAACTAAAATATATATTAGCAATTCAAAATAAGAAATATTTCTAAAAGGGAGAGAGAATTGAGATGGAGTTGAGAACAATTTGAAAAAAATGTGATTTGGGTTTGTTGTTTCTACTTTCTAGTACTAATTTGGATAAGTTTCTAATCTGCGGTTCTATAATTTTGGTAACAGAATGAGAGATTGAAATTGGCTTTGCAAGAGCAGAGAAAACAGCAAATCTTGTTACTCCTGAGGAAACTCGAAGCAAAAGCAGAGTACTTACTGAAGCAGAAAGACGAAGAGATTTCCAAAGCCATGAACAGAACAGGGGAGCTCGAACAGTTCTTGAGAACGATAGAGATCGAGAGCCAGAATTGGCAGAGACTGGCCAACGAAAACGAAGTCTTGGTTTCAAGCCTCAACAATTCAATCGAACGGCTCAAAGAAAACCAGTGTTTCACCAATTGGGTTGAAGATGCAGAGTCCTGCTGCGATGAGGAAACAGGGGAGGAAAACAGGGGAGGAGAAAATGAAGAACAGAACGCGAGGAAGATGCTGTGCAAATGCTGCAATTCTCGAAATTCGTGTGTTGTTTTTCTGCCCTGTAGACATCTTTGTTCGTGCAGATCTTGCCAAGGTTTCTTGATTTCTTGCCCTGTTTGTGGGGTGGTGAAGAAGGCCAGCATAGAGGCTGTGATGTGATTTTCTTGGGAAATATTGTTTTTTTTTTTTTTCCGGGAAAAGAAGAGAAAATTGGTGGATTTGGTCGATGTGAGGGTAAATGAACAGAAACCCAATTGGTCATTTCCTTTTTTTTCCCTTCCTTTTTTTTCCCCCACTGTTGTCCCTTTTTGGGGTGTCTGTTCAGATTGGATTTGTACTTTTAACCAACAACCCCCACTAATGAATTGAACAGATTTTACTGAAGAAAAGCATCTGTTTTCTTCCTCTTTTTGATGAGATTCAAATTCAGCATTATGGATTTGATATGATTACTCGACCCAGATATTACCGTTCTTTTTTCTTGTCTTTTGGCAGTGGTAAATTTCGCAGTGAACAGAAGGTTAAGGAAAGTAGAGTCAGTGACTGGTTGAGGTAATCTTTAGCACAAGAAACAAGATAGGCATCAAGATATTCATTGTTTTCTAGGACCCGGAGATGCTGTCGAGTGGCTGACCGGGCTGTTCATCTAGGCACGGACGACTTGATTCGAATTTGAGCGCATACAAATCTGAATCGTTCATTACTCGATTAAGATCCGGGTGCATGATGAATCGTTCATTGCTCGGTTAAGATCCGGCCGCTCATGCACCGCTCTATGAGTCCCATTACGTTTTCTGGGAGTTCAAATTTTGCAGTAACTTCACACTTCAAAATAATGACTCATTTGGGTCAGCATATGTCAAGGTCAATTCAAATTCGGCAGTTTTTTTCTGATAATATTCGGGCACAAATACATCTGGAATCGTTTGATGTGTGTTAGTTTCACGTAAGTCTTTTGATTCACACTTTGTCTGTTCAGTAACTAAAATGGAATATGAAGTAAGAGTGAGTGTTGGTAGGTGATACATCCATCCCAGGTTTCATCACAAGTAAAGCTACAAATACAAAGTAAGAGTGAGTGTTGGTAGGTGATACATCCATCCCAGGTTTCATCACGAGTAAAGCTACAAATACAAATTCAATACGGATAATTCGATGCACATACGTCGCACAAAATACGTGTAGCATTCGCATTCTTTCTTTTCTCTTTCACAATACACACGGAGCACCTCCATCCACGGGCATTGTGAATTGTGTGCAAATGCATTTGTGTATTTGTGTGTCTAGCACTCCTGATGCATTTGGGCATGCGGGGTAAACTCGTTGCTAACATGTACCCAAGCTTGTAAATTCACTTTGGCACGCCGTCACCAAATTATGTGTCGAAATTTCAAGTCAAACCCATCTATTAAAGAGCCCTTATTTGTTAGATGTGGTCTGAACATGACAAAGTCATTCTAGTTGCCCAAATTGATAATTTATCTTGCTATTTTCTCCCAAAATGGCACCAACAAGTCAGGTCGCTTGTGGCACATCTTTAAATCCAACCACCAATTTTCAGATGCATTGCACTATTGTATCAACGGTGGAGGTTAATTGGAAAAACGGATATAAGAGAAACTTCGAAAAAAAAGGCATTGCCCTATTGCACAAAAAATATCACTATTCAACTTAAACCATTGGACTTGCTCTTTTCCACCATTTAGGAAGATTTTTAATCCACACCGACTTGTCTGGGCTTAAAAATGGACAGGTTCTGTATGGGGTTGGAATTTGGATAGCTTGCTTGTCTGGGCTTAAAAAAATCATCTTTGAAAAAATGGTTGATTTATAAGGAGACATTCTTCAATGAATCTATGAACTAATTAGGAATTAGTTCTTCAATATTTTGCAAGTTTGAAGGCTTATTTGGATGTAAGCCTGTTTTCGATTAAATTCAAGTTATCTTACATTATTTTGTCTTGTTCTTGCTAAAAGAGCAATCGCGTATAAGCTTGCTTTTGATTAGATTCAAGCGTGCTTATATTTCTGTTTTGTTCTTGTTGAAATCTTAAGAGTAATCGTATATAAGCTTGCTTTTGATTAAATTCAAGCTTGCTTATATTCAATTATCTTTTCTAATTTCTCTGTTTGAAGAGTGTCAATTCATTTTGTTTGATACCTTGTAGAAAAATTCTCTTCGTTGAGGTAATCGAACGGATAGTCATAATTGCCTGATTAAGTTAGCTATTTTTGAGTTAATCTGAAAAGGATATTTTCTATTCATTTTTGGCACACCTGCACACAATCAAAATCTATTCTTTTTCGGCATGCTTGCACACAATCATTTTTGCCAAAGATTGAGCTAATTTAGCACAAACAGGAGCATGTAAATCGTTAGCTATTTTTGAGTTAATCTGAAAAGGATATTTTCTATTCATTTTTGGCACACCTGCACACAATCAAAATCTATTCTTTTTTGGCATGCTTGCACACAATCATTTTTGCCAAAGATTGAGCTAATTTAGCACAAACAGGAGCATGTAAATCGGCCCAGACACCCCTGACCGTCAAAAAAAATAAATGAAGGACATCCTGATATTCCTAACCCACTTGAGCCACTTCCCAAACAACGAAAATATTATTCTGACTGTGGTCTTTTCATAATACACCAAAATTTGCGGGGTTAATACTGCAAAAACAATCACAAAACTCGTAGAAAAACGAAGAAAGAAACAAAAGTGACCAACGATTCAAGAACTGCATCTGCCCGTCGGTGAGGCTTCCGGTTCCCGGCCCATCTCTCTCGTAGATATATACATGTATGTATGTATGTATGTTTAAGATTTGCAATTTATAAAGGGGAGTGATTTTGCCACTTCCCTTTTTGTCAATGCCAATTCCCTTTGTGTGATGATTTGTTTTGTGAGAGAAGGGGAGTGACATTAATAAAAAGAGGAGTTAAATCGTGTAGAATTTTGACAGTATTGGTGCATTGTATGCAGTAGATTTGCTCAAATGGCCAAGAAGTCGAGACCCAGGAAATTATCTGTGTACCTCTACATTCCAAACATCATTGGTGGGTTTTTATTCACTCTCTTGTTCCACTTCCTTTCCAATTAGGGCTTCAAAGAAATTAAATATAGGCAGTATGAATTGCATGTCACAGCCACTGTGGGGGAGCATTTCTTGATTCTTTTGTGTTATGGCTGTGTTATTCAATTACTCCGTAATTGGTAGATATGGTTATTTGGGTTTTCCGAAAAGTGAATGCAATTCAATGACTGTAGCTATTCTGCAATTATGTTGCTTACATATCGGCCCCGTTTGCTAGCACTTATAATCTAACTTATAAGCAAAAAAAGCTAATGAATGGTGCCTGTTAAGAATTATGAATAATCACTTATTTGACTTTTCTGGCTTATTTGACCTGAAAAGGTTAGATTATTTTAAGCTCCAATTTTAAGCTTTTTTGCTCATTTTAAGTTGTTAGAACATGAATGGACAAAAAAATCCTAAGGTAAATAAGTTATTTTTACTCGAGTTTTAAGGACAATCTAGAGATTTCGTTTGTAGAAAGCTATTTGACAGTTTATTGAAGCAAACAGGTTATACTTTTTTTACAACTTATAAAAAGCTATTACAAACATGTTTATAACTTTTTTTAAAAAGTTATTTAAGTGAATAATCTAAAAAACTATAATCCAAAAAGGCTAGCAAACGGGGCCATTGTGGGGATACTATAGGAGTTCAATATTCATTACGTGGGTGAGCTGCCATTTTCTTTTTTTGATGTTTCGTGTATGCAAGATGGATGTTGATTTAGTTCCATTTGCGTATCGAATTATTTTATACCTCTATGGGTACTCGGGTTATGGTTGTATTATTCAGTTCTTTGATTGCAAGCTTATATGGGTAATCGGTTTGCCACAAGAAAAATGTCGTTCTATGATTGTTGCTATTTTGCAAGTATGTTGCTTACGTATTGTGGGGTTACTATAGGAGTTCATTATTCATTACAAGAGTGAGCTGCCATTTTCTTGTTATTAGTGTATTGAACATTCATGTTGAGTTTGTTCCATTTGCGAGTCGAAATCTTTATCGATGCACACGATACGTAAGAGTTCACATGCCTTCTTTGCCTTCACAGATAATGGGTCAATATATTGTTTACATATGTAGATTTTGTGGGGCTAACGTATGTGTTCATTAGGGTTACATGGGTGTGCTGCCATTTTCTAGCTACTATGTTAAGGTGTAAGGGTGTGCAAGATTCTTGAGAATTCTTTTCTATGGTCGCTCACTTGTTTATTTTATTCCATTTGGTGTGTTTAATTCTCTTATGCCTCTATGACATCCAGGATACATAAGGGTTCTCTTGAACTGCTTTGCCTTTTACATTTGCTCTTCAAACAAACAGCTTTTCTCAGTTCTCTACTTCATTAGGTGAGGTTCAAAGTTTTATAAGTTATTTTCATTGCTTTATGTGTTGCTGTTTGTTTGTAATGAGTTTTGTTGCCTCTAGTTTTGTGTAGTGGTTAAGTGGTAACTGGTTTTGTCTGATTTCAGCTTTGTCTGTGATGCCTTGGATGGTTGGTTTGCTCGCAAATTTAATCAAGGTATGAATTCATCTAGTTCTTGTAGAATCAAGTTTCAGAAAATTCTTACTTAAGTGTCTACGGTGTATTCTCAAAACAAAAACAAAACAGTGTCTACAGTCTAGTGTCAATTAGATGGGATCAACTTACTGATAATGCAACTTGTCACCTCAGTTTTCCTTATTTCATAGATTCATGTCTTGAAGTAGACCATTAATGGCTACATACTGCATATGTCAATGGAGCATTATGACGGTTGCCTGTATGATACTGAACTGATTGACAGACATTCATTTTTTTTCTACATTTAGTTTTCTCTGTACCTTCTTCCCCTTCTCTTCTTCATCTTAATACCTTCTTTTTCTGGTTTAGATGTCCCATCTGATCTCTCCCCCTTTGTGTATCTGTGCCCCTAAAATCTATATTCAATTTACTCAATAGACAATTTAGGTATTCATTCATAAAAGACTTCTTCTACTTACTAACGACAAATGAAAAAATTCGTTGAACAAGACTTCTTCTCCTTACACCTTGATAATTGGACACAATCTTAATGTTTTAGAGAGTTTGCAAGTGTTGCTCAAAATGTCTCTGACTTGTACTCTACAACAATAAGGTTGAACTTTTGCAATTCCAGATTGTATACACTGTCATACACATTGAAGGATGATTTGATTTATCTCCATGCCTTTTGTTTTTTCTCTCTTACTTCCAGTTTCGACCTTTGGAGCTGTTTTGGACATGGTGACTGATAGGTGATCTTCCCTCTTCTCTCTTTCAAAAGCATAATGTTGATGATAATAATGCTCCCTCTGTCCAATGATGTAGTCCTTTCAGGAGTTTCAACTTTTTTTTGGTCATGCATTTTATGCACTCGAAATGAAATATAAAGGTGTTGATTTTCAAATATTGCCCCATTTTCCTATGTTTGGAGTAGGATTTAAGCATTTGTAGGACAGGGTTATGGAAAGAGAAAATGTTTTAGGCCTTGACTTTTTAAAGTGGACATACACCTTTTGGGACATTCCAAAGTGGAAGATGGGAAAACAAAATAGCACGGAGGGAGTAATAATAGCAACTGCCAATCTTTGTCTGTCATCTTCTGTAGTGTTTTTGTCCTAAGCAACCACAATTATTCCATTTCACAATGTTTTGTTTCTCAGGATTAGCACTGCTTGTCTACTGGTAATTCTCTCCCAAGTATATAGGTAGAAATTACTTTAACCTGCAACTTTTGCTGTCATCGCACTTTTGTTTATTTCTTGTGTATTTGAGGTTTCTATTGTTTGTTTTCCAGGCCTGGCTTAGTTTTCTTGTCATTACTGGCTTTGGATATTGGCAGCCATTGGTTCCAGATGTATAGGTATTTTAACATATTAATTTGTATTTCTCATGTTGCATTTATATCTGAAGAAGATTGAATAGATCTCGAGAATTGATGTTCACCAAAGTTTTCTTCTGTTAGAATACATGCTACTTTCCAGGGGATTTTTTTTATGGCCATTAATGCTTTTCATTTGTTTTTTGCCACCACTTATTCTTTGCAGTACATTCTTGGCAGGCAAAGCTAGCCATAAAGATGTCAAAGACAGCACTAATTGGCTATTCAAGGCGTATTATGGAAATAGGATCTTTATGTGTTACTGTTGTGTTGCATGTGAGGTGAATGTCTCTCCAGGTTACCTCTGTTAAGACAGTTGCTTCACTTGGATTTGTGCTATTCATTAAACTAAGTACTTTTGGCCTGTAGCTGCTTTACATAACTCTATTTCTTCTGGCAAAGGACCATAATGAGAATCTGACCGAGGTTAGACTTCATTTGCTTGATGGTGTTACATTTTCTGCCCGAATGTTGTGACTTGTGAGGATTTTCTTACCCAGGTTATTGTTTATATACTTCCATTTAGGTTGTAGCGGAGGCTTCCAAACAGAACTCAGCTCTTGCTGTTCTACTTGCGTTACTTTTGGTTGGATGGGCAATCAAGCAAGCAGTAAATTTTATACAGGTAAGAAGTATGGCTGTCACTAGGTAAACAAGAAAAACATTTCCTTTCCTATACATTTGAGGAAGACAATGGGGTTCGGTGTAAGGCCAGGACTACGGCCTGGCTCCCTCACCAGGTGTGATGGCTGCGTTCGAGTCTTCTGCCAGACTCATTCCCTTCCTCTTTAACCTCCCTACCAAATATTGAAAGAAGCTTATTTCTGGGTGGCGGTGAAGTTTAGCTATCCTAAGCCTACACTTAAATGGACAAAAATTACCTCCATTCGTACAGCTACTCAATTTGGAGCTTATTGTGAGTTTGTCTTGAAAAGTAATAGTCGTGCATATGCTTCTGATTCTTGTTAGCGACTGTCAAGCCTCTTTGTTTAAAGTGTAATTCAGTTGATATGCATATTTTTAATGCTGAATTTTGGTGCATATTACTGATTCAGTAATTAGTTCTTTTACTAATCGTCTAAAGTTAAAGGGTGATGCTTGCATTGATTTTGGATAATGCTTCTCAGTTTAGACTATGATGATGCTGAACTGTCTCACTTAGATTTTAGATGTTTGCTTTTCTATCTATAAATTGGCAGACAATAATGACAACAGTGACAATACCCTCCTGATGTAGATTATTGTTTTTTTGCAGGCTATCTGCTACTTATAACATTACACTTTTTCAGAGCGCTTTTACTAATCATTCGCTATTTTCTCTGTTATTTATCTACTTTTAGTTGGGGTCTGGGAGGGGTTTGTGAGTCGAAAAATGGGGTCATGATTAAATCTTTAACAGCCGATTGTGGTTGCTAATGGATACCTTTTCACTTTCATTGGTTTGGTTGATGTGTGTTGTCATGATGATTCTAATACACTTTTTCTAGTAGACTTCACTTCAATGGTTCAGTGGGGATTCTAGCCGTGCTTTTTCTAATCGGTGTTCGCATGTCATTCTTTCGGATTTCTTTTGTTTTGGGTATTGTGATCCTGGAATTGCAGTGATCTGGACCAAGTTGAATTGAAACTCGTTTTTATGGTCTCAGATGAAGACAGCGGCAGATCTATGCGTGGATTATGACATCAACAAAAAGCAAAAGGCATAAAACTTTAACTGAGAAATTTCTCCACAGCATCGTTGCTTCAAAAAACATGCAGACCTCCTTATCTTCCTGACCTCATTGAGTTATCTGTTGCTTAAGCAAAAACATCCTGGAAGCAGTGTAACCATTTACCATGGATCATGACTATTTGTTTGGACTTACTACATGGAAGCAGTGTAACCATTTACCGTGGATCATGACTGTTTGTTTGGACTTACTACAGATAGGAAAAGATTAACTCTCTATGGTTTTTGTATACTCACAATTGTGGTTTTGGTTTTCTTTTTGTACGCCTAGGTCATTTATCCTTGGAAGGGCTGATGTACATTGTTCTGTTGTCAGAATGAAGATGGTTTCTCTCATCTGGTTTGTGTTGCATTTTTTTTTGAAACCCTACATTTTTTTTTTATAGAAACCCTAGTTAAATTACTGCTGGATTGTTCCTTAGTAAATATTGCAGCTTTTTGCAACTAACCATTTTAGTCTATTTGTTTCTTTCAGTTGAATCATAATCTAGTGTCAAGGAATGCTTAGCGATTGTTAGGGCAATTAGTGAAAGAAACGGGTGAACGAACCATTGGTTCCAGAACCATCTGCCATTCTGGGTTGAACCACCAAAGAGAATGGGAAAAAAAGTGCAGACTCATAGAATCATAATCTAGTATCAAGGAATGCGTAGCAATTGTTAGAGCAATTAGTGAAAGAAAACGGGTGAACGAACCATTGGTTCCAGAACCATCTGCCATTTTGGGTTGAACCACCAAAGCAGCAGAGAACCAAAGAGAAACGGGAAAAAAAGTGCAGACTCATAGTTTGGGTTGAACGAACCATGTCTAAACCTCACAAGTTTCTCCAAGTTAAGTCACATTAAGCCGCAAGCTCCAATCCTAGCGGTGCCGCTTTGACAACTCCTTTTTAAGTTTCAACCTCGCAACCATACTTCTCTGGAACTCAAAGAACTCTGATGTTCTGCCAACAGAGCCCTAAGGGTCACATCTTTTGATCCTTGGTTAGCATTGTTTGTGGTTGAGAATCGAACGGTATCTAGTCGTCTTTGACCCCCTAAACTTACGAGCCCCCAACTTTCGGGCATACATCCTTGACAAGGGATAGGATCCCATCCAGTCTTGGGTTCTAACTAGTCCAGTATAGTTTTGGACCATTTGTGGGCCCTTTCCGGGCTCACAACAATAACCGAAACCGTTCATTTTTTAGCGCTTGTCGAGACGTTGACGATGCCAAAAATCACATTGATTGGATATCATTTGATATAATTTTGAAATGCATTAAGTTTGTAAGAAAAAAAGTGTGCTAATACTGAATTGCAACCCATTCGACACAATTATCTGAAGATCAATGCAAAGCTCGTCGAGAACATTGACAACGCCAAAAATCACGTTGATTGGATATCGTTTGATATTATTTTGAAATGCATTCATCTTTGGATAATTGTGCCAAATGGGTTGCAACCCAGTGTTAGCATACTTTTTTTCTTACGAACTTAATGCATTTTGAAATAATATCGGATTGACGTGATTTTTGGCGTCATCAATGTTCTCGACAGCTCTTAAAAATGAACTGTTCCGATCATTATTGTGGGCCCGAGAAGGGGCCACAAATAATCCAAACTGGACAGGAAAGAGGGAAGAAATTGGACGGGATACAACCATTAGGTTCAAAGCTTTTTTCTCTTGCAGGGCACGTAGGTGAATTGCGAGCACAAACCAGAATTGAAAACCCAAATTTCCAATTGAATCTGGACTCCAATGTTAAAACTCAAGTCACAAATAGTTACTCAGAATGCAGAAAGGTCCAAATTTTGAAACTATCTAAAAGAAAATAAATATAAAGTAATCCCGATAAGATGAAATTTCTAAACCAAGAACACTGCTGCTACTAAACATCCCTCAATCCCTTTCAAAATCTTTCCTATCTTTGCTCCCACCTTTTCGCTACGTTTCGAACCATCCCCTGTGGGTTAACGATACCTTATAAAAGGACTTATATCAATAGAGGCTAAACCCGAAAAACTGGCTTATAATGATAGCAAGTCCAAGAGCAATGGCTACAATGGAGGAAGCCCATGTCAGCTTCTCAGTAATTCTAGGTACCCTTTCTTTCAATGCCTGACTACACGAGCCTATAAACACGGTATAGCTTCCCATCGCAACAACAGTCCCAACCAAGAACATACCTAGAAATGCTGCTCCCGCCAAGCGAGAAGGCAAAGCAAGTGCAGGCAGTACCATCATCAATGCGTCCGGTTGCAAACCATGCACAATACCTGTTGCAAAAGTCGCAAACCCTATTTTCTTCTTCTTCTTTTCGGTTTTGGGGTTATCAAGGGTTTCATAGTCACTGACATCGCACTCGCCGTTTTCTAAGGCAACACAAGGGGCATGGACCTCTGAAGCCTCCTTTATTCCCATAGCACCAATAACAAGTAGAGTAAATCCCACAACTCTTGTGCCCCAAGTTCTGATGATTTCGATATGGAGTCGATCTTTAAGTAGTAGAAAGAGTAAGCCGAAAATGACTTGGCCAGCGTCATGACCACAACCCCATAATGCTCCAACGGCAGCACTTTCGAGTCGAGTGCGTCCGATTGAGAGTGGGGCCAACGCGGCGAGGTGGTCAGGGCCCGATAGCGTGTGTAAGCAACCAGCGAAGAAACCAGTCCAAGCGCTACTGAGTAGTTCAGTGCGGATAAGTTTTTCCCCTGCTGCAACTGCAGTTGGAGCCCCTGTCTTGGTTGCGGTTTGGAAGGTGGCCAAAGCTGGTGACACAATGACTGGATGGATTAATATCATAATGAGAGCTGAGAGTAGTGCAATTGTTCCAGCAGCAACTGCCTGAAACATTCAAGGAAACAGAAAATACTTCACCAGAATATAACGGAAATGAATATCATTTTTAACAAACTGTGAGAACATAATAACATATACATGGGTATATAGATGTGCATGTGTATGCCTATGACGCTTCACATATAAAGAGCACCAATGACAAACAGACAAAATGCCAAGTAGACTGCAGGATGAAAGTTTCTCAACAAAACCAAAAAAAGGAAGAAGACAGAAGGAAAAGGTTCAGTTGTCCACACTCTTCCTATTAGCTTATCGATTTCGTATTACATGCACAATTTCAAGATCCTGGTTATGATCAAAGCCATCGGGTATGACAAAGATAGTAATAACCACAATCATCAAGAATCACTCTATCTTTTCCAAGCTATGACACCTCCCTCCCCCAAAATGTGCTGCAACCATAGAGCAAACTAGTGCAAAGCTTGGCAGGAATCTTGGTGTCTGTACACTAGGTGTGAACTTGCTAGTAGTTGGATAAGGTGCAGAAAACAAAGACAGCTCCACAACATTAAGGGAAATCAGAGATAGTATAGATGCAATTTGGGAAATAGTCCCTTTTTTTTTGGCGTCATTTCGAATGCTGTAAAGCCATAAGCCTATAAGCACCAGTAAAACTAACTAGCACACTTCTATCGATGTTCATTTTTGTGAAAGAACCATCAGTTGTTCTGCCATGAAAGATACACCCAACTTAAGGTGCTATAATGACGACGCTAGGTGCTAGGTTAGCAAAGTACCAGTTTTTCACGTGCTGCACACAATAGGTGTAATCAATGATTTATGTGAGTTGAAGGATTTCATACCACAAAAATAACAAAGAGGGAATCCCTCTCTTCATTGAAGCAATTCACCTTTCGAATGTTATTTCAAGAACGAGACACTAGGATACTTAGAACCCAATTGTGTACCTATGTGCCTCTGAAAAAAGTTTCAACTTCTGGATCTAAAACTACAGGAAACAGATCAGCACCTTTGATACTGAATATTGCAAAATATAACTCAGACATGCACAAACCTATCAACTTATGCAATTTTCCCTATAAGGCGAATAAAAGAGCATGGACTAAGGCTGTGGGAAGGGATACAATTTCCAAGTTTGGCAGGAGCCGAGGTGCTTAAGAGAGATTAGAGCTCAATGGCAGAAAAAAATCACGACACCTACCCCTAAGTAACCGCCTAACTGGCCTTTTCTCAGTAAAATTTATACAGTAGTCATGCCAACCTAACTCCAAGTTATAATAGAAAGGAGAAAGAGGTATGCCCTTTTGACATTTTGAAGTCACCTAAAAACCCTGCCTTTATAAACAGCATTCAACCACAAAATACAGTAAGCCCTATTGAAATACTTTAAATACAAACCAGCTCTACTGATACACATTTGGGTGATCCGTGATAATACATGCTCGAAAGAAATGACAGCTAAGGACATGAAGATATAAATCCACTCTAACAGTCAAAATCAAAGGGACCCCTTCTACTCTATTTTCCATCCCTTAAATGAAACCGTAAAAACTTGCAACTAAGAGTGCTTCCGTTGAACGAAACCATAACAACTTACAGACACTTTAAGGACGTGTTGGCAATTAGCAATCATGCAGCTCCCCATAACCCAAACCCAAAGTCAACACACTTCCAATTGACCATGCGCGGGTTGGTTTTAGAGAACCAAAGTGAACACAATCACAATAATCAGCAAGTAGAACATGGGAATATATTGCTTACTACAGAATGACTAATTCACCAAATTGAAAGAGGAGCTCCTATAGTTTAATGCTGGCAAAGATCTAGGTCGCAACTTCCTGATATTGGTTCAAGTCATGGATCAAGACTTCGTTTTTTTGCCCCGTGCCCACTCCAATCAAACAAGCCATAAACCTAAAATGCTTAAAAATATATTCGGCACAATTACCAACAATGTATATCCACTCCTTGGATTAACAATTGATGCATAAATTGCCCACTCATAATCCAAAGTAAAATTTCAAGAATATACTGCACAAAAAAGCTCTACTATTTCTTAGCTTGCCCGTCAGGTATCACAAACCAAAAGAACATTAATAAATCAATCGACAACCCCCAAACTTTAGCATTTGAAAACTAATGTTCTAAAAATCTCTAGGCGCTAGTCGGGCGGAAAAGGGGCGCCTAGCTCCTAGCGCCTAGGCGGGTATCAGGAGCCTACTAGTTAGCTGCCCAATCTAGGCGTTGGACCACCGCCTAGAGCCTAGGTGGGGACTAGTCGGCCTAGGCAGCCAAATTTTAGAACACTGATGAAAACTATTGAATTGTACTAAGAAATACTCAACGGAATAAATCACCCCAAAAAGACAGCACAAATCCTCAAAATTCTCAAATTCCAAGTGACCCACTAATCAGAACACGCCACCAACAAAACGCTAACAAAAAAACAAAAAACCCCCCACGTCCAATTGCATAAAGTTCATACCTTTCGTGGCCCAAAAGACCTTTCCACGATTTTCTTAACCAAATGGCGTGAAGGCTTCGACCCATGTTGCAAATCCGCTGGTGCAAAAGACGAGGCAGACGAACATTTGGTAGAGTATTTAAGGGGTACTCTATTAGGGATCGTTGAAAGGGACGAACGACGAGATGGGTCATCGTGTTTGTGGAAAAGCGAGGCGACTCGCAGTGATTCGGTCGGAAGACGGAGTCTTGCGGCGTCAATTCGGCCGAGTTGAGGGAGGTGATGAGCAGAGGGTTTTGGAGAGAATTTAGAGTAGAAAAGCCTCTCCATTCTCCCTCTCTAGGATTTTCCGTAACCGAAGAGGTTTAAAGGTGTATTTGTGCAGGAGAAGAATCAAGAGAGAGAGAGAGAGAGAGAGAGAGAGGTGGGATCCAGAACCAGGATAAAGCACGTATATGCAATTAAAAACACTTGTTTTTTTACCACGTAGTGGTAGTTGATAGGAGTATTTTGCAAATAAATTTAATTAGAGCATTTTAAGTTTTTGATCAATTGGTTATTTATTTAAGGGTAGTGATTTTGCCACACCCTTTTTTGATAATGTCACACCCTGCAAGTATATTTTTTGGTGCAAAAATACACTTACAGGGTGTGGCATTATCAAAATATGGTGTGGCAAAATCATTTCCCTTATTTAATTGATTACTTATGCATTTTGTTTTTGGTTAATTGGTTCGGGCAGATATCCAGACTTTGGAGTTATTCTCAGTTTGGGATTCGATTCCTCTCCGAGTGAATACCCAAGTAAGTGGAAAGCCGTGATTGATGTGACTGCACTAGCTGTCCCGAAGGTTTGAGTTGCGTAATTAGATCCATTTAGTGGCCTGGATGTAGGGATGTTCTTCTATTAATTAAAAAAATTATGGGAAAATCCTAGAGTGAAGTAGGGGGAGGAGTGGATGGAAAACATGTTGGAGTGGAAGGTGAAATGGGTAGTTAATTTATAAGTGGGTAGATATTATTTATTTTTTGATCGGCAAGTGGGTAGTTAATTTTTAAGGAGAGGATAATTGGTTAGAGTTTTACTTTTTAGGAATTAAAAAAGTACAATTTTTTTGCAAAATTCGGGATAGTTTTTAAAGGCTTTTAAACCTCCATTATATGCAAAGTAGGGGAGTGGGTAGTTAATTTGTAAGTGGGTAGTTAATTTATTAGGAGAAGATAATTTGTCAGAGTTTCTTAAAAACAATTTGTATTTTGTTCTCAATTTCATGCAAATGATATTAATAAGTGAAAAATAAAAAAGATACTGTAATAAGATTTCATTATACTTTGGTTTTAGATTAGATGAAAAGTAAGAAATCATGATAAAAATAAGTGACTATTTATCCACCCTATACTCGTCCCGCGGTGTAATTTTAGTTTGTACCAAATTTTCTTTGAAATAGCCTTCCGCTGTTTAGATCTCAGTTTTGTTTCTTTCTTTCATTGGTTGCTTTCAAGTTTACCTTAAACTTTTTTCACTTTCATTTCTTCCGTTTGGGAAATGGTTGTAATCACAAGTAAGTGATTGAATGAGTGGGGGCCCCGAAGCAAATGCAGGATAAGCAGTTTAGGAGACGGTCAACAAATAATCCTATAAAATTAAGATTTAACAAATTCGAATTTAGATCGGATTTGAGCTATTTTGGATTCAGATCCTACTAAATTCGGTCCATTAACAACTTAGTTGTACATAGTTGGCTCACAAAAGAAGTTGATTTTCTCCTTTGACTAGTTCGATGAAACTCGTGGCTTGACTCTGCCCACGACAATATATACTCCTAGCTTTCACGTCTCCTTTTCATAAGGCTTTGGGAGTGAAGAGTTTGGTTTGGTCAATTTTTCAGTAATAATGTTTATTATAGGGATTGCCCCTTGTTCAGGTTTTAGTTAACAATAATCGGACCAAGGCCTTAATCAAGTGCAAGAAGTGATGATGTTGTCAAAATAAAATGGTAGTGGTCGATCTTGTATTCTTTTGTAGTTCCAAATTATCAAACACCTAAAGTTCAAATGATCGTCAGATCGAGTCTTCTTGTATGGAGATTGTTCGGTCATTAATTTCAGAATCTTTAAATTAAGTTCAATCAGACTCAATTTGAGGGGACGAAGATATTGAGACATAAACGTAGTTGTGTATAACTTTATAAAAGTCAAGAATGGTGTATTATTTATTGGTGGGGTGAGAAAGTGGGGAAAAAAAGGAAAAGAGTCCACTCAGTTTGGAATAAAAAGTAGGTATAGTTGGTGGCCTTGTCCACATTTGGCCTTTCTCCCTACTACATGATCATTTTCTATTTGGACGTTTCGAGAATAGGTGGTTAACTTAATAACATATGATAATCGATTGGGATTATGAAGGTGCTTGATCCCCTGCATAGATTCCACGTTTTAAAAACAAGGAGACAAAAACAAAAGATTACACAAAAAACGAGAAACAGCTCTCAGTGTTCTTGAGTTATCGCCACATGGTGTGTTCGGTTCACATTGAAGTAGGGTGCAAAACAAAATATTTGTACCCCGTGCCAATGTGTAGTAGAAAATGAGCATGAGACACTACAAGGGGCATTAAATAATCTCTCCCAATGAACATTTTTAAAAGAAAAGGTTTAAAATCACACACAATTTACACACACAAAATTAAAAGCACATGCGGGCTTCACAAGTACTGCACTCACAGCGTATGTGGATTTCATGCATCCATATTAGCAGAGGTGGAACCAAAATTTTCTCAAAGGGGTGCCAAATTTTACCCCATCCCAATGTATAGTAGAAAATGAGCATGAGATACCACTAGGGGGTATTAAATAATCTCTCCCGATGAACATTTTTAAAAGAAAAGGTTTAAAATCACACACAATTTGCACACAAAATGAAAAGCACAAGTGGGCTTCACAAATACTGCACTGCCGGTGTGTATGTGGGCTCCATCCATCCATATTAGCAGTGGCGGTGGCTAGGATTTTCTCACAAGGGTGCCAAATTTTAAAAGTTCAAGCATGAAAGAAATAAAATGCAAGACTAGTAATTCGAAAATACATATAAATAATTTTGCTTCAAGCTTCACAAAAGTATATAGATAAAATAAAAGACGAAACAAATTCTTTTTCTCCTGTATATACAACCCAACCACCTATCAAAATGGAACTGGATGTCCTTTCAAGTCACAGAAGTCATCTATTATTGCGTTTAAGCTAAATTTGAAGATAATTTCCATTTCAATGTACAAAATTTACATAATAGAAAATCTAAATTTATAAGGTTAGAAAACAAAATAAAAGCCCAACTTTAACTTCTTGGTTAGACCCAATATCAAAGCCCAATAGTTTAAGTTTACTTCTAAATTAAAGTTTTAGATGAGGGATTGTTAGAAGAGAAAATCTTGTTCACAGAACAGAGGTAAACAACTGTTTACGGAGTTCAATTTCGGCCGATTCGGATTAAAAACAATCTATTGATGATAATGGATTAGTTGAGTCCCAAGTTTGATGGGACACAACTCAACCGAGAGCGCGACGTGATTTTGGGAGAGATAGAAAAGGCGGTTCAAGGGCAAACAGAGGAAGCTATTTTCGACCATTTGCACGCAGCAGCTTTCCGGCACACTCCGTTGGGAAGAACCATTGCTGGCCCTGCTCAAAATATCAAGACTATCACTAGAGATTACATTCAGGAGTACATATTAAGGCACCACAGTACGCCCAGAATGGTGATTGCTGCTTCCGGAGCTGTGAAGCACGAGGACCTTGTTGAGCAAGTTAGAAAACTGTTTGTCAAATTGTCTACGGATCCAACCACAGCATCTGAGTTAGTTGCTAAAGAACCGGCATTTTTTTCGGGTTCCGAGGTCAGGATAATCGATGATGATGCGCCTTTCAGTCAATTTGCTGTCGCTTTCAACGGAGCTTCTTCAAAGGATCCGGATTCCATTGCTTTGATGGTTGGAATGTCAGCAAAACAATGCAGGCGCTAGGGATCACATGGGTTCCGAGCTTGCACGAAGGGTTGGCATAAATGAGAGAGCTGAGAGCATGACGGTATTCAGCGAAAACTATAAGGACGCTGGTCTTTTCGGCATTTACGCCGTTGCTAAGCCGGATCGCTTGGACGATTTGGCAAATGAAATTATGTACGAGATGTGCAAGTTTTGTTATCGAGTCTCGGAAGATGATGTTGCGTGCGCTCGTAACAAGGTGAAATGTTCTCTGCTGCTTCAGTTGGAAGGAACCACTCCTGTTGCCGAAGATATCGGGCGGCAGCTACTCGCATATGGCCGAAGAATCACATTCGCAGAATGGTTTGCAAGCAGTGGCGTAGCTAGAAATCCATGTAAGTGGGGGCATTTTTTGAACACATTTCAACCAAAAAATTGCTTACTAAGCAACGTTAAAACGTTTGTGCTAAGAATTAAAAAACCTAACATATTTATTAATATAGTAAACTATATAGAATATAAAAACAATCGAATTGCTTGAATTGTCTCAGCGTATCAAGTCTAAGAGCAATTCACTATACAATATTTAGCAATATTGCTCCCATTGTTAATAATTGCTTAAGTATAAAATGTAAAGCCCATGGTTTAGGCATTTTTGAATTTTGGACATTATGCATTAGAGAGTTCCAATTAGTAAGTGACTGTTATTTTTCACATTAGACATCTCATTTTGCCAATGTAATGACAATGTTCAAAAATGTGAAACAAAAAATTGAGAATGAAATGATATTCGACATGTCGTAGAAAGATTAAAAGTAGATTTATGAAACACAATTAACTAGACAAAATACAAAATATACATTTTAAAATCTTAAATTTAAAAAAAAAATTTCGAGTGGGGGCGCGTGCCCCCGCTCGTCCTATGCTCCCTCCGCCGCTGTTTGCAAGGATTGATGCCGTAGACCAGGATGTTGCTGTCTCTGCCATGGGGCCAGTACAACGTTTACCTGATTACAACTGGTTCAAACGCTCGACACAGTGGATTCGTTATTAGCTCCTTTGGGGTTGTTGTCTTCTATCTTTGCTATCCCCTCCCCAGGGAAACATGAACTCATAATCCTAAAGCAGAATAACTAACGAATTGCAAACTAGTTTTGCAAGAGAAGTGCCAAAAATCTGAATTTTTGCCATTAAGGCCTTAGAAGTTGAAGGTGTACAAATGTACAATGTAGCCCACAAGGGTCTGCTCCTGACTCCTGAAGGTGAATGCAGCAATAGTGAGGTTGTGTTGAAAAGTAAGCTTGATGTACAAAAACGTGTTGGGAACTATTGGTTTGGAGGTGATAAGATTCAAAGGCAAGTGGAGAAGATTTAGTCAAAGATTAGATTTGGGAGAAGAAAAACGTGGAGCACTATTTCTCATCAGGTTTGAAGACTTTCAAGCTTCAGTGATATATTTTGAGATTTCCAAAATAAATGAGAGATTATCTCATCTTTGTTTTTGTTATTGTTCTGCCTAAAAATAGGCTTGTAATCCGTATTGTAAAAGTATGGGAGTTGAGTGAGAGTAAAAGACAGAGAGAAGTGTAAGAGTTTTATATAATTAGTGAAGCATTATCAATAAAAGTGTGCTTACTAAACACAGACAGCAACTTCTGGTGACCGGATCAGAACTGATTCGAGTAAGAGCTTTCCTTTTGGCATGACTATCAATTATCACGCTTTTATGCTCTGTTTGTTTTGAAGTAAAATAGTTTGCACATAAAATGATTGCAGAAAAGTACTACTCCTTCCGTCCCTTTTTAAGTGTCCTGCTTCGTAATTCCAACTTATTAAAAAGACATCATCATTACACATTTCACATCAACTTTTACCTTTACTTTCTCTCCTTACCCTCTATGAAAACATTATCATTATATTTTTACTCACTAACTTTTCAAAATGAAATCTACTTTTAGGGGCAAAATGAAAAATTCACCAACTTTTACCCACTAACTTTACAAAATAAACACTTATTAAGGGACAACCCAAAATGAAATACTGGACTCTAAAAAAGGGACGGAGGGAGTATTATTTTTTCATTTTGTTTTCTGGGGTTTGGTTCACGTGTGAAAATATTTTACGCAAAATATTCAGAGCTGTTTTTGTACATCTACAACGGAATGAACGAATGGGCTTAACTTTAGTCTTTTCGGTCCCAATTTTAGGGCAATTAGCCAATAAGAACACATATGGCTATGCAAGAAATTTGTTGAGCTTACAATTTGCTTCTGATGTCACCTATAAGGATGTGTAAAAAATTGACTTAACGGAGATTTAGAACATGTCGTTTTGAGACGTACGATGAAAGTTATCCCTCTATGAAAATCTTTAACTACACTTTTTTGCAACATGACATTTGAATTGAGGCACAAGTTTGGAAATTTTTTTTGGACGAAATGAATGGAGCCGTATCGTTACAGCAACATAGCTTCTGTTAACTCCACATTGCTATGGATGCATTGAGCGGAGCACGCCAGAAATACGCAGCACAAGGACCCTTCTTCGTTGTTGTGGTTGTCATTGCCATTACCATCTTCAGTAACTACTAGGAAGGTCAAGCAATGGAAAATAGGGTAGAAGTCCCAATTTGTACCATGCCAAAGCAAACAGAACATGTGGCCAGTCAAGTGGAACAAGATGGGTCGAAGTCGTAGATACCTCTTCTTGGAGGCACTGATAAGAGCTTCGAGCTGCACAGGAGGAGCTTCCGAACGCCCCTTGGACAACTTGTTCGGTGCAAAGTCGTAGGCATGTACTACGGCGAAGGAGTCTCAACCTAATACAGACTGCTGCCAGCCGCCACAGGATCAATTATTAGTCCATACCAAAGCCCCGTAGGAGTAGAATCGCGAGCCGTCAGTGGTGGTAAACCAAGCTCTTCTGGGATCCCGTTGAATAATACCTCCAAGTGCTGGTCGGCCAGGCGACCAATGCCCCCGAATCACGAGAACCCACCAGAACCCTTTTTTTGGGGAGAATCCGTAGACATAACGAATGCTCCTGTAGTCTCAAGGCAAAAGCAGGCCGGGGGCTGAGGTAGCGGTGTCCACACATCAGCCCCCTTGGGTTCAAGAAACTCTGCCCACAGATCATCATCAGGAGTCAGGACGACCATCAGGATGACAGCCGCCGCCAAAAACAAAGAGCTTCCCATCGAAGCTAACCATTTTGAAAAATGTTCTGCTTTTCACCATCGATGGACCTCTTGTCCAGGTACTACTACTACGACTACCACCACCATCATCATCAATAAGACGAAGCCGGAGAACATCCCTAGCATCCCCATCCCCAATCCGATAAAGAACGGAGTCCAGGGCAGCAGACCAAATCCATGGGCCACAAGGGGAGGTGTGAGTCGTGATCGGAGGAGGGATTTCTGGTGGTGGAAAAAGACGGCGACCACGACTACTAGGAACAGGCTGCTGATGCTCTTTATCCCCCTCCTCCTTTTTCACGACTTCAACTACTCTCTGGACACAGAATTTCCGGCATCTATCTGCCGTTTTCAAAAGCTTGTTTAGCCTCTCGATCTCGAGAGACAAGCAATCTTCGCCGCTGCTCCCAATGTTGAAGACGTACCACTGCGTCTCCACCAATTCTTCGCCATTGCTGCTGTAGCACTTGCTGCTTGAACGATTAATTCCAGACAAACAGATCCTATACTTGTCCAGCCCCAGATCAGTATTCCGGGAGGTACAACTACTAAGAGGTAAAGATCTCTTCTTTCCTACCAAACTCGCCATACCCGAACGGATTCTTTGCAAACCAGGCACACAGAGAGAGAGATTTCTAATTGTTGGCGGAAGGGCAGAGACGAGAGAGACCAGGAAGAAGAGAGAAACTAGAAACTTATTCACGCGGAGCTTCCGTAAATAAGATTTTCTCTCAAGAAGGAGCTTTACACATACAATGATTAACGATTGTTTCTCAATCCGATTAGGAATTTTCTTTTTCCAAAAAGGAAACAATAACATCTTAGGTGGAATTGGAAATTTGAAATCATAATTAGGAAAGTAATTTTGACACTCCGTTTTTTCTTTGACAATCTCTTTTTGTCTTTATTCATTTGAAATTATTAACTTGCCCTTTATATGAAAAAATGACTCAAGAAGTAGGGGTATTTTAGTAATTTTAACATAAATAAAGACAAAAAAATATAGTGCCAATTATAAAAAGGGAGCGTCAAAATTATTTTCCTTTAATTTAGGGTAGAAAATTTAAGGCTAAAATTCATTTAACTTCTCTTCAAGTTTCTCGATAAGTATAAAGGGGATGGATTCTCTCTAGTCATTATTTGGATGGGAGCTTCTAGTCTTGATCGCAATCGTCTCTATCTTGGAAATCAATGGTTCTTGCCCGTCTTGGATGCTGGACTAATGAGCTAGAGTCTGTCGTACTGAGTCAAAAATAAATTTATAAAAACCGAGAATCAATAACTACTCAGAGACTAGTGATTAAGTCCAAGTATCAATCCTTAGAGACAATATGGCTAAGTTACGCTAAATTCGATTAACTTCTAGATTAGTTCGGAAGAAAAATGTTTGATTTTTGGAAATTAGAAAACAAGTAATTAGAAGTTTGGAAGCTGGTGGAGAAAAAAATTAGGGTTCCGAATCCACTCTGTCCGCGTAACTTTGGCATGCATAGGCTAGGTTAATTGTCCGAATCAGAAGGGACTATCGCTACGGCTTGCAAACTCTTTCGATAATCATCAAGAAAATAGTAATTGAGTTGTTAATAGGCATAGACTATCCCATAGCACAGACTGTCTGAATAGCACGGTTTAGCCGCCTAACGGCACAATCTGCATGTTTTACGAGTATAATCCATCTTAAAACTCCAACTACAATCAATGAAAACCATCGCAAAATTAGGTATTTGAAATCTAGAATACAAATACTCAATTGGTAGGAAGAATAAAAATCAAATCATTCAATTAAAACGAAAAGGATTCTTAGTTTTACAATCGATTTGAATAACAAACTCGAAAACCTATGCATAAAAGAAGTTACATAGCACAGAGCTTCATCTTCCCCCTAGACAAGGGGTTCATTCAACCATGGAGAAGAAAGATGGGAGAATTTTTCATAAGTCCACTATAGCACTTTCCAAACCCCCTAAGTCCACTTCTAAATTCTAAAATCCCCTAAGTCCACTAACCTATTATTAAGGATATAATAACCATGTTTAGTCTAATATACCCTTATTTTTTTTAAAAAAATTGCCCCGTTTTTTTATCCATTTCAAAAAACATCCATTTGAAATTTCCCTATCCTGGAAATTTCTCCCGATCCAGTACAAATCCCATTCCCCTTCCCCCCCGCCCCCCTTTTTCAGAACGAACGATACTGTTCGTGAAAAGCCCTAAACGGTTCGTGAAAAGCACTGGATCGCCTACCATTTCGTCGTCGGATTTCTTCGTTCACCAACGGTCTCGCCTATTGCTAGTCGTCGTTCTTCACCATAGATTCAGTCGGACGTTCTTCTCCATTCTTCGCCGTTCTTTGCCCAGTTTCAGTCGGATGTTCTTCTCCGTTCGTCGCCCATTCTAGTCGGGTGCTAGTCGGCGTTCTCTGCCCGTTCTAGTCGGGTCCTAGTCGTACTTCGCCGTTGTTCTCCTTCGTTTCAGTCGGACGCCGTCGCACTCGTCGCAGTTGTTCGCCTTCGTTTATCAATCGCCGTCAAATCCTATATCGGAATCGATTACCAAGTATGATTGTCTTCGTATATATGGTTATATGAATGGTTTGGCTAACTTAGGGTTCTGATCAGTAAAGTATTGGTTAAGTTAAATAAGGGTTTTGATTGCAAGTAAATGTGGTTATATGAATCTTTGATCCGTAAGGGTGTGGTTGAATTAAGTTAGGGATTTTATTGATGGTATATATGGTTATATACGAATTTCGTTATAGGTTGCGAATGTAAACTGTGTGTGTATAAATTGCGAATGTAAACTGTGTGTGGCCTGTTTTTTTAATAAGGTTATATGGTGATATGGTGATATGCTGATGCTTATGGTTATATCTGGTTACCAGTTTGGTCTTCTAATGCTTATGGTTATATAGTTGATGGTTCTTTGTGGTCTGCCTTACTATGGTTATATTAGTTTTGTAAAACCAAAATAAGCTAACATATAATGCCGTATTGCATATGTTTCACTGTTTGCTATATGTTTGACATATAGATTTGATCTTGACTGACTCAATTAAAGTATTAGTTTTTGTTATTCTGTTTGTCAGTAAGACTGCATGAATATGGTTATATGTGAAATGTTAAATCTGATTGTACCTGATTTGTAAACCCGAAATAAGATAACATATAACATTTATGGTTTGTCCAGGTTATATCGATGTTGGCTATATATTTGGATCAATTAGGCCGCTGCGCGGACCAATTCAATAATGTAATTTTATTGTTTTATGTATAGATATAACCAAATTTAACGAATATATGGTTTTCCCTCTGTATATGAGATACATATGGTTATATATCCAAAAATGTAACCCTGTATCGGGCCATCATTTCTTACATATATGATTACATGTGATTTTGCTGGTATAGTGTATCATGAGACGTATGTGGTTATATCAATCTTTGATCTGTTATGGAATGGTTGAATTAAGTTAGGGATTTATTTGATAGTATATATGGTTATATCAATGTTGGTTATATACGAATATTGTTAAAGGGTGCGAATGAAAACTGTGTGTGAATAGATGGTTATGTGTGGTATGTTTTTTAAATATGGTTATATGGTGATGTGCGAATGCAAATGGCTATATCAGGTTATACGTTCTTAGAAAGTGGGGTGTTGACACTTTATAAAACGTCTAGATATGCTCTTTCCTTCTTTGAGCCTATTATTGTTAATCACCAACGCATCTAAATGTTTGAGCTGATATGAATAGGTTTCCTTTACTTTGCTTCCCCAATGTTTAGCACTTCTAAAAGCCTACATATGTTACTGGATTCTGGTTGAGATTATCATTCAATCAACTCTCCAAAAGACCCATAATTAAGGAGTACTAACTGGGTGTATGGCTTTTCAAGTTAAGTACGAGACAGCCAGTGCTTGAGGCTCCTGGCCACTGCATGGTTTGGGGTCTGGGGATGTTGGCCAACCATATTGTTTCCTTCTTTTTTTTCCTTTTAATTGTGTATGTTGATTTTGTAGATACCGACCACACGTCCAATATCTCCCAAGCTAGGAAGGAGCAAGGACCTCTCCATTGCTACAACAAATGTATCCTCTGAAGGTAACAACCAAGAACAGGCAAAGACACCAAGAGTTATCCGAGCAAAGTCTGATAAGAGTGTTGCTGCTTCAAAGAAGCCAATAAAGAAGTCTAGGGAGTCTGTTCCCAGCAAAGCGGAAAGGCAAGCTAGTCGAGTTAATAAAAGGGACGACTGCAAAGGAAGAAAGGCAAGACCAGAAAACCAGTGTGGGAGAAGTGGCGGAAGAAAGCCAAAAGCAGTTAGTCAATTCTGGTGAATTTGAAGACAATACAGAAATGGATGCCGACAAACATAATGGTCCCGGTATGGTTTATCGGGTCCGGAGATCTAGGCCGTTGGAGGTTGAATGCAGGAGTGTTCTAAAACTTGTGAATAGTGTGTGAGTTTTGAAAAGATATATAAACTGGAATCCACATGTTAATATGAATGATGTTTGTCATTGTTTTATTTTGATCACCAGAACTGTGAGGCTGTTGGGAAAGACTAGTAGTATCATTCTTTAGTCTATTTGTGTCTTGTGAATTACTGTTCTTTAATACATCATAAAATAAAATTGTAGGGTTGAGTCATTTTTCTTCTTATTTCCAGGTGATGGAATACCTATTGAGATGTTTTCTATGTTTCTGCTTTATGTGATGCTAAATACTTTTACGTTTTTTTTTTCCTGAGTACATGCAAGAAACCCAATCTAACCGACCAGAGTATGTCAAAGATCAAGCTTGGGCTGTAAACCCAATCTAACCAAGCATGATTTTTAGCAAGTATATAACGTAAAATGTAAGTATCTAACGTTAAATGTGAACTGTTGAACGAGTATATAACGTTATATGTTATCTTCTGTCATGTGTAATCCAGAGTATGTCAAAAAACCAAGTGTGATTTTTAGCAAGTATATAACGTAAAATGTAAGTATCTAACGTTAAATGTGAACTGTTGAACGAGTATATAACGTTATATGTTATCTTCCGTCATGTGTAATCCCATGCCTCCAGCAAGTTGGGTTCTAAATCATTTTTTTCTTTTTTAATCAGCTGTGTTCTAAATCCTACTTGCCTCAACTATAAGGAGATACTGGAAAATCTAGTTTTCGAGAGACTTTCCAAGCATTTCATAACCAAAACTGGTTTAGGTTTGCATGTTTCATACATCAAACTGTACACAACTCATGTCTACAAAAAAAATTAACTCTTTATTTATCCATAATCCAAAAGAAACAATTTCAAAATTTAAGCATGAATAAAGAAAAACAAAACAAACCCCCCAACATTATTCTATTCTTCATCCTAATCTCTCATTTATTCTCATATTTGACTCCTTGCCTCATACATCACTTGGCTCTTTACATGTTCTTCGGTTGTGCTTTGAAGGCTTCCTACCACCACCCGATAACCTCATCGGAAGAATCTGCAACCCATACTTACAAAGAAACATGATTGTTGAATCCATGACAACTGTAAACATAACAACACACAACAGAATTAAAAAAATCAAATAACCAAAATACATGGTTATTATATATCAAAATCTGTACAACGTTACAAAGATATATGGTCATATATTTGCATGTCATATGTAACTCTAAAAAAAGAGAATATATAATGTTATATACAGTGTATCAGAAAAGGAGAATCTTCGATTGTAATATAACGTTGTATAAGTATATATATGGTTATATCAATGATGGTTATATATGGTTATATATAAGTACAACAACGTTACATGCGAAACTATATCAAGATCAGTAGATCAAATAGAGAGAGACGATAGAGAGAGAGAGATACCCGAGAGGGAGGGAGGCGAGATCAAATAGAGAGAGACGAGAGAGAGAGAGAGAGAGAGAGAGACCTGAGAGGGAGGGAGGCGAGATTAGATTCGTAAAAGAACAGATGATCAGCGGAGGAGGAACAGGATTGGATTCTCGACCGACGAAGAGACGATCACCGGAGGAGGAACAGGATATCAATCGATCTCTTTCTCCCTCTTTCTCTCTGTCGCAAAACTCCATCTTTTTCTCTGTCGCAAAATCCCAACGTAACTGCCGTGATTGGCGTGATTTCAAAAGTAGAAGGGATAATGGGCTAAACGGATGGGATTTGAATGGAAGGGTAATTCTGTCAGCCACTATTTCCCTTTTTAAATGTAGTGGACTTTATGCCTTATCAAATACATATTAGTGGACTTAGTGGGTTAGAAACTTGATCAGTGGACCTAGTGGGTTAGAAACATGCTATAGTGGACCCTAGGCCAATTTTTTATTGATTATATATATAGAAGACAACTTCGAATTTCCCCAAACAAGGCCCAAACACACTCAGCGCGCTCTCGGCCTCCTCGTTCTTTAACAGTTGCTCGCCTACTTCTGCAGGAGTCACCTTTTTCATCTCCATCAACTGTTCGATCTCCATAAAGAGCAGACGCTCTGAAATTCCAACAAATTCGATGTCCACCAGCTAAAAAACTGCCGGCTCCAAACTTAAACGGGTAATTTTTGCTTAGTGAAAATATAGAGGGAGGATGAAACACGGGTAATTTGATAATAACCGTGTAAGCTTGTGTTTATGCCCATTTTTTGCACATAATCTCGGACTAGTGTTGGAGGGCCATTTAATTAATTCTTTAATTAAATTGGGCCAAAATTATGTAATTGTTGGTTGATAAGTTTATTGGGCCATGGATTTTCTATTATGTTTGGGCCCAATAACCAAACACAGCCCATGAAGAATGGAGCCCATGAAGAAGATGCAGATTTGATTCAAGCAGTAAGGCCCACAATTTTAGGGGAATTGGTTATGTGCTGGAGGAGGTGGTTATTTTCCTCCATGAAATTCAAAGGCCACACATGTCAAGCTAGCACAAAAGAAGGAAGTGGGGAGTTATTGCCACATCACCCCATGATCTTTCAACTGCCAATAACTATCCATGATTCTACATGCACAAAAGAAGGAACCATCATGGGACACTTGGCGGCCTGTGGTGCAAGCAGAATTCGGATTCAGGCCTGAATTAGCTTACTACTTTGCCTATATATAATAGTTCACCAGATGAAAAAAGGGTCCAACACCAATCAAAGCTCAACGCTTACAAAACTTTACTACTTTCAGCAAAGTAACTTATCGAGTATTTCGTGCTCAAACCCCATTCAAACTCACTTCATCAAGTAGTTTGGATCTTTTACTTTCCTGTATCAATTTTATTATCCCGGAGTAATAAAGTTCACGTTTTTTTACGTTTTTACGTCCATTTCCTATACGACTAGGAAATTTTAAGTCCACAACCGTGTGGCAAATCATGAACCACATTGTGATCTTTAACCTTTGGGTCACACACAATCGCTCATACGTTAGAAGTCAAGATTCACGGGAATCTTCTACCAAAGTTAGGCGCTACAAGTCTTGGCACGCCCGCGTTCAAAGCATTCACGCCTTTGCCAAAAACGAGAGTTTTCAGCTTGTAATTTTGTAAATAACCAATACAAGCCAATGCATGTAGATGTTTGCCCGTTCGTCAACTTTCTAGCTCTGAAATTAGTTGCGGTGCGTGTAAGTTGGCCGAGACATCCAGTTATAAAAAAAAATGGCTATCATACTATGTCATATGGCTATCATATTTTTGCCGGTTTTTTGTTTAGATTGTAAGCAATTGGCGTCCTAGTGTCATGTTCCCGTTTATTTTCCAAATTTAACATGTCTCAACAGTTGCTTCAACATCCATAATTTTTTCTTATAACTGCCTGGTTGGAGGATCTTCTTTGTGGTGATCTGGCAAAAGAAATGAGTGAAGAAGACGTCGGGGCAATTTTCCAGATTTGTTGGTCAATTTGGAAGGCAAGGAATGGATTCGTTTTCAGGGGGAAAATTCCAATTCCAGAAGAAGTTATTGAGCAAGCAAGTAGAGGTAATTCGGATTATCTCAGTGCAGTTTTATCCAGAAATCCAATGGTCCTGAGGGGGGTTTCTCAGGTGGAACGTGGGTTTCCCCACCTCCCATCTTCTCTTAAAATTAATTGCGATGGAGCGTATAAATCCTCTTGCAGCCTAGCTGCCTTTGGCGTTATTGTCAGAGATCACAGTGAATCTGCTCAGGTTTGACGGTGTGGTCGAGTAAAGGTGTCTTCTGCTCTTGCTATCGAGGCATGGGCTTTGAGAATTGCTTGTAGCTTGGTAATGGAATATAACTTCCCTTCTGTTATTTTTGAATCGGACTGTAAAATCCTTATTGAGATGATTTCTGGGTCAAGCTCTCTAGGCTGCTGGGAGATTCAGGCAATCGTGGAAGACATAAAATAGTGGGCAAGGGATAGGCAGTGGTCTTTTGTTTGGGGCAATCGCTCGAAGAACAAGGTGGCTCATTGGATTGCTACTAGTTGTCTAGATAGGAAAATTACTTCAAGTACGGGTTGTATTCTGCCCGAGTTAAAAACTATCTTATGTAAGAGCTCTCTTTGATTTTGTTATGATCAGTGACGTATTAAAAAAAAAAGTATATTTGCCATGGGATTTGTTCAATGGCTTCTGCTTAGAGATGTTCCTTATCTCATTTTCGATTCGAGTTTATGGTTGAATTCAAAGGTGTTACGTTTGGCTGTGTACATACTCAAGCGAGGTTGATTTATCTTGTTCTTTTCTTGCAGTTGCAATATAATTCTAAAGGGTGTTCGATGTTTCTTCATAGACTCGAACCACAGATCTTTTCGTCGAAAGTCAAAAGATACAACCAAATGAGCTAAGAGGTACATCTTTTTGAATTATTCATTGCTCAGTGGATTGTATTAAGCAGAACGTTCATAAAAAGGGATGTACGTAGAACATCTTTGAGCTAGATCAGTTACGTGACCGAAATGCCCCTAATCTTCCAAACCCAATGGATCACACTTTGCAGGCAGAAGGGGTCATTTATGTCATTCCAAGAAAAAGGATAGTGCCCCCTTACGTGTCGTTCAGCCATGCAGCCATATCCATTTTATCCAATGCCACAATCGAGAGGTCCAAACACTTTCAAGGCCCAAATTCCAATCCTCCAACCCGATTCACCATAATAACCTGCATCCCCCATAGGCCCCACAGAATCAACGGCCTATAATAACCGTTCCAATCTTTTTCGATGAAACAAATCAAGTGGCAAACCTAATTTAGGATGCGTTTGCCCAAACTTTTTCACATTGTCTTTTAGCTGTTTTCTCATAATTTTTCCATCATATATTTCCGTCTCGACGAGAGAAATCAGAAAAGTATAAAAATGTAGACAAAAGTTAGTATAAGACGACGAAAAGACTCAAAAAGACGTTATCTTATATGAATTTTTTTCAATTTTTGTCTGCCTTCATATACTTTTTCGATTCCTGTCATTGAGACGGAAAAAATGAACCAAAAAAAAATCGTGTCAAAAAATCCGCTAAAAGTTAGTTGAACTCACCCTTAATACCGTAGTCCGCGTCACACCATAACAAGCATTTACTGAAGAGAAAACAGAGCAACTGAAATTCAAACCTCTCTGTTTCTTTTGCTACTAATCCACTTCGTAGCTGAAGAGAGAGAGAGAGAGAGAGAGAGAGAGAGAGATGGCGAAGCCAGTGTCGATCGAGGTGTATAACCCAAATGGGAAATACAGAGTTATCAGCACAAAATCCATGCCTGGTACCAGGTGGATCAATCTCTTAATCGAACAAGATTGTCGCGTCGAAGTAAATCTTCTTCCATTTCAATTACTCTGTTTCCTTTTCTTTGCATTCTTAACGTAATGAATCCGGCTGTGGTTACCGATACGCATAGGGTCCAGACAGATAATTCCACACGTTGATTTTGTTCAAAATATTTTTTTTTAATATGCTTTGTAAGACTTCAATTCATTCGGATATCGACAATTCATTTAATTTTTTATTTAGAATTCGCTATCCAGAATTTTGAAGAAAACCACTAATTGAAGTTATTGATTAAACTCTTATCGATATCTGAATCGAATTATTACAAAGCACATTAAAGCAAAATGCACGTCCATCGTTCAAAAAAACATAGTGAACGTCTCAAATTATTTATTTAATTATTTGTGCGAGACTTGAGATGGGCCCCACACGAGGGGTCAGTACCTAATGGTTATGACCAACCGATCAGTACCCATAGCATTTTGGTAAGTATTTTTTATTTAATTTTGTTCATTTTGATGTTCAGATATGCACACAGAAGAAAACCATATTGTCTGTCGAAGATATCATTGCTCTGATCGGCGCTAAGTGCGATGGAGTGATCGGACAAGTATTTATATTTCGATTCTTGAGATGGGTTTTCCTTGTGTTTATTGGGTTGGTTTAGTATATTTAAACTTTTTGTTGGGTTTTCCAGTTGACTGAGGATTGGGGTGAAACACTGTTCTCTGCATTGAGCAGAGCAGGAGGCAAGGCTTTCAGTAACATGGCTGTTGGGTACAACAATGTCGATGTCAACGCGGCCACTAAGTACGGTGTCGCTGTTGGCAACACACCTGTATGTTTGTTTCTCTTTGATGTGTGTTTGTGTTTTGGTCATGAATGCAGACGACATGCTTGATGAAATGTTCGTGAGACGGAACTATGCTGCATAGAGTAGTTAGCCATTGTGTTGTACCATTCTAACTCCACAAGTGCATACCCTTTTGTCATTTTGTCGTAAGAATCCAAACTAAAATTGCATTCAGCATCCCTTCCACTTGAGTCACCACAAACACGAATGCTTTAGAATACACATGAGATTATGCATAAATATGGCAATGTACTTGCATAAAATTTGAATCGGTCCAAAGAAGTAATATATTGACATCGATGCATTGATTGTGTGGTTAGGGAGTTCTCACGGAGACTACAGCAGAGTTAGCCGCTTCGCTTTCTTTAGCAGCAGCTAGAAGAATTGTTGAAGCTGATGAGTTCATGAGGGCAGGCTTATATGATGGGTGGCTTCCACATTTGTATGACAACTTGAATTTCCATTGTCTTAGCTTTATTACTTTTGCTTGACTTATGATAGTTATGTTAATGTGGATTTCACCGTGCTCTTCATAAGTATGATTATGCACTTTGTCTTCTATTACTAAATAGATATGTGGGGAACTTGCTAAAAGGACAGACTGTTGGTGTCATTGGAGCTGGTCGGATTGGATCTGCTTATGCTAGAATGATGGTAATTTCATACTGCCAACTATCCAATCTGGTGTATTGACCAGTTTCAACTTGCCCACCTGTGGTTTGCGGCTATTTGAAAAACTGTTTCGATTAAGTAGTTTTGTTTACAAACTTATTTTTAAGTTAGTAATTAAACAAACTGAGAGGTGCATAAACCAAAGTTCACCACAACTAAAATTGTATGTGAGCTGTTGCAAAGGAGATCTAGGGTGCAGAAAGACTTGTCCCATGTCTATTGTATTATCCCAAATTGTAAAACTATGCTTACAAAATAGACAAGCACCTTATATTTTTACATAATTTCACTTTCTACCATGATATAACATTTCAAGAGGTAGTCAGGAAAAGGTAGTGCCAAAGTAGAAGTCTCAGATTTTAGATGTGTTTTGTCATGACTCGTGAGATGATCCGGAAGCCATTCGCTTGGTTCAATGTCTTTCAGTATGTGCATTTGTTGTGCTAAGAACTTCTGTTGTGCTATTGTAATAGGTCGAAGGATTCAAAATGAACTTAATTTACTACGATCTGTATCAATCCACACGCCTCGAAAAGTTTATCACAGGCATGTCTGGATGACCTCTTGAAGTTAACCACTTGTAAGTCTATGTTGATACTGATTCATTGCCCTTTTTCAGCTTACGGTCAGTTCCTAAAAGCCAATGGTGAACAACCTGTTACTTGGAAAAGAGCCTCGAGCATGGAAGAGGTTCTCCGAGAGGCTGATGTGGTAAGAATCTTGCCTAGAATTTATTGTGGATTTTTTAAATCTTAAGGAAAACTTCTTTTGTTTCTTTTTGAATTAATGGCTATTGATGCTTCATTCTAGATAAGTCTTCATCCAATCTTGGACAAAACAACTTATCATCTTATAAATAAAGAAAGTCTCTCAAAGATGAAAAAGGTAAACCTTGATTGAACTTTTTCTAGTTATTGATGATTTGATTGAGAAGATAGTACGAGTACGTGATTTACATCCCAGTAAAAGGATGGAATTTTCATCCGTAGGAAGCAATTCTTATAAACTGCAGTCGCGGGCCTGTGGTTGATGAAGTAGCTCTTGTGGAGCATTTGAAAGAGAATCCTATGTTTCGAGTTGGTCTCGACGTCTTTGAGGTAAAGGAACCTTGTTATTTGGTTTGAGTGTATCTTATTTTTATAAAGCTTCAAGTGTGTAAATTCTCATCCATTGCTATTCTGAACTAGGATGAACCATACATGAAACCTGGACTTGCAGACATGAAAAATGCCATCGTGGTACCTCACATTGCTTCTGCTTCCAAGGTAATACTGATCAGTTTATCCCTAGATTAGGCTCAAACATTAGTAAAAATATTTTCCCACAATGATACCCAATCAATTTGTCCATTTACGAAACCAAGCTAATCCTTGCATTGCTATTTGGTCATCAATGTATATACGATAGCTGATGCGGGACAAATAGAAGGATGATATCGGCCCCACATGAATTTGTGGTGGAGAAAGGACACTGTTTTTCATGTTGGGACACCACTGGCAGTGCCCTAGGAGCACCCAATAGTTTTTCCCTTTAATAGGCTCTTCCCAATGATGACGGATGACTGAAGATAACCTAACTAAACTATGTAATGGTTGCTGATCAAAAAAAAAAAAAACTATGTAATGGTTAAATACTAAAATAACGTCTAAAGCTACTTGGGAATATCCTTGTATAAACCACCATAGATAAATAACCTCGATAGATAAATAACCTCCCTTGTCAAGTACGAAAACCTAACTTCTTCCCTATCAATTTCAAATGATTTTATGTAGTGGACTCGTGAAGGAATGGCAACGCTGGCTGCTTTGAATGTCCTGGTATGAAATCTACTGTTGAGAAACTTATTTGTTGGAAAGTGAAGCCTCTGTTTAAGCTTGGTTTTGTCTATTTTACCCTTCTGGTTTAACTTGTGTTCTAATGATGTTGCAAATTCAAGGACCTAGTGACCGTCTTTACTGTGACAACTACAGGGAAAAATCAAAGGTTACCCAGTTTGGTCCGATTCAAATCGCGTAGAGCCATTCTTAAATGAGAAAGCTCCTCCTCCAGCTGCAAGCCCAAGCATTGTCAACGCAAAAGCCTTAGGTAATACTATCACTCTATAATTCTGCCAGTTTTGTCAATATTTATATGAGTTCACTTGCGCCTAAGTTCCATTTGCATTACAGGTTTACCGGTGTCAAAACTGTAAGCAGGGATGTGCAATGGTTAGTTGACCTTTGGTGATATATGGCTACCTTCTGGAAAGGATGGTGATGTATAGACTCTGTTGAGTCTTCATTTCTGGAAACAGAAAAATAGTCTATGTATTCAAGGAGTGTTGTGACTTTGTATATTTGCTGCACCTTCTTAGTTCTTATTCAAAACTGCTTTTTGATCATGTCAAAGTGAAGCTATAAAATGGATGTTTTATTGTGTACTAAAAGTAGGTAAGAAATTTGCTCGACTTTCAATTTACATATTCTTGTGAAGAAAAAGTACTACAGTAGTAGATAAAATAATTTTGGAAAATGCTAACATGCAGTCCATCGAGTTGTTTTAATGTTGAAAAAGTGCGTTAAAATTTGTGAAAAATGCGTAGGTGTGTGTGAAAGTATGTTGAAAAGTATAAAAAATGTAGCGGAGTGTGTAATTTTTTTTCATTTTCTTTAACTTAGTGGCTCTCAATAGAAGGATCCAAATGTTTAATATTCTTATCATATACGACGGATCAACGAAATGCGATATTTTGTAGAAGGCATTGCGAGGGAATTTTAAGCTTTTGCATTCACATTCCACATTCTTCTACCACTAAACTCCCAAACACCCCTAGTATTTTCTTTATTATCTTTCAATCATCAATATTTATTCTATTTTTCTTTCCCTGCCTTAATCCTACCCTAGCTAAACATGCACAACATATATGAGCCTATAAATACAACACGTACCCTTCACCCATTGTATCCTGGTATCTCTTGGTATTCCACATCCTTACTCACCTTATCTGGTTTGGCGAATCAATTAAGTCTGTAGGGCTACTTAAATTCCAACCGTGCAAGTCTCCGTGTAGTTTGACCAACAGCCATCCCTTTTTTCCAAGAAAATAGGTGTAGTGCTCGCTAGGTTTGAGAAGGGACATATTCGCCTCGCAGGGAGTATCCAATTCACCCGAGAGAAGTCGACAATGTTCTTGTTCCTCCTCCGCGAAGGTGGTGGTAGAAGATGACTCGCAACGAAATTGCCTCAGTAATTGGAGTTACCATCTTGGAGATAGTAAAGTTGGTGTTAGCAACAGCGAGCCATGTTGTAGAGAGAAGGCCTGACCAAACCAAGCATATCATATATTCAATTGGTTAGTTCCTCATTGAAGTTGTTATCTTTGGGATCCTCATCGGCAAATTGACATTCCTACGCTAGATCCCAAAGGCCAATATGCATTGTGCGAAAGAGAGAGAGTATTTACACTAGATGTCTAAATGATTTCATATAGGACATTCGTCACCCGATTTTCCTTCTCTCTTTCGTACAAAACATATTGGCCTTTGGAATCTAGCGTAGAAACGTGAATTTGCTAATGAGGGTCCCAAAGAGAACGGCTTTAATGAGAAACTAACCGGTTGAATATATGATATGCTTGGTTTCATTGCCGCTTCTCTCTACGGCATGCTCGCCCTTGCCACCACCTTCTTCACTATCATCAAGATGGTAACTCCAATTGCGGATGCGATCTCCTTACCAGTCATCTCTTGCCACCTCCTTCATGGAGGAAGAACGAGAACATTTTCCATTTGTCTCGGGTGTATTGGATACTCCCTGAGATGAGAATATGTACCTTCTCAAACCTACCGAGCACTACTACTACTTTCTAAGGAAAATAAATGGATGGCTAGTGTTGGTCATAGTATGCGAAGACCCAGACGGTAGGAATTTAATCAACCCTATGGACTTGTTAATTGATTCACCAAAAAACAGACCAGGCGAACAAGGATATGGAACACCACGAGATATAGAACCTCCTCCAGGATACCATGGGAGAAGGGTAGGTGATGCATTTATAGGCTCGTATATCTTGTGCATGTCTAGGGTGGGAATATTACAGGCAGGATAAGAAAAAAAATATATGGACCATTGGATGACAGCAAAGGCTATTGTTTTTTGCCCCTCTTAGGGGTGTTTGGGAGCGACATATTTTTTTAAACTTTTTATGATATCACTAGTGTTTCGGGGGACATGCGTTGCATATAACTGTGTGTGGTCGTTGTTTTTTTGTTTTTTTGTTTTTTTTCCGGTTATTGTTGTGATGGTTATTTTCTATGTACGGTAACATATTAATCAAAATGAATGAACAATGAAAGCAAATATTGTTAGAAGAAGGTTTACCCCTGTTCCTAAACATGAAGAACCAAGAGGGTCCAAGATGATTTGAAGAAAAAAAAGGAAGTCCAAGATTAAAGCATGAAGAACCAAGGCTTTGTTTCTGAATCATGTTCGTTTGGGGGCTTTAAAGCCCCTGCACACGGTCTCTAATACATTTTCTCTATCTATCTCTCTCCACTCAAACCTCCTTCAAAACCCAAAACGAACTTCCTAATTGGACTTTCATTTATGTTCCTAAACCAACTCAAGACTTGGGGCATTTTAAACTGCACTTCTACAGTTCTACTGGTACATGAAGATAAATCAATAGAACAAAATCAAAACTGAGGCCAATCCACTAGCAATGTTTACGAAAACACAGAAGGCATAGCTTGTGTACAAGGAATCAATAATTTGCCAGTAACTAGTAGGCATACCTCGCTTTCCAAAGACGCAAAATTTGCTTTTCAGGAAACTGACATTTGAAACATCCCATGTCGACAGTGTTGATGAAAATCGCCAACGCTTCCCTTTCGTTACTCCATTTCGTTCTATGCACTTCACAGATACAAATATATAATCATCAAGCAAATCAAGATAATCATCGATAAGTCAAAGCTCGAGAATGATCATATATTCAGATAGCAAGTTCTAAAAGATCATGCATATGCCGTTCAAAAAAAAAAAAAAGATCATGCATCGCCACAATTAAACTAACCATGTCAACCGTGAATGCGAAGCAAGCAAGCAAGCAACTGAAATAAAGTAAAGGCAGAGAAAACCCCAATGCAAAACAAAATGGAGCAATATACCTCCCAGCAGATACATATCCATCAGCATAATCAGTAGGGAACGGGAGATCTTCGCATCAGCCTCAATAATTTTGCACTCCTTCCACGGCTCCTTCTCTGCCAACATTTATCAACCACTACCAGATTCCGATCACCTCAATCAGCCGGCTCAAGCGCCTCATCTCTCATTACCTGAGTCCAATGCCATGCTGCTTTTCTCGTCCATCCTGCCATGCGCCGCTTACAGATTCAGTTGCAGGTATCTAAGGGATTATGTTGTGATCGTAAACAATGGACAGAAACCCACTGCATTCGAACTCATGGCAGGAGTACCTCTCTCTTTGTAAAGCCATCTCATAGAAACCCTAACAAAAATAGGAGTGAACCAATAAAAAAACCCGAGAAAACAATGGAAAATTCTCCATTATCGAATTAAAAGCAGTAAAAAAACCGCAGTCGGCCGCTGATTAATGCTGTGATTCTTGCGGATGGACAATTTTGAGTACCTTCCATGAAATAGGCCTATTGATTCCATGACATCCACCGCTGGTGCCAAGGCCCCACTAATTGGTCAGGATTCTTCAAACAATATACGTTCTTTGAGTTCAAATAGAAATTTTGAATCAGTACAAGAAAGTGCAAGCCCAGTTATTTCATTTCCCAGAGAGCGTTCTTCAGCAGCCGGGCGAATCATACGAGGGGAAACATTCGAATGCCTCAGCACTTAAAATGCCAATTTGATCTAGAACTGATGTAGCAAAACTTACCAAAATCACACTAATCCGTACAGAAAGGTCCCAAATTGGGCATATATGAGTCAACACAACAGCAAGCTGCGATTTATTTAATAATCAACAAATAAGATTCGAAGCGTATGGATTTATTTAAATCCATATGGACGTGTGTTTGTGGGTATCATAGAGATTCAAATTGGTTTACAGAAAGAGGGAAACAAAGGGCAGAATGAGAGAGAGAGAGAGAGATAGTAGAAATGTCTCTTCCATCGAGGCAGAGAACACAATATACATCAAATCTATCACAAAGAACAGATGATTCTGAAACTGGTTAGCGAAATGATCAACAAACAAGAAAATGTTTCTTCCGTATGAAGTTTGCAAATACAAGTAGAAACGTTTTAATCAGTTCCCACGACTCCCTCCAGAAAACCTCGAGAATCAAGAGCATGTTGGAAGTTAATTTGTATTTTTCCCAAGAAATATTGTGTGGAATAATCTGGAAGGATAGGCTCTTGAAGGGTCAGTCAAAGAGAAATAAGTTCAAGGTGATGTTTTAACTCCCAAAGAAGCTTTGGAAGATGAAAAGACTACGTGGAGAAATCTCTGGAGATATCCTTCAGCAAGTATAAATAGAGGTGCTGATTAAGCAAAAATATAAGCCGTAAGAAATCATTCCAAAGATCCCAAAAATCAGTTTGTATATGCAAAATCAGCAACACTGCAAATCTAAAGAAATCGTTGTAATCCCAAAGCTTTATATTGAATAAAATCCTTGCAATTTCAGATTCTCTACTTAGCATCAAATTCTATTCTCATCTTTTATTGTTACATCGTATCTTTTGCTCTCTCACATCCACTCACACTTCCGCTGTCCCCAACAAATTTGGTATCAGAGCTTTCTTAGTAGCTGCTTCATTCCTTATTTTCTGGTATCACTGATGGCATCAATTCCCACCCCTACCATGTTTAGATATTCTCCAAGTCAAGTCCCTATCTTTGAAGGAGAACACTATGACTACTGGAGTAGCGAAATGGAGAATTTTTTCGTATCTGAAGACGTGTGGGAAGCTGTCGAAAAAGGCGTGCCAGATCAACCAGAAGTTGCAACACCAGCAGCACAAAAGCAGCATAAGGAGAACAAGAAAAAAGATGCAACGGCACTCCGCTACATCAAACAAGGGGTAAGCAAATCAATCTATCCTAGAATTTTTAATGCAAAAAGTGCAAAAGAAGCATGGGATGTGTTGAAAGATGAGTTTCAAGGAAATGAAAAAATTGTTTCTATAAAGCTGCAATCTTTGTGGAGAGATTTTGATAACTTATTGATGAAAGAAAGTGAAAGCATTAGAGATTTTCTCTCTAGAGTTGCTGAGATTGTCAATCAAATTAAAAGTCATGGTGAAGCCATTCAAGATAAAAAGGTGATCGAGAAAATACTCAGGAGTTTACCTCCAAAATTTGATCATTGTGTTGCTGCCATAGAAGAAGCCAAAGACTTGTCAAAAATGACTATGTTTGAACTAATGGGTTCACTCCAAGCACATGAGCAGAGAATTAACAGGTCGTCGAGCCAACCCATCGACCAAGCTTTTCAATCCAAACTCTATTTCAGCAACAACAAGGCAAACAAGCAGGAGCAAGCGAAAAAAGGAGGGTCGTTCCAAAAGAAGATGAATGGGCAGCCGAACCAAAACGATGGTGAGGGCAAAGCAAATCAAAGAGGAAATAATCAGCAACAAAGATCTAATAATTACAACTCTAGTTGCCGCATTTGCAAAAGGTCTAATCACCAAACCAAAGATTGTCGATTCAAATGCAAGAAATGCAGAAATCCTAATCACTCTCAAAGGGATTGCTGGTTTCAACAGAAAAAGGAAAGTGCTGAAGCAAATTTCACGACAAATGAGGCCGAACAACTTTTTTCCTGCATGAATGTCCAGCAAGAATCTCAGGATGTTTGGTACTTGGACAGTGGGTGCAGCAACCACATGACAGGGAATCGTGATATCTTCGTGGAGCTTGATCAGAACTTTGCTTCGCAAGTAAAACTTGGAGATGGAAAGCTGCAAAGTGCTGAAGGCGAAGGAGTAATTTCTGTCCGCACAAAGGGAGGTAACAGTAAGCTTATTGGTGATGTCCTTTATGTTCCAAATCTTACTCAAAATCTCTTAAGTGTTGGACAACTCTTGCAAAAAGGCTATTCCGTAATTTTTGATGATGGAAAATGCAGAATTTTTGATAAGAAGAATAATGTCACAGTGGCAATTGTTGAAATGAGCAGAAACAAAGTATTTCGTCTTGTTATGCCTCTTGACGAGAAAATTGCCTTCAAAAGTGAAAGTCTTGATAATACTTTCTTGTGGCATTTGAGATATGGTCACTTGAATAATAAAGGGCTGCATTTACTCAAGCAAAGTAACATGGTGATTGGACTCCCTCAAATCGAAAGAACAAATCAAATTTGTGAAGGTTGCATTTATGGGAAGATGCATAGACTTCCATTTCCTAAAACTTCTTGGAGAGCAAAAGCCCCACTGGAGCTGGTTCATTCCGATATCTGTGGTCCTACAAGGACTCCCTCACCAATGACATATGAATTATTTGAACCAACAAGAAGCCAGGAGGAGCAGCCAGAGCATTCGAGTCCAACTTCAACTCCTACAAGACTTCCAGCCACAAGTTCCTCAAGTCAAGAAGGTCCGGAATCACCTCCAAGAAAGGTGCGTTCTTTGAGAGACATTTATGAATCATGTGATATGGCTCTTTTTGCTTGTGAACCACAGCATTTTGAAGAAGCCTCCAAAGAAAAAGTGTGGAGATTGGCGATGGATGAAGAAATTACCACCATCGAAAAGAACAAAACTTGGGAGCTTATGGACTTGCCAGAGGGAAAAGAAGTGATTGGATTAAAATGGGTCTACAAGACTAAATTCAAAGAAGATGGTTCTATTCAAAAGCACAAGGCAAGACTAGTGGCAAAGGGCTATTCTCAGCAGCCCGGAATCGACTTCAATGAAACTTTTGCACCGGTTGCTCGCATGGAGACTATTCGGACTGTCCTTGCTTTGGCAGCACAATTGGAACTTAAAGTGTTTCAGTTGGATGTAAAATCAGCTTTTCTCAATGGAGAACTCGAAGAGGAAGTGTATGTTGAGCAGCCACAGGGGTATGAGGTTAAAGGAAAAGAGGACAAAGTATACCGACTTCGAAAGGCACTCTATGGCTTGAAACAAGCTCCTAGAGCTTGGAATAGCAGAATTGATGGATACTTTAGTCAAAATGGATTTCAAAAGTGCCCAAGTGAACCATCACTCTATGTCAAGTATGAAGGGATGAAAGACTTTCTCATAGTCTGCTTATATGTAGATGACTTGATCTATTTGGGCACAAATTTGAAGATGGTTGAAGATTTCAAAAAGAAAATGCAAAGAGAATTTGAGATGACTGACTTGGGTCTTATGAAGTATTTTCTTGGCATCCAAGTGAAGCAATCAAATGGAATGATTTTTATCTCTCAAGGAAAGTACACTGAAGATTTGTTGAAAAAGTTTCAGATGGACAAGTGCAAACCAGTTTCAACGCCAATGGCTTTGAATGAGAAGTTGCAGCAAAATGATGGTGCTGAAAGAGTGGATCAAAAATCCTTTAGAAGCCTTGTTGGTTCTTTGATTTATCTCACCAATACAAGGCCGGATATTATGCATTCGGTAAGCATGATTTCCAGGTTCATGAACGAGCCCAGCAAGCTTCATTATGCAGCGACAAAAAGGGTGTTGAGGTATCTTCAAGGAACAAAGAGGCATGGACTCTTATATGAGAAGGAAGAAGACAATAAGCTAGTTGGTTTTACTGATAGCGATTGGGCAGGTTCATTGGATGACAGAAAAAGCACATCGGGATATTTATTTTGTCTTGGCACAAAGCTGATCTCTTGGTGCTCAAAGAAGCAAAAGACTGTTGCATTATCCTCTGCCGAAGCTGAGTACATTGCAGCAACGGATGCGGCTTGTGAAGCTGTTTGGCTGAGGCGAATTCTCTCTAATTTGAAGCAATCGCAGCAGCAGCCGACTACCATTCATTGTGACAATATGTCCGCAATCGCCATGACGAAAAATCCCGTGTTTCATGCAAGATCAAAACACATTGAGCTAAGGCATCATTTCATCAGAGATTTGGTGAATAAAGAAGAAATCTGTCTTGAATTCATCAACACAAATGATCAACCTGCTGACATCCTCACAAAGGCGGTAACTACCGAAAAGTTTGATAAATTCAAGAAGCAACTGAAAATTACAAATTAAGAGGGGGTGTTGGAAGTTAATTTGTATTTTTCCCAAGAAATATTGTGTGGAATAATCTGGAAGGATAGGCTCTTGAAGGGTCAGTCAAAGAGAAATAAGTTCAAGGTGATGTTTTAACTCCCAAAGAAGCTTTGGAAGATGAAAAGACTACGTGGAGAAATCTCTGGAGATATCCTTCAGCAAGTATAAATAGAGGTGCTGATTAAGCAAAAATATAAGCCGTAAGAAATCATTCCAAAGATCCCAAAAATCAGTTTGTATATGCAAAATCAGCAACACTGCAAATCTAAAGAAATCGTTGTAATCCCAAAGCTTTATATTGAATAAAATCCTTGCAATTTCAGATTCTCTACTTAGCATCAAATTCTATTCTCATCTTTTATTGTTACATCGTATCTTTTGCTCTCTCACATCCACTCACACTTCCGCTGTCCCCAACAGAGCAGACCTCATAGCCGGTTATCAATGGCTCATGCATATCGTTGGAGACAATCATCCATTGTATGGAAATCCAGATGAAACATGTTTCACGGAAAATCGAAGCATACCAAAACGTTGTTTGAACCAAGAAACGTAACTAAAAATCCTGATGTGAAAGGAACAGACTGGCTTCTTAAATCAAGAAGACTGGGAGGAAAAAGACATTTAACTCTCTTCGCTGCAGAAATAATTCAAGATCAAACGCAATGGCCGTAATGGAGGCCACTTTCATGAGGCATCCTGAACAGAGAGCAATGCATGTGTAAGAAACTGCATCAACTAAATATTGCAAAAGGAACGTATTTTCCATCAACTAAGTATTGCAAAAGTTCTAATATTTAAGGCTCTTTGTGATTCTACTAACTGGATGTCGATGGTTCCATACTTCCATTATAACATGTTTATTTCATTAAATCAGGTGGCAACTTTCAAGAATAGAAGAGCGCTAGACTCAACGCTCTGGGATGCTCGGGCTGCGTTGAAAGTGCTCAGCCGAAGAATTGGTTTCATGTTTTGCCTCGTAATTCTGGTGAACTGGATGCTGATATTCTAGAATACTGCGACAATGAACATTTGTACGTTCATAATAACCGTCGTCTGCGTTTTTGGGGTGGTTGTCGTTGATCCACCACAAAAATGCTGATCGACGACGGTAATAATGAACATAAAAAGGTTCTTCGTCGCAGTATTCTGGAATATCAGAATCCAGTTCACAAGGCGCTGAGCCCTTTCAACGCAGCCCGAGCATCGAAGAGCGCTCCTATTCTTGAAAGTTGCCACCTAATTTAACGAAGTAAACATGTTATAATGGACTAATGGAGCCATCGACATCCAGTGAGTAGAATCACAAGAGCCTTAAATATTGGAGTAGAACTTTTGTAATATTTAGTTGATGGAAAATACGTTTCTTTTCGTAAGAGAGTTCTAGAATCTACCTAATAAAATACAAGGGTATAGGGACCACACAAACACAAGTTGAAAGAAGGGCTGAGATTCATTTGATCCAATGGCTGATGTGTACTCTCCAACTCTCCTAAGAAAACACCCACCCTCTTACAAATATATTACAAAAATGCCATCGGTTCTTTTTACCGATTACTCGGCTTCTGGCGTTGGCATAAAAAAACAAAAATATATTACAAAAATGCCCGTGCCGTACACTATCATTATATACCGTAACAAATTTGATGTGCCTGCTCCACTAACAACATACTTTTGCCCACACTTTTTACACTTGGCCATTTTTTTCCCATCATCACTAGTAGGCAAAGTATCAAATTCATACCACGCAATAGGAGTACTGGGCCTCTTAGTATGTTTTACAGTATACATAGAGGTCTACCTAAACAGACCTAAACATGGAGTTGGTTAGGTCAAATGAAATTCTTGGTTTCACACCTAATGGCCTACCCATTTATCCTTTCTTCAATTTAAATCCCTCGTTAGGCCAGAATCTTAAAGAATGGTGGCTTCGGGGAGAAACACAAGCAAATTAGACACATACTCGCCGTTGAAGGATTTCATCAAACATGTATTAGGCAACAGAAAACTTGTACTGGTAGTCTGGTAAGAATAGCTTGTGGGGTGGTCGAGGCACGTGATGGCGCCCTCCTAAGAAATGATACACCACCTTCTGCACGGGGTTGGATGGCGTTCTTTCCCCAAGATACAACGACCTTCAAGTTCTCTTCGATGCAGCGAATTGAACTCACGAACCGTGTAGTTTCCCGACACTCAAAATAATCCACGAACGTATGAAGTAAAAGAAACAGGAGAAGCTTTGTATTTGTGAAAGAGTACACTGATTGGAAGAAGAGAAGTGAAGAATTTTATTGTCTACCGTGTAAACCAAAACTGAGTAGAGAAGTAGTTTTTCCAGGAGTGGAGTGTAGTAGTCCTTTCGAAGGAAAATCAATAACTTATTTATAGAGATTAGATATCTATCAGAGTTTGTTATGAACTCCACGTTTGTGCTAATAACAAGGAGAATAAATAGGGAGCCAACCTTTAGCTATAGGCAGTAACGTTAGTGTTCTAATTTTTAGGAGGAAAAATAGGAGACTAAGTCAAATTGGTTATCTGGGATTGGTTAGTTGATCGATAACCAATTTGACTTAGTCTCCTATTTTTCCTCCTAAAAATTAGAACACTAACGATTACTGCCTATAGCTAAAGGTTTATACTTGGTTTCCTATTTATTCTCCATGTTATTAGCATGAACATGGAGTTCGTAACAAACTCTGATAGATATCTAATCTCTATAAATAAGTTATTGATTTCCCTTCAAAAGGACTACTACACCCCTGGAAAAACTACTTCTCTACTCAGTTTTGGTTTACATGGTAGACTATAAAATTCTTCTCTTCTCATCTTCCAATCAGTGTACCCTTTCACAAATACAAAAGCTTCACCAGTTTCTTTTACTTCATATGTTCGTGGATTATTTTGAGTGTCGGGAAGCTACACGGTTCGTGAGTTCAATTCGCTGCATCGAAGAGAACTTGAAGGTCGTTGTATCTTGGGGAAAGAACGCCATCCAACCCCGTGCAGAAGGGGTTGTTCATCCAACCCCGTGCAGAAGGGGTTGTTTCATTCCTTAGGAGGGGCGCCATCACGTGCCTCGACCACTCCACAGGCTATTCTTATCTTTTCTCTAATAATATTTATTTGCCGTACTTGGTTGTTATTATTCTTGTTTAGGCATTTAATTTCAAGCAGAAACTTCCTAATCATATAATTTTCCCAACATAACCTATCTCAAATACTGAAATTGTCAATTTGGTAGATTCTAATGTTGGGTATTATAGCATGTAAAATCACATACACAGATGAAAAAGAAACCAAGAGAAAAGTACCTGAAGTGGACTGTTTGTGTTGTTCTCCTGCAGATGAAATAATTAATGAAGGTTAACCCTCAATTATATATAATGAAAAAGGAAAACAGCAATAGCTTATTTAGAATCTGTGAACTGATTGAAGCCTTAAAAGGCAGAGGAAAAGGTATAGTTAGGTGTGGATTATTCAAAGAGAACAAACACTGAGTGAAATCAAAGGTTTGCGCGGTGGCATATATATAGGAATTTCTCCTATATGATGTATAATTAGTAGTTTGTTGAGGGTGAGATTCTAATATTGTGGAGAAAATTAAGGAGATCAAGTCTCACAAGATTACCACTAATCCCACGTATAAATAGTTTGTTAGGGTTAGGGTGAGATTCTAATATTGTGGAGAAAATTAAGGAGACCAGGTCTCACAGGATTACCACTAATCGCACGGTGTATAACAATACTTGGGTATGCTCTTATGAGGAGCACACAAGTTTAAGGGGGAAAAAAAAAAGAAGCTACTAAAGACTATTACTAGCAGTTTAATGTTATACTAACTAGAAAAATTAATAATAAATGTGATGTTGAGCTACTTGGAAATTGGAATGCCATCAGACAACATTACCCTACATTATTGTACTAGCAGGGCCGACCTAAGGTATTTGGATGCCCTAGGCCAAATGGTGAAATTGTGCCCTACATAAATTTTCTAATTTAAAAATAATAAACAGAAATACTTATCTATATATCATTTTCGTTCATACTATTAAACATGGTAAATATTCCAGCTTGAATGACTTGTGCGGTCGCAATAATATTCAGTGGACTCAGATTTGAATCACAGTAGCCCCCAATTTGTGAGACAAGAGAATTTTTTTTTTCCGGCAAAAAGACACTTCAATTTGTGTGACAAGAGAATTTTTGTTTTGGCAAAAAGACACTTCAAAAAAGTATCTTACCAAGACTTGAACCCAAGCATCTTATGTGGAAAAACAAACACTTTACCACTGAACCATCAAAGGAGTTTGTATTATGATTGCGCACAGAAAATATATATACTTATCTAAGAAGGGGTGCCCCATTTTTAGCTCAAAATATGGAGGCCCAAGGCGGCGGCCTCTTGGACCTTCCCATTGGGAAGGCCCTGTGTACTAGCACAAACTCATATGGTTCCCATAAACATGGATCTAGGGACCCTGTAACACCCCAGACCCCAGGCACGCCGCACAGCTTTGTTTTCCGAATGGCTATCAACAAGAAACTCAAGATTATTTAGGCAGACTCTACGACGGGGCTTATTAATTCCTTCTCCTATACATTCTTAATTTGACTTCTTTCTGTTAATTAGCAAGATACTGAAACCATCTCTCATTTAGTCTTGGATTGTCCTTTCTCGAGAGAAGTCTGGCAGCAAGTTTGCATCCTTTGGTGGTATAGGTATATGTAAGGTGCAACATTCTTGGGATATAATGATATATGATGGCTCATAGGCAAATTTCAATTTGGTAAATCTTTCTGCAACATAACAAGGAAAATTGCTTGGGCCGCTATGATAAGTACTCCCTCTGTCCAATTTTCTTAGCCCGTGATTCCATTTTTTGGCGTTTCAAAATGAATGTTCATTTTGTCTTTGTTTTTATTTTTTTTGCCAAGAGGTATATATCAGCGGAGTTAGGGGGTAGTTAATAAGTTAGTTCACAAGGGGTCCAAATACTGTCCATAGACTTGAACCACAACGCCCCTGATGGGACTCGAACCCGTAGCCTCCCACATGGGAAGGACCAGGAAATACCATGGGTATTGTGGGGCGCTAAAACAACCTTGAACCTTTCTTTTCTTTCTGTTGAACGGTGGAGGGATGGAACGGTGATCTATGTACCTGCAAACCGAAAGGGGATGTTCGTCTGGGTAGAAGCTCCGACAAACAAGTCAGTAAGTGGAGGAAGAAGAAGATCGAGAAGTTTAGTGAGAAAGTATGGTGAGAGAGAAGAGTGCTCTTTGGATATTTTTTCAGACCACTGCACCTAAAAGGGGTGGTCTTGTATTTATAGGCAAGGCTTGGAGTGTTGCTCAAGTCGACTGCGCTTCTTACGTGCGTTACAATGCTTGGATGACGTCACGTGTCAGGATCATTAAATGAATGCCGTCTGCCCAGACCTGCAGACTGTACACATCAATGTCAGTCGCTTCACTTATCAGATTCAGAGAGGTCACTTCACTTATCGATGGAAGCTTCCAGAAGATTCCACAACAACCACGGACGAGTACCGCTTCCAAGAAGGTATTTCCCGAACGACAGCTAACCTAACGAACGATGGTCAACACCCCCGAACGACTCAAGGGCACGACGAACGTGTGAACGATGCACGCACAGAGAAAGGTTAAAACGCTTGGCAGAGCCACTGGGGATAGGAGCACGTTCGGCGGGGCACGGAAGTGCCTTCCCGTGACTCGTAATGACGTTACAGACGAACTAAGATAGCTGGACAATCTTAAGGATGACGTGTACATAGCAAGGGTCAGGTTTGACCTTGGCCCTTTTCACCTTTCCGAACTGTGATTATTTCGGCCCACTACAGGTATAATTGAGTACATTTCTTATTCCGCCTTTTCTTTTTAAGTCACAATCAACATTGAAATATTATTTTGACATCGTACTAGATGTCAAATGAAGGGTATTTTGGCAAATCAAATTATTTTTAGTTTTTTTTTTTTATTGCCAAAAACGCTGCCCAGAGGGCTACAAAGAAACAGATTCCCTAGCTAAAATAGGAAGAAAACAAGCAGGAGGAGTAGCCACCCAATTGGCCGGGAGAGATACAATGCTAGCCAACCCAGCTACCACATGACTGATGACTACATGAGCAACCTCGTTGGTTTGCCGTACGCCTAGCCCAAGCGAACTCCACTCCCATTTCCAAATTATTTTTAGTTTTTTTTTTTATCAGATATTATTTTTAGTTTGTAATGCTGATTGGAGAGAAAGTTCTCTCCGGATGAGCCGGAGAACCTCCTCTATCCGGATCACCAATAGGCTAAAGCCACGCCATCCACTAATAAATGTTGCTGCAGCTTTACTCGGAAAAAAAAGCCCTAGGCTTGTTCGAGTCCAGTTTTGGACTGCAGAGGGCTGACTGTAGAGGTGCGGTTCAAGTGATCGTAACCGTCGGATGAAGTTTTTAATAGTCCGGATTTGTTTTGATATTCTTACCAATAGGAATATACTTTTACCGGTAAAAGTATTCAACTGATCTGAACCGTTAATTGTCAATATGAAAGGTTCAAATTGGACTGCACACGCTTCTATGCAAAAGCCGGATCCTAAAAAAAACCATTCCCTCTTGAAAGAGTTTTGGTGGGTCCAAGTCAACTTTACTTTTTTCCTTTTTTTTTTGAACGGCTAGTAAACCTTACTTAAATATAGGGTAGTGATTTTGCCACACCATTTTTTGATAATGCCACACCCTGCAAGTGTATTTTTGCACCCAAAAATACACTTGCAGGGTGTGGCATTATCAAAAAATGGTGTGGCAAAATCATTTCCCTAAATATATGGCATAACCGTGAGAAATTTTTTGGGGGAAACAACAAAACTATTGGTATACCAACTGCACACCACTTGAAGTGGAGTTGGGGGAGCTACTGTCAAGGGACAGCAGCTTGTTGTCTGGGTCAAGGGGGCCGTGCTCCGGTCTCACTCCAATAATCGAAAACGTTCACTTCGTAAAGCTCGTCGAGTTGAACAAGAATGTAAAAAATAAGCTCAATCGGATATCATTAAGTGTCTAATCGAAACCTTTTTGTCTTGAAAAGAATGGATCCAAAACACTGGATCAAATCTACTAGAACCCATTATTGACAAGTTTTATGTGTTCCGATCAAGCACTTAATGATATCCGATCAAAATAATTTTTTGCATACTTGTTCAACTTGACGAGCTCTACGAAGTGAATGTTTTCGATCATTGGAGCAAAACCGGAACATGACCCTCTCGGCCGGGACAGCACGTTGTTGTCCCTTCAAGGGACAGCAGCTCCCCCAAGTCCGCTTGAAGTTGGTTCTCTCACTATCCCTCCACAGTGGAGACAGAAGTTCAAGATCCACGAGAGGTGAATTTGGAGTTCAGGGCTATGGACAGCTTATGGACACTCTGTTGACTAACATACTAACATCCCGCTAACCTCCGCTAATGTATACAATATTGACCACAAAAAAAAAACTGCACATCGCGTTGTAAAAGATTCATTTTGGAGTCCCACATAAATGATCGAAGCCACTCAATTTATTTTGAATGCATTTTTAAGGATCCTTGTAAAAAATCAGTTCAGTCGAATATTGATAAGGGCTTAATTAATTCTTTGTTCCATTTTCTTACAAGAAATTGAGAAAAAATTTGATTAAATCCTTACCGATATCCGACTGAGTTGAACTTTTACAGGGCTCTTTCAAAAAAAAATTTGAGCGGCTTTAATCATTTGTACAGGACCATGAACTATGAACTGAGTCTCTCAAAATGCGGTATGCAAATGGTGCACCCAGAGGACTCGAAGGAAAAGAGGAAACAAGAAGGAAGTTGTTGTACGTTGAAAATATTAAATTTTGCGGGATGGTGAGATTGGTCTCTCAAAATTAATTAAGGTGCACAAAAGTTGAAATGAACACCTAGTTATCAAAAGTAAAATATCAGGAAAAAAATTATTCAACGAACATATAGGACTGATCTCAATGGAGCCATAACTTTTACTTTTTTTGTTTTTACTGAACCAGATCATCCCAATACTATTAACAAACCTAATCAAAGCAAAACATAGTACAATAAGAGGGGACACTACTGGTCCCAAAATACAGAAACTAACAAAATAAAATAAAATACAACAAAACCAAAAAAGAAAAGCCGTTTGGAATCACGACGCCGGAACCGGACCCGTCGAACACACTCATGAAGAGGAGTTGGAGAGTCTGAAGTTGAGAGGCCAAGTATGAACACAGAGCAAACCCTCCTGGATGACCTGCCGCACTAACTCGATCTCGTCCTGCTGCAGACAGGAGGCAGAAGCGGCTACAGATGCCGTCTATGTCGCCGATGAACTGATTCCAAGAAGCAAGGTCGAGAACCCCAGACTTGGCTCCTGAGTTTAAATTGAAGAGGAGAATGAGAAATCTCAACTCCCTAAGGAAAAAGTCTCAACCACCTCGTAACCTTGGGCCAACGAGAAGAGAGAAGAAAAGGAGAGAGGCCGAAAGTGAGGGATTGAGAGGAAAGGAGGAAGGAAGAAGGTGGGGGAAGGGGCCGAAGGAGGGGGGAAGCAGGGAATTGGGAGGAAAGGAGGAAGGAAGAAGGTGGGGGAGGGGGCCGAAGGAGGAGGGAGGCAGAGAATTGGGTTTTTTTTTTTTTTTGGGGGGGGGGGGGGGGCGGGGGGGTTGGGTTGGGTTGGGTTGGGTTGGGTTAGGGTCCCACCCCAGACTCTCTCTCTACACTGCTTTCTTTTTATGCTGGGTTCATAACTTTTATTTATCTACATAATAAGGGAGAACGATTTTTGAATCTTATCTCTCTATAAATCCTAACCATTGATTTGCTCCATAAATCATACGACTCTCTCTCTCTCTCTCAAACAATAGTAATTGCACAATTGCCACTAATCAAATTTTACGTTCAAAATTGAGATATCTCTCTCTCTCTCATCTTCTTCTATGTTCCATTTTTGGCTCTCCGCTCCCAAAGCGGACACCCCTCCTTAGCCCAGTGATTTTCTTCGAGAATGAATACTCTCTCTAGATCAGTTTTGATCACAAAGTAGATCAGGTTTTCAAGTTTCTATCTTGACTTCTATCTTATGGGTATATTTTCATTTAATGGTTATTTGTAATGTCTTCTCATATAGGATGAGACATACACATACATGAAATTCACTCAATATGGGATGGAGTTAAAAACAACCATTGTATAGAAATTTTTTTTGAAAAGATGGTTTTTTTTATTATCCAAAAACAAATGGTATTTGATACTTCATTTAGATTGTGTTTAGAAAGCGTTGCGCCGTCTCTTCCGGCACGGGCATGCTATTGGTAGGTGACGCGGCTTTAGGGTATTGGTGATCCGGACAGAGGAGGTTTTTCGGCTAATCATAGCAAATTGCTTTTCCCCTTGACACCCCACCCCCTGACCCCACACCCATTCCCCCCTACCCGGATGCACAGTAGCCCTTATCCCTAAAACGGCAACGTTTGATTTAAAAAAAAAATTCTTACCATCAATTTGCAATCCTATGGAGCAAAAACGTGATTATGAGAGCTCTAAAGACAAAATTTGATTATGTCTCTTTAGAATAATATGATATTCACACCCGTTCAAACGGATTAAAAATTGAAGCACTTAATTTTTTAACTATATTTTTTAATATATAAACGGTCTCAAAAAATTAAGTGCTCAAATTTTCACTCCGTTTGAATCGGTGCAAAGATCTTGTTATTCTGATCATATTAATAAGATCTTTGCACCGATTCAAACGGACTGAAAATTTGAGCACTTAATTTTTGAGACTGTTTATATATTAAAAAATATAGTTAACTTCAATTTTTAATCCGTTTGAACGAGTGTGAAGATCTTATTATTCTGATCATAATATTCTAAAGAGACATAATCAAATTTTGTCTCTAGAGCTCTCATAATCACGTTTCTGCTCCATATGATTGCAAATTGATGGTATGGATTTTTTTTTAAAACCAAACGTTTGGCGTTTTAGGGGCTGGGCCCACTCCCCCCACCCCCACCTTTTAATTTCTTTCTTTATTTAATTACTTATACTTTATTTATTTAATTTCTATAAATACACCCTTTCTATATTAAAAAATATAATTCAAGAATTAAGTGCGCCAATTTTCAATTCAGTTGAACTGGAGCGAAAATCGTATTTTTTTTTAATCATTTTATTCTAAATGGTCATAATGATTTTTTTGCTCTTAGGTCTTTTAACGAACACCCTAAGGCTCATTATTTAATTTCAGGGCTCTCTTAGGGTGTCCATTGAAAGGCCTTAGAGCAAAAAATTTATTACGACCATTTATGATGAAATGATCAGAAAAATAACATATTTGCACTGATTCGAACGGATTGAAAATTGAAACACTTATTTTTTAATATATATATAGGAAAAAAAAACAGTCAGGATAAACATGATCAATTGAAACACTTTTTTTTTCTCAATTAATTTACAAAGCCGACTTGAACCTATTAATTGTTAGTCTTTTCTATTAATTGCTATTGCCTGTGTTGACAATCACTTCGTGCAAGTTTTCTTACAACCTCATTACCCTGTACCACCCATCCCAATATGGTGGCAGGACCATGCATCGGACGAAACTAAAGGATGGACTGCTAGTTATGGAACACGTATTCTATTGTGGAACGAAATAATGGGTATAAGCACGCCGGGAGCAGCATTTGGAGGAAATATTGATTAGAATTTGTGTTTTTATGTATTGTTTTGACAATATATACTCAATTATAATAAAATGAAATTTTGTTTAAAATTATTATTGTTCATTAGAAGTTATTTTTATTATTTCATTGTTAAGACAAATTAATTAACTAATTAAAATAATATAAATTTATTAAGTATAAAGTCAATTTTAATTGAAAATAGAATTTGAGTTAACCAAAAAAAAAAAATAAGGGAGGTAAATGGGAAAAGAAACAAATAAAGAAAATAATTGAAAATTAAAAAAAAAAGATTCTAACCGGAAAGAAAAGGAAATAAAGAGAAAAAAAATGAAAAATAATTCAAGCTGGAAAGAAAGAAAAGGAAATAAAGAGAAAGAAAAATTAAAAAGAAAATAAGGAAAAGGAAATAAAGAGCACAAAAAAAAAAAAAAACCAAACCGGGAAAGAAAGAAGGGAGGGGGAGTGTGTGGGGGTGATAGTGGAAATTCGGGTGTGGGGTCAGGGGTGTGTCAGAGGAGGGGAAAAGCACCTCTCCTAATCCTGAGAGAACTTTTTCTCTGGTTGATGTTTTCCTAAAATAGCCAAGAGAGTATTATTCGTCTCTCTCTCTCTCTCACTCACTCAGCTAGCGATTAGGCTTGAAAAAAATTTATTACGACCATTTAGAATGAAATGATCAGAAAAATAACATCTTTGCACTGATTTAAACGGATTGAAAATTGAAGCACTTATTTTTTTAACTATATTTTTTAATATGTATATAGAAAAAAAAGGAAAAAAAACAGTCAGGATAAACATGATCAATTGAAACACTTTTTTTTTTCTCAATTAATTTACAAAGCCTAGAATTAGACTTAAACCTATTAATTGTTAGTCTTCCCTATTAATTGCTATTGCCCATGTTGACAATCACTTCGTGCAAGTTTTCTTACAGCCTCATTACCCTGTACCACCCATCCTAATATGGTGGCAGGACCATGCATCGGACGAAGCTAAAGGATGGACTGCTAGTTATGGAACACGTATTCTATTTTGGTACGAAATAATTGGTATAAGCACGCTAGGAGCAGCATTTGGAGGAAATATTGATTAGAATTTGTGTTTTTATATATTGTTTTGACAATATATACTCAATTATAATAAAATGAAATTTTGTTTAAATTTATTATTGTTCATTAGAAGTTATTTTTATTATTTCATTGTTAAGACAAATTAATTAACTAATTAAAATAATATAAATTTATTAAGTATTAAGTCAATGTTAATTGAAAATAAAATTTGAGTTAACCAAAAAAAAAATAAGGGAGGTAAATGGGAAAAGAAACAAATAAAGAAAATAATTGAAAATTTGAGCACTTAATTTTTGAGATTGTTTATATATTAAAAAATATAGTTAACTTCAATTTTTAATCCGTTTGAACGAGTGTGAAGATCTTATTATTCTGATTATAATATTCTAAAGAGACATAATCAAATTTTGTCTCTAGAGCTCTCATAATCACGTTTCTGCTCCATAGGATTGCAAATTGATGGTATGGATTTTTTTTTAAAACCAAACGTTTGGCGTTTTAGGGGCTAGGCCCACTCCCCCCACCCCCACCCCCACCTTTTAATTTCTTTCTTTATTTAATTACTTATATTTTATTTATTTAATTTCTATAAATACACCCTTTCTATATTAAAAAATATAATTCAAGAATTAAGTGCGCCAATTTTCAATTCAGTTGAACCGGAGCGAAAATCGTAATTTTTTTTTTATCATTTTATTCTAAATGTTCATAATGATTTTTTTGCTCTTAGGTCTTTTAACGAACACCCTAAGGCTCATTATTTAATTTCAGGGCTCTCTTAGGGTGTTCATTGAAAGGCCTTGGAGCAAAAAATTTATTACGACCATTTAGAATGAAATGATCAAAAAAATAACATTTTTGCACTGATTCAAACGGATTGAAAATTGAAACACTTATTTTTTTAACTATATTTTTTAATATGTATATAGGAAAAAAAGGAAAAAAAACAGTCAGGATAAACATGATCAATTGAAACACTTTTTTTTTCTCAATTAATTTACAAAGCCTAGAATTAGACTTAAACCTATTAATTGTTAGTCTTCCCTATTAATTGCTATTGCCTGTGTTGACAATCACTTCGTGCAAGTTTTCTTACAACCTCATTACCCTGTACCATCCATCCCAATATGGTGGCAGGACCATGCATCGGACGAAGCTAAAGGATGGACTGCTAGTTATGGAACACGTATTCTATTGTGGTACGAAATAATGGGTATAAGCACGCCTGAAGCAGCATTTGGAGGAAATATTGATTAGAATCTGTGTTTTTATGTATTGTTTTGACAATATATACTCAATTATAATAAAATGAAATTTTGTTTAAATTTATTATTGTTCATTAGAAGTTATTTTTATTATTTCATTGTTAAGACAAATTAATTAATTAATTAAAATAATATAAATTTATTAAGTATTAAGTCAATTTTAATTGAAAATAGAATTTGAGTTAACCAAAAAAAATAAGGGAGGTAAATGTGTAAGGGGCCAAATTTTCCTCAGTTCATAAGGTCCAAAAGGGCCGAAACGATTTCAACAAATATTAATCCTACAAGTATTACCGAACGTTTTTCTTAAAGTACGCTCGGCAGATCTTTATGTCGCTTGGCAGTTTTTATCATTGCTCGGCAGTTCTTAGTGTTGTTCGGCAGATCTTTGTATCGCTCGAAAAGTTCTTTATGTTGCTCGGAACACTTCACTAGTTGTTCGGCAAAATGTACGGTCGCTCGCTATTTCTCGGAACGTTCTGCTATTTCTCGGTACATGGACACGGCAAGTCACGACCTTTTAGAAGTTTCTAGAAGCTTTCCATTAATAGCAACCTTCCTATTAATAGCAACTTTCCATTTATAGAAACTTTCCACTAATAGCCTTTACTTCGGCATTAAGTTTCACCACTTTTCTCTATATAAAGTAAGCTCCCCCCCTCACCTAAGGTACACAACACAACACTCCTCTCCTACATAAACGCCTTATATTCTTTGCTTTATGTTTCGTTTTATCTTCCCCGGGTACTAACTAGCTCGTCGGAGGCTCTACCCGGAGGAACCCCCTCCGGTTTGCAGGTACCAAGCTCGGTGGCACATCCACTACTCGGCGGCAACCTTCCTCGGCTCGGTATCTCACTCCTCGGCAAAATGCCTCTCATGGCTCGGTACCAGGCTCGGTAGCCAAGCTCGGTAACCTTCCTCGGCTCGGCATCTCACTCCTCGGCAAAACACCTCTCATGGCTCGGTAAATATCTCTCCTCTCCAGATTTGGCGAGCCCCCACACCATTCAACAAGGAATAAAGTGGAATTCACCCCTCCACAAAATGAGAAAAGAAACAAATAAAGAAAATAATTGAAAATTAAAAAAAGAAAAAAAAAGATTCTAATCGGAAAGAAAAGGAAATAAAGAGAAAAAAAATGAAAAATAATTCAAACTGAAAAGAAAGAAAAGGAAATAAAGAGAAAGAAAGAAAAGGAAATAAAGAGCAAAAAAGACAAAAATAAAACCAAACCGGGAAAGAAAGAAGGGAGGGGGTGTGTGGGGGTAATAGTGGAAATATGGGTGTGGGGTCGGGGGTGTGTCAGAGGGGGAAAAAAGCACCTCTCCTAATCATGAGAGAACTTTTTCTCTGATTGATGTTTTCCTAAAATAGCCAAGAGAGCATTACTCGTCTCTCTCTCTCACTCACTCAGCTAGCGATTAGGCTTGAGATGCCGAACCTTCCCGACGAGATCATCTTCGACATACTCTCTCGACTCCCCGTCGTCTCCCTCTGCAGATTCAGGTGCGTTTCCAAGCCATGGCGATCTCTAATCTCCCACCCTCACTTCATCCGAACACATCTCGATAACAACAAACACGAGCGTGTGATACTTCGGCGCGATGACGACCTATACTCCGTAGACTTGGAATCGTCTCAATTCGGTGATGAATCGGTGCAAGCAATCCTGAAATTCCCAACCGAGTACCCAGGTTTCGACGTCTACGGTTCGTGTGATGGCTTGTTATTGATTGGCGATTATGTGGGCGTCCACTATCTGGCTAACCCGTCTACTAGAGAATTTAGAAAATTACCGCCATCTCCATTTAAACTCCACTCTTGGAAATTTCTCAATTTTTATGGGTTTGGTTATGACTCACAGAGCCACGATTTCAAAGTTGTAAGTATTTCTCGTTACAGGGAGTCAGCTGATATGGTCAGTTTATATGCCTTGAAGACCAATTCTTGGAAAAAGATTGAGAACTCTCCTTATGGCCATTCGGTGATGGGAGATAATTCTGGGGTTCTTGTTAGCGGGGCACTCCACTGGTTTGCGAGAACTAGTACGGGTACGGATATTCTTGCAGTTGATTTAGCAGATGAAAAAATTCGCACCATTCCAACTTTGGACTGTACGGGTTTTGAACTTGTTGTTCATGGAGGGTGCCTTTGTGTGTCTGCTAAGTGGTATGATAATAGTCGTGCAGATTTTTGGGTGATGAAAGAGTATGGTGTTGGTGAATCTTGGACTAAATTTACAGTCACTTATGATAGATTTCATTATTGGAAACCCTTGAGTTCATTAAGCGCTGACCGAGTTTTGTTCCGCGTAAACAACAAAAAGTTGGTTCTCTTTGATCCGCAGGAACAAAAATCCAAGGAGCTAGTGGTTCACGGCCTTCCAATTGATTATGTCGGAGGAACTTATGTGGAGAGCCTTGTTTCACCCAATGGCCAATGATAAGGTGCCATTCTGGTAAGGGTTCTTTTTCTTCGATTTTCAAACTCAAATATAATGAAAATGAAAAATATTTTTTCAATTTTTTTTGCACCATTTAAAAGATCTTAATGAGATCTATCAAACAAGATCTATATTGGTAGGAAAATTATTTGCGTAAACACATAATTTTTGAGCTTGAAATTACCCTCGTTTAAAAAAAAAGGAACTTTTTGCTTTACTGGAACGGCACCTAAGAATCACAACAAACTAACTTCTAGATATGGACAGGTACTATGTATTACCTTAGCTGTATTTTTTCACTTCTTCTAGATATGGACAAGTAATATATATATTCGTTGAGGACAAATTCTTGGAAAAAGATTGAGAACTCGCCTTATGATCATTCTAGTATTGGACATAAAGCTGGGGTTTTTGTTGGTGGGGCACTGCATTGGTTCCCTAGAACTAATACGCATAAGTTATTGCTGCACTGGATTTAGCAGATGAAAAATTTCGTGCTGTGTCATCTATGGATTGTGTGGGTGACGAACTTACTGTTCTTGGACGGTGCCTTTGTGTGTGGATTAAGCGGTATAATCATATAATGATTATCGGGCAGATGTTTGGGTGATGAAAGAGTATGGTGTCGGTGATTCTTGGACTAAATTTACGATCACTTGTGATAGTTTTCATGATTCTTGGAAACCCTTGAGTTCATCAAGGACTGGCCGCGTTTTGTTCAAATTACATCGAAAAGTTAGTTGTCTTTGATCGGCATGAGGAAAAATAATAGGCAATGCTAAGAATCACAAAAAACTAACTTCTAGATATGGGCAGGTAATGTGTACGAGCTTAGCTGTATGTTTTTATATTGTTGTGTCTTTGTTGCTCCATTGCTATCTCTTCTTCCTTTCTGATACCACAATCTGATACGAGTGCAATTTGTCTTGTTTTGTGTAGTTGTTTATGTATTTTGCCTATTCATGCTGATTCTTTATGGTGTTTTAAAATAGTGTTAAGTCTTGAAACCATTTGTCAGCTCTTGATTCAATACTCCATTAGAGTAGGATTCCTAAATCCCTTTTTTTTTTTGTGGCTGGATATATTGGGAGCCTTTGGGGCCTGCACATAAGAGATTTGGGGTTAGGTTTGTTTATAATCTTGAGATCCCTAGCTGTTAAGGTGTCTTCAATCACCAGTGATGGAGCGTGGAAGTGGCTAAGGGAGAGGAATGGGGTGACATAGGAAATCATTCACTGTACCCCTGCATCTGTAATGCCAGACATCTCAAAGGAGGACTAGCCAAGAATGATGACTACTCATTCAAGAGAGCTTGGGAGGCTATTACAAGACCCTATGATATCAAAAAAATTCTACACTCCTTTTTTGACATCTACATTCTTTTTTTTTTGGATTTTAGTGTTGAAAGTGTATGTAATTTTTTTGCTAAATGACAGAAAAAGGAGTGTAGATGTCAAAAAGGGAGTGTAGAGTTCAATTTCCTAACACCTCCTTTGGATGGAGTGACTTCGCGAGAAAAGAAAGGAGTTTGAGGGAGAGAGGAACACCTCTGGCGTTTGGATGGTGTAGCAGGTGAGAGAGGGTGAGAAAGGGAGGGAGACGAGAACCCCTTACACCCCGTTTTCGTTTCTCACCGATTTTGGTGCGATTCCGTGAGAGAAGAGTGCGTGCGGGCCACAGAGTGATGTGCAGTCGCCGGGGTTGAGAGACAGACACCCCCTTTGGTCGCTGGAGATGGGAGACAGTGTGTTTGGTCGCGGGAGTTGAGAGATCTTGGTCGCCGGAGCTTCGCCGGAGACCGTTCCTGTCGCCGGAAATTACCCTGAGAATCTGATTTCTCACGATTGTTTGGTTGGGATGGTGAGAAAACACAACCCTTTCTTTTTTTCTCTCACTAATAAGGGAGACCACTCCCCTTTCTTTTCTTTTCTTCTCTCACCCCTCCATCCAAAGGAGCTGTAAGTTTTTCTGTTCAGAACATTACTGGTTGTAGAAGAGTTTTGCAGAAAAGGTTCGGAAAACATAGTTCTCTCTCTCTCACACACACAGAGAGCTAGCGATTAGGGTTGAGATGCCGAACCTTGCCGACGAGATCATCTTCGACATACTCTCTCAACTCCCCGTCGTCTCTCTCTGCAGATTCAGGTGCGTTTCCAAACCATGGCGATCTCTAATCTCCCACCCTCATTTCATCCGAACACATCTCACTAACAACAAACACGAGCATGTGATTCTTCGGCGCAATGACAACCTATACTCCGTGGACTTCGAATCGTCTCAATTTGGTGATGAATCGGTGCAAACACCCCTGAAATTCCCAACTGAGCAAGACCTAGGTTTCGACGACGGGATCACCGGTTCGTGTGATGGCTTGATACTGATTGGCGATTTTGTAGGCGTCCATTACTCTTTGGTTAACCCGTCTACTAGAGAATTTAGAAAATTACCGCCTTCTCCTTTTCCACTCCACCCTAGGAAATGTTTCAATGTTGTTAATGGGTTTGGTTATGACTCACAGAGCGACGATTTCAAAGTTGTACGTATTTCTCATTACCAGGAGTCAGCTGATAACGTAGTCAATTTATATGCCTTGAGGACCAATTCTTGGAAAAAGAATGATAACTCTCCTTATGACCATTCGGGGATCGGACCTAAATCTGGGGTTCTTGTTAGTGGGGCACTCCACTGGTTTGCGAGAACTAGTACGAGTAAGGTTATTCTTACACTTGATTTAGCAGATGAAAAATTTCGTAGCGTTCCAACTTTGGATTGTATGGGTTTTAATCTTATTGTTCTTGGAGGGTGCCTTTGTGTGTCTGGTAAGAGGTATGATGATAGTCTGGTAAGAGGTATGATGATAGTCATGCAGATTTTTGGGTGATGAAAGAGTATGGTGTCAGTGAATCTTGGACTAAATTTACAGTCACTTATGATAGGTTTGATAATTATTGGAAACCCTGGAGTTCATCAAGGGCTGACCGAGTTTTGTTCCAAGTGAACAACAAAATGTTAGTTCTCTTTGATCCGCAAGAAGAAAAGTCCAAGGAGCTAGTGGTTCACGGCATTCCAACTGATTTTGTGGCAGGAACTTATGTGGAGAGCCTTGTTTCGCCCAATAGGCAATGCTAAGAATCACAGAAAAACAAACTTCTAGATATGGGCAGGTAATATGTACGAAGTACTACGAACTTAGCTGTATGTTTTCATTTTGTTGCGTCTTTGTTGCTCCATTGCTATCTCTTCTTCCTTTCTCATATGACAATCTGATACGAGTGCAATTTGTCTTGTTTTGTATAGTTGTTTATGTATTTTGCCTATTCATGCTGTTTCTTTATGGTGTTTTAAAATAGTTTTAAGACAGTCTTAAAACCATTTGTCCGCCCTTGATTCAATACTCCATAAGAGTAGGATTCCTAAATCCCCTTTTTTTTGGCTGGATATATTGGGAGCCTTTGGGGCCTGTACATAAGATATTTGGGGTTAGGTTTGTTTATAATCTTGAGATCCCTAGCTGTCAAGGTGTCTTCAATCACCAGTGATGGAGGGGGGAAGTGGCTTAGGGAGAGGAATGGGGTGACATAGGAAATCATTCACCATACCCCTGCATGTGTAATGCCAGACATCTCAAAGGAGGACTAGCCAAGAATGACGACTACTCAATCAAGAGAGCTTGGGAGGCTATTAGAAGACCCCATGATATCAAAAAATTGGCAACCCCCGTTGTTTGGTTTAGGAGACAGGTCCCTATATGGCCCTTCTTTCATTGGATCACAGTCCACTTTGAACTAAATAGTTATGGTACACTGGCTAGCTCGGGAATTTCCTGTGACCAAGGTTAGTCCTGTCTGATACAGGAACTTTGGGATCTCATCAGCACTTGTTTTTTGAGTGACCATTCTCAGGTGCTATGTGGATATTGAAATGTTATTCCTGCAAAGAATCAGATTACTAGAGACCCCCCTATGTTTAAATGATGAAATGGATTGTTTTGCCGACACTTAAAGGGTAAAGGTGTCAGGAAAGCTATGATGAAAGTATTTCTTCTTGTCATATCTACCATACCTGGTGTAAGAGGAAATCAGAGGATCTTTCGGCGTAAATGCTTGGATGTTTGTTTGATAACTTCAAAGTTGTTGAGTTTAATTAGAGACACCATTAGTGCGTGGAGAGATGTGAAGGCCAGCACAGGCAACAGAGTTGGATACCCAACCTCCTGCTATCCTGGGGCCTAGTCCTATGTTGTCTCTTAGTGTGTTTGGTGTTTCCCGTCTATGATGTATATCTTCTGTGTGTTTTGTAGTGGAGTTTTCTACAATTTCTTACACAGTTGCTGCTTACGCTTCACTGATGACTGTGTTTTCTCCTTCCTACTTCCAGTTTATATTTCCATTGAAACAACCCGACCATAGGGCTTCGTCCGACTAACTAAGCTTGGTAAGCGTTTGTGCAACTTAGTTGATACATTGGAAAAGCTCCTTTTACGTTTTGTTTCGTGAGTGAAAGGTTTGTTTCTTCTTAAGTTAATTACCATATTGTGCAAGTTTGCAATTTTCCTTTCAACCTGGTGGCTTTTTGTTTCGGCTTGGGGTGAAGCTGAACCTTTACTCTTAGATTCTTTTGCCTGGTCATTTGGGGAAGTTTCAATGGAATTTTTAATCGCGTTGTTTGCTTTTACTATTTCTGTCACCTTTCCCTTTAATTTTGGTCCAATGGCAAAGGCTGAGAGCTGATCGCTTTGCTCTTTTTCTAACTATGTAGACCAATGAGTAAAATATTGTATCTGTTGCTCAGTTGTTCACTATATCGTTTTTCTTGAGGCATTTTTTTGTGCTGCGTTGTCGTTTGGTATGTAGGTCATATGTTTGGAAACTTTCTCTGAAGCTAATATAACATGTATCAAAGACTGGACGCGGAGTCCCTGCAATGAGGCTAACTCGCTGCACCTTGCAGCCCCACCAAAACACCACCGTTCTGTTATGTGGAAATTAATACTCTGAGCTTTCTCTCTCTCAAGACCCCCTTCCTCCTCTCTCTTTTTTTTTTCTTGCTGCAACTTTCCTTCCTTCACGAGAATACAAAGAGGAACTAGAACAATTTGAGTAGAGATTTATTCTGGATCTGATTGAATATACCCAAAAAGAACCCTTTCGTTTTGTATTCAGGTTCTTGAACTTCTTAACCTAAATTTATATTGAGAATACAAAACTCCATGGAAATAGGGTTGGATTTCTAGATTATGAATTGTTTCCTTCTCTTTTGAAGTTCTCAGTTAGGAGCATTTTTCCATGTAAGATCTGATTTCGAAATTAAAGTCTTCAAAGTAAAACTTTTTTCTATTTTTTTTCAATATCAGCCCGATTCAGAAATTAAGTCTTCAAGGTAAATTTTCTAGCTTGATGACCAAAATTGATTAGAGATTAGTGGAAATTTTTTTGAGTCTGGACTGCGTACTCCTTCACTGTATTTTATTTCTTGGAGAAGAAAACAAAGAAGAGGGTACAAGGGGGCTCATGTCTTTTCTATATAGCATTCTTAAATTACCCAAAACGGTGGCGTTTTGGTGGGGCTGCAAAGTGCAGCGAGTTAGCCTCACTGCAGGGACTCCGCGTCCATCAAAGTACTATGTTCATGTTCTAATTGTATCGTCTTTGTACATTCTGCAGAATGAGCTATGGTGCTTGGAGTAAAATGTGCCTCCGGTTTCAAGGATCAATTATTTAACAGTTCTACCAAAACTGATTGCTCCTGGAGAGAGAGAAAAAGAGACGGAGAGTTGTAGGTTGCAGCTGAATAGAAATGAAAAAGTGAGTTGTGCAAATGTTAGTTTGAATTTACTCTGTACAAGAATTTGTTTCAAGTTGGTATCTCATATTGGTTTTGTTTTAGAAGGAACCGTTAATGGTCCTGCATATTGAACGCCGTCACCCTATCTACTTATCTAATGTATGTGGATTATAGCTTCGTCATTGTATTTTGCTACTTTTGATTAGCGAAAATGATCAACAAACAAGAAAATGTTTCTCCCTTGTGCAGTTTGCAAATAGAACTAGAAATGTTCTAATCGGTTCCCATGACTTCCACCAGAAAACCTCGAGAATCAAGAGCAGACCTCATACCCGGTTATCATGGCTCATGCACATTATAACTAACACAACATATCGTTGTAGACGATCATCGATTGTATGAAATCCAGATGAAAACATGTTTCAAAGGAATGAGGCACCAAAAACCGAAGCGTACCAAAATATTGTTCGAACCAAAAAAACGTAACTAAAAATCAAACACAACGGCCGTAATGGAGGCTACTTTCATAAGGCATCCTGAACAGAGAGAGCAATGCATGTGTAAGAAAATTCACAATGATATCTCTAACAAAAGACACAGCATAAATATAGCTTACTGTAAACTGGAACACTTGTTTAATTGTACTCTTCACATCCAAAATGGCGACATCTGCATGCATCAAAATACGAATAAGTGCAAGAAATTTGATGATACAAAATTAGACATACTTACATCCATTTCATCTAGTCTAACATCTTCAACATCCACTTGATGCACGCGTCGATGACGATGGGTATTGCAAAAGTTCTAATATTTAAGGCTCTTGTGATTCGACTTGCTGGATGTCGATGGCTCCATAATAAGATGTTTACTTCATTAAATCAGGTGCAACTTTCAAAGAAAGAAGAGCTCTGATTACTTAACGCTCTCGGATGCTCAGGCTGCGTTGAAAGGGCTCAACCGAAGAGTTGGTTTCATGTTTTGCCTCATGATTCGTGCGCTTGTGAACTGGATGCTAATATTCCAGAATACAAAGAATCTGTTTATAATGTTCACAATAACCGTCGTCAGCATTTTGTTATTATGAACATAAACAAATTCTTTGTCGCACGATTCTGGAATATCAGCATCCAGTTCACAAGAATTTTAAGGCAAAACATAAAACCAACTCGGTTGAGCCCTTTCAGTGCAGCCCGAGCATCCGAGAGCGTTGAGTCTAGCGCTCTTCTATTCTTGAAAGTTTCCACCTGATTTGAAATAATTAATGAAGGGTTACCCTCAACTGTATAACGAAAAAGGAAAACAGCAATAGCTTTCTTAGAATCTGTGAACTGATTGAAGCCTTGAAAGGCAGAGGAAAGGTATGGTCAGGTGTGGATTATTCAAAGAGAACAAACACTGAGTGAAATCAAAGGTTTGCGCGGTGGTATATATGTACAGAAAGTCTAAGGGTACAGCAAATCTGTGCACAGATTGTGCACAGATTTTGTTATGGGGCCCACCACGGGTCCCACACAAATCATCCGAGCCGTTCATTAAATGTAAAACATTTTTTCAAAGGTCCTCGTAAAAAATAAGCTCAATCCGATACTTATAAGTGCTCGATCCAACCATATAACTTTTCATTATCCGGAAATCTGAATGAAAAGTTAGATGGTTGGATGAAGCATCTATAGGTATCGGATTGAACTTATTTTTTACGGGAACCTTTGAAAAAATGTTTTACATTTAATGAACGGCTCGGATGATTTGTGTGAGACCCGAGGTGGGTCCCACAACAAAATCTGTGCACAATCTGTGCACAGATTGCTGTACCTGTAGCAGCGTTCATATATGTAGGCATTACACCTACGAGAATTGCGCGCACAATCAACACAACGGTTGTACGCGTAGCATTTTTAGATGTATAAATAGTTTGTTAGGGTGAGATTCTAATATTGTGGAGAAAGTTAAGGTGACCAAATCTCACAAGATTACTACTAATTAATCCCAATAGTTTGTTAGGGTGAGATTCTAATATTGTGGAGATGATTAAGGAGACCAATTCTCACAAGATTACCACTAATCCCAACAATGCTTGGGTATACTCTGATGAGGAGCACACCTAGTTTAAGGGGAAGAAAAAAAAAGCTACAGTACTAAAGACTATTTCTAGCAGTTAAATGTTATACTAAGAAAAATAATAATAAATGTGACGTTGAGCTACCATTTTTTTTTTTTTTTTATCGGCAACGTTGAGCTACTTGGAATGGCGGCGGGGGCGGACCAAGTGAGGGGCACGTGACCCACTCATTTTTTCCGACTTCGTACATATAGAAATTTTAGGATTCACCTCAGGTCTCACGTAAATGATCGCAATCGCTCATTTGTAGAGGACAATGTTTAAGCCTTATTTGAAAAATATCAGCTTAATCAGATATCGTTAAGTGCTTGATCCATTCGTTCAACTTTCAATACAGAAGTTAGGACTACGAATTCTGAATGAATAATCAAGCACTCATCGGTATTCGATAGTGCTTGATCCATTTGATTTCACAGTTTCAACATATTTGTCTTAAATTAGAATAAATTTGATAAAAAAAAACACTTGTTTTCCGTATCTCTTTAGCATAAATATGGTAAATTTTTTTTTTTTTTGTACCCTTGAATCTTTCCCTATACTGTATTGTTTATTAAGAGGGACAATAGTCTATTATTTTCATATACAACCGTACAGTGTGGTGAACCAGAAGAGTACTACTAGAAACCAAGATCGAATAGAGAGTTCGGTCTCCAAACAATGAACAATATAAAGAGAGTTCATACTCAGTTCCTAAGATGGTGGTTTCAAGCCCCGTTAGCCCCTCTCCCTTCCGTAAACACGAGCAAACAACGAGACTCCAATCATGAGACAGGGGTAGGGCTGTAAGTGAGCCGAGCTACTCGCGAGCTCGGCTCGGCTCGTTAAGGCTCGGCTCGTTTAGTAAACGAGCCGAGCTCAAGCTCGACTATTCGGCTCGTTAACTAAACGAGCCGAGTGAAACTCGGCTCGTTCAACAAAAGCTCGGCTCGTTAAGGGAGGCTCGGCTCGTTAAGGAAGGCTCGTTTAGTAAATGACTAAGCTCGGCTCGTTAAGGCTCGAGCCGAGTTCGAGCTCGAGTTTTGGGCTCGTTAAGTAAACGAGCCAAGCTCGAGCTCGCCGAAACTCGGCTCGGCTCGGCTCGTTTACACCCCTAGACAGTGGTCATAAGTTAATTAATTAGGAAAAAGATTGTAATTTTTTACGGGAGCTGATAATGCCAAAACCCTTTTTGTTCCTTCCAAAACTCAAAGTTTACTTTTGATTGCATGACTTAATTACCCTCTATTACCCCAATTGTTTTACATGATGAAATCTCATGACTTAATTCAAATAACTGCAACTCAACAGTGGTTTGAAATTCCATCAATAGGTTTTACTCTCGTCAGCCTACTCAAGGTTTACACAATGAAATCCCATTAGGATTATTTTATCATTGTTTTTAATTCTCCGACTCTAAGCCCTTGTTCGGTTATGGATTTGGAAAAAAATTTCCAAACCCAAATCCACTCATTACATATATTTTCAATCATTAGTTTCATTTCTCTCTTCACTCATAACCCCTATATCTAATCATTAATCTCATTTCTCTCTCTATCTCTCTCCACTCATTACCCATATCCTCAATTATTACCATATTTTCTCTTCTCACTCATTACCCAAAAATCAAACCCACAACCGAACAAGACCTTACTCATCAGAGCTTCAAATGAGAGAGGTGTACTGGGGTTTCTCTTGGCATTCCCCTAACAGATCTATTGAAAACATGATTGTTAGATGGGTTGCTTTGCTTCCCTGCTTTGCTTTGCACTTATAACTTAGTAAGGGTTGTTTTCATTTGGGATCATAATTAATTTTGCTTGTTTCGATCATAATTTTGCTTGAAAACATGGTGCAGTGGAGCGCAATGCTTACGATCATAAATTTTTTCAGCAAACCCACCTCACCATTGTCACTGTTTTCACGATCATAATTTTTTTTTTTCAATTTTGCACTTATGAGATTTGAAAGGGCATTTTTGTAAAGCAAGTGGTGTAGTGAAGGGCAATTAAGTCATGTAATGAAAGGAAAACCTCAAGTTTTGGAAGAAACAAAAGGATTTTGGCAGGAACAAAAAGGGTTCTAGCATTGTCAATTCCCTTTTTTAAAGGTATTCGGTCAAGGTATAACAAGTTCCTGAAAAAATTCAAACCAAATAAAGTATATCATCGCTTGGAAAAATTTAACAAAATATCCAAAATACGTATAGCTATCCTAGGGGTAATTTCCAACTCGGTGAGGTTAGTTGATCCCACTTGTCATAGTGCACAAGTATAACCTTTGCGAAGAATCCCGTTAACTAAATTTTTTTTTAAACTTACAATTGAATTAAGTTTTATATTTATCTAAAATTTGTATATAAAAATTGAGAAATAAAATTTTTTTCACTGCCGAACAAGGTTATCAATACCGTTTCGTACTAGCCGATACCGACCGGTACATACCATTTTGACAAGTAACCGGTACCCTAACCCCCAATACCGGTCCTTACCGCTTGGTACCGGCCGTTTCGGAAAATACTGGCCGGAGCAAGGTTACCGGAAATTCCGTCCGAAATTTTGCAGATCCTGGAAACAGTATTTTCAACAGTTTTTTTATTTATTATTTTTTTTAGCAGATCTGGGTATTAAACACCAAAAAAAAAAAAAAAAAAACCGTTGTCCGTTTCAGAATTTTAGCAAAACATGGGCAACTATAGTACGTGCGCGAGGCAATAAGCTGTGACGCGCACTCGGTTAATTGGTTTCCGAATCAATTTTTCCAAATTGCCTTCGGCCACAGCCCATTCTCCTGAGCACACGAGACCTCTCATTGAGTTCTCATTCACAAACCCACTAGTGTGCAAAGCCATTTAAGATGGAAAAGAGTTTTGTAACTAGGCAATGTAGGATAAGAGGCAAACACATAGGTATTTTATGATGAATTGCATGGTACGAGGGATTTTTTTGAATTATAATTATATATAATTATTATATATGAGTCCCCTTCTAATAAGGACTACCTCATTTTAATAAAATGAGGTCCTCCCTTTTCCGATTGAATTTTGATGATCCGAGCCGTTCAATGTATTCAGAACGTGATTTTAAGGGTACTGGCGGGAAATCAGCAAAAAAAAAAGACCGGAAAGGTTTTCATCCGAGCAGTTTTTATTTATTTTTTATCCAACGATTTAAATAAAAACTGCTCAAATCAAGCCCTTCCCGTTCATTTTTTTTGCCGATTTCTCGCGGGTACCCTTAAAATCACGTTCTGAACACATTGAGCGGCTCGGATCATCAAAATTCAATCGGAAAAAGGGAAGAAATGGGGTAGTCCTTATTTTAGGTCCTCATTTTAGATTCTTATTAGAAGATTAGTGTATTATATATATTTGATCGATACCGATACGTACCGTACGGAAAACCGGTAGGTACGATATTCAGAGCATTGCTGCCGAACACTCCTTTGACTGTTTGGAAAAAAGTTCTGCGGAAAACGTTCAGAAAAGATTTTGGACCACGAACTGAGCCAACAGACGATAAGGTCTCTCTCTCTCTCTCTCTCAGCTCACGATCGGATTTGAGATGCCGAACCTTCCCGACAAGATCATCTCCGACATACTCTCGAGGCTCCCCGTCGCCTCTCTCTGCAGGTTCAGGTGCGTTTCCAAACCGTGGCGATCTCTAATCTCCCACCCTGATTTCATCCGAACACATCTCAATCGCAGCGCTAACAACAAAAACGAGCATTTGGTTCTTTCTGACGGTGTCAACTTACACTCCGCGGGCATCGAATGGTCTCAATCTGGTGATGGAGTGCACCTGACATCCCCAACCAAGCTAGTCCTAGACCTAGGCGTAGATTGCGAGGAGATCTGCGGTTCGTGTGATGGCTTGTTGTTGATTGGCTTTTGGATGGACGACGATGAATTCAATCATTACTCTTTGGTTAACCCGTCTACTAGAGAATTTAGAAAATTATCGCCATCTCCCTTTGCATTCGACCCTTCGGGATGTGTCGATGATTATGGGCTTGGTTATGACTCACAGAGCGATGATTACAAAGTTGTAAGTATTTCTCGTTCTTTTAGGTCCAATGATAATGTAGTCAGTGTATATGCCTTGAGGACCAATACTTGGAAAAAGATCGAGAGCTCTCCTTATAATCATTGGAATCTTGGACATAAATCTGGGGTTTTTGTTAGTGGAGCACTCCACTGGTTTGCTGGAACTAGTACCAGTACCGTTATTGTTGCACTTGATTTAGCAGATGAAAAATTTCGTACTGTGCCATCTCTGGGTTGTGTGGGTGACAACAAACTTAGTGCGGTTGACACGGAACTTACTGTTCTTGGAGGGTGCCTTTGTGTGTCTACTAAGTGGGGTAACCGTAAGCATAGTCATGCAGTTTTTTGGGTGATGAAGGAGTATGGTGTCGGTGATTCTTGGACTAGATTTACGGTGGTTTATGATAGTTATCGTGATTCTTGGAAACCCTTGAGCTCATCAACGATTGGCCGAGTTTTGTTCCAAGTAAACAACAAAAAGTTAGTTCTCTTTGATCGGCTGCATCTGCAGGAAGAAAAATCCAAGGAACTAGTGGTTCATGGCCTTCCAACTCATTTTGAAGCAGAAACTTATGTGGAGAGCCTTGTTTCACCCAATAATGCTAAGAATCACAACAAACTAACTTATAGATATGGACAGGTAATATGTACAAACGTAGCTGTATTTTTTCATTTCTGTTTCTCCATTGCTCTCTCTTCTTCCTTCTGATACATAAATCTGATGCAACTGCAATTTGTCTTGTTTTGTATAGCTGCTTTCGTATTTTGCCTATTCATGCTGATTCTTTATGGTGTTCTAGAAAGGTGTTGAGTCTTAAAACCATTTGTCAGCCGTTGATTCTATACTCCACAAGAGTAGGATTCGTAGATCCCCTTTTTTTGTGGCTGGATAAATTGGCATCCTTTGGGGCCTGTACATAAGAGATTTGGGTTAGGTTTGTTTAGAATCTTCAATCACCAGTGATGGAGGGTGGAAGTGGCTTAGGGAGAGGAATGGGGCAACACAGGAAATCATTCACCATAGTTGACCATACCCCCACATGTGTAATGCCAGACATCTCAAAGGAGGACTAGCCAAGAATGACGACTACTCAATCAAGACTCCCCATCGTCTTCGACTAGCCAAGATCGTCTTTGACATACTCTCGAGACTCTCCGTCGTCTCTCTCTGCCAATCCAGAGGCTTAAATCCCCCTTGTTTTTGGCTGGATAAATTGGCACCCTTTGGGGCCTGTACATAAGAAATTTGGCCCATTTGGGGATAGGTTTGTTTATAATCTTGAGATCCCTAGCTGTCAAGGTGTCTTCAATCGCCAGTGATAGAGGGTGGAAGTGGCTTAGGGAGAGTTACGGGGTGCACAGGAATCGTTCCCCATGCCCCTGCATATGTGATGCTAGTCATCTGAAAGGAGGACTTAGTGGTTTGGTTACTAGCAAAGATTGGCGACTACTCAATCAAGAGAGCTTAGGAGACCCCATTGTTTGGTTCAGGAGACAGGTCCTTAGATGGGCCTTCATTCCTTGGATCACAGTCCACTTTGGCCAAAACAGTAATGATAGATTGGCTAGCTTGGGAATTTCCTGTGACCAAGGTTGGTTCTGTTTGAGGGAGGAACAATGGATTCTCATCCGCACTTGTTTTTTGAGTGACCATTCTCATGTGCTGTGTGGAAACTGCAAAGTTATTCCTTTGAAGAATCAGATTACTAGAGAGTAGAGACCCCCCTACGCTTAAATGATGAACTGGATTGTTTTTCCGACACGTAAAGGGGGTAAAGGTTTCAGGAAAGCTACGATAAAAGAATTTCTTTCTTTCTTTCTTTTTTTTTTTTGGATAAGTGCAAGATATTATTTAGCTCAACCAAGGAAACAAAGTCTAGGGATACAATCCCTTACAACAAAACAGCAGCCACCAGCAGAAAAAAACTAGCTACCCCAAAACCACTTCCTAACAAAACAGAAACAAAATCTGTACAGTTTGAAAAATTCTTTCAGACAAGCCCCATTGTAGACAAAGGGCTTTATTCTTGAGAGAATGCTTCACATTTCTCCTTTAGTTGAGAAAATCTCTGATTCCAGCTACAATTCCTGCAGCCACCTGATCATGCCCTGTTGCTGAACCCTGTAAAATTCTGAAGTTCCGTTCTCTCCATAAACCGTACACACCAGCTGCCAAAGAACATTTAAGACTAATACATTGTAGGCTTTTCCCTTTCGCATGCACATTGAACCAGTCAAGCACATTCTCCAGTGTATTAGGCATCCCTTGCACCAGATTTTTACCCATTAAAAGCTGCCACACAGTTGTTGAATAGGAACAAGCAAAAAATAAGTACAGGTGTGTTTCAACCTCCAAATTACAGAGGCAGCAAGCTCCATCAATCTGCATACCCCAGCTACGTAATCTATCTTTAGTGCTAAGCCCTTGGAAAGCAGCTAGCCACAAAATAAATGACCATCTAGGGACATTACATCCACCCCAAATGATCACATGCCAGGGCTGGATTGGGTACCTCTTCCTAATGGCATTCCACGCTGATCGAGCCGTGAATATACCACTCAGATGAGGCAGCCAGACAACAGAATCCTCCGTAGCTGGACTAGGTCTCAAGCTTGGAGGAGTATGGAAATGATGGCTTGGATAAACTGATTCCTTAATCTTGGCCAACACCAAACCCCATGGTCAATTATTGAAGCAACTTTGGCCCGTAAAGATCTGCCCAAATTAGACACAACCCTCTCACCAAACTTAGCGTATAGAGGCCCAAGAGGGTGCCAATTATCCAACCATAGAAAAGTATTTTCTCCATTCCCAACTTGATACCGAATAAGGGGTTGACCTAGGGTTTTAAGACCAAGAATTTTCCTCATGGTCCAAGAAGAATCACAAGGGATATCCATGGTCCAGATACTATGTCCTTTAATGATGTAAGTATGCACCCATTTAACCCAAAGGGTATCTGCCTTTTTGCACAAAGCCCACAAGTGTCTAAGCATGGTAGCTCTATTCCATTCCTTGATCCTCCTAAATCCCAGATCACCCTCCTCTTTTGGACAACTGATCCCACTTAACGTTTGCTCCAGTATGTTTGAGACAATGAGATCTGTACCAGACCAAAGGAAAGCCATGAGAGTGCATTCAATGTCTTTAACTACCTTACCTGGAAGAATGAAAATGGAACTCCAAAAGACCTGAATGCTGAACAATACAGATTGAATAAGAAGAGCCCGCCCACCATAAGATAAGAATTTAGAATCCCATTCAGTTATTCTGTGCAGAATCTTCTCCTTAAGGATAGCACAATCCTCAGATTTCAGTCTTGTAGAAATGAGGGGAACCCCCAAGTATTTGATAGGAAAACTACCCTCAAGAAATGGTATGATGTCCAGGACTTGCCTCTTAAGTTGCTCATCAACAGCACCATAAAAAAAAGCACTTTTCTGAATATTTGGCTTAAGACCAGAGAAGGAATGAAAGTCTGTTAACACACTGTTTATGACCCTAAAGGAGTCCTGATCCATAGTTCCACACTACTCAAAATGAACAAGTCATCGGCAAAAGCAAGGTGACACAAATTCAAGGCACTGCATTTGGGGTGATAGTTAAATCTGCCATGATGAATTCGGAGCTTAAGAATAGCAGCAAAGGCTTCCATCACTAGGAGGAACAAATAAGGGGATATAGGATCACCCTGTCTCAACCCTCTTTGACCAGGAAAATTCCCCTCCAAAGCTTCCATTGATGACAACAAAGTACTTAGCTGATGTCACACATTGTCTGACCCAGTGAACAAACAAACTAGGGAAACCCATGCATACCATAGTGTCAAACAGAAAGCCCTGTTGTCAGAGATGAGAAAAAGTGTACAGGGTGTTAACTAACCCTAACACAGAGATTCATTATTTATATTATGAGATAACTTGATACAAGACTTGTTTAACCAATGTGGGACAAGACTCATAACTACTCAAATATTCCAACACTCCCCCTCAAGCTGGAGAATAGATATCACAAAGTCCCAGCAACTCTAATCGAGGCTTGAACAATGACTTAGTAAACATGTCAGCTAACTGAGCACTTGTAGACACAAATGGAGTAGCTATTACACCACTGGCTAACTTCTCACGCACCAGATGACAATCAACTTCAATATGCTTAGTCCTCTCATGAAATACTGGATTGGATGCAATGTGAATTGCTGCTTGATTATCACAATACAAATTCATTGGCAATTGCACACTAAATCCTATCTCCTCAAGGAAAGATCGCACCCATACAATCTCACATGTCGTGTGGGCCATGGCTCTATACTCTGCCTCTGCATTAGACCGTGCAACCACTGTTTGTTTCTTATTCTTCCAGTTGACAAGGTTTCCACCGAGAAAAAACACAATATCCTGTAGTGGATCTCCTGTCAGAAGGTCCTCCTGCCCAATCAGAGTCAGTAAAAGCCTCAATACGTAAGTGATTATTAGCTCGATAAAACAAACCACGTCCTGGATGAGCCTTGAGATACTTTACAATTCTAAGAACAGCCTCCCAATGTGGAAGACGAGGAGCAGACATAAACTGACTCACAATACTAACTGCGAACGAGATATCTGGACGAGTAATAGTAAGATAGTTCAATTTACCAACCAAGCGACGATATTGGTCAGGGCTAGAAAGCAGCTCCCCTTGATCAACACACAGTTTGACATTAGGATCCATAGGAGTATCGACAGGCTTCGACCCCAATAAACCAGTATCATTTAGAATATCTAGCACATATTTTCTTTGCGATAAACTAAGAGCATCAGCAGTGGAATAAGCAAATGCGAATAATCAAAACATGCCACATCAGATTTTGATTATCCATTTAGAGGTTGCTAAAGTTAGCAATGTCAAATCCTACATTGGTTATTTTTTGTTCATAATCAAAACCAATGGGCCCTCCAAACTTTTTCCCTTCATTTCACGCATATTTTTTGAAAAAGCAGTTTTTGAAGGGAAAAAAATAGTTTATGTTAGAAACAATTCAAAAAAAAAATAGTTTTTCGAAACAAAAAAATAGTTTTTCAAAAAACACATACTTTGTTTACTTAAAAACTGTAAATACAATTTTGAGAAATTTTGAAAGAATTGTATTTACACAAATAGTTTTGAAATTTTAAAAACTATAAATACTGTTTTTAAAAAACAGATTTTGTGCAAAAAACAGTTTTCCATAAAAGAGTTTTGAAATTTCAAAAAAAGATTTTTGAAAAACACACTTTATTTACTTACAGTTTTTAAAAATTTTGATTTTTTTTTTTTTTTGTAAAAAAGGAAGTTTCTGAAAAAAACAGAAAAAAAATTCTGAAAGTTACAGTTTTTAAAAATTATATTTTGAAAACATTGTTGAGAGAGAGAAAATGGAAGAGAGAGAAGGTTTTTGTGTAATGTTGGTGTACTTGATTGAGAGATAAAATTTGGTTATTGACAAAATATTGCTAGCTTTGATTATTGAAGAGCAAAAATTTGATGAGTTGTTAAGAGGTTGCTAGATTTGGTTATTCCAATGTGAGCACTTTTTTGATCCAGCATTGCTAACTTTAACAAAATTTTTTTTTGCTTATTCCACTGTGGATGCTCTAATGCCATTTTTAGATCGTGCAACCTCAATACCCAAAAAATATCGCAACCTTCTCAGATCTTTGGTATGAAACTTACTCAGCAGAAATTTCTTCAACTCATCAATACCTTCTTGATCATCGCTCGTAATAATAATATCATCCACATAAACAATCAATAATACTTTCCCTCGGTCAGATGTGAGAGAGAAAACCGAATGATCAGACTGACAACGACTCATCCCAAATTTCAAAACTATATCACTAAACTTGTCAAACCAGGCCCGAGGAGACTGCTTAAGACCATATAGTGCTTTGCGAAGACGACATACCTGATTACGTTCCCCCTGAGCAACAAACCCAGGTGGTTGCTCCATATAAACTTCCTCCTGGAGATCCCCATGAAGAAAGGCATTTTTAACATCCAGCTGGAATAAAGGCCAACCAAGATTGGCTGCAAGGGAGATAAGAAGGCGGATAGAACCAAGCTTGGCAACTGGAGAAAAAGTCTCAGCATAATCAACATCATAAGTCTGAGTATATCCCTTAGCAACAAGACAAGCTTTGTAACGCTCAACAGACCCATCGGGATGATATTTGACCGTAAATACCCACCGACAACCAACAGTAGACTTTCCTGACGGAAGAGGAATCAACTCCCAAGTGTCATTGTCATGAAGAGCAGACATCTTAGCCTCCATAGCTGTCCGCCACTCAGAAATAGATAAGGCCTCATGAACAGTGTTAGGAACAAAAATGGACGAAACAGAAGTAGTAAAAGCATGAAGGGACGGAGACAGGTGAGCATAGGAAACAAACCGATCAATAGGATAAGAAGTGCAAGACCGAATACCTTTGCGAAGAGCTATAGGAAGGCCAGGTGAGGATGGAGGTGGAGGTGGTGGTGGTGGTGGTGGTGGAGGCGATGGTGGTGGAACGAGATCTTGAGACGGAGGAGGCGTGGTGGAAGGCACTGGTGGGGCTGTTAATACTTTCTGCCGACGAACATACACCTGCAAGGGTGGCACAGATGGTACACGAATAGGAAACACAGACTCAGTCTCAGGAAGGTCAACTGGAGTACGGTGACCCGAGTAAAAGGGTAATGACTCATTAAACGTGACATCATCACAAATAAAATGACGACGTAGAGACGGTGAGTAACACTTGTACCCTTTTTGAGTGCGTGAGTATCCCAGGAAAATACACCGAATTGACCGTGGATCAAGTTTGTCCCGGTCAGGATCAAGAGTATGAACATAACAGGTCCACCCGAACACTCATAGGGGTAATGAGTGGAGATGCCGACCAGGAAATAAAACCGTATGGGGTATCTGACCACCTAGGACTCTAGATGGCATACGATTGATCAAATAACATGCTGTAAGAACAGCATAACTCCAGTAAGACTTAGGAACTTGCATTTGGAATAACAGAGCACGCATAACCTCTGATAAATGCCTAATCTTGCGTTCGGCAACTCCATTTTGTTGTGGAGTCCGAGCACAAGAAGATTGGTGAATTATACCATGATCATCAAAAAACTTAGAAAGAGAATTATAAAAATATTCACCTGCATTGTCAGAACGAAATATACGAATGCAAGTATCGAACTGAGTTTTGATCTCTATATAAAATGACTTAAAAATAGAAGACAACTCTGACCTCTTTCATGAGATAAAGATACGTGACACGAGAGTAATCATCGACAAAGATTACATAATATTGGAAGCCAAAAACATTAGGGACACGCATTGGGCCCCAAATATCAGAATGAACTAATTGAAAAGGACGGGACACACGACTCTTAACCCTAGGATAAAAAGACACTCTATGATGTTTACTAAACTCACAGACTTCACAGGGCAAAACATCAACACGGCTACATGAAGGTACTAGCCGTTTAAGGTTCTGAAGGGATGGATGACCAAGATGACAATGATGTTGATAGGGTGACACCGAAGACTGTAGGGCAACAGAGCTAGGGTGAACAGCGTCGGTAAAGTAATATAGGCCACCACGTTCAGTACCTCTACCAATTTTTCGCCCCGTCTTGAGATCCTGAAACACACAACCATTGGGAAGGAATGTGACAGAGCAATTTAAAGATTAGGTAAGTTTACTAACAGATATTAGATTTAATGGAAAACGAGGAACATGCAATACGGAAGTCAAAGTCAGAGAGGAAGTAACAGAAACAGAACCCGAACCAATAATATCAGTGGTAGACCCATCGGCTAAAGTAACATGAGATAGTTTATCAATAGACTGATGGTTAGAAAAAATAGTAGAAGTACCCGTCATATGATCAGATGCACTAGAATCAATAACCCAAGGAATAGAAAAACGGGAAGATGCAATACAAGCACTAGAAGAACCTGTTTGAGATAGCGTAGCAATGGAGGAACTTGTCTGACGTGACACAAGGCGTTGGTACTCCTCCACATAAATAGTCACCATAGCAGTAGAGTGAGTAACCTGCCGAACATCTTTGAAAGGAGTAATCCGATGAGTTTGAGGAAAACCATGTAGGTCATAGCAGTACTCCACTGTATGATTTGTTCCCCCACAATGAGTACAAAGTCTGAAAACACGGCCTCGACTATGGCCACCTCCCCTTGACATGCGGCCCCTAGGACGAAAGCCACAACCACCATGACTAGAATCACGACCACCAAAAACATGGTCAAAAACCCGACCACTGTACCCAGAATCACGACCGCGACCACGGCCACGACTGGATGAAGAACTAAATGCACCAGAAACAGCGGAAGTAGAATTAGATTTCATTGCAAACATATCTCATACAATGAGAGGCAACTAGTCAACGATCGATAGATCAACCAACCAAATATGTCACCAACGACCGACCAAGAAATAATCAACCTACCAATCTAGCAACCGACGAAGAACCACCGAACTAATAAGCAATAAAATAGATCACCAAGCAATGAACATCATCAACTCACAAGACAAGAAGACGGCCCAAATAAACAGAATCCGATAGCATCAAAGTCGAGGGAAACAACAACCCAACAACGAATCAGTAACCAACCTCCAATACGAACGAAATAATCATCAACTCAAGAAAGACCGCAACAATAACTACTATGCTGCAAGTGCAAAAACTCAAGACTAATAACAACAGTAACACCAAACAAACACTGAACCAAACACTAAATCAACACAACTAAACGGTACCGCAGACCATCCATGAACACCAATCCGCATCGAGAACTACTTGGCACAACCAAGGACGAAGGAGGAACAGATTGTATCTCAGAAAATCACCTTAAATCATATCGCCAAGAGACAAGTAGATTGAATAGGGGTTTCAGATTGAAAATGGCAAGATCGATGCCAACAGATGCCGCAATGAATAGTGCTGTGTGAACAGTGCGATGAACAGTACCAATGAACAGTCGCGTGAACAGTGCTGCAATGAACAGTGACGTGAATAGTGTCGTTTTAGGGTTATGATGAGCGTGGGTAGATTGTTTGAGGATTCCAAAGGGTTTGGATAGGTCGTTTTAGGGTTTTTTTTTTGGTTGGCGTCAAGATGATGGCGGAGGTAGCGGTGGTGGTGGGTGGCGTAGGGCGGAGGGCGGCAGTGGCTATGGTGGTAGGTTAAGGTTAAGCTCTGATACCATGTTGTCAGAGATGAGAAAAAGTGTATAGGGTGTTAACTAACCCTAACACAGAGATTCATTATTTATATTATGAGATAACTTGATACAAGACTTGTTTAACCAATGTGGGACAAGACTCATAACTACTCAAATATTCCAACAAGCCCCAATCCACAAAATCATAGACTTTCATGAGGTCAATCTTAATAACGCATCTAGGAGTACCATTAGGTCGATGGTATCTCTAACAAGTTCTTGCATTAGGAGAACATTATCAACAATGGATCTCCCTTTAATAAAAGCAGATTGGGCATGATTTATAATAAAAGGCATAACGGCTTGCATTCTAGTTGGTAAGACTTTGGTAATACATTTGTATTTGACATTGCAACACGATACAGGTCTATAATCTCTAACAGAGGAAGGAGCACTGGCCTTAGGTATCAAAGATATGGCTGTAGCATTCCATTCCTTCAGGAGTATACCAGTTTCAAAAAAAGATGAGACAGCTGTAGTAAATTCACCTCCAACCACCTCCCAATTCTTCTGAAAAAACATCGAATTGAATCTGTCAGGGCCTGGGGCCTTATCACCATTAATAGACATAAGGGCAGCTTTAATTTCAGATCCAGTAACTGGAACTATCAACTGATCTCTAAGGTGCAAGGGAACCATAGTCTGAATAGCTTGAGAAAGCACAGGAGAAGCATCAACTTTACAATCAAAAGATGACCCCAATAACCCAACATAGTACCCCAGAATCTCCTATTTCACAGCCTCTGGATCATTTATCACCATACCAGCAGAATTAGAGAGACTCAGAATTGTGTTTCTAGCCCTATGAGAGCAAATTTTCTTATGAAGGAACTTAGAATTGTGTTTCTAGCACAATTTCTTGTTGTCATTATCTACCATACGTGGTGTGGGAGGAAATCAGAGGATCTTTTGGCATAAATGCTTGGATGTTTGTTAGATAACTTCTTAAGGTGAAAGTACATAAACCCCCCCTCAACTATCATTTTTTCTCACAAACACCCCCTCACTTTTAAAAACGCCCATGATAACCCCCTCAACTACTGGAAAAGAAAAAAACACTAACTCTGTTAACGGAATGGATGGAATGACTAAGATACCCTCTTGTTAATATACGGTGAAGTCATACGATCCAATACTGAGTCATCGATCAGTCTTCCATCTTCTTCTCCCATGGCGATTCTCTCTCTCTTCCTGTCACACTCCTCACTTCGATTTCCATCTTGAATCACAAAAACCCTAGTTTCGAAGAAGATCAAGGATTGTGACAACTGAACAACCCTAGTTCGTGGCTAACCCAGAAAATATTGAACCCTAGTTTCAAGGTACATTTTCTATGTAAAAATCCTAAATTTCTGTGAGACTATGGCGCGAATGTTGATGTATTTGTATATAGTATATGATATATCAGTACGTTAGGGGTTTTGTATTGGAATATTAGGGTTCTTGGAAGTAGTATTTTAATGAATACCACATTTAAAAATTGGGGTTGACTTCATTACGAAATAAAAAATTGGGGCTTTTGTTGTTTTGCTTTTGGTATGGCTTTTTAACGGCATTTTATGCTACTGGTCCCCCCTTTGATGCAATACTCATCTCATTTGGTCCCTTCTGTCTGTCTTTGTCCAAACAAAGGTAATTATTGACCCTTGTTTTTGTTTTTTGTTTACCTTTCAGTTTAAAATGGCTTGTCCATCAGGAAGGGGAATAGGAACTGGGACTGTGGCAGTTGACAAGGGCAATGGTAGAGGAACTGTGGCAAGTGGTTCTGTTGGTAGAGGAAGGGGAGGAGGCATTGGGAGTGGTTCTGGTGGCCGAGGCAGTGGAGGGGGTATTGGGAGTGGTTCTGTGGCAAGTGGTAAAAGGAAGGCAGTTGACCAACCACGACAGAACCAGGTGTGTATTTTGTTAGGCTTCAAATTACTTTACTTAATTGTGTACATGAATCACCTTTAATTTACTATACTAATGCCTATGACTTATGTGGTACTTGTGTGTGTATTTTGTAAGGCTTCCAAGAGATTGACAAAAGTTGGTGAAGGTTGGTTTTCTAGTCAACAATCAAGTACTGCACCATCAAAGTTTACACCAGGAGCTCGCCTCACTAGAAAAGGAAAAGTTGTGACGACTATTTCCTCTCAAGCCTCATTTAATCCTACAAAATGACTTGTAAGTGACTTAGTAGATAGGTTGGTTTTTTGTAATGCCCTTTTGAATGGCTAATGGCATAAGACTTTATTTTGGTAATGCCTTTGTGTAAGGCATAAGACTTTATTTTGGTAATGCATTTGTGTACGGCATAAGACTTTATTCTGGTAATGCCTTTGTGGAAGGCTTATTTTGTATTGCCGTTGTGCATGGATTATGACTTCTGCTTTTGTAATGCCTTTGTGTAAGGCTTGTTTTTGTATGGCTAGTGACTGTGTTTGTAAGCCATTGATGGTAATGGATTGTTCATGATATAGGAACATATGTTCACTGAAACACAAACCACATTTTGTAAGCCATTGATGGTAATGGAATGTTCATGATATAGGAACACATGTTCACTGAAACACAAACCACATATTTCATTGCACTAGTGTACAAAAGTCCAATGTATTACCAAAAGTTCATGGCAGGTACAACACCCCCCCATAGGTGGGTTTCCAATTAGCCAACCAACCTACCAGGAGTAAACCTATCACTACCATACATAGTACATTGCATTTTCACATCATTTTATTTTTCTTCTTCAATTCATGGTTCATTCTCCACAGCTTGTCCATCTTCTTCATCATCGTTTCCTTGTCCATTTCTGCAACTTCATTCAACCTCTTTAGATCCTCCTTCTCCTGTAGCCCTTTGATCTTGTTCTGCAAATTTCTACCATACTCTAGTCCTCTACGGCAACTAGGAGGATCAACCCCTATGGAAAAATTACTTGCATTCTCCTCCTATAAACCCATTATAAAACCAGAAATTAGGGCAAAGAATTCGGAAAAAACTGAAATTAGGGCTCAAGTTGGATTATTGTATGCATTAGCTCACCTCGTAGTTCACACACTCCAAGAATCTCCTTTCAGGATTGGCATTTGTTTTTGAGGTCTTCAAGGGGGCTTTTTCTCCACAACCACGATAAGCATCACCCCAGTTCTGGCTTTGGTTGGAGCTGTAGTTGTGGCTATTGTTGCTATGGCTTTGGCAGCTGTTGTTGCTGCTGTTGACAGCTTCCATGGCTGAGAGAGAGAGAGAGAGAGAGAGAGTGGGTTCATCTGTGGGGAACAAGATGGATATAGTACTTGAGAAGGGCATTTTTGTCTAAAAAAAGCCCATGTGATTGACATGTGACCATCCAGCAAACGGTTCTGAGACGGAAGAGTGTCACATGGGTAATGGGAGTAGTTGAGGGGGTCATCATGGGCATTTTTAAATGTGAGGGGTTGCATTGTGTTTTAAATGTGAGGGGTTGCATCTCAGTCATTGGATTGTGTTTTGAATGGTCCGGATGCCCAGATAATCTTTTCGCGCGAATCCAGACCATCTAAAACACAATCCAACGGCTGAGATCGACGTCCGCAAATAACCCACTCTAAGGATGTCCTTAGGAGAAGATTCGTGTATATACTTAATGTAAGAATTTTTCCATCCAAGAGACTTGCAGGGGGCAATCTTATAGGGCCCGGAACCCCCTTCTGTCTGCCCTTGTTCACCACAGGTAAAAGCATATGTGAGCTGTTTCAAGGGAATTCTAGGGTGCAGAAAGACTTGTCCCAAGACTCCCAACTCTTGTGTGAATCATCTAACATAACTCGAGTGTGTTGTCTTCAATGGTGGTAGTTGGATGAATCCACTTTTTACCATGATACAAAAATTCAAGAGTTAGTCGGCAAGTACCACAGTAGACGTCTACGATTTTAGACATGTTTTGTCATGACTCGTGAGCCGATCCAAAAAGCGATTCATTTGGTAATGGGTATTTATGCTCCATTTTAGACAAGTCTTCATCCAATCCTGGACAAAGGAACTTGTCACCCTGTAATTTAAAGACAGGCTCTCGAAGATGAAGGCGACAAACCTCGATTGAACTTTTTTCATTGTTGATGGTTTGATTGAGAAGAAAGAAAAGACTATACGATGTATCCCAGTTGAAGGATGCAAAGTACAGATGTAGGAAGCAATTCTTGTAAACTGCAGTCGGGGGACTGTGGTTGATGAAGTAGCTCTTGTGGAGCATTCGAAAACGAATCCTATGTTTCGTGTTGGTCTTGACGTTTTTGAGGTAAAGGAACCAATTCATTTGTCTCGAGCTTACGTTGTTTCCTCAAAGCCTCCGAGTAATTAAATATACCTATCATCCATCTGATTTCATTGAATTAGGATGAGCCATACACGAAACCTGGACTTGCCGACATGAAAAATGCCATCGTGGTGCCTCACATTGCTTCTACTGCCTTCCGCTTAAAGAAGGTTTAAGCGGGAAGGCAGTAGTTCTTTCCACTTGCCAAAGTAGCTATTTCTTGCATTGTTATTCGGTGATATTCACAATTCTTGATTCTTTGTAGTGGACTCGTGCATGAAGGAATGGCGACGCTGGCTGTTTTTGAATGTCCAGGTATGCAGCCTATAGCTGAAAACAGAGGTGGAACAAGGAATCAAAGTCGGAGGGTGCCGAAATATTAAAGAAGTTTTGGTTCGATGATCTTTTCAAGACTAGACCACTCATTCTAGTTTTTATGGGACGATTTTGATAAATTGAAGGATTAACCTCAAGTATTGTTGCTGTCATATCATTCGGTGAACACATTATCGTTATTGCATGGTATCATTCACCATAATTTAGTGTTCTTGAAATGAAAATTGTTCTTACTTTTAATTATGTTTGTAAGTTTTATAATTTTTTTACCAATATTTATAAATAAAAAAAATGTAAGATATACTCCAAAATATGAAACTGGGTGAGGCTGGGGCCACCCCTGGCCCTTACATACCTCCACCATTGGCTGAAAACTTCTTCATTGTTTGGAGACCGAAAACCCTCTATTAATCTTGGTTTTTTTTATAACAAATTTATTCTAATTTAAGGCAAATATGTTGAAAACTTTGAAATCATGCAGCTAAGACAAAAACGATCGTAACTACATGATTTTCCCCCAAACTAATACGGGTTTAGAGCTTTTAAATTGGGAAAAGTTTTCAATACACACCCCTTTAAGGTGTGTACCATATGCACCTATTGTGTGGTTCATATTGTGCCACCTCATAAAAAATTACTTGTAGGACCGATCATTCATAACATTTTATTTCGTATCGTAACTTTTCATCAATATGATTCGTAACTTTTTAGCAATAGATTTATAACATTTTGGTGCGTTTCAACGAGGGTGCATATGACACACACCCAAATAAAGAGTGCGAATTGTAGCACTTCCCTTCAAATTGGAGCTCATGAGTTGGGTCTTATCGGATAATGATCACGATGTTCTTTTGCTTTCCTCAAAATAGCAGGAGAGAGTTGGTTTTGTGCTTACAATGAGTGGTAGTCCCGTTGGTAAGGGAGCTCACACTCAGTTCATAAGATGGTGATTTCAAACCCCACTAGCTGTTTTCTTTCCCGGTCAAAAAAAAACCCCACTAGCCTCTCCCCCTTCTATTAGAGTAAACACGAGCAAACAACGAGACTCCAATCATGAGAGACTGGAGTCATATGTTAATTGATTAGGGAAAAAGATTGTACAATATTTTTAAGGTACGTCGACAAGGTATAACCGCTCTTGAAAAAATTCAAACCAAATAAGGATTAAATTGCTTGGAAAAATTTAACAAAATATCCAAAATATGTATAGCTATCCGAAGGGTAATTTCCAATGCGGTGAGGTTAGTTGATCCCACTTGTCATAATGTACAAGTATAACCTGTGTGAAGAATGCTGTTAACTAGTTTTTTTACTTACAATTGAATTAAGTTTTATATTTATCTAAATTTGTATATAAAAATTGAGAAATAAAATATTCGATAATTAAAACTTATGGATCCATAGTATATTTTCGAAAACTTTTTAAATATTATAACACCGAAAATCGATAACAAATATAGTCTGAAGCAAGATGCAATATAATAAAATTAGAAATTCAATTTTATATTAAAATTTCAAACAGATGCAATATTTTTTCCCATGAATCATCAAAATACTTTTGTAATTTTAATAATAATTAACTTGAAACCCATAATTCACTATACAAAATGTGAAATAATTTTCACATCCCCTTTTTTATCCCTTTCCACTCTTTTTTTCTTTTCGTATTTATCCATGTGAAATTATCAAATTGCCCCTAGTATTTGCAAAGTGAAAGTAAAAGCAAAGATAGTTTTCCAATTTCACGTGAATACTGACGAAAAAGAATGCACGAGAATAAAAGAAGAGTGTGGAAATTACAGTCCTAAGAATACGTATTTTAGCTCGGCCAAGGGTGTAATCGAGCCCAAAATTTGAAAATGAGTGGAGCTTTTAGCAAGCCGATCTTAACTAATTTATTCAACGAGTCTATATAAATGAGCCCAGATTTTTAGTGTTGACCTCGGCTGGATCACTAAATAGTTCAGGCCGAGCCATGAGCTACTCATTCATTTGTAGCCCTAACAGCTCGTTTGGAACGTGTGATTCCGAGCGAGAAGAAAGGAGAGGGTGAGGAATCCGACTCTCTCCCACGTTTGGGAGAGCCATCAGGCGAGAAAGGGGTGGGGAAGGAGAGAAACCGTTTTCTCTCAAGACCCCATTTCTGAATCGCGCCGGATGTGGCACGATTCCGTGAGAAAGGAAAGGAAGGCGCGCATGCGGGCTACGCCGGAGTTGCTCGCTCGTCGCCGGAGAAAGCTTCGACGCCGGAGTTTACAGATCTTGGTCGCCGGAGAGGGTTTGATTTCTCACGGTTGTTTGGGTTGCATAGTGAGAAATCACTCCCCTCTCTTCTCCTTGGACCGGGAGACCCTGCCAAGCAGGAGTGCTTGGCAGGGGTGCCGAGCGCATCTCGGCCGTCAAAAAGTGTTTTGGACGGCCCAGATGCAAAGGTACCGAACGAATTTAAAAAAAAAGAAAAGGAAAAGGAAAAAGATGTTTCGATCCGGGCCGTTGATTCCGAGATGAACAGTCAGATTGGCCGCTTGGCACCCGCTCGGCAGGGGTGCCTGGACCATTAATAGAGAAGACTCCACTTTCTTCTCCTTTCTCACCCCCTCCATCTAAAGGGGCCGTAAATTCTTGCCCTTACAAAATTATTACTCCGTATTTGTCAAGATGAACGGCTGGGATGATGTACCACTGCATCGCCCAATTCAAAACTAGTGGGCCCATTCTGATTCGGGAAGTAAATCGGACCTTTACCACCAATCGCCACATCTCTCTTATTTTAATGACTCCCTTCCAGAATATTCTCAAATCTATAAATTAACACTCCCCCTGAACTTTCTCTCTCCTCTATCCCCGAAGAATCATCTCTCTTTCTCTCTCCTAGGGTTAGGGTTTTCAGAGCACCGAAACAGAAACCATGTCGACCCCGAAGAAGATCGTCCTGAAATCATCCGACGGCGAGACCTTCGAGGTCGAGGAGACCGTGGCCCTGGAGTCCCAGACCATCAAGCACATGATCGAGGACGACTGCGCGGACAACACTATCCCCCTCCCCAACGTCACCAGCAAGATCCTCGCCAAGGTCATCGAGTACTGCAGGAAGCACGTTGAGGCCTCTGGCGCCGGCAAGGCCGCCGACGACGTCGACAAGGATGCGGCCGACGAGGAGGCTCTCAAGAAGTGGGACGCCAAGTTCGTAGAAGTCGACCAGGGCGTGCTTTTCGATCTCATCTTGGTTTGATCTCTGTGCCTTCTTTTATTTTATTTTTTATTTTTAGCGATTTCTCCGGATTTTTGATGTTTTATTACAGTGTTCTGAAAGTTGGTCTAGTTGGCGCTAGGTGGGTTTGTAACGCCTAGATTAAAATTCTCCGAGTAGTTGGTTTTTCGACGTTTTGTTAGTTTGATTATGTGGTTTGTTTCGATTTGCGGTGCGGTGAGTACGCCTTCCCCCGCCCCCCCCCCCCCCCCCCCCCCCCTAGTTTTTGTTACGGATTTGTTATGTTGATGCATGTATTTATTGTGTATTTCTATTTGTGTACTCTGAGGGTGATTAGACAAGTTGTTTCTTCTATTTGGATTATTAGTTGATGTATGTGAGGAGAATGACCTGTCTCGAAATCCCTGTTTTTGTGGTTTAGTCTGTTTAGATGATTTGGGAAACTTGGGCTGAATGTAGATTGTTCCAGAAATTGTCTGCTGTTATTTAAGAATTTCGGAATGGTTTCTCCGTTGTTAGATAATTGCAAGCAGTAGAATAGTTTTGTTTAGAGAAACAAGTATAGTATAATGGGTTTTGTTCATCAGTTTGTTTAGAGAACCATTTATAGTAAAATTTCAAGCTGTATCCGCATTGAGGCATTCTGGTTTCTTGGTCAAGGAAAGAGAACAAGAGCCCTCAGCTTATTCATGCAAAACACGATTGTTATATGTTCTTTCTTCTATTCAAGCCTTAATAATATGGATTGAGGTTTGGTTTTCTTTAAATTGTTTGAATTCACCATAATTATAATTAAGATCAAACGATTTAGAACACATGTTGGATATGCGATTGTTGGATACGTCATTGCATAAGTGGAATTTCAATTAAAAAATGATAAAGGGTGGGATATGTTTAATTTTTGGAAGGAGACGATATCATAAGGTTTTTCACTGACTTATCATTCTGGGATAATTTGGACTAAATCAGGTAGTATATTAAATTGTATACTAAACTGCTCTGTCTACCGAGCAAAATCATTTGGATGTAGTTCTGGTTTCTGGGAAGGCTTAAGAACTGTATCTGATGATTTTCTAGACCTTAATTAACGAACTCCGTGTTTTCTTTTGTTGTGGTATGGATACCTCCATCTGTTTTTTTTGTTTTGATACATTCTCTGCTTCTGTTCCAACTCTGAAATTTTTTATGGGATCAAGTATTGTCTACAATCATTAGAAGCAATGTTCAATTGAAAGAACCACAATGTTTTGTGACTGAGTATGATCTATTTCGGGTAGATAACTAGAAACAATTGAAGAGGTTTGTATTCATGATTTGTTATGTCGTCGTGCACATTCTTATTATTGAACTTATAGCATTAGTTGTTTCTATTCTCGTTTGTTGATATATGAGGTTCCATTCTTGTTTGTGGATATTAGATATGGGGTTGTGTTGACTATAAGCCGACACTGTGTAGGCGATACTTTGTCATCTTCAGGAACTATTACCCTGTATAGCTGTTCTGTGTATTGCGTAAAAGCATTTCTGGAAAGAGTTAAGAAATGAATTTTGGTCCTCTATAAACAACTTGCATCGGGATGTTGATGCAGAGCATTTGCACATATTTTCTGAAGCATGTGTTGCTGGTGTCAGTACACATTTGTTTTTCTAGGCATCCCAAATCAGTAGTCTGTTTCAAGTGAATGTGTATGAGTGTCTACACATTTGCGCATACTAGCAAGTTTGTTTTATGCACTAACACATAGCTGTTCTAAAAGCGTTTCAGTGAATGTGTATGAGTCCCACGACTCCCATCTAGCTGCATGAATGGGCTTTATTTGACGATTTTCTGTGGATGAGTTCAGCCGTAAAATGTTCAGCTGCCTCTTGTCGCATTTACATGCATATCTGTCTGTGTATGTAAGACTACTTATTTTCTCACATCCTTTAGCTTGTTTAATCTTTCTTTACAGGCGGCAAATTATCTGAACATCAAGAGCCTGCTAGATTTGACATGCCAGACGGTGGCGGACATGATCAAGGGAAAGACTCCAGAGGAAATCCGCAAGACCTTTAACATCAAGAATGATTTCACTCCGGAGGAAGAAGAGGAGGTTCGCAGGGAGAATGCTTGGGCATTTGAGTGAAACACCAAAAGGGTTGGGCAAATATGAAACACCAAAAGGGTTGGGCAAATATGTTAGTATCAGAGGATTTCCATCTTTTTGAAAGCTGATTCGTACACATTTCGTTTATGTTAGTAGATATGCGTATGGGATATAACAAATCTGAACCATCTGTTTTCTTATGAAGTTGAACGGCATGTTATCTTTCCATTGGCCGTGGAGTTGAGATTCTCAAATTGTTTAGATGTTTTGCACTTTTCTCTTAAGTTAATTACCTGATAAGCGCCCGAAACCAAGTTATAATACTATGGGCATATCTATAGCAAGTAAATGGGGAATGGGGCAAGCCTCCAATCTTCCCATGTCCTATTTTGGAAATGGGAGAGATCTTTTGGCTCCAATGAACAGAAGTTCTCCGCCTTACTTTATTTGATAGTGGTCGATATTTAGAATAGATTTAGCAGTAACAAAGAAACCGAATAGATCAGTGAGCATAATGGGGACTGAAAAAAGAAAAAAAATGGGTTGTCAAACAGGTCAGTGGCAGCCGATAACTTGGCAACCAGTTGGCTTCTCTCTTCCTCCCACTTGAGCTGAGCCTCTTTGTTTTCTCTCAATGTTTTCCATCATTAACTTCACCCATTGATTGGCTTTCTCGAGCTTTCCCCACGAAATCTGTCAAGCTAGATCATGTATCTTGTAGTAATTTATTCAACACTCCTGGAGTATCGCGTGGAGTTGGTTACATGGTACTCCGAAGTCCTAACTATTTACATACCGACAAATGATGTGGTAGGAATATTATTTATTCACTTTTGTTGGATGATTGAGAGTGGTGGTGATTTTTTTGTTGTTGCGGAGAGTGACACGCCACATGGTACTTCGGGAGTACCCATTAATTGGCCTGTATCTTGGTACTATATATTGCTCTATATTTTGCTTCCGGTTTCTGCAATTTCTTTCCTGGTAGAACTCCGCAAATGGATGTTAAAGGGACCAAATTGCTAGAGCTAAAGTCGATCTTGATCGGTTCATCCAAGAAGTAAGCCAAGCTTAACCAGCTTTGCTTGTTTGGTTCGTTTGTAGACCCTATCTCTAGAGTTTGGCTCCTCTCCAATCCACAGGAAATAACAGGATCTTCCAATTTCAATTCAATGGTCAGGATTATCCTAGTATTTCCAGCCCCAAAGCTCATATGGTATTCTACAGGCAAACAATTACTCCTCAAATATTTCCCAATTATCACATTCCCGGCACCAAATTCCAAACATTAATAAAATTTCATAACCTAACTTTAATAACAGGTGCAAGTTTAAAGAACTATCAGATTCACATGGTTAATCAAAGAACTCCTTTTGCATTTCTTCTAAAATATTTTTTCTGTAAAAATTATCTTACGTTCAATTACTTACTCTTACGATTTCTTTCTAATTTCCATAACTGAATCTTAATTTAAACTTTCTTATATACAAGAACAACTACATCAATGAGCATACAACACAGTGCGAAGCACACGTGGAAATACACTAGTATCAGTAAAAAAAACTCATGAGCTACATAATAAGATAATATCAGTGAAAAAAACCATGTTGAAAGAAAAAAAAATCACTGATATAATATTAGTAAAAAATTCTCATGAGCTATATGATATCGGTCGAAAAAATCCTCATGAGCTATATAAAAAAAAGTTTTTCAGAGGTAGGTTTAACAGGGAGAGAAGACGCCATTAAAAAAATTAATGAATTTTTTGTAACAACTTCAGAGATTAATGAATTCTTTTTTGCCGTTCAAAGAAAATGGGGAGGGAAGACGTACGCTTATGTAATTGAGAAATATTTGGGGAGTAATTGGTTGCCCGTAGAATGCCATATGAGCTTTGGGGTTTGAGTTACTAGGGTAATCTTAACCATTGAATTGGAATTGGAGAATCCTCCAATTCCCTACAGATTGGAGAGGAGCCGGCTTGTTTAGCTTCCGTTGTCTTCAATTCTTCCCCCCTTTCATGTATTTTCTTTCGCTTCTTGCTACAAGCTAACATCAAGTTCAGCTTTCGCTTGACTGATTTCCTTGTTATCTACTTTACCAGATTCCCGCAAGAACAATACGATCTACTTGTCTTCTCTCCTTTCTATTCATTTATGACTTCGTTATATTATGATCGAATTTTTTGCGCCTCTTAGTTCCATAGCAATTTGCCAGGATTCGTATGTTGTTTCGCTCTCTTTTTCCCCCACAACACTGTAGAGAATTATTCTATTCTCACGATGACACCGGCAACAGAGGAGGTGTTTTCTTGGGATCGTTAGGAAAGCTTTAGGAGCAGACAAACGAACTGATATGCGTTGCCTTCAAAATATGAAGACTCAAAGTTCGCTGAATCCATGAAATAACCTGGCGAATAACTCTAGATACCCATTGGATGTGTTGCAACATTATGCACTCTCGAAAGAGTCTTTATTCTGTTTACACGACGAAGAAATTTGCATTCCTTTTGAGACTATATTACGCGTAAACAAACATTCCATCAGGGAGATCAAAGCGAGAAACATGTTTGATAGCAATTTTTTTTTTTTTTTTGGACTGAAAGAGAGGAGATTTTATTCATCTGAGCGGCGAAAGCCTAATCAGAAAGTTGAGCACCCCATGGGGGCAGAACATGTTGGCAACGGGATTCGTTTATTACTGGAAATATGCAACATACCAAAAAGAAGCAATATTAGAAAACTTACTGGACCAATTTCAGGCGTCCGGAAATTGGTAATCGAGGCTAGTATTTTGTGGATAATACTAAATCCTTAAAGCAAATTCGTCCCCCACACCGGTGCTCTTGGGTCTCTTGAACGTTTGCCTCCCAGGATTACCCGATTTTCGAAGAACGGAAGTAGCACTACACTCTGTTCAACGGACGAACCAGGAAACTGTGCAGAACTCTCTCAGAATATGTATGTTATGAGCGTAGGAATTTTCGTTCTTGAAATGGAAGGAGATGAGTCCTATTTATGGTGTTTGGAAGGAGATGGGTCCTATTTAGCTTCCTGTTGTCCGGTATTTTCCTTGTCTATTTTGCTGTTCCTTTTGTCTTCTACTTGGAGTAGTGCGGCTCCAAGTATTGCAAGTGCGAGAGATATCATTGAAATCGCTCCTCCGGCAAGGCTCTCAAATCTTAAAGTTTCAATGATTACAACCCCGATAGCTATCACTAATGTCGCGGCTCCGATTACTGCAACTGCACTTGCATTTGCACCAATCCGATCGTTAGCCATCTACACAAAGATAAAAATTCAAACACAATTATTCGAGAAAAGTACAGAAGTACCCCAATTATTGTTTCATTTAATTTGCATGTGTAATCTTAGTGTCGGATATGAATAAATTATGGGTTACATCAGCAAAATAAGAACAGACCATATACACATCAAACAATATACAATTAAACTATACACTATCAAGCCATAAACAGGGCTAGATGAAAGAACATAACTACATACATATATGTATTCCATATTTGTTTAAATTTATTTAGGGAAAAATTCACTTTGACCCCCTGTGGTTTGGGGAGAAACTTTTAGGTATACCGCGGATACCAAGCCCCATGGTATCCCTTCCGGTCCGTTTCTCATTTTCCGGCCATTTTCCGATCACGTTTGAATGATCGATTTCGTTCATTTTGTAGAGTTCGGCGAGAACTTTAATCATGCCAAAAATTGTGTTCATCGGACTTTATTTGATATATGATCGGCACACGTGAAAATCGCAAAAAAACCAAAATTGGGTTTTGATTCTGTGTGTTTTTGGACTCAGTTTTGGTTTTCTTCAATTTTCACGTGTGCCGATCATGTATCAAATAAAGTCCGATGAACACAATTTTTGGCATAATTAAGGTTCTCGCCGAACTCTACAAAATGAACGAAATCGATCTTCCAAACGTGATCGGAAAATGGCCGGAAAATGATAAACAGACCGGAGGGGATACCATGGGGCGTGGTATCCCAGGGATACCTAAAAGTTTCTCGTGGTTTGGGTCATATGTGGATACAACCCCTATGGTTCAAAAGTGTGTAATATCACCCCTGTGATTTGTGAAGTGTTCTCATAACACCCAATTCCACTCCCATAAAGAATACTGATTAATTAGCACATATGGCCCAAAGAAGTTTTGCCATGGCAGCATTATTCTAGTCCACAACCTTCGCTATACCAAGGCCTCCCTCAGTTTTAGGACGACAAATCTTCTATGTCTATTAGTACTTGGTTATCCCTCCACTTGCTGCAATATATTGCTACATTTTTTGTTATCCCAAAATGTATGTCCATTTTTACTTTTCAATGGACTTGATGGAGTGCATTTTTTATTTTGCCCTTTCTTTTGACTTCATTCAAGATGTTTAAAAAAAAAAAAAAAGGACTTCATTCAAGATATCAAGTAAGGTATTTTTGGGAAATTAAATTATTTTTCATTTGTAAATCGATGATGCTTCTCGAAGAGTTGGATTCTCCAAAAAGCCCAAACATTGTGGGACGGAGGAAGTACGACCTACAATTGTCTTAACCCAGTTTCCCCAACAATTGTCTTGTCGTTCTCGTATTCGGTTTTCAAATCTGTGCTTCATAGCCAGGGCTGGCTTTGGGCATAAACCAAGGAACGTGTACGCTCGTGTTTATAGGGTTTTGATGCATGTACATACCTGTAGAAGTGAGGAGAAGAGCGCAATGAGGCAGAGAGGGTTGGAGAGAATAAGAAGGCTGACGGCTATAAACAAGATGCTGCCCCAGACGTTTGGGGGAAACCAGTAGAACGATAACACTAGAAAGGCTGCGGCGCCTCGTTCGATCCAGAAAACTAGGCACACAAGGTTTTTGGCGGATCCTCGAGATTTGTTACTATCATTCCCTACAGAAGGAGGAGGAGGAGGCTCTGCTCTATCTATCTGCTCCTTCGCCATTGATGCTCACCCAAATCAAATGAGAGAGAGAGAGAGAGAGAGAGAGAGAGAGAGAAAAGGTTGTTTTGGGTGTGTAATGTGTATATTGGAGCTGATTTCCGTTACTAGTAAGGAAACTGTTATGGGGAATATAAAGGGATTCCGTTTAAGAGTTTTGACCCACGAAAAATGGAGTAATGCCTGGAATAAAACCTTTAGAACACGATTATAGGAAATATTATCCAATCCTCCTGGGACACTGCCACTTGGTATTGTTCAGGCGACTTTTGCACCACGCATTTGCCCGGCGTGGGTCCACGACAACTGTGTAAGTTCCACCCCAATGAATGATGAAAAATGGGTCTGGGGCACCATGTGGTGATGTCCAATGAGCACTGAGAATAATCTCTATAATCCCAAAGTCAAAAACTTATTCAACTGTCAGGAAGAGCCACAAGAAACTGAAATAAAACTTAATTAAAAAGCTGGTAATTAATCAAAAACTGAATAATCTCGTGAGCTTCAGTGAATGTGTATGTGTCCCACGACTCCCATCTAGCTGCATGAATGTGCTTTATTTGACGATTTTCTGTGGATGAGAGTTCAGCCATATAATGTTAAGCTGCCCCTCTTGTCGCATTTACATGCACGTCTGTCTGCGCATTTACAGGCGGCCAAATTATCTGTACATCAAGAGGCTGCTGGATTCGACATGTCAGACGGTGGCAGACATTATCAAGGGAAAGAGTCCAGAAGAAATCCGCAAGACGTTTAACATCAAGAACGATTTCACTCCGGAGGAAGAAGAGGAGGTTCGCAGGGAGAATGCTTGGGCATTTGAGTGAAACACCAAAAGGGATTGGCAATATGTTACGATGAATTTTTTTTTTTTTTTGACAATATGTTACGATGATTGATGAGTACGTTTTTGGACACTAATAACAGAGCATGGAGAAGCAGCCACGCGTAGCTAATAATTGCTCGGTCCTACTACTCTGGTCGGCCAGTGAGCCTGGCTTGAAATACGTAGCACGATTATCTGTTCGGAACGACACGGCGCTTGCTCGGTCGAGTATCTTTGTTCCGCGACTCGAGCATCATGGGAGGCAGTTGTTACTCCCCACGACTCCTTGACTAACGGCTCACAAGTCACAGGGCACACAGCTCTCACCCACTCATGGAGTAACCGCCGTCCACCGCCATCCACTCCCACAATCTAAGTCCATGATCTCAGGAATTATCTGACACCGTAAATTTGCCTATAAATATCAATGATGACGAGAAGGAAAGGTACGTGCTCTGTTCTTTTCTCAATTGACAGGGTTTACTTCTCTCAAACACCGCTCTAACTTAACTATCGGAGGGTCCACGACTGAAAACACCCCAGTCGCTGGACTTGTTTTGCAGGAACTCTTCGAAGATGGAGCTTGTATTGACCGACCAGATTTTAACTCCAACAGTTTGGCAGTCTATGGGAAATGACAATTTCTTATCTTACTTTACAAATTCAACTATTTGAGATAGAAACCATGATCAATATCCATGGTTAATCTTAGAACATGTGTACTTCTTTCATTAAATAAACTAACCTTTAGGGCCCGATTGGATGCGTCTAAAGGAGGGCAGATGACTCTTGCGCCCGGATGAGAGAAGCGGGGCCCACCTTTTACATTGGTTTGGATCGATCAAAACTCACCCTGATAAAATCATCCCCTGATAAACTTATTCGAACCAAGCTGGACACAGGTGGATCAATTTAGGATGGATTTCGACCAATCCATAAATTATTCGGACTAATCCATGTGTATTTTTGACCAAAACACCCTTCCTCATCTCACTCCCTGACCCCAACATATACTACCACTGCAAAATCAGAACTACCACATCCACGGGCGAGTTTAAAGTAAGACCAGTGGGGGCCCATGCCCCTACTGCATTTTCCAATAATTTCATTTTTACCCAACTTATAATGGTCATGACATTTGTATCCTAAAAATTAGGGGTGAGCAAAAAATCCGTTAAACCGCGAATTCAGTCCAAACCAATCCAAATCGAAAGGTTTGGTTCGGTTTTTGAGAAGTATGGTTCGGTCATGGTTTAAAAAAATTAAAAACCGCGTTATATGGTTTGGTTTGTGGATTCACGTTCACGGTTATGGTTTCAAATCGATTCAAACCGTATAATACATATATACATACAAACAAATATGTGTATATATAGTTACATATATATAATTTAATTGTGATTCACCAAATAAATATGAGCAAGTTGGTTGCTACTATGTTGCTGCTACTGCCCTTTTACTGCCTCATTTCAATTCAATAGTTGTAGGAATTTTCTTTGGCCTTTTCATTTGGTTAAAAACTATCTTAAAATGTTTAGTAGTTGGTTGATTTTAGTGACTTACCAGTATTCCATTAACTTAGTTTAAGACTTGAGGCAATTGTTGGTATTCTACTCTTAAGTAGTTGGTTGATGTTAGTGTGTTTTGGTAATTTGAATGAAATTAGTTTTAATAAGTATAAAGTTTTCTTTTAATTTAGCTACGTAATGTTAAGTACTTTAAATATTTTTTTGAAGGTGATAGTTTAGTTCAATGCAAACCGTGGTTTAAAACCGAAACCGAACCGTATTTAATGGTTTGGATTGGTTTGGTTCTATATTTTTTGTGGATTGGTTTGGTTCTTCAAATTCATAATCCGTAAGTATTGGTTTGGTTATTGATTTACTATAAAACCGAACCAATCCGAACCATGCTCACCCCTATAAAAAAATCATACACATTTCTCTTTTATATCACTTACATCCCTACCTTTGTCAAGTTTCAAAAAAGTTTTTTTAAACTTATTTATTTTACATAAAGACCTATTTACCCATATATGCATTGAAGTAAATTTTACGTTTTAACTTCATTTTTTTAAAGATAATTGTTGTTTATTGTGAGTAAAAGATATATAGGAAATTGTAAGCCTTGAAGACACCGGAGGGTTTGTCATGCCATTAATTTCATGGACCCGGAATTAGTTGATTATGAACTTGTGACAATCCCACATCACTTGTACAAGGGAAGAGAATTCCATATATAAGGATTTGCGAACAGCTACTGTATAACTTGAGGTTAACCTTTTGAGCCACGTGGTTAGGCTAAGAGTTAAGCAGGTCAGCTGGCGCGGGTCGTGACAGGTGGTATCCGAGCTTGCACCAACCGGAAAGTGTGAGGCGGGTCCCGCGAGGAGACATGCTTGGGTGGGCCCGACAAGTGAGAAGCTTGAGGTGCTTGGGCGGGTCCCACATAGGATGAGCCCGAGATGCTTGTTGAGCATGAGACGAGCTTGTCGTGCTTAAGAGGGGACTTGTCTCACAACGTTTGGTGGGTGAAAGTGATGGACCTTAGGGCGCAACGAGGACGTTGCGGTCCTAAGCGGGGGAGACTGTGACAGTCCCACATCGCTTGTATAAGGGAAGAGAATTCCATATATAAGGATTTGCGAACAGCTACTGCATAACTTGAGGTTAACCTTTTGAGCCATGTGGTTAGGCTAAGAGTTAAGCAGGTCAGCTAGCACGGGTCGTGACAAAACTAGTTGGTCCAAACATTCTTCTATCAAAAGAAAGAAAAAGAAAAAGAAATTCTAAGACCATGTTTAATGGTGTCCCCACCGAGTTATTTTCTAGCTACGCCACTGACCATATCTTTCCCAAAACCAGCATGTGTGAGTTAAAGCCATACCTGTTGCCAGAGCTGCTCCAGTTGTCAGTGTGTCTATGTGTGTGTGAGAGAGAGAGGTAGGTTCTAATATTCAGACGAAAAACAAACAAACCAAGTCATATTAAAAAAAATAAAATCATATTAATAGATTTTGGGGGTTTCACGGCTATTTTTCTAAATATTTGGACAAAAATTAAAAAAACAATATTTAAAAAATATAGTTTGGGACTGTACAAGGGCAAAATAATTATTTGATAGCTTTTTACATTATCCACCTAACTTATCTCTCGTCCAAACATCCAAACCTTAACCATGTCTCATATTTTGTACCATCTTTTTAATACATCATTCAAACCAACTATTACTTCTTCTTTTTTTATCCCCTCTATAAATGTGCCTCCTAAAACTCATCTCTACCACTTTGGTCTGTTGGTGTCTCCTCTGTCATGTAGTATTTCCCTTCCCCCATAAATACCCTCCTAAGAGAAAAACGCACAATAATGACCTTTCCTGTATCACAAAGAAATATATTGAACATTTTAACACAAAGAAACCACCTAAAAACCGTTATCACCCCACTACGTATACAACTTTCTTTGCTTTTCTCCACAATTGGTACCAGAATTTTTCCTTTTTACCTCATTTCTCAATCTCTGCAACTTCTACAACAATGACCTTTCCTGTGTCAATTGCACACCTGTTACTTTCTTTTTCTACTTCTTTTGCTTTATCATTTTCTTTTTCTACTTCTTTTGCTTTATCTAAACATCTATCTACTTTTTTTTCTTTACAGATAGATTCTTCCTTTTCCTTTTCTTTTTCCATTAGCGGTCTTGCAATTGTCAGCTCACTGGGCTGACGATAAAAATACTAGAAAACAAGAAAAACACGTATTCATATGTATTTTATACATCTTTTAATACATATTCACATATTTACTATTGTCAGTTCATTAGGCTGATTTTAGAATTTTCCTTCCATTAAACTGGTACGGAGAAAGGTAGGATAGGGTTGTTTTGTGGATTGGCTTTTGTTTTTTAGAAAAAAAACAAAATTACATTCATGCAATTTGTACTCACAAACCAAAAAAAACCACCTCCTACAATTACCTATAAAATGGTACGGCGAATCTTCCGTTGGAACTTGGAATGGTTGTTGGTGGTGGGTTTCATAACAACTAGAGGCAATGACACATGTGATGCGTGTGCAAATCAGATTTTTACAATATTTGTGAAAATTTGATCAAATAATAACGCTGCTGATTTTGTCGCTTCCTTTTTTTGTTAACGCCACTCCCCTGCAAGTCTATTTTTGGTGCAAAAATACACTTACAGGGGGTGGCGTTAACAAAAAAAAAAAAGTGACAAAATCATTTTCCAATAATAAGTGAAAAACATTTTTACAAAAATATTGTAAAAATCCGAGTGCCCGCATCTATATCTATAATACGACACCAAATATAGAACTTGGGGCTCTAATGGTGATGGGAAAAGAGTTGGATAATGGCAAAGTTCCATACTTGGTCCCATATTTTGAACCAAGGATGACCATACTCATCCTTGATACCTCAGCAATCCCAACTGAAATTTACCAGAAAATGGAGATCGGAAACTGCGTGAATTTTGGCGGAATCTTGCCGGAATCTGCAAACCCTCGCAAGAATATGTATCCTCCCAACAAATCATGCTTCGACTCCTCTTTCAATCCAAACCCACATCGCTATCTTCTTATTCATCCAACTACACTTACTCAACAACCCAACACTCTTCAACTCATCTCTTATTCATCCATCTGGGTTTCCTCTAAATTCCCCAAATCCACTCAAAACCTCAACTGGGTTTCGATTTTTCCACCAATACGGCCAAAAATCACAGTTTTAACGCTTACGAAAACCCCGTAAACTGGGTTTTCTTACCTGGGTAATGAGTTATGATGTGTCATTGTTGGAGCTCCGAACCGCCTCTGGTCGCTGGTAAGCCTGGAATGGAGAAAGGAGAGGAGAGGAGAGAGAGAGAGAGAGAGAAGAGTAAAGTAAATTAAGGGCCGTTCCACTTTCATTTTAAGTACACTTTTTTTTTTCCCCAATAAGTAGGTAAATTAATTAATTAATTAAAATTGATTCTTCCACAATTATTTACCGATATTCCTGATTATTTATCGTTGTACTTTTCTTTTAGGCTCCGTTTGTTTCCAGTAAAATATTTTACAACGTAAAATGTTTTCCATGTAAAATGTTTTTTCAAAAAACAAACTTCAAACTTTTATTTTCCGGTGTTTGGTTGGCACTGGAAAATATTTTCGAAAATCAACAAAATAGTATAGAGAGGGAGATGGAGAGTTTAAACGGTGGAGAGATATGAGATTATTGGAATTGAACGTGGGTTAGAACTGACGATCGAGGAAACTGAGCAGTAAGAATTGCAGTAGAAAACAGCGGGTTCATTCCAAAAAATAACTTACGGAAGATTTAAAGGTAAGTCATTTTCATCCAATTGATAGAAAATGTTTTACATGTAAAATATTTTCCTCATTTTTTACACAACCAAACACCGGAAAATAGGTAAAATATTTTACCGGAAAATATTTTACGTCCAAACAAACGGAGCCTTAATTTAACTCTCACATTCGAAAAAAAAATGAAGTGAGTAGTTGAATTGGGGTTGAGAAAATAGCGAAAAATGAGGGAGAAGAAAAGTTAATTAAATTTGAAACCGCTTGGTTGTAAGACTCAGAGACATAGATTTTTGCACACAAATCGTGCACAAATTATGATATGAGGCACACTACGGATCTCACTAAAATAATTTGAGTTGTTCATTAAATGTAAAATATTTTTTCAAGTTTTTTTGGCAAATATCAGCTCAATCCGATACTCATAAGTACTCGATCCAATTATCTAACTTTTTATTATTTGGAAATCATAATGAAAAGTTAGATGATTGGATTGAGTACCTATATCTATCGGATTGAGCTGATTTTTTGAAAGAGTTCTTTAAAAAATATTTTACATGTAATTAACGAATCAAATCATTTGTGTGAAATCTGTAGTGGGCTCCACATCGTGATCTGTGCACGATTTGTTTGCAAAAATCTGTGTGTAGTGTAGGGGGCCAAATTTCCCTCAGTTCATAAAGGTGTACCGTCATATCTCGGAAGGATCATAAGGTGTTATCTTTAGCCATATTTAAGTTTCGAGACTTTCATTTATTATCTTGCCAAAGCTACGTTATTACAGCCGAACGATTTCAACAAGTAAAATAGTATCCCACGAGTATTACCGAACGTTTTTCTTAAAGTACGCTCGGCAGATCTTTATGTCGCTCGGCAGTTCTTATTATCGTTTGGCAGTTCTTAGTATCGTTCGGTAGTTCTTAGTCTCGTTCGGCAGTTCTTTGTATCGCTCGGAGGATCTTTATGTTGCTCGGAGTACTTCACAGCTCGGCAAACATCTTTATTGTTCGGTAAAATATACGGTTGCTCGCTATTGCTCGGAACGTTCTGTTATTTCTCGGTACATGGACACGGCAAGTCACGACCTTCTAAAAATTTCTAGAAGCTTTTTATTAATAGCAACCTTCCTATTAATAGCAACCTTCCTATTAATAGCAACTTTCCATTTATAACAGCTTTCTATTAATAGCCTTTACTTCGTCGCTAAGTTTCACTCACCTCTTTTTCTATATAAACCAAGCTCTCCCCTCAACTAAGGTACACAACACAACTCTCATCTCTTACATAAACGGGTTATATTCCTTGCTTTATGTTTCGTTTTTATCTTCCTCGGGTACTAACTAGCTCGTCGGATGCTCTACCCGGAGGAACCCCCTCCGGTTTGCAGGTACCAGGCTCGGTAGCCAAGCTCGGCAACCTTCCTCGGCTCGGCATCTCACTCCTCGGCAAAACACCTCTCATGGCTCGGTAAATACCTCTCCTCTCCAGACTCGGCGAGCCCCCACACCGCTCAACAAGGATTTAAGTGGAATTCACCCCCCCCCCCCAATTGGCGACTCCGCTGGGGAAGAAAAACGTGGCATATATTGGTGGGGCTCGTCCTGATCTGACTTTGAGCGTCTCCATTTCTGGACGTACGACGGCGGATCTCTCTTCAATTTCTGCTTTTGGGTCCTCATCTAGGACCCTCCGTTCTTCTCTTTCGTGAAACAGGTTTTTTGTCATTTTTATTGTTAAATAGCAAGTTAAAGCGCTAGACTCTTTAATTGCGATTTATATTCTACAACTACATGACATTCTGCCCAATTGTTCGGATAAATGCTCAACTTATTTTTCATTTCATTTGCTTCCCTAAAAGTTTATCTTGGCAATCTAATCGTTCGGGCGAAATCCTTGTAGCCCTTGGCAATCTAATCGTTCGGGCGAAATCCTCGTAGCCCTTGGCAATCTATTCGTTCGGGAGAAATCCTCGTAGCCATCGGCAATCTAATCGTTCGGGCGAAATCCTCGTAGCCCTTGGCAATCTATTCGTTCGGGCGAAATCCTCGTAGCCCTCGGCAATCTAATCGTTCAGGTGAAATCCTCGTAGCCCTCGGCAATCTAATCGTTCGGACATCTCAAAAACTTTCAGACTTGAAGAATGGCAAGCTCTTTCCATGCAACTCCACCGTTCGGTGAGGCATCCACCCTCGGCGGCGAACTCTTCCATCCACCGAGCATTGGGGCTCATTCCTAGTTTCACATCCAGATGGTTCCGCTTTCCACCACCGACTCTTCCAGTCCAAAGTCGAGGTTCACAAGTTGAAAATGGCCCAAATCCGCCGAGTAATGAAGATTCAGCGCTCCACACTCAGCTCGTCCTTCCTGAAGAGTCATCCAGCCGCACCAAGGTCAACGAAGAATCCTTACGTTCGTACTAAGCCCTCCCTCTAGGTCGCAGGTCTCCTACGTTCGTTTGAGCCTTCCCTACGGGTTGAAGGATTCTCACGACTGGACTAAACCCTCCCTACGGGTTGTAGGCCTCTAACGTTCGGGCGACGAAGAAGACGAAGACAGCTTGGATTTGTTACCATCTCGGATACTCTTTCGGTTGCTATCTTGATTACTCGGCGCATAACCCGATGCATACCTTCGTCTTACTATCGCATTCGGATTTCGTCACCTTTGGACAATCCGGCCGAATCTGGCCGTGGGGCTTTTTCTCACTTCGGCCGAATCTGGCCGTGGAGCTCTCTCTCACTCCGGCCGAATCTAGCCGTGGAGCTCTCTATCTAGCCGAAGACAGGACTTCTATTATCAATTATGGGGCTCGACTACATCACCCCCGCTTGGGTTATTATGCTAAATCTATATGAAGCGCAATTATGGTCTATTTGTATCTTGCAAGGAATTTACTTCGGTCATTTGGCCACACCTGGGTTCAACTCCTCCTTCATCTGAGCGATAAAGAAGGAGTTGAGGGGCTATTGTAGGGGGGCCAAATTTCCCTCAGTTCATAAAGGTGTACCGTCATATCTCGGAAGGATCATAAGGTGTTATCTTTAGCCATATTTAAGTTTCGGGACTTTCATTTATTATCTTGCCAAAGTACGTTATTACAGCCGAACGATTTCAACAAGTAAAATAGTATCCCACGAGTATTACCGAACGTTTTTCTTAAAGTACGCTCGGCAGATCTTTATGTCGCTCGGCAGTTCTTATTATCGTTCGGCAGTTCTTAGTATCGTTCGGCAGTTTTTAGTCTCGTTCGGCAGTTCTTAGTATCGTTCAGCAGTTCTTTGTATCGCTCGGAGGATCTTTATGTTGCTCGGAGTACTTCACAGCTCGGCAAACATCTTTATTGTTCAGTAAAATATACGGTCGCTCGCTATTGCTCGGAACGTTATGCTATTTCTCGGTACATGGACACGGCAAGTCACGACCTTCTAGAAGTTTCTAGAAGCTTTCTATTAATAGCAACCTTCCTATTAATAGCAACTTTCCATTTATAGCAGCTTTCTATTAATAGCCTTTACTTCGTCGCTAAGTTTCACTCACCTCTTTTTCTATATAAACCAAGCTCTCCCCTCAACTAAGGTACACAACACAACTCTCCTCTTTTACATAAACGGGTTATATTCCTTGCTTTATGTTTCGTTTTTATCTTCCTCGGGTACTAACTAGCTCGTCGGAGGCTCTACCCGGAGGAACCCCCTCCGATTTGCAGGTACCAGGCTCGGTAGCCAAGCTCGGCAACCTTCCTCGGCTCGGCATCTCACTCCTCGGCAAAACACCTCTCATGGCTTGGTAAATACCTCTCCTCTCCAGACTCGGCGAGCCCCCACACCGCTCAACAAGGATTTAAGTGAAATTCACCCCCCCCACATGTAGCAGCTAGGTGTCGTTCCGCTTTCTTTTTAAACTTCTTTTTTAAAAAGAAGATAATTTCAAATTCAAATATAATGAAAATAAAAAATAATTTTTTAATTTTTTTTGCACCGTTTAAAAGATCTCAATGAAATCTATCAAACAAAATTCATATTAATAGAAAAATTATTTACGTAAATACATAATTTTTGAATTTAAAATTACATAACCTTGTTTGGTTTACATTTCTGAAAGTTATTTTTGATGTAATAAGTGGTAATGAGTGGAAAGAGATAGAGAGAAAAAGATATTGAGAAACATGTAGAAAAGAAAATGAGATGAGATGAGTTGTGAACCAAACAAAGTGATTCTTTTTCTTCCTTTTTTCTAAAAGTTTCTTTTTGAAAAAGTGAAACACCCAAGGGGTGTTGTGCCTAAAATCTCAGCTAGCCGTACTCCCGAAGAAACTTCACGCTCTGCTTTTTCAACTCTCTCTCTCTCTCTCTCCGAGGATATATATGCTTGTGTGACTGTACATACATAAGACTTGGAAAATTGTGATCTCCCTGAGGGAGCATGTGGGATCAGTCGGTACTCGAGTTCAGATGATCTAGTTTTCTTGCAGAGAAAAGAAGAGTAAAATCTCCATCGGAAGCTGCATATCAGAAACTTTAGAGAAAAAAAAAAATCAGGTATCTTTATTATCTTTATTTTCTCCTTTTGGATTAGTTCTTGTTTTCGTCTATTCAGTTCTGGTTCTCAAGGGTATGGGTTCTTTTTGGTTCCCTTTTCCATTTGTTCTTTTTTTTTTTTTGTTATGAATCTTTACAGTTCTTTGGAGGGTTCGTTTCTGCTATATTATTAGACTACACGCTAATGACAATCGTCAAGTTGTTATCGTTAAATGGTATTTTAGTTAAGTATGTGTGGGGAAGAGCTGCCTAAAATCCGTGAAAACATGGATTTTAGACCATTTAGTTTAGCGGAAACGGAAAATAAGAATAGTTTGTTACTTACAGAATCTCTTTTTCGTAGGTAGCACTTATGGTTTATTTCAATTACATTACTGTTTCCGTTTGTAAGCTAGTTTTTTTTTTTTTTTTAAATTTTGTGATCGGCTGTTTGCGAGCTAGGTTGCGTCGTGCAAGTGATCTTGGTAAATAGATGAACGTGTGTCTTGTAGGCCAATTGGTACCAAAAGGCTGTATCCAAGTATAAGGTGGGTTATCAAGGCCCCCGAACTTTGTACCTTAAAGTATAAGTTACGGAGTACAATGAAAGAAACCAATAGATAAAGAATGGAGCAAAATGTGTTTTTTGATTACCATATATATATATGCAGCAGGATTCTTATTTTCAATGGTAGGTAGTCCCTTCTGTTAACTAACTGCTTTCGTTATGAAAAACTAAAAAGTAAATGATCGAAGGCCATGGATATGCATCTTGCTGTTCAGGCTAATCATATCTTGAACAATGGTGATCCTAGTGGATTTTGATTTGAGTAGTTGTTTGTAACCTTGATGAATATGAAATGCGCACTATTGAAGTTACTCATAGTCTCCAAGTCGATGTTCAACTGACTCACCACCATAGTTGATGTTGCTGACTACAGTCTTCATCGATTGATGTTCCTAACTCTGTCCCATGATCCGTCCTTGGCTGTGTTCATATAGACGTCGAAGGATGGTAGTGATTCAACTCAACCATGGTTTATTAGAAGTTGGTCTTTCCTAGGAGTGTGGTAGATCGTTTGATTGGTAGGAAGTTGGAGAGGGTGGCAAAAAAGAAAGAAAGCTTGGGTTGTGGCTTCGACGTGCTTAATGTGCGTCATTCGGGGTGAGCGCAGCCGAAGGGCTTTTGAGGTGGTGAAGCAACCCTCTTTCTCGAGGTTGATTGTTGTCAGTTTTATATAGTTGGTTAGCAAGGGCTTTTGAGGAGGTGGGCACAGACATTTTCTTCGGTGGGGTTTTTTTTGTGTGTGTCCATACCTGCCAGCATGATGTCTCCATTGTCAATATCAAGGTGATCCCTTATTTGTATAATGTATTTGATTATCGAACATAAGTAGTATTACAACGTTTGTTTTAAGTTTTCTTAAATGTATGATAACACGATGAGAAATAAAGACATCTGTTTACTTCAGTCATGGCCTCTCTTGCTACCACGGTAGCACCTAGTGTGGTCAGCACCAATTGTGTTCGGGCAATGAAGCTTACACTCATTCACATCAGTTCATCCTGCCATGCCCTGGGTCTTTTGCTCTTCTAACATAAAAGGTCCAGGAATCCACTGGACATCTTAGCGGCCCCTTTCCGTTACATTGAGAATCCAAATGTATGCTTGCAGATGAGATGCACTGGACGTTGCAAGAGGATTTGTCTTACTTTGTAATTGTTGTCTTTATTGGTTACCTTGAAATCTAATCATGTTGGTTCCGTTCACAATGTTAACTACATATTGGACTATCAATCTTGTGGCTTACTTCCACGAAGCTGTAGCTTCAACATCTTTCTGTCTATAATATTTTGTCAAGCCGAGCTTAGCAGAGACTGGTAATATTGAGTTGTCACTCTTGAATATGCGTGATTGGAGAGTATTTTTATGTCGTTTTCTAGTACTGGTCTGTATATTTGATGGTGGAAGCTAATTGGGCTATTCCTTGGAGCAAAAACGATCAAGTTCAATGCTGTCTTTCTTCCATGTTCGTAGTTTCAGTAATTTTACGTCTCCCGCTATCTTTGGTTTTGGTTGTTAGGAAGTTTTTCCCCTTCTCTTATCTCTTAAAGCGATTACTATAGTAAAATTGGAAGCGTATAACATGTGGGTATTTAGTCCAAGTTTATGTTTTCTTGGAGCAGTTCATTCCACATTCTTCCACCTCAAGTCCGTTTCTGGGTCGTAAAATAATGGGGGTATCAACATTTGAACATGAGTTGAGAGAAAATAGGATAAGTTTGTTTAGTAACATAGAGAAACAAAGACCGTTAGTTGCCGTGGTAAGGAAGACTGATAGGATAACTATTAACTGGAATGCAAGGTCAAAGGGAAGACTTAAATTGACTTAGGATGCTGTAGTTGAAAAAGATACAATTTCTTCAGTATGGTGCTGGCATCGAAAGTGCTTTTGTTACTCCTTCAGGACAGCTGATATATTTGCAAGGAAGGTTACAACACAAACAAAGATCCCCCCATTTTTGAAGTTCTTATTCTGGTTTGTATATTTCATATTTGCAAGGAGTGGGGTTATTGACTGTATGGAGGAAACTAGATTAGTTTGTCAGTAGTCTATTAGCTTCTATATGTATAGTCTTGGGCATCTCTTGTTCCTATATTTTATAGAGTTGTTGCCTGAACTATTGCCCTTTGGCATTCAAGTTCTGCTGACCAGTTGGCTATGACCTGGAATGTTAAATGTCCATGTGTAATGTTCAGCTACAGAGTGTTTCTTTCTGCTTTTCTTTTATTTTTCCTATGTATCTTCCTTATTCGTGATGGGAGCACGTTGTTGCATAGTTGCTTATACTTCTTTGTCTTGTCCAGCAGCAGGAATATTTGAGTTTTCGACAAGTGAGTGATGGCTAGTACGAGTGCATCAGCATTGATGTTGTCTTCTGGAACCTCAGAACAAAGTGGGGCACATGGGGAAAATTCAAACATGAACTTTTCACCTCAACCACCTTCACAACAGAGCCGAAACTCCTCACAAGGTCCTGTGGCTATTCTTTGGGACATCGAGAACTGTCGTGTCCCTCGTGATGTACGCCCAGAAGACGTGGCTGGCAACATCAGGATGGCCTTACGGGTCCATCCCATTATTAAGGGAGCTGTTACCTTGTTCTCTGCCTATGGGGATTTTAATCCCTTCCCTAGGCGACTGAGGGAGGGATGCCAAAGAACTGGTGTCAAACTCGTAGATGTACCAAATGGGAGAAAAGATGCTGCTGACAAGGCCATATTGGTTGATATGTTTCTTTTTGCCATTGACAACCCTCCACCGTCTTCCATCATGCTTATCTCTGGGGATGTTGACTTTGCTCCGGCTCTACACATACTTGGTCAACGCGGCTATACGGTGATTCTTGTCATTCCTTCTGGGGTGGGTGTTTCATCTGCCCTTAGTAATGCAGGTAGGTTTGTGTGGGACTGGCCTAGCGTGGCCCGTGGGGAAGGCTTTGTACCACCCTCCAGGAATCTAATTCCGCCGTGCGTAGGTCCTGCTGAGATTGCGGGGTGCCACATCAATGACATGAACTCCTCAACCACCTTCACACATAGGGAAAATTCAAACATGAACTTTTCACCTCAACCACCTTCACAACAGAGCCGAAACTCCTCACAAGGTCCTGTGGCTATTCTTTGGGACATCGAGAACTGTCCTGTCCCTCGTGATGTATGCCTAGAAGACGTGGCTGGCAACATCAGGATGGCCTTACGGGTCCATCCCATTATTAAGGGAGCTGTTACCTTGTTCTCTGCCTATGGGGATTTTAATCCCTTCCCTAGGCGACTGAGGGAGGGATGCCAAAGAACTGGTGTCAAACTCGTAGATGTACCAAATGGGAGAAAAGATGCTGCTGACAAGGCCATATTGGTTGATATGTTTCTTTTTGCCCTTGACAACCCTCCACCGTCTTCCATCACGCTTATCTCTGGGGATGTTGACTTTGCTCCGGCTCTACACATACTTGGTCAACGCGGCTATACGGTGATTCTTGTCATTCCTTCTGGGGTGGGTGTTTCATCTGCCCTTGGTAATGCAGGTAGGTTTGTATGGGACTGGCCTAGCGTGGCCCGTGGGGAAGGCTTTGTACTGCCCTCCAGGAATCTAATTCCGCCGTGTGTAGGTCCTGCCGAGATTGAGGGGTATCTGATGGGGTGCCACATCAATGACAACCCAAATGGTATGAACGATGATGAAGCAATTGTATACGGAGGGATGTCACAAAGCTATTACAACTCGAAGGATTTCTCAATGTTAGGGTTTTCAAACACAGTACCAAAAACCATGTCAACCCCAAAGAAATTCGTCCTGAAATCCTCCGATGGTGAGACCTTTGAGGTCGAGGAGACCGTGGCCCTGGAATCCCAAACCATCAAGCACATGATCGAGGATGACTGTGCCGACAACACCATCCCCCTCGCCAACATCACCTGCAAGATCCTTGCCAAGGTCATAGAGTACTGCAGGAAGCACGTTGAGGCCTCTGGCGCCGGCAAGGCCGCTGACAAGGATGCGGCCGACGAGGAGGCTCTCGAGAAGTGGGACGCCAAGTTCGTCGAAGTCGACCAGGGCGTGCTCTTCGATCTCATCTTGGTTCGATCTCCGTGCCTTTTTTTAACGATTTCTTCGGGTTTTGATGTTTTATTGCAGTGTTCTAAAAGTAGGTCTAGACGGTCGACTAGTTGGCGCTAGGCGGAGTTCTAACACCTAGATTAAAATTAGCCGAGTAGTTGGTTTTTCGATGTTTTGATAGTTTGATTGGTGAATAATTTTGTTTACCCTCTTTAAACATTACCTTCATTATGATTGGTGAAAATTGTGTAGGTCCCACCACAAACTAACTCCATTATTACCAAAAAGTGTATTGATTCTGTGGACCATATACAATTTCCACCAATCACAGGGAGGGTAATATTCAACTTCTTTAAAGGAGGGTGAACAAAATTATTCTCGTTTGATTGTGTGTTTTGTTTCGGTTACCGGTGCGGAGATTATGTCTTCTTTCTAGTTTTTGTGATGGATTTGTTATGTTGATGCATGTATTTGTTGTGTATTTCTATTTGTGTACTCTGCACGTGAGTTTTCCATAAAAATTCCGTCTATAGCTTTTGGTCTTTTAGACAAGTTGTTTGTGCTTAGTTGATGTACGTGAGAAGAATGACATGTCTTGAAATTCGTGTTTTGTGTGTTTAGTCTTTTTAGTCAGTTTAGATGATTAGGTAAACTTGGGCCAAATGTAGATTGTTCCAAAAATTGTCTGCTATATTTAGGAATTTCGGAATGGTTTCTCCGTTGGTAGATAATTGCAAAAAGTAGAATTGTTTTGTTTAGAGAACCATGTATAGTATAATGGGTTTTGTTCGTGAGTTTGTTTTATTATAGCTTTTAGGAGAGTTTTATTTTTTGCTTTTATCCTTTAAACTATGCACATTTTTTCTACTTTGTCCCTGAACTACCAATTTGACGATTCCATCCCCTCAACTTCCGATAACGGCTGGGAACATTTTGGACGGAAAACGTTTCACATGCCTATCACGTGCGATCCTATCCCAAATAACAGGGGCAAAAATGTCATTCCAGGTCTCACGAAATACAGGCCCTCCCCTAGTATGCCATTTTTCACACCTCTCTATTTCTCCTCTAGTGCGATCAAACTTTAGAGTTTGAATCTGGAACAAAATCAAAGGGGAGCAAGGGTTTTGGCAAAATTTGGACACAGTTTTGAAGATAAATTCAATTGGTTATTTCCCGTCGCCACTCCCAATTCCGGCAGCCCCCCTACATATCCGACAACCCACTCCATGTTCGGAGCATTTCACGTCCTCAGCCAAACCACTTCCTGACTATATAATTGACCCGGATTAATCGATTATATAACCCCACTTGGGATGAAAAATTCCAAGTCTCCCAAGTGGGGTGTATTTGCATTGAGGCTTTTGATTTCTTGGTCAACGAAAGAAAAGAAGAGCCCTCAATGTATTCATGCAAGACACAATTGTTATATGTTCTTTCTTCTATTCAAGCCCTAATAATGGATTGAGGTTTGTTTTTCTTTAAATTGTTTGAATTCGCCATAATTATAATTTAGATCAACAATGTAGAACACATTTTGGGTTCCGCTTCTTAAATTATGGTCTGACTTTTTTTTACAACGAGTAACCGTAGGATACCTATCGAATCAGGATATGCAATTGTTGGATACGTCATTGCATACGTGGAGTTCCAATTAAAAAATGATACGGGGTGGGATATGTTTAGTTTTTGGAAGGAGACGATACAGATCGTAAGATACACATGCCGTATCATAAGGTTTTACTGACTATCACGCTGGGATAATTTGGACTAAATCAGGTAGTATTTTAAATTGTATACTAAACTGCTTCTGTCTACCGAGCAAAATCATTTGGATGTAGTTCTGGTTTCTGGGATTGCTTAAGAACTGTATCTGATGATTTTCTAGATCTTAAGTGCTTGATTATCTAATGCGCTCCGTGTTTTCTTTTGCTTGTGGTATGGATACCTCCATTAGTTTTTGTTACTGATTTTTTGTTTTGATGCATTCGATACTTCTGTTTTAACTCTGAGTTTTTTTATGGGAGTATTGTCTACAATCATCAGAAGCAATGTTCAATTGAAAGAACCACAACGTATTGTGACTGAGTATGATGTTATCTTTTGGGTCTAGAAACTGTTCAAGAGGTTTGTATTCACGATTTGGTACATCGTTGTGCACATTCTTATTATTGAACTGATAGCATTAGTTTTTTCTATTCTAGTTTGTGGATATGAGATATGGGGTTCTATTCTTGTTTGTGGATATTAGATATGGGGTTGGGTTGACTATATGCCGGCATGGGGGAAATGAGACACCGTATATTGAGTGCCTGGAAAGAGTTAATTGACAGTATTGCGTAAAAGCGTCTCTGGAAAGAGTTAGGAAACGAATTTTGGTCCTCTATGAACAACTTGCGTTGGGATGTTGATGCAGAGCATTTGCGCAAACTTTTATGGAGCATGTGTTGCTGGTGTCAGTACACTTTTGTTTTTCTAGGCATCCCAAATCAGTAGTCTGTTTCTGGTTTGCTTGGTTGACAGTACACATGGATTTAAATGATGCTCCTTTTTTATGCACTAACACACAAATGCATTGATGAAATTTGTGTTTCAATAATTATTGATAGCTTTTGGAGATTAGGCTATCAATTGGGAGTCTTGGGACTTAACATGGTCTTATGAAACGAAATAGGGAGTGTTGACAGTGAGTGCCTGAAATTTGCTGCAAGTGATTGAATTCTTTAGTTCCTCATGTTGAAGTTATTGAGTCACTTGGTAGTACCCATTTGGGGAGTGTCCAGTGCCCAGCCGAAGTCATTAGTTTACTTTTTGATAATGGGTCATTGGCCATTGTGCTGACTTCTGAAGCTATGTCTCTTGCGCAATGTTATACCAGTTCCTCCTGAGCTTCAGTGAATGTGTATGAGTCCCACGACTCCCGTCTAGCTGCATGAATGGGCTTTATTTGATGATTTTCTGTGGATGAGAGTTCAGCCATATAACGTTAAGCTGCCCCTCTTGTTGCATTTACATGCATGTCTGCTGTGTATGTAAGACTACTTATTTTCTCATATCCGATCCTTTAGCTTGTTTAATCTTTCTTTACAGGCGGCAGAAAATCTGAAGATCAAGAGCCTGCTAGATTTGACATGTCAGACGGTGGCGGACATGATCAAGGGAAAGACTCCAGAGGAAATCCGCAAGACCTTTAACATCAAGATGCATTTCACTCCGGAGGAAGAAGAGGAGGTTCGCAGGGAGAATGCTTGGGCATTTGAGTGAAAACAAAAAGGGATGGGCAATATGTTAGTATCAGAGGATTTCCATCTTTTTGAAAGCTGCTTCGTACATATTTTGTTTATTTTAGTTGATATATGTGGCGTCTGGGATATAAAAAATCTGAACCATCTGTTTTCGTATTAAGTTGAACCGTGTGTTATCTTTCCATTGGCCGTGGAGTTAAGATTCTTAAATTGTTAAGATGTTTTGCACTTTTCTTCAGTTAATTACTGATAAGCGCTCTCCCTCGTTTGCGCGAGCCCAAAACCAAGTTAAACTAAGTTGGGCATTGCTAAAGCCAGTAAACGGGGAATGAGGCAAGCCTCCAATCTTCTGAGAAAAGGCGTCTCTCCCAAGTCCAGGAGTACTATTCCTCTATATTTTTCTTCCGGTTCCTGCAATTTCATTCTTCGTAGTACATGCCTTCCTCCGCGAATGGAGGTTAAATAGACAGACGAACTGATATGCGTTGCCTTTAAAATATGAAGACTTGAAGATCGCTGAATCCAACTTTCCAAATATAAACCATGCCACATCTTCAGCAAGTAACATGTTTGAAAGCATCTTCTTCTTTTTTTTTAATTTTATTTGCAGAAAGAGAGGAGATTTTATTCATCTGGGAGGCGAAAGCCTAAACATCAGAAAGTTGGAACGTCCACAGACCGGACAAACCAAGCAACGCAATTACCATGGAAATAAATAAAAACTTGTACTAAAATGCCAATCCAAAAATATTCAACAGTCAAGAAGAGGCACTAGTAACCGAAACAAAACGCAAGAAGAAAAACTTAACTATTAATACCATCCTAAAAAAAACCTTGTCCTATAATTAAATTGAGCAGATCAAGAAGATGCAAAAAAGTGATAGTAATCTACTAATTAAGCATGCAAATTACTACTAATTATTAAGGTTAAAAATCATCTGAACCATGAAGAAGCTCTCTGTAGATTTCAGATGATGCCCTAGCAGAACCAAGCTCCTTCATCAGTTGGTTTCTCTCTTCCTCCCATCCATGGCACTTGTCAAAGTATTTTTGAAGCAGGTTTTCGTACTTGGCATGGTATTTAGCTTCCAAGCTCTGAACTTCTTCACTAGTACAGCAACTACTACTACTACTCCTTACTTCTTCCTTCGATTCCTTCAAACTAGCGTCGAGTTTAGCTTTCTGTTGTCCGGTTAATTCCTCGTCTATTTTGTCGTTCATTTCATTTTTTTCTTGCACTTCTTCCTTTGATTCCTTCGAGCTAAAATCAAGTTTAGCTTCCTGTTGTCCGATATTTTCCTTGTCTATTTGTTTCTTCCTTTCGTCTTCTAGTGCGGCTCCGAGTACTGCAACCCCAATAACTATCACTAAAATCACGCCTTCGATAAGGCTCCCAGATGTTAAAGTTTGAATGATTGCAACACAGGAGGTAGCTATCACTAATGTCACGGCTCCGATTACTGCAACTTCAGTTGCATTTCCATCATACCGATTGGCAGCCATCTACATAAATGATGATAAAATTCAAACACAAATTATTGGAGAAAAGTAGAGAAGTACCGCAATTATTCTTTCATTTGCATGTGGAATCGTAGTGTCGGATATAGATAAATTACGGGTTAGAGCTGAAAAATAAGAACAGACCATATATATACACATCAAACTATATATGTACAACCCATACGCAATCTAGCCACAAATCAAGCTATAAATAGAGCTATATGGAAGAACGTACAGAGCTACAAATGTGCATATGTACTTAATTTTACATATACAGGATTGAAATTTTATATTATGCTTAATTTTGAATACTTGTAGTTTTTTCTTTAAATTTGAAAATTTCTAATTTGTGTGTTGTATAAAATGGCCTCATTTGAAAAAGTTCGTGTGGGACCGTGGAAAACTCAGAGCCAACCGTACCCTGTTCGTACGCTTATGTATAGGGTTTTGATGCATGTACGTACGTACGTACCTGTAGAAGTGAGGAGAAGAGTGAGATGAGGTAGAGAGAGTTGGAGAGAATAAGAAAGCTGACGGCTGTAGACAAGATCCTGCCCCAGACGTTTGGGGGAAACCAGTACAACCATAACACTAGAAAGGCTGCGACGCCTCGTTCGATCCAGAAAGCTCGACACCCAAGGTTTTCGGCGAATCCTTGAGATTTGTTATTATCATTCCCTACAGAAGGAGGAGGAGGAGGAGGAGGAGGCTCTGCTCTATCTACCTGCTCCTTCGCCATTGATGCTCACCCAAATCAAATGAGAGAGAGAGAGAGAGAAGGTTGTTGCGGGTGTGTTAATGTGTATATGTAACCCATGGAGAGAAGAGATTTTATGGATATGTATATTGGATCGAGCTAATTTCGGTTACGAGTAAGGAAACAGTTATGGGGAATATACAGAGATTCCATTTAAGAGTTTTGACCCACAAAAAATAGACTAATGCCTGGAACAAAACCTCTAGAACACAATTCTCAAAGAAAAATTATTCAATTCTCATGGGACATCATCATGTGGTATTGTCCAGGCCGCTTTTGAACCGCACATTTAGTGTGAGTCCACGACAATTGTGTAAGTTCCACTCCGATGTATGGTGAAAAACAAGTCTATATATATGATTTTCATGTGGTGGTGTCGAATGAGCACTGAATAATCTCTCTCGTTCCAAAGTCAAGAACTTATTCAACTATCAGGAAGAGCACACACAAGTAACTGAAATAAAACTTAATAACAACACTTAACATGTACTATTAATTACCATCCCAAATCAGAACAGCAGTGCTACGGTTTCCAACCGGAAAGGATACCGACCGGTTCCCGACGGCGCGCTGGGCCCACTCCGGCCACCGGACGGCTGATCCGAGTCGTCCAAAAATTCTATAAAAAAAACAAGTGGGCCTACGCGACAATCAACGGCATCCGATGTGTGTAGGTGCTTAATCCAAACACTCTAATTTTTTTGTATATATATGTATATAAATACATATATATTCAAAAAAATGGAGTGTTTGAATTGAGCACACATCAGATACCGTTAATTCTCGCGTGGGCCCACTCGTTTTTTTTGAAAGAATTTTTGGAAGACTTGGATCAGCCGTCCGGTGGCCGGAGTGGGCCCGACGCGCCATCGGGAACCGGTCGGTAATTCGGTATGCCTTCGTTCAGGAACCTTAGCTTTATTGAAATCCGAAAGAGTTTACTGCTATAGTTCAATTCAAAAGAAAAAGAAAATGCAAAAATGTGGCAGTAGTAAGCAAATAAGCAAAGCAAATTATTAAAGGCTGATGATGCAAATCATGGAGAAGGTCTCTGTAGATTTCCATTGATGCCCTGGCAGCCCCATGATCATGCATCAGCTGGCTTCTCTCTTCCTCCCATCCATGGAATTTATCGAAGATTTTTCGAAGTCGGTCCACTCTTTTTTTGATCTTGGCGAGGAGCTTTGCTTCCGAGCTCTGAAAATTTTCACTGCTTCTCCTTACTTCTTCCTTCAATTCCTTCAAACTAACTGAACGAATTTAGAGAGAGAAAGAATTGAGCGTGAGAATTTCTCATCTGATTTCATTAACAGAGAAAATGGGAATATATACAACCCTACAATACAAATGACCAAAGAACCCTTTTGTACAAAGAATCTAACAAATAGCACCCTAGCTAAAACCATCTAACCAACTGAGACATGTCTCATTACAAGTTAGCCAATACAATCTAACACTCCCCCTCAAGTTGGTGCATAGATATTAATCATGCCCAACTTGGAGAGGATACGATGAAACACCTTACTACTAAGACCTTTAGTAAACACATCAGCTAATTGGTCCTCGGATTTCACATAAGGCATGCATATTACACCACTGTTCAGCTTCTCTTTGATAAAGTGTCTATCAATCTCTATATGCTTTGTCCGATCATGTTGAACAGGGTTATGAGCGATATTGATAGCAGCCTTGTTATCACAGTACAGCTTCATAGAACTGTGATCAGCAATTCCCAAATCATGCAAAAAGGTTTGAAGCCATAAAAGCTCACAAACACCATGTGCCATGGCTCTATACTCAGCTTCTGCACTTGACCTCGCTACCACAGATTGCTTTTTGCTTCTCTACGTAACTAAATTCCCACCAAGGAAAGTGCAATAGCCAGAGGTAGAACGTCTATCATCAATTAATCCTGCCCAGTCTGCATCAGTGAAGGATTCCAACCTCAAATGACCATGGTTTGAAAACAAAATACCTTTGCCTGGAGAGGATTTTAGGTACCTCAAGATACGATAAACAGCATCAAGGTGAGAAGAACGAGGGTCATGCATAAATTGACTGACAACTCCCACCGCATTAGAAATATCTGGACGTGTGTGAGATAAGTATATCAGACGACCCACAAGTCTCTGATATCTTTCCTTATCCGCATGCTCTCCCACGCTGCCAAGATGATGATTGACCTTAATAGGAGTGTCAGCGGGCTTGTACCCCAGCATCCCTGTCTCCTCCAAGAGGTCAAGAATATATTTCCTTTGGGAAATGAAGATCCCTTTCTCAGATCTAGCCACCTCCATGCCAAGGAAATATTGCATCGCCCCCAGCTCCTTAATTTCAAATTCCTTGGCAAGAAGAACTTTAAGCATCTGAAACTCATTCACATCATCACCTGTCATAATTATGTCATCCACATAAACTATAAGGATGGCAATCTTACCATCACTCCTCTTGGTGAACATAGTATGATCAGCATGACTCTGCGTGTATCCAAGTCTCAACATGGCCTTGAGAAATCTGTCAAACCACGCTCTTGGTGATTGTTTCAAGCCATAGAGGGCCTTCTTCAACCTACACACCTTGCCCTCAGTGGCAGGGGAAGAAAAACCAGGTGGTATATCCATATACACCTCTTCTTCCAAATCACCATGAAGAAAAGCATTCTTCACATCAAACTGTTGAAGTGGCCAGTTTAGAGTAGCAGCACAGGACAACAAGGTGCGAATAGAGTTCATCTTGGCCACTGGAGCAAAGGTTTCCTCATAGTCAATGCCATATGTCTGAGTATAGCCTTTGGCAACCAATCTTGCCTTGTACCTCTCAACAGTCCCATCAGCTTTATGCTTAACCGTGAACACCCATTTACATCCCACTGCATTCTTTCCCCGAGGAAGAGACACTAACTCCCAGGTGCCATTTTTCTTCAAGGCCTTCATCTCTTCTACCATAGCTTCATTCCACTTAGGAGTTGCAAAAGCTTCCTTCCAACCCTGTGGAATAGGTATAGAAGAAAGAGAAGAAAGAAAGGTAGAGTACGAAGGTGACAGACGAGAATATGAAACAAATTGCAAAATGGAATGTTGGGTACATAATCGAGCCGGCACTTTATGTGTTCGAACTGGCTTTCTATGAGCAATAGGCACATCAAGATCATCAAAAGGAAGGGATATAGAGGAAGGAGATTTACCAGAAGACTCAGCTGAAGCGTCAGGAACTGGAACTGGTGATGATGATTGGTACTGTGGTAATGCACCAGGTTGGCCATTTTTCTTGCGAGTGAAAGTTTTTAACTCAGGTCTGTCCAATCTTTCTCTTGCATCCGGCATTATTCTTTCTCCAGATTCAGGTTCCTCTCTCTCCCCTTCAGGATTACTAAGGCTAGGAGAAGCCTCCTCCCCCTCACCAATGTTCTCCCCTGTACCAACACTCTCCCCCTCATCAACAGTTGGGGGAAATGACCACAAATCAAAACCACAAGGTGTCAACATCTCTTCCCCTCTAGAACTCTCCCCCTGAAGAGATGGGGACGAGAGAGGGTAGAAGGGTTTGTGTTCCCAAAAGGTGACATCCATTGAAACAAATTTCTTTCGAGAAAGAGGGTCATAGCAATGATACCCCTTTTGAGTGGGGGAGTAGCCAAGAAAAATGCATTTACGAGCTTTAGGATCTAACTTTCCACCGGGGTGGTGAGGAGCATGCACATAACAAACACAACCAAAAATCTTAGGAGGAAGAGTAGAGACCCGAAAGTTACCAGGAAGGAAATCCAAGGGAGTCCGGAATTGAAGAACACTGGATGGCATTCGATTAATAAGATAAGAGGCTGTAAGGATGGCCTCGCCCCAAAAATGTTTAGGAACATTCATAGTAAACATAAGAGAGCGAGCCACCTCAGCCAGATGCCGGTTCTTCCTTTCCGCAACTCCATTTTGCTGCGGCGTATCTACACAAGTGGTTTGGAAAAGAATGCCATGGCCATCAAGATATGACTTGAAGGGACCGTTCATATATTCAGTCCCATTGTCACAACGAAGTATCTTGATGTTGGTATCAAATTGTGTGTGCACCATCTTATGAAATGACTGGAAGCATGAGAAAACTTCACTTTTTGCTCGAAGTAGATACACCCAAGTTATACGAGAATGACAATCAATAAAGGTAACAAAATAGCGATAACCAGAATTAGAGGTAATGGGAGAAGGACCCCAGACATCAGTGTGGACAACCATAAAAGGAGAAGCACTTCTCTGATGAACAGGAGCATAAAAGGAACGTCTATGTTTTGCAAGTTCACAAGCTTCACAAAAGAACCTACTTCTAGAACATCGTTTAGTTAAAGTAGGAAAAAGTTTCTCTAAAATACCAAAAGAAGGGTGGCCAAGTCTACGGTGTCACTGATGCAATAGAGGAAGAGCTGAACCCGTATCCGCCTCAAGGGCATGACCCAATGATAAGGGTGTAAAAGAAGAACAAGGCACAGACTCCAAAAAATACAGGCCATCCTGAGCTCTACCAGTACCAATCGTCTTTCCTGTTCCCAGTTCCTGAAAGACACAATGAGTGGGAAAAAATGTCACTGAACAATTCAAAGATTGTGTGAGACTACTAACAGATATAAGATTAGTAGTAAAATTTGGAACATGGAGGACGGAAGAAAGAGGTAAGGTAGGTGAGCAGCGAATGGAGCCTTTCCCTGAAATAGCAGATAGGGATCCATCAGCTACTCGTACTTTGTCCTTACCGGAGCAAGTAGAGTAGGAATCAAAAAAGGATGAGCAACCTGTCATATGGTCCGTGGCACCAGAATCGATTATCCAAGGAATAGAGATAGAAGCTGTAGAAATATGAGCTTGTATACCTGAGTTGGCAGAGTGGGAAGAAGCAGTGGAAGTAGAGGATGGAGGACCTTGGTTACTCATTAGCCACCTGAGAACTTGCATCTCTTCGGGAGAAAAAGAATCACAAGTATCAGATATAGAGCCACCAGCAGACTCTGTGGCATTGGCAGAAGAGCGCACAGAACCACCACTACGACCACCTCGTGTCCTCGTGAGTTAGGTTTACCATGTAACTTCCAACAGTATTCCCTGGTATGACCATTTTTATCACAATAGTCACAATGGAGTGAGGCTCAATCAACCGAAATACCTTTGGCCTTCAACTGGCTCTGTCCTGTTTTACCATCCCGTGGGAAGGGAATAGATACCAAGGCTGAGTGATCTGGAGTGGATGCCATCAAGGGAGGAGCCATAGAATTTCTCCGAGTCTCCTCTTGCTGAATACTTGCATAAGTCTCTCCAAGAGAGGGAAGAGGGGTACGATCTCAGCACATGTCCACGGTGCTGATCATAATTCCCATCAAGACCTGCCATAAAGTCATAAACTCGATCTTTCCCAACCATTTGTTGGAAAGTCGCAGCATCAGTAGCACAAACAGGACGATAACTTTGATAAAAATCAAGTGCTTGCCAGAGCCCCATGATCTCTGCATAATAGTCAGCAACTGGTCGATTATTTTGCACCACGGCCTTGAGTTTCTTCCTCAACTCAAAAATTTGGGCGTCATTCCCTTTCTGAGAATAAGTCTCTGCCACGGCATCCCAAACCTGCTTTGGCGTATCAAGATACATAAAGCTATTCTGAATAGTAAGAGACATCGAATTAAACAACCATGTCAAGACCAAGGCATTATGATTGGTCCATTTTGTGAGATCTGGTCCCTCCGTGGGTTTCACCACATTCTCAGTAAGGTAGTGTAGGAGACCCTTAGTGGTGATAGCCAATGTAAACGCACGCGACCAAAGTAGATAGTTGGAACCATCTAACTTGACGCGGCAGATATCCATCGGAGTGTTGTCAAGAAAAGGACTATAACCCATTCCACTGTTTGAACTAGACTTACCAGTTCCTTCCTTTGAAAATGGATTCTCCTCTGACATATTGAAGGCTCAAAAAACTGTGGACTGCCGAAAACAGAATTTTCACAACTGAACAATACAAAACACAACCGAGTAATGTCAAATAATACCGAAACAGTACACAACAGACGTTGTACGGTCAGAAAAGGGCCGGTATCACTGTTCAAGTGCAGCAAACGCCCCCTAAATAGTGGGTTACGAGTAAACTAACCACATGCTTCGAAACACATGAAAAAGGGAACTCGGATAACCAGGCCCAGTTACTTTCAGAAGCAAAGAGGCGGTAGCGGAAGCTTACAGAGATGATCAACAGCAACAAACATAAAAAAACGAGCACATACCAGATCTTGGAAGCAATAGGCAGCAGAAAAAATACCCAATCGGCACCAGCAAAACACTCAAAACGAGAACAACCTGGGTTCGCCGAAGTTCGCCGGTAGTCGGCGAGAGTCCAGGTGGGAAAAAGATCTGGTGCCCTAGATCGTGATGCTCTGATACCATGAACGAATTTAGAGAGAGAAAGAATTGAGCGTGAGAATTTCTCATCTGATTTCATTAACAGAGAAAATGGGAATATATACAACCCTACAATACAAATGACTAAAGAACCCTTTTGTACAAAGAATCTAACAAATAGCACCCTAGCTAAAACCATCTAACCAACTGAGACATGTCTCATTACAAGTTAGCCAATACAATCTAACACTAACTTTGAGTTCCTTCAAACTAACAAACAAAACTTCAAATTTAGTTTTCTGTTCCCCACTAGTCTCCTCGTCTGAGCTGTTCCTTGCATCTTTTGCTTCAAGTTCGGCTTTTTTCAGTCCGGTGTTATTATCGTCTATTTCGTTGTTCCCTTCGTCTTTTGCTTTCACTTCTTCCTTTGATCCCTTCGAGCTAATTAAATCAAGTTTAGCTTTCTCTTGCCTGGTACTTTCCTCATCTACTTTGTTGTTCCTTTGATCTTTTGCTTTCACTTATTCCTTTGATTCCTTCGAGCTAGCTTTCTCTTGCCTGGTATTTTCCTCATTCCTTTTGTTCCTTCCATCTTTCGCTTCCACTTCTTCCTTTGATTCATTCAGGCTAAAATCAAGTTTAGCTTTCTCTTGTTCTTTTTTTTTTTTCTTGTCCGTCCCGTGAGCTTCCATGAATGTTTTTAAGTCCCACGACTAAAATAATAACTATACGTTTCGATTAAAAATATGTGCCAGTCCCTCCCGGGTCAAAATCCTGACTACACCAGGCAGCAAATTATCTGAACATCAAGAGCCTGCTAGATTTGACATGTCAGACGGTGGCGGACATGATCAAGGAAAGACTCCAGAGGAAATCCGCAAGACAATTAACATCAACAACGATTATTCACTCCGGAGGAAGAAGAGGAGGTTCGCAGGGAGAATGCTTGGGCATTTGAGTGAAACACCAAAAGGGTTGGGCAAATGTGTTAGTATGAGAGGATTTCCATCTTTTTGAAAGCTGCCTCGAATTGCACTTGAACCTTGAATGATGGATTTTCACACAGACTATTAGTGCACAAATTGTGTAAAGATTTTATTGTGGGATCCACTACGGGTCCCACACAAATGATTTGAGTCATTCATTAAATGTAAAATATTTTTTTAAGGATTCCCATGAAAAATCAGCTCAATCTAATAACTATAGATGCTCGATTCAATCGTCTAACTTTTCATTCAGATTTTAGGATAATGACAAAGTTAGATGATTGAATCGAGTATCTATAGGTATCGGATTAAGCTGGTTTTTTGCGGGGACCTTCAAAAAAATGTTTTACAATTAATGAACGGCTCGGATTATTTGTGTAGAACCCACGGTGGGCCCCACAACAAAATTTGTGCACAGATTATGATTTCAAATGATGGAAATATGGAATGAATCCGCCAATCCGAAATGAAGAATTTAGAAATTGCTAGTTTTTTTTTGTCTTGATTGTTGCTTATTTCTTATGATGACATATAAATCCGTGGATAAAACCTGAACCAATCCGTGAATCATGGATTGGATTGGAATCAAACCGTGGAACTTTTTGTCCGGACACAGATTATATTTTTCAAAAACCGTGACTTGCGGATTAGGATTGGATTCATAAAAATTTGATCCAATTTAGATCGTAAGTAGCTCTAGTAAAGAGTGAACACATTATCTATTGGCGATTTTTTATTTGCGGAGAGTACCACATGTCTCAATGCCTGCAATTTCATTCTTGGTAGTACATGCCTTCCTCCACAAATGGATGTTAAATGAACCAATTAAATTGCTAGAGCTACCAGAAGTAAGTTACGTTCAGGATCGGTTCATCCAAGAAATAAGCCAAAGTTGGATACATGTTTTGGGTTCGTTCAGTTTGCAAACTAATCTTGAACAACTTATTACTCGTCTTGATGAATTTATACTGTGTGGGAAAAACCATGCTGATCGAGCTAGTTTCGTGAAGCTTGTCCAATGTCGGTTAGGCTAATAACAAACCAATTTCAAACACTTCTATAAAACTCAGATGAGTTTTAAAGTCAACCTTAGCCAGCTTTGCTTGCTCGGTTCATTTATAGGCCCTATTTATGACTCTTGTTTAGCTTCCAATGTCTTCAGTTCTTCCCCCCTTCCATGTATTTTTTTTTTCTCTTCTTCCGACAAGCTAACATCAAGTTCAGCATTTGCTCGACTGAATTCCCATGCTTTTATCTACTAATTTATTTGTGCCTCTGTCATGACCCAAAACCTACCTCGGAAGTCTTGACCAGCCAAGCGGGTGTTAAGCCGCCGAAGTCCTGCACATATTCTAGTTTAGGGATTTCTCGCATATCATTGTCATTATAAACCATATAAGCAAAGTATGCAGAAGCGTGGAATAAATAACATATTCTCAGGGCTTCTAGGTGTACAAGTATAATAATTACAAATCATTACACTACACATGATTCACCATGGTTATTCTATTACCCTATTCATTCCACAACTTGCTATCTAACCAAGCCTCCCTCTTAAACAGAGAGAGAGAGAGAGATGGCGATTTGGGTGTACAGAGCTCTCTCGCTGATTCTTCCGCGATCTACTCTTTCGTTCTTCTTTTGATGGCTTCGACTATTCCTGGTAACAACTTTGATGTTCTTTTTCCCCCGCTCAATTTGTCTACGTCTACTTCTGCTTCGAAGTTAGGTTTTCCTAGGTCGCATAACTTGGTGATGTTGAATTCTGATAATTCGATACACTGTGGTTCAATTCCTCTCCTTGTGCATGAATCTGGTCCTAGTTTTGATAATCAGGGTCCCTCTGGTTCTTTGGGTCGTGTTAACCTGTTGGAATTTTTTAGAATCTGTCACTGTAACGAACAATGATCATTTTGAGATTCAGGAGGATGATACCCCCACAGTTAAACAGCTTAAGGGTTTGAGTAAGGAACTTAGAGATTTACGGTCTGAACTTGATGGCAAGTACAAGTTGATTGAATCCCTTCGTAACCCTGAACCTGGGGGTGTGGAGAAGGGGTCTTCTTGGCGAGATAAAGTTGCTCCTCCTGGTGTCACTAAATCTAGAATGCAGCTTCAATACTTTCCTCCTGTGGTGGATGGGAAGAGGGTCAGAGTGTCTCCTCCTAGTGTGGTGGAACTACAAGGGGTAGAGAAATGGAAGGATTGTCTGGTCGGGCATTTTGTGGATAAGAAGATTCCCTTCCTCACAGTCAGATCTTCTGCGTTCAGAAGATGGGCAAATTATGGTTTAGTTGACGTCCTATCTAATGAAAAGGGGTTCTATTTCTTTCAATTTGGGTCAGCTGAAGTTTTGTAGGCAAATTGTTGAAACAGGCCCGTGGCATTTTGGTAGTAGGTTGATGGTTCTTCAGATTTGGAATGCTGATATTGATTATGAAAAGGAGGGTCTAGCAAAGTTGCCTATATGGATTCAGCTTTACAATGTTCCTCTCCAGTTTTGGACTGCAGCGGGTTTGAGTTATATTGCTAGTTCTGTTGGTAAACCTCTTTATGCAGATGAAATGACTGAAACTGCCAAGCGAATTAGTTATGCCAAAATCTGTGTTGAAGTGGATGTTGCTGCTTCTTTGCCCCATTTAGTGGATCTTCTTACTGCATCTTGGAAAACAGTTTCAATTGCTATTAAGTATCCCTGGAGACCTGCAAAATGTGTTTCATGTAATGTCTTTGGCCACTCAGAATGCAGGCAGCAGGTAATGCACCCTTCTATGGGTGTTGACATTTCTACTGAGGTTGCCCCTAAGGGTAAAGTTTGGGTGGTGAAATCAGGAGGGGGGGAACCTATTCCAACTCAGCCTGCAGGCCTTGACCCTACTGTAATCAGGTTTGGTTCCTCTGTTGGAGAGCTCCCATGCTCCAATCACTTTGATGTGCTAAAATTGATGAATGGTCCAAATGATGCTGCTCGTGTAAAGGTATTGGATTCAGTAGTTGCTGAGGTGATTATTGATTCTGAAGTCTTGGTTAATAAGGAAGCTATGGATATTTCTAATGTTGTGACTGTCTCTAATTCAAGTAAGGATATGGGGGAGTCCTCTTTGTATGCTGCTCTACCAAATGAACTTGGTGTGGGAATGGTTGACCCTGATGCTGTTTTCCAGGCTTTAATGTTTGCGAGCAAAGAGAGCATTAATAAGCCTAATGAAGGGAAGAACCCTGGGGCAGCAAAGAGGGGAAGGAAACCTAAGAATCGATGATTAAGTTCTCTTCTTGGAATATTAGGGGTCTAAATAATCCCATTAAACAAGTTGAGCCTAGGAGCTTTATTCTTGCTAATAAGTTGTCCTTGATGGGTATTGTTGAGTCTAAGATTAGGCAAGAGAATTTGGCAGTGTCAATGAAGAAAAGCCTGCTTGCTGGATGGGATTGTTCACAATATTGGAACAGGTTCTGTTGCTCGGATAATTGTGGCTTGGAATACTCAAGGTCCTAAGGTAAGCGTGATTGCTTCCTCAGATCAAATGATTCTGCTCTCTGTAATGATGGATATCAAAACCTTTGCTCTTTCTGTTGTTTATGGTTTTAATCAAGTTGGTTCTCGATGACAACTTTGGGATGATCTCAGGTCTAGTTTTGGGTCTGTAGGAGGTCAGCCTTGGATTGTGGTTGGTGACTTTAATGTAGTTAGATGGCAACATGAGAAGTCTAATCCTCATCATTTTGATACTATTGGTACCAGAGATTTTAATAAATGTATAGAGGATATTGAAATGGAAGATCTGAATTCAAAAGGACTTAGGTTTACTTGGTCGAATAAACAAGCTGGTGCTGGTCATTGTAGCTGCAGATTAGATCGAGCTCTAGTGAATTCTTATTGGCAGAATGTATTCACTGAGTCAGAAGTTGCAGTCCTTGTGCCTGGTGTGTCTGATCATTCCCCTCTTCTAGTTTCAGTGCTTCCTTACAAAGGAGGGAGGAAACCCTTTAAATTTTTTAATTTTTGGATGAATCATAAGAAGTTTTCTCCTTTGCTTATTCAATCCTGGAATTGCCCAATGGATAAAGTAGGCTCTCCTACGTTCATTCTTTATGAAAAGCTGAGAAGATTAAAAACCTGTTTGCGGAATTTTAATGAGGAGATTTATAGTGACATACAGAATAGAGTGTTGGTTGCAAAAGAGGAGCTTAGTAGCATTCAAAATAGATGTGCTCAGTTACTTGGGGATCCTATCTTGATGGAATATAAACGACTTTGCTTACTCAATGTCAATGATCTTTGTGTTACTGAGGAAGATTGGAGTAGGCAGAAGTCTAGAGTTCGATGGCTTCATTTGGGGGATAATAACACTAGATTTTTCCATCAAAAAGTAGCCAGTCATAGAATGAGGAATAAGATCTTATCAATTTGTGATGAGAATGGTAATAGATTGGAAGAACCCAAGGCAGTTAAGGCGGAGATTATCAGATTCTATCAGAAATTGTTGGGTTCCAAATTTGATCAGAAAACACCTGCAGAGGATAGTCTTCGATTTGAAAATACGGTTCCTGTTTCATTCTACGAGGACCTTACCTCTCCTATTACTCCCGAAGAGATAAAAATGGCCCTGTTTGCTATTGATGGTGACAAATCTCCAGGACCTGATGGATTTAATGCTAGCTTTTTCCAGATGAATTGGTCAGTGGTTGGCAAGGAGGTAACTGATGCAGTTCTTTATTTCTTTCAATCTGGTATCTTACTTAGAGATGTTAATGCAACTGCTGTTACTTTAATTCCGAAAACTAGCTGTCCCCAAACTATGAAGGAGTATCGCCCTATCGCTCCTCTTTGGATTCTAATTATTGAGGTTCTTTTGATGGGTCTATATTGTAATTACAAGGGAAAATAACGGCCCAGGACGTGTTTGTCCAACCCCAGCACCAGTAAATACGCGTTTTGTTCTTACTACTTACTAAAAGCGTGATCACCATATGGATACTAGGCTTTTCTTTTTTCTTTTTCTCTTTGAGTTTTGGTATGGCAGAAATTGAACACTCATCAATCAAGATTCATGTGGAAAACTAATTAAGAAATGTACAACACAAGAGCAAATCAAGAAAGTTATAGGAGTTTCGGATTCAGGGCCAACCTATCAGAAAATAAATTGATTTGATTGAGACGTAGTTGGAAGGGTTTAGAAGCTCCAACTTCATTCTTGGCTAAATGATTTCTTGAGCTCAGCTTCATCTTCATCTTCGTCTTCGGACAAATAGAGAATGTTCTTGGGGTTGGATTCCTTTTTCTTTTTTCCAAAAACGATAGGAGTAATACTTATTACTGAATTCGAATTTTCTGCCTTCAGTATTTTTTTTTCCTTATAAAAGTCAGGCCTGGTTCCCCCAAGAGCTTTAGGTTTTTTTTTTTTTTTTTGGGTTTTTTAGTTTTGTCCTTATTTAATTTTTTTTGCATTTTTTAGTTTTGCACTAAACTTTCGTGAATTATTGATTGGTCTCGACGAGTGAAACCTGAAAAGTTAAAAAAAAAATTCTTTTACCCTAACATTTTTGGAAATACCCAAGATAAAACTCAAAAAAATAAAAAATTTTAGTTTCCATTTCGTCTCGACAAGACGAAACAATAATCCACAAAAGATTGACGCAAAATTAACCAACGCGAAAAAAATTTGAATGTAAACAAAATTCACAAAGTCCAAAACGAACCTAAAGCTCTTAGAGGAACAAGCCATCACTATTAGCTTTTCGTAGTAATTGTTGGGATAAATTGTTCGTCCCGACAAGAGAAATTGAAAAAATAAAAAAAATATGGACCAAAGTTGAAAAAATACATATAAAACTGTACTCTAGAGAAAAAAATATCAATTGTTTGAGTTTTGGTATGGCAGAAATTGAACACTCATCAATCAAGATTCATGTGGAAAACTAATTAAGAAATGTACAACACAAGAGCAAATCAAGAAAGTTATAGGAGTTTCGGATTCAGGGCCAACCTATCAGAAAATAAATTGATTTGATTGAGACGTAGTTGGAAGGGTTTAGAAGCTCCAACTTCATTCTTGGCTAAACGATTTCTTGAGCTCAGCTTCATCTTCATCTTCGTCTTCGGACAAATAGAGAATGTTCTTGGGGTTGGATTTTTTTTCCTTTTTTTTTTTTCTTCCAAAAACGATAGGAGTAATACTTATTACTGAATTTGAATTTTCTGCCTTCCGTATTTTTTTTCCTTCTAAAAGTCGGGCCTGGTTCCCCCAAGAGCTTTGGGTTTTTTTTTTTTTCTGGGTTTTTTAGTTTTGTCCTTATTTAATTTTTTTTTGCATTTTTTAGTTTAGCGCTAAACTTTTGTGAATTATTAAAATTCTTTTACCCTAACATTTTTTGAAATACCCAAGATAAAACTCAAAAAAATAAAATTTTTTAGTTTCCATTTCGTCTCGACAAGACGAAACAATAATCCACAAAAGATTGACGCAAAATTAACCAACGCAAAAAAAAATTTGAATGTAAACAAAATTCACAAAGTCCAAAAAGACCCTAAAGCTCTTAGAGGAACAAGCCGTCACTATTAGCTTTTCGAAGTAATTGTTGGGATAAATTGTTCGTCCCGACAAGAGAAATTGAAAAAATAAAAAAAATATGGATCACAGTTGAAAAAATACATATAAAACTGTACTCTAGAGGAAAAAATATCAATTGTTTGGTGTTTTTTCGTATTTAGTCAAATTATTTCTTAGTTTTTATCATAATTTTTTTATTTTTAGACTTTTCTCATATATCGAGACGGATGATCAATCCAAAAAATAAAGCTTCAATGTAAGAAAAAAATATCAAAATGAAAAATAAACATAAACTCGCCCAAAATGTCGAAGACATTGAGAGAAAAATATTTTGGGCCAGTTGGTCTAAAAGCATTTTTTCAGATTTTATTTGAATGGTAATAGAGGCAAGCCGAGCCCAATTCAATCCAATAAGCCCAAGTGGCCCTCTTGAATACCCAATTGCAAAAACCATAGTGTATAGTGATCACGTTTTCAAAATTTTGCGGCTAAAAGTAATTTTTGTTGCGGCCAGAGAAATTCTTTAACTGTCGTGTATAGTAATCACGCTTTCAAAACTTTGCGGCAAGGAGTAATTCTTTGCGACCAGGAGTAATTCTGTGCGGCCATGAGTAATTCAATGCGTCCAAGAGTAATTTTTTGCGGCTAGGAGAACAATTATGTGCGGCCAAGTGCAATTCTACGCGGTCAAGTGCAATTTTACACGGCCAAGTGCAATTATGCGCGGACAAGTGCAATTTTACGCGGCCAACTGCAATTATGCACGGCCAAATGCAATTATGCGCTGCCAACTGCAATTTTACGCGGCCAACTGCAATTATAGGCGGCCAACTCCAATTTTACGCGGCCAACTGCAATTATGCACGGCCAAATGCAATTATGCACTGCCAACTGCAATTATACGCGGCCAACTGCAATTATACGCGGCCAACTCCAATTTTACGCGGCCAACTGCAATTATACGCGGCAAACTGCAATTTTAACCGGCCAAGTTCAATTATGCGCGGCCAAGTGCAATTTTACGTGTCCAAGTGCAATTCTTTGTGGCCAAGAACAATTCTGAGCGGGAAGAAGTAATTCTATGCAGCCACTAGTAATTCCTTGCAGCCAGGAGTAATTTTTCGCTGTCAGGAGTAATTTTTTGTGGAAATAATAATTCTTTAAGGCCAGGAGTAGTTTTTTGTGGGCAAGAGTAATTCTTCGCGGCCAGAATTCTTCGGCCGTCGTGCATAGTAATCACGCTTTCAAAATTTACGGCCAGGAGTAGTTTGATAACATCACATGAATGGTTTGCCTATGGTCGTATTCTTTTTTTGATAATCCAAGTTTTTAATTGGATTCGTTAGATTGTATGTCCATGCAAAAGTTCAAATTGATCGAACACCAGTTCGAACACACCACCTAATAGCGCACGAGGTCTCATAGCCTATTTTGATGATTCGAGATGTCCATTCTATAATTCCTGACATGTAAATCATTCATTCAAAAATCATATTATGGCCATTTCAAAAGATGAAACTTCAGAAAAACTCAATTGGGAAAACTGTAATAATCTATGCATATTTATATACTCCACCTTTGTGTTATGAAACATAGCACTAAAAGGGTACAAGTTTAATTATATATGCTTCACAAGTTTAAAGCCTGTCTTCACAAAAGAAGAACCCAACAAAATCACTTGTCAATGTGAAGCCTCCAATGCTCTTGTAGTCAATGGCCTATTTCTTGTTCTCTTGTCTGGGAACAAAACAAAATGATTTGGCCGCTGCCATGGGAAGTTAAAATACTATATATAGTAGTAAAGTGTAGCTTAAAAAAACAAAAAAAACAAAAGGTCACAATGTGAAGCCCCGACTCAACCAAGTTATGCTGGTTTGACCTAATTTGGATAGATCAAAACTTCTAAATCAGCAAATAAAGTAACAGTGTTTGAGAGCATATCACGAGCGATCGAGCCCAATTGCAGTAAACATACACTACATTAAACACGTGTCCTAAAAAAACATAAAAAAAGAGCTCAAGATGAGCTTTAAGACTTTAATTATAAACTTCTAAACAAACAAAAGACATGCATGAAATGCTAAGTTCCTCGATAGCTAGGAGTCTCAACACATGACGCAGTTGGGTGGTCCTTCCGGAATATGAAGAGTAAATTTGCAGTTAGTTGCACCCTTCGGAAGACATGAGAATTCATCGCTCAAGCTGAAGAAAATGTGGCCAATTCTTGAGTTGTGACAAAAAATTGTCATCCTCTCCAATACCATTGCATTTTCAAACATGTACTTCATGAGGTTTAGCTCATCTTCTTCATCGCCTCAGAAATTCGTGAATTTCAATCGTCTTGAGGCTAAGAAATAAACATTCAGGCACTGGCATCCAACGGTACTTGGAGCTTGGTTCCTTGTAAAGGTGCTGCAGTTCCTCAGGGCGAACGATTCCAAAATTAAAGTGGGGGAAAAAAGAGTTCCAATATCCAAGGTAAAGCCAAAAAAATGAGGAATGCCATACTTACTTATACTTATATATAGCATACCAATCTTACCTCTCGAAAGATGAGAAATTCTAGTTTAGGTGAACTTTCAAGAAAATCCGGCAACAATTTCAGCCTTATTTGGCACAAAAAAAAAAAAAATATTTCAGCCCATTGAGGCCATCAAAACCCAACTCTAGATGGACTAAGTTACCAAATGTTGGCAAATTGGCATGATGAGTATAGTTGAGAGACTGTATAACAAGTATTAAGTTATTGTCCACAAATAAATGAATAGATAAAAGGACAATGAATTAAAAAAAAATAGGCTTAAAGAACAAGCTCTAAGCGTCTCATGCACAAACCAAACCAAACCGAGCCTTATGTCCCAATTACTTGGGGTCGGCTACATGAATCATTTTCCTCCATTGAGCTCTATCTGTCAAGGGCCACTTGTTCACACAAACCTACTATACTCATATCTTTGCGCACCACAACATCTAATGTCAATATAGGTCTACCCTTCCCCGTAGCATTACTACCCAAAGCTATCCTATCCGCTCTCTTAACTATTGCATCTCCTGGTCAACGGTAGACATGCCCAAACCATCGTAGCCTATTTTCCCTCAACTTCTCTTCTATAAGTGATACACCTACCATCTCACGAACAGTTTCATTTCTAATCATGTCTCATCTAGTCTTACCATACATCCACCTCAACATTCTCATTTCCGCTACACTCATCTTGTTCATCTGTTGTTTCTTAATAGGCCAGCATTCTGTCCCGTAGAGCATCGCTGGTCTGATGGCAGTTCGATAGATTTTTCCTTCAATTTTGTGGGTACCCTCTTGTCACACAGTACACCAGTAGCGCTCCTCCACTTGAGCCACCCCACTTAGATCGTAGGGGTCACATCATCGACAATCTCTCCATCTCTACTAATAATTGAGTCTAAGTACCTAAAATGATCACTCTTAGGTATCTCCTGTTCTTGGATCATCACTATTTCTTCATGCGCACTGCTAGTACCACTAAACTTGCACACCATATACTCAGTTTTACTCCTACTTATCCGAAAATCCTTTGACTCTAATGCTTCCCCCCAAATTTCTAGTTTCGTATTAACACCTCTAGTGGTTTCATCTACGAGGACAATGTCATCTGCAAACATCATACACCATGGGATATCTTCTTGAAATTGTCTAGTCAATTCATCCATAACTAAGGCAAAGAGGTACGGGTTCAAGGTTGACCCTTGATGCAATCCTACAGTGATTGGAAATTCACTCGTTTCCCCAACTGGTGATCGAATGGTAGTGACAGCACCTTCTTACACGTTTCTAATCACCTCGATATACCCTTTGGTCACTCCCTTTCTCTCTAGAACCCACCATATGATGTCTCTAGGCACCCTATATATCATAAGCCTTTTCTAAGTCTATGAAAACCATATGGAGATCTTTCTTTTTTGCTTTGTGTTTTTCTACCATTCTCCTTAATAGGTAGATAGCTTCCATGGTTGATATTCCAGGCATGAATCCAAACTGTTTCTCTGACACCGTAGTCATCATCCTCAAGCGATGCTCAATAACTCTTTCACACATGGTCCATATTCATTTTCTCGCTCTCACACTGAAAGTCCGAAAGGCTTATGGATGCTCACACGTGGTTCAACTATGGAGGACAGATCACTCGTCAAGATTCAATCCAATGCATGATCGGAAATCTCAAGGTACTCAACGTTTGGAGCATTAAGGATGATCTTGGACTCCAAATTGGTGCTATGTAGATACGATTTCTCTTTTACACTGTAGACTATATATGTAAACCTTTTCAACAAAAGCCCAGAAACATCAAGAGTCCATGCATAATCCCATCCAACTCTAGTTATCTTCAAGTCCTCGAGGGCAGGGCAACCCAAGAAGAGCCTTTGAATCGAGTCGTCATCCACGTATATAAGGAAGTCGAGAGACAGGGTTTTAAGGTTTTGCAGGCAGACAGTACGATGGGGAACATTGAACACGAATCGACCCTAAATCTTCAGAACCAAAGGTTTTGCAAGCGAAAAGGCTGGTTGGTAAGTCACCGAGCTCAGAGATGGGCAATGCAGGATTCTTCATATTATATTTGGTTTTATACTCGAGGTTCAGCTCGCGAACTTTGCAGGCTATGGCAGTGTGAACCCATGAACGGTAAACCGCAAATTCAATATTTCCATACTAAGATGACCGGAACCTCTGAATAGATGAATTCCAGCGAAGAAACAGCTGTCTGTTGATAAAGTTGGTGAATTCGGCCTTGAACTGTTTCCCGCGGTTATAACTATTCAAGTCGAAGTCGAGGAAGGGGAGTGAGAGCCAGAGGGACACCCATCTTTTGGCTAAAATGCTGGTTCGAACTGCATACTCCGTGGGAAGGAAAGACAGGATATGGAAAAAGATCTCCTCGATCAGGTAAATTGCTGATCCTGTCTAATACTTGGCTGTCATTTGAACCCTCCATGCTAAGTCTCTGATTTCTTGCTGCCAAACTTGATGAATCCATGGAATCTAAACCGCAAAAACTCAACTGCACAGAGGAAAAACCAGAGGACGAAACTAGACTTTTTTTTAACCAATTGAACTTTTTCACAACGATTTCTTTTCTATTCTACTTTAAAAAACAAGGGAATTTCTAAGAATTTTGTTGTGGTAAAATTCAGGGATCCGGGGGTGCTGTAGTGCACCCCTGTGTAGTGCACGTGTAGGGCGGCACACAACCGTCGATCTCATCAATCAACGGTCCACATTAAAAATCAATTATGATTGGTAATAAAGGATTCTTAGTTTCTTACCGGTCATAATTAAAAATTATATCTTAACCATTCACTGTCAAGATCGATGGTCCGTGTGCGCCCTATAAGGTGCCTTGCAGGATCTTGCACTACAGGATTTCCCAATCCAAAATTCAGGCTGGTCCGATATCAGAAGCTATATGATCTGATAACTTTTATTTCAGAGTAAGATTTAGAAAATAAACTACAAGTCAATTTTATCTTGATCAATGTTGTTGCCAGTATCCCGACTAATCTAATCGAAGCTATATGATCTGACAACTTTTGTTTTGGGAGTAATATTTACAAAATAAACTGCAAGTCAAATTTATCTTGATCGATGTTGTTGCCAGTATCCTGATTAATCTCATTTTTTCCATATCTAAAATACTTAGCAATCGCAAGTGGAGTAGAGTGCAGTTGGTCTACCTTACATACTCCCATGCACATGGGTAGGGTTCGACCCCCTTAAGTTTCCTCTCCCTCCCCCAAGTTCCCTAGGATAGTGTAGATTAGGATTAGCGAATCACAAAACACAATTCAGATCGATTTATTTACTTAGTACGAATGTGATTAGGCTTCGATTTATCTCCAGAGTGACTAGATTGACTTTGGGATGGCATGAAAAAACAGAGGAGTTTGACTATGGGATGGCATGAAAAACAGAGGACTTTGATCTTCCAAAGAAAAATTCAAGAGCCGAGACGTTTGATCGGTAAAACCAAAGATAAGAGATGCCAATTTTAAGAACTTATTTTCTCAGATAGATAACGAAGGACATAAGTATTCATGGAGGGCAATAAGGCACACAAAACAACAAGAAGTTAAGCCGTTTTCAAAATTAAAATTTGGAAAAATAACGTCTTTTCACGTAACTGTCACAATAAGTCGGTATTTGTGTATGACGAAGTGTTGTCTTTGCTCGGCGATAATAACCACTAGGAACCAATCAACCTAAAAACTTCCAAACCTATGCTTCCACTTGCTTGTCTCCACACAAGGCTTAATTAATTTCCATGTCCTCTTCCTCTTCTTTGTAGTGGTTGGGAGGCGAAACTATACTTTCGACTAGCAGAGTCTATATATCTACTACCATTAGGGATTGGAAAAACCCCTTGCGATTTTTTATTAAGACCCCACGCCAAAATAGCTTTAATTTGGGGCCCCAAACGGAAACGCAATACCGTATCTTTAATACAACACAGTGGAACCAATTTATCCTTCCAATACAAAAGAGTAATCTCGGGTATAACAAACAATCTCGTCCAAGATTCCTTTTCTCCATATTGCTTCATCACCAGTACCTCTATATCATTATACTTGTTGCTTCTACACTGAGCTAAAGAATTTAAAACTCCCAAACCAACTTTATCCAAACCAAGTATACCAGTATGTTCTCTTGTTTCGTCACAATAAGGCATCGACACCTTCACAAATTTATTAGTCTGCGGAACAAAACAATCAATCAAGTTGGTCACTAGTGAGAATAGATCTTCTCCGATATTGCTTTCAGTAACCAGCCAATGCAGGTGTTCATCGACAAGAGTACTTGACCCTATCTTCTTATAGTAAGGGTCGCAATTTTTTGTCCACGATTTGGTTCTGCAACTTCCGACCATACAGGCCATACCGGATTCACCATCTCTAACCCACGTTACTACCTTGTAGTCATCCGTAGAGGAGTCATAACAAAGCCCAGAAACATCCATTATTCAGCTATCGGAATATTGTTTCAAGAACTCGATTGAAAGCACCTTCTTGCAACATCCTGTGAACGGATTCCACATGAACAAATCCTCACTAGAATTTAATAGTACCAACCCATTACACGAACCCCCAATTCTCAGACATCCAGCAAATTGTAATGGTTTTGGCCTTGGGATCTCCATTATCGAACCATCATCATTTATACAGTGCAAGGAAAACTCAGGTTGATAATAATGAGACGCAACGATTACATGTCTTCTTTGAATAGATAGACTGAATGGTGGATCGGATATTAAGAAACGCCAATGCTTCGAAACGCACCTGAATCGGAGAAGATACCTAATCGGTAACTCCAAGAGTATGCAAAGGATGATCTCTTTAGGAACGTCTGGAAATCGAGTTTTTTGTTCTGTTTTCGTTACCTCTGTTCTTCCCCACTCTATCTTAATCCTTTGAAAAATGATACTGGAAACGACAATGTTGGTAGGGTTTTTTTTTCTCGTCCTAGAAACAACCTATAAATATAGGAAATGTCTTGTATGCAGTGCAGTCCAAGTAATCGCTATCGTCGGTTACGTTGTCAATGGTCCAGATTTGTTTTAATACTTTTACCGGTAATAATATTCAAAAGATCCGAACCATTAATTGTCAATATGAACGGTTCAAATTGAACTGTACACGCGGATGCAAAATATAAGGCAGAGGACTTCCGTGGGATATTGAATATTGATGAATGCAACTGCTAGGGTTTAATCTTGATTGGTAGTTTTAAGGCCCATAATAGGCTCTTTGGATTCTAATTATTGAGGTTCTTTTGATGGGTCTATATTGTAATTACAAGGGAAAATAACGACCCAGGACGTGTTTTGATAATTAATACCCACCAAGGCCACCACAAGTCTGCGCCACCAACGAAAATATGGTTGTGTTTGTCCAACCCCAGCACCAGTAAATACGCGTTTTGTTCTTTCTACTTACTAAAAGCGTGATCAGCATATGGATACTAGGCTTTTCTTTTTTCTTTTTCTCTTTGAGTTTTGGTATGGCAGAAATTGAACACTCATCAATCAAGATTCATGTGGAAAACTAATTAAGAAATGTACAACACAAGAGCAAATCAAGAAAGTTATTGGAGTTTCGGATTCAGGGCCAACCTATCAGAAAATAAATTGATTTGATTGAGACCTAGTTGGAAGGGTTTAGAAGCTCCAACTTCATTCTTGGCTAAATGATTTCTTGAGCTCAGCTTCATCTTCATCTTCGTCTTCGGACAAATAGAGAATGTTCTTGGGGTTGGATTCTTTTTCCTTTTTTTTTTTCCTTCCAAAAACGATAGGAGTAATACTTATTACTGAATTTGAATTTTCTGCCTTCCGTATTTTTTTTCCTTCTAAAAGTCGGGCCTGGTTCCCCCAAGAGCTTTGGGTTTTTTTTTTTTTTCTGGGTTTTTTAGTTTTGTCCTTATTTAATTTTTTTTGCATTTTTAAATTTAGCGCTAAACTTTTGTGAATTATTAAAATTCTTTTACCCTAACATTTTTTGAAATACCCAAGATAAAACTCAAAAAAATAAAATTTTTTAGTTTCCATTTCGTCTCGACAAGACGAAACAATAATCCACAAAAGATTGACGCAAAATTAACCAACGCAAAAAAAAATTTGAATGTAAACAAAATTCACAAAGTCCAAAAAGACCCTAAAGCTCTTAGAGGAACAAGCCGTCACTATTAGCTTTTCGAAGTAATTGTTGGGATAAATTGTTCGTCCCGACAAGAGAAATTGAAAAAATAAAAAAAATATGGATCACAGTTGAAAAAATACATATAAAACTGTACTCTAGAGGAAAAAATATCAATTGTTTGGTGTTTTTTCGTATTTAGTCAAATTATTTCTTAGTTTTTATCATAATTTTTTTATTTTTAGACTTTTCTCATATATCGAGACGGATGATCAATCCAAAAAATAAAGCTTCAATGTAAGAAAAAAATATCAAAATGAAAAATAAACATAAACTCGCCCAAAATGTCGAAGACATTGAGAGAAAAATATTTTGGGCCAGTTGGTCTAAAAGCATTTTTTCAGATTTTATTTGAATGGTAATAGAGGCAAGCCGAGCCCAATTCAATCCAATAAGCCCAAGTGGCCCTCTTGAATACCCAATTGCAAAAACCATAGTGTATAGTGATCACGTTTTCAAAATTTTGCGGCTAAAAGTAATTTTTGTTGCGGCCAGAGAAATTCTTTAACTGTCGTGTATAGTAATCACGCTTTCAAAACTTTGCGGCAAGGAGTAATTCTTTGCGACCAGGAGTAATTCTGTGCGGCCATGAGTAATTCAATGCGTCCAAGAGTAATTTTTTGCGGCTAGGAGAACAATTATGTGCGGCCAAGTGCAATTCTACGCGGTCAAGTGCAATTTTACACGGCCAAGTGCAATTATGCGCGGACAAGTGCAATTTTACGCGGCCAACTGCAATTATGCACGGCCAAATGCAATTATGCGCTGCCAACTGCAATTTTACGCGGCCAACTGCAATTATAGGCGGCCAACTCCAATTTTACGCGGCCAACTGTAATTATGCACGGCCAAATGCAATTATGCACTGCCAACTGCAATTTTACGCGGCCAACTGCAATTATACGCGGCCAATTCCAATTTTACGCGGCCAACTGCAATTATACGCGGCCAACTGCAATTTTAACCGGCCTAGTTCAATTATGCGCGGCCAAGTGCAATTTTACGTGTCCAAGTGCAATTCTTTGTGGCCAAGAACAATTCTGAGCGGGAAGAAGTAATTCTATGCAGCCACTAGTAATTCCTTGCAGCCAGGAGTAAATTTTCGCTGTCAGGAGTAATTTTTTGTGGAAATAATAATTCTTTAAGGCCAGGAGTAGTTTTTTGTGGGCAAGAGTAATTCTTCGCGGCCAGAATTCTTCGACCGTCGTGCACAGTAATCACGCTTTCAAAATTTATGGCCAGGAGTAGTTTGATAACATCACATGAATGGTTTGCCTATGGCCGTATTCTTTTTTTGATAATCCAAGTTTTTAATTGGATTCGTTAGATTTTATGTCCATGCAAAAGTTCAAATTGATCGAACACCAGTTCGAACACACCACCTAATAGCGCACGAGGTCTCATAGCCTATTTTGATGATTCGAGATGTCCATTCTATAATTCCTGACATGTAAATCATTCATTCAAAAATCATATTATGGCCATTTCAAAAGATGAAACTTCAGAAAAACTCAATTGGGAAAACTATAATAATCTATGCATATTTATATACTCCACCTTTGTGTCATGAAACATAGCACTAAAAGGGTACAAGTTTAATTATATATGCTTCACAAGTTTAAAGCCTGTCTTCACAAAAGAAGAACCCAACAAAATCACTTGTCAATTTGAAGCCTCCAATGCTCTTGTAGTCAATGGCCTTTTTCTTGTTCTCTTGTTTGGGAAAAAAACAAAATGATTTGGCCGCTGCCATGGGAAGTTAAAATACTATATATAGTAGTAAAATGTAGCTTAAAAAAACAAAAAAAAAACAAAAGGTCACAATGTGAAGCCCCGACTCAACCAAGTTATGCTGGTTTGACCTAATTTGGACAGATCAAAACTTCTAAATCAGCAAATAAAGTAACAGTGTTTGAGAGCATATCACGAGCGATCGAGCCCAATCGCAGTAAAAGTACACTATATTAAACACGTGTCCGACAAAACATAAAAAAAGAGCTCAAGATTAGCTTTAAGACTTTAATTATAAACTTCTAAACAAACAAAAGACATGCATGAAATGCTAAGTTCCTCGATAGATAGGAGTCTCAACACATGACGCAGTTGGGTGGTCCTTCCGGAATATGACGAGTAAATTTGCAGTTAGTTGCACCCTTCGGAAGACATGAGAATTCATCGCTCAAGCTGAAGAAAATGTGGCCAATTCCTGACTTGTGACAAAAAATTGTCATCCTCTCCAATACCATTGCATTTTCGAACAAGTACTTCACGAGGTTCAGCTCATCTTCTTCATCGCCCCATAAATTCGTGAATTTCAATCGTCTTGAGGCTAAGAAATAAACATTCAGGCACTGGCATCCAACGGTACTTGGAGCTTGGTTCCTTGTAAAGGTGCTGCAGTTCCTCAGGGCGAACAATTCCAAAATTAAAGCTAGGGAAAAAAGAGTTCTAATATCCAAGGTAAAGCCAAAAAAATGAGAAATGCCATACTTATACTTATTTATAGCATACCAATCTTACCTCTCGAAAGATGAGAAATTCTAGTTTAAGTGAACTTTCAAGAAAATCCGGCAACAATTTCAGCCTTATTTGGCAAAAAAGAAAAAAAAAAATCAGCCCATTGAGGCCATCAAAACCCAGCTCTAGATGGACTAAGTTACCAAATGTTGGCAAATTGGCATGATGAGTATAGTTGAGAGACTGTATAACAAGTATTAAGTTATTGTCCACAAATAAATGAATAGATAAAAAGACAATGAATTAAAAGAAAATAGGCGAAAAGAACAAGCTCTAAGCGTCTCATGCACAGACCAAACCAAACCAAGCCTTATGTCCCAATTACTTGGGGTCGGCTACATGAATCATTTTCCTCCATTGAGCTCTATCTGTCAAGGGCCACTTGTTCACACAAACCTACTATACTCATATCTTTGCGCACCACAACATCTAATGTCAATATAGGTCTACCCTTCCTCGTAGCATTACTACCCAAAGCTATCCTATCCGCTCTTTTAACTATTGCATCTCCTGGTCTACGGTAGACATGCCCAAACCATCTTAGCCTATTTTCCCTCAACTTCTCTTCTATAAGTGCTACACCTACCATCTCACGAATCGTTTCATTTCTAATCGTGTCTCGTCTAGTCTTACCATACATTCACCTCAACATTCTCATTTCCGCTACACTCATCTTGTTCATCTGTTGTTTCTTAATAGGCCAGCATTCTGTCCCGTAGAGCATCGCTGGTCTGATGGCAGTTCCATAGAATTTTTCCTTCAATTTTGTGGGTACCCTCTTGTCACACAGTACACCAGTAGCGCTCCTCCACTTGAGCCACCCCACTTAGATCCTAGGGGTCCCATCATCGGCAATCTCTCCATCTCTACTAATAATTGAGTCTAAGTACCTAAAATGATCACTCTTAGGTATCTCCTGTTCTTGGATCATCACTATTTCTTCATGCGCACTGCTAGTACCACTAAACTTGCACACCATATACTCAGTTTTACTCCTACTTATCCGAAAATCCTTTGACTCTAATGCTTCTCCCCAAATTTCTAGTTTCGTATTAACACCTCTAGTGGTTTCATCTACGAGGACAATGTCATCTGCAAACATCATACACCATGGGTTATCTTCTTGAAATTGTCTAGTCAATTCATCCATAACTAAGGCAAAGAGGTACGGGTTCAAGGCTGACCCTTGATGCAATCCTACAGTGATTGGAAATTCACTCGTTTCCCCAATTGGTGATCGAATGGTAGTGACAACACCTTCTTACACGTTTCTAATCACCTCGATATACCCTTTGGTAACTCCCTTTCTCTCTAGAACCCACCATATGATGTCTCAGGCACCCTATATATCATAAGCCTTTTCTAAGTCTATGAAAACCGTATGGAGATCTTTCTTCTTTGCTTTGTGTTTTTCTACCATTCTCCTTAATAGGTAGATAGCTTCCATGGTTGATATTCCAGGCATGAATCCAAACTGTTTCTCTGACACCGTAGTCATCATCCTCAAGCGATGCTCAATAACTCTTTCACACAACTTCATCGTATGACTCATCAATTTAATACAAGCATCTACTGCAAAAATTAAAGAAAAATTGAACAAGAAGCCTTACCTGCAAAGTAGAACCAGATAACGATAGGCACCTAACATTTGAGAGTTTTCCATATTCATTTTCTCGCTCTCGCACTGAAAGTCCGAACGGCTTGTGGATGCTCACATGTGGTTCAACTATGGAGGACAGATCACTCGTCAAGATTCAATCCGATGCATGATCGGAAATCTCAAGGTACTCAATGTTTGGAGCATTAAGGATGATCTTGGACTCCAAATTGGTGCTATGTAGATACGATTTCTCTTTTACACTGTAGACTATATATGTAAACCTTTTCAACAAAAGCCCAGAAACATCAAGAGTCCATGCATAATCCCATCCAACTCTAGTTATCTTCAAGTCCTCGAGGTCAGGGCAACCCGAGAAGAGCCTTTGAATCGAGTCGTCATCCACGTATATAAGGAAGTCGAGAGACAGGGTTTTAAGGTTTTGCAGGCAGACAGTACGATGGGGAACATTGAACACGAATCGACCCTGAATCTTCAGAACCAAAGGTTTTGCAAGCGAAAAGGCTGGTTGGTAAGTCACCGAGCTCGGGGATGGGCAATGTAGGATTCTTCATATTATATTTGGTTTTATACTTGAGGTTCAGCTCGCGAACTTTGCAGGCTATGGCAGTGTGAACCCTTGAACGGTAAACCGCAAATTCAATATTTCCATACTAAGATGACCGGAACCTCTGAATAGATGAATTCCAGCGAAGAAACAGCTGTCTGTTGATAAAGTTGGTGAATTCGGCCTTGAACTGTTTCCCGCGGTTATAACTATTCAAGTCGAAGTCAAGGAAGGGGAGTGAGAGCCAGAGGGACATCCATCTTTTGTCTAAAACACTGGTTCGAACTGCATACTCCGTGGGAAGGAAAGACAGGATATGGAAAAGGATCTCCTCGATCAGGTAAATTGCTGATCCTGTCTAATACTTGGCTGTCATCTGAACCCTTCATGCGAAGTCTCTGATTTCTTGCTGCCAAACTTGATGAATCCATGGAATCTAAACCGCAAAAACTCAACTACACAGAGGAAAAACCAGAGGACGAAACTAGACTTTTTTTTAACGAATTGAATTTTTTCACAACGATTTCTTTTCTATTCTACTTTAAAAAACAAGGGAATTTCTAAGAATTTTGTTGTGGTAAAATTCAGGGATCCGAGGGTGCTGTAGTGCACCCCTGAGTAGTGCACGTGTAGGGTGGCACACAACCGTCGATCTCATCAATCAACGGTCCACATTAAAAATCAATTATGATTGGTAATAAAGGATTCTTAGTTTCTTACCGGTCATAATTAAAAATTATATCTTAACCATTCATTGTCAAGATCGATGGTCCGTGTGCGCCCTATAAGGTGCCTTGCAGGGTCTTGCACTACAAGATTTCCCAATCCAAAATTCAGGCTGGTCCGATATCAGAAACTATATGATCTGTTAACTTTTATGTCAGAGTAAGATTTAGAAAATAAACTACAAGTCAATTTTATCTTGATCAATGTTGTTGCCAGTATCCCGACTAATCTAATCGAAGCTATATGATCTGACAACTTTTGTTTTGGGAGTAATATTTACAAAATAAACTGCAAGCCAAATTTATCTTGATCGATGTTGTTGCCAGTATCCTGATAATCTCATTTTTTCCATATCTAAAATACTTAGCAATCGCAAGTGGAGTAGAGTGCAGTTGGTCTACCTTACATACTTCCAAGCACATGGGTAGGATTAGCGAATCACAAAACACAATTCAGATCGATTTATTTACTTAGTACGAATGGGTTTAGGCTTCGATTCATCTCCAGAGTGACTAGATTGACTTTGGGATGGCATGAAAAAACAGAGGACTTTGACAATGGGATGGCATGAAAAAACAGAGGACTTTGATCTGCCGAAGAAAAATTCAAGAGCCGAGACGTTTGATCGGTAAAACCAGAGATAAGAGATGCCAATTTTAAGAACTTATTTTCTCAGATAGATAACGAGGGACATAAGTATTTATGGAGGCCAATAAGGCACACAAAACAACAGGAAGTTAAGCCGTTTTCAAAATTAAAACTTGGAAAAATAACGTCTTTTCACGTAACTGTCACAATAAGTCGGTATTTGTGTATGACGAAGTGTTGTCTTTGCTCGGCGATAATAACCACTAGGAACCAATCAATTTAAAAACTTCCAAACCTATGATTCCACTTGCTTGTCTCCACACAAGGCTTAATTTCCATGTCCTCTTCCTCTTCTCTGTAGTGGTTGGGAGGCGAAACTATACTTTCGACTAGCAGAGTCGATATATCTACTACCATAAGGGATTGGAAAAACCCCTTGCAATTTTTTATTAAGACCCCACGCCAAAATTGCTTTAATTTGGGGCCCCAAACGGAAACGCAATACCGTATCTTTAATACAACACAGTGGAACCAATTTATCCTTCCAATACAAAAGAGTAATCTCGGGTATAACGAACAATCTCGTCCAAGATTCCTTTTCTCCATATTGCTTCATCACCAGTACCTCTATATCATTATACTTGTTGCTTCTACACTGAGCTAAAGAATTTAAAACTCCCAAACCAACTTTATCCAAACCAAGGATACCAGTATGTTCTCTTGTTCCGTCAAAATCAGGCATCGACACCTTCACAAATTTATTAGTCTGCGGAACAAAACAAACAATCAAGTTGGTCACTAGTGAGAATAGATCTTCTCCGAAATTGCTTTCAGTAACCAGCCAATGCAGGTGTTCATCGACAAGAGTACTTGACTCTATCTTCTTATAGTAAGGGTTGCAATTTTTTGTCCACGATTTGGTTCTGCAACTTCCGACCATACAGGCCATACCGGTTTCACCATCTCTAACCCACGTTACTACCTTGTAGTCATCCGTAGAGGAGTCATAACAAAGCCCAGAAACATCCATTATTGAGCTATCGGAATATTGTTTCAAGAACTCGATTGAAAGCACCTTCTTGCAACATCCTGTGAACGGATTCCACATGAACAAATCCTCACTAGAATTTAATAGTACCAACCCATTACACGAACCCCCAATTCTCAGACATCCAGCAAATTGTAATGGTTTTGGCCTTGGGATCTCCATTATCGAACCATCATCATTTATACAGTGCAAGGAAAACTCAGGTTGATAATAATGAGACGCAACGATTACATGTCTTCTTTGAACAGATAGACTGAATGGTGGATCGGATATTAAGAAACGCCAATGCTTCGAAACGCACCTGAATCGGAGAAGATACCTAATCGGTAACTCCAAGAGTATGCAAAGGATGATCTCTTTAGGAACGTCTGGAAATCGAGTTTTTTGTTCTGTTTTCGTTACCTCTGTTCTTCCCCACTCTATCTTAATCCTTTGAAAAATGATACTGGAAACGACAATGTTGGTAGGGTTTTTTTTTCTCGTCCTAGAAACAACCTATAAATATAGGAAATGTCTTGTATGCAGTGCAGTCCAAGTAATCGCTATCGTCGGTTACGTTGTCAATGGTCCAGATTTGTTTTGATACTTTTTCCGGTAATAATATTCAAAAGATCCGAACCATTAATTGTCAATATGAACGGTTCAAATTGAACTGTACACGCGGATGCAAAATATAAGGCAGAGGACTTCCGTGGGATATTGAATATTGGTGAATGCAACTGCTAGGGTTTAATCATGATTGGTAGTTTTAAGGCCCATAATAGCCTCTTTGGATTCTAATTATTGAGGTTCTTTTGATGGGTCTATATTGTAATTACAAGGGAAAATAACGACCCAGGACGTGTTTTGATAATTAATACCCACCAAGGCCACCACAAGTTTGCGCCACCAACCAAAATATGGTTGTGTTTGTCCAACCCCAGCACCGGTAAATACGCGTTTTGTTCTTACTACTTACTAAAAGCTTGATCAGCATATGGTCTGTATGGATACTAGGCTTTTCTTTTTTCTTTTTCTCTTTGAGTTTTGGTATGGTAGAAATTGAACACTCATCAATCAAGATTCATGTGGAAAACTAATTAAGAAATGTACAAACACAAGAGCAAATCAAGAAAGTTATTGGAGTTTCGGATTCAGGGCCAACCTATCAGAAAATAAATTGATTTGATTGAGACCTAGTTGGAAGGGTTTAGAAGCTCCAACTTCATTCTTGGCTAAATGATTTCTTGAGCTCAGCTTCATCTTCATCTTCATCTTCGTCTTCGGACAAATAGAGAATGTTCTTGGGGTTGGATTCTTTTTTCTTTTCTTTTTTTTTCCAAAAACGATAGGAGTAAAACTTATTACTGAATTAGAATTTTCTGCCTTTAGTATTTTTTTTCCTTCTAAAAGTCGGGCCTGGTTCCCCCAAGAGCTTTAGGTTTTTTTTTTTTGGGTTTTTTAGTTTTTTCCTTATTTAATTTTTTTTGCATTTTTTAGTTTAGCGCTAAACTTTTGTGAATTATTGATTGGTCTCGACGAGTGAAACCCGAAAAGTTAAAAAAAAATTCTTTTACCCTAACATTTTTGGAAATACCCAAGATAAAACTCAAAAAAATAAAAAATTTTAGTTTCCATTTCGTCTCGACAAGACGAAGCAATAATCCATAAAAGATTGACACAAAATTAACCAACGCGAAAAAAAATTTGAATGTAAACAAATTCACAAAGTCCAAAAAGACCCTTAAGCTCTTAGAGGAACAAGCCTTCACTATTAGCTTTTCGAAGTAATTGTTGGGATAAATTGTTCGTCCCGACAAGAGAAATTGAAAAAATAAAAAAAAATATGGACCAAAGTTGAAAAAATACATATAAAACTGTACTCTAGAGAAAAAAAATATCAATTGTTTGGTGTTTTTTTGTCTTTAGTCAAATTATTTCTTAGTTTTTATCATAATTTTTTTAGTTTTAGACTTTTCTCATATATCGAGACGGATGATCAATTCAAAAAATAAAGCTTAAATGTAAGAAAAAAATATCAAAATGAAAAATAAACATAAACTCGCCCAAAATGTCGAAGACATTGAGAGAAAAATATTTTGGGCCAGTTGGTCTAAAAGCATTTTTTCAGATTTTATTTTAATGGTAATAGAGGCAAGCCGAGCCCAATTCAATCCAATAAGCCCAAGTGGCCCTCTTGAATACCCAATTGCAAAAACCATAGTGTATAGTGATCACGTTTTCAAAATTTTGCAGCTAAAAGTAATTGTTGTTGCGGCCAGAGAAATTTTTTAATTGTCGTGTATAGTAAACACGCTTTCAAAACTTTGCGGCAATGAGTAATTCTTTGCGACCATGAGTAATTCTGTGCGGCCACGAGTAATTCAATGCGTCCAAGAGTAATTTTTTGCGGCCAGGAGAACAATTCTGTGCGGCCAAGTGCAATTCTACGCGGTCAAGTGCAATTTTACACGGCCAAGTGCAATTATGCGCGGACAATTGCAATTTTACGCGGCCAACTGCAATTATGCGCGGCCAACTGCAATTTTACGCGGCCAACTGCAATTATGCCCGGCCAACTCCAATTTTACGCGGCCAACTGCAATTATACGCGGCCAACTGCAATTTTAAGCGGCCAAGTTCAATTATGCGCGGCCAAGTGCAATTTTACGTGTCCAAGTGCAATTATGCACAGCCAAATGTAATTCTTTGTGGCCAAGAACAATTCTGAGCGGGAAGAAGTAATTCTATGCAGCCACTAGTAATTCCTTGCAGCCACAAGTAATTTTTCGCTGTCAGGAGTAATTTTTTGCAGAAATAATAATTCTTTAAGGCCATGAGTAGTTTTTTGTGGGCAAGAGTAATTCTTCGCGGCCAGAATTCTTCGACCGTCGTGCATAGTAATCACGCTTTCAAAATTTACGGCCAAGAGTAGTTTGATAACATCACATGAATGGTTTGCCTATGGCCGTATTCTTTTTTTGATAATCCAAGTTTTTAATTGGATTCGTTAGATTGTATGTCCATGCAAAAGTTCAAATTGATCGAACACTAGTTCGAACACACCACCTAATAGCGCACGAGGTCTCATAGCCTATTTTGATGATTCGAGATGTCCATTCTATAATTCCTGACATGTAAATCATTCATTCAAAAATCATATTATGGCCATTTCAAAAGATGAAACTTCAGAAAAACTCAATTGGGAAAACTGTAATAATCTATGCATATTTATATACTCCACCTTTGTGTCATGAAACATAGCACTAAAAGGGTACAAGTTTAATTATATATGCTTCACAAGTTTAAAGCCTGTCTTCACAGAAGAAGAACCCAACAAAATCACTTGTCAATTTAAAGCCTCCAATGCTCTTGTAGTCAATGGCCTATTTCTTGTTCTCTTGTCTGGGAAAAAAACAAAATGATTTGGCCGCTGCCATGGGAAGTTAAAATACTATATATAGTAGTAAAATGTAGCTTAATTAAAAAAACAAAAAAAAAAAACAAAAAGTCACAATGTGAAGCCCCGACTCAACCAAGTTATGCTGGTTTGACCTAATTTGGATAGATCAAAACTTCTAAATCAGCAAATAAAGTAACAGTGTTTGAGAGCATATCACGAGCGATCGAGCCCAATCGCAGTAAACGTACACTACATTAAACACGTGTCCGACAAAACATAAAAAAAGAGCTCAAGATAAGCTTTAAGACTTTAATTATACACTTCTAAACAAACAAAAGACATGCATGAAATGCTAAGTTCCTCGATAGCCAGAAGTCTCAACACATGACGCAGTTGGGTGGTCCTTCCGGAATATGAAGAGTAAATTTGCAGTTAGTTGCACCCTTCGGAAGACATGAGAATTCATCGCTCAAGCTGAAGAAAATGTGGCCAATTCTTGAGTTGTGACAAAAAATTGTCATCCTCTCCAATACCATTGCATTTTTGAACAAGTACTTCACGAGGTTCAACTCATCTTCTTCATCGCCCTAGTAATTCATGAATTTCAATCGTCTTGAGGCTAAGAAGTAAACATTCAGGCACTGGCATCCAACGGTACTTGGAGCTTGGTTCCTTGTAAAGGTGCTGCAGTTCCTCAGGGCGAATGATTCCAAAATTAAAGTGAGGGAAAAAAGAGTTCCAATATCCAAGGTAAAGCCAAAAATATAAGGAATGCCATACTTACTTATACTTATATATAGCATACCAATCTTACCTCTCGAAAGATGAGAAATTCTAGTTTAGGTGAACTTTCAAGGAAATCCGGCAACAATTTCAGCCCATATTTGGCAAAATAAAAAATAAAAATTTCAGCCCATTGAGGCCATCAAAACCCAGCTCTAGATGGACTAAGTTACCAAATGTTGGCAAATTGGCATGATGAGTATAGTTGAGAGACTGTATAACAAGTATTAAGTTATTGTCCACAAATAAATGAATAGATAAAAGGACGATGAATTAAAAGAAAATAGGCTAAAAGAACAAGCTCTAAGCGTCTCATGCACAAATCAAACCAAACCGAGCCTTATGTCCCAATTACTTGGGGTCGGCTACATGAATCATTTTCCTCCATTGAGCTTTATCTGTCAAGAGCCACTTGTTCACACAAACCTACTATACTCATATCTTTGCGCACCACAACATTTAATGTCAATATAGGTCTACCCTTCTCCGTAGCATTACTACCCAAAGCAATCCTATCCGCTCTCTTAACTATTGCATCTCCTGATCTACGGTAGACATGCCCAAACCATCTTAGCCTGTTTTCCCTCAACTTCTCTTCTATAAGTGCTACACCTACCATCTCACGAACCATTTCATTTCTAATCATGTCTCGTCTAGTCTTACCATACATCCACCTCAACATTCTCATTTCCGCTACACTCATCTTGTTCATCTATTGTTTCTTAATAGGCCAGCATTCTGTCCCGTAGAGCATCGCTGGTCTGATGGCAGTTCCATAGAATTTTTCCTTCAATTTTGTGGGTACCCTCTTGTCATACAGTACACCAGTAGCGCTCCTCCACTTGAGCCACCCCACTTAGATCCTATGGGTCACATCATCGGCAATCTGTCCATCTCTACTAATAATTGAGCCTAAGTACCTAAAATGATCACTCTTAGGTATCTCCTGGTCTTGGATCATCACTATTTCTTCACGCGCACTGCTAGTACCACTAAACTTGCACACCACATACTCAGTTTTACTCCTACTTATCCGAAAATCCTTTGACTCTAATGCTTCCCCCCAAATTTCTAGTTTCGTATTAACACCTCTAGTGGTTTCATCTACGAGGACAATGTCATCTGCAAACATCATACACCATGGGATATCTTCTTGAAATTGTCTAGTCAATTCATCTATAACTAAGGCAAAGAGGTACGGGTTCAAGGCTGACCCTTGATGCAATCCTACAGTGATTGGAAATTCACTCGTTTCCCCAACTGGATCGAATGGTAGCGACGGCACCTTCTTACATGTCTCTAATCACCTCGATATACCCTTTGGTCACTCCCTTTCTCTCTAGAACCCACCATATGATGTCTCTAGGCACCCTATATATCATATACAAAAAATACATATATATACAAAAAATAGAGTGTTTGGATCGAGCACCTACACACATTGGATGCCGTTGATTCTCGCGAGGGCCCACTCATTTTTTTTTTTATAGAATTTTTGGACGGCTCGGATCAGCCGTCCGGTGGCCGGAGTGGGCCAGGCACGCCATCGGGAACCTTAGCTTTATTGAAATCCGAAAGAGTTTACTGCTATAGTATAATTCAAAAGAAAAAGAAAATGCCAAAAAGTGGCAGTAGTAAGCAACTAAGCAAAGCAAATTATTAAGGCTGATGAAGATGATGATGATGCAAATCATGATGAAGCTCTCTGTAGATTTCCATTGATGCCCTAGCAGCCACTACAAGAAAGTAAGTATTTCCCGGCGTTTTTAAAACGCCGGCAAATCCCCGACAAACGCCGGCAAAAGTATTAGCGACGCTTTTACCTAGCGCCGAGGTCGCGGCCGTCGTCTTATGTTTGCGGCGTTTATTAAGCGCCGTCTTGCCTTTTTCCCGGGCGTTTTCTAAAATGCCGCTTAACTTATAAACCGTTTGTTCTGTCATCACCATTCCGTTTGCTGACATCATTCAAAGGCGTTTTTTGAAAAACGCCGGATAAAGTCCTTTTTTTGGAGAAAAAAAATTCCCAATAATACACCTGGTTGTATGAACTATTCCAACGTTTGCATCCAAAAAAAACCATTGCACAATTAACAGAAAATAAACCTCCATGCCCAGTACATGCTAGGCGTATACAGGGAAATATTAATCAATTCAAAACTTACTTGATGCCAAAAGGATCCTTAACACACCATAAAATTAAATTCTTAGATCCTGTACTACCTAATAATATCTTCTATTTGGAAAGAAATAAAACCTCGAAGTCTAGAGAATTACATATTATGAAATACGGGATTGCAAGACGAAGGGACAGGTACCACCTTAGCTCCGAGACAACTCGATCGAGGGCTTTAATGGTGAAATCACAGATTAGTACAACTCAAACCTGCAAAACTGCAAACACAAAATCAGATACAGGTTCCATTGAAGCAGAAGTTGCATAAATGTCATAAAAAAAACACATGAATGTTGCTGGCTCAAGCGGCAAAAAAAGATATTCAAGCCTAAGGTTAAAAAAAAATAGAGAACAATTACCAAGTCATCGACCAAAAATCTAAAACTCTGCAGCCAAGGACTACAAAAAATCTGCAAGACAGGGAGATTAAGGCTCATATCTCACCTTCTCTTTAGATTGGGAAAGGACAGAAGAAATTAGTATGAGACTACAGGCCTAGCCCGATAATGTAACTACCGTTCTGTTTAAGGGTGTTTTTGGATCTTGGATTCGCTAAGGGAAAGGACAGAAGAAATTAGTTTCATGAATTGTTTTGATCATATGTTCCTTCTACAAATCTCTCCATAAATTCTAGACCCTGGACAATCTAAATGCGAAAAAACAGAACATCTGAACTGCCACTAGATGGCATGAAATTTGCATCCTAGGTTCTGTTGTTATCCCCACCAAAGAATATTGTGTACAAGTCATTCCAATTTTCCTTCTCCTATACAAACCAAAGATCCAACAAGCAGCAGCAGCAGCAGCGACTTCACAAATACAAGTGTACTATTTGCCACATACTATGAAAATCAAACGCATGCTATAGATGTCTTCATAACACGCTATGATCTGCAAATTCGACCCAAAATCATCTAGCTGATCCATATGCATTTGTCACTAATCAGATGAAAACTAACCCAATCTGGACAAGTTAAAATCATTTTTCCCTCCAAACTGACACAGGACACAAGACTCGGGACTCCAAACTGATAGAGGACACAAGATACCAAAAAAAAACAGGACACAAAAGAAACACTAGGAAACACAAACAAAACCAAAAAAAAAGTTTCCTGATGAACGAGAACACAATCGTTTGAGAACTCACCGGGAAATGGTCGACTGTGAAGCCCTAAACTTGTAGCGCTTCAAACTTTCCTGATGAACGAGAAGCAAAAGCTTTGGTCTGAGCTTCAATTGCATCTAGAAACATATCACCTGCACCGGCACAATAAAAACACCAAAACATAGTCAGAGTTACAACAAATATTAGTCTTTTTCACAAAATATAAACATAGTCAGAGTTACAACAAATATTAGCTGGAAGCCTCCTATCTGAGGTCCAAGCCAAGAAAAGAGAAGCTTGATATACCAACTAATATCAAGTTAAATAAAAAACAGAAAGTGGAATCATACCCCAAAAGTATTCCAGGCCGGACCTCTACGGTGTTAGTGCAGCCACAATGTCAATACATGACAAGTCTAGGACAAAGCAAATGAAACAACGTAAGAAACCAAAGGTTTTAGCAATTCAATTAGGCAAATTCAACTAAAAAATTTGGGATCCGATCTGTCGACTGGCAAGTTAGGGCTCCGATCCGATTGAAGCGATTGAAAATAGAGAGGAAACAAATAAAGAGCAGAGTTTAAAACCTTGCAAAAACGGCTTTGAAACCGCAACCATGAAGCCTCTCAGTTCCATGTAGAGAACGATGCGACCGGTTAGGGCTCCGATATGGTGAGTCGTGAAGCCTTCAACTGTAACCACGACCGTATAGATCCGATCAAAGCGATTGCAAACAGAAATCGATAAGAGAGTGATAGAGTAAAGATAGAACGAATCGATCGACGGAAGAGAGAAGATTTCGGTCGATTGAGGGAGCTAGGTTAGCGATTGAAGATCAAAGGAAGAAAAAGGAGAGACGGTCGAACTTAAGGTTCACGCGTGTGTTTGACGGAATGACGGAACGAGGTTTAACTTTACGCGTGTGCTTCCGTTAGACGGAGGCGTTAAGTCAGTGGAAAACTAAGTCGGCGTTTTTGGAATGCCACTTTTATTCTCTGTGACGGCGTCCGTACAAGCGCCGTGTTCCAAACGCCGTTTAATCCGGTTTTTCTTGTAGTGAGCACCTAGATCATGCATCAGCTGGCTTCTCTCTTCCTCCCATCCATGGAATTTATCGAAGCTTTTTCGAAGTCGGTCCACTCTTTTTTTGATCTTGGCGAGGCGCATTGCTTCCGAGCTCTGAAATTTTTCACTACTTCTCCTTACTTCTTAAATTATGGTCTGACTTTTTTTTACAACGAGTAACCGTAGGATACCTATCGAATCAGGATATGCAATTGTTGGATACGTCATTGCATACGTGGAGTTTCAATTAAAAAATGATACGGGGTTGGATATGTTTAGTTTTTGGAAGGAGACGATACAGATCGTAAGATACACATGCCGTATCATAAGGTTTTACTGACTATCACGCTGGGATAATTTGGACTAAATCAGGTAGTATTTTAAATTGTATACTAAACTGCTTCTGTCTACCGAGCAAAATCATTTGGATGTAGTTCTGGTTTCTGGGATGGCTTAAGAACTGTATGATGTATCTGACGATTTTCTAGATCTTAAGTGCTTGATTATCTAATGCGCTCCGTGTTTTCTTTTGCTTGTGGTATGGATACCTCCATTAGTTTTTGTTACTGATTTTTTGTTTTGATGCATTCGATACTTCTGTTTTAACTCTGAGTTTTTTTATGGGAGTATTGTCTACAATCATCAGAAGCAATGTTCAATTGAAAGAACCACAACGTTTTGTGACTGAGTATGATGTTATCTTTTGGGTCTAGAAACTGTTCAAGAGGTTTGTATTCACGATTTGGTACGTCGTTGTGCACATTCTTATTATTGAACTGATAGCATTAGTTTTTTCTATTCTTGTTTGTGGATATGAGATATGGGGTTCTATTCTTGTTTGTGGATATTAGATATGGGGTTGGGTTGACTATATGCCTGCATGGGGGAAATGAGACACCGTATATTGAGTGCCTGGAAAGAGTTAATTGACAGTATTGCGTAAAAGCGTCTCTGGAAAGAGTTAAGAAACGAATTTTGGAGCATGTGTTGCTGGTGTCAGTACACTTTTGTTTTTCTAGGCATCCCAAATCAGTAGTCTGTTTCTGGTTTGCTTGGTTGACAGTACACATGGATTTAAATGATGCTCCTTTTTTATGCACTAACACACAAATGCATTGATGAAATTTGTGTTTCAATAATTATTGATAGCTTTGGAGATTAGGCTATCAATTGGGAGTCTTGGGACTTAACATGGTCTTATGAAACGAAATAGGGAGTGTTGACAGTGAGTGCCTGAAATTTGCTGCAAGTGATTGAATTCTTTAGTTCCTCATGTTGAAGTTATTGAGTCACTTGGTAGTACCCATTTGGGGAGTGTCCAGTGCCCAGCCGAAGTCATTAGTTTACTTTTTGATAATGGGTCATTGGCCATTGTGCTGACTTCTGAAGCTATGTCTCTTGCGCAATGTTATACCAGTTCCTCCTGAGCTTCAGTGAATGTGTATGAGTCCCACGACTCCCGTCTAGCTGCATGAATGGGCTTTATTTGATGATTTTCTGTGGATGAGAGTTCAGCCATATAACGTTAAGCTGCCCCTCTTGTTGCATTTACATGCATGTCTGCTGTGTATGTAAGACTACTTATTTTCTCATATCCTTTAGCTTGTTTAATCTTTCTTTACAGGCGGCAGAAAATCTGAAGATCAAGAGCCTGCTAGATTTGACATGTCAGACGGTGGTGGACATGATCAAGGGAAAGACTCCAGAGGAAATCCGCAAGACCTTTAACGTCAAGAACAAATTCACTCCGGAGGAAGAAGAGGAGGTTCGCAGGGAGAATGCTTGGGCATTTGAGTGAAAACAAAAAGGGATGGGCAATATGTTAGTATCAGAGGATTTCCATCTTTTTGAAAGCTGCTTAGTACATATTTCGTTTATTTTAGTTGATATATGTGGCGTCTGGGATATAAAAAATCTGAACCATCTGTTTTCGTATTAAGTTGAACCGTGTGTTATCTTTCCATTGGCCGTGGAGTTAAGATTCTTAAATTGTTTAGATGTTTTGCACTTTTCTTCAGTTAATTAGTGATAAGCGCTCTCCCTCGTTTGCGCGAGCCCAAAACCAAGTTAAACTATGTTGGCCATTGCTAAAGCCAGTAAATGGGGAATGAGGCAAGCCGCCAATCTTCTGAGAAAAGGCGTCTCTCCCAAGTCCAGGAGTACTATTCCTCTATATTTTGCTTCCGGTTCCTGCAATTTCATTCTTCGTAGTACATGCCTTCCTCTGCGAATGGAGGTTATATTGAGCATTTCAACACAAAAAAATCACCTAAAAACAGTTATCACCCCACTACGTGCACAACTTTCTCTGCTCCCAATTGGTAGGAGAAGTTTTCCTTTTTACCTTACCTCATTTCTCAATCTCTGCAACTTCTCCAAATTTTTCGTTAACTCTACAACAATGACCTTTCCTTTTTCACTTTTCATTCCTTCCCGTATTTACATTGTATCAATGGCACACCTGTCACTTTCTTTTTCTACTTCTTTTGCTTTATCACTTTCTTTTTCTACTTCTTTTGTTTTATCTTTGTCAAGTTTTAAAAAAGTTTTTTTAAACTTATTTGTTTTACATAAAGACCTGTTATCCATATATGCATTGAAGTAAATTTTACGTTTTAAATTCACTTTTTTAAGATAATCGTTGTTTATTGTGAGTAAAAGATATATAGGAAATTGTAAGCATTGAATCCATCGGAGTTTGTCATGCCATTAATTTCATGGTCCCAGAATAGTTGATGTATGAACTAGTTGGTCCAAACATCCTTCTATCAAAAGAAAGAAAAAGAAAAAGAAATTCTAAGACCATGTTTAATGGTGTCCCCACAGAGTTATTTTCTGGCTACGCCATTGAACACATCTTTCCCAAAACTAGTACTCCCTCCGTCCCTTTTTTTGAGTCTAGTATTCTATTTTGGGCTGTCCCTTAATAAGTGTCTATTTTGTAAAGTTAGTGGGTAAAAGTTGGTGCATTGTCTATTTTGTCCCTAAAAGTAGATTCCATTTTGAAAAGTTAGTGAGTAAAAGTGTAATGATGATGGGTAAGTAGGGAAAGTGGAGGAAAAAGTTGATGTGAAAGGTATAATGATGATGTCTTTTTAATAAGTTGGAGTTACGAAGCAAGACACTTAAAAAGGGACGGAGGGAGTATGTGTGTGTGTGAGTTAAAGCCATACCTGTTGCTGGAGTTGCTCTAGTTGTCAATGTGTGTGAGAGAGAGAGGTGGGTTCTAATATTCGGACGAAAAACAAACAAACCAAGTCATATTAAAAAAAACCAAGTCATGTTAAAAAAAAGAAGTCATATTAATAGATTTTGGGGGTTTGACGGCTATTTTTCCAAATATTTGGACAAAAATTAAAAAAACAATATTTTAAAAATATAGTTTGGGACTGTACAAAGGCAAAATAGTCATTTGATAGCTTTTTATATCATCCACCCAACTTATCTCTCATCCAAATATCCAAACCGTAACCAAATCATGTTTTATCCCCTTTTTTTTAATACATCATCTAAACCAACTGCTACTTTTTTTTATTCCCTCTATAAATGTGCCACCTAAACCTCATACCTACCCCTTAGGGCAAGTCCAATGGTGTTGGAAAACTGGTGTTATCTATTTTAATAATATATAAAGGGGGAGACACCACTTTTGGTGTCTCTCCTATCATGTATTTCCCTTCCCCATAAATACCCTCCTAAGAGAAAAACACACAATACAAAACAATTAATTGTGATAATCTATAATACATTTCACGACGGTGTGGTGGCCCACACATTTTCTCTGCATAAATTTTGGCCGTTGGATTTAGGACACATTTTTGTGCATAAATCCTAGCCGTTGAGTTGCTCGATATTGTTTTAGTCGAATTTTTGGTAATGAGGTTCAGTCATTACCGAAAAAAAAAATGATGGCATTCATTATAGGTTCAGTCATTTCCGGTGATTGGTGTTTTCATTGTGGTAGTGATTTATTAAATTTGGTAGTGATTGGGTGAACGAATTTGGTAATAAAGTATTCATTCTCATATCATTGTGGTAGTGATTTATTAAATTTGGTAGTGATTGGGTAAACGAATTTTGTAATAAAGTATAAAGTATCTATTATACAAAGCAATTATGAGTATTCTTCTCCCTATTTTGGAAAGCAAGATATATGGGTATTGAAACTTCATTCTGGGTATTCAAACGGCAAAGCAATTATGAGTATTCTTCACCCTATTTTGGAAAGCAAGATATATGTGTACTGAAACTTCCTTGAAACGGTAAAGCAATTATCAGTAAACCTACACATAATTATATCCTTTGAGAAAAGAATACTACTATTCTTCTTTACTTTCTTCCACTCTCCTTCCCCATCCCCACTCTGCTTCAGAAACGAAAAACTATAATTGAGGTGAGTACATTCCATTATTTTCTTCCGATTTACCCCCAACGCACGGTTCTCTCTCCATCTCTCCCATCGCACGGTATATCTTGCTTCCCTTTTTTTCAGTTCTTTTTTTTATCAGTTTTTTTTTGCGAATAGAGTTAACTGACTTTTTTTTTCAGTTCGTTGTAAAGTTGGCCATTAGTTTTTTTTGGTCGGCAAAGGAAAAATTTTATTAGACTCGAAGAGGGTACATCGAGTCTAATAAAAATGGCCGTTAGTTTGATTTGCATTTTCTATTTTGATGATCTTAACACATTTTCGTTTTTGGTATGTTTTTTTTTCCACTTCATTTTCTATTTCAATGTTCACTCAGCCATGCACAATTAATAAATTGAGGAAACTGATTTTTTTTTGTTGATTGCTTTGATATTGGCGAATTGCTATAAATCGGCAGTGATTTAATTTACCGTAATTGATATAAATAGGGTAAGAGAAATTGCTTTGATTGCTTTGATATTGGGTAAGACGAATTGCTATAAATCGGGTTGGACGAATTTTTGGTAACTATATTTGGTAATAAAATATTCTCATATCAGTGAATGAATTTCTCCCTCTCTCCCTCCCTAATCCTTTTGGTGAACGAATTACTCTCTCTCTCTCTCCCTCTCCCTAATCATTTTCTGAACAAGTCCTCTTTCCAGTTCTCCCTGACTCTCGCCCTCTCTCCAGTTATCTCTCTAGAGGTATGTCTCTTTGTTCTTTTTTTTAAAAACGATTGTAACAGCTGTGGACCGAAAAATTGGTTGTTTAAAAAATTAGTTCTTTCTTTTTTGGTGTGTTGTGCAAAGTCATGAGAGAAGTATGTTACTCCACTTCTTTTTTTCCCATGTTTTTAAATGATCAGTTGATTAGTAGAACAAACCAATTGGAAAAGGAACAGGGAAATGTAAATGGCCTGCATCAATTAGAGTTTCTCTTTTTTAGAGTTTTTAGAAGTATGTTATTTCTCTTTTTTAGAGTTTTTTTTTCAGTTGCACGTAAATGGCCTGAACAAGTTTCTACCCATTTGTTCGACTCCCTTTTTTTTAATGTGTGTCCAGAATTACAAGATGAATAGTGAGAATGAAATTAAGATGGTTCAAGTCATATAAACGTGGAAGTCTGTGCTGGAATGAGATGTGTTAAATATATCCACAAGTCTATCTATAAAGGTCACGATCGTACAACAATGGTGTTGGGACAAATAGATGAGATCAAAGATTATCTCGATGCCAGGTATATTGGTCCTCCAGAAGCTGCTTGGCGGATATTTGGTCATCCTATGCATGAAGAGATTCCAACGGTCGTGCGTTTGGCAATTCATTTGCCTGGAATGCATCGTGTCTTATTTAATCCTCGAGAATCAATCACTGACATTCTTGCTAGGGCTGAACAAGAAGAGTCAACATTAACAGGATTCTTTGAATATTACAATGCAAATCCTAATGCATGTCCATACACTTACCAAGAATTTCCACAATACTTTGTTTGGAATAAGACTCAAAAGATTTGGACACCAAGAGTAAGGGGGTTTGCCATTGGAAGAATGTACTTTGTTAGCCCTAATGCAGGTGAAAGATTTTATTTGCGTCTGCTACTTAGTGTTGTCAAAGGACCAAAATCATTTGAATCTTTACGCACTTTCAACAATGTTGTGCATGATACATTCAAGTCAGCATGTATTGCAAGAGGGCTTTTAGAAGATGACGAAGAATGGGTGCAATGTCTTCAAAAAGCTGCAATTATGAAAACTGGGTCCCAATTGTGAAGGTTGTTCAGTGTTGTTCTCACCCAATGCTTTCCGTCTCAACCGTATGAATTATGGAACAAATTCGTAGTGCATATTTGTGATGATCTTGCATACAAAATCCAAACTTTGTTTTCCATTCCACATCCAACTGCTGCTGAGGTTGAAGATTATGGACTATATCTTTTGGACCAATTGCTTCAAGAATCAGGTAAAAGTTTAAAAGATTTTCCGCCCATGCCACAACCTACGCGAAATTGGAGTGTAATTGTGGGTAACCGATTGATATTGGAACACCAGCAGCTCATTTTTTACGCACAACACCCTAATGCAAATACCAATGTTGAACTTCTTAATGATGAACAAAGTTCTGCATATACTACAATCGTAACTTCAGTATTTGAGAATAAAGGAACTACTTTCTTTCTAAATGGGGGTGCTGGAACAGGAAAGACTTTCCTATAAAACACTGTTGCTACAAAGTGTCGTAGCCTTGGACATATTGTTGTATGTGTTGCTTCATCTGGTATTGCATCATTATTGTTGATAGGAGGTCGCACTGCTCATTCAACCTTTTCTATCCCATTGGATGTGCTGGAAAATTCATTCTGTTCATTCAGTAAGCAATCATTGCAAACCGAGTTGTTTAGAAACACAAAATTGATAATATGGGATGAAGTTCCTATGCAACATAGGTATTGTGTCGAAGCAGTTAATCGCACACTTCAAGACATTTGTGATAATACAAAGCCATTCGGGGGTATCACTGTAATTCTTGGGGGAGACTTTCGACAAATTCTACCAGTCATACCAAAAGGAGTACGTGAACAAATTGTGGGAGCGTCACTAAGACGTTCGGTGCTCTGGGATGATATTCAGATTCTAACTTTGATGGTGAATATGCGTTTGAATAACACAAACCTTGCAAATTCAAGCTTTGCAAGAGTTTTTGAAAGAGGTATATACTCTCTAAACGTTTACTTGACTATTTTATTGTATAGCACAAGCCTTTCAAATTCAAATGATTAGTAGTAATTTACTTGACTATTTTATTATATTTTTAGATTGGCACAAATCCGCAAGAGACGGTCGAACTCCCATCAACAATACGCAAGTGCAGAAATATGACAGAACTGTTATTCACGGTCTACCCGCAATTGGATGTGGCGGGTACAGTGACATTGACTTTTCTAACTGAACGCACAATTCTTTCTGCTCGCAATGATGACGTTAGTGCCATCAATATTGCTGCTTTGAATGCTTTCCCAGGAGATGTAACAAGTTATTTCGCAGCTGATAAAATGTCCAATGATGACAAACATGATCGCACTATTACAAATCGGTATCCTCCTGAGTTCTTAAACTCATTGAATCCTTCTGGTTTACCTCCTTTCAAGTTAGACTTGAAAATTGGTTGTCCAATAATGTTATTGAGAAATATTGCTCCAAAGGCTGGGCTATGTAATGGCACGCGATTAATGGTTGTAAGATGTGGAGCTCGCGTAATTGAAGCTCAAATTTTAACTGGAGATAAATTTGGCAATTTGGTCTTCATTCCGAGGATTTCCCTAACACCATCTTCTTCTGAATTTCCTTTCGAAATGACAAGGCGTCAGTTTCCGGTCAAGTTGGCATATGCAATGACAATTAATAAATCGCAAGGACAATCTGTAAAATTTGTTGGGGTTGATTTGCGCATACCAATCTTCAGTCATGGACAACTGTACGTAGCGTTATCTAGGTGCACATCTGGTGATCATACAAGTGTCCTTCTCTCAAGTGATGCATCCAATTCAACGACAAACATTGTGTATCCTGAAGTTTTGTTACAGTAGAGGTACAACTATTTTATGTATTCACACTTTATTTATCGTGATCAGATAATTTATTCATTTGTGGTCTATTAAAATTTGTAGGATGAGAATGAAAAGAGAATATACAACAAGACTACTTCGATGGGGATATCATTATAAAAAAAAATTTAGTTGTCGTTTTACTTCTCAAGTGCAGGATTTACATTCCTTGATAATTTATTTTGGCTTCAGGTTATTGCAAGAAAAATAGTTAGCCTCATTGTAAGATTGGAATTAAAGAGAAGATGCAACAAGACTACTACGATGGGGATATCATATTAAGGTAAATTAAGTCGCCGTTTTACTTCTCCAGTGCAGGATTTATATTCCTTGATAATTTATTTTGGCTTCAGGTTTTTGCAAGAAAAATAGTTAGCTTCCTTGATAATCTATTTTATGTACGAAAGTGATTAAGTTGGTGCTTTGAAGATGAAGGAGGGATCTTCATTGTACGAGTGGTTTTTTTTTAGCTGTTTTGTTGATGTAATCTTGAATAACAACTCCCTATTTTGATATGACAATTTTGCATTTTCTTGGGTTTAAGTAGTTTTATTGTGAGGGTGCATGAAAGTTTTTCATTATTTTATGTTTAACGTTTTTGCATTAGTGACTTTTGGCACAAGCACAGTTGCACTCCTCAGATTTCAGACCTTCGAAAGTTGGACCATTTTTAGAATTTGAATACACACTCCTCGATCAAGGAAAAAAAAACTTGATAATTTTCCGTTGTCACGGTTTGCCGTTGTTTACTTTTTTTTTGACAGGTTGTATGACGTTAAATTTTCTAGCTTGATGATTGAAATGGTATATGAGCTGAAGCGCCATCTGTTTTTTTAGCAGGTTGCATCGGCTAACTAGTAACAAATACCAAGTTGGTTGGAACTTGAAGCTTCGAAAGTTTACAACTTTGTTATCAATGATTCAGTAGAAGAAGAAATACATTTTTATATTCAATTCAAGGGCTGATTATGTTTTGTCTTTTCTTCTTAATTTTAGAAAATTTGATGAATAAAAGCTTGATGTTGCTATATTATCATTAAGTTTAATTACGGGTTTTGTATTTTTACATTCTGAAGCTTGATTTTTTTAAGGACATAAAGTGGATTTTGTGATTATAGTTGGGTTTTGCCAGTTGTGATCCGTAATTTGTAGTGTGGTTGAACTGGCTGCAAATTTAAATAGCCGACGATAAGTGTCTTCGTACAGGTCCGGGCGCTACAGCTATTAGTTTGTTAGTTTTTTTATGTGTCGATTCAAGTAAACCGGTGGATGTACTTAGCCTTCAAAATTGGATATTAGTTGAATACCGATTTCGAGCCGTGCCTTCAGGCACGGGCAATTCCTAGTCTATAATACAATTCGTGACGGTGTGGTAGGTCACACATTTTCTCTGCATAAATCTTCACCGTTTGATTTAGTACACATTTTTCTGCATAAATCCTACCCGTTGATCAGTTGCTCAATATGGTTTCAGTTGATTTTTGGTAATGAGGTCGGTCATTATAGTCTTGATTGCCGTTGATTGGACTGTAATTGACTATAATTGCTATAATGACTATAATTGCCGTGAGTTATCATGGACTATAATTTTTGGTAATGAGGTTCATTCATTTTTGGCAGTGATTTATGAATTGCCGGTGATTGGCATTGATTGGGAGACAATATGCTATAAATTGAGTAAGACAAATTGCTTTGATTGGGTGAACAAATTTCTGGTAACGATATTGGTAAATAATATTCTCATTTCAGTTTTTGGTAATGAATTTTGGGTGAATGAATTTCTCTCTCTCTCTCTCTCTCTCTCTCTCTCTCTCTCTCTCTCTCTCTCTTCCTAATCGTTTTCTGATCTATTATACAAATCGCAACGGTGTGGTGGCCCACACATTTTTCCTACATAAATCTTCACCGTTGGCTTAACACACATTTTTCTGCACAAATCTCCACCCTTCATTCAACCCTTGGCATTGAATAGCTCAGATTGATTTCATCTGACGGTTAAGAGTGATTTTTTTCAATTTTTGGAAATGATTTTTTCAGTTTGAATGTTCAAGTTTTGGAAATGTTCAGTCACCTACTTTACGGAAATCTTAATTATTGGCATGGCAAATTTTTGGAAAGATTTGATTGGGAGAAACAATATAATGGCAGATTTTTGGGTGACATATTTTTATGGGCAGCTTGATTGGAAGCTTGATTTTTTATAATGATTTTTGATTGCCGATTTTTGGTAATGAAAGCTTGATTTTGCAATATAGCTTGATTATTCTCATAATTTTTTATTTTCTCTCTCCCCCTAAATGTTTTCCTTCCAATTCTCTTTCCCCTTCTCCCTAACCCTCGCCTTCTCGCCGGTTCTCTCTCCACAGGTATGACTCTTAGTTGTTTAGAAAATTAGTTATTTGTCCTCTACCCACGGTGAATTCTCTTCTTTTTTTTTTGGCCAGTTCTTTGTTCTCTCTTCACGTTGTTTAGAAAAATTGGGAGTTCGAGTATGTTACCCAAAAATGGCAACCTAGAGGGGGGTGAAACGGGTTGCTTAATATTTTCTAAAAAATATATCCAAGATAATATGAGCCAATAAAAGAGTGAGAGTTAGAGAGATAGAACCCGATTATAGTGGTTCGGCCCGGATTTGTTCACGGTCCGGCCTAATCCACTTCTCCTCAAGCAACTACTTGAAGGTTCCTTTAATCTTCAAAAAGATTACAAGCAGTAAGTCTTGCGGGTGCTTACAACGACCTTATCCCCTAGCTTTCCCGAGGAGCTAGTACAACCGCAAGAGTTTTCTCCGAAAACCTCTCAAAAAACAATAACACCCAAATTCAACAAGAATTTGGTCTTCTAAGCTTTCAAGTGTTTCACTCAAACACTCACTTAGGAATTACAAGTATGTGAAGAAAGTATGAAAATTATCGCTCACGACTTGTACAAAATCTCTCTTGGGAAAAATATGAAAGTGGAAGAACAAGGAGAATTTTGGCTTTGATCTTTGGAGAATTTTCTCTTGAAATGATATGGAATGATGTAGCTTTGATTGGTACTCATCAATGAGTTCTTGAAGCCTTATATAGCCCTCCATATGCTTCCTAGCCGTTGGAAAGTAAATAGAGTCGTTGAGGAGTGAATCAGGAAAATATAGCCGTTGGAACTTTTACTGATCTGTAGAATAACACTACCGGACTTCCACTCGGACTTCCGGTCTGTCAACCGGCCTGTCAACCGGTGCACTCCGGTTGTCACAGCTCTCTGTAAAGACAGTCGGTTCGTCAACCTGTGGCTAAAAAATTCATCTAAATAATCCGTTAAAGCATGAATTGAGCTCATTAAGTCTTTATAAATATTAAACATCGAATTTCAAGAGACTTATGCAATGTTTCAAGGCAAAGAGAATATTAGTCCAAAAAAGGACTTTGCGATAAAAGATTTTCTTTTGCCAAATAATAAAAACTTCATCAATATAATCATCAAAATAATAAATAGTAATGCATATAATTTTCAACAAATTATCATGCATATATTTGTCAACAGAGTTAATCGAAAAATTCTGCCAACAACCATATTGCACGGGCCTCATCTCATATTTGAAATTGTCAATTTTATACTATTTGAACGCCAATTTTACAGCTTTTGGCGATTAGTTTTAATTCCATTGTTGTATCCATCACAAAAAAAAGTACTTGCAATTTCAAATTCCTTTCGCTATCATAACCTCCTCCCCCTTCTCTCTCTGTGTGTGCACGTGCACATGTGCTGGAGTGCAATTTTGTTCACCCTCCTTAAAAGAGGGTGAACATTACCCTATCTCTTATTAGTTGAAATGGTGTAGACCTCACCACAAAGTGATGTTATGCTTACCATGCAATACACTTTTTGGTAAGCATGGCATCACTTTGTGGTGGGGTCTGCATCATTTCAACCAATAGGACAGAGGACAGAGGGTGAACAAAACTCAACTCACGTGTGCTGGGTTTCAATGAGTTTCTCATTGATTTTTTTTTTTTTTTTGCCAGGGAATCCTTTTTTGTTTTATTAAAATTTTCGTCCAAATTTCTACCGTCGCTCACAGTTCAGTGGTGACTTTTTAATTTTTCTTTCTCTCTCCTATATTGCAAGCCTTACACTTTGATCTTGCCAATTTTATATTTGGATGCCAATTTTACAGTTTTTAGCGATTAGTTTTATTTCCATTGTTATATCCATCACAAGAATTTTAAATAATGTATTCAGAATTGGAGACATCAGTAATTGTGTAGTTCTTTATAATCAACTTAATCAAATTGGCCGATAGTTTTTTTTTTTTTTTTTCAGGGCCAGCTTACTCAACTAATTTCCAAGAGACTAATCTAATTCTCGCCTAGCGGGGGACCAAGAAAAAGGAGAGTCCTATGTTTGCAATTGTGGAACTATACTCTAATCATTGTATGACTTGGCATCTTGCTTAAAACCCTATTTTTGTAGGTTTTTTGTGGGTCAAATAAAGAGGTTGCAAATTGAAGGATCTCTAATTTTTAAGTTTACCTAAATTTTTTTTAGTTGGCTACGAAGTAACCAAGAAATGTTGGCAGAAAGGGACATTAGTTGGAGTGATCAGAAAAAAAGAAAGGAAATTTAAGGAAAAAATTTGTTTCATGATCATTTAATTACACACACTTACTAAACACATGTTTGGTTTATTTTTTTCGCAAATTTTGTCAAACGAATATTGAAAAAAGTATGGTCATGGTCAATAGTAACTGTGGGTAATTGATTTTAGATTCGTTGAGATTATATTTTGTCGTGCCTTTAGAAAAGACAATTAGTTTATGAAGCTTGCTTTAAAATGTGAATTTTGAGATCAGACGATTTGGATTAAAGCAGTTTATTGTTCGAACTTCGAAGGCACGGACATGCGCTTTTATTTTTTGCATAGTTGGAATTGTTTGGCAATGGTTGAAATATTGCACGTGAGCTCAGTATTAATTTATGTGTGCCGATTGTTTGAGCGTGTGCTAATTGTTCAAGACATGTGTTAATTCTCTACCTCTACTACCTGTAAAGCAGGATTTTAAGGCCCCTTTCCCGCTTAAAGATTTAACTTTTTCTTTGACCTTTTGATCCGGTTTCCTTTTTACCTCATTTCTCAATCTCTGCAACTTCTCTGAATTCTTTGTTAACTCTACAACAATGACCTTTCCTTTTTCAGTTTTCGTTCCTTCCTGTGTTTACACTGTATCAATGGCACACCTGTCACTTTCTTTTTCTATTTCTTTTGCTTTATCACTTTCTTTTTCTACTTCTTTTGCTTTGTCTAAACATCTATCTACTTCTTTTGCTTTATAGATAGATACTTTTTTTTTTTTTTATAGGCAACACAAGTTTTATTAAGAACATTTGACAAAGGGTACCGGTACATCAAGTGGGGGGAGAGGGAATCCAACCAAAGATTGAAAAAAAAGAAAAGGATGGGTCAAAGCCCACCAACATCCAGAGGGCCAGGCCCCAAAAAATACATTCCAAGAAGCTATATGGGCCTGGCCCAAATCAAGAGCCAAAACAAACCCTAAGCCCAAACAATATATTCATCACCGGCAACAATTAAAGCACAGCCGCCGCCACACTCAACCGCCTCCGCCAGCCCAAGCCATACCCAACCACCAACACCCCAGCCTCCTCCACAGCAACCCACCACCGAAGTTAACCCAGCCCAGCCTGAACCACCAACATCCACCTCTGCCCAACGCCACCACTGCGTCCTTCAGCCACCACCACCACCAACCAATCTGCCACCAGACAGTCGACCAGCAAGTAATCCAACAGTCGTCGCGAACCCCGCGAGCAACTGGAACCCAAGAAATATCACCGAGGAGATGGCAATTCGTTCCTCACATGCAAACGGTTTAGAAAACCAGAGATTGAGCACTTCCATACGCCAACGCCAAACCACCGCCGCGCCACCAGTCAGAGCAGAAACCAGCCAGCCACCGCCCCAAGCTTCCACGGCCAAACCTCCAGCCGAACAGACCCACCAAGCCGTTAAGCCAAAACCCACGTCCGTCCAACAACGAAAAGCGTGGTGAGGTCCAAACTACCCCATCACCTCCGACCGCCGTCGGATCCTAGCCATTAGGACAACCGACCACCCCCAGATGTGGTGGTCGGCGGATACCGGAGCGGCGACCGAAAGAGACGAGATAGGGAAGACAGTCGACAGCAAAAATAATCGGTGAGAAAATAGAAAAGGCAAAGGTTTTGGGGAGAGAGAGAGAGGATACAGATCGGAAGCCCGGGGGAGGAGGGAAGAGGGCACCTCCCCCCAGGCGGCGGCGGGCTACTGGTATTTGAGAGAGAGAGAAAGAGAGAATTTGCTGCACCTTGAGTTTGTGAGCACTTTGGCGGGGTATGCGGCGCCTTTATAGATAGATGCTTCCTTTTCCTTTTCCATTAAACTGGTACGGGGAAAGGCAGGGTAGAGTCGTTTTGTGGATTGGCTTTTGTTTTTTTTTAAAAAAAGAAAATTACATTCATGCAATTTTTGCTCACAAACCAAAAAAAAAAAAAAACCACCTCCTACATTTACCTATAAAATGTTACTGCGAATCTTCCGTTGGAATGGTTGTTGTTGGTGGGTTTCATAACAACTAGAGGCTAGGGCACACGTAATGGTGTGCAAGTCGGATTTTCACAGCATTTGTGAAAATTTGATAAAACAATAAGTGGGAAGCATTTTTACAAAAATATTGTGAAAATCCGACTTACACACGCATTGCATGTGCCCCGGCATCTATACCTATAATACGACACCAAATATAGAACTTGAGGCTCCAATGGTGATGGGAAAAGAGTTGGATAATGGCAAAGTTCCATACTTGGTCCCATATTTTGAACCAAGGATGACTATACTCATGCTTGACACCTCATCAATCCCAACGGATATTTACCAGAAAATGGAGATCGGAAACTACGTGAATTTTGGCGGAATCTTGCCGGAATCTGCAAACCCTCGCCAGAATATGCATCCTCCCAACAAATCATGCTTCGACTCCTCTGTCAATCCAAACCCACATCGCTATCTTCTTATTCATCCAACTACACTTGCTCAACAACCCAACACTCTTGTTTGATAGCAGGATTTGAGCTTGGGATAGGATTGTGAGTCCTATGGGGGCTTTAAAATTCTTGTTTGGTATTGGCAAAAACCTCAGGATTGGTAATACCAAGGGATTACGAATCCCACAAATCCACACGATTACCCATCCCATGAGGGGGTTGGTATTAACAATCCTATCCCATAGGATTAAGGTTGGAAAGTGAATTTTGTTCACAATCCTATCCTATCCAAATTAAACATGTTATTCACAATCTTACAATTCTTTTTTTTTTTGGTATGTCAGAAATTCACAATCCTACAATCTAATCCGGTATAAAACAAACATGAATAAAAGATTGATCACCTCATTAATAATCTTACCTTATTACCAATCTCAATCCTAATCCCACCTCATTATGAATCCCCCCAAAACAAAATCTGTTATCAACGACCCCAAATCAATCCCAACTCATTCACTCCATCTGGGTTTCCTCAGCCTCGTTTGATAATTGTATTAGATATGATGGGATTTGTAAGAAAATGAGATTAAAGTGTGATTCGTAAGGAGATGAGATTGAGAATATCACGTTTGTTTCGCACACAAAGGATAGGATTGGAATAATAAAGTTCCAACATTACCCTTGTGGATATCAATGAAGAATTGATCAATGAAGGAAGTATAGGCAAAGAGGTCATTTTGCAGCCAAAGCTTGGGAAATTATTAGTAATACCTGATAGGAGGTGGTATTATTAATCCCATGAATTGAGGCCTCGTTTGATAACAGTGATAGATGGATGGGATTCGTAAGGAGATGGGATTAGGATTGGGATTCGTAAGGAGATGGGATTGGTAATGAGAAGGGATTGATAATGAGTATGTTTGTTTGGGATGGGATTAAATGATGGGATTATTAATATCATGTTTGTTTGAGATGGGATTAGATGATGGGATTGGATTGATAGAAGAAATTGGTAATGAAAAGGGATTGGTAATGTGAAGGGGTTGGGATTGGACTATTAATACCCCTCAATACCAAGTCCCACGGGGTATTAGCAATACCCCCTATTACCCGGATTTTTAATCCCATCGGACTACTAGTCCGAACCATTTTTGGTTACCAAACAAGGTATTAATAATACCAACACTCTACCAATCCAATCCCAACCTCTTGGAGGGTTATCAAACGGGGCCTGAGAGGATTGATAATCCTATGTCCATCTTAATACCATCCCATTTTGTGCAAGGATTGATAATCCCATGTCTATCCTAATATCATCTCATTTTGTGCAACAAAACAATGAGTTAGAGATCCAACAGGATTAGCAATCCTATTCCAACCCTCTAACTCACTTATCAAACATGGTAGTTCCCCAAATCCACGCAAAACCTCAACTGGGTTCCGATTTTTCCACCAATACGGCCAAAAATCACAGTTTTACGCTTACGAAAACCCCGTAAACTGGGTTTTCTTCCCTGGGTGTTCACTGAATTGGAGAAATGTTGAAAATTGGAAAGGAAATGGAGGGGTTTATGAGGGTTCGGATTTTGGTGGGTTGTGTGACGATGGGTTTCTGCATTGCTGGAGCTCTAGTCCCCCTCTGGTCGCTGGTATGGAGAAAGAAGAGGAGAGAGAGAAAGAAAGAAAGAGAGAGGGAAGAGTAAAGTAAATTAAGGGCCCATTCCAGTTTCTTTTCAAGCACTACTTTTTTTTTGTCCAATAAGTAGGTAAATTAATTAAAATTGATAACTTCCACAATTTATTTTACCGATATATTCCTGAGGATTGTTGTACTTTTCTTTTAATTTAACTCTCGCATTCGAAAAAAAAATAAAGCCAGAAGTTGAATTGGGGTTGAGAAAATAGGGAAAAATGAGGGGAAAGAAAAGTTAATTAAATTTGAAATTGTTTGGTTGTAGTAAAACTAAGGGAGAGACAATTCCATAAAACAGTATGAGGCACACTACGGGTCTCAATCAAACAATTCGAACAGTTCATTATATATAAAATGAATTTTCAAGTGTTTTTGCAAATATCAGCTCAATCCGATACTCATAAGTACTCGATCAAATTATCTAACTTTTCATTATCTGAAAATCATAATGAAAAGTTAGATGATTGGATCGAATACCTATATCTATCGGATTGAGCTGATTTTTCGAGAGAGTCCTTCAAAATATATTTTACATTTAATTAACGGATCGGATCATTTATGTGAAATCCTTAATAGGCCTCATACCGTGATCTGTGCACTATTTGTGTGTAGCAGCTTTGCCAAAAAAAAAAAAAACTGTGTAGCAGCGTTATTCCTTCAGTCCTGCTACACACAATCTGTGCACAGATTGTGCACAGATTTTGTTGTGGGGCCCACCACGGTTTCCACACAAATCATCCGAGCCGTTTATTAAATGTAAAACATTTTTTTGAGGGTCGCCGTAAAAAATAAGCTCAATCCGATACCTATAGGTGCTTCATCCAACCATCTAACTTTTCATTCAGATTTCCGGATAATGAAAAGTTATATGGTTGGATCGAGCACCTATAGGTATCAGATTGAGTTTATTTTTTACGGGAACCCTTGAATTTTTTTTTAAATTTAATGAACGGCTCAGATGGTTTGTGTGGGGACCCATGATGGGCCCCATAACGAAATATGTGCACAATCTGTGCACAAATTGTATGTGTGTAGACTTTCTGTTGTCCCTTTCACCAAGTCTATACACACAGCAGATCTGTGCAAAGATTTTGTTGTGGGGCTCACCACAAGTCCCACACAAATCATCTGAGCCGTTCATTAAATGTAAAACATTTTTTCAAGAGTCCCCGTAAAAAATAAGCTCAATCCGATATCTATAGATGCTCGATCCAACCATATAACTTTTCATTATCCGAAAATCTGAATGAAAAGTTAGATGGTTGGATGAAACATCTATAGGTATCGGATTGAGCTTATTTTTTACGGGAACCCTTGAAAAAATGTTTTACATTTAATGAACGGCTCGAATGATTTGTGTGGTACCTGTGATGGACCCCACAACAAAATCTATGCACAATCTGTGTACAGATCTGCTGTGTGTAGCAGGACTCCTATTCCTTAAATCTCAGCTAGCGTACTCCCAAAGAAACTTCACGCTCTGCTTCTTCAATTCTCTCTCTCTCAAACACTGTACCAAAAACCATGTCAACCCCAAAGAAAATCGTCCTGAAATCCTCCGATGGCGATACCTTCGAGGTCGAGGAGACCGTGGCCCTGGAATCCCAAACCATCAAGCACATGATCGAGGACGACTGCGCCGACAACACCATCCCCCTCGCCAACATCACCAGCAAGATCCTCGCCAAGGTCATCGAGTACTGCCGGAAGCACGTCGAGGCCTCCAGCTCCGGCAAGGCCGACAACCTCGACAAGGTCTTGGCCGACGACGAGGCTCTCAAGAAGTGGGACGCGGAGTTCGTCAACGTCGACCAGGGCGTGCTCTTCGATCTCATCTTGGTTTGATCTCCGTGCCTTTTTATAACGATTTCTTCGGGTTTTTGAAGTTTTATTGCAGTGTTCTAAAAGTAGGTCTAGACGGTCGACTAGTTGGCGCTAGGCGGGTTCCAACGCCTAGATTAAAATTAGCCGAGTAGTTGGTTTTTCCATGTTTTGTTAGTTTGATTGGTGAATAATTTTGTTCACCTTCTTTAAACATTACCCACACTATAATTGGTGAAAATTGTGTAGGTCCCACCACAAATTAACTCTATTATTACCAAAAAGTGTATTGATTCCGTGGATCCTATACAATTTCCACCTACAGGGAGGGTAATGTTTAAAGAGGGTGAACAAAATTATTCTCATTTGATTGTGTGTTTTGTTTCGGTTAGCGGTGCGGAGATTACGCCTTCTTTCTAATTTTTGTGATGGATTTGTAATGTTGATGCATGTATTTGTTGTGTATTTCTATTTGTGTACTCTGCGGGTGAGTTTTCCATAAAAATTCCATCTATAGCTTTTGGTCTTTTAGATAAGTTGTTTGTGCTTAGTTGATGTATGTGAAAAGAATGACCTGTCTCGAAATTCGTGTTTTGTATGTTTAGTCAGTTTAGATGATTAGGGAAACTTGGGCCAAATGTAGATTGTTCCAAAAATTGTCTCCTATATTTAGGAATTTTGGAATGGTTTCTCCTTTGATAGATAATTGCAAAAAGTAGAATTGTTTTGTTAAGAGAACCAAATAGAAAAAATGTGCATAGTTTAGGGTTTTGTTTTTTTGTTTTTTTGCGGTGAGGGAGGAGGGTTTTTTGGTTTACAAGTACAATGGCATTTTTGCCCCTCTTATTAGGGATAGGATCGCACGTGATAGGCACGTGAAACGTCTTCTGTCCAAAATGATCACAGCCGTTATCGATTGGACAACATAGGTAGCGATCTAGAACTTGAGGGGATGATATCATCAAATTAGTTGTTCAAGGACGAAGTAGAAAAAATGTGCATTGTTTAGGGGATAAAAGTAAATAAAAAAAAAACTCTTTTTGGGATGAAAAATTCCAAGTCTCCCAAGTGGGGTGTATTTGCATTGAGGCTTTTGATTTCTTGGTCCACAAAAAAAGAAGAGCCCTCAATGTATTCATGCAAGACACGATTGTTATATGTTCTTTCTTCTATTCAAGCCCTAATAATGGATTGAGGTTTGTTTTTCTTTAAATTGTTTGAATTCGCCATAATTACAATTTAGATCAACGATGTAGAACACATTTTGGGTTCTGCTTCTTAAATTATGGTCTGACTTTTTTTTACAACGAGTAACCGTAGGATACCTATCGAATCAGGATATGCAATTGTTGGATACGTCATTGCATACGTGGAGTTTCAATTAAAAAATGATACGGGGTGGGATATGTTTAGTTTTTGGAAGGAGACGATACGGATCGTAAGATACACATGCCGTATCATAAGGTTTTACTGACTATCACGCTAGGATAATTTGGACTAAATCAGGTAGTATTTTAAATTGTATACTAAACTGCTTCTGTCTATCGAGCAAAATCATTTGGATGTAGTTCTGGTTTCTGGGAAGGCTTAAGCGCTTGATTATCTAATGTGCTCCGTGTTTTCTTTTGCATGTGGTATGGATACCTCCATTAGTTTTTGTACTGATTTTTTGTTTTGATGCATTCTCTACTTCTGTTTTAACTCTGAGTTTTTTTATGGGAGTATTGTCTACAATCATTAGAAGCAATGTTTAATTGAAAGAACCACAATGTTTTGTGACTTTGTATGATGTTATCTTTTGGGTCTAGAAACAGTTCAAGAGGTTTGTATTCACGATTTGGTACATCGTTGTGCACATTCTTATTATTGAACTGATAGCATTAGTTTTTTCTATTCTTGTTTGTGGATATGAGATATGGGGTTCTATTCTTGTTTGTGGATATTAGATATGGGGTTGGGTTGACTATATGCTAGCATGGGGGAAATGAGACACCGTATATTGAGTGCCTATATTGAGACACCGTATATTGAGACACCGTATATTAGATATGGGGTTGGGTTGACTATATGCCGGCATGGGGGAAATGAGACCCGTCATTAGTCACTTGGTAGTACCCATTTGGGGAGTGTCCACTCATCTTGCTTAATGCCGGGTTTCAGCGGAAAAAAAAACGAGGTGCTCAAAAATTGAGATTTACAGGAAAGTAAAGAAAGGGGTACAATACCTTACCTTCTCCCTGCTCTGAAACCATGAAGAGAGAAAAAACGTAAAAGGACAAAGGATTTACGTGGTTCAGTCACAAAGGGTTTGTGACCTAGTCCACGGGAGAAGAGGGAAGAGATCTTATTCATGGGTTGCTGTGATACAACACCTTAAATATAAATACCCATTACATGTGATCAATAAGGGAAACAATCCCACAACTTTAGCCGCAAGTTGAGCAACAAATTATCACAATATTGGCAGCAAATCTGTGAATAGAATCACACATAATATGGAAAGATTTCCTCTTCTCCAACATTTGGGTCTAGAAACTGTTCAAGAGGTTTGTATTCACGATTTGGTACGTCGTTGTGCACATTCTTATTATTGAACTGATAGCATTAGTTTTTTCTATTCTTGTTTGCGGATATGAGATATGGGGTTCTATTCTTGTTTGTGGATATTAGATATGGGGTTGGGTTGACTATATGCCGGCATGGGGGAAATGAGACACCGTATATTGAGTGCCTGGAAAGAGTTAATTGACAGTATTGCGTAAAAGCGTCTCCGGAAAGAGTTAGGAAACGAATTTTGGTCGTCTATGAACAACTTGCGTTGGGATATTGATGCAGAGCATTTGCGCATACTTTTATGGAGCATGTGTTGCTGGTGTCAGTACACGTTTGTTTTTCTAGGCATCCCAAATCAGTAGTCTGTTTCTGGTTTGCTTGGTTGACAGTACACATGGATTTAAATGATGCTCCTTTTTTATGCACTAACACACAAATGCATTGATGAAATTTGTGTTTCAATAATTATTGATAGCTTTGGAGATTAGGCTATCAATTGGGAGTCTTGGGACTTAACATGGTCTTATGAAACGAAATAGGGAGTGTTGACAGTGAGTGCCTGAAATTTGCTGCAAGTGATTGAATTCTTTAGTTCCTCATGTTGAAGTTATTGAGTCACTTGGTAGTACCCATTTGGGGAGTGTCCAGTGCCCAGCCGAAGTCATTAGTTTACTTTTTGATAATGGGTCATTGGCCATTGTGCTGACTTCTGAAGCTATGTCTCTTGCGCAATGTTATACCAGTTCCTCCTGAGCTTCAGTGAATGTGTATGAGTCCCACGACTCCCGTCTAGCTGCATGAATGGGCTTTATTTGATGATTTTCTGTGGATGAGAGTTCAGCCATATAACGTTAAGCTGCCCCTCTTGTTGCATTTACATGCATGTCTGCTGTGTATGTTAGACTACTTATTTTCTCATATCCTTTAGCTTGTTTAATCTTTCTTTACAGGCGGCAGAAAATCTGAAGATCAAGAGCCTGCTAGATTTGACATGTCAGACGGTGGCGGACATGATCAAGGGAAAGACTCCAGAGGAAATCCGCAAGATCTTTAACGTCAAGAACGAATTCACTCCGGAGGAAGAAGAGGAGGTTCGCAGGGAGAATGCTTGGGCATTTGAGTGAAAACAAAAAGGGATGGGCAATATGTTAGTATCAGAGGATTTCCATCTTTTTGAAAGCTGCTTCGTACATATTTCGTTTATTTTAGTTGATATATGTGGCGTCTGGGATATAAAAAATCTGAACCATCTGTTTTCGTATTAAGTTGAACCGTGTGTTATCTTTCCATTGGCCGTGGAGTTAAGATTCTTAAATTGTTAAGATGTTTTGCACTTTTCTTCAGTTAATTACTGATAAGTGCTCTCCCTCGTTTGCGCGAGCCCAAAACCAAGTTAAACTATGTTGGGCATTGCTAAAGCCAGTAAACGGGGAATGAGGCAAGCCTCCAATCTTCTGAGAAAAGGCGTCTCTCCCAAGTCCAGGAGTACTAATATTCCTCTATATTTTTCTTCCGGTTCCTGCAATTTCATTCTTCGTAGTACATGCCTTCCTCCGCGAATGGAGGTTAAATAGACAGACGAACTGATATGCGTTGCCTTTAAAATATGAAGACTTGAAGATCGCTGAATCCAACTTTCGAAATATAAACCATGCCACATCTTCAGCAAGTAACATGTTTGAAAGCATCTTCTTTTTTTTTTTTTAATTTTATTTGCAGAAAGAGAGGAGATTTTATTCATCTGGGAGGCGAAAGCCTAAACATCAGAAAGTTGGAACGTCCACAGACCGGAAAAACCAAGCAACGCTATTTCCATGGAAACAAATAAAAACTTGTACTAAAATGCCAATCCAAAAGTATTCAACAGTCAAGAAGAGGCACTAGTAACCGAAACAAAACGCAAGAAGAAAAACTTAACTATTAATACCATCCTAAAAAAAACCTTGACCTATAATTAAATTGAGCAGATCAAGAAGATGCAAAAAAGTGATAGTAATCTACTAATTAAGCATGCAAATTAATTATTAAGGTTAAAAATCATCTGAACCATGAAGAAGCTCTCTGTAGATTTCAGATGATGCCCTAGCAGAACCAAGCTCCTTCATCAGTTGGTTTCTCTCTTCCTCCCATCCATGGCACTTGTCAAAGTATTTTTGAAGCAGGTTTTCGTACTTGGCATGGTATTTAACTTCCAAGCTCTGAATTTCTTCACTAGTACAGCAACTACTACTACTCCTTACTTCTTCCTTCGAATCCTTCAAACTAACATTGAGTTTAGCTTTCTGTTGTCCGGTTAATTCCTCATCAATTTTGTCGTTCATTTCATCTTCTTTTGCTTGCACTTCTTCCTTTGATTCCTTCAAGCTAAAATCGAGTTTAGCTTCCTGTTGTCCAGTATTTTTCTTGTCTATTTGTTTCTTCCTTTCGTCTTCTGCTTGGAGTAGTGTGGCTCCGAGTACCCCAATAAGTATCACTGAAGCCACGCCTACGATAAGGCTCCCACATCTTAAAGTTTCAATGATTGCAAAACAGGTAGCTATCACTAATGTCATGGCTCCAATTACTGCAACTTCAGTTGCATTTCCATCGTACCAATTGGCAGCCATCTACATAAATGATAAAATTCAAACACAATTATTGGAGAAAAGTATAGAAGTACCACAATTATTGCCCAGATGGAGCTTTATTGCGTGGATAGCTATCTTGGGACGATTGTCTACCAAGGACAGATTAGTAAGCTGGGGTATGGAGATCTCTACTCAATGCTCTCTCTGCCAAAATGGGATGGAGTCTCATACACATCTCTTCTTTGAATGCTGTTTTTCTTCTACGATTTGGCGGCAAATTTTAGCTCGGAATGGTTTGGATAGGCCTCTTCTGCTATTATCTCAAGAGTTGGAATGGGCTCTCCAGAATAGGGGGGGTAAAAGTCTTCAAGATACAATTTATAAGTTGTCATTAGCAGCTTCCATTTATGTTTTATGGCGGGAGCGAAATCTTAGGATCTTCCAAAACAAATCCAAGGATGTGAATGGGGTGACTTCCGAAATTTTCAACTCAGTTAGAGCTAAAGCAAGCTCTTGGTCTACCATCAAGTTTTCTGCCCAAAATCGTCAGATTTGTGATACTTAGTTGTTGGACTCTAGTATTTTTGCACTTAACAATTCTGTGCATGTTGCCTAGTTTTCTTAGGCCGGCTGTTGGCTTTGTTGCTTTCATTGTTTCGGGGGAATGCCCCTTTGTTCTTTTGTAGCTTTTTGCGCTTTTGATGGTTTAATAAAATTTGTTTACCAAAAAAAAAAAAAAGTACCACAATTATTCTTTCATTTGCATGTGTAATCGTAGTGTCAGATATGGATAAATTACGGGTTAGAGCGGAAAAAATAAGAACAGACCATACACACAACAAACTATGTACCCCAAAAAAAAAAATTTAAATAAATAAATCAAGCCACAAATCAAGCCATAAAAAGAGCCAGATGGAAGAACAGAGCTACAAATTTGCATATGTTTAATTTTACATGTACAGGAATGTAACACATATATCAAACACAATCTAACAAATGGCAGAGGATTGAAATTTTATATTATGGTCAATTAATTTTGAATACTTGTAGTATTTTCTATAAATTTGAAAAATTGTATAAAATGGCCTCAGTTGAAAAAGTTCGCGTCGGACCGTGGAAAACTCGGAGCCGACCCTGTTCATAGCTTTACATGCATAAGAATATACCGGATTAGAATGAAAATTGAACACGTACGCTTATGTATATATAGGGTTTTGATGCATGCACGCGTACGTATACCTTTATACCTTTAGAAGTGAGGAGAAGAGTGAGATCAGGTAGAGAGCGTTGGTGAGAATAAGAAGGCCGACGGCCGCAAGCAAGTATCTGCCCCAATCGTCTGGGGGAAACCAATAGATCGACAACACCAAATTGGCTGCGGCGAATCGTTCAATCAAGAAAGCTAGACACACAAGGTGCTCCGCGATTCCTCGAGATTTGTTACTGTCATTCACTACAGAAGGAGGAGGAGGCGGCGGCGGCGGCTCTGCTCTATCTTCCTGCTTCTTCGCCATTGATGCTCACGCAAATCAAATAAGAGAGAGAGAGAGAGAGAGAGAGAGAGAGAGAGTAGGTTGTTGCGGGTGTGTATATGTAACACAGGGGGAGAAGAGATTTTATGGATATGTATATTGGAGGTAATTTCCGTTACTAGTAAGGAAACCGTTATGGGGAAATATACAGAGATTCCATTTAAGAGTTTTGACCCTCGAGAAAATTAATAGAGTAATGCCTGCAGGAATAAAACCTCTAGATCGAACACAATTCTAAAAGAAAAATTATTCAATTCTCCTGGGACACCATCACGTGGTATTGTCCAGGCCGCTTTTGCACCACACAATTGGTGTGGGTCCATGACAACTGTGTAAGTTCCACTCCGATGTATGGTAAAAAACAAGTCTATATATATGATTTTCACGTGGTGGTGGTGTCCGATGAGCACTGAATAATCTCTCTAGTTCCAAAGTCAAGAGCATATTCAACTGTCAGGAAGAGCCACACAAGTAACTGAAATAAAACTTAATAGCAATACTTAACATGTACTATTAATTACCGTCGCAAATCAGAAAAGCAGTGCTACGGTTTCTGACCAGAAAGGATACTGACCGGTTCTCGACGGCGCGCCGGGCCTACTCCGACCACCGGACGGCTGATCCGAGCCGTCCAAAAATTCTAAACCAAATTGCTAGAGCTACCAGAAGTAAGTTACGTTCAGGATCGGTTCATCCAAGAAGTAAGCCAAAGTTGGATACATGTTTTGGGTTCGTTCAGTTTGCAAACTAATCTTGAACAACTTATTACTCGATCCTCTTGATGAATTTATATTGTGTGGGAAAAACCAAGCTGATCGAGCTAGTTTCGTGAAGCTTGTCCAATGTCGGTTCGGCTAATAACAAACCAATTTCAAACACTTCTATAAAACTCAAATGAGTTTTAAAGCCAAGCTAACCAGCTTTGCTTGTTTGGTTCGTTTATAGGCCCTATCTCTGACTCTGGTTTAGCTTCCAATGTCTTCAAGTCTTTCCTCTTCCATGTATTTTTTCGCTCTTCTTCCTACAAGCTAACATCAAGTTCAGCTTTCGCTTGACTGATTCGTATGTCTTTTCGTTCTTTCTTTCACAACACTGGAGAATTATTCTATTCTCATAATGACATCGACAACAGAGGTGGTGTTTTATTGTAATTATTAGGAAAGCTTTAGGAGCAGGCAATTGTACTGATATGCATTGCCTTAAAAATATGAACAATCAAAGATCGCTGAATCCAACTTTCCAAATATAAACCAAGCCACATCTTCTCATTATTGCATGAAATAACCTGGCGAATAACTGTAGATAGCCATTGGATGTGTCGCAACATTATGCATTATCAAAATAGAGTCCTTATTCTGTTTACACGACGAAGAAATTTGCATTCCTTTTGAGACTATATTACGTGTAAACAAACATGCCATCAGGGAGATCAAAACGAGAAACATGTTCGATAGCATCTTTTTTTTTTATTTTTGGCAGGAAGAGGAGATTTTATTCATCCAAGAGGCGAAAGCCTAAACATCAAAAAGTTGGGCACCCCACGGGGGCGAAATAGATGTCCACAAACTGGACAAACCAAGCAACGCAATTATCATGCAAATTACTAATTATTAAGGTTGAAAATCATCTGAACCATGAAGAAGCTCTCTGTAGATTTCAGATGATGCCCTAGCAGCACCAAGCTCTTTCATCAGTAGGCTTCTCTCTTCCTCCCATCCATGGCACTTGTCGAAGTATTTTTGAAGTAGGTTTCCGTACTTGGCATGGTATTTAGCTTCCAAGAACTGAAATTCTTCACCAGTACAACAACTACTACTCCTTAATTCTTCCTTCGATTCCTTCAAACTAACGTCGAGTTTAGCTTTTTGTTGTTCCTTGTCTATTATGTTGTTCCTTTCGTCTTTTGCTTGCACTTCTTCCTTTGATTCCTTCGAGCTAAACTCAAATTTAACTTCCTGTTGTCGGGTAAATTCCTCGTCTATTTTGTTGTTCATTTCATCTTCTTTTGCTTGCACTTCTTCCTTTGATTCCTTCGAGCTAAAATCAAGTTTAGCTTCCTGTTGTCCGGTATTTTCCTTGTCTATTTGTTTCTTCCTTTCGTCTGCTAGGAGCGCGGCTCCAGGTACTGCAACCCCAATAAGTATCACTGAAATCACGCCTTCGATAAGGCTCCCTGTTCTTAAAGTTTCAATGATTGCAACACAGGTAGCTATCACTAATGTCACGGCTCCAATTACTACATCTTCAGTTGCATTTGCATCATACCGATCTGCAGCCATCTACATATATAAATGATAAAATTCACACAATTATTGGAGAAAAGTACAGAAGTTCCACAATTATTCTTTCATTTGCATGTGTAATCGTAGTGTTGGATATGGATAAATTAGGGGTTAGAGCGGAAAAATAAGAACAGACCATATATATACACATCAAACCATGGGCGGACTACGGCAAGCGGGTTACTTGACCCCACTAAGTTCCAAAATACCCATAGATCGAGCAGGTATAATTTTGAGGATTATATATTTTGTAATTTTGCCCCAAAGGATAATATGCTTGCTCTGAAGATCCCACGCAATTTATAATTCTTTCCCTCTTTGGTTGTGACGTTATGCAAAGAACTAAATATTTTTTCTCTCTCCACGAAGTCTACGAGTCTATACATAGACTCTATATTCTATAGTCTCTTCTTCTTCTTCTCTCTCTCTACAAAAGCAAGCATAGGCTCTTGCAAAGATAAAAACAAGCATAGACAAAAACAATCAGTCTATCTAAATAGAAGTTGACAATTACCAATTAATGTAAAAAACCTTAGCGACGTAAAATGATTGCCATAAGAATTATCAATTTATACAAGTAACAATCTTCCTTAGCAACATAAAATGAGTTATAAACTAATCTACTAATAAGAATAGTTTCTACTCTTTGTTTTTCATTTTCATATAATTCAATTCCTTGTCCGATTTTTACGTACAAAAACAAATTATACGTGTTGTAGATATTTGATCCCACTGCAACTAAATCTTAGATTCGCCCCTGCATTAAACTATGCACAACCTAGGCTACACGCAACCAAGCCATAAATAGGGCTACAGATCGATGGAAGAACAGAGCTGCATATGTTTAATTTTACATATACAGAAATGTAACACATATATCAAACACAATCTAACAAATGGCAGAGGATTGAAATTTTATATTATGGTTAATTTTGAGTACTTGTAGTATTTTCTTTAAATTTGAAAAATTCTAATTTGTGAATTGTATAAAATGGCCTCATTTGAAAAAGTTCGCGTCGGGCCATGAAAACTCAGAGCCAGGCGGGCCCGGGCCTGTTCATAGCTTGAAATGCATAAGAATATACCGGATCAGCATGCAAATTGAACACGTACGCTTATGTACATATAGGGTTTTGATGCATGCACGCGTACGTATACCTTTAGAAGTGAGGAGAAGAGTGAGATCAGGTAGAGAGAGTTGGTGAGAATAAGAAGGTCGATGGCCGCAAGCAAGAATCTGCCCCAATCGTCTGGGGGAAACCAATAGATCGACAACACTAAAATGGCTGCGGCGAATCGTTCAATCAAGAAAGCTAGATACACAAGGTGCTCCGCGATTCCTCGAGATTTGTTACTGTCATTCACTACAGAAGGAGGAGGAGGAGGCGGCGGCTCTGCTCTATCTACCTGCTTCTTCGCCATTGATGCTCACGCAAATCAAATGAGAGAGAGAGAGAGAGAGAGAGAGAAGGTTGTTGCGGGTGTGTATAGCACGGAGAGAAGAGATTTTATGGATATGTATATTGGAGGTAATTTCCGTTACCAGTAAGGAAACCGTTATGGGGAAATATACAGAGATTCCATTTAAGAGTTTTGACCCACGAGAAAATTAATAGAGTAATGCGGCTAATGCCTGCAGGAATAAAACCCCTCTAGAACACAATTCTAAAAGGAAATTTATTCAATTCTCCTTGGACACCATCACGTGGTATTGTCCAGGCCGCTTTTGCAGCACACATTTAGTGTAGGTCCATGACAACTGTGTAAGTTCCACTCCGATGTATAATGAAAAACAAGTCTATATATATGATTTCCACGTGGTGGTGTCTGATGAGCACCGAATAATCTCTCTAGTTCCAAAGTCAAGAGCTTATTCAACTGTCAGGAAGAGCCACACAAGTAACTGAAATAAAACTTAATAGCAATATTAATTACCATCCCAAATCAGAACAGCAGTGCTACGGTTTCCGACCAGAAAGGATACCGACCGGTTCTCGACGGCGCGCCGGGCCTACTCCGGCCACCGGACGACTGATCCGAGCTGTCCAAAAATTCAAAAAAAAAAACAACGAGTGGGCCTATACGACAATCAATGGCATCCAGTGTGTGTAGGTGCTCGATCCAAACACTCCATTTTTTTGTATATATATGTATATACAAAAAATACATATATATACAAAAAATGGAGTGTTTGTATTGAGCACCTACACACATCGGATGCCGATGATTCTCGCGAGGGCCCATTCATTTTTTTTTTTATAGAATTTTTAGACGGCTCGGATCAGCCGTCTGGTGGCCGGAGTGGGCCAGGCACGCCATCGGGAACCGGTCAGTATCCCTTCGGTTGGGAACCTTAGCTTTATTGAAATCCGAAAGAGTTTACTGCTATAGTTCAATTCAAAAGAAAAAGAAAATGCCAAAAAGTGGCAGTAGTAAGCAACTAAGCAAAGCAAATTATTAAGGCTGATGATGATGATGAAGAAGCTCTCTGTAGATTTCCATTGATGCCCTAGCAGCACCTAGATCATGCATCAGCTGGCTTCTCTCTTCCTCCCATCCATGGTATTTATCGAAGCTTTTTCGAAGTCGGCTCACTCTTTTTTTGAGGTATGGTGTCTGATGAGCACCGAAATTTTTCACTTCTTCTCCTTACTTCTTCCTTCAATCAATTCCTTCAAACTAACTTTGAGTTCCTTCAAACTAACAAACGAAACTTCAAATTTAGTTTTCTGCTGCCCACTAGTCTCCTCGTCTGAGTTGTTCCTTTCATCTTTTGTTTCAGGTTCGGCTTTTTTCTGTCCGGCGTTTTTATCGTCTATTTCGTTGTTCCCTTCATCTTTTGCTTTCACTTCTTCCTTCGATCCCTTCGAGCTTAAATCAAGTTTAGCTTTCTCTTGCCTGGTACTTTCCTCATCTAATTTGTTGTTCCTTTGATCTTTTGCTTTCACTTCTTCCTTTGATTCCTTCGAGCTAGCTTTCTCTTCCCCGGTATTTTCCTCATTTCTTTTGTTCCTTCCATCTTTCGCTTCCACTTCTTCCTTTGATTCATTCAGGCTAAAATCAAGTTTAGCTTTCTCTTGTTCATTTTTTTTCTTGTCCGTCCCATTTTTATCCTTGCCAGATTCCTGCAACTACAACCATGATCAAATTATCTCTCTCTCTCTCTCTCTCTCTCTCTCTCTCTAAAAAGTATTAGCGAAGAAGCTAGGACTGGTTTCCCACGTACCGTATGTGGGATCCCATATACTACAATGTGCACTAAAATTTAATTTGGAGTTGTGGAGACTAGAATTCAGTATTGGTACGGAGTAATAGAAAATGTGAGCAGTGTTACTAATCCTGAGGATCACAAACACTTGATATGGGATTGAAATACTATGGGTAACTCAGAGAGAGTGAGAGAATAGATTAATTGCTGTAGCAAGTTTCACAAAACAATTAGAGATAGAATGCATTTTTTTTTAAGGCGAAAAATTTATTAATCAAGCTGAACAAGAGAAAACCTACAAAGGGAAACAACAACTCCAGCAATCATTGCATATACTTATGAATATATACATGGAAGCGCATACTCCCTGAGTTTGCTCGCTTTTTCCAAAGAATATTCATTTTTGGATGATGCTATGGTGTCCTCGGTCATTTTGGGGACACCGTAATTTTTAGCATAACTTCACTATTATGAACATAACTAAAAATCATTACAAGCATAATAGAACCCTAACAAGGCATAACCAAAGAATATCCAAAAAATCAACCAAGACATAACCAAACCCAACTAATGCATAACAAACAAGTTATGCCTTGCTATGGTTCTGTTATGCTTGTAATAGGTTTTGATTATGCTCATAATGGTTTTATTATGCCAAAAGTTATGGTGTCTCCAAAATGACCGGGGACACCGAAGTCATTCCCTTCATTTTTTTTTTTAAAATACGAAAAAAATCACAAAAAATAATCCCTTTTATTTTCTGCCCACATTAACGTGCGAAACATGTATACAAGCAATGCTAGCTAGACACACAACCTACTGCGCCCAAGAGTTTTTCGATGCTCAGAGACTCACACGAATGCATCGAATGGTTTTGACTCTAAAGTTGTATTCTTTGTCAAAATATCGGGTATTTTGTGTAGATATATACCTGTGTATCCATGTGGGTTGCCACGTAGGTTGCAAGGTAGATTGAGGTGGAGATAGTATGGAGGAGGACGGCTGGAAGCAAGAAGTGGCGGCACGGGTGGTTAACGTTAGCCGAATAGTATGAGTAGAGCACGAGAATGGCTGCGACTCGTTCCATCCAGAACGCATACTTCTTCCAGTCTACATCACTGGGCAGCTCCTCCGCCATTGATTCACACCCAACAAAAATGTCAGAGGAGATGAATGAGATGAGGTAGAGAGAGTTGGATTGAACAAGAAGGATGACGGCTACAATCAAGAAGCTTTCCTCAACATCTGGGGGAACCCAATAGCATAAGTACACGAGAAGGGCTGCGACTCGTTCGATCCAGAACGCTTGCAAGTCAGGGTTTTTGGCGATTCCTCCATATTTGTAACTTGTATCATTCACTGCTCTATCCACCTGCTCCTTCGCCATTGATGCCCACCCAAATCAAGTATGAGAGAGAGAGAGAGAGAGAGAGAGAGAGAGTAGAGTAGTTGTTGAGGGTGTGTATAAGTATAACACGGAGAGGAGATTTTATATATGGATATACGTTGGAGCTAATTTCCGTGGCTGGTAAGGAAACCGTTATGGCCTGGGAATAGGATTCCATACAAGAGTTTAGACGTACGAAAAATTGAATACTGATGCCTGGAAAATATTGTTAAACAGAATCCTCCCGGGACACTGCCACGTGGAGTCCGGGCCAATTTTGCGATACACGTTTGGTGTGGGCTCCATGACAAGTGTGTGTAAGTTCCACCACAATGTATAGCGAACAATGGGTCTGGGATACTACGTGGTGGTATCTTATGAGCATATAATAATTCTTTCTCTAATTCCAAATACAAAACACTAGTAGAGGTGTCAAACGGGCTGAGTACGTCTAAATGTGCCACGACATGGTTTTAGATGGGCAAGGCATGGAAGTAGGCCGGGCACGGCACGACACGGTCTTAAACGGGCACAACACAGCACACCAAATACTAATTTTAATACCAAAGAAATAATGGCTTTTGTTTGTTTGACATTTTAGTTTAGTTTAGTTTTGGTAGTGAGTGAAGAAAGAAATATGATAATGATTGGAGAGAGGGGTAATGAGTGGAGAGAGATAGAGAGAGATGACAAAGTAATAATTGGAGAAATAGGGTAATGATTGGAGAAAGAAATAGGGTAATGATTGGAAAACAAAACTAATAGGTTTTTGTTTTATTTTTATTTTTGATCGGCAAAAAAAGTTTCCATACCATTAAGATTATGAAAACCTAGCTGTTACATTACAGCAGGAGTAGAAATGCATTGAGCACCTTCGTCTCGCGAGATCTAAACCTACTTTTTCACCTCTCAATTTTGTAAAATTCCTGATAACAAGACGCTAGCAGGACCCCATTGGGCCAGGTCCAGCCTAAACCCAGGTTTTTGTTTTATACAGTAACATAACATTTTACACTTTTTGTGTTGATAATTTTTTTACGTATTTCGGAGTTTTTTTCCCGATGAAACTTGGTTGAAAATGTGGCGACATGAGCACGGCATGGCACGACACCCAAACCCTAGCTGTAATTATTAAGGTTAATTATTAAGGTTAATTTGAGCAGAACAAGAAGATGCAAAAAAGTAGTAAGCAACTAATTAAGCATGCAAATTAATTATTAAGGTTAATTTGCAAAACCCCCGAACCCTAGCCACCCACCCAAACCCTAGCTGTCAAACGCCGGACCGGTCTCCGGCGATCCTCGCCGGTGCTTCTTATCCATATCCGTTCCCCCAATCTTTCCCATCCCCGTTCGTTTTCGCCGCTGTCCTTCATCCAGTGCCGTTTTAATCTTTTCATTGACAACTTGCCTGAGGAGGTTGATCAAGGTTGGCTCAGGAAAATTTTCAATAATTACAGAGTTGTCAAAGATGCTTTCATTCCTTATAAACGGAGCAAAAGTACTGGTTCCAAATTAATTTGGGTTTGTTAGATACGATTATCACGTTTCAGCAGGGGTTGCAATTTCAAAATCAAATGGGTTGTGGGTTAGTGATAAGAATCTTTTTGTCAAAGAAGTGTTTATACCTTTTTGGCACCACAGATCGGGCTAGCCGTGATTGGGCTTTTCGTTAATTCTTTAATTAATTGGGCCGAGAGTTGTGTAAATTAATTGGGTAAGTCTTGGGCCATGGGTATTTCCCATTTGGGCCCAGGGAACATGCGGCCCATGTGAGGAATTCGGCCCAGGATCTTTTGGAAAGGCAGCCCACGGTTGGGCCCATCAGGGAAATGTTGATTGGGCCCGCATGGAGTAACCCACGGTTTGACCCATGAAGAAAAGGAGCAAAGCTGGTCCGTGTAATGCAACCCACAATTGTAGGGATTTTGGTTGCTGTGATGGCAGTTACTTCTTTCCTAATTCAAAGGCCAATTGACCAAGTCAATTGGCCATGTGACACGCAAGAGCACAAAGTGAGGGAGTGGGGTAGTTATCAAGTGAACCCATGATCTTAGTAACTGCTCTCAACTTCTGAAAACTGCCCACTAACATACATGCACAAAAGGTGGAGCATCATGGGACACATGGCAGCCATTGGAGCAAGACAGATTTTCGGATTCAGGCCTGAATCAGGATGCTGCTGGGTCTATAAATACTAGTTCACAATGCTGAAAAAAGGTCCAACACCAATCAAAGCTCAACGCTTACAAACCAAAGCCTTCCCAGCGAAGCACAATACTTTACTACTTTCAGCAAAGTAGATTATCGAGTACTTCGTGCTCAAACCCCATTCAAACACACTTCATCAAGTTGTTTGGATCTTTTACTTTTCTTGTAATCAAACTTTATTATCCCGGAGTAATAAAGTTCACGTCTTTTTACATTTCTACGTCCATTTCCTATACGACTAGGAAATTATAAGTCCACGACCGTGTGGCAAACCCCGAACCACATTGTGATCTTTAACCTTTGGATCACACACAATCGTTCATACGTTAGAAGTCAAGATTCACGGGAATCTTCACCAGAAGTTAGGCGCTACAAGTCTTGGCACACCCGCGCTCATCGCATTCACACCTTGTGTCAAAAACGAGAGTTTTCAAGAAGCTTCTTTTGGACGGTATATGACCAAATCAGCTTTGAAGATCCCCACTTTTCAACGTCCAGATGTGGGAACAAGTTTGCAAGGGATTCGTGGCAATCAAGATACTCACTTTGTCAGTGGAAAAAGTGGTCATAAGAACTTCAATCAAGGAATCTTTTGCCCAAATGGTATCAGGTGAAATTAACAAAGGCGGGTAGTGTTGATAAGGAGACAGAGAAGGGGTTGAAAAGTAGTGATCAAGTGTGTCAAAGGATATCTTTAAATTTTGCTGGAAATGGGTGGCTTTACTGCAGCGCGGTGGCAGAATTACATAGGTTAATTTCAATTAATGATTTAAAGGTTCAAATGGCAAGGAGGATTAAACAATATTGATATTAAGGCGCTGGATGGAAGGTCTGTGATTTTAACTTGTTCATCCAGAGAGGAAATGGAGAAAATGATTGAAGAAAAATGTCTTCAAATGTGGTTCTCTGAATCTAAACCATGGGATGGAGAAGCGGCGTGTGTTGAAAGATTTGTATATATGGTTATGTTGTTATGGAATGCCTCTCAATGGATGGAGCAACAATTCCTTTGAATCTATTGGAGAGTTATGGGGTTCTTTCATATCTACAGATGAATCGACGATGAGGATGTCATCTTTTTGCGGAGGCTAAGATTTTAATTGACACTAATATTTTCAAGGAAATTGATCATGAATGGATTATCGTTGAGGTCGGAGGTAAGAGTAACAAAGTTAAGGTGATGGAAGATTCGTGCGACCAACCTCATAAAGCGGAGAAACAAATTCCTAGAGTAAGTCTGCATTCTACCTCGCATTTAAAAGAAGAATCAAAGAAGAGGAGGAGGAGGAGGATGAAGATGATGAAGTGGATACTCCGGTGTTTGAAAGTGATACTAATGGGACCTCTTCGGTTGCGGAGCTGATCGTAGGACAAGGGAGTGAAATCCACTGTGATTTAGTAAGTGGTGGGGCTGACTCTAAGCTCAAGGATACTAATCTTGACGGGAATAATCAGTTAGTGGCCTTCTCTGAACCTATTGAGGCCGAAATTGAAACTAAGGATACATCCCAATCCTTGGCTGATGTGGGAGCTATTATCGCGAGGGATAATTTTCCTTGCTTAGAAGATGGACCTGTGGAAATTGCCACAGTTACAGAGCGAGCAGACCTGATGTAGGCTTTTGTAATCTTTCGGAAGTAGGTTTTTTGAATGACAAGTGGAGGGCCTCCAATTAGTTGTGGATCTCAACCCAATCGAGGTGACTATGGATATGGGAAAAGGAAAATGGAAGAAGAAGTCGGTAGAGAATATGTTGGGCATTCCTAAGCCCAAGAAGAAAGATGGAAAAAAGAAGCAAAGTTGTACTCTGATTAGATCAGCTGTTGCCGCTGCTGCTTCACCAATTTCTTCTGTAGGCATCAACAAGACTCATCTAAATGAGGCTCAAGCTGTTTGGTCCCTTAACAAGATTATGGGCCTTAGTTATACGAGGGATAAGAAGGATCTCAATCGACGATTAGCTATTATGGAAGCCGAATGTGAGGAAAGGGCTAAGGCGCATGATCTCCAACATAACAATTGACTCTTAGGTGTCTTTTTGGGTGTTGTCTTTGCTAGAATATAATAATCATATAATATCATAATCATGTCCTGATATGATTATGATATTATATGATTGCCTTGATTATATTTTGATTGTAATTGATTACGATTTCATTATAATTAGGATAATTCCCTTCCATAAGCTCCATCCCCTTGTATAAATGAGGCTTAGGCTGTTTGGTAATCATTGGCAATTCCTAATGCAGTGTTTCCTTGTAAAGTAGAGATGCAAATTTATTCCAAATTAGAGGTTGGGGTACACGCAATACTTGTGCAAGTCGAATTTTCACAATATTTTTGTAAAAAATGTTTCCCACTTATTATTTGATCGAATTTTCACAAATATTGTGAAAATCCGACTTGCACATGCATCGTGTGTGCCCCGACTTCTAGAAGTAAATTAACGAGTACAAAGTGTGTGTGTGTGTGTGTGTGTGTGAGAGAGAGAGAGAGAGAGAGAGAGAGTAATTCTGTATGGATGGGAAAAAAATGAAAGAGTGAATTCCATGAAAGAGGAATGGTAAAATTTTGTGTGTTGCGTGTGCAAAATTTGGTGTATTCTAAAACGGAAAGTCTGTTGACACAGACTTTGTAGACATAGATCGTACATAGATCTGTTGTGGGGTTTACTACGGGTCCCACAAAAACAATCCAAACCGTTCATTAAATGTAGAATATTTTTTCAAAGGCCCTCGTGAAAAATCAGTTCAATCCAATACTTTTAGATACTCAATTTAATCATCTAACTTTTCATTATTGTGACATCCGAATGAAAAGTTATATGATTGAATCGAGCATCTAAAAATATTAGCCTGAGCTGATTTTTTGCGAGAATCCTTGAAAAAATGTTTTACATTTGATGAGGGTAGAAAAACTGCTCCGGTTGGTATTACATGTTTACCCTTTTACGGTTGGTAAATTGGAAATAGACTTTTTAACTTGCAAGGACTTTTATGGAAACCTGAAAATGAGAGCCAGCCTCAAAAAAAGTCCTCACCAAAAGTTACTCTCACTTTATATATTGGAATAGATGTTATATTAGAATAGATGTAGAGTAGATTCGTGCTTTGAATTCGGCTTGCCACACTATTCCCAATAGAGTTTTTACTTCCATACGGGCCGGGTTCTTCACCCATTTCATTCACCCAATATGAGTGCTTTATAAGCCTCATCTGCATTATAAGCTTCATTTGGATTGTTCCTAAATGCAGAGCTCCTTCCCACTACAGTTTAAATTATCACTTTCAATCAGCTATCCACCACCTGCTTTTTACATATGGGAATAATACTATAAATTGTTTTACTTTACGTACTTGAAAGAACCTCCAGCTATCTTGAACGAGTTACGCTTTGAATGAGTAAAAATCAATTGCGACACCTCATGCCAAAGATAGAATGGATAACTAGATCAAACACCCTTCAAGCACTTCGCAGCTACAACCATGAGCACGAGTCTTCAACTAATCCGTGGATTAATGGTCCGGACACGGATTTGAAAATTAAAAAACCGTGAGATACGGATTAGGATTGGATTTTCATTTCAAAACCGTGGATTAACCGAACCGGGCCGTGAGATATTTAAAAAAAAAAATTAAAAAAGTATACATGTATGTGTAATAATTATAAATATTTAAAACTTTACTAATTGTTATGAATTTTTTTAACAATTTTACATTAATGTGACGATATATAAATCTTAAGGGATAATAAGTGTAATGTAATGGAATGCCATAACTAATAAGTGTTTGCACTTTGCATTTTTGGTTGGCAATAGCATCATTTTATTTTTATGAAAGAAAATCCGTAGATAAAACCGAGACCGAACCATGACTCACGGTTCGGATTGGAACCGAATCGTGAGACTTTTGGATTAGGATTAAATTGCATTTTCTAAAAACCATGAGATATGGATCAGGATTGGATTCATAGGAATCTGATCCAATTCGAACCGTGGACACCTTTACAACTTAAGACTATTCCTAGCACATAAAGAAGCAAAAAGCCTAAGTAACTAGAGCGAGGGAGATCTTCCCAGGATTGGCACGCGATATTTGATGCTTCACGTAGCTATCGATCAACATTGGGAAAATGATGGCCCAGGACGTGTTTTGATAATTAATACCCGCCAATGACATGCTAAGAACATTTGTTAATGCTGAAAATGTCATTGACGGGTATTAATTATCAAACACGTCATTGGCCGTCATTTTCCCATCAACATTTAGCACCAACCACCACACCATCGAACTCGCTCCTTGTAGCTTCTTGATCCTCCCCCTCTTCCAACCCTAGTTTACCACCATTCTCTCGCAGGATGGGAAGCAGATTGCAAGCTGACTCCCACGAGCGAGAAACCCCTCTTACAAAATCCCAAACACTGCCCTCTACAGCCCTTCCTCGTACAAGTATGACACACATGGGGAATCCCTTCTCTCTTCGAATCCACTCGTTTACACCTAAGGCAAAATGAACCACGCAGACATGAACAGCTGACTACAAGTGCGGTAAAGAAATAGGAATGAAGACCAAAAAACATGTTGCTTTGCTAACCTTCGAAAAATTTATGAACCATTTTGGTACACAAATCAGCATTCCATTCTTTTTCTCCAAAGAGTAAGCTGTTGCTTGGGATATCCTTCAATATGGGAAAAGAGCATGTAAATTCCCTAAATTACACATTTTAAGTAGTACAAAAACAGATTATTACACATTTTAAGGGAGATAGTTTTCAGATCTAGCATGGAGAGGTAAACTTAGATGTAGATATAAGTATAACCGACCAAACGAATATATGATGCTATGGTGTTCCCAGTTATTTTGGGGACACCGTAATTTTTGGAATAATTTTACCATTATGAGTATAACTAAAATCCATTACAAGTATAACAGAATCCAAACAAGGCATAACCAAGGAATATCCAAAAAATCAACCAATGCATAACCAAACCCAACCAAAGGCATAACAAACAAGTTATGCCTTGTTATGGTTCTGTTATGCTTATAATGGATTTTGGTTATGCTCATAATGGTTTTGTTACGCCAAAAGTTACGGTATCCCCAAAATGACCGGGGACATCGAAGTCATTCCCCACTTTGAAAGACCGGAAAAGTTTTAAAAAAAAACATTACCTCTCCATACTCTATGTCCGTGCGCAGCTTGCTAAGTATGAGGACCTTCAATCGCAGCGAAAACGATTTGTCCAATAGTATGTTATATATCTTGTTCGCCCGTTCATCATCCGTCACAAGGTTAATGAACATAATAGCGGAAAACAGGTGCTCAAGATCTATTTTCTCCTCACCTACGTGATGATTACAGAGCACACAAAATTCAATAGATTGAACATAAGTATGTAACAAAATTGAATTGATGAAAAATTGAAAACAATGAACACGCGCCACTAAATACAAAAGGAAGAAGAATACCACATGACACAGTTCTTTTAGCCATAGGCCACTATAGTGGTAGTTCGAAACTAAAGTAGCTACGTAGCACCAATAAAGACATGCAACCCGACCCAACGACACCCGGACAAGCAAATTACAAAAATAGGAGAGCACAATGCGAGGACACGTTGAAGAATATAATCACAGCTACTTATTGAATGGTGTTTAAAAGACAAAAACACTGAAAATACTTCATAAAAATAAAAGGTCTAACCACATGAAACACTGATGTAGGATATATATATATAGATTTGGAATAGGATTAAGGATGCTCAAACACAGAGAAAAAAGACTGTCATTTGGGGTTGTGAACAGTGGATGTGAATAGTGAAAGAGAAGAGAAGAAGAAGGGTAATAAGACTAAACCTCAGTGCCTCACACCTAGGTTACCCAAGGCATCACACCTAAGGCCTCTTTAGCATCACAAGTTCACAACAAAGAATGGAATTGCATCACACAATCTTGGAAGCTTAAAGCTCTTGTAAATTCTTATTGATTCAATAATTCATATCTCAAACTATTGAAGTACATCAATTTATAGGATCCTAATTTGTTTAACACCAAAAACTGTTCCTATTCCCTACACGGTTGGATAGAATGAATGTGTTTCATACCCAAGACTGATCTCATTCCCGAGACGGCTAGGTAGGATGAATGTGTTATGTTATGGTTGAATACATTAAATGTGTGGGCAAAGCTCCCTAAATAAAAAAGTCAAAAGGCTTGTGATTACATTAACCCAAAACTTTTGAATCTTTCAAACCACCCATTGCATTTATCATGGACTGCATCATTCACATAACATACGTGATTACATCGCTTAAATTTGTCATTCAATCAAACGTAAAATGTTCCAAACCACAAACTTAAAAGCGTCCAAAGAGCCTAAGCATGTGTTCCGAGGGTGTCCCGCCAAATTGTTTTTAAGAGCGTCCAAGTATAGAATGTCAGACAAGTATGACACCGGTACGAGCCCGACAACAGTACGTCACCTCCAGCAAAGTGATGCCAGAAGATTAATTAATGAAGTGAATCTCGATGGAAAGCAAGAGAGGCTTACCAGAAAAGCGAGCTACATTTCGCGCTACTGCATAGATGTAAGATGCTGGATAAATTGAAGGTTCCTTAGTACCATGACCTAGCTGCACAAACATCCGCACACTATCCCAAATCCTGGTGGGCAGCAGGCCCAACAAAAGATGATGTGTGCCTACAAAACGATGCCTTTCTAACCTTCTTTCACAGTCAGCATGTTCAACAACTTCAATTACCTCTTCTGTGAAAATTCCGAAGACGCCCGACCGCAAGGGAAATGTAGCTGATTCCATGGACTTAGTAACTGTGAAATCACAATATACAAACAAACAGAAAGAGAGTGTCCCTTATGCAACAACACTTGTCCCGGAAGCAAGGTTATCTAGTTCAACAAATGGGACGCCAGGCATGAGACGAGCAAAAGTGAATTACCTCAAGCACTTTCCACTCTAATAACTCGGACACGGCTTTGAATATTTCACTGGCAAGGTTATCTAGTTCAACAAATGGGACGCCAGGCATGAGACGACTCAGGTGCTCGAAATTGAAGAGTCCCCAGCATTCAAGAAAGAGAGTGTCCCTTATGCAACGACACTTGTCCCGGGCCAATTCCATGATTAGGTGCATTGCACAATCTCTCTGGATAAAAAGGACAAACAAATTAAGAACCAGATATATAGGCACCACACACGTACAGCAATCAGTCTCATGTGCTAACAGTTACTCGCAACGACCATGCCATTAGTCACACGTAAAAAATGGCTCAATTATTTTGATGGACGCCATGCAGAAATTTTAGTATGAAAACAAGATAGAGAAATGTTCTACCGTCATACACTAGTATTGTTGGTTAACATGATTATCCATCAAACCCAGTTACCAATCCACCACGGTGTGGACAACATGAACATGCCTACCAATCCACCATTGTGTGGACAACATGCCAACTCCAAGACGTATAAGTAACCAACCGTAAGCGTAAAACAGAATTGCATTTTTGAGATTCAAATCAAATTTAATCGAATCCAAAATTGGAAAGTTGACCATAATTTGTGAAATACACCTGTGCATTTTTTATATTCAATCTGTAGTACAAATTCGAGGAGGTGAAGTAATCAACGAAAAGATCATCTTGATGAAAAAACTAACAGATACGGTTTCTAGGCAACATGTGTCGCCTTGATCTATGATACTTGATTCCTTAATTAGAGAGAACGTAAAATTTAAAAGACGAGCTTTCTGCTCTCATCCATAGGGCCATATACGATGATAAACGAATTTGAAATAGATATTCCATGGGTCATAAAGCAAGAAGTCATGGCTCCAAGTATCTTTTTTTTCTTTTCATTTTTGTCTCTTTTCCTTTTTTTCATTTACTTCTTTTAAGAATCAATTGGAGTTTTTCTGGATCCTATAAATCCTCTAACCACCAAATGAACAAAAACCATGCATATACCATTCATGTCAATTTTCACACTAAACGTCCTATGAAATTGTGTTCTTGACATTTCTCTTTACAAAAACAGCCTAAGAGGTAGTTTATTTGTCGAAAACAGCAATTAGTGCAATCGCATGGAACACAAATAACGAAGAATATCGTGAATCAAACAGTTCATCAACAATTCTGTACCGAAAAAAAATTCACCTATATATTTGCACCAACTTTGTCTAAATCCTCGATTGAATCGCAAACGAATTCGAATCCGTAAGATTTTGACCACTTTGTAAGAAACCCCTAGTTAACATATTTCGCTAAAGAAAGGTATACGGATAGAATAAACGTATCTAGAACCACCACAAAAGGGTGACTTTACGTCGGTGATGATTGTTGCAATCCACTTTTCTTTCGAAATATACACCTTTTTTTAACACGTCTTAGGTGAAGCTATGTTCCATGGATTCTTTCAGATGTAACATATCAGTATCGGACACTCACCCCCCATGAATCCCTGTTCAACATATTACCTTAGAAAGCCACCAAGCACACGTATTTTGCAATACGTATCCACTAAAGTTTCATATTGTGCTAACAGTTTTGTTGAAGTAGCAGAGAATATTTTCCTAAGAAATAGAATATTGTAGGTGATTCCCACTACCTTCAGTGGTGGATAATGCTTCATGAGGGTAATGGCGCATTCTGTTAAGACTTCAGATACACCCGCTTCCTACATCCATGGAAATCATATCATCAAAGCATTGCATAGCTGGAAAAAAAAAAAAAACTAGTCTACATAGTACAGGGCCGGCTCTGAAATTTTGGGGGCTTAAGACGGACGTAAAAAATGAGGCCCTTAATAAAACTTAAAAAAATAAAATAAAAAATAGATAAATGATTTTTTCAAAGCCAAATGCATGTATTCGACAAGGAAAAAACCCATACAAATACTAATTTTTATCCTGTTTTCTCTCCTTTGATCTCGAATTCATCTTCTTCCATTTTATTGTGTGTTCAAGGAGATTAGAGTTGAATGATCAAAAAAAAAAAAAAAAAGGAGATTAGTGTTGTAAGTATAAAATATGCATAAAACTTATCGAGGAACCCACCACATGGGAATATTTTCCAAGGGGCGCTACATGAAGACAGCCGCCTGTGATTTGCATTTTCTTTTTCCTTTTTTGTTTCCTTTGATTGAGCGAGTCAGGTTGGGCCCAACCATTGAGCCTGTGTCCCTTAAGTGTAAAATAGGTGGTTTGTGTATTAAAATAGGCCTCTAGTGTTGCTATACCTAAAAAGATTGGACATATATAATGGGTATCCAAAAAAATAGGAAGTCCTAATTTTTACACATTTTTTGGGGGCTTAAGGCACCGGACTCTTAGGCTTTAGCCCAGAGCCGGCCCTGCATAGAAGAACAATGGGAAAAAGACAAAAAGGAGAAGCACAAATCCTTGTAATATACGGACACAGTTTTAAGTTCAAGTAGGGAAGATTGTTATCAGATACCTCAAACATCCAACTGCGCTCAGCCATCCGTACCTATACCGATATAGATGTTGACAAATCACGTAAGCCCTCAAGTACAACATCAAACCTTTTCCGATATCGAGTAGGTCCAAGTATGAAGTAAATTTTAACAAGCCTAGGGGATTCCGATTTCAACGGGAACCACCTAGACGAAAAACGACCGAGAGAACATTTACCTTGGGAATATTCTGATGAGAGTCGGGCTGTTTTATCCATTGCTGCACAAATAGGTGTTTATACTACAGTTACTTTGCCAGTGTGTGAGTGAATGTGAAAATGACAAGAGTACAAGCAGTGTCTTCCAGTCGCAGTTGTAGCAGTTACCTCTAAGATGTTATTAACATCACATTCGTAAAGAAGGCGGAAATCTTCCATTATCTCCCCTTCGGCAACGGCCATTATAGCTTCATTCGCAGTCTATAGAGAATCAGAAAAACCGCAGAGTCACATTTTGCACAAAATCAACAAACTCAAATCAAGCTTAAATTTAATGTCAAATATACATGTACTTTTTCAGATGAACCACAGCCACAGCCACAGCCAAATATCTTATATTGCATTCAGAGGCATACAAACCTTGTATGAGCAGAGTAACGCCTTCGTAAACTTCAGACGCTCAGCATTCAACTCTTCCTGGGGCACAATTTGGATAAAATCTTCCTGCAAAAGGAGCAGACGCTCAGCATTCAACTCTTCTATGACCTTGATCATAGTGTAAGTTGTGCACCTGAAATCAACTGAGGGTTGCCCCTCTTTTTTTGGACATATCATCAAATGCTAAATGAAGACATGGGTTTCTTAACTGCCCACAATCCCACCCAGTGGAGCGGAGTACTGGTTCACCTAAAACCGTAGTTGGGAGGTTCATTACTCATTAGAGGAAAAAATACAGACAGAGTAAAGTCCAAAGAAGAAGGAAGCACGAACCATTTCTCTCTCTCTCTATCTCTCTCAATAAAATTCCCATTTCTTCTCTAGCTATCGATTTGCTGGAGTTACCATCTTGTGTTAGGTGTTAAAATCCAATCTAACTGCGTCAAAATCTGTTAGAGGAGGTTCTATACATTTTGGGCTTGAAGATTTACTGATGCTAAAAAATGTGTGAGACAGCGCAAAGTTGAAATTCTGTTGTCGAACAATTCAGCCGCGACAAAAGCCACTGAACTGTGCAAAGTTTAAAGCATTGCAATACACTTACACTGGTTCGGTCCCGTAAAAGCCGCCAAATGGTGTAAAAAAATTTCTTTTTGCTGCCAACCGATTCAACCACGACAAAAGCCGTTGACCGGTTCAAATGGAAAAATTCAAGTCCGCTACAAGCCGGCGTAAGCAAATTAAAATTCAGCCGAATCGGCCCCACGGGCTTTGTTATTTTGCCTCCCACGGCTAATTACACATTCCATGTGTTCTATAAAATTAAGTTGTTAACAGCTTTAAAAATCTAAGCATTGAAGTGGATTTAAATAGCGGCAAAAAGGGCCATTCATTTGACTTCCTACGGCAAAAATTGTGATATCACAGTGAAGATTCATGTTTGGCCTTAAAAGAAAAAAGAAAAAAGAAATCATCCATGTCATTCAGGAACACAGCCTATCAAGGCCCATATATTCAATCCTTCAAATAATATGAAGTTTGAAATGAAAGATAGGAATTGCTTTCTAAAGCAACGTGGGTGTAGTAAGACTAAAAATCAAGGCACTTATAAAAATAAAATAAAAAAATACTGAGAATCAAGGCTCCCAATAAGTCTTTCATGCAAAAGAATGAGGCAGTACCAAATCATGATTGCATACGCTGTTACTTGTCCCTTCTATGGGGTCGTAGAAAAATACAAACCATTCAAGTCCAAATTCCGAACTCCGTTGACTTTATTCCGAATCAAACTCGGATACGAAAGCAACCCATTCACATGGGCACAGTCACAAACTTTGTGCATTTCAACTGTTCACCAACAAAAAATTCCTAAATCGAAACTACGTTGACTTGATTCCAAACTAAAATCGGGTACGAAGGGTACCCATTCAAATGGGCACAAACATAAATTTTGTGAACTTTACATGTTTACCAACAAAATAAAATGTTCCCAAAATTGGAACTACATTGGCTTGATTCTGAATCAAATGCGGATAAGTAAGCAACCCATTTAAATGCATGCAGTCACAAAATTAAAATGATTTAGGACCGGCATATGATTGGTATAGGAATGGGTGCCAACTTGGTTGAGATGTGCTCTTCTTACAGTGATGCCGCAATTTCTATGTTAATAAATATAATGAACCTTGAAGGTTCACCAAACTACCAAGTAGCCACAGACTCGCTAAAAACAAAAGCACTAAACATCAACTATGTTTGGCTTGATCCCAAACCATGGGTATGTAGGCAGCCTAGATCATTCATCTAGGTCCAGCTCCTAAAATAAATACAAACCAATCCCATTTTATCCATACTATGAAAAGTGGCTATCAACAAAATAATAGTTGGAATCAAAGGGTCTTCTTTTTAACAAAAGATGTAATTAAGAGATACGTTATATGTTAAATGGGTCCGAACCACTTAATAAAAACTCATGTGAGTTCTAAGTGAAATTATGTTGAGCAAAGTGATTAAACTTTTGCCTAACACACTTTCGAAAGAAAGCTAAATAGAATACAAAGAAAAGGTAACACGGTAGGCTAACAGCATGGAAGTGTGAATGAGGAAGAGACATAGGAGGAAAGAAAGGGAAAGCACAAAGCCAAGAACACAGACTAACACATGAGACAGAACATATAAACAAGAGAAAGGTTACAAAGACAGGACCTAGTAATCTGATCTATTTATGCAATCGGTTTCATATAACTGAGAGCAATACATGTATAACTGAGAGCAATCGGTTTCAAACTGGTGGTTTGCTAATGGTTTTTCCAACCTTGAGAAACATGTATGGGAAGTTTGCTTCTATGCAACGTTGTGGTCCCTTTGGTTGGCGAGGAACGACAATATCTTCAACAATTCAACGAAACAAGCTTGGTAGGTGGGGGATTTAGTCAAAACTAGAGTTGCGATGTGGATGAAGGCAAAGTTCGACATCAAGGTCTACACCGTTGAGGAGTTCAAGATTTTCTTAGACGGTATCCGAAAATTGAGATTGTAACCTAGTTTTCAGGAGTGCCTCCAACTGTCGGTTGGATGTGGTTGTAAATTTGGGCTCAGCCAAGCTCTGTCTTGGGTTGTTTCTTCTCGATGTACTCCTTTCAAATTTTATAAAATGTTTTGTTTACCGAGAAAAAAAAAATACATGTATAAATAAGAAGCACGTAGTGTAATGTGAAATGAAACAAATAATCCACAACGTGAAGATCTTGATGGAGGTAATCTAGAAGATTTCTTACCATATCATAAACACTCAATGCAAGCATCATGAGGACCTTCAAAACCTCCCACTGCACCTGATGCAATGCATCGGGGTCTTCTGAGAACACCTTCTCCTCATGTGAAGTCCAACAAATATGTGAGAAACTTCTATGTGCCAAGAATGCCGCCCCCTTACCAACTGTGACAGCGTGCTCCTCACCTTCTATATCTTTAATGCTCGAGAACATAGAATCCTTAGGCAAATCCAAGGACATAAACTTAGTCAAAGCCACAAGAAAGGCCTAAGAATGGAATCATAATCGGGTATAAAGCTAAAAAAAAAAAATTCGGTAAACCCAAGGTTGGTCCCTTAAATATCATAGACCACCAAACAGCACATTGTACAACCTTGAAAGATGGTTTTTCAACACATTAAAAGCATGTCAAAAAAAAAAAACACATTAAAAGCATTTCAAATTACAAGGGGAAGGGGGGGGGAAAGAGAGAAGAAAACTGGAAAGAAAATAAGTGGTTTTACTCTCTTGCAGTTGTGGGTTGTGCTCGCATTGCACGTATTGTAACTTGTAAGACATTTATCCCAATTTCTGTGTCTCTGATAATTCAAAAGAAAAAAAAAACTGCAAGAAGTGAAATGTACGAGGCATCCACAGGAAATCATAACTTGCCTAAGAAAATAGCTACCCTAAGAAATTGCTAGTTCATTAACTATGAATTGCTAGCTGCTAGTACTCAACTCCAATATTTTCCAATCATATATCAGTCCCCGACGCTGAACCTGCAGCATGGCTCATCCATAACAGTCACATTTTTTCCCACACAAGTGACGCAAAATATCAAACTTGGTGTCACAAACTCAGAGTTTCATGTCGGTGGCAAGTGGCAACAACGTAGGACAATTGTGTAAGTATTATACCGCCCACCCAACCACAACTACACACACCCCACAAGTCACATAGACAAAAATGTTAAACCAGAGAAAGCTCAGAAAATAAACTGTGCTTCAATTTACAAGCACAAAATTGCAAGTTCAACATAACACAGATAACCAAATACAGAGATCCAGGGACACATGTGGGCAAAAGAGAGTATATGGATGAAGAAGGGGGGGGGCAAAAGAGAGTAAATGGATGAAGAAAGGAGGGGGGAATTGAAAGAAATTGTAGAATGAGTAAGACTTTTACCACTTCTGATGCCATGTTGCCGCTGCATTTATCTTGTGAAGCAATTTGTTTAAGCCTTTCCAGCCAAGCAGTGGTGGAAGCAATATCCCTGTTACATGGTTGAGCAGAGTCAGGGACGGAGACAAGATTTTACCCTAGCAGTGGCGAAATATTTATTAGTAATAAATTAAAAAGATGAACTACAATATGAAAAGTCATTGAATCTAGGAAAATTTAAAATTACATAACATAAACTATAGTAAATGATGTTTGTGATCATATGCACGTGGCGTACCAAAAAAGACTAATTTTAATTTAATCTATCTACTAAAGTTAATCATCTTGAATTGTGCCTGACGCTCTTTAATATCGTTAAAAGCATCGAAGATAGAATCGGCTTCAAAACTTATAGCTATGTCCTTCTCAATGTATGTGATCAATAAACTTGCCATCTTTCATCCTAGTGTGAAGTCCCCTCCCCCCCCCCCCCCTTAATTTGAACTGTATCTTTTATAATACTTCACTTTGGCCCATTGAATTTAGTTTTGAAATACTTTTTTGGGTATTCTTTCTTGAAAAAAAGATAGAAGATTAAATACTAGTATATAGCAAAAAAATAATGAAAAAAATCTAGCGGTGACAAGTCTATATAAGTTGGAGATAATTTCTTTCTTTTACATATAATAATTACATTTTTTAAAATTCTTGTCGTGGCGGCCGCCGCTACTAGACCCCCCGGTTCCTTCCTTGAGTAGAGTAAACTCCATAGAGAAGCAGAAAGAAATCATTCACACAAACAAAAAAGAACACTTTTCGTGATATATGGATGCAGAAGGGAGACCACCAAAGATTTCCCAATCATCCAACGCAATCATGGACGAAGACTAATGATATGGATAGGACAACGCTGAAACAAAAGAGAGTACCTTGATGGCCTGGCTTTGATCCTTTTACCAAGAGAACATCCCTTTCGGTTAGAATAGTACCCCTGACACAGCTTGTAGGCTTCTTCAATAGCGGCTGAACTTGGTCTGTGTGGGAGGCGGTAAACAATAGGTTTAGAAGACAGTTGGGCAGATGATCCAGGGGTGGCTTCAGGACTTCCAGTCAGCAGTGACAACAAAGACTTCAATCCTACGATTCAATTCCAGAAGTGAGCCAATCTTAACGAGTGTAAAATAAACTCCAATTGTAAGCTAAAGATGACAGGACATAATATATAGGACATAAATACTGAGCTGTTTTTTTTTTTTTTTGGGCTAATGAACTTCACTAATTTGTTCCTGAGCATGGTTGTTAAAATTTTACGATACGGCTTATGATATAATAACGTATTCCGAATCGTTTAATCTAATTATGACGGTATCCAAACCATTTAAAGAAAACCAAAATTCGAAATTCGAATAGAAAAAAGAACATATTTCAATCATGTATCGCATGAGCCTCATTATGATTAGACCCTCCTCGGGAGAGTTGAAATTTTCTATGCTAAAAGCCTATTTTTCATACATTAAACACTTATTTTCATATATCAACATATTCGGAATATTACCATCATCCGGGGGACGACCATTGATGCTCTCTCCGGAAACCTCGCTACCGTTGGTCTCCTTGAGACCGATTTGTGAAGAACTTACAACCCTAGGGTTGTGAATTTCCATCACAATTCTAACCCAACACTGACGACACCAAGCCCTAACCCAAGCTGGGAGGCTCTCTCTTGGTTTCTTCTTCCTTCAGGCAAGTACTCTCTCTCTCGATCGATCGATCTCGATTCCCCTTTTTCTGTGTCTCTCGCAAAAGGAACTAGCGCGCCCCGTGTGTTGAGGGGGCGTCCAAAAAACCCACGTTAAAACCTGTAAGGCCGTAACTTGATACCCACGTCTCAATTTTCTTTTTCCTTTTCCAATTATTTTTGTAACTTCCCCTTTCACCCACGTCCCAATTTCTTTTGGACCGAGATTCCCTGTCCGACCCCAATCCGGATAGGGGCCTGTCCCATTCCTCTCGGCCGTTAATCTCGCAAATCAACGGCTAAGATATGTCGAGCACTTTTTGCTCCAAAAAGACGTCGTTTTTGCTTGGTACATCTCAACCGTTAATTTGCGAGATCAACAGGCGAAACCCACGTCCCCACTTTCTTTGATTTTTTTTCTTTCCCCAGCCCCATGTTCCCTTCCCGCTATTACCACCAAATCCACGTACAACAGGTCCGAGCAATCCTAATATTAATTCTTCCCCCAGTGATGGTGTGGGCACACGCCCCAAAAATCCCGTGCCTTAGGCATAAAATTTCGGGTGCGCCCTTATCTCGTGGAAAGCGCGGCGAAGTGCTTCGCAGATCAGAGAGTCGCCACTCGGGTTTTGCGGTTTGTACCCAAGAAACCGTTCTTTTGAAAACGTTTTGGATCGCGTTTGTTTGATTTTGAAAAAGGCTTTTGTAGACTGGGCCGTCGTCACCTTCGATCTTGAGGTTCGGGAGCCAGATTACGAGAGGGGAAGGGTTTTATGGCACCCCTCTCGCCCAGTCCGAAGACCGGTCTCTACTCAGGCGTTTTATAAAACATTTGCATTTCTCTCTTTATTTGATCATTCTTTTAACCAGTTAGGACGGGGAAGCAGTTAATAGGGATCAAAACTGTAACACATTTGCATTTATGTAAAAAGATGTGACAAGATGTTTTATGGTTGATGAATGTTTGATCTAAGCAAATATAATAGATTGAGAACAAGTTTTTATGGACGTTTTAGACAAACTAGCACACGCTGACTGTGCAATGGCACACACAGGAACAAGCCTGCATGCACTGGACGAACCACTGCATGCAGTCAACACCTGCGTGCACCACTCAAAACTGGCGTGCGCCGGTTAACCCAATACCACAGCTTCTGTTCTCAACCCTCTGGGCTCTGGAAAGGACCAGTGCACACCCAGGACAAACCACGCAGTTTATGAAGGTTACTTAAACTATTACAGACAGATAAATGGGCTTAAAAGCCACCAAATAGCAGAAAACCCCTTAAACAGTGAGGGGAGAATGATCAGAGGCCTGGATGGAAGATCCATGCAAGGGCCAAGCCACTGGGACAAAGATAACTAGCGCACGCCACTAAGGAAGGGCCGCACGCCAGTTCTCTCTTGGTTCCAATGCTTTGGCTATGCACATTCTGGGCTCTGGAACAGGACCAGAGGGACCCAGAAGGCCAAACTAAGCAATAAATATAGATAGGAAGGAAAGCAGTTCTAAATACAGAAAGCTATAAACTAGTTTTAGCATGCAACAGGGTGATCAAAGCTTAAATAATGCAAGAAAACAATGATCCATGATCCCCACGCCAGTGTTGCACATACTACCATGACTGGCGTACGGTATATCACTACTGGCGTGCGCCACTTATCATTGTATACGGTTCTTGAAACTTTGCCAGTATTAGGGCCAGGACTAGTATAGATTACCAGCCTTGACCCTGCCAGCCCCCCTCAGGGGTCAGAACAGAAAGCAGGAGCAAGAGGTATTATACCTTTGCTAGTGAGTTTTGAGAGAGAGCTTGAGCTTGAGCTTGAAGATGATGATGATGGATGTGGATGTGGTGAAGGTTATGGACTGTGGAGGATATGTTCTTCACTTACTCTTTCTATGAGGAAGAAAGGAAGCAAAGAACAATGAAGGAGAAGAAGACAAAGGATGGCTTGACTTTATGAAGCTACCCCTTTCTTAATGGTGCTAACCCTTTGCAAATGAATGCAAAGGGGGTATTTATGGAGGAGGGAGAGGGCTGATCAGCCTGGTCCTTAGGGGCTGTTTGGAGTGGTGAGACATTGGAGGAAGCTCCCATGCATTTAATGCATGGGACTTGGCTTGATGGAAGAGAAAGGAACAGTTTCTGGCCGAAGTAATGATCAGGGGGCTGCCAGCTGACGTCAGGCGGCTGCAGAAGCTCCCGCCCAGCTGGCTGAAAAGGTTGATTTGACTGGTGCTGACTGGCGTGCGCCACTTGTTGAGTGGCGTGCGCCAGAGAGTGTAATGACTGACACGTGGCAGTAGTTCCTGCGCACGCTAGTCCATCACCAGCGTACTCCAGAAGGGTTTTGTTAAGGCCATTTGGTTCTGGCTTGAGGGTTTGACAAGGGTTTGAAACGGGTTTGGACGAGGTTCGGGACGCTCAAAGCTCAAACTCATCAAACAACTCGGTATGTTCTCGACCTTAATCATCATTGGGGAATCAAAAGACCGTAAATAAACTATTCCGAAAAGTCCAAAATAGGGTGTCTACAGTAGCCCCCCTTTGACGGCACTTGGAGCACCATTGTTTTGGTACAAGTAACGTCAAAGGTTTCTAGACACCCTCTCAAGGCTATCCAGAAGAAATAGAAAATGCGGACATGTATTTAAATGTACCGTTCATTGAGAAATTGAAGACGGGCGGACCATCTGAAGATCGTTGGAAGAGAGTTTGAACTCTGTTGGAAAATAGGGATGGGTGGACCATCATTGAATGGTGAGGTGGACTCTCCTGGGGAGTAATCAGCCGTAGATAAATCATTACCGCTGGGGATCAAACCTTCTTCGGCACGAAAAATTCCAACAATCACGGGTAAGTCGCGTCAGGTAGGTTAAATTCCATCTGTTGGGAATCAGAGCCAATCTCCTTATCATGGACCATCCGAGACAGAGCAATACGACTGCTGGAAGATGCGCTAATGGTTGAATCGGAAGTTGGACGGACAGGCCGTCATTGGTTTTGAAGTTGGACGGACAGACCGTCGTTGATTTGGGGTTGGACGGACAGACCATCGTTGATTTGGGGTTGGACGGACAGACCGTCGTTGATTTGAAGGTTGGACGGACAGACCGCCGTTGATTTGAGGTTGGACGGACAGACCGTCGTTGATTTGAGGTTGGACGGACAGACCGTCGTTGATTTGGGGTTGGACGGACAGACCGTCGTTGATTCGATCGGACGATATTCTGATCGCCGTTGAGGGGGTGAACGCGGGCAATATTCTGATCGCCGTTGATCGGGTGAACGCGGGCAATATTCTGATCGCCGTTGATCGGGGTGAACGAGGGCAATATTCTGATTGCCGTTGATCGGGTGAACGCGGGCAATATTCTGATCGCCGTTGATCGGGTGAACGCGGGCAATATTCTGATCGCCGTTGATCGGAGGTGATGACATGGCTGATCATCGGTGATGACATGGCTGATCATCATTGAGTTAGACGACATGGCTGGTCGTCGGTGATGACATGGCTGATCATCGTTGAGTGGACGACATGGCTGAGTGGACGACATGGCTGATCGTCGGTGATGACATGGCTGATCATCGTTGAGATAGACGACATGGCTGATCGTCGGTGATGACATGGCTGATCATCGTTGAGTGGACGACATGGCTGATCGTCGGTGATGACATGGCTGATCATCGTTGAGATAGACGACATGGCTGATCGTCGGTGATGACATGGCTGATCATCGTTGAGATAGACGACATGGCTGATCGTCGGTAATGACATGGCTGATCATCGTTGAGTGGACGACATGGCTGATCGTCGGTGATGACATGGCTGATCATCGTTGAGATAGACGACATGGCTGGTCGTCGGTGATGACATGGCTGATCATCGTTGGATGGACGACATGGCTGATCGTCGGTGATGACATGGCTGATCATCGTTGAGATAGACGACATGGCTGATCGTCGGTGATGACATGGCTGATCATCGTTGAGATAGACGACGTGGCTGATCATCGGTGATGACATGGCTGATCATCGTTGGATTTGAGCAGGGCGGGCTGTTGTTTGAGGATAAAGCTAACCATGGCACGGATAGTTCCAACAAATCACGGGTAGGTCGCGTCAGGTAGGTTAAATTCCATCTGTTGGGAATCAGAGCCAATCTCCTTATCAAGGACCATCCGAGACAGAGCAATAAGACTGCTGGAAGATGCGCTAACGGTTGAGTCGGAAGTTGGACGGACAGACCGTCGTTGATTTTGAATTGGACGGATAGATCGTCGTTGATTGGAATTGGACGGATAGATCGTCGTTGATTTGAAATAGGACGGATAGATCGTCGTTGATTTGAAATAGGACGGATGGATCGTCATTGATTTGGATTTGGACGGATAGATCGTCGTTGATTTGGATTGGGACGGATAGATCATCGTTGATTAGAAATAGGACGGATAGATCGTCGTTGATTAGAAATAGGACGGATAGATCGTCGTTGATTAGAAATAGGACGGATAGATCGTCGTTGATTAGAAATAGGACGGATAGATCGTCGTTGATTTGAAATAGGACGGATGGATCGTCTTTGATTTGAAATAGGACGGATGGATCGTCTTTGATTTGAATTTGGACGGATAGATCGTCGTTGATTTTGAATTGGACGGATAGATCGTCGTTGATTGGACGGGTTCTGCTTGGGGAAATAGCGAACCGGGATGGAAACACGGATCAGGGCAACATGGGCTGCCTGTTGGGAATGGGCCTCAACACTGATTTGATTTGATTTGCCAATGCCGCGCCACGCTGGTTTGGTTTGATTTGATTTGAAAGCCTCCATGTGCTTTGGATTGATTTGATTTGAAGCACTTTCCTGCTTTTGACATTCAATATACAATATGCAACGATAACGTATGCTAAACACATATGTACAAATTTAAAAAAATGCAAGGGCAGACTAGGGCGGCTTCTAGAGAAAGGGACGACACAAACGACGTCCAGGGCAATTTTGACGATTGAGGGCTACCACTGAGCCACACTTTTGCTTTACTGCTTTGATTTGAGTTGCGGGCTTGCAGGTCCAGGTAGATAGCTTTCCAGTTGGTTTGAGCACCTGTGACTTGCTTTACTTGCTTTCGTCTTGGGCCAATGTGTCCCTCTGTACTTGATGACTTGCTGCTTGGACTATGGATGCCGTAGCGGCGCTGTAAAAGTTGCGTTATTCTCGGTTCATTGGAAAGAGGGTATAAACCAATCGCTAATATCCAACTTGTATTGACGAGCGAATCGAGTTGACACACAGACATACGCACACGTGTAGACTGCCTAGCTCGGAAGAATGAGGAAGAAGAGTCCTAGGATACAATGCAGACTCTCCGACACATGGACAATAATGAAATTTTGGGTATTAACAGGCCAAAATCCAAAATATCCCTAGATAGGTGAAACTGACACTCACACACAGTCAAATATGTACAAAGACCTGTGTGAATAAATGAAACAGAGAAGAAAGCCTCGGAATGGGCAATAGACCGGAAAACTAGAAAAAAATGTCGTAAAGATGGACAAAAGATGCAAATGGATGACTCATATAGGCCCGGACTGAAACCGACACCCCCGCACAGTCACATTAGGCACATATGACCTGCACGGTATAGAAAACTTGGCAAGAGCCCTTAAAATCAATTTCGAGGCACCGAAACCTTGGTTTTAACTTGAAATTCCCACCGGGGGTTTAAAATCATTGTTAGGCATGATGGCTGCCAACCGCTGTATGCCGCGGGAATTGGAGAAGCGCGCGCAGGTTTGAGACCAACGCGTGTCACTTTGAGCAAACGTGCGTGAGTCTCAAACTAGCGCGCGTGACTGGAAAGCTGCTCAAACTAGACTTCGCTGAACTTAGAATAAACTGTGAGCCCGTTGGGGCTTCTAGCATTTCGTTCTGCTTTCGATGCTTTAAATATATATATTTTTTTTTAGGGCTTTTGCTCAGCTTTAAAATTGAAGTAGTAGTTTGAAATAAGATTGAAAGATGAAAGGATTCCCCCTTCTGTTTCTTCAACAAAGCTTGTCCTGTTCTTGATCCTTCTCAACCTTTGATATGTACCAAAACGTCAACCATGGATCCAATTGATAGAATATGACCGAGTCTTGAAGAGAGACTGCCTACGTATCCCACATTTGGGGAATCAGGTCAAAACGTAGTTCAGGCCAAGGTTCACTCGTGTGTTTTACCTCTCTTTTTACGCTCTAACTTTTGCCTAGTGCCGCCTTCACAGGTTTTCGGCCTAGCGAGCTTTCGACTTTTGCCTATTTATTTTTGCCTAGACCGCCTCCTTAGGTTTTCGGTCTAGCAGGCTGCTCTAACTTTTGCTGGGCACCGCCCACCCTTGTGGTTTTCGGCCCAACGAGCTTCTCTCAGGGAAAAGTGGCTCTAGAATTGATCCAGGTTGACTAGAGTGTAGAATTTGTTGTCGTCGAGATCGATGATCTTTGGCTGCAGCCCCAGATAAGATGGCTTTTGATAATGCAGGGTCCTGACTGCTTCAGTTGAAAATGCCGCGCTCCAGGCCACTTTTGCGCCTTTTTAATGTGCGCTTGATGGAATGCTTTCTGAGCCTGGAGTGCAAGGCCTGGAGCCTTCTGAGTTTCTACTTTCTGGCTTGACATCCGTTAGCAGAGGTTTTGATGCTTCGTCATCTTAGGGGCGGCGCCAGGCGTGTCTTTTGGGAGACCATGCCAGAACGTCATTGAATTCTTTGACCCCGTCTGATCGAGCACGATGCTCCTTTAGGGGATAGCGTTGAGCCAATTTTTGAACCATCTGGGGGTCTACCTTATCTTTCAAGTTTATTGAAACTACTTCTTCTTTTAATAGGCCGAGCATGCCTTTCGTCTTCCCTTTCGGCGAGGGAACACATTTCCTTGGGGATGACCCCATCGAAATCTATCCCTCCATCGTCAGGGTCGACACAGTTTGTTCAAAAGCCAGCAAAGTACTTAGAAGCAAGATAGTGCATATCATAAAGAAAGCCCCACGGGGTTGCCAAGTATAGCAAAAGACTCGAATTGAGAATAGAAGTTACGACATGGAGGGCCAAGAGGCACAAACTCCGACTCAGAGCTAGACTAAGACGACTAGATAGACATTGTGTCAGACTCAGACTCAAAAGTGTGCAATGCAAGCTAAACGCGATTTGAAAATGCAACTTTTATTGTTACCCTTGGCTTCCTCACAGAGAGGTGAGATCTAGAGGATGTCAGGCCCAAGCAACAGCACTTCAGCTTCCCCATCTTCTTTGACTAAACCTACTCAGTGCTCCCTTGAACAAGGATCCCCAGCTTGTCAGTCCGCTCATTTGCTTGATCGATCCGGCCCTCAACCAGTGCTTTCCCGCTTTCAGCCGCGTCTCCTATTCCACAACCTACGGCCTCGGATTCAGAAGGGATAAACACAGTTGGTTTGGGTTGAGTTTCTGGGGTAAGATAGCGGCTAGGATGGAATATGGTGGAGCTCGGTTTGATTTGAGTGGAGATGGGGTTGATTTGAGTGGAGGTGATAGATACCTGACCAACCAGAGTGTCAGACTTGAGTTGGAGCAAGGAGCTGGAACTGTCATCGGATCTTGATAGGAGTGGGGGTGGAATAGTGCCATTATCGATGAGATTCTGAATGGCATGCCGGAGGCGGTAGCAAGCATCGGTGGGATGGCCAGGTGCTTGATGGAAAGCACAATAGGCATTTGGATTGTGAGACGCTGAGAGTGCTCGAGGTGGAGGAGTCGGACGGAGTGGCCTGAGGATGCCAGCTTCAAGGAGCTTTTCATAAACCGAGGACAAAGGTGCAGAGATGCACGAGAAGATCCTTGGTGGGTTCCGGCGACTGGATTGAGGGCTGGCAGAACTTTTACTCACTCCGCCGCTGTATAGCGCTGTGCTGTCAAGGGCATGCACTCTTTCGGCACTGGGGATGATTTCTTTGTTGCGCATATCCTCCCTTTCGGTACTGGCTTTGAACAAGGAACCAGCGGTCTTCGGGCGGGTTCTAGCTTCATGACACTCAACTAGGTCTTTGAACATGTCTTTTGAGCACAACTCGGTTCCGATCGCAGGAGTGTGACAGGCCTGAAGAGGTTCTTTGACTAGCCCCGGATCCGGCTTTGACATGATGGAGGTGAAGAGGTCAAACAGCCCCTGGACCATAACCATTTGCTTGTCCATTTTCTGGTTCATTTCTTGTACAGCCATCTTCAGCTCAGCCAGCTCTGCTTGTGCTGCCATTTTGGATTGATTATCGAGGAAGGTGATGGCCTAGAGCTCTTCCTTTCGGTACTTTCCTCGACGGTGCCACGCCCAAAGCTAGACAGTAAAGCAATCGAAGGCTCAAGAAGTGTCCCTGCAATAGTTTTATGTTGAAAGGAAAATGAAACAACGGAAAATGCCTGTAAGAGCGTCGTCGGTGTCCTCCTAAACTCTAGAACTAGCAGACAAAACCGTTTTATGACAGCCGGACGCTGCCCAGGTCCTCGGATTTCTTTTCGACAGTGTACCTTGAAGGGATCGACTAATACTAAGAGATGTCGAAACAGCCTAAGTCTTTGACTATTCCGCTTTCGAAATTTCAATGCTGGAATGGAACAACAAGGTGTTTGATGACATGATGCTGTAACCAGGATGGCGTAAGCAGCACTGTGCCGGAGCCTCGAATGGTGTAAGTGTTTAGCACTTTTAACCTGGGTGGTATGAGTATCATGTCATGTCTCCCGTTGTTCCTAGCTTTCTGTTTGAAACCTCGATTGGGTTTAGGCAAGGACTTAGAAAGTCTCGATTTCCCAAAGTCTCGTTGACCCAAGGAATTTGGAAAGTTGATAACGTGCACCATCACGATGCACGACTCGTCATCGGTCCAGGCAGCGCCTCAGCAGGCATAAAACGGGTTTGAAAGAGAGACAACCCTAAAAAGCCGCCCTAGCATGCTCCTACGCAGAACGGTATGAATGTATGTACAGGCATGTGATATGGAAAGCAGTAACACATAGACAGTTTAAGGGGTTAGATGCAAGTAATCCTACCCTGTGGGTTCCTGTCTTAGTTTTGAAAGGTTCTATTGCTTTGTACGCGTGACGAGGCTGGTTTTGGCTAAAGGGGGTTCCTCAGGCTAGAGATGTTTTATACCTCCCATTGCAATGCGTGCAGCAGAGCAATGGTCAAACAGTAATACGTCTCATCATCGTCCAAGGTTGTTGGGCATTCGAGGACCCCGGGCTCCAGTAAACTGTGCCGGTTACCCAAAACACCTCAACGGGGCTGATAGAACACCGATGCAAATGAACGCGTGTCGAAAGAATGATCGAGAGAGAGAGAAATGCGAATGTTTTTGAAAAACACCTTTTGAAGCTTGGCTCACTTCATTAATCGACACTTGGAGAAAACTACACAAGCGAACAATAGTAAAAGCCCCAGTTCGGAATGGTCGGATGTAGAATCATGTTACGTTACCACTCCGTTCTTCAGCAGCGCGGAGCGTACTGTTTTGCCAGACTTTTTGAAAAATTGTTCATTCATGTATTAATTTCCAAATGCAGATTAATGTAATGTCCCCAGCAGAGTCGCCACTGTGGGCACACGCCCCAAAAATCCCGTGCCTTAGGCATAAAATTCCGGGTGCGCCCTTATCTCGCGGAAAGCGCGGCGAAGTGCTTCGCAGATCAGAGAGTCGCCACTCGGGTTTTGCGGTTTGTACCCAAGAAACCGTTCTTTTGAAAACGTTTTGGATCGCGTTTGTTTGATTTTGAAAAAGGCTTTTGTAGACTGGGCCGTCGTCACCTTCGATCTTGAGGTTCGGGAGCCAGATTACGAGAGGGGAAGGGTTTTATGGCACCCCTCTCGCCCAGTCCGAAGACCGGTCTCTACTCGGGCGTTTTATAAAACATTTGCATTTCTCTCTTTATTTGATCATTCTTTTAACCAGTTAGGGCGGGGAAGCAGTTAATAGGGATCAAAACTGTAACACATTTGCATTTATGTAAAAAGATGTGACAAGATGTTTTATGGTTGATGAATGTTTGATTTAAGCAAATATAATAGATTGAGAACAAGTTTTTATGAACGTTTTAGACAAACTAGCACACACTGACTGTGCAATGGCACACACAGGAACAAGCCTGCATGCACTGGACGAACCACTGCATGCAGTCAACACCTGCGTGCGCCACTCAAAACTGGCGTGCGCCGGTTAACCCAATACCACAGCTTCTGTTCTCAACCCTCTGGGCTCTAGAAAGGACCAGTGCACACCCAGGACAAACCACGCAGTTTATGAAGGTTACTTAAACTATTACAGACAGATAAATGGGCTTAAAAGCCACCAAATAGCAGAAAACCCCTTAAACAGTGAGGGGAGAATGATCAGAGGCCTGGATGGAAGATCCATGCAAGGGCCAAGCCACTGGGACAAAGATAACTAGCGCACGCCACTAAGGAAGGGCCGCACGCCAGTTCTCTCTTGGTTCCAATGCTTTGGCTATGCACATTCTGGGCTCTGGAACAGGACCAGAGGGACCCAGAAGGCCAAACTAAGCAATAAATATAGATAGGAAGGAAAGCAGTTCTAAATACATAAAGCTATAAACTAGTTTTAGCATGCAACAGGGTGATCAAAGCTTAAATAATGCAAGAAAACAATGATCCATGATCCCCACGCCAGTGTTGCACATACTACCATGACTGGCGTACGGTATATCACTACTGGCGTGCGCCACTTATCATTGTATACGGTTCTTGAAACTTTGCCAGCATTAGGGCCAGGACTGGTATAGATTACCAGCCTTGACCCTGCCAGCCCCCCTCAGGGGTCAGAACAGAAAGCAGGAGCAAGAGGTATTATACCTTTGCTAGTGAGTTTTGAGAGAGAGCTTGAGCTTGAGCTTGAAGATGATGATGATGGATGTGGATGTGGTGAAGGTTATGGACTGTGGAGGATATGTTCTTCATTTACTCTTTCTATGAGGAAGAAAGGAAGCAAAGAACAATGAAGGAGAAGAAGACAAAGGATGGCTTGACTTTATGAAGCTACCCCTTTCTTAATGGTGCTAACCCTTTGCAAATGAATGCAAAGGGGGTATTTATGGAGGAGGGAGAGGGCTGATCAGCCTGGTCCTTAGGGGCTGTTTGGAGTGGTGAGACATTGGAGGAAGCTCCCATGCATTTAATGCATGGGACTTGGCTTGATGGAAGAGAAAGGAACAGTTTCTGGCCAAAGTAATGATCAGGGGGCTGCCAGCTGATGTCAGGCGGCTGCAGAAGCTCCCTGTGGGCACACGCCCCAAAAAATCCCGTCTTTAAGCGTAGAAATTCCGGGTGCGCCCTTATCTCGCGGAAAGCGCGGCGAAGTGCTTCGCAGATCAGAGAGTCGCCACTCGGGTTTTGCGGTTTATACCCAAGAAACCGTTCTTTTGAAAACGTTTGGACCACGTTTGTTTGATTTTGAAAAAGGCTTTTGTAGACTGGACCGTCGTCACCTTCGATCTTGAGGTTCGAGAGCCAGATTACGAGAGGGGAAGGGTTTTATGGCACCCCCCTCGCCCAGTCCGGAGACCGGTCTCTACTCAGGCATTTTATAAAACATTTGCATTTTCTCTCTTTATTTGATCATTCTTTTAACCAGTTAGGGCGGGGGAACAGTTAATGGGGGTTAAAACTGTAACACATTTGCATTTATGTACAAAAGATATAACAAAATGTTTATGGATGGTGAATGTTTGATCTAAGCAAATATAATAGATTGAGAATAAGCTTTTGTGGACGTTTTGGACAAACTAGCACACACTGACTGTGCAATGGCACACACGGGAACAAGCCTGCATGCACTGGATAGACCACTGCATGCAGTCAATACCTGCGTGCGCCACCTACAACAGGCGTGCGCCGGTTAACCCAATACCACAGCTTCTATTCTCAACCCTCTGGGCTCTGGAAAGGACCAGTGCACACCCAGGACAAACCACGCAGTTTATATAGGCTACTGAGCTATTACAAACAGATAAATGGGCTTAAAAGCCACCAAATAGAAAGAAAACCCCTTAAACAGTGAGGGGAGGATGATCAAAGGCCTGGATGTAAGATCCATACAAGGGCCAAGCCACTGGAACATAGATCACTACCGTACGCCACTAGTAAAGGGGCGCACGCCACTCATCTCTTGGTTCCAGTGCTTTGGCTTTGCACATTCTGGGTTCTGGAATAGGACCAGAAGGACCCAGAAGGCCAAACTAAGCAATAAATATAGATAGAAAAGAAAGCAGTTCTAAATACAGAAAGCTGTAAACTGGTTTTAGCATGCAGCAGGGTGATCAAAGCTTAAATAATGCAAGAAAACAATGATCCATGATCCCCACACCAGTGTTGCACATACTACCATGACTGGCGTACGGTACATCACTACTGGCGTGCGCCACTGATCATTGCACACGGTTCTTGAAACCTTGCCAGCATTAGGGCCAGGACTGGTATAGATTACCAGCCTTGACCCTGCCAGCCCCCCTCAGGGGTCAGAACAGAAAGCAGGAGCAAGAGGTATTATACCTTTGCTAGTGAGTTTTGAGAGAGAGCTTGAGCTTGAGCTTGAAGATGATGATGGAGGGTGGATGTAGAGATGGTTATGGACTGTGGAAAGTGTGTTCTTCACTTGCTCTTTCTATGAGGAAGAAAGGGAGCAAAGAACAATGAAGGAGAAGAAGACAAAAGATGGCTTGACTTTAAGAAGCTATCCCTTTCTTAATGGTGCTAACCCTTTGCAAATGAATGCAAAGGGGGTATTTATGGAGGAGAGAAGGACTGATCAGCCAGCCCTTAAGGGCTGTTTGGGTGTGGTGAGGCTTTGGAGGAAGCTCCCATGCATTAAATGCATGGGACTTGGCTTGATGGAAGAGAAAGGAACAGTTCTGGCCGGAGTAATGATCAGGGGGCTGCCAGCTGACGTCAGGCGGCTGCAGAGGCTCCCGCCCAGCTGGCTGAAAAGGTTGATTTGACTAGTGCTGACTGGCGTGCGCCACTTGTTGAGTGGCGTGCGCCAGAGAGTAGTAATGACTGACACGTGGCAGTGGTTCCTGCGCACGCTAGTCCACCACCAGCGTACTCCAGCAGGGTTTTGTTGAGGCCATTTGGTTCTGGCTTGAGGGTTTGACAAGGGTTTGAAATGGGTTTGGACGAGGTTCGGGACGCTCAAAGCTCAAACTCATCAAACAACTCGGTATGTTCTCGACCTTAATCATCATTGGGGAATCAAAAACCGTAAGTAAACTAATCCGGATGGTCCAGAATAGGGTGTCTACAGTAGCCCCCCTTTGACGGCACTTAAAGCACCATTGACTTGGTGTAAGTAACGTCAAAGGTTTTCTAGACACCCATCTAGGCTATCCAGAGCAGAACATACGAGTTCAATGATAGACGACAAATTTAAAGAACCTGATTGAGCGGATGGATAGAGCGGATAGATCGCTGTTGTCGAGGATGTTTGATGTATAAGGATAAGCCGATGCTGATCTTAACTTCTGACAGCCCGGCCTGGGCGGCTGACTCAGCTGGGGAAGATAGGCCGTGGATTGGCTCCGTTGAGAAAGATACGGTCCTTCGGGTGGATCGTTGTTGACTTGAAGTTGGACGGATAGATCGTCGCTGATTTGATAAGGACAGAACAGGCTGTCACAGGGTGTGGACTCTCCTGGGGAATAATCCATTGAAAGTGACCCAGGGTCACCTGTTTGACTTGACATTGGACGGATAGACCGTCGTTGAATTGATATTGGACGGATAGATCGTCGTTGGTTTGAAATTGGACGGTTAGATCGTCGTTGATTTGAAATTGGACGGATAGATCGTCGTTGAATTGATATTGGACGGATAGATCGTCGTTGATTTGAAATTGGACGGATAGATCGTCGTTGATTTGAATTTTGGACGGATAGATCGTCGTTGATTTGAATTTTGGACGGATAGATCGTCGTTGATTTGAATTTTGGACGGATAGATCGTCGTTGATTTGAATTTTGGACGGACAGATCGTCGTTGATTTGAAATTGGACGGATAGATCGTCGTTGATTTGAGATGGACAGAACAGGCCGTCACTTGTTGGGGGACTCTCCTGGGGGAGAATCCATTTTGAAAGCAACCCGGGGCTACCTGTTTGATTTGAGCTTGAGACGGATGGATCGTCGTTGACTTGAGTTTGGACGGATAGATCGCCGTTGATTTGAATTCGGACGGATAGATCGTCGTTGATTTGAAATTGGACGGATAGATCGTCGTTGATTTGAGATGGACAGAACAGGCCGTCACTTGTTGGGGGACTCTCCTGGGGGAGAATCCATTTTGAAAGCAACCCGGGGCTACCTGTTTGATTTGAGCTTGAGACGGATGGATCGTCGTTGACTTGAGTTTGGACGGATAGATCGCCGTTGATTTGAATTCGGACGGATAGATCGTCGTTGATTTGAATTTGGACGGATTCTGCTTGGGGAGTGACCATCCTAGGTGATAGAACCAACTTGATGACCGTGGGCTGCGATTGTGACCACGGAACGTGAATTGGGCCTCAGGCCCACAAACGACTGGCGTGCGCCACTAGTTTTGTACCGTGCGCCACTTATGCTGAAATATCCAGGCCCAGATCTGGCCCAGACCCGGCCCGGCACTGCTCTTCGTCGATTAAATCTCAGGACACGACTGAGAGACGCCATACCAGTTTCAAAAACTTCCCACAACTTTCGAACTCCTCTCAAATCCTTCCAAAACCTACTCCAATCCTTCCCATCTCCCTCAATCCCACGGATTCGAACACATCCATGGCGGAACCAGGCGACGACATGGGCGGTAATGGTGGCGGCGTTGGTGATCGGTTGAGGGCGGAATCGAATGAGGCCGGAAGGCCATTAGTCGACGATCAACCCACTGTGGGGGCTTCGTCGAGCGTTAGTGCAGTGGTTCCGAGCGAGGAGGGCGGTGGCGATGGCCATGCAGAGGAGGTCGGTGACGGCGACGAGCGGCGTACGCCGGAGGAGGAGGGGCGTACGCCTGTAGTCGTGGGACCAGTGGGTCCACGGGTGCAGCGGTTGGACTCGAGGAGTGGCATAGAGGGTTTTGTGGTGTCCGGCGGTGGTTCGGGTTCAGTCGGGGCCGGCGGCAGCAGTGGCGATGGTGGCAGGGGGTCGCCGCCGAGAGACCCGGCGAGCGGCAAGGCTCCGGCAATGGTAGAGGATGTGGGGGACGTGCCGAGGGTGGATCACGTCGAGCGGATCGAGTTTGAGGCGCCCGCGGGTTCGTCCAGTCACGAGCCGATCATGAGCCGTGACTTGGCGGAGTTTGTGGGTGATGCTGCGCTTGCCCGGTTGATGAGAGAGAGCCCTGCAGTGGTTGAGGCAGTCTTGGCGGCCAGAGAGGAGAGGCTGAGGGAGATAGCCCTGTCTGACGAGGCCGAGAGACTGAGGAGAGAGGCTGAGGCGGCGCAGAGAGACCAGGAGGAGTTGGTGCGGGAGACCGAGGAGGCTGAGAGAGAGCAGGAGGAGGGTCCTGGGGCGTACGAGGTGGCCGTGGACTTAGCGGAGACCAGACGGTCGGCCACTCGTCCCCCGTTCGCTGCTGAGACGTACGTCCCTCCAGAGCCGCACGTGTTCGTAGCGTCTGGTACTGAGAGCTACGCCCCTCTACAGAGGGACTACGACGAGGAGTTGGTGCTGAGGGACCGTGAGCGGCACTTGTCCAGGGGCTGGACCGAGGTATACTCTTTAAAACTCCCCTTTAGTCTTCATTTCGTACTTGTGATGCATGATGCTCGAACCTTTTGTATTCGATTGACTGTGTAGAGTTAGTGATATCTCGACTTGCAATAGATTAGATTGGCTGTAGAGAGCTTGACTGCGCAATTCGACCATAGAATGCCTGTAGATAAGTGATATCGACTTGTGGTACGCCGTGTACTGTACCTCGACTAATAGATTGCCCTGAAATCTGACTTGACTCTGTAGGATGCTCGAACGACTTGAATCGACCGATAGGGTGCCTTGAAAAAGATAATCGACTGAACAATCACGCTTTTGTTGCCTTGATAACTTGAATCGACCAATAGGATGCCCGGTGACTTGATAAATGATTGAATAAATGCCTGAAGCTTGAATCGACCATAAACATAACTTGAAACTCGCATCGACTGAATGAATGCTCGGAAACGATAATCGACTGAATGAATGTCTTGAAACTTTGAATGACTGCCCCAAAAAGATAATCGACTGAATAATCATGCTCTTGTTGACTTGATAACCTGAATTGCTGTACTGATGCTATTTCTGTTGCCTTGGTTGTTGTGATGTGCAGAGAGGAGTGGTTAGTCAGCGGGGGCACGGTGGTCCGGCACACTCGCTCGAGTTGTACTTGAGTTTACCTGCGGGGGCACGAGAGCTGGTGGACGCGGCAGGGTTTGGCGTGTTCATCCCCACGCTGACAGCGGTGCGGAGTGATCACGCGGTGTTGTCTGCCCTGGCGGAGAGGTGGTGGGACACGTCGAACTCCTTCCACTTCCCGATTGGGGAGATGACGGTGACTCCGACGGACTTTGCGGCCATCACGGGCCTGAGGGTAGGAGGGGACCCGATCCCGTTCGACTCGGGGATCCACAGAGACAGGGAGGCGTTGCAGTGGTTCTTAGGGATGGTGCCAGCGGGGAGCTCAGAGATGGTCTCATACGACCAGTTTGTGAGGCGCGTGGAGCAGAGGGTCCCGGAGCTGGAGTTGGCAGGAGGGGAGGTTTCTGAGTTAGAGTCGGCGCAGCTGGCCCGGGTTTACTTGCTGTACTTGTTCGGGGCTACTCTGTACCCGAACAAGAGGTCCACAGTACACTTGTCTTACTTGCCGGCCCTTTTTGACTTGCGGTCGGCCTCTCGGTTTGACTGGGGAGGTGCGGCCTTGGGCACGTGCTACTGCTTTTTGGGTGAGTTCTCTAGAGGGAGCAGGGCAGCTGCTGGGTACTGGAGAGTGTGGGAGGTAAGGAATCAATACTGTCTTTCAATTCCATTCCATACTTGCACTTTATCTTGCATATACTGTACTTCTGATGCCTTGTCGTTTGATTGTTTGAAAATCCTGCAGTTGTGGGCCTACGAGGTGCTGAGGATGTACTCTCCGGAGAATAGGAGTCCGGACCCGAGAGTGCTTCCTCGAGCGATGGTCTGGGGACCACTCCGCGTTGGGAAGAAGAAATCGAAGAAGACGCTTGCAGACTTCCGGTTGTACCTCGACCACTTGACGGGCTCTCAGGTGAGACCCGCTTTTCTATTTGGTAGTTCATGTCTTTGAATTGCTCCAATGCTGTTGCTGATGTCCTTTGATTGCTTTGCAGGTGGAGTGGGATCCGTGGAGGCCTGCAGGGCCTGAGCCTGAGTACCTTGCCCGGAGCAGAGTGGTGACAGCGAGCCGGGTGCTGCTGGAGTCGGCTTTCGGGTGGCGGTGGTACTTGGGCGACCGGGTGACGCGACAGTCACTCGACTCGTCCGAGTTCCTTGTCCCTGGGCCACTTCCGCCTCGTGCTTCGCACACTGGGAGGTACACACTGAGAGAGCTGAGGAGGTTCACTGTTCCTGCTGCTGCGGCTCCCTTTCTGAGACGAGAGCGAGACTACGCCGTTTACCAGAGGCGATACTTGGCTGGGGCGCTTGGGGTGCTGGAGCACAGGGCAGTGCGGGCGGAGGCCTTAGTTGCCGGCGAGGAGAGGTCGGGACGGCGGAGTAGGTCGGGCCGCTCCAGGGAGAGGAGTGAGTTCGCAGAGTCGACCGGGCTCACTCAGCTTTCCTGGACGTTGCCTGTACGTGACCCTCAGGGGGAGGCTGCAGAGGTTCACTTCGAGCCTGCTAGGACTGAGCCGGCGGAGGTCACGGGACCGGTATGATGTACTTTCAGCTTTCGTTTATTCCCTGTTTCCGGTATCATAGTTGCCATTTGAATTGCCTTTGACTTCCAATACTTGTGATTCAGGTGCCGCTTGAGTGGGCGAGGGAGTCCATGCGCTTGATGCTTGCCATGGAGAAGAAGTTCCACCAGATAGCCAGTGGCACTCCCTTGCAGTTGCACTACCCGCCGGCCGCTCCAGCGCCTACTGCGCATCCTCAGGTATAACACTGAATTTCGAATTCGATACTTATCTGCTGTGCATGTTTGTTACAATGCATGTTAGAAGTACCTGCTCTTGATTCCTGTTTCCGCATTTACATATACACTATGCACAATATTGATATTGAATTGAATTGACAATGCAGGGATATGCTAGGGCGGCTTCTAGGCGGCGGCCAGCGGAGCCAGTCTCTCAGAAGGGCAAGAGGAAGGCTCCTGCCACAGTCCAGCGACCGGCGAAGACTACGCAGCGCGAGGCCAGAGGGGTGGTGATAGCCCCTGACAGAGGGTCACCACCGCCTCAGAGAGTGCTGCGGAAGAGGGCTGCTCAGAAGCAGCCAGCGGAGGGGTCCGCGAGGAAGAAGAGGAGAGAGGAGGTGGAGGATGAGGACGAGGACGAGGAGTCCGTGTCCCTCAGCAGCGGCTCTGACTCTGCCGGTGACCCCAGGTACAGGACCACTCAGAGAGACTTAGCTGCAGCTGAGGAGAGTGAGGACGGCAGCGGCGACACTGACGAGCTTTTCGACCAGTGAGGGCTACCACTGAGCCTCAGCTACTTTACTGTCTTTGCCTTTGACACTTGATTTTGATTTTGGGGCCTGCGTGCCTTCTGATTCACGGGCGACTGTTTGCCCTGTACATACTTTAGCTTGCTTTTGCTCGGGCCGTTGTGCCGCTTTGTACATTTCTGCTTTCATTCCTTTTATAGATGCATGCTTTGGATAGTATAATAATTGCTTTTTCAGTTTGTTCGACTTCCATAGTAGTAGTATTGATGATAGAAATGAATGAAACAACCACTAACACCTGACATGCATTGACAAACGTCCTGAATCGATCAACAAACACTAGGATATGTGTAGAACTGATCTAGCTCGAATGAAAGGGAAGGGAAACCCCAGGATACGTCGTGTATCCTTAAGACACGTGGAGGATACGGCAGTTTGGTATTTAGTGGACTGAAACGCCCAATCCTCCTCTGAAAGGGAAACTGACACTTTTGTGAGACCAAAAAGGTGTACCGAGGCCTACACAAGTGGAAAGACTCGAGAAAGACGGCTCAAAGTGGAAAATAAACTGCAAAATGCTCAAAAACGTCATAAAACAGACGTAAGACACCAAAGACGACTCAACATAGTCCCGGACTGAAACCGACACCCCCGTATAGTCACATAAGGCCTACATGACATGTACGGTATGAGAAAACTTGGTACGAGCCCCTCGGTACGAATTTTGAGTCTCCGTATCCTAAATTTTAGGGGATACGGACCGCCGGAGGTTCGAATTCTTCGTTAAGCGTGATGTTTCCGAACCGATGCTTCCCTACAGTCCCAAATACCATTTATGACTTGTACGAGTCGACAAATTTGCTAAACCAGCCCCAGAATTGAAAACGGTTGTTCAACGACAGTTGCTGCTGATTGCTGGTATCTGGTGCAGGTATCACTGGCGTGCGCCAGTAGTTGGACTGCGTACGCCAGTGGTATAGGGTATCCTGCGCACGCTTGTCAAGTTGTGGCGTGCGCCACAAAAGTATGACACAGTGCCATTCTCCTGACCAACTGTCCTTCCCCTGGCTGCCTTTTGTCTCTACCATCCCACGTTCAGAACAGTGGTTCTGGCTCCTCAGAGGGGCAGTGTACTCATTGTAAGGTAGGCTTGGATGCTAGTCCTTGGCAAATGCATCCTCGGATGAAAGAAAGATGCGTACTCAATTATAAAGACGCATGCCATGCACTTACAGAACCACAGCATTTCATTGTCTTCCCCCTATTCAGTATTTCCTCTGCAATTCTTTCCAATGGCGAATCCCATTCCCACCTTAATCCGGCCTTGGTTGACGGAAATGTTCGGCGTCGACTGGTTGAATTTCCAGTACCACGGCCTTTCCTCGTTCCGGTACTTACGGCATGTGCCAGTCCGCCCGGCTCTCTTGAGGGCCGCGCTCCGGTTCTGGGATCCCGACGTCCACGTCTTCCGCTTTGGTGATGACGAAATTTGTCCTACAGTCGAGGAGTTCCAGGCTTATCTCCGGACGTACTCTTCTCCGACGCTTGTCGTTCCGCCCTACCAAGTTAGCATGCCCAGGCTGCTGACTACGGCACTTGCCATCCCCGGAGGTCTGGCCCGTTCCATGTTAGAGGGTGGCCAGGTCCATATCTTGCAGCTGATCGAGCGATATAGTCCCGAGGGTGATCCGGAGGACATGGCTTGGCAGGCGCGGCGCCGCTTTGCTCTGGTAATCTGCCTCTTAGCTGGCTACTTGCTCATTCCTGCTGACGGGCGGGTCAGCCCTTTGCTAGTGAGTGTTGCTCTCCAAATGGGGGAGGGGGATCGGCAAAATGTGATCCCGCTGGTTCTAGCTGAGACACTCATTGGTTTGGACTTGGTGTATTCCGGGGTGTCACGCACCTTCAGCGGCAGTCCGCTGCTCCTTCAGGTATACTCACTCAGCTCACCTTTTTCTGGTTTTTCGCACTTTCTCATTTTACCTCGACTCTCGGTTTAGGCTATTTGCTGGGCTACTCACTTGTCTTTTCGCTCAGGCTTTATCTGGCTTCTTACTTGTCTTTTCGCTCATGCAGCTGTGGCTATGTGACAAGCTGAACTTGTTGCATCCTCCGGAGGAAGGCTGGGAACTTTTTCCGAAGAGGATTCACCAGCGGGAAATGAGGTACCCCGAGATGAATGAGATGGAATGGTTTGCTTTCATGCAGGAGATACAGCCGGATGAAATTGCTTGGAGGTGTTCATGGCTGGGACTGGAGAGGATGACGGTTTTCTCAGATGGTTTTGACAGGGTTGTGATTGCAGGGTTGACGCAGTTCACTTTCTACATTCCAGGCCGTGTGCTTCGTCAGCTGGGTATCCCTCAGGGGAATGTTCGCATCACTGCCGGGGACTTCCGAGTCCCGAATTTCAATGCTCAGACGCTTCATGGGTATAACAGGCGCTGGGCGGACAGGGCCTTGCAAGCGGAGTCTCCGGATTTTACTCCAAGACTGAGGAACGTTTATCGACAGTGGCTAAGAGCAGATGTGGAAGCAAGGGAAAACATTGATTGACTCCGGACCACTTTGCTGTTTTTAGAATAAACTGTGAGCCGTTAGGCTTCTCAGGCATCTGTTCTGTTTTTATGCGTAGTTGTTTTTAAGGCTTTTATGCTCAGCTTGTGTATCAGAAATAGTAATTATAAATAAAGTTGAAAGACGGAGGGTTTCCCCCTTCTGACTTATTAATGAAATGTTGGCTCGTTCCTTGACTTTGCTTGGATCCTGACATGGCAACGGAATATTGACCACTGGATTATTTTGATAGAATGTGACCGGGTCTCAAGGTGAGACTGCCTACGTATCCCTTTTCAAGGAATCAGGTCAGAACGTAGTTCAGGCTAAGGTTCACTCGTGTATTTTACCTCTCCTTTTACGCTCTAACTTTTGCCTAGCGCCGCCTTAACAGGTTTTCGGCCTAGCGAGCTTTCGACTTTTGCCTATTTATTTTTGCCTAGACCCCCTTCACAGGTTTTTCGGTCTAGCAGGCTGCTCTAACTTTTGCTTGGAACCGCCCACCCTTGTGGTTTTCGGTCCAACGAGCATCTCTCAGGGATAGAAGCGCTTGAGTTGATCCAGGTTGACCAAAGTGCTGAATTCGTTGCCGTCGAGATCGATGAGTTGAGCAGCACCCCCGGATAGGATGGTCTTGATAAGGAAAGGCCCGGATCGCTTTGGTCGAAACTTTCCGCGGGCGTCGAATACTGGAGCCCGTATCTCCTTTGTGACCATGTCTCCTTCGACCAAACCTCTGGATTTGACCTTCTTGTCAAATGCCCGTGCAATTCGACGCTGGTAACCTTGAACGTGATACAGGGCGCGGAGTCTCCTTTCATCAAACAACATCAGTTCAACGAATCTCCCGCTGAGCCATTCAGATTCTTCGAGACCACTTTCGACCATGATCCTCAGAGAGGGAACTTCTAGTTCGATAGGAAGTACTGCTTCCATTCCGTAAACTAGGGAGAAAGGAGTTGCACCGGTTGACGTTCGAATTGACGTCCTGTACCCCCATAGCGCCAGAGGCAGCTGCTCGTGCCAATCCCTTGCAGACTCAATAGTCTTCTTGATGATCACTTCAATGTTCTTGTTTGCTGCCTCGACTGCTCCATTTGTTTGTGGACGGTATGTTGTTGACCGGTGGATATCGATGCCGAATTCTTCGAAAAGGTCCAGGACCCTCCCTTTGAAGTGACTCCCATTGTCGGAGACGAACGCCTGAGGAACTCCATAACGGTAGATGATGTTCTTTCGGATGAATTGAGCCACTTGAACCGTTGTCAGAGTTTTGTACGATTCAGCCTCGACCCACTTAGTGAAGTAATCTATTGCCACTAGTATGAACCTGTGACCATTGGAAGCAGGAGGCGAGATCATCCCGATAACATCAATTCCCCACACCGAGAAAGGCCACGGCGAGGTCATGCCGTGTAGCTTAGAGGGTGGAACATGCTGCAGGTTGGCATGGATTTGACACTTGAAACAACGCCGCACATAGTCGATGCATTGAGATTCCATTGTTGACCAGTAGTAGCCTTGCCTGAGGATCTTCCGTGCAAGCATGACTCCACTCATGTGGGGCCCGCAGACTCCTTCGTGAATCTCTTCCATTATCCTTGTTGCTTCGGCCCCGTTGACACACAGCTTGTGCATTCCGCAGTGAGACCTTCGATACAGTTTCCCTCCACAAATGATGTACTGAGCAGCCAGCCTTTGCAGAGCAACCCGATCCTTTCTCGACGCTTCAACAGGGAACTCTCCTCTTTCGACAAAGTTCCAGATATCATAGTACCAGGGTAGGCCATCATCGACATCATCAATGGCGTTGACGTATTCATAAGCGGGCAAATCCCTCTGTTCAATCACAATTGGTCGCATCCGGACCCCTACTGGAAGTTCGATCATTGAAGCCAAAGTCGCCAAAGCATCGGCGAACTGATTCTTCAAGCGTGGAATGTGGGTGAAGGTCACCTTATTGAAGCGAGGAATCAGTTCTTCCAAATCTTGGTGATAAGGCTTCAGCTTTTCCTCACGGACTTTCCAGTCTCCGTTAGCTTGAGAGATCACCAGGTTCGAATCCCCAATTATCTCAAGCTTCTCGACTCCCAATGCAATAGCAGCTTCCATTCCGACGATGCAGGCTTCATACTCAGCTTGATTGTTGGTGACGTCGAAGTTCAATTTGAAAGCGAGCGGGATATGAGCTCCAGCGGGCGTAATGAGCAGTATCCCAACTCCGAAGCCTCTTTGATTAGCAGCCCCATCAAAATAGAGCGTCCACACTTCTTCGACAATTGTTAACACATCCTCGTCCGGGAAATTGAAGTCTACGTCTTCAGGTCCGTCAATCGGGTGGTCGGCCAGGAATTCTGCCACGGCGCGGCCCTTTACTGATTTCCTTGTGACATGTTGGAGATCGAACTCAGCCAGCAGAAGCAACCAACGTGCTAGCTTATGGGTGAGCGCCGGTTTCTCGAATAGATATTTGATAGGATCCATCCGAGAAATCAGCTTCACCGAATAGGCTAGCATGTAGTGTCTAAGCTTTTTGGAAGCCCAAACTAACGCCCAACATGTCTTCTCCAGGGGGGTGTAACGTTCCTCACTCCCCACCATTTTCTTGCTCAGATAGTAGATGGCTTTCTCGACTCCGTTTTCTCCTTCCTGCGCTAGTAAACATCCCATAGACGTTGGTGTGACGGATAAATACAGGATCAAAGGTCGACCCGGTGTAGGCGGCATTAAGACTGGCGGATTCCTCAGATACGTCTTGATAGATTCGAAAGCAGCTTGGCACTTCTCTGTCCATTCGAAACGAACATCCTTTTTGAGCAGACGGAACAGCGGTTCGCAAGTCAGTGTGAGCTTGGCTATGAATCGACTGATGAACTGAACTTTTCCCAGGAAGCTTCGTACCCCCTTTTCTGACCGCGGTGGTTCCATCTCGAGAATTGCTGTAATCTTAGAGGGATCGACCTCAATTCCCCTTGCGGTGATCAGGAACCCCAACATTTTGCCCGCTGTGACCCCAAATGCGCACTTCTGTGGATTAAGACGCACGTTGTATTTGCGGAGCCTTTCGAGAAACTGCCTGAGCGCTGGGATGAAGTCTTCCTTTTCCTTTGCCTTGACAATCATGTCGTCGACGTAGACCTCAACGGTTTTGTGGATCAGATCGTGCAGCAAGGTGGTCTGTGCCCGCTGGAAAGTGCAACCGGCGTTCTTCAACCCAAATGGCATCATCACATAGCAATAAGTACCCCACTCGGTGACGAAAGTTGTCTTCTCTTGATCCTCGGGTGCCACAAAGATCTGGTTGTATCCTGAGAATCCGTCGACAAAAGAGAGCAAGGCATGCCCCGCCGTGTTGTCCACGAGCACATCAATGTGAGGCAAGGGAAAACTATCTTTGGGGCTTGCTTTGTTCAAGTCCCTAAAGTCGACGCAGACTCGGATTCTCCCATCTTTCTTAGGAACTGGCACGATGTTGGCCACCCACTTCGGATATTCGGCAACCCTCAGGAATCCGGCGTCGATCTGCTTGGTGACTTCTTCTTTGATCTTTTCCACCCAATCTGGTCTCATTCGGCGGAGCTTCTGCTTGACTGGAACAGCCCCTGGAGCTAACGGAATTCGGTGCTGCACGATTTCAGGATCGATGCCGGGCATGTCGTTGTGAGACCATGCGAAAACCTCGAAGTATTCTTTGAGCAGATCAATCAGCGCAGTGCGATCCTCGGGGGATAGAGTTGAACCAATTTGCATCATTCGAGGGTTATCCTCGTCTTTCAAATTTATAGAAATTACTTCTTCTTTTAGAGGCTGAGCATGCCTTTCGTCTTCCTTTTCGATGAGGGAACGCAACTCAGCGGGAATACTCCCATCGAAGTCTGTTCCTTCATCGTCGGGGTCGACACAGTTTATATATAATTCAGCAAAGTAATCAGAAGCAGGCTCATTCATTTCATAAAACCCAGACGGGTTACCAAGTACAGTTGACTCGAATTCAAAGTAGAAGCTATGACGTGGAGGGCCAAGAGGCACAAACTCCGACTCTGAGCTAGACCTAGACCGGACAGACTCCGTGTCAGACTCAGGCACATTGTGAATGCATGTCAAGCGTGGAGTGAAAAAGCAATTATTTAGGCTACCCTTAGCCTCTACAATGAGAGAGGTCGGATCCTCGATGACGTCCTGCGAGTCGGGCCCAAGCATCAACACTTCGGCTTCTTCTTCTTCACCAACCAAACCTACTTGAGAGAACAGCATCTCCAAGCTTTCTTGATCAACAGCCATGACCCAGTCTGTCTCTTCCTTAGTCTGGACCAGCTGCTTCTTGAACTCTGCCTCTGCCAGCTTGTCCTTGGCTATTTCTTCTTCATCATCGGACCAGGTGTCCGCAGCAAAGATCTCAAATCCCGGAAGCCAAGTGCCCGTCTCCGGATCCCAGAATGGTTCAGGCTGACCTTCGTAAACAATGCTCCCTCCTTCGCGGATGAAGTAACTACCGGGGTTACCGTAGAGGGTTCGAAGTTTTCCCGCATCTTTCCCCCTTTTAGCCTTCTTGGCCGGAGGTGCGTACCCAAAGCCAGCTCGGCTTTCGGAAGAGGGAAAGATGGGGAATTCAGCGACCCCCTGCTGGTTGATCCCGAGCCCAAGGCCGGGCATGTGGCCCATCTTCCTCATAATATCGATCGCGGCGGAGCTAACGTAGAAGTCCTTGTCTACAGCTACGGTGAGAACGGAGCCTGCAGTGTCAAACGAGAATCCCCCAAAGTCAGAGTCTTCCTCCCCATGTGTGATCCCTAGAACGGGCTCATCTTCTTTAAGCGGGCGGATCCCAGCGTCTCCGCAAATGGTGAGGGTCCCAGTCGGAAGCCCCAGCAAGACTTTCTGGTGGAGAGTCGAGGGCACCGCCATGATATCTGACCTGTGCAACCATGGCCTTCCTAGCAACAGATTGAAAGTGGCTGGGATATCAACCACATGGAATTCCACCTCCATTTCAAAACCCTCGGCGTCGAGCTTGAGCATAATGGTACCCTCGACCACTCGGCGAGTGCTATCGTAGGCTTTGACAGCCAGGTTGGACGGTGCGAGGTCTTTCTTGGCGAATCCCAATCGGTAGGCAACCCTCAGCGGGCAGACATTAATGGCGGAGCCATTGTCAATGAGTACAGTTGGCACCCAGAGCCCCTTGCACTTGACGGTAATGTGCAATGGGCGGTTGTGGTCGGTTCCTTCAACGGGCAGATCCCGCTCGGTGAACGTAACGGAGTGTTTGGCAAGCAATGGCAGGATGAGAGAGACCAATGCTTCGGGGGTGATGTCGGTTGGTACCTTGAGACGGGCGAGAGCCCCAGACAGTCCATCGCGATGCTCCTTTGATGACGCAATCAAACCCCAAACGGATACTGCTGCAGGGATCCTTTCAAGTTGCCTCTGAATCATGTCCCCTTCCGGGATTCCAGCAAGGATGTTCGGAGTGCCTCTTTGAGCCGCTGGATTAGTGGGTTGCACAACGGGAGGATTGGATGAGCTCCCAGCCTGTAAGTTGGCGGGCTGAAAGACTCGGCCGCTCCTCGTGACATTGGCGACATCCCACCAAGAGGTTGCACTGTTGAAATCCCAGAAATCTGCGGGTATGTCCTCCATCTTACGTTTTCCCTTATCAGTTGCTGCAACGGTTGCAGATTGGTCCTGTTCTGAAGTCAGATCTTGTTCCCAGTTCTGCATTGCTAAGTCTTCCCAAAACGTCGGATCCTGTGCTGCGGCTTCTTCGAATGGTACTCCCGGGTTGGTCACAAATGGCGTATCCCAGAAACCTGCGTCAACCAAAGCGGAGTTGACGGTCCACACCTCATTTCCCATATTGACGTCTACCACCTTTTCCTCGTCCCAAAAGTCAGCGGGCAGCGGGTTCGTATTAAGGTCGACGATTTCGTCGACTTCCCACAGATTGTCGGGCACAGCGTCCAAAGTCATAATGCGGCAATCCTCGCGGGAGATAGGCAAAACAGGGCACGGGAGATTCTCATCAATCATGTAGAGGTCGGGGTCAAGCCCTTCCTCGGCCACCTGCTCTAGGGGTTCTTCTTGTTGGAAGTCTCCCTCAGGGTAGAGTGCTTCGTAGTTGGGCAGGACCGCCTCTAGATCATAGTTGGCTGGGAACTGCCATGCTGGCTCGGGATCCCAAAAATACGGTTCCTCTTCGATGATAGGTGCAGGTTCGGCCTGACAGAATAACGTGCGTAGTGACAGGCCATCGAGCGGGTCGGCTTGTACTGCAACCCACTCCTCTTCCAATTGGCCGAGCCATGCTTGATAAGCTTGCAGAGGCATAGGGAAACCCAGATGGTACTGCTCATTCCAGTCGTGAGCCAGTGCCGTCCATTCTCTCATCCTTTCTTCCATTTCCCAGATGGGAGATATCATGTTGACGTCGAGTTCGGTTGGGAATACCACGATGGGCCTTGGGTGATTGATTGAGGTTATATAGTCGGTAGGGTTAAATATGGTGGAGCTAAGGGATATCTGGCCGATTTGGTTATGGTGCTTCGGGAGGGAGTTGGAGATGACATTGGGCTTAGATGGTGGGTTAGGAAGGGTTCCATTATCCACCAAATCCTGTATCGCATGACGGAGACGATAACAAGAGTCGGTGTAATGGCCGGGCATTTGATGGTAGGCACAGAAAGCATTGGGGTTGTGGCTAGGTGGTGGATTTTGAGGGAGTGGAGTTGGGGTAAGAGGTCTGAGATGACCAGACTTGGCCAATTTCTCAAGGACAGCAGAGAGAGGTGCTTCGAAGTTGGCGAAGACACGGGGTTGGTTGCGGTTCCGGGGTTTTTGTGGTGCCTGCACTTGGTTGACATCGGCTGTATGGTTAGAGCTGTGGGTTGTGGCAGTGTTGCTTGCAGTGGCAGCGTTGGCATAGTTGCTACCACCGAAGAGAGCAGTGCTGCTTCCGGTGTACACACGTGGCTTGGATTTCGATGTTGAGGAGGCAGGAGCAGCCTCAGTTCTTGGGATGACCCCATTCTGAAGAGCTTCTTCTATGGCGAGCCCAGAATCGAAGAAGGTTTCCCAGTTTGCTCCTTGTACTAGCACAAGGTTCTTTGCGAAGTCCGGCTGCAGGTTGCGGGAGATGATGCGAATCTGGTCCTTCTCGCTGGGACGATCCGTCATTTTGGCTGCTTTGGCCCTCCATCTCTGAATGAAGTCGGCAAAGGGCTCCTTCGCACCCATCTTGGTTGATTCCAACTCTCGTGTGGTCATTTTAAGTTGGACGTTGTAGCTATATTGGGAGTTGAAGGCAGCCCCAATATCAACCCAGGTCCTCCTTTTGGAAAGATCCAACGACAGAAACCATTGGAATGCAGGACCAGTGAGAGTTTGTGGAAAGAGTTGAGCCATCGTTTCTTCCTCAATCCCATGCAATTTCATGGCGCTGTGATATGCCAACAAGTGGGTTTTGGGATCCCCAGAACCATCAAACTTTACAAAATCAGGCATCTTAAACCTCTCGGGCAGCCTAGCATTAGGAAAAGGGCAAAGACGATCCATGTCTAACCCACCAGCACCTATCTTCTCGGCCTTGGAGACCGTTTCCTCGAGTTTGGCCATCTTGGCAATCAGCATGGCTATTTCCGGATTTGGAGCAGGGTTTTCTCTTTGACGGTTCTCTTCGATCACAAGTTCGCGTTCTTCGCCACCTCCTCCAGCTGCAGCTGCCGGAGGGAGGCGTTCCTCGATTAAGGCACGGAGATTGGCAGTGGAGGCATCGGCCTGATCGGCCCTTTCTTGCATAATGGCCAAATTGCGTTGAATGTCGGCGAGGACCTGAGCAAGAGTTGGAGTTTCAGCCATCTTGAGAGGTTCGACCTTGGCTTGGAAGGGCTGTCGAGGCGTAGAGGATGGAGTGAAAGGTGAGGCCTCTCCCAACAGAAAACAATCCGGAGCTTCCGTCGTGGCAGACTCAGAAACAGACCCACCCAAATCTTCTCACAGACAGACCCGGCGGACGTTCTCAAGTAGGTTTGGCTCTTGATTCTGAATCTGTACGGTGCGATGGCTAGACAGTAAAGTAGAAGGGCTCAGTGACAGCCTGCAGCAATTTTATTTGAAAGAGAGAATGAAAAATGCTCAACGTCGTCGGTGTCCTCCTAGACTCTAGAACTAGCAGACAAAACCGTTTTATGACAGCCGGACGCCGCCCAAGTCCTCGGATTTCTTTTCGACGGTGTACCTTGAAGGAATCGACGAACACTAAGAGATGTCGAAACAGCCTAAGTCTTTGACTATCCCGTCCTCGAAGTTTCAATGTTTTGGAATGGAACAACTTGGTGTCGACGACATGATACCGTAACCAAGGGGGCATAAGCAGCACTGTGCTGGAGCCTTGAATGGTGTAAGTGCTTAACACTTTTAACCTGGGCGGTATGAGTATCATGGCATGACTCTCGTTGTTCCTAGTTTTGCGTTTGAAACCTCGATTGGGTTTTAGACAAGGACTTAGAAAGTCTCGATTTCCCAAAGTCTTGTTGACCCAAGGAATTGGAAAGTTGATAACGTGCACCATCACGATGCACGACTCTTCATCGGTCCAGGCAGCGCCCTAGCAGGCATAAAACGGGTTTGAAAGAGAGAAACCCTAAAAGCCGCCCTAGCATGCTCCTACGCAGAACGGTATGGATGTATGTACAGGCATGCGATATGGAAAGCAGTAACACATAGACAGTTTATGGGGGTTAGATGCAAGTAATCCTACCCTGTGGGTTCCTGTCTTAGTTTGGAAGGTTCTATTGCTTTGTACGCATGGCGAGGTTGGTTTTGGCTTAGAGGGGTTCCTCAGACTAGAGATGTTTTATACCTCCCATCGCAATGCGTGCAGCAGAGCAATGGTCGAACGGTAATACGTCTCATCATCGTCCAAGGTTGTTGGGCATTCGAGGACCCCGGGCTCCAGTAAACTGTGCCGGTTACCCAAAACGCCTCAACGGGGCTGATAGAACACCGATGCAAATGAACGTGTGTCGAAAGAATGATCGAGAGAGAGAAACGAAATGCTTTTCAAAAACGCCTTTTTAAGCTTGGCTCACTTCATTAATCGACACTTGGAGAAAACTACATAAGCGAACAATAGTAGAAGCCCCAGATTGGAATGGCCGGATGTAGAATCCTGTTATGATACCATTCCACTCTTCAGTAGCGCGGAGCGTACTGTTTTGCCAGACTTTTGAAAAATTGTTCATTCATGTATTAATTTCCAAATGTTTGATTAATGTAACGTCCCCAGCAGAGTCGCCACTGTGGGCACACGCCCCAAAAAATCCCGTCTTTAAGCGTAGAAATTCCGGGTGCGCCCTTATCTCGCGGAAAGCGCGGCGAAGTGCTTCGCAGATCAGAGAGTCGCCACTCGGGTTTTGCGGTTTATACCCAAGAAACCGTTCTTTTGAAAACGTTTGGACCACGTTTGTTTGATTTTGAAAAAGGCTTTTGTAGACTGGACCGTCGTCACCTTCGATCTTGAGGTTCGGGAGCCAGATTACGAGAGGGGAAGGGTTTTATGGCACCCCCCTCGCCCAGTCCGGAGACCGGTCTCTACTCAGGCATTTTATAAAACATTTGCATTTTCTCTCTTTATTTGATCATTCTTTTAACCAGTTAGGGCGGGGGAACAGTTAATGGGGGTTAAAACTGTAACACATTTGCATTTATGTACAAAAGATATAACAAAATGTTTATGGATGGTGAATGTTTGATCTAAGCAAATATAATAGATTGAGAATAAGCTTTTGTGGACGTTTTGGACAAACTAGCACACACTGACTGTGCAATGGCACACACGGGAACAAGCCTGCATGCACTGGATAGACCACTGCATGCAGTCAATACCTGCGTGCGCCACCTACAACAGGCGTGCGCCGGTTAACCCAATACCACAGCTTCTATTCTCAACCCTCTGGGCTCTGGAAAGGACCAGTGCACACCCAGGACAAACCACGCAGTTTATATAGGCTACTGAGCTATTACAAACAGATAAATGGGCTTAAAAGCCACCAAATAGACAGAAAACCCCTTAAACAGTGAGGGGAGGATGATCAAAGGCCTGGATGTAAGATCCATACAAGGGCCAAGCCACTGGAACATAGATCACTACCGTACGCCACTAGTAAAGGGGCGCACGCCACTCATCTCTTGGTTCCAGTGCTTTGGCTTTGCACATTCTGGGTTCTGGAATAAGACCAGAAGGACCCAGAAGGCCAAACTAAGCAATAAATATAGATAGAAAAGAAAGCAGTTCTAAATACAGAAAGCTGTAAACTGGTTTTAGCATGCAGCAGGGTGATCAAAGCTTAAATAATGCAAGAAAACAATGATCCATGATCCCCACACCAGTGTTGCACATACTACCATGACTGGCGTACGGTACATCACTACTGGCGTGCGCCACTGATCATTGCACACGGTTCTTGAAACCTTGCCAGCATTAGGGCCAGGACTGGTATAGATTACCAGCCTTGACCCTGCCAGCCCCCCTCAGGGGTCAGAACAGAAAGCAGGAGCAAGAGGTATTATACCTTTGCTAGTGAGTTTTGAGAGAGAGCTTGAGCTTGAGCTTGAAGATGATGATGGAGGGTGGATGTAGAGATGGTTATGGACTGTGGAAAGTGTGTTCTTCACTTGCTCTTTCTATGAGGAAGAAAGGGAGCAAAGAACAATGAAGGAGAAGAAGACAAAAGATGGCTTGACTTTAAGAAGCTATCCCTTTCTTAATGGTGCTAACCCTTTGCAAATGAATGCAAAGGGGGTATTTATGGAGGAGAGAAGGACTGATCAGCCAGCCCTTAAGGGCTGTTTGGGTGTGGTGAGGCTTTGGAGGAAGCTCCCATGCATTAAATGCATGGGACTTGGCTTGATGGAAGAGAAAGGAACAGTTCTGGCCGGAGTAATGATCAGGGGGCTGCCAGCTGACGTCAGGCGGCTGCAGAGGCTCCCGCCCAGCTGGCTGAAAAGGTTGATTTGACTAGTGCTGACTGGCGTGCGCCACTTGTTGAGTGGCGTGCGCCAGAGAGTAGTAATGACTGACACGTGGCAGTGGTTCCTGCGCACGCTAGTCCACCACCAGCGTACTCCAGCAGGGTTTTGTTGAGGCCATTTGGTTCTGGCTTGAGGGTTTGACAAGGGTTTGAAATGGGTTTGGACGAGGTTCGGGACGCTCAAAGCTCAAACTCATCAAACAACTCGGTATGTTCTCGACCTTAATCATCATTGGGGAATCAAAAACCGTAAGTAAACTAATCCGGATGGTCCAGAATAGGGTGTCTACACTCCCGCCCAGCTGGCTGAAAAGGTTGATTTAACTGGTGCTGACTGGCGTGCGCCACTTGTTGAGTGGCGTGCGCCAGAGAGTGTAATGACTGACACGTGGCAGTGGTTCCTGCGCACGCTAGTCCATCACCAGCGTACTCCAGAAGGGTTTTGTTGAGGCCATTTGGTTCTGGCTTGAGGGTTTGACAAGGGTTTGAAACGGGTTTGGACGAGGTTCGGGACGCTCAAAGCTCAAACTCATCAAACAACTCGGTATGTTCTCGACCTTAATCATCATTGGGGAATCAAAAGACCGTAAATAAACTATTCCGAAAAGTCCAAAATAGGGTGTCTACAGATGGTTTCCATGATTCATATTTGTTCATGAAATTTTAAGTAGCAAGTTCGGCTCCGTTTGTTACGAGAATTGCTTCGTGAATTTTTTGGGTACTAAGTATGGCTCTATTTGTTACGAGATTTTGTTCACGAATTGCATGCATATCAATTGCTCAAAGGTTGATTTCCATCTCTAAAGTACCTACACATTATGGAGAATTTGATCATGATATTGTGAGATTTTGTTAATCCTTTATGTGCGAATTCTTTTGACAGGTTTAAGATTTTGACAATTGAAAGCAATTCAGATCTCGCACTGCTCAATTCTGCTACCCACTAGGTATGATTTTCTCTCTGCGTCTGCGTCATCTACTGTAGTAGCGATAAGTTAAGAATGCCCAAAACTCAATGCTCCCATTTCCCGGTGTTCAATGAAATGTAAGAAAAATAATTTAATATTTTTTCTAGTCAGGTGTTCGATGCAAGTGAGCATTAGTCTCATTTTTTATGCACCAAAAGACATGTGTGGCGAAAATTAAATTTGGGATACCCCGTAACAATGATTCCGTGCATTAAACGGGTACAAACGCTAGTATATATTATACAGGGACGTGATTTTCAATTCCCACAATACTAGGGATATACATGGACGTGGTTTCCAATACCCACATTAAGAGCGGTAAATCTGTCCACACAGATAATCTGTGCACAGATTTTATTGTGAGGCCCACCACGAGTCCCACACAAACGATCCGAGCCGTTCATTAAATGTACAATATTTTTTCAAGGGTTCCTATAAAAAATCAGCTCAATCCAATACCTATAAGTGCTTGATCTAATCATCTAATTTTTCATTACCTGAAAATCTGAACGAAAATTTAGATAATTGGATCGAGCACCTATAGATATTAGATTGAGCTTATTTTTTACGGGGACCCTTGAAAAAATATTTTGCATCTAATGAACGGCTCGGATCATTTGTGTAGGACCCGTGGTGGGCTCCACAACAAAATCTGTGCACAATCTGTGCACAGATGTATGTGTGGTTAGCAGGGAGCATCTCCAAGAGCCTCAAGCTCTTTCTCGGCTAATTGACTAGGAAATCCTCCAAAAAGTAGTTTAAGCTAGCCACCAAATGTTGAGGTTCCCAACAGGCTCAAGCTGTTTTTCGGCTTTTGTATCTTCTCCAACTTGAACCCTTGTTTTTTGACCGACGGCAACCAACGACGCACAACGACGACCCATCGAAGCCCAACGACGGCAACTGATCTTACCTTCGGCGACGACCCGAACGACGGCAACTCTTCTTATACCTTCGCCGACGACCCCAACGATGCCTAAAGACGGCCCAACGGCGGCGACGACGGTCAGATCCAGCGTGAAAGAGTTCAATCTAGGTTTCTGGCCAAAACCCATCGTTCAATCTAGGGTTTCCGGCCAAAACCCGACCACCACCATAGCCTTCGCCGTCGATTTGGAATGACAGAGGGATGGAGAGAGAGACCCAGCGTGAGAGAGAGCAAGAGTGACAGAGAGAGGGATCGAGAGAGCGCGAGAAGCCCAAGCGAGGGTTCCGTACTTGCTGGTTCGGGCGAGGTTTCCACACCTCGCTTGCCATGGCAAGGTGTGACGCGAGTGGAGGCGGATTTGAGGGTTTTGCTCGGGTAACAGGCGAGGTTGAGGGATAAGAGACTCTGCTGGAGATGCTCTAATAGGCATTACGCAAATCCCCCCCCCAAAAAAAAAAAATTTTGTTTCTCTCTATCCTTCTCTCTCTAGATCGAGAAAGAGAAACTAGGGGTGTACACGGTCCGGATTGGTCCGGTTCTCTAGAAAACCAGTAACCGGACCATTTCAAACGGTTATAGAAAATTGGGAACCAGAACCTAACCAATATATGCATGTAACCTAACCAGAACCAAACCGTAAGACCGGTCCGGTTTTGGTTCGGTTCCGGTTCTATCCAATAAGTATCCAAACACTTATTCACAATTAAATATGAACTCATAAAATTAAAGAAATAGGAAGATAATCTGCTGGAATAGAAAATTAAGGAACAAAATAAAAGCTTTCCTAACAAATGAGATTTCATCTCTAAATAAACTAAGTTTAGCAAGGAAAAGATTAACCTACCAAATTCAAATACATATTTAATTACCCACATATGTATTTCTATATTTATCTTAGTTTTAAACGGTCCGGTTCGGTTCTAACTACGGTTCATTAATTGAGAACCAGTAACCGAACCAAAATTAACGGTTCTTATTTTTTTGGAACCATAACATGACCGTAGAACCGCAGAACCAGACCAAATAGGACGGTTCGGTCCGGATTGGACCGGTTTTACGGTTCGGACGGTTTTCTTGAACACCCCTACGAGAAACCTATGTATCCACCGTCGCCAATCACCTTTACCGTCTCCACCCCACCGTCGCCGATCAACCCCACCATCGCCGTCAATGTACCCACCATTGCTGTCAATCCCATAGTCCACTTTCCCAATCCTTATCTCGTTCAAAACGGGGGGGGGGGGGGGGGGGGGGAAGGGAGTGGAACGTTGTCGATTGAGAGAAGATTTCAAATACATAAACCCTCTCTCGCTCTCTCTGGATCAACAGAAGCCACATCGAAACAGCAGGGCGGTGTATATACAGAGTCATTTTCAAATGAGAATGTCCTTATTTTAACTAAAATAAGGAACTCCCCATTTCTCCCATTTTTCGATCGAATTTCGATGACCCGAACCGCTCAATGTGTACAGAACGTGATTTTAAGGGTATCCGCTAGAAATCGGCAAAAAAAATGACCGGAAAGGGTTTCATCCGAGCAATTTTTGTTTGAACCGTTTGATAAAAAATAATCAAAAACTGCTCGGATGAAGCCCTTCGCGGTCATTTTTTTCCTGATTTCTCGCGGGTACCTTTAAAATCACGTTCTGAACACATTGAGCGGCTCAGATCATTGAAATTCAATCGGAAAAAAGAAAGGTCCGTATTTTATTAAGTTAAGGTGGTCCTTACAGGAAGTTGACTGTGTATATATATATATATATATATATCATTTTAAATAAAATGCGGACGTCCCATTTTCGATGATTTGAGCTGCTCAATGTGTTCAGAACGTGATTTTAAGGGTACCCGCGAGAAAATCAGCAAAAAAATTGACCGGAAATGGCTTGATTTGAGCAATTTTTATTTGAACCGTTCGATAAAATAGAAACAAAAACTGCTCGGATCAAGCCATTTCCGGTCTTTTTTTTTGGTTGATTTCTCGCGTGAACTCTTAAAATCACGTTCTGAACATATTGAGCGGTTCGGATCATCTCAAATTGGTCAGAAAATGGATGTCCTTACCGTAATACGGTAAGGGCACCCTTATATGAAGATTCATGTATATATATATATATATATATATATATATAGTCCCCTTCCTATGAGGGCGTTCTCATTTTAAATAAAATGTAGTTTTTATTTGAACCGTTCGATAAAAAATAAACAAAAACTACTCGGATGAAACCCTTCCTAATCTTTTTTTTTTGCTGATTTCTCACGGGTACCCTTAAAATCACGTTCTAAACACATTGAGCAGCTCGAATCATCGCAAATTGATCGGAAAAGGGGCGTCCTTAATTTAATACGGTAAGCGCGCCCTTATAAGAAGTTTTATGTGTATGTATATATATATATACATATATATACATACACACACACACACATACAAATAACACAAACACATACACAGAGTCAGAACTACTATGGGGCTTATAGGGGCCATACTCTTTTCATATTTGTATTATTGTTTATACTCTCTCTGTCCCAGAAAGTTTTTTTTGTCCACAAACTTAGAACCTAAAAAAATGCTTTTTCAAAAAAAAAAATATATATTCAAACTCTCTTTCTCGCCAATTACTGGAAATCCATGTGTTCTTTAAATTTTTGCAAAAAGTGAAAATATAACTTTTGCCGACACAAAGATGTCCGAAAGATTTATCTTTTGGCGATGCACATTCTGTCGCCAAAAGTTCTCCTTGAACTTATCATTGACAAAAAAATGCCGTCACCAAATTATTGAACTTTTGTTGATGCACATTTCGTCGTTGAAAAAAAATTTTGTCGAAAAAAATTCCGCAGGAGAATATTTCCTGCCAACCTTACTATTGCCGACGCACTTATTTGTGTCGCCGGAAAATCTACATTTACCAACACGGACTAGTTTTGCGTTGGCAAAAGCTTACTTTTGCCGACAAAAAATGCATTGCATCGGCAATCTGGTCGCCTTTGGTGCATTTTCTTGTAGTTAATCAAGTTTAGCTTCTTGTTGTCCTTTATTTTCCTTGTCTATTTATTTCTTCATTTCGTCTTCTGCTTCGAGTGCGGCTCCGAGTATTGCAACCTCAATAAGTATCACTGAAGTCACGCCTCCAATAAGGCTCTCAGATGTTAAAGTTTCAATGATTGCAACACAGGTAGCTATCACTAATGTCACGTCTCTGATTATTGCAACTTCAGTTGCATTTGCATCATATTGATTGGCAGCCATCTACATAAATGATAAAATTCAAACACAATTATTGGAGAAAATTAAGTACAGAAGTACCACAATTATTCTTTCATTTGCATGTGTAATCGTAGTGTCGGATATGGATAAATTACGGGTTAGAGCGGAAAAATAAGAACAGACCATATACACATCAAACTATGTACAACGACCTATACACAATCAAGCCACAAATCAAGCACAATCTAACAAATGGCAGATGTTGGAACTTGTGGCTCATATATGAGAGGTACCGAGAAGTTCTACATAAGGGTCAGTTGCAAGCGTAGTGGAGTGGAGCGAAGCACAATGAAGCGGAACAGAACGGAGCGAAGTGGAGTGGAGCGAAGCGCAATGAAGCGGAACAAAACGGAGCGAAGCAACTAGCCCTTCATGGATCCAAACTAGACTGGGCCGAAGGCCCAGGCGTTCCATAATTTAGGGTTTAGGTGTTATTAAGGCAGGAATAGAGAAGGTATAAATATACTCTGTTATAAAATCCTATGTACTGTGATCATCAATAAAAGACTGCTCTCTCGCTCCCGTAGATGTACCTGATTTTGGGAAACCACGTATATTGCTGTGTCGGGTGGCAAACCTCAGAAAGGTTTCTCGGATGGCAAACCTCAAATCCGAGTGGCGACTCTTTCATTTTTCAAAAACTACATCTCTATTTTCGGGCCATCCGAATGCCTTCCGGGCGGGTAGCCCACAGAAGGCCGACGGCCGCAGATAAGTGGCTGGCCCAAACGTCTGGGGGAACCCATGCAATAGATCGACAACACCAAAATGGCTTCAGGGCATCGTTCGATCAAGATGCTCGGCGATTCCTCGAGATTTGTTACTGTCATTCACTACAGAAGGAGGAGGAGGCTCTGCTCTATCTACCTGCTCCTTCGCCATTGATGCTCACGCAAATCAAGTATGAGAGAGAGAGAGAGAGAGGGGGGGTTGTTGCGAGTGTGTATATGTAACACAGGGAGAGAAGGGATTTTATGGATACGTATATTGGAGCTAATTTCCGTTACTAGTAAGGAAATTGTTATGGGGAAATATACAGAGATTCCATTTAAGAGTTTTAACTCACAAGAAAATAGAGTAATGTCTAGAATAGAACCTTTGAAACACAATCCTAGGAAATCTTATTCAATCCTTCTGGAAACCACCACGTGGTATTGTCAAAGCCGCTTTTGCACTACACAATTGGTTTGGATTCATGGCAAATGTATAAGTTCCACCCCAATATATGATGAAAAATGGATCTAGGGCACCACATGGTTGTTTCCGATGAGCACTGAATAATTTCTCTAATTCCAAAGTCAAAAACTTATTCAACAAGCCACAAGTAACTGAAATAAAACTTAATAGAAATACTTAACTAGTACTATTACCATTCAAATCAGAAAGAGTCTACTTTAGTTTAATTCAACAGAACAAGAAAATGCAAAAAAGTGGTATTGTCGAGGTCACTTTTGCACCACATATTTGGTGTCGGTTCACAACAACTATGTAAGTTTCACCCGGCCAATGTATGGTGAAAAATGGGTCTATGGCTCCACGTTGTTATGTCCGATGAGCACTAAATGATCTCTCTAAATAGAATGTCAAAAACTTACTCAAATGTAAGGAAGAGCCACAAGTAACTTAAATGGAGTAAAACTTAACTAGTACTATTGCCTCCCCAAAGAAGAAAGAGTTTATTTTAGTTTAATTCAACAGAACAAGAAAATGCAAAAAAGTGGAAGCAAGCAAATTATTAAGGCTGATGATGATGATGCAAATCATGAAGAAGCTCTCTGTAGATCTCCAATGATGCCCTAGCAGCACCGAGCTCGTACATCAGCTGGCTTCTCTCTTCCTCCCATCCATGGACAACATCGAGTTTAGCTTTCAGTTGTCCGGTAAATTCCTCATCTGTTTTGTTGTTCATTTCATCATTTGCTTGCACTTCTTCCTTTGATTCTTTCAAGCCAAGATCAAGTTCGGCTTCCTGTTGTCCGGTATTTTCCTCGTCTATTATTTTGTTCCTTCTGTATTTTGCGTGCAGTGATTCCACGGCTACGTATATTGCAACCCAGAAGGCTAACATTGGAATCGTGACTTGCATAGCGCTCCCATATCTAAAAGTTTCAATGATTCCAACCCCGGTAGCTATCACTAATATCGCGGTTCCAAGTACTGCAACTTGAATTGCATTTGCATCATTTCGATCTTTAGCCATCTACATAAAGAATAAAATACAAACACAATTATTGGAGAAAATTAAGTACAGAAATACCACAATTATTGTTCCATTTGCATGTGTAATCGTAGTGTTGGATATGGATAAATTATGGGTCAGAGCAGAAAAGAAAAAACAGACCATATACACATCAAACTATCAAATTGAACACGTACGTACGCTAGATTGGAAGAACAGAACTACATACTTTGTTTCATTGTGATCCATGTGTTCCGGATCCTTTATTGACCTCTCCACGTGCGAGTCGAGGGTCGCACGTGAGGGGGACTGTTAAACTTAATCCCACATCGCTCATCTAAGCCACCCAAGATTGGTTAATAAAATCTAGAGGTTGCTCCACCTATTGCCAGTTGGTTTTAGGTTGGAATCTAATATGGTATCAGGGTTAGGTCTTGGGTGGCCTCACCTCACGTGGACAAGTCTCCGTCATCCGAGTCAATCGTCTCACCTCATCAATTCATACATTCACGTGCATCCAGGCTACATGTGAGGGTCGTCCAATTCAAATCTCCTGGTTTCCTCAATTCGTACCTCCACGTGCATCCAGGTTCGTGAGGAAGGAGTGTTAGACTTCATTTAAGCCACTCAAATTTAGTTAATATATTGTAGAGGTTACTCCATCTATTGTCAACTGATTTTATGTTGAAACCCTCCAAGAAATTTAACAGCAATATATCACTTTATTACAACCTTCAAAAAATTTCAGAAAACAAACATAAGACCAATAATTAATTGTCTAAACCCAGTTTCCCCGACCACTTGTTATTTTGTTTAGAAAAATTGCCGTACCACTATAATCCTGTCATTGTCATTCCTCGTATTCGGTTTTCATATTTGTGCTTCATAGCTTGACATGCAAATTGAAGACGTACGTACGTACGTACGCTTATGTATGTATATAGGGTTTTGATGCATGTGGGTATACGTACCATTGGTAGAAGTGGTGTTGAGGAGATGAATGCGATGAGGTAGAGAGAGTTGGAGAGAATAAGAAAGAAGACGCCTGCAATCAAGAAGCTGTTGTCCCCACCGAATGGGGGAACCCAGTAGAATAACACGAACAAGGCTACGAGTCGTTCCATCAAGAACGCCTGTCGCTCAATTAGGTTTTCGGCGATTCCTCGAGGTTCGTTCCTACCATTCGCTAAAAAAGGTGGAGGCGGCGGCACTGCACTATCTGCCTGCTCCTTCGCCATGGATGTTCACCCAAATCAAAATATGAGAGAGAGAGAGAGAGTTTTCTTGTTGAGGGTGTGTGTATAAGTATAACACGGAGAGAAGAGATTTTATGGATATGCATTGGAGCTAATCTCCGTTGCTGGTAAGGAAACCGTTATGGACAGGGATTCCATTCCAGAGTGTTTTTTTTAAGGCGATATACATCAGTTGGGGTTAGGGTTAGCACGTCCAAAGGCCCTAGCACCAGAAGCCCCGAACCTTGTGGGACTCGAACCATAGTCGCCACTGGGAGAGAGAGATGAGTTATCAACTTCACTTAGAGGGGTTCTCTCCCATTCAAGAGTTTAGACCCACGAAAAATAGAGTCCTGCCTGGATTAAAAAACTTTTAGAAACACAATTCTAAAAATCCACTTTCACCCTTTGCGGTTTGGGTCGGATACTCCCCTATAGTTCAAAAGTGTGCACATAATACCTAATTTCGTTCATATTAATGTCAGGTGTGACAGGCGCAATTAAAGTCCGATATGCCCTCATCTTCTCTCTTGATTCATCTTCTTCATTGAATCCAACTAATCCATCCTCTGTGTCAAAAATTGTATCTGAACTGTTGATGTTGTAGAGTTTGACGAGTACTACATTCATACCAAAATTCAAGTCGATTAAAATATGAAAACCTCATGGTTGAATCAAATTTATTATGAAGAAAATTTTCAAATTGAAATTTACCATTTATTTTAACAAGAATTAGAGATCACTGAGTTATTGATATATATCTGACCGAGTTGATTTATTTATTTATTTTTTACAGAAATGCTCTATTTTTTTTCAGTAATACATTATCTATGAACGGCTCAAATTAGATTTTGGTTAAATTCAAGAGACGTGTGAGATACACCTCTATTAAAATAGACGTAATTGAGTGTTATATACACACTTTTGAATCATATAAGATATATCCACACAAGACCCAATCCACATGGGGTCAAAGTAGACTTTGCCCTATTATTAAATCCTCCTGCAACACTGCCACGTTTGCAATACACATTTGGTATGAGCTCCACGACAATTGTGTAAATTCCATTACAATGTATGACTCTGCTACGTTTGCAATACACGTTTGGTATGGGCTCCACGACAATTGTGTAAATTCCATTACAATGTATGACTCTGCTACGTTTGCAATACACGTTTGGTATGGGCTCCACGACAATTGTGTAAATTCCACTACAATGTATGGCGAACAGGGTCCAGGGCACCATGTGTCTTATGAGCATTGAATAATTATCTAAGTCCAAATTCAAACTAAAACTATTCAACTGTCAAAGTAACTTAAAGAAAACATAATAATGAAAAAAAACTTGTACTATTATACCATCCCAAATCAGAACGAGTAGTTTCCTATAGTTCAATTATTCAACATAACAAGTGAAGGCAAAAAAGTGCTAGTATGTTCAAGGCTGATGATCATGATGCAAATTAAATCAGGGAGAATCATGGAATTTATCGAAGCTTTTTTGAAGCCGGTCCAATTTTTTTTTTGATGATCTTGGCGAGGTACTTCGCATCCAGACGCCGAAATTTTTCACTCACTTCTCCTTACTTCTTCCTTCAATTCCTTCAAACTAATTTCGAATTCCCTCAAACTAACTTTGAATTCCCCTGCTTTTATCCCCCTACATGTCTTTTCACTCTTTCTTTCATAATAACACTATAGCATTCTTCTATTCTCAAGATGACACCGTCGACAGAGGTTGTGTTTTCTTGAGATTATTAGGAAAGCTTTAGGAGCAGGGCAAACGAACTGATATGCGTTGCCTTCAAAATATGAAGAATCGAAGATCGCTGAATCCAACTTTCCAAATGAAAGCCATGCCACATTTTCTCATTATTACATGAAATAACCTGGTGAATAACTCTAGATAGCCATTGGATGCGTCGCAGCATTATGCATCATCGAAATAGAGTCTTTATTCTGTTTACACGATGAAGAAATTTACATTGCTTTTTTTTTTTTTTTTGATCGGCAAAAAGATAGTTTCATTAACTCATAAACACGAAGTTTACAGAGATAATAGGAGCTTGGATACACCGGCCTGACCATCCAAGCCCCTCTTCTCCAAACCACACGGAGGAACTGAGATAGGCCCAACAGGCTGAGCCTAAATCAGGAAAAACACCCATTGGGACAAACCCACACCTAAAAGGCCTAAAAGCCCAAATCAATACAATTCAGCACAAACCTAACCCTAAACCCAACCATTGACCAGCAGGAATAGAAATGCATTAGCATCTACGTCTGGCAAGATCTAAACCTAGCAGGACCCTGGTGGGCCACCGGGCCCAAACAAACTGGCCCAACCAAACTCCATCACCAAACTGGGCAAAGCCCAAAACCTAAAGCCCAAACAACAAACCTACCCGCCTGCCATCAGCATCACCGACCAAACGCCGCCGTCACCCACGCCCACCTCAGAACACCTCGTGAAAAACACAGCCGCCCAAATGAGCCCCAACCACTGCCCACCACCAACAGCCACCACCGGGATGGGGCCCAACACCAGCAGCCACCCAAACCAAACCCTACATCACATTCGCCTAGCCACCGAACGCCACAGCCGCCGTCACAATCCGTCGTCACATTTGCCAACAAAAAACACAAACAGTCCACAGCTCCAATCCAGATCCACAACACACGCACAGCCGCCCATTGAACCTCCAACCACCACCCGCCGCCATCAGCCACCACCGTCATCACCGATTGGGGAAAACCCAGCGGTTCCGCACGCACGCTCCTAACCGCCAAAGCAAACCAAGGTAGGGCCGAAAACACAGATCTGAAGCAAGAACATGAACTGCTGTGCTCCTCAGCAGAAACGGGAGAACCCCCGGCCGTTAGGCGCAGAAACCAGTCGGCCCAGATGATACCAACCGGCGGGATTCAGACCGCTCCAGCCCACCTCCTGAACCGCCGCCCCACCATCGCCGTTAAGCATGAAACCGCAACCACCCAGGAGAGGATCGGTCGGTAGAAAACGTCGATACCAGGAAGGGGAGGAGAAAACGACCACGGAAAGCACACCGGCGAGAGCAGTCGAGGAAGAGGAACGATCTGGCGCAAGGTAGGGTGAGGGGGAGGAGAAGACAAAGCCCAGGGGGAGGAGGGGGGAGGGGCGCCTCCCCCCCCAGGCGGCGGCAGCAGAAAGAAGACCAAGGGTTTAGAGAGAAGGTAGAGAGAGTCTAGAGAGAGAAGCGGCTTTTTTAACTAGAGATAAGGTAACAATTTACATTGCTTTTGAGACTATACTAGCGTTGTTCCCGTTCGATGCACGGGACAAACAACAAATTTTGTATGAGCTCGATATTTTGTAACGGAGCCACACAAATATTTTGTCCCATGCATCGAACGGGAACGACGCTAGTTGATAGAAAAGGAACTCAGGGTGCCTGCTGTCCCTCAGGAACAACATGAGTGTTGGGCCAATCCGGGCCGTCCATGCTCAGCAATGGACGACTCAGATTGCAAGAAATATTAAATCAAATTAAATTACTTCAAAAAAATTAAGTCAAATTAATTTGTAACAAAAAAATCAAATATTGTACCCGTTCAATGCAGGGGATAAAAAATTAACATTAGTTTTTTTCGGCCTTGTGTATCGAATGAGCACAACGCTAGTGATAAAAAATATAATCTAATATTTTTGTCCCATGTTCGATGCACGCTAACATTAGTTTCATTCTGTACACTAAAAGACATATGTGTTGTGTAAATGAATTTAGAGTACCACGTAACGGTATCCCTGTTAGGGCATAGAATAATTTTTCCTAAGCTTTTCTCTCCCTCTCCCACGTCCCCCCTCTTTCTCTCTCTTCCTCTCCCCCCACTCCCACGTTTTTCTCTTCTTTTTTTTTTTAAAAAAAAAACTCTAAATTCTAAAAATTTAATGCTGTGTTCTCTTCCCTTTTCAAAAAGTATTTTTTGAAAAATTCCCCCTAGATTCCTCCTAGATTCCCTCTACTTCTAACATTTCTCTCTCTATCTCTCTCCACTTATTACCCCTACTATTTTTCAAAAAACTTTTCAAATACCAAACCAAACAAAGCACCTTGCTTAACTTCAACTACAACTACATTCCCTTAGTAGATAGATAGATTACGCGTAAACAAACATGCATGCCATTAGGGAGATCAAAACGAGAAACATGTTTGATAGCATCTCATGCACAGAAAGAGTCTTGCTATGGGTACATATGGTATGTACATATCATGCACATATGAGATTTGTGGGGCTCATCTCGAGTCTCACAGAGATGATTTGAACCGTCCATTATTTTTAAAATATTTTTTTATGAAACCCCGTAAAAAATCAGCTCAACCCGATATCAGTCAGGATTTTTTCGGAATTTGTAGGAGCGAAACTACCGATATTGGGTTGAGCTGATTTTGTACAGGACTCTATAAAAAAATATTTTAAAAATAATTGGCGGTTCGAATCATCTTTGTGGAACCCGAGGTGGGCCCCACAAAATCCATATATGCACGATATGTACATGTTTATATGTACCCATAGTTTTTTCCCAAAAATATCAGTAAAGATTCTCACACAAATGTTTTCACACATATTTTGCACATACATTTTTTGTGGGGCCCATATCGGGGTCCCACAAAATGATCCGAACCGATCATCTTTTTTAAAAGATTTTTTGAAAGATTTTTGTAAAAAATCAACTCCAACGGATATCGGTAAGGGCTTTCTCAAAAATCGTAGGGCGAATCATTCTGTTTTGCCCTACGAATTCTAAGAAAACCCTTACCAATATCCGTTGGAGCTGATTTTCTACAGGAACCCTCCAAAAATATATTTTAAAAAAGATGAACAGTTCGGATCATTTTGCGGGGTCCCGATATGGACCCCACAAAAATGTATGTGCATCATATGTGCACAAAAATCTGTGCAAGTAGCACGGTTGCAAAAATATTCAACTTCTTCTTCTTTCAGAACACTATACTACTCCCTCCGTCCCTTTTTAAATATCATGCTTCGTAACTCCAACTTATTAAAAAGACATCATCATTATACCTTTCACATCAACTTTTTCCTCCACTTTCCCTACTTACCCATCATCATTACACTTTTACTCTCTAACTTTTCAAAATGGAATCTACTTTTAGGGACAAAATAGACAATTCACCAACTTTTACCCACTAACTTTACAAAATGGACACTTATTAAGGGACAGCCCAAAATGGAATACTGGACTGTAATAAAGGGACGGAGGGAGTATTATTTTATTCTCAAGATGACACCGTTAGCAGATCTAGGTTGTGTTTTCTTGTGATTATTAGGAAAGCTTTTCTTTTCTTTTTTTATCAGTAAAAATAAATTTCATTGACTCATAACATTAAGTATAGAGATAATAAGGATTTGGATACACCGGTCTAACCACCCAAGACCCTCTTCTTCTAACCACACAGAGGAAACTGATTTAGGCTCAGCTGAACCCAAACCAGGAGGAAAAACCCTGAAAAACCCAAAAACTATTGGCGAGAAGCCAACAGGACACCTAAAGGGCCAAAACCCAACCACCAAATGGGCAAAAAGCCTAAACCAACCCAATCTTGACAGCAAACAGTCCAAACCCAAAACCAAAAAGCAAGCAGGCAATGTTGCCTTCAAAATATTAAGAATCGAAGATCGCTGAATCCAACTTTCCAAATGAAAGCCATGCCACATTTTCTCTTTATTACATGAAATAACCTGGCGAATAACTCTAGATAGCCATTAGATGTGTTCCAGCATTATGCATCATCGAAATAGAGTCTTTATTCTGTTTACACGACGAAGATGCATGCCATTAGGTAGATCAAAGCGAGAAACATGTTTGATAGCATCTCACGGATGGAATTACTTACTAAGCAACGCAATTATCATTGAAAAAAAAAAACAAAAAAAAAACCTTCTACTAAAATGCGAATCCAAAAATATTCAGTCAAAAAGAGCCACTAGTAACTGAAACAAAACTCAACAAGAAAAGCTTAACTATAATCACTACTACCATCCTAAATATAAAAAAAATTAAAAAATTGTGTCCTACAATTAAATTGAGCAGAACAAGAAGATGCAAAAAAGTGGTAGTAATTAAGCAACTGATTAAGCATGCAAATTACTAATTATTAAGGTTAAAAATCATCTGAACCATGAAGAAGCTCTCTGTAGATTTCAGACGATGCCCTAGCAGCACCAAGCTCGTTCATCAGTAGGCTTCTCTCTTCCTCCCATCCATGGCGCCCATCAAAGTTTTTTTGGAGTAGGTTTTCGTACTCAGCACGGTACTTAGCTTCCAAGCTCTGAAACTCTTCACTACTACAAGTACTACTACTCCTTCCTTCTTCCTTCAATTCCTTCAAACTAGCATTGAGTTTAGCTTTCTGTTGTCCGGTAAACTCCTCATCTATGTTGTCGTTCATTTCATCTTTTACTTGCACTAGCATTGAGTTTAGCTTTCTGTTGTCCGGTAAACTCCTCATCTATGTTGTCGTTCATTTCATCTTTTACTTGCACTTCTTCCATTGATTCCTTCGAGCTAAGATCAAGTTTGGCTTCCTATTGTCCGGTATTTTCCTGTCTATTTTTTTTGTTCCTTTTGTTGTATTTTGCGTCCACTGAAACCAAGGCTAGCATTAATGCAACCCCAATAGATATCACTGGAGTCATTATTTTGTTTTGGCTCCCATACTTTACAGTTTCAATGATTCCAACCCCGGTAGCTATCACTAATGTCGCGACTCCAAGTACTGCAACTTGAATTGCATTTGCATCATTTCGATCTTTAGCCATCTACATAAAGAATAAAATTCAAGAGTTAACCTCTCTTTTAATGTGCTAATCTAACTATTCTAACAATCTGATTTTCGCGTTAACCTCTCTTTCAATGTGCTAATCTAACTCTTCTAACAATCTGATTTTCGCCTATTAAAAAAAATACATAAAATAAAGATCTCTTATTTATGCTTTTTTGATGTAATGCATTGCTTAACATTTAAGATCAAAGTCTTGGAAGCACGAGCATTACAGAGTCTACTGTGAAAAGAAAACTCTCATAAAATACCACTTCCCACATGTTCATAAAGTCATTAACAAGCTTAGAAAGAAACTCTTCTAGTTCCATATAAGAATGAGGAAGAGAAACACAACAAGAACAGAATAAAAAAGATAGCAGAAATCTCATACCAACAAACTTTTGATGAGATGTTGAAAACTCTTTAATTAATACAACCCGCTGCTTCAGTTCACTCTCTCATGCTACTTTCGCCATCTTCCTCATCACTTAAATCAAGATCACCAAGCAACTCATCCAAAGGCACAGAAGGCAGATCCTCCCCATCAGTCACAGAGGCCATTTCCGATGGCTGGTATTCCTCATTACGATATAGCGATATATTAAACCTCAATTCAGGATTCTCTTCCAAGTCTCTCAAGAACTGTTCGTACTCTGAATCCCTCTTTTCCTCCTCATTTCTTCCTTTGGTTGTAGTATCATCAACTTCCATGCCAAGAGACTTAAGCTTCCATGCACGAGGCTTCCCACGTTTCCTCTGTCGCTTCTCTTCGTAGCTCTTTTTCATCAAAATCACATCAGGGACGACCATACCCTTGTACTTGTCGAGATCAATATCATTACTGTTAGCTCCATACAAGTCAAATCCAAGAGCATAATCCCCAGGGTTTAAAAGATGGCCCAAATGTGTCCTCACATTGAAAATTGTGTCATTTTTTCCAAAATCTGATACACGAGCAACTTGAGCATCAGCTAAAGCATACTTTGACCCACCAACATTAACTTCAGCAGCAACAATCTCCACATCCAATACAATATATTCCACAAGCTGCCTACTAGAAAGCAGAGACTTAAAAGATGTCCGCCAATACTGATCAGCATCCAAGAAAGAGTGCCTAAGGGTAAAGGGATCCAGCAAAGCAATGTTGTTGGTCACTTTTGTGCAAATGACAAGTGGGCCAAGATTTCCCAAACTAATAGCAGCTTTCGGCGGGAGGCAGATCAGATCCTCACGGCATACTGGGCAGATTTCAACGGAGAAAGTGAACTTGTAATTGTAGTTATTGCTCTTGGTATCATGAGAAACAAGTTGTTTGTCATGACGACTCTTAATTGGAGCAACTTTTCCCAGAAACTCCACAAACTTGACAGCATGACTACGATTCCCGAAAAAGAAATCTATTCCCTGATCCATTTGCTTGATTCTTATGGCTCTGACTGCAGCATCGTGCCTAAGAATAAGCTGCTCCAAATAGAAGAAAGTCCGCCTGTGAGAAACATGTTGCCGAAGTTGTACAGCAGCCACCCACTGGTCAGGGTTAGCTTGGACCCTAGTACAAGATTCACACATTTGGTCCTGAACAACGTACTCAACCGTATAAGTCTGTTCAAGTATTGCTCCATTGAGGACCTCTTTCTGAACTTTAAGCTTGACTTTAATCCTCTTAGAGTGAGGTTCAGTCCAAATGAATTCGGCATGTACTAGCCTTACTTTGTTCAAGTTCTTCAATCTCTTCACGCAGAACGTCAAGAGCTCCTTCGATTCTAGTTGGGCTCTAATCCAAGTTCTTGGCGGCTGCAAGTAGGTGTCACACTCTGGGCAATGGATTATAATGACATTTTTCTGTAAACCTTCTGTGATGTCAACTTCGGAACGCAAGCACTTCACGCACATATTGGCAGCATTTGGTGCCATCGGAATACCACATTTGCAACATAGAACACTACCGATGGTTTGATGAACCACGAACATACCTGCTTCCTCGGCCATGGCTGTTTACCAAAGCATCCAAGAGAAAATTTAAGAGCAAATAGCTTCAGATTCGAAAGTGACTACATACATACCACAAAAGATAGAATCCATATTTTTTCTTATCTCATGGTATGAGTTAACTGAAAATCAGTCCTTCAACCCAATTACAAGCTGAAGTAAAAATTAAAATGGTACATGTGTGTCCACAGGATTTTCATGAAACGCGATCAAATGAAATCTCAAAAACCAACACTTCCTCAATTATCATAAGCAAGTACCATTATCATAATCATTACTGCCATAAAAGGACAGGGAGCAATAAACTTCCTTCGTTCTACCATATTTTGATTTCACACCCACTTAAACTCCAGCAAAAAAATACGAAAGTGGATGCAGTGAAGGCCCATGAAATGAGGTTAACGGGGGGCTTCATGAGCTTAACGGGGGTGTCCCCATTCCTCATCAAGTGAAGGCTCATGAAATGAGGTTAACGGGGGTGTCCCCATTCCTCATCAACGGGCTCTCAAAAACCAACACTTCCTCAATTATCATAAGCAAGTACCATTATCATAATCATTACTGCCATAACAGGACAAGGAGACTTCCTTCATTCTATCATATTTTGATTTCACATCCACTTAAACTCCAGCAAAAAAATGCAAAAGCGGATGCAGTGAAGGCTCATGAAATGAGGTTAACGGGGGTGTCCCCATTCCTCATCAACGGGCTCTCAAAAACCAACACTTGCTCAATTATCATAAGCAAGTACCATAATCATAATCATTACTCCCATAACAGGACAAGGAGTAATAAACTAACTTCATTCTGCCATATTTTGATTTCACATCCACTTAAACTCCAGCAAAAAAATACGAAATAAGTAGTACCTACTTTTGATTAAAAAAGAAAGTACATGAAGACGAAGAAATAACATCAAGAATTATCGTAATGAAACAACAAAGTGAAGTAAAATTGGAACAAGCAAATAGCGCCCTATGCCCAAAATCAATAAATAATAGTAATAATAATAATAACAATCTAGTTTAGCCCTAAATTTTGCAGCGTATCATGCTCATGATGTTTTAACCTTCAATAGGACTAGTTCAGCTGAAAGACATGATTTTCAAACTAAAATGACTTATGTTACATGGACTCGGGTGCGAGTATCAGGTGCGGGTGCAAAAAATTCAAAATTCAAACCTCCAAAAAAAAATACAAAGCCGTTACACACACACACAGAATAGATCAGAGGGCGGCGGCGGAATGGAGAGTGAAATCCGCTTACCGATGTGGTGGCGGAATGGAGATCGATTGCGGTGCCGATGTTGCTCAGGCGTCGTACGTGGTGGGGGCGGCCGAGGCGAGGACGGCGCTGGTGGAGGAAGGCGGTGCAGAATCTGCAGATCGTGGAGGTTAGAGAGAAGGGAGAGAACCGAGGGAAGAGAAGGGGAATGGGCCGAATGGCTGCGCGGTCTGGAGTGGTCAGAGTAAAAGACAGGGTAGGGTTTGGGAGTGGATGGTGTAGATTAAAACACCAAATCGAATGACGGTCAAGAATTATCAAAAAAAAGAATGACGGTTAAGATTAAAACGTTTTATATAAATAAATATATATAATATAATATATATATATATGTGGTTTGGTCCGGTCCTACATTGGTTCGGTCCGTATAGATTTCCAGAAAACCGAGACCGAACCTACTTAGGTTCGGTCCACCCCGAACTACTAAAAAATGCCCTTGGACCGACCGAAGACCGAACCGATCGATCGGTCTTTTTTGGTCCGGTCGGGTTCGTAACAGCCCCAAAATAAAGTAAAGAAAATAAGGTCTACTCACACTTCGGTGGCCTTGTGTCGATGGGTTGGCCTTCGGTGTGGTAATCCCACATCTGAGGTTTGGGTTGTGTGTGTGTTTATAAAGACCACTCACACTTCACCTAGTCAGCAAATGCCTAGGTATTTAGGTGAGTGAAATTACCCTTATGTCTTTCATTCAAAAAAAAAAAAAGTAAAGAAAGTAAGACCTATTTTTTAATTTGATAAAAAGGAAATGATAATAATGTCACTCCCATTTTTGTCTTGTAGTGTATGAATTTACACAATAGTCCATGCATTTTGTGAAAGTTTATTGCATTGAGGGGTAAATTAGTAAATTCACTTAACTAAAAGACAAAAGAGGAGTGGTATTGGTAATAAGGGAAGTGGCATTATCATTGGCCAAAAGGAATTAGGATCACATTCAAACAATTATTTTTGATGTAGGTATTAGTTGAAAAACTAAAGATCATTCTAAAATCTCACAATTTGCCATGACAAATGGATAAACTTCAATTACTGAGAATTTGTGGGGTGACAAAGATCTAATGTGACAAAGATCTAATGTGATTACTCAATTGAGGTTAAACAAATTTGATAATTATATTAAAAAAAAAAATTTGACCAAATCAGTTGTGTCTTTCATTTTTTTACTACTGTATATCCTAACACGTTTATCGTCCATGAAAAAACTTAATTAATTAAAATAAAATTGAAGTGAACAACTTGGTTGTTTCCTTCATTTTTCATTTTGTAGATCCTAATATATTTAATAGCCCATGCAAATTTAATTTAATCAGATACAGATGAGAATTATATCAACTCATGTTTGTTAGAAGAGAAATTGACAATCCATTTATTTCTCTTATGACAAATATAATTCGTTTACACGAATTTCGACATCTAATCAACATAGTAATTCTTTCGATAGATAAGAAACACATGGAAACGTATAAAATGAACGACTAGGCTCCGAGACCACACTCAAGAGAAAAATCTGTACTTAAACAGGGGTTTACATGTTCACGGGGTAAAAATTTATCGCCGAACACCCTTGGTCAAAAAAAAAAGAAAAAAGAACCTGCCTAGATACATAAGATTTCATGTTGCATCCGCATCATCCCAGAATTCATTCTTTCTTCAAATATTGATGAACCCCACAATCAACCCCTATGGAAAAGCACTAAAACCTTCCTAATACACTTCTGATATGAAAACATAGCATGGTAGTAGAATGTCTGCTTTAACTTCTCCTATGTCAACCAGTCATCACGAAAATATCAGGACATCTTGTATGGGAAAATATCAGGACATCTTGTATCTCCACCATCAAGGTCAGTTTCAACTTCTGCACAAGTCAAACCAGATAAATGGTTTATAGACGCTGTAATTGTTATACTGAAACTCAAATGGGCTATAGAAATAAAGAAGAAACAATTTGTTTCCAATAACAGCTCCTGCATGCACAAGAAACTGGTTTTTCAGAAGTCCAGCTACATCTGCTAGAAAATCTCATGAAATAGAATGACAAGAAAGTTTTATCGGGAAGCCTTTATACAACAGATAATGTGGCAAGCCTCTGTATTTGTACAGACATGCTAAATAGTCAGCTTATAGAAGGGTCAGTACTAAGACAAATATTGAAGTTCTACAAGTAGACCAGGATGTACTTGAAAATGAGGGTTTACTGAACCAACGCCGAGTTATTGAGCAAGTAGGTATTTTCAAGTTCTTCCCTTCTAGTTTAGAATGGCAAGAAGTCTTACCGTTGTAAAAATAAATTTTGTTGGACACTTTGGGCCAGCTTCAGTTATGGGGAATAAGTGTTCTCCCTTCATATGATGAAGAATTCATGACAGCACATGCAGATGACCTCTTAAAACAACTGCAGAACATGAGTAGTAAGCGGGCATCAGCTGCCAATGGAACAAAGATGGCAATGCAAGATGCCATTGGACTGGAAAACGACAAAGAAAAGTACGAGGGTACCATCGGCAGATGACTTTATTGAGAAGCAAAACACTGAAAATGGGAGAATACACTGAAACAGAAGCAAAGCACAACCCAAAATGATCAAACAAGATAGGTGACAATATCCCCTTAAAGCTCTTAGCATAAGCCTCTGTAAAGTGGGATGAACGATGAACATAACAAAATGTAGCATGTAAAACTCCCTTATGCCACTTAAGCAAGACTTGGACACAAGTTACTAAATCATTAAAATCATACCATCATATTTCACCTTTCTTGTATGGAAAAACACTACATCAACACAAAAATTGGAGCCTATAAAAAGAACATGATGCACAATTCTCATACCCCAATATCATGCTCATGTTGGATGTACTTGTAATAGAAAAGCAGCTGTCATTGATTTGTCCTCCCACAAGCTTCTCCCAGACTCCAATGAATGAATTCGTTTCACATATCTATTTTTATGTTCAAATTTCCCACACACCGACGTTTATACTGATTACTTCAGATTTTAACTTAGACAAATTCAAGCCTTCTCACTTCAGCTATATGATCTTTTGAACCACTAACAGCTATTACCCACCCACTAAGGATAGAGTATAGGACTCAAAACAACAAAGCCTCAAATCCAACCTACTAAAATTCGCTATGAGAATCCTTACTTTATTCATCCAATCTATCCATGGTCTCCTTGCAATATTTAACAAGAAATCATCGTTGATAGTATACTCAAATGGACTTGCACCATGTTCTTGTGAAAAAGTCTCCAAAGCGCGGGAGCAAACACCATATGACCTTTCCATATTTTTACAGTCCTTTCTACCTCCTAATTCTCATGACTCGACTCAACAAGCATTCGTCTCGATCCAGAAAACAGAGGGCTATGAATTGCGTAAATTTAGTCACGACTTCACAAACATGGATCTAAAAAATAGCTCTACATAACACATTTTGGCGCATAAATATAAGGACATAGTCCTAATTCTAAACAACCACAATGTGCTGGATTTCCAAGATAGAAAGGTTGCTCTACATACAACTTCCTTCAAATATAAACCAAACCATCCGAGGCTTAAGACTCAACCAATTGGGATTAGCCAGAAGAGTCTACAACACTTCCCATCAAATTTCAAAATTTCCAGCAGCACAGGGGGTGTTTATTTGAGGAAGTACTGCAGGAACAAAAAACTGAAGGAAATATTATGCAAGGAGGTTGCATCACAACAGGACTTGTTTCACATCATTCTGCCCACAAATCTAAGTTGTGTAAGCAAATGGGAGATGGCATCATTCATTTCATCCAAGCAGCATCAAATAAGGATGGAAGAGCATGAACCCATTGGGCTAACTTCCAGTAAGAAGATTTCTCCAACAAAAAATTTCAACATTAAAGCATACCACTCAAAAACAAGTGGCAGTGAGTAGAGAAGCCACCTAGCTTCAAATAGAAGTTCTCGGTATAATTTGACCAATATTGGACATAAAGTGGATAATAAACATAGAAATGACAGTTAAACAAAATGCACTTTTGACCCAAGCAAAAGGAATATCAGTCAAATTGGGAGTCCTATCTGAAACCTCCGAAATCCTGACTATGAGTACAATACGATGTTAAAACTTCCCACTCAAAATTAACTGGCATGTTGAGGCCACATGCTTGTATACTCATTTTGGAGGTAATATTTAAAGAAGTGGGACCAAGCTCTTTAACACTAATAGCAAGTTCCTGAAGTTAACATAGCCCACAAATCATAGCAAGAAAACGACTCTTCTAATTACCGCATAATCAAGTGAACAAACAAATCCTACAAAATTAAAAACAAGAAAAAAAACTGAGACATAAGCACAAGCACTGATGGCCAAATATAACTTGCGTATACCTCCGAGGCTACAAAGCAAAACCCTTGAGATAATCCGGGTCGCGCTTAGCCCGCTCTTGAAACTTCTTGAACCATCATCTATCCAGTATATCCATTGGCACAACAAGCTTGCTCCCATCAACCCCACAAAACGACTGCATAAAATTGAACAGATTCTCCCCCACTTTCAAAGCCAAATGCCCAATCCTCTTCTCAGGGGCAACATCAAGAGCGGGTAGGGTATTGAGGTCCTCTACAGATACGCCGATTTTGGCAGATATCGGGGCGGAGTCGGCAGCCGTGAGAGTCACTAAAAAACACTTTCATCACTCCCCTTTTTGTAACGATATACAATTATTTGGGATTTTTTTTTTCCGAATCTAATACTTTACTCTTTTGAAATTGCCTTATCTTTTTACAACAATCGGTTTGTTTGTAAAATACATTAAAAAAAAAAAACTAACTTTCTAAAATTCACACCAAAATGGCAGGGCCGGCCCTGAGTAGAGTTAGGCGGTGTGTGAGGTTAAATTGAGACTTGTTTGTAGAGAGAGAAAAATAGAGAGTGGAGAAGTTACCGACGAATGTGTTCATGTCGAGGAGCCAGTGGGTGGGGTCGATCTGAGTGAACCTCGAGATGTCCATAGGGAAACTCCGGTTTGGGAATACCACTCCGAACATGTTCTCTACTTCCTTCGATTCGTTCTACGGAGATATACTGTATACTAGATATCTACACTTATGTTCGTGTAGAGAGAGAGAGAGAAGAGAGGTGCGGGGAATTTGCAGAGAGAAGGTTCGGAAGGTTGGGGAGAAGAAGAAGAAGAATTTCTCATGTTTTTGGGACCGAGATCCTCTGTCCGATCTGGACAAAGGGCTGTCTCACCCCTCTCGACCGTTGATTTCGCAAATCAATAATTGAGATGTGCCTAATGTCAAAAAATAAAAATAAAAAATGGGCCTAATGTCAATTTCTTCGATGAGTAACTTTGAAATTGATAGATATTGGTGATCATAATAATCACTCTAAGCCCCGTTCCCGAAAGGAAAATAAGTACTTATTTTTTTAGAATGCAATTTTAAACTCAAAAATTATATGCTTACGTAAATAATTTTTTTATCAATATGGATCTTGTTTGATAGATTTCATTGAAATCTTTAATACGGTGCAAAAAAATTGAAAAATTATTTTTCATTTTCATTATTTTTGAGTTTGAAAATGTGAAATAAGTACTTATTTTTTTAAGAAAATGTTCTGAAACAAGGCCTAAGCACCACAAACACATAGTCTAATCTCCTTTGTCTTGAAAATTCTTGTACTTTTGTGCCGAGAAATTGTTTGGCCATTGAATTGTGTGATTTTTTTTATGTTTTAAATTCAACGGCTGAAAAATTCCTTGGCACAGAGGCACATGAATTTTCGACACAGAGTATCTTACCTCTACAAACACACACACATGCACTATAGGTCCCGCACACACTACAAACCTCCAATGTGGCTGCAATGCATGTGAGTGCGTTTGTGTAGGTATTTGTGTAATAGTTTGTGGTGCTAGCATTTTTTAGATGATAATTGAAAGTCTGCAATTTGTGTTTTGTTTTTTGTAGGTGGTTTTTGGAATGTTACTAAAACAAATGCTTTTCAATTTTATTTCTTGTGCTTTCCAAATCTCTTACAACCTCTGGTTAAAAGTTTGTTTGATCATTTCGTCCCAAATGCAATTACTCCATTATACTACTAAAGTTTTCTAAATTTTAGTTTTTCCTAAACATATTATTTTGATATCCAGTCTATATGTTTTTACTTTCTCAATTATTATCATCGAATAAATTATTTCTCTAAAAACTTGGCAAAAATCAACAAAAATCATTTTCTCATCTTTTCAAAATTAAATCCTTTGACATCCCAAACTCAACCATCACTTTAAACGAAATTATTTCTATTTTAACCCTTTATCTAGTGAATTTCTGATGTACCAAAAAAAAATATAGAAAATTAGAGGCCCGTCTTACTGTTTAGCTTTGGTTTCATCACAACTTTGAAAATCGTTATCGAACCTGGATAAACTTTGTTATGTTGCGTAATGACTTTTTTGCCCCTAAAAACTATGTGAATTGTGAACTATGTAAATCGTGTATGTGAACTGTATAAGTGACTCGAGGGATATTTTTGTTCGAAAATAATGGGCAGTGACTAATTGACTATATCGGGTAGCGATAAGATTATGAGAGGGGACTAATTTGGGCCCGAGCCTAATTTACGGGGCGGCCTGTAAAAGCGGTGAGGCGTGGCAACTGGGCAGTTCTCATCACGGGTTAGATTTGGCTCCATAACCGGCTTACCTTTTTGCATTGGACCGGAAAGGGATACCGAGAGGCCTCCTCCTATACCTGAGATATACAATAGTTTCTCCTCTGACGAGCTAAAATGGGCTGAACGACAAGGCACAATCTCAGCAACTCGGATTGCACAGCTGCTCCAGTGTCCACGTCTCTCTCTCTCTCTCTCTCTGAACTGCTCTCTGGTTCTCCCTCTCGCGGATTGGAAAGGGTTTTCAGGATCTGGGTTTCACCTCACCAAAGAAGAGGTATTCGATTACCCTCTCAACTATTATTTCTTCTGCCGATCTTGCTTGTCCAACTTTCTTTGGTTTCCCAGAAGAACACCAGAAAAGGGATAGTAATTATAAATTTTGCATCTTTACATCGTTTCCTGATTGGTACCAACGAAAATGGAGAGCTATCAGCTCCTCCAAGCTGGAGAATTCAACAAGCCACTCGTCTTTTTGGGGTTTTTTTTCGTTTTTCTTTTCCCGTTGATAATAGCTCTTGTGCATAACCAATTTTCAGTAACTAAACTAAGTACAACTGCGAAATGAGTAAAGTTTTGGGTGAACTTTTGGTTGTTTCAGATGCTACTGAGTGTAACTTGATATCCCCAGACATGTCATGGTCCAAGGTTTTCAGATTGCCACAATTTTCCAAGAATTTGCATCAATCATATAATGGGTTCAGGTAAACTTCACTTTTACGAAATTTTAATGCTACCATTTTCCTTCACAAGTAGTTTAAGACATGCTTTGGCATTTTTTTGAGCTTGTTTGTTTAGAGTTTGTTCAAATGATAAAATGATTTACAGGTGCTCACTCGAAGCTCCGGGGCTAATACATAATTTTGTGGGAACCAACGGTGCTAGAAATGGGTGGGGTTTCGGTTCCGAATATCGGGGGTTTATGACAAGATGTGAAATACGTACAGGGTCCTTGAGTAGATGTGGTCAGTTTTTGGCTCCGAGAACTCCATGCTTGGACAAACCGCGCCAATATGCAACTCATTCTTCAAGAGAACAGAAATCAAATAAGATGCTTATCTATCTGACGGGGTTGGTTTTTGCGATGGTGGGGTGTAGTTATGCCGCCGTTCCTCTGTACAGAAGATTCTGCCAAGCTACTGGCTATGGGGGTACTGTGCAGCGGCGCGAGGTGGGACCGAATCTCATGTCTTATTGTGTAGAACTTTTTCGTAATCTTTTGTTGATCTTAATAAATGTTCCTACTATGCTTTAGAGTGTTGAAGAAAAGATTGCTCGGCATGCTCAAGATGGAACAGTCACCACCAGGTGTGATTTGTACCTTCTAAATAATGCAGCTATTCAAAATCTTTACTCAACATTGTAAAATAGTGATGTTCAAACCTTTTCCTTTTGTGTTGGTAAGAAGCAAATTCTACAAGGTGTGATTACAATTTTGCCTTTTTTGCACCCCAGGGGACACCCTAGTGGCTTAGACCTTATTGGCTTGATAAAAAGACTCAATTTCTTGTCTTCTTAATTACCCATCCGGAAGAATATGTTTTACAGTGATACTGTTATTATTTTTAATCGAACATAGCATGTTTCTCTTTCTTTGTTACACTTCACTTACGTAGCGTGGGTGCTGAAAGAGGACGAAAGTTTGACATATACTGTAGCAGGAGAAACAAGCTGCACATTTTCTTCCAATCCAATATTCTCTGTAGTGATTCACTATAATGATCAAATTCCTGAGTCCGCTCCTGCCTCTTTTGACTTTGCTTCTAAATACTTACTCATCTCGGATTACTTTTGGTCTAGGATTGAAGAACCACTACATAAACTGTGCGAACCCCATAGTTACTCTGCCTTTTGTTGTCAGGGAGTAGAGTTCACTATGCTGGAAACTTTGTTTAAACCAAGAAATTGAAGAGACTTGACTAATTTAGCACTATGAATGGTTCTGGAACATCTTAGTTGTTGATTTAAGTCAGACTAGTCTGCATGTTTTTCCAAGATGATAGACGATTAGTTTTTTCTATTATTGTCTGCACTTGTTTTCATGAAGTTCATTGTTTCTTGTTTACAGGGAGATTGTGGTGCAGTTCAATGCTGACGTGGCTGACGGAATGCCATGGAAGTTTATTCCCACCCAACGCGAGGTTCTCTACTTTATAATGTGTGTGCTATATGTGCATTGGATATACCTCCATGGGATTATGTACATGTATCAAGAGCCATACATGCTTCCTGGTGTTGATATGTGATTCCTGGGATGTATCTGTAGGTACGGGTTAGGCCAGGAGAAAGTGCGCTTGCATTTTACACTGCTGAGAATCAAAGTTCAACGCCTATAACTGGTGTATCTACGTACAATGTTACCCCAATGAAGGTACAACTTCTCATTAGGCTTATACAAAACCTGTTGAATCAGTTCAATTAAAATATTCTAGCATCAAGCTCAGATTTGGTGGTTGAGTTCCGAAGAATGTATTAAATGAGGTTCCAAGTCTCTTTAAAGAAGAAAATAACTATACTGAAGTTTTTTATGATATTTCTTTCTTCATCGTTTCTCTAGGTTCTTCATAACTTGGGCTCCAGGCAGTGTTCTAAAACAAGGAATTAATCGCCGACTAAGCGGCCATTAATCGCTAGCGGGGCCTATGTGATTAGGCCCGACTAATGATTAATCGCCGATTACTAATGAATATGCACCGATTAATCGCTCGAAGGTGGCCGACCGCCCGACTAGCGCCTAGTGACTTCTAGAACATTGCCTCCAGGGCTCATGGTTTTAAACTTTTAGTGCCATCTTGCTCGATATGAAATGTTAATCTTTATGAAGGACACCTATAAACTCTCTTTGAGTATAACTTACTTTGATAAACGAATTCATTTTGTCCAGATTCCAGTAACTCCTAAGAAAGGAAGTGATTAGATTGTGATGCTTTTCAGGCCGCAGTGTACTTTAATAAGATCCAGTGCTTCTGCTTCGAGGAGCAACGACTTCTTCCTGGAGAGCAGATTGATATGCCGGTGTGTAACATACTCCTTTTTTTGAGCAACGTTTTCCAATGAAGCCCTTTTGCTGTTTATTTAATGATTTTCATTTACAGGTATTCTTTTATATAGACCCCGAATTTGAAACAGATCCTAAAATGGATGGTATCAACAACTTGATCTTGTCCTATACCTTTTTCAAGGTTTCTGAAGAATAGAGGACTACTGCCCCCAATATTAGCATCTGCGCATGTACCTCTAATAAGATTTAGCTTTTGTAACAATATTCTCTCATTTTTATTCTTGATAGTTTAGTCAACAGAATTTTTTTGAGGAACCGTTGATGTGAACCGAGGTGGAAGCGCTTTTTGACTTACGAATTTGTTCGAGGACATGGAAAAGAATGAGCTAATGGCTAGCCGCAATAAATTTTCCAATTCCAGAGTGTTTAAAATGTTGCAGGTTTTCAGTCTTACAATTGATTGCATATTTAGCTTGGCATTCCATTGTTTTTCTCTCATGTGCTCGCCAAAATTTGGATTTCGATGCGTTGGGAATGTTGTTAGGGGTTGGTGGTGTTGGACATTCTTATACAGTAGAACGTTCATTTTGTAACACTCTAGCGATATTTTTGGAAAACCGCGGAAAAAATGGAAACATGTACTACTTGTACAGAAAATGAATACAGGTTTTGAAAAATGTCATTGCCATATGACCTGATAAATTTACATACTCGAGACTTCAAAGCCAAAAGAGAGTCACTTCCAATAATGTGATACGGCAAATCAGAAGTGCGGCTGCTGTGCCATTTCTCTGCTTTCATTACACGCTTTTTCTCTCCTTAATTTAGATCCAAACATGCGCGTATAACGATATTGTTGGTGAGTCTATTTAATAAAAAAAAACTTATATGTTGTAGGATCACATAGCTTTCATGTTGGTTAAGGGATGCCCATATGTTTTTTTTTTTTTGAACAGCGAAAAGGGATGCCCATGATTTAACGAGCTATCCATGAACGGTATGTCCTAATCTTAGATTCATGGAGGCAAAGTGCAGGAAAGTAGAATAAAGTGAATGAAGTTGAATACAATTATTTGCAGGTTAATTTTTCAATTATGATTAACTAAATGACATGCCCCTATTTCATTTCAAAAATGAAATGCTACCTTCCCAGCTGTGGTTAGATAACAGACTTAACAACAAATGTCTGAAAGTGTACTAGTAACAACTAGGGGTGAGCATGGTCTGGTTTGGTTCGGTTTTATAATAAACCAAGAACCAAACCAATACGTACGGATTATAAATTTGGAGAACCAAACCAACCCATAAATTCCATAGAACCAAACCAATCCAAACCATTAAAATACGGTTTGGTTTCAGTTTTAAACCACGGTTTGCTTTGAACTAAGCTATTATCTTCAAAAAAAAATTAAAATACATAAAAATTATGAAGATAAATTAAAAGAAAACTCGTATATATTAAAACCAATTCCATTTTACTTACCAAAACACACTAATATCAACCAACTTATTAAGAGTAGAATACCAACAATTGTTTCAAGTCTTAAACTCAGAAAATGAAATAGTGGTAATTCACTAAAGTGAACCAAATAAGAATACCAACTACTAAACATCTTGGCAAGGAAGGAAAACTAAATATTGCAGTAGATTAATAGGATCAATAAATTAGAAAAGTAGTTGAGTAAAGCTCCCATAATTAAATTATATATATAACTATAAATATATGTATGTATGTATGTATGTATGTATGTATGTATGTATGTATGTATGTATGTATGTATGTATTGTGCGGTTTGAATCGGTTTGGAACCATAACCATAAATGTGAATCCACAAACCGAACCATATAATGTGGTTTCTAATTTTTTTAAACCATGACCAAACCATACTACTAAAAATCCGAACCAAACATTTCGATCGGTTTGGATTGGTTTGGACTGGATTCACGGTTTTACGGATTTTTTGCTCACCCCTAGTAACAACTCTTAATCACCTTTGCCCCAGTTTGTGAGTAGAATAATGACCCCGACATGAACAGTTTATTAGGGCTTAAAATTTAAGGACCCAGTTTCTCTCCGGTCTTTTGCAACGTCTGGACCTCATAGTTCCTCCCATGGAAACCACTACTACAATTTTTTGATGTATAATTTTGAGTTATTTAGTACTTTCGTAGATTCCATTATGCCGATCATCCATGCAACGAATTGTCTTAATCAGAAATCAGTTGGCCATCTGGTCATAGTATAATGCCAAAAGCATATTCGTGTTCATTTTCTTGGTTTTAAATTAAGGTGATCAATTCTTGAACTTCGCCGTGTTTCTTCATACAGATACTGAAATTCTTTTCTTGTGTAACTCCAAACTTACATGACTAAGCATCCAACTTGAAAACCATTCAATTATTGGATTAAGTTGTTGATTGTTGCCTTAATTCCAAATTTAAAAACCTTAAACTATATGCAATCGAAACTAATCAAGTAGCTATAGCTTACTGTTAGTGTTCTTAATTAAGTTGAAAGTGGAACTCTGAAGCAACCTTATTTTTCCAGAAAAATGATAGTAATATTTTTCAAAACCCCCCAAAGAGAAGAAAAAACATTTGTGCAGAAAATGAATGCGGGTTTTGGAAAATGTCATTGCCAAATGTCCTGATTTTGGTACTGGAAAATATACAAACTTCGAATTCAAAGCCAAAAGATGGTCACTTCCATTTGAATAGTGAAAGAGACAAAACAGAAGTGTCATTTCCAGGGATGGAGCTAGGGAGGGGCCAGTAGGGGCGGTCGCCCCTGCAAGGGAAAAAAACACACTACTATTATATGTAAAAATAAATAAATTCCTGTGAAAGTATATAGGCTCGCCCTGTGTAGAATTTTGAAATATATATATATATATATATATAATAGTAACATTTGAAATACGAGGATACTAACATTAATTACTAAATACTAAGGGTTAAAATATAACAAAACATAAAACTAGAGGGTTAATATTGTGAATATTTAAGTAATAAGCTTTCACATTTCGTTAGATGAGTTTAGTATTTTACAGTTTTATTTCCTTTTGCTCTAAAACCTCAATGGCACACCAAATCCTCTCCCTCTCTCTTGGCACAAACATCCCCAATTGTTAAGATTTCAAAAGTAATTTCGAGAAAATAGCAACGGAGGAGAAGGGATTTTGGAAACCTTCATTAATTTTGGTAAAAATCTAAGTTGTAGGTATGTCTTTCCCCAATTATTGTTCTAGACTTCTAATTCTTTGTTTTTTGATTGGCAAAATCAAGTAACATGAAAACCCTTAGACCGAATTCATCCAGTTGTGATGAATGAAAAAAAAGAAGATGAACAATAAAAAAGAAGAAGACACATACATCAAGATCGATCCCATTAGTTAAATCGATTTATGTATTTACGTTATTTTGAGTTTTAATGTATTTAAGTCATTATACATGTGTATTTATATTTTTTTCTCACATGTACGATCGCCCCTGTGTGGTGAAATTCCTGGCTCCGTCTCTGGTCATTTCTCTGCTTGCATTACACGTTTTTTGCCCTCCTAAATTTAGATCTAAAAGTGTGTGGAAAACAATATTGTTGGTGAGTGAATTTAATAAAAAAAAATTGTGTGTTACAGGATTACTTAGCTTTCATGTTGGTTAATGTTGCCATAAATTAATAGGGCTAGATGGAAGGACAGAACTACATACATACGTATGTTTAATTTGATATGATCCAGGAATGTAACCATATATCAAGCACAATCTAAAAAATGGCAGAGGAGTTTTTCATAATCTAGAATGGAAGTGGTGCTGAAGCAATCGCAGGTACGTAGTAGTCGTCGAGAATCGCCGGCGAATGGTGCAGTAGAATCGAGAGATCGACTTGTCCTTCTCTCGCGCATTGAAACCCTCTTAGAATAGCTCATGTTGCAGCTTATTGAACTTCGGATGAACATGGGAAATATTTTAATGGATGAGTTGCTAGAATAGCTCATGTTGCAGCTTTGAAAAGATTGATTGCTAGCTAAACAAATAACGTGAAATTCTCTCTCTCTCTCTCTCTCTCTCTCTCTCTCAAGTCTTAAAATATAGTGCCTACCACTCTCACTTGCTACAATATATGGCTTTATTACGACCTTCAAAATTTTCAGATAACAAACACAAGACCAATAATTAATTGTCTTATCTTGGAATCGGCTAAAGATGAGGGAAGTCGGAGAAGGAGATAGTATCGTTACTCTTTTCATTGATAATCTAGCTCCCAAACGATATTCGGAAGATATGGATCTACAATTTATTCTCCAGGTTTGGAAGGATTAGGGATTTATACATCTCCCAAGCAAGAAAAGCAGGATCACAGGTAAACAGTTTGGGTTTGTGAGATTTGGGAAGGAAAAATGACGGTCAAGGACGTGTTTTAATAATTAAAGAATCGATCCAAAGCCACTAAAGCTGCAACTGAAATCAACGATTCATGGGTCTGGCCGGGGTCAAAAGCTGGTGGTAAATCTTGCTCGATTTCAAAGTCAGAAGCGACAGATAGAGTAACTCCAAATCGTGGGTGGGAAGTAATAGTCAGGGGAAGGTAGTACACAAACCACGACAACAAATCCAGAGGGATAAATGGATAATGGTAGACCTGGTTACATGCAAAGGCTTGGGAGGGAGAATCTGATCGAGGAATCGAAGCGTGAGGCTAAGCAGGGCAGCTACGCCCAAACATCAGAAGGCAAAGGAAGTGTGGGTTTGGAGGAAGAAGAATGATCCTGCCACCCCCATCAAAACAGAACCAGCCGGTGAATAAAACTAGTTGGGTAAAGAAAACCAGATCCATTAAAGTAAAGGAGGTGGCCGAGTAACGAATGGCTACATCGGAGTGCAACGGCCAAACTCTCATCAACAAGACCTATTGTGCTCATCCAAGATTATCTCAGAAACTTAGGTCATGCGGATGTGCTGGTGCGATCCATGGGGGAGATATGGTAGTGCTAACATTCAAGGATATTGAAGAAAGAGACTCAATGTTTAACGGTGGTAAAATGGCATGGTTGAGGGAGTGGTTCATCGAATCATCTAAGTGGGAAGAATCTGAGGAACAATCCAGTATCAAGACTGGTATGGCTCAACTGTTATGGCATACCACTCCAGTTCTGGAACGTCCAAACTTTCTCCAATATCGGCAAAATCTGGGGTGATGTTATCTTAATCGCTGATGATACTCTTAAATTAAGAACTATCCTTTTCAGTGGGTAGAGTCATAATATCCACCAAAGTGATGGACTTGATTAATCAATTGGTGGAGATAGAATATAAAGGAAGAACAACCCAGGTAAGAATCATCGAAGAACAATTGGTGGTTAATACAATTCTGCGAACGGATTGGAGAGAAGGGGAATAGTCTCTGCATTAAATGAGGTAACCATTTTTTCAAGTTTAAATTCTAAATCTAACGGTGGTTCTTAGCATTGGGTCACCCTGGACCCACCTACCTTCCCATACTGACATTGTCAACCAAAACTGTGCTTCCATTTTGCTGCCACAAGACCAAGTAACCAGTCTCAGTATTGCTCCATTCAACAAAAATGTCCAGAAACATAATAATAAAGGGAGCACTCTGTCTGTTAACCCTGCTCCAGTATTAGATAATAATTTTAAGGAGGTCGGTAAACCCATGGCCAAGAGGAAGTATAAATCTGTTGTAGAAATTCTGGGAATCCCAAAAACACCCAGAAACAAGAAAGGTGGCAGAAGAAGTAAGCAGAAGTGTGTGGTGTTTCATTCAGCCATTGCAGCAGCGGCCTTATCTATCTCAACAGATGGAATCAATAATAGAAATAGGATTTTGCTAAACGAATCTCAGGTTGTATGGACGGTTACAAAAATTATGGAGACGGATTACTTGGGAAATGATGAAGAGGTGATCAATAAGATCATGGTCACAGATGAGGAAGAAGATTTAAGAACAGCTCTGTTGATTCCTCCGACTCATTAATCAGATACTGCAACTATATCTAGGGGTGAAGAGTAAGAATGAAAATTCTCTCCTGGAATGTAAGGGGACTGAATATGAAGGAGAAAAGAAGCAAGATGAAAAAGATAATTAGGGAGCAGATAGAGAATCGATATGTTGCTACTATACAAGAGACAAAACAGAAGTCTGTGACAAAAAGCTTTATTGAGTCTTGTTGGGGTGATTCGGATTATGAATATGTTGAAGTGGATGCTGATGGTAGTGCCGGTGGGCTTTTAATTGTTTGGAACTCAGATTTTTTCAAGGTGGATGCAACGTGCTGTATGAGGAACTTCTTTCTTGTAAAAGTGAAAGAGGGATGAAAGACTTCAATAAATTCACAGAGGATATGGAACTGGTGGATCTACAACTTCGGGGTTGGAATTTTACTTGGTCTAACTCTCAAGAGGGGGAGAAATGGAGCAGGATTGATAGGTTTCTGTTGGATCTAGAATGGTTGGAAAATTCATGCTAAAGCAGTGGGGTTTACCCAGAGCAATGGGGTCGATCTGTGTTTTGGTGGTCCTGGGCTTGGGTGATAGTTTTGGTGATGTGTGTAGGCCTTTTTGGACTGGGATTTGTGCTTTGTGTTGGATTGTGGGGTCTATTGCTGGTCTCTTTTCAACTCCTAACTCTTGGAGGGCTAAGAGGCACCATGCTATTTGGCTGCTTCTCATCTCATCTCTTTTCAACTCCAAATTCCGGAGGGCTAAGAGGTGAACTTATCATTATCGTAGCATATGGTGCTTGACCATTGTGCTTGCTAATGGGCTGGTTCTCATCTCATCTCTTTTCATCTCCAAATTCCGGAGGGCTAACAAGTGAAATTATCATTACCGTAGCATACTGTGCTTGGCCATTGCAATTGCTTGGAGCTGCAGTGTTACACTTATTCTGCGGGTGTGGTAGCTATGGGATTCATTACGCAATGTTTACCCATTAACTTAAGATGAATGTTCAATGCTGTGTGGAGGGGATTAATAACCTCGTTGATGACCAATTGGGAAGGTGATGCCGTGATGGTGGTGGCTTCCCTAGGCTGCTATGGAGCAAGTTTCAAGTGCTTACTTGATGATGTGTGGTTCTCTTTGCTATACTTATCTTGTTTGTAAAAGTTGGCTGTTGTTCCCCTTCACTTCACCTAGGAGCTTGAAAGTGGGGGTCTTATCTGTGGTGGATTTTTTTTCTGTTTCATTACAAATATCTTCGACAAAACCAAACTAATCATCTAACAGATACGAAATGAGGAAACTACATGGTGATTGATATCTTTCACCCCAACCCAAGCATCGCCTGATGCACATTCTGCTGAAATTTCATATTTCCTAGCTAGTAAAAGATGATAAAGTGCTAGCCAAGAAAAAAGATAACAAATACCCAGACGATCAGCCGAACTCCAACCAACCAAGTATGAACGCTTTAATGAACTCTCAAAACTACAGATCTAACAAGCCACCATAGCTACTCCAGCAAAGACATCATGTGGAGGTAGTATAGCACTATTGACACGGATGTGGTTGTAAAGCATCATCTAAAAAAATCCGATCTGTAGATGTAATATTCACTCAAAGACGAAACTAAAAACTCTCACAGAAACAAGAGACAAAACTCTCACAGAAATAAGAGACAAAACTCTCACAGATCAGAGACAAATCGTTTGACCTGAAGAGACACGAGAAAAACCAAAGAAAGAGAGATCGAGAGAGAGAACTAGTATCATGGCCTTCCCCTCCTGCTGTATTAGGGTTGTGAAACCCGAGGGGAGAAATATTTCTGGGGTAGAAAATAGAAATAGAAATATAATTAATACGAATTTAATTTCTAGGAATTTAATACCCGGAATAATTTCATTCTGGTGTTCCGAATTAACTCAGTAATCTTAGTAATCTTATCCATGAAACATTTTCTTTGAAAATTCATTAAAGTCACATTACCTTTTCCTAATGATTGAGCCAAAAATCTCAGCATACCATCAGGTAAGGAATGAATCAGATTCTCACTTAATTTAGAGATGTGATTCCTGATTGAAAATTTCATCAAGAAATCACATTCTTATTCTTGTCTATTCCAAACATAGGAATTATGAAAATATGGCATTAAATTCCCGTTTTTATCTCTTCCAAACGTTTAAATCATGGAAATAAGTCATATTCTCAATATTTCTCTTCAAAATTCCCGCTATCCACACTGAGCCTTAGTGTTATGCTAGGAATAAGGAACACAATTTTAGAACATGAATATTCTAAGTAAAATTATTCAATCCACCAGATGCACCACCACCTAAACTACGTCCCAGGCCACTTTTCTACCATGCACATATTTGGTAAGGTCACTCGTCTCAACGAGATCTATATGATGAACAATTCCGATCATCAATATAGGCCCTACATGGGCCCACAAAACACAATATGGAGGGGAAATTGGAGGGAAGAACTGGAGGGGAGGCGAGTCCTATGGGGAATATACAGAGACTCCATTTTAAGTGTTTAGATCCCGGAATAAAACATTAGGAACACGATTTTAGGAAATATTATTCAATCCTCCTGGGACACCGCCACGTGGTATTGTCTAGGCCACTTTTGCACCATGCATTGGGCATGGGTCCATGACAACTGTGCAAGTTCCTCCCCAATGTATGATGAAAAATGAGTCTGGGGCACCATGTGGTGGTGTTCGATAAGCACTGAATCTAATTCCAAAGCCAAAGACTGTCAGGAAGAGCCACAGGTAACTGAAATAAAACTTAACTAGTACTATTACCATCCCAAATCAGAAAGAGTTTACTATAGATTAATTCGACAGAACAAGAAAATGCAAAAATGTGGCAGTAAGTAAGCAACTGAGCAAGCAAATTATTAAGGCTGATGATGATGATGCAAATCATGGAGAAGCTCTCTGTAGATTTCCATTGATGCCCTATCAGCACCTTGATCATGCATCAGCTTGCTTCTCTCTTCTTCGAAGCTCGGGAATTTTTCACCAATACTCCCTACTTCTTCCATCAATTCCTTCAAACTAACTTTGAATTCCTTCAAACTAACTTTGAATTCCTTCAAATTAACTTTGAGTTCCTTGACTTCCTCCAAAGTAACTTCAGCTTCCAGTTGCCCGGTAGTCTCCTCGTCTATGTTGTTCCTTTCGTCTTTTGCTTCAGGTTCAGCTTCTTTCTGCCCGTTATTTTCCTCGTCTGTTTTGTCATTCCCTTCGTCTTTTGCTGTCACTTCTTCCTTTGATTCCTTCAAGCTAGCTTTCTCTTGCCCGGTATTTTCCTCATCCATTTTGTTCCTTCCATCCTTTGCTTTCACTTCTTCTGTTGATTCGTTCAAGCTAAAATCAAGTTTAGCTTTCTCTTGTTCAATTTTTTCCTTGTCCGTTCCGTTTTTATTCTTGCCAAATTCCTGCAACGACAACCATGATCAATTATCTCCTCTCTCTCTCTCTCTCTCCAAAAAGTATTGGCAAATTATTAGGACTGGTTTCCCAGGTACCGTATGTAGGATCGATCCATATACGGAGTACTATATACAATGTGCACTAAAATGTAATTTGAGCGGTGTTTTTTTTTTTGCTAAGCAAAAAGAATTTATTAATCTTTACAAAGGATTATAAAGGGCTTTTTGACTTTTTTGGTCCCCAAAGTATTTTCGCCGTGCCATTTTGGTCCCCAATATTCCAATTGTTAACATTGCATCCCCAAAGTATCAATTTTGTCTTTAAAAGGTCCCTGCGGCTCACGCCGTTCCTTCCCTCCGCCAAAACCAAGGGCAAGCTTGGTATTTCACATCAAAACGGTGTCGTTTGGTTGGAAATATTGATTTTCGGCTTTTTGACTTTTTTGGTCCCCAAAGTATTTCTGCAGTGCCATTTTGGTCCCCAATATTCTAATTGCTAACATTGCATCCCCAAAGTATCAATTTTATCTTTAAATGGTCCATGCGGCTCACGCCGTTCCTTCCATTTGTCAAAACCAAGGGCAAGCTTAGTATTTCACCTCAATACGGTGTCGTTTAGTTGGAAATATCGATTTTTCTCTTCCATGGTTCTCATTGAAAACCTCAAAGTCAAAAAAATAAATATGACTCTTTAGGATAAAATGATCAAAAAATTAAGATCTTCGCACAGGTTCAAACAGATTAAAAATTTGAACACTTAATTTTTTCACCATATTAATTTTTTAATATATAAATAGCCTAAAAAAATCAAGTGTTTCAATTTTCAACTCGTTTGAACCGGTGCGAAGATCTTAAATTTCTGATCATTTTATCCTAAAGGGTCATAATTAATTTTTTGACTTTAAAGCTTTCAATGAGAACCCTAAGACTACGTTCCGGAAACCTTCTTAAAAAATAAGTACTTATTTCTCATACTTCTTTTTCGAAAATAATAAGGGTCTTCCACAAAATTCAAATACAAAATTTACTTCACATTTTCAAACTCAAAAATAATGTAAATGAAGAAAAAAAAAATTTCGCACCGTATTAAAGATCTCAATGAAATCTATCAAATAAGATCCATAGTGATAAGAAAATTATTTGCGTAAACACATGATTTTTGAGCTTGAAGTTGCTGTATACAAAAAATAAGACTGTTGCTATTGTGTTGGGCGCCGGCGGAGGGAAATCGTACCGGCGGCCACGCTAGGCTGTCTCCGGCCACCGGACGGCCGATCCGAGCCGTCCAAAAATTCTAAAAAAAAAAATCAAGGGGGCCTGCACGGAAATCAACGGCATCCGAGGTGTGTAGGGTGCTTGGATCAAGCACCCTACACACCTCGGATGCCGTTGATTCCCGTGTGGGCCCCCTTGGTTTTTTTTTTATAGAATTTTTGGACGGCTCGGATCGGCCGTCCGGTGGCCGGAGACGGCCCGGCGCGGCTGCCGGAAATCGGCCGGTATTTTCCTATACAAATTCTACCAAAATAAGTATCCAGCTTCTTATTTTCAGGAACAACCCTTCTTATTCAACAAAAAATAAGTTCTTTTTCTTGTTCTGGAACACAGCCTAAGAGAACCATGGAAGAGAAATATCAATCTTATATATTTTTAGGCTGTTTATATATCAAAAAAATAATTATGACCTTTTAGAATAAAATGATCAAAAATTAAGATCTTCGCACAGGTTCAAACAGATTGAAAATTTGAACACTTAATTTTTTCACCATATTTTTTTAAATATATAAACAACCTAAAAAAATCAAGTGTTTCAATTTCCAACCAAACGACACCGCGCGTTTTGAGGTGAAATACCAAGCTTGCCCTTGGTTTTGACGGAGGGAAGGAACGACGTGAGCCGCAGGGACCATTTAAAGACAAAATTGATATTTTGAGGATGCAATATTAACAATTGAAATATTGGGGACCAAAATGGCACGGCGAAAATACTTTGGGGACCAAAAAAGTCAAAAAGCTGAAAAATCAATATTTCCAACCAAACGACACCGTTTTGATGTGAAATACCAAGCTTGCCCTAGGTTTTGACGGAGGGAAGGAACGGCGTGAGCCGCAGGGACCATTTAAAGACAAAATTGATACTTTGGAGATGCAATGTTAGCAATTGAAATATTGGGGACCAAAATGGCACGGCGAAAATACTTTGGGGACCAAAAAAGTCAAAAAGCCGATTATAAAGATTAAAAGGATCAAGAGCGCACAGGCACAAAATCACCTATGACCTAAAGGCAGGTAAGACGCCAACTGGACACCAAAAACCAAAAATAGCCAAGAACCTCAACAAAAAAAAAAAACAACCAAGAGCCAAAACAAGCAAAAGCCCCAAAGCAGCCCAAACAACCAAACAAACACCAAAAACCAAAGACACTGAAAGCTAAACTCCAAATCCGAACACAAGGAGCACACCCCAAACCCACCTAAAACTCGATATTAAAATTTGTGAGCAGTGTTACTAATCCTGAGGATTACAAACACTTGATATGGGATTGAAATACTATGGGTAACTCAGAGAGAGTGAGAGAATAGATTAATTGATGTAGCAAGTTTCACAAAACAATGGCCATAAGAGATAGAATGTTCTACTTTGATGCTTCGTGTTTTAGATCTTTTCAATCTTTGTAATTTGTTTCCAAAGATTAAAAAAAAAATGCATTTGTTCTTGTATCATTGCATGCATATCGTTATCAGAGATAAAATGCATTGGTACGGTCTAGTATAATTAATTTCATATTCTTATTAGGAATATACATGGAAGCACATGCATACTCCCTCCATTCCAAATTGCGTGCCTTTTTTGAGAACCGTCAGTACGAGATTTTATTTCTGCCCACATTAAAAACATTCATATGAGCAATACTAGAAACACAATTTGGGTTTTCGCCTGTGTGAGGCTCGTTTGGATTTTTGGCTGTTGAGATTCTGTGGATGTCGATTTCTTTAGTGTTTAGTTGGCGTCTTGCCTTCTTTCAGGTCTCGGGTGGTTTTTTCCGGTGTGCACTTGATCCCTTTAATCTTTGTAATCCTTTATAAAGATTAATAAAATTTTTTTGCTTAGCAAAAAATAAAAAAATACTAGAAACACAATTTTAAAACACAACTGCATATGTCCAAGAACAATTTGATATGGTCAGACACACAACTACGTCCTAGAGCAGTTTGATATATATGCTTAGAGACTGGCATGCGCCAAACAGTTTGCGTTCTAAAATTGTGTATTTTGTTGTTGTTGGTATATTGGGTTTTGAGTAGATGTACGTACCCGTTCGATGTAGTAGATACAGTAGAGAAAGTTGGAGATGGTAAGTAAGGCGATGGCCGGAAACAAGAAGTGCCATGGGTTACTTGGAACCCAACAGCTGATCACGAGATAGGCCGCGACTCGTTCCATCCAGAACACAAACTTCTCAAAGGGCGGTTCTCCTCCTCGGCCTCCTGAAGATTTATTATCATTCGCTTTAGAAGGAGGAGGAGGAGGAGGAGGCTCTGATCTTAGTACTTGCTCCTCCGCCATTGATTCACCGCCAGATCAATATGTAATTAATATCAAGAGAGAGAAAAAGGAAGAAGAAGAAGATTTGAGTCCGAAACCCTAAACCCAAGGCTACTGCCACGGCGCGCTCTCTCTCTCTCTCTCTATTTATATAACTTGTTCCGGGGGTAATACATGTAGAGAAGATTTTATACAAGGAAATCTTTGTGGCAAATATATTCGGACTTTGAGATGAGAAATTTCAGGGTGCAAATTGGGTACCATGTGGCAGTACTCAGTGCCCATCCGAGCCGTTTAAACGTGTTTTGGACGGTTGGGATCCGAGCACCCTCTCTCCCAGTGGCGTAGCCAAGAATTGACAATAGTGGGGTACCTTTTAAACACACTTCAAGAACAACAAAAAAAAATCGTACTATTAAGCAATGCCAAAATAATACTAAAAGAATATTGCTTGTTCTAAAAATAATAGAAAAAGCTACTCCCTCCGTCCCTTTTTAAATGTCCTGCTTCGTAACTCCAACTTATTAAAAAGACATCATCATTATACCTTTCACATCAACTTTTTCCTCCATTTTCCTTACTTACCCATCATCATTACACTTTTACTCACTAACTTTTCAAAATGGAATCTACTTTTAGGGACAAAATAGGCAATTCACTAACTTTTACCCACTAACTTTATAAAATGGACACTTATTAAGGGACAGCCCAAAATGGAATACTAGACTGTAATAAAGGGACGGAGGGAGTAATACATTTTACTAAGAGAAAAAAATATTCAACGATCTTGATCCAATGAGTTGATGTTGTGGGTTCTAATACATTAACTTCGTCTTGATGTTGATGTTGTGGGTTCTATGAACAAATACAATACTACTTTCGGAATTGTAAATACTCCTTTCGTCTCGATTTGTTTGTCCCTTTTTCGACTTATACATGTTCTAAATTAACTGTTCAATTTCAAAATCAATAGATCAGATTATGTAAATTTTTAAATCAATGGATCAGATTTGGTTTTCTTAATAAGTTGGAAACCTGAGATTAGATAAACAATTCGGGACGGTGGGAGTCATTAATAAAGTATAATTTATATAACTCATGATTTAGCCACTTATGAATTTGGACATTATTCATTGGAGAGTTTCAAATGGTAAGTGGTGGCTATTTTTTTTATTAGACATCTCACTTCGCCAGTGTGATAGAATTGTTGTAATATTTAAAATAAAAAATCAAGAATGAAATGATATAAAAAATGTATTGAAGTCTCTAATTCAAAAATCGGGTATCAGACGATACATATGGGTGTTAATTTTTCGTAATGCCAGTATAGTGGTGTGTAGCGGTACCAGAGGACCCAAAAGCCACTACGTAGCGGCCAAAATGCTATGTAGCAGCCGATATGTCCCACCTCAATGTGAGGTGAAAATGGGTCTGGAGCACCACATAGTAGTATGGTAGTGTACTGAGGCTAAATACCCTATCGCGGGAATTCCAAATTCAAATATTATTAGTAAATAGTAATGCTAGCATCTTAAAAAAAAAACAGTTTCCTAGAATTGAATTCAACAGAACAACTAAGCAAGCAAATTATTAAGGCTGATGATGATGATGCAAATCATGAAGAAGCTCTCTGTAGATCTCCATTGATGCCCTAGCAGCACCGAGCTCATACATCAGTTGGCTTCTCTCTTCCTCCCATCCGTGGAATTCATTGATGATCCTTCCATCTTTTGCTTCCACTTCTTCCTGTGATACCTTCAAGCTCAAATCAAGTTTAGCTTTCTCTCGCCCGGTAATTTCCTCGTCTATTTCGTCGTTCCCTTCGTCTTTTGGTTTCACTTCTTCCTTAGATTCTTTTGAGCTAGCTTTCTCTTGCCCTGTATTTTCTTCATCCATTTTGTTCCTTCCGTCTTTTGCTTTCACTTCTTCCTTTGATTCGTTCAAGCTAAAATCAAGTTTAGCTTTCTCTCGCCTGGTATTTTCCTCGTCTATTTTGTTGTTCCCTTCGCCTTTTGCTTTCACTTCTTCCTTTGAATCCTTTGAGCTAGCTTTCTCTTGCGCGGTATTTTCCTCATCCATTTTGTTCCTTCCATCTTCCGCTTTCACTTCTTCCTTTGATTCGTTCAAGCTAAAATCAAGTTTAGCTTTCTCTTGTTCAATTTTTTTCTTGTCCGTTCCGTTTTTATCCTTGCCAGATTCCTGCAACAACAACCATGATCAAATTAACTCCTCTCTCTCTCCCTGTAAAAAGTATTAGCGAAGTAGGCCGGACTGGTTTCCCACATACCGTATGTGGGATACATATACTACAATGTGCACTAAAATTTAATTTGGAGTTGTGGAGACCGGAATTCAGTATAACCAGTGTTACTAATCCTGAGGATCACCAACACTTGATATGGGATTGAAATACTATGGCCAAGTAACTAGCTCACAGTGGCGAATACAGAAATTTTATATAGATGGTCAGCTCTTGAGGATCACCAAAATATGATCCTCAAAATGTGAGCAGTGTTACTAAAAAAATGTGATTTGGAGTTGTGGAGATCGGAATTCACTGGTAATAAAAAAAAAAATGTGAGCAGTGTTACTAAATCCTAGTAAATCCTGGGAGAGTGAGAGAATATATAGATAATTAATTGCTGTAGCAAGTTTCACAAAACAATGGCCATTAGAGATAGAATGCATTGCTCTAGTATCAGCGCATCTCATTATCAGAGATGGAATGCATTGGTCTAGTATCATTTCATATCAATATACAAGGAAGTAAATACTTCATCCGTTCCAAATTACTTGCCTTTTCCGGAGAACCGTTATATATTTTGCCCACAAAAAATAAAGTGTTCACAAGATTTTAACTTTTGCCCTTGTTAGCACGCGAAACACGTATACGAGCAATGCTAGAAACACAAGTTTAGAACACAGCTGCGTCCAAGAGCACGAACGGTTTTGACTCAAGTGTTCTGGACTTGCGTTCTGAAATTGTGTAATTTTTTTTTTTTTTTGGGGTATATTGGGTTTTGTGGAGATGTACCTGTGGATATATGAAGTTGAGAAAGTAGAAACTGTTGGAGAAAATAAGTAAAAAGACGGCTGGAAGCAAGAAGTGGCATGGGTTACTTGGAACCCAACAGCTGATCAGGAGACAGGCCGCGAGTCGTTCCACCCAGAACACTAACTTGTCATCGCCGGCCGGTTCTCCTTCTCCTCCTCCTGAAGATTTATTATGGTTCGCTTTAGGAGGAGGAGGAGGAGGCGGCTCTGATCTAAGTACTTGCTCCTCCGCCATTGAGTCACACCGAAATGAATTAGTAATATCAAGAGAGAGAAAAGGAAGAAGAAGATGATTTGAATCCGAAACCCTAAACCCAAGGGTACTACCACGGCTCTCTCTCTCTCTCGCTCTATTTATATGTCTTGTTGCGGGGGTAATACATGTAGAAAAGATTTTATACAAAGGAAATCTTTGTGAGCAATATATTCGGACTTAGGGACGAGAAGTTTCAGGGTGCAAATTTGGTATCTCGTGACGGTACACGGTGCCCATCCGAGCCGTCCAAATCCGAGCACCCTCTCTCCTTCTCTCTCTCTCTCTCTTCCTCTACTCAGATTTGGGCCGTCCAAAACACGTTTCGACGGCTCAAATGCGCTGCTACCGAGTACCACGTGTACAATACCCTATTTGCATCTAAAATTTCATTCATGAAACCGTTTTGTGAGGAGAAATGTAGGTGCGACAAGTGGTACAATTTGATTGGCCAAAGCAATTACTTAATTATCATTTTGTTAAACTTTCAAAATATATCTTCTTTTAATTAGCAAAGCCTTGATTTGTGGGGTACGTAAAATTTTCAAACATGGAATGATTGGTGGAGATAGATGAGGGGAACGTAATCAGATAAATATGGCATAAGTATATACCTATCCAATATAGCTTTATCAAATTCTAGATTTCATGCTTATTCATAGGCGTTCTTGATAGAATCAACCATCCGGAAATTGAGCTGCTACGATGAGATTTCATTTCTAGATTTATAAGTGTAATCTCCTCTCCTATCACGTCTTTATCATTTCAAAATTATAGTTTTCTTAATCTAGGGGTGTTACAAAAACCGACCGACCGACCAAACAAAACCGATCGATTGGTTCGGTTTTCGGTCGGAGTGATGGCGGGATTTTTCCGGACTGAACTGAACCAAAATCGGTTCGGTCTCGGTTTCTTAGAATTTTCTCTAGACCGAACCAAACCAAACCAATCGACTATATATTTTATATATTTTACATTAAAAATATACTCCCTTTGTTCCAAATTGTTTTTCCGGTCCACAAAACGATAACTTAAAAATATGAAATTTTTTAAAGAAAAATTCAATTTTTTTTCCACAAATTAAAAGAACTAATTGATATCTAGTTATTAAGTTGTTAATTTTTTTTCAATTTTTCTTGCAAAAATTGTATTATTTTTACATATATACACTTTAAATTAAATGAAAATTTTATATTTCGGGCAGACTGAAATCACCGACCAGGCTGATCCCACCCCGAACCGAACTGATCAACTCCGGTCGGGATCGATCTTGAAAATATTTGGACTGAACTGAATCGGTCTTCGAAAATTTCACTCCGAATCGAACCAAACCGAAATTACCTCTATCTTAATCTACACCCCCGCTCTATTCAAATGGGATTGTGTTGTGTTGTCACCGGCTATCTCTGCGGAAGATTCCTTCCTCATGCATGTTTGTGTAAGGGGCTGTTTGATAAAACTGAAACTGAAAGCTGAATGCTGAATTTTTTAAGCTGAAAAGCTGTTTGATAAACATATTAAGCACTAAATTAAAATTAATAGATTAATTTTAGTTTTTAATTCTCTTTAATTTTGGTGATTGTGGTGGTGGTGGTGATGGAATGGTAGTGGTGAGGGTGGTGGTGGCGGTGGAGAGATGGTGGTGTGATAGTGACGGTGGAATGATGGTGGTGCAATGGTGGTGGTGGTGGCGGCGGCAGTGGCGTGGTAGTAGTGGTAGGGGTGGTGTGGTAGTGGTGGTGGTGGCGGAGTGGTGGGGGTGGTGGGGGTGGAGTGGACTAGTGGTGGGTGGTAATGGTTGTGGTGGTGGTAGTGTGGTGGTGGTGGTGAAGTGATGGTGGTGGGGGTGGAGTGGAGTGGAGTAGTGGCGGTGGTAGTGGTAGTGGTAGTGTCGTGGTGGTGGTAGTGAAGTGGCGGTGGTACTGGTGGTGTTGGTGGAGTGATGGTGGTTGTGGCGGTAATGGTTGTGGTGGTGGGTAGTGTGGTAGTGGTGGTAGTGGAATAGTGATGGTTATGGTGGTGGTAGTGGAGTAGTGATGGTGGTGGTGGTGGGAGTGGTGGCGGTTGTGGTGTGGTGGTTGAGTGACGACGGTGGTGGTGGATTGGTGGTTGTGGTGGGAGTGGTGGCGGTTGTGGTGGTGGTGATGATGTTGGTGGAGTGGTGGTGGTGTTGGTGGAGTGATGGTGGTTGTGGTGGTAATGGTTATAGTGGTGGTAGCGTGGTAGTAGAATAGTGATGGTTGTGGTGGTGGTAGTGTGGTAGTGGAGTAGTGATGGTGGTGGTGGTGGTGGCGGTTATGGTGGTGGGAGTGGTGGCGGTTGTGGTGGTGGTGTGGTGGTTGAGTGACGACGGTGGTGGTGGATTGGTGGTTGTGGTGGTTGAATGCAAGCATATAAGAATTCAGCCAGAATTAAGTAGCTCAAAGCTATTTAATTTTTATCAACTTTTTACACTATATTTTAAGTGGCACTTAATCTGCTAAGTAATGTAAAATGTGGTTATCAAACCTATTTAATCACTTATTACTTAATTGTTTCAGTTTTAAGTGCTGAATATGAGATATCAAACAACCTGTAAGTAGACCACCATATATACTCATAATCCTAAAAAAAAAAAGGAAAATGATTTTGTCACTCTTTTTTTTGTTAACGCCACTCATCTGCAAGTGTATTTTTGTACCAAAAATACACTTGTAAGAGAGTAACGTTAACAAAAAAGTGAGTGGCAAAATCAGCAGCCAAATTTTTTTTTGTTCCTTTCTCATATGCATGTTTATGTACGTAGACCGCCATACTCATAATCATAAGTATTTTTTTGTTCCTTTCTCATGTTTAGTGGATCACGGTACCATACTCATAATTAATCTTTTCCATTTCCCCCCTTCGCAAGACAATTTTTTTTAAAAAACTAGTGTCCAGACCAGCTTTCTCACACTTCGACTTATCTTGGGAGACCAATTTCATTCAGAGCAAAGTTTTGTATGAACTGGTCCCAAAAAAGTTGATAGCACCTGAGAAGTTTGTGCCAAAGAACTTAGGAGGGAGCAAACTCATAAGTCCTGGACCTTCGCCACGAGGCCAACCTCATGGGATCGAGTTCGAATTTACTCTTTGCAAGAATCAAGGAGCTTGACTATCAAGCATGTTAAGCGAGCTTCTATATACATTTCTCCGATTGTGTTCGAGCTTCTATATACATTTCTCCGATGCTCTCAGGCATATGCAATCTCATATCCTACTTAATTAAGTCAGTGTTTATTTGTGAAGGTTCTAAGTATCTATTTTAGTAGTTCACCTCGATCTCCCAATGGTGAGTACAAAGGAATATTGGTTGTGTTGCTTGTTGTATTTCATTGTTGTGCGTGTAGCACTTTTGATATGTATATAATATGGAACGGTTTTTGAATTCTCTATATTTTGGACCATCGGATTTGTACAATTTTTTCTATAGCTGAGATTTATGAGTAGTAAGACTAGAAATATACTTGAAAAGAATGAATATTTGGAAGAAGAATGAAAGAAAAACTAAAATTAATATTTCCTAATCTTATTCTGATTCCTTATTTTTGATTTTTTCTTACTTTTCTAACAGTTATAAGTCGAAAACGATTATTGTGATCTAGGATTGTCTCTCTCTCCCTCACACGGTAATTCCAAAACGGATTCTAATTTTGAATCCAAAATTGTTTTCTCTCTCACACATACGTTTAGCTCTCTCTCTCTCTCTCTCTCTCTCTCTCTCACTATATATATATATATATGTGTGTGTGTGGGCCCTGTCTTTTTTTGAAATATATTCAGATTGCTAAATGTTTTGTTGGTTGAGTGATTGAGAAAAAACTAATTAATTATATATTTGGTTATTTGATTCATTGCAATATGTGTTTTTTTTTATAGGCAAAAAAATTTATTAAAGAAATCTTGACAAAGGGTACATCAAGATGGGGGAGAGGGGAGGGGAATCCAACCAAATGTTGGATGAAACAAAAAAAACACCCGATGGGACAAAGCCCGAAAACACCAAGGGGCTAAGCCCGGAACACCCAAAAGGGCAAAACCCATACAATATATGGGCCAAGCCCAATCCAAGAACCCCAAAACCTAACCCTAAGACCCATAAGACCACCATTTCTCTCTCCTAATATATTGAAAACTTTAGCAAACAGAGGTACTCCGATCCTTTGCACAAACACATGCTCCTTTACTTCCATCTCAATCATCTTTCTCATCCTTTGAACATCTCTCTCCGTTATCTTCACTCCTAATCTTTTGCCAATGTTTGTTGTTAATTGGAGTTCAGCATCTATTTCTTCTTGATCTTGCCTTGTCCCTCGCGAAGAACATGAGTTTTAGACAAACTTACTCTCTCCAGAGCTCATGCAATCCTCAAAGGACTGATTTCTTATCCTTTTTCTGAGATCAGCTGGTTTAAGGTCCACTACGAGATTGATCCCCTCCATTTGGAATGCTCTAAGGTTGTTCCTTGAATCAATCACTAGTGGCTCATTCATTAAAGTTATAGACCGGTCACCATTGTGCACTTGTTCATTTGGTACCGAAATCTCCAACCTCTGGTCATTACCACATTGATCATTGATTTCCTTGCTTTGATCCTTATTAGTGGCAAAAAATGGGCCTGCTGAGTCCTCCACCCAAGAGTTCAGACCATGAATTGAATTTTCCTCATTACACTCCTCATCTGACTCCACTTTCGATACGTGACCCTCCTTAGGAATCTGGGATAGTTGATCATCCTCCACACGCTTGTTGCCCTCCCCATGAACTGAACTTTCTTCACAATTCTTTGCTTTGCTTGCCTCCACCTCCTCTTTGCTCTTCTCAACGTCAACAAAACCATTCTTCGGATCATTGTTTTGGGCCATTACCTCATCTTTCTCCCATGTTTCCGAATCCAGATCAATGAATGAATTTTCTGATACAACCTTTCTGAAAGATTCTTCTTCCTCAACTCTAATCATGTACCTTTTCCCACTTACTACTAGCTGGAGTTTCCCTTCTATCTTTTGTGTATGCTCAGTAGCAATGAGAATTCTCCCCTTCTCAAATGATTTCTCTCTCAATGTATCATCATCCACCTTGACAAAGTGGCCCCATTTACTTCCAATGTCCTTAAACGTTTGCATAGACCATGCATTGAGAGGCATCCCAAAGCATGATATCCAGACAAAACGTTCATCCTTGGCCGAATCACCATTCCATGGTTTAATCTCTTCAAACCAGTTCATCACCCATTTTCCCTTAATTATTGCATCTCTGGATTCTTCATTAGGGAAAGTTATAATGACAAATCTTCCCCCTAATGCTCTAATTTGGACGTCTATAATTTTCTCCAATCTAAACTCCTTATTCCAACTCTTCAGTTGATAGCAATCTTCGTATCTTAGCAATGGCACTCCTATAAAGCCATCCATTTCCTTTTGGTTGGATCTGAATGCTTTCTATACTACTATGTATGTCATGACTCTCCCCTCCTTGAACTGCATGTGCATACGTTCTTCCTTCCACCATTTTGAACTCCATAGTCTTCTGTATTCTCTCTTCACCTTGCTTGGTTGTCTCCACTGCACCTTTTGTTTTCCTAATTTCATTCCCATTTGACCTAGACCAAACATTGTGCTTTGTTGTTGTAGCTTCTCCTAACTTGCTAGTTCTAGCCAAGAGAGGACCATGGACAATATTGGTTGACTTGTCGAAAGCTGTGTGTTGAGTTTTCTCACGCCTTTGATCAAAACTAGCCCATTTAACAAACAATTTCCTATCCTCAATCCAAATGCCATTAGTTTCTTCTATTGCTTTCTCAGCAGAGTTTTCATTGTCATATCTAATAAAACCAAAATTCCTCCCTGTTGCCTTGCTACGTTTCAAAGGGATAAACACATCCTTAACTACTCCGAATTTGCTATACGTCTTCCTTAACCAATTTTGGCTAATGTCCTCCGGTAAATTATCCACAAACAGTGTGAACAAGTTTTCGAAAGAATCTCCCCTTTGATTTCTATGTTTGTTAAGAACTGGTATCCAATCACCCATTACTAAATAAGCCTCATATAATCCGGAAATGCGTAACAGTTACCTCTAATCGGCGACGGCAAGAAGCAAACAAAAGCATGGAGGAAAGTAGAGGCGTAGCTCAACGAACACGCAGAATTTGAAGGGCGCTAAGCGGCCTGGGGAATCACAGCCCAAGAGCGCGGTGGTTGAGGGGCGGTCAGCAACGGTAGAAAGAAAGATCGCCAACAACTGAAAGCTGATGGTAATAAGGAGAGGGAGGGAAAATCGGAACAAAACAGAGGGTAAAGGGACGGAAACAGGGAGAGAGAAAAGGCAGTGGTAGGGGCAGGTTGGAGAAGACCGGCCGGCGGCGGCCGGAGGAAAAAGGGGTTGGGGGCTAGGGTTTCATAATATTGGAAATCGCCAAAATCGCCTCTTCGCCTCAGTTTGCTTGTAGCTAGTTATATGTTTTTCATTGCAATATGTTGGTGACAATAAATGTATTGATTTTGGTGCATCTTGATTCTAAGTCATAGTTTCATCTTCTCCTTCACCAGGTTGAAAGTTGAAAGCTAATGAAAATATATATGTGTCTGTGTTTCTGCATTGGAGTTAATTTTCTTATTTAACTTAATTTTTTATAGTACATAACACAAGGGTGTAGGGCCCATCTATACTTAACAAAAGACAAGTTGTTGCAATGGATGATTACTTTGATCCAATGGCTTAGGCTCATTCTCCTCCTTTCAGTAAAGTGCTCACACTTTTTGTACATATTACACAATTGTCGTATGAGTTAATTTACTCCTAACAACTGTACATTAATTTCTCTATGATTTTTCAAAAAAAAAAAAAGAGAGAAAAATACCAAAACTTTTCAAATTTTGTGCTAATTTGAAATATATATATATATAGGGGAGCATTTCGGGGACACAAAAAAAGACACTTCATCTCAACCATTGAAGCCAATGGCTGGAATTAGAAGTTCACAAAGAATTACTATTAGCCACAAAGAATTACTCTTGGCCGCAAAGAATTACTTTTGGCTATAATGAATTACTCGTGGCCGCAAAGAATTACTCTTGGCCGAGAATTACTTTTGGCCGCATCGAATTGCACTTGATTGCAACAAATTGCACTTGGCCACATCGAATTACTTTTGGCCGCATTGATTTGCTCTTGGCCGTGAACAATTACTCTTGGCCGCGAAGAATTGTGTTTGGCCACATCGAATTGCACTTGGCCGCATCGAATTGCTCTAGGCCGCTACGAATTACTCTTGGCCACATCGAATTGCTTTATGGTCTCGCAATTATTTGCGGCCAAGTGCAATTTTATGGGGCCAAGTGCAATTTGATACGGCCAAGAACAATTCTTTGCGGCCAAGAGTAATTCTTCGCGGCCAAGAATAATTTCTTCTCGCGGCACGAGTAATTCTTCGCTGCAAGGAGTAATTCGATGCGTTCAAGAGTAATTTTTCGCGGCCGGAAGTGATATTGTGCGGCCTTGTGTAATTCTTCTTAGCCAAGAGTAATTCTTTGCGGCCAATAGTAATTCTTCTCGTCAAATTCTTTTTCTTTTTAACTAATAGTTAAGGGAGCAAAATTGTTGTTCAATATAATTTGAGTAATTCTTCTTTATGGTATTAGTCCTATGTAATGTTTGCTTCCCCCTCGATGTACCCCTTTGAGTTTAATAAAAGTTCCTTTTGCCGAGCAAAAAAATAATAATAATTTGAGCTGTTGGTTTAGATGATTTGAAGTTTCATGATATATCTGGGATTGAAGATTGCAGGTTTTTTGTTGGAGCCTTCTTGGGTAGACAGAGTTTCAAACTCTACTCCTTACTTGGTTATATGTAATCTTGGAATTATTTTACTTTTCTATTTTCCTAGGTCAGTTATAGAAATAAGTGCGATAGGGGTGTCACTTTTGAGTTTGTGAACGTTCAAAAAATTAAATTCGAGTTGGAATCCCGTATGATTATACATTTTTAATATCTCTGATACTATCCCTAAATGCAACTAGTGGAATTAAACAGATTTGGTAACATTTGTTGTGTTAGACTATTTTATGAACTTCGTTAGATGGACCATATTTGAAGCTTATTCTTAAAATGAAAATTTACGAGAAGTAGATTTGTTGGGAGAAGAATTTTTTTTCTAATTCACGGTTATTTGTAATGCTCCTCTCGCATGAGGTGGGACCATATGCATATCCGGGACTCACCTCATGTGATATGACGTTAAAAATAACGATTGTATCCAAAAAAAAGCTTTCGAAAAAGTGTGGTTTGATATTTCATTTAAATTATGTTTAGAAAGCATTGTGCCGTGCCTAAAATTACTAGATCATTTATATAACAAAGTCGCTCTTACTTGGAACAACATCCGTAGTATTAAATGACAACATAATTAGTAGTTGAAAAAAAAAACATAATTTCTCCACATCCCGTGATTGCACCGGTTCATTGCTAGTTGAATAATAAACGGAATCATCTAACACTGTTTCAATGGATTATGCAACGTGTCAACGTTTGAATGGTTCGAGCTGGGACAAAATTTAGGACATACTGTAAATTACAAGATGATTGAAGTGCAGGTAGATAAAGAGATGAGGAGAGTAGAATGTCACCCCTTTCCTGCATACGGAAGTGAGAGCGGGAATGGGAGGATGAAAGCATCTTTAAAATACATCTCAACCTATTTAAATTTGAGGGACCAAGAATTAAGAGCACGATTGCAGCGCATCAATTGAGAGCGGAAGCACAAAGTATTTTGAAAGGTTGTATGACTAAGTTTGACCCCTTTTGATTATGAGGTCCACGATTACATAATTTACATTCATAACCCCTTCTTGTTTTGTAGTAATTTTATTTTCGATCTTTTGGGTGCTTCGGAATATTTTTGGTAGTATTTTCTGTCGCTAAACAAACTCGAATAATGAAAGACCTATATTATCGAGACACACAAAACGCAAAGCAACGTTTGTTTTCTTTTCACATAAAAGTCCATAGACCAATTATTGTGGCTGCGTTCTCTTGAACTTAACTTAAATTTGCGAGTTTTGTTTTTATTTGAATTATTATTTTTGTCTTTTTTAGTTTTGCGCCAAACTTTTGTGTGTTATTGATTCATCTCGACGAGAGGAATCAGAAAAGTAAATTTTTTTTTTACTTTCACCCAAGTATTTTGAGAAATAACCACTTTTAAAAAAATTCAAATAAAGATAAAACTCGCAAATTTAAGTTAAATTCAAGAGAACGCATCAAACTCCTCGTATTCTTTTCTCAGACACATCCCTGTTCACAGCTTTCTCTACATCTGGTATGACCCCTCGAGAGATACTTATTTACGAAGTTGCCGTAAAGAGGTTCTTTACGGAGATGAATAATCTCAATCATCCGTTTAGGCATTGAGCGATTCGGATTTAAAAAAAACTTTTCTAAGGAAGAGTAAGTTTCATTAAAATCAGGATTGTCCAAAATACTTTTGTGTGGTTCCCATAGGTGTCCCATAGCAGTAGTTCATGTACACACATTGTGTGGTTCCCATAGGTGTCCCGAAAACGAAAAAAAAAAGTCTCTTGTCAATTTCACAAAAAAAAAAAAAGGCTTTGTTTTTACCAGTCTTCTTTTTCTTATTTAATTTGGTTAGGAGAGGTCAGTAAAAAGAAGCCTTTTCTCTTGTTTTGCACAAATTATTTTGATAGAGAGAGAAAAGGCCAGGGACTTGGTATTTGGTTTTATTAGGCCCCGTTTTATCGGCAAAAGTAACATTTATTAGAGAGAGAGAGAAATAGATTCCAACCAAAAGTGGACAATATATACAGCAGACAAAGTCCAATACAACATCTAAGGGTGCCCAGATAAAATAGTAATAAATAACTCAAACAACCCAAAAGGCCTAAAAAGCCCAGCCCACACAAAACCCAAAACCTAGCCCTAAGAATAAACGTCGTCGGCTCGTCGCCCACTGATCAGACAGAGCCTCCACCACTACCGATCAGCCACCACCAACCACTGGCCACCCCAACGGAGATGCAAATCGGAACCCTAAACATACAAATCTGCCGCGGGCTACACTGTTCCGCTAAGGTTTGAATTAAAAGTGATGTATTATAAGTGAATGACATGTCTCGTAAAACAAAAAGTAAGTACTTCCAAAAATAAGAATCTTATCGAAACGGGGCCTTGCTTGCGACCTTAATGTGCGTCAGAATAAGATTACCCCAAGCGTAGGGCTAGGTCGGTTGAAAGCATAATAAAACTCGGAAGTCCGGGATCGATTCCACAGGGAGCGCGTCCAGAACTTTACTTCGGAGATTAGCGAATGTCGAGAGTTTTAGCGTTAGGGCCGCCAACCAAATTCGGCGTTGAGACGGCCAACTGAGTGATTTGGAAAGATGGCTACTTAACCTAACTTCGGCTTTTTAACTGAAGATTTAAACTAAAGGTTAGGTTTAGGGATAATTAACACCCATAACTCAAGGGTGAACTCAATTCTTCTCTTCTTCAAAAAGATGTTAAACATGACTAAGGCTCTTTTTGGTTCAGTTTGACAAACCCGAAGAGGGACATAGCTCAAAGCATCAAATGTGACAAATAGCCTAGCCCTTGCCTACACTTGATCAAAGAGATTAACTCCTCTACGTTTTGATACATAAAATCAGCCATATGCCATGTTTAAGCTAGAAAACGGAATTTTACAAGAGAAGACCAAGTCACACCCATGGTTACGGGATGCTAACCATCCCACAACCTAGCCTTGCTACACTACTCACACATATCGAAAGGAGAAATGAAATGAACTAAGGTAGAGACAAGGTGAAAACTAAACATCAATAATACTTGAAATAAAGACAAGATCCTTGAAGAGGAGAGAAATTCTTACAACTTTAATGAAGCACACCCACCTCAAAACCCAACAATCAATGCTCTTTAAGGAGGGATTGAGAGCTAAAGAAGAGAGGGAGGTAGAGAGAGAAAGCTCTAGGTTAGTAAAATGACTGATATCCTCTCAAAATGTAGATTATAGTCCCAAACATTCGGGATACAAAAGTCTAAACTACCCCTGAAATGTCCAACAGTCGGGCAAAAAATCTGCAGAAATTTCCAGGTGCTACGGGTAAGACCATTTTTGGGCTACAGGTAGTAGTCTTGTTTTGCAGTTTTGACACTGCTACTGATCACTGGCTACGGGTAGGACCATTTTGGGACTACGGGTAGCAGTTGGACAGTTTTTCATTCTCCTTTAATTTGTTGCTTTAGCCTTTTCATGCCCTTTGGCCTTCCGTTGTCCCGCACACCTTCCGACGCTACTATTCATCATTCTTGGGACTCGGTGGCAGAGTGCCACGTGGCCTTGGGTGTATGGAAACCCTTAGAGTTGATCCATGGCGTCAAAACACGCCTTATTCATGCGATTCACCTGGAAATGCCAAAAACACACCTTTCGTGCAATATCATTCAAATCAAGTAAGTTACGCACGTGAGTGTGACAAAAATGAGAGAAATAAGCCCTTTTATTTACACTATTGAGAGCTTATCAGGCCTTAGGAGTAATCAGTGATCGGTCCTCCTCTTTGGCCTTCAAGTCTCCTCACCATTGTCTTGTTCTCGTACAGAAACATTCCCATAAATTCGGAGCACTACATTGGATGAATTCCTCCCTAGTACACTTTTGTCCGTTTTGATTAGAAAGATTTTGTGAGTATTAGTTTAAGCATAACTCGCAATAATGAAATTATTGACTAATTCGATTTATGGCTTCTTCTTTTTTTTTTTGGGGGTAAACCAGACAATATTATAGAAACTTAATTATAGGTAGTCACGGGGTATTTAAACCCTACCGTATCATCTGCTAATTGTTTCAACAGAAATAAAGGAGGTTCAACAAGAGAAACATAAACTGAGTTACACAACTGAAAGGATTTCTTTGCAAGAATATTTGCGCATCGGTTTCCTTCCCTTCGAACATGGCGAGGATCACGGGCTCGGCACATCTCCATGAGTCGCCTCCAGTCACAAATAATTAATAGTGCTGAGCGGGTGTGAAGCAAACTGAGGTGATTTTAGAAGCGATATAGCTTCAGTTGTGATGTAGAACACGTGTAGGTCCAATTCTATGATCAGTTGGACCGAGCCAAGCCCCGGAAGCCCAAACGGTATTTAATTTCAGATTACCTAATTTGGCAAAATTCGGACGAGCTCGGAATAGGCCCAAACTTAGTGGGCTGACTTATTTTCGCGCTCCAGTTAATACTTATTAACCTTAGGTTAATGATCAATGGTGTTTTTCGGCCTAATTCCTTCATTTAGGTCTTCAATTGCGTTATTTTGCCGTTTTATGAAAGATTTATTTCGTTAATAACTCTTAGACCGTAATTCCTTTTAAGTTGATTCTTTTTGGGAAAGTCTTGTTTTTCTTTTCTCGTTTTCAGTTTTAGGAAAAACCCCAAATTCTGGGATTTATTTTCCAAGTTTATTTTTTTAGGGTTTCGGACTATATAAGGGTTTGTAATCTAGAGATTATGCAACTTTTTATCAATAATATTGCAGAGATTCTCTCTTTCTTTCTTGTGCGCAAGATTTGCTCGTTGCGACGAGTTGTTTATCTCGTTTGGACTAATACGTTAACTAGTCTCTCGTGAATTCCGCTGCGTCAAGTTGCATCCATCTCCACTTCTATATCCATTAAGTTTATATCAGAATTAAGCAAGTTTTAGACCATCCCTTAAGGCCCACAATTCTGCCCCTAAAGCTGAGTTGGAACAAATATTCCTTTGAAATCCTTGAGCCCACTCGCCAGTGGCATTCCTGATCAAGCCTCCAGTTGATAGAGTTAAAAGTCATGCCTATTACTGTTTATCCAAAGACACCAACAGACAAAGGGAAAAACAACTTTCCAAAGGTGACCCGAAGAATGCATGCGTTTACAATTACAATGAAAATGGACCCTCTACGTGAAACTGAGGTTGGTATCGAAAAAGGATTGATCAACGCCAATATTAGACCAAAATTCACGGGCCAAGGTACAGAATTGGCCCTAAGAGTACTGTGCATAGGGCTCTCAATAAGATCTGGACAATGAGCACAGAATTGGTTTGGAGTGATATGGCGAATATGAAGAAAATCCTTGGTCGCTAAGACAGTTTTGGAGAGCAAGCCAGAAGAAGTGCACGACACGAGGGTGAGCGTTGATTTTCCAGACCCAAGACCAGTCCGATCGATAAAGGGTCAGTAGGAGTAGGATTGGTGGCAAGACGAAAGGCGGTTTGTGAACAAAACGGGCCAGAGTTGGAGTTCCACACATAATAGTCTTCATCCTCAGTGAACCAAGAGATAGGCCCAGGAAGATTTATGGCTTTACATTGGGTAACTTGGGCTCTGCTTGGAAAAAGTTTTTATTTTTGTTTTCTATATTTTTTTCAAACAGGCATCATCATAAACAATGTTCGTGTTACTGTTTTTATTTACAAAATACATAATCAATTTTGCTAATTTGTGCTTTCATTTGTTTTGAAAACACTTTCGGCGGCCCAAAAAATAAATAAACAAAAACTATTACGGTCACCAAACATGTTTTTTGTTTTTGTTTTTAATAAATAAACAAAAACTCATTTCTTGTTTTCATAAACGAAAAATAAATAAAAAAAACTCGCAACTTACCAAACAAAGCCTTGGTCTTTCGTTTTTGGGTTGTGATCGATCACCCTACATGGTGAGAAAGGTAGCAATTATAACTGGGATTCTGCCCGAGCTTCAATAAAGCCACTTCCATTTTATTCTCTCTTCTACTTTTTTTACTTTTATTCTCACAACAACAAAATGTAGACGGACATATTCTCGCGGTTCAAGATAGAATTGTGAAACGCATACACTATCAGTTTCGCTATGCTATCTCCCACCCCGGAGGACCCGGTGTCCTTGCAGTGAGGGAAAAGCATTGCAAATTGCAGCCCCAAACGACGTCGTTTTGGAGTGTATTGAGAATAATCACGTGAATCTCCTCTCTTTCTCTCTCCCCCCTCTGACCCCTCTGTCTTCTTCTGTCTTGTTCTTAATTCGTTTTCTTCTTCACCATAACGGCAGCTTAATGCTGCACGCTGGGAATAATTGGTTCTCTCTCTCTCTCTCTCCCCCTTGAACTGTAAGTATTTGGGTCCTCCTCTCCTGGTTATTTGGGTCCTCAACCAGCACTATCCTTTGTCGGTCCTATAATCATAAAATTCCACAAAAAACTTTCAAATCCCTCTCATTATTTTTGAAGAGCAGCTTTTGATTTTGGTGGTGTAATCCCATTTGGCCCTGAAAGCATCTTCGTCAATTACTGCAATCCCAAGTGAACCGAAGTTTGGACAAACCCAGACATACCGATGGGTTTAGAGGGGGATTTAGAAATTAGAATTGAACAAGTTTTTTTTTCGGTAACTGAAAGATTTGAACAATTTGTGCTGTGTTTGGATGAGTTTTTGAGAAATTTTGTAGGATTATAAGTGGAGAGATAAATGAGAATAATGATTGAAAGTAGAGTTAATGATTGGAGAGAGATAAATAGATAAATGAGAATAATGATTAAAGATATGGGTGAATAATGATTAAAAGTATGAATAATGAGTGTTTTTTGAGTTTAAGATTTTTTTTTCAAAAAGCAATCCAAACATTGCATTGTTAAATTCATAGGGTGAAAACTTCTTTATGCAGTATGCATTACTACTCCACACAAAGAGTGAACAGATAAGATTTATGAAACGCTATTGTAAGTTTTGCGTGGGGTTGGGAGACGGCCATTAAGAAGATCAGAAACGAATTAAGAAAGAAGATAGAGAAAGAGGGGAGGGGAGGGGGGGTTTTGACGTGATTATTCCTTATACATCCCAAAACGACGTCGTTTTAAAGGACTGCCGGGGGTGGGATTCACGTGATTATTCCTTATACATCCCAAAACGACGTCGTTTTAGAGGACTGCAATTTGCAGCGCTTTTCCCTCACTGCAGGGACACCGGGTCCCATCCCGAACAGTGACGTAGCCGGGAATTTAGCTTGGTGGGAGAAGCATTAATTAACATGGTCTTAGAATTTGCTATAATATACATATAGATAACAGGTCTTTATGAAAAAAATATATATGTAAGAGAACTTTTGTGGGAACTTTTTTTTTTGATTGGCAAAAACATTTTATTAATGGGGAAAGAGAAACGAAATTTCGACAAAAAGTTGAAAAATGAAGCCTTTTGGGAACAAAGCCCAATCACACCTAAGGGACGAAGGCTATAACACCCGAGGGTCCAAAACCCAGAATATACAATAAAGCACACAATTTTTGGGAACTTGACAAAGATATTTAGGATGGTTATAAGAGAAAAATGTGTATAATTTTTTGATTCAAATTGTCAGGACATTTATAATTTAGGGGTAAAATTGATATTTTTGAAAATTGCAGTTGGTGTCGTGCCCCCGCTTGCACACAGTCTCCACCACTGACCCGGATATGAACTAAAACCTTATTTGGATGGTGTTTTGAAAATTTTTGAGTTTGGTTTTTGGGTAATGAGTGAAGAGAGATAGAAAGAGAATTGAGAATAATGATTAGAGATAGAAAGAGAAATTAGAGTAATGATTGGAAGTAAGGGTAATAAGTGTTTTTTGAGTTGAATTTTTTTTTCCAAAATAGAATCCAAACAAGGCATAAATTTTGCTTAAGTATATAACGTGTTAATAATGTTAATACTTTTGCTATGAAATTAAGTACTACAGTTGAGTGCAGTTTCCAAGAATAGGCCTCACCTACCGAACATGTCATTTTCAAAGTCTCGGCATTATTACCTTTCACCTTTGATAACAATTTTAGGACATTGATATGAAAGTATGGTTGAGTGCAGTTTCTATTGAACATGCCTCACCTATCGAGCATCTTCAAAGTCTTGATATTTTTATCATTAGCCTTGTAGTGGAGTACTTTGATATGAAAGTACGTTGAGTGTAGTATCTTTTCAGATAGGCCTCACTTGCCGAACATCTTCAAAGTCCCGACTCCATTATCATTAACATTACGATACTGTTGACTCTTTGCTATGAAAGTATGGTTGAGCATAGTGTCTTTTCAGATAGGTCTCACCTGTCGAGCATCTTCAAAGTTCTAACGCTATTGTTGTTAAACAATTTTTGACACTTGTTTGCTTGTAAATTCAAACAAGTAAATTATGAGTCTGTATATTCTATATGCTTTGTTAAAGTCAAGGATGATTTGCTGAAAAAGGTTAAAAAAGAAGAATTAGTACTGAAAGGACGATGTGGGATGCCTGATTTCTTCCCTACTTGTAATAGCATTTTCCCAGACTCAATCTCTGATTTCGTTGACCAAAAATCAAAAGGAGTCATTTTCAAAACCAGATTTTAAAAGTATAAGCAAATCATTTTTCTGAAGATATTTCCCTTCGGAAATGTCTTCGAGGGTGACTCAACACACCCAAACTCCTTGTTAAGTGACGACTTCATTTTTCAAATAAGTCATAGCTGTCAAACTCATTTTTATACACGATGCATATAGTCAAGACTTCTCTCCTGCCATTTCCCACGTAGGACGCGGTAGCGAAAAATTCAGGACGCGACATAAAGGAACAACCAATAAGTTAACAATTTTCTCGGTGCGCCTTCTCGCAAGTGAACAATAACAAAAAATTCGGAACGCGACGTAAAGGAACAACCGATAAGAAGGTCTAACAGTTCTCTTGATTCGCCTTCTCACAATTGAACAATAATTGGTGTGGATTAAACAGTGTCTACCCTACATGAAAAGGGAGAGTGCATGTGAAAAGCATTTTGGTACTAGTTCTAGGTTTTCCTTCCATGTTCTTTTGAAGCTCTGAGGTATGAGGTGTAAATTTCGTAGTTTTAATTTGGAGATAATAGAATATCAGAAAGGATATGAGTACAACAAAGGCATAAAGCGGACACAGATTGATTTTGGACCTATCTCGCGTCCCACAAAGATGATCGGAGCCGCTCATTTTATTCAAAATATTTTTCTTTAGGGTCCCTGTAAAAAATCATCTCAATCCGATATCGGTAAAGGTGTTTACGAATGATCCAAATTTGCTTCAGAATTTGGCCAGAATTCTAAAGCAAAGTTGGATGATTTGTAAACGTCTTTACCGGTATCGGATTTAGATGATTTTTTGTAAGGACTCTAAAGAAAATATTTTAAACAAAATGAGCGGTTCTGATTCATATTTGTAGGACCCAAAACGGGTCCAAAATCAATCTGTTTACGCTTTCCGTACAGCTTTTGTGGTACCTGTAGCACCTCTGATAGAATATTGGACCAAAATGCAGGCAGTACAGTCCATTCCCCAATTCCCCCTCCAATAAGTATTGCACCACATACAAACACTTACAATGGACCCCACACACACTGTACACCTCCAATATGTGTAGAGCCCACCCTCATTGTGAGTGTAAGTGTGAGTGTTTATGTGTTGTGGTAACATTGTTGATTCCCCTCCTTTTCTCTCTTATTTTCCCATACGAAAAGGAGTGTGAAGTTGGCCCATCCCAGCCCGGCTAGGCCCATAAATGATCGGGCTTGGGCTGGCCCGCTCCAAGCCCATCGGGCTCACGTAAAAAAAAGTTGGGTCAGGCCGGGCTTGTCCAGTGTTAGAAAATCTAGGCCCAAACCCAGCTTGGGGGTTGTACATATCCGGGCTAAAGGCTTGGGTTCGGGCTTAGGCTCGGGCAGTCGGGCGACCAACTCCATTGGTGCAGGAGTACGGATCGAGGTTGTTCGCCGGCTGTGGCCTGTGGGAGTAATAATTTAACGAGGATCTTTCTTTATTTATTTTGCAGTCGGCGGCTACAGCGTTGGAGTAGTGCCTGAAATAATTGAGATTTAATTGTGTGGTGTTTTTTTTGGTCATATACAGCAGCGGGTTAGGGGGTATTAGTATGTTAGTCAACGGGAGTTCAGAGGCTATTCAGCTTTTGAACCCAAACTTGCTCACCGTGGGACTCAAACTCAGGTCACCATTGGAGAGAGAAATGAGACAACCAACTTGACAAGCTTGGTTTCCCCCAAGCGTTTGATTGGGATGGGGTGATTGTCTGATTTGCAATGGGGCCAATTTCTTTGATTCTTTTTCAGTTTTGGAATGTCACGGGTATTGTCTTCTTTTGATGGTCTAGTGGGTGATGCAAGAAAACTAGAAAAGGATTGCATGTGTCGGCCGCCATGAGAGGTGAAAATGGTTTTGGTGAGGAGGAGAAATTTTTCAGTGCCGAGTGGGTACCACGTCCTCCAACTGACGTGGTGTCCGAGCGGACACATCCGAGCCGTCCAAAAGTGTATTGGATGGCCCAAATTGAAATACTCTCTTTCCTCCCACCTCCACACTCTCTCTCCTCTTTCTCTCTCCTTTTTCTCTCTTCAAATCCGAGCCGTCTAAAACCGAGATGGACGGCCCGGATGCACCGAGCGGGCACCACGTGGTACCCGCTTGACACTGGAAATTTTCTCGGTGAGGAGAGATTTGGTGGCGCAGAGGTAGCAGCGGTGTAACCGTGGGAGAGAAGACGAGGAGGCAAATGAGGAGACACTTAAGAGGAAGATACAATCACACAACACGCTTCATATTACTCTTAATGGATTTTTAAGGTGTGTTTAGCTGATATATTTTCAAATAATTATTTTAATTTGGTTGTTTTCTTTTTTGTCGTCTATTACTAAAAGAAATAGCGAGGTTTAGGGGCAAGTGAAGTTTCTGTGAGTAGCAATAGAAAAATCTTATGCTACTTTTCGAAGCACTCTCGTGCATTTCTTCTGCTTTTGTATTCCGATTTTATCGTGATGAACGAAATTGTTTTTGCCGACGATTTCATCTTTTTACTAATGTGATAAATAAAATTTTTTCTTAGCTGATCGGGAAAAAAAAAAAAAAAAACCCATGGGTTGGTCGATTGATCAAAGTAGATATGGAATACTATGATTATAACTCTATCGAGTGGTGCTTGGCTATTTATTAGCATAATTAACAACTCTAACACTGTCCAATTGCATCTGTTTCGGAACCGTGACGTCTATAGATATTATAACACTATCTGGTATGACTCCTCCACTTCTCATTTACTCTCAACTCTCATCTTATATTATCTATCACCCATCACTTACAATGACCCTACTAACATGCAGCCTTTATATATATTTCCATCAAATTCCAGAGGCCTTTTCCCTTTCTTTTCGACACAAATATCACTTTAACTTGATTCCTTTGGTTTTTAGCCTTTGAGTTTTGGGGAAAAGGTCAGTAAATTAAAGGAAGGGGATTCTCATCAGTCACTCTCTCAGGGTCTTACCCTACACACAAATATCCCCTTGTTCTCACATTGATGAGTTGATTTCAAAAGAAAAAACTAAATTTGAACAAAAAATCAGTGAACGGTTTTGTTTCCCAACAAAAATGTCTTGTACACACACAGTGTGGTTCCCATAAGTGTCCCAAAAACAAAGAAAAAAAATGTCTCTAGTAAATTCCAAAAAAAAAAAAGCTTTGTTTTCACTGGTCTCTTTCTCTTTTTCTTTTTTTATTTGGTTAGGAGAGGTCAATAAAAATAAGCCTTTTCTCTTGTTCTACACAAATTATTTTGATAGAGAGAGAAAAGGCCAGGGACTTGGTTTTCGGTTTGAGAATAAATTATATACACCGGCGGTGTAAACATTTATTTCCTTTAAATCAATTACCCTACGTCACATTGTCAAAACAAGGGGTCCCAATTAATAGTAGAACATTGCGACGTGGCGCAATATAATTGATATGAAGGAAACAAATGTTTACACCGGCGGTGTAAATAATTTAATCTCCTCTGGTTTTATTAGGCCCTGATCCGCTAAGTTTTCAGTTAAAGGTGTGATGTATTGTAAAGAGAATGACATGTCTCGTAAAACAAAAAATAAGTACTTAAAAAATATGGACTTAACGGAACAGAGCGTTAAGTCTCCTGTTTGGCCTTTAATCTCCTCCCCATTGTCTTGTTCTCATACGTAAATATTCGGATTATTTCCAAGGATACCCCTTCAACTATCACGTTTTGTCAACATGACTACGTTTAAAACTCATCAACTTCACCCCCTCATCTGTCAAAACTCATCAACTCCACCCCTTCCCCTATTCCCGTTAAAAACTTGGATGGAAACACACGAAAAGACTAAGTTACCATTTTCTTTTGTCTGTGAAAGAAATAGGGTTTAGGACTTTGAAAAAAAACACACGCCTCCCTCTCCTCTGTCTCTCTCTTCGCCCAACATGGATGAAACCCCAGAAAATCGAAACCCAAGTTGAGGTCTGGGTTTTGGTTTTGGTGGTGTATATATATCACAGAAGATGGGTGGGAGATGTGAGAGGAGAAGAAAAAAAAGTATAGATGAGAAAGAGAGAGAGAGGGCAGTACAGATTTTTTCAATTTTGGATTTTGTTTGAAAATCTAGGTTTTTGAGATTCAAAATCACGGTTTTGGTGGGGTTGGAAAGAAGAGTAAGATGGGGTTGGGAGAGATAACTAGGTGTGGTTGGTTTGGAGGGGTTTGGTGGGTTTTCATTTTTCTGGAGATGGAGATGGACTTGGGAGAACTAGGTGGGTTCTACTTGCATTGTTTACTTTTATTCTCACAACAACAAAATGTAGACGGACATATCCTCGCGGTTCATGATAGATTTGTGAAACGACTACATGGGCTGTTTCGCTATGCTATCTCTCACGGTGGAAAAATATGGGTACGTATATTTCCCGATAAATCAGTTACAATAAGAACCACAAAAACACGTATGGATTCGGATAAAAGATCTCTTGAATATTGGATAGCTGCTGTTAAACCAAATTGAATACTTTATGAAATAGGCAGAATCGCAGAAAATATAGCCAAAAAAGCTATCTCGATAGCGGCATCCAAAATGCCTATACAAGCTCAATTTATTATTTGTAATGTGTTAATAATGTTGGTACTTTTGATGTGAAATTACGGTTGAGTGCAACTTCCAAATGAACAGGGGCTTCCAATAACGTCTGATGTGAAAGTCTCGGCATTATTACCTTTCACCTTGATAACAATGTTAGGACATTGATATGAAAGTATGGTTGAGTGCAGTTTCTATTTAGGCTGTTCGCGGTCTGATTTAGTTCGAATTTCTAGTAATTCGAGGACCAAAGTCACGATTTTTACAAAATGAAATCTGTGTGTCGAATCTGATCTTTTCTTTCGTGTGCCAATCCAGCCGGTATCGAGACCTGTAATGATCATGGCGATGAAGAAAACTAGGTAACCTTAGGAGGCCTGACCTACTTGCCCCCTAAAGTTGAGTTAGTGCTACCAAAAGTTCTACGGTCCAGTTTCAATCCGATCCGTGACTTACGGATCGGTTACGATTTTGTCCACGGTTTTAAAAATAAATAAAGCCAGAAAAACACGTATGGGTTAATAATAAGAACCACAAAAACACGTATGGATTCGGATAAAAGATCTCTTGAATATTGGATAGATGCTGTTAAACCAAATCAAATACTTTATGAAATAGGCAGAATCGCAGAAAATACAGCCAGAAAAGCTATCTCGATAGCAGCAACCAAAATGCCTATACGAACTCAATTTATTATTTGTAATGTGTTAATAATGTTGGTTCATTTGATGTGAAATTACGGTTGAGTGCAACTTCCAAATGAACAGGGGCTTCCAATAATGTCTGATGTGAAAGTCTCGGCATTATTACCTTTCACCTTGATAACAATGCTAAGACATTGATATGAGTGTGGGAAATTGCTTTCCCCCCCCCCCCCCCCCCCCCCTCCCCCCGACACACTCCCCACCCCCCGGCCCCACGTCCTTTTCCCCCCTTACCCCCCCCCCGCTTTAAAAACTGGTTCTGGTTCCCCCCTCTCAAAACCCGGCCCCCCCTCTCCCCCTTAAAATTCGGTTTATCACCCGGCCCCTACTCCCTTCTAAAAAACACTCCCAGTTTTTAATTTTTTTTTCTTTATTTAATTATTTACATTTTATTTATTTAATTTCTATAAATACACCCTTTCTATATTAAAAAATATAATTCAAGAATTAAGTACTTCAATTTTCAATGAAGTTGAACCGGTGCGAAAATCAATTTTTTTTAATCATTTTATTAGAAATGGCCATAATGAATTTTTTGCTCTAAGGCCTTTCAACAAATATCCTAAAATTTATTATTTAGTTTCAAGACTCTCTGAAGGTGTCCATTGAAAGGCCTTGGAGTAAAAAATTTATTACGACCATTTAGGATGAAATGATCAAAAAAATAACTTCTTTGCACCGGTTTAAACAGATTGAAAATTGAAACACTTATTTTTGTAACTATATTTTTTAATCTATAAATAACCAAAAAAATGAAAAAAAAAAGTTGGATGCTTAAAATTGGGGGGGGGGGGGGGAGTTCTTCATTTTCCTATAAATAGAACCATTTGTCTTCACATTGAACTCACACCTTGAATCTCTCCAATTTTTCTCTCTACAAACCTTGTGTTTGTTCTTGATATTCTTGAGTTTCTTCTTAAGTTCTTCAAGAAACTCAACCCTCGGCCGCCATCAATCCACCACCCGACCAGCCTCTCGATCCAAAAAAATTTGTAGTTTAGTCAAATATTTAGTTTCGAGAGAAAAAGAAAGTCATTTCTTTTCTCTTTCGAAGCTACCGTAAGCTTACCGTAAGAAGTCACTTCGTTCAATAGCCACATTCACCTTCCGTAAGCCGACGTATTTTCTTTTCCGTAGCGATACTATCTGCTAAGAAGAACGGTAAAATATTTCTAGTCACCTTTTCTAGTAAAAATTGTAGTTATATTTTCTTTTTGTGTTTAAAAATGCATGTTAAGTTAAAGTACTAAAAATAGGTAGCAAACTTATTCTACTAAAATTACTGGTCTTAAGCATAAGTGGTTTCCACTCCAAAGGTGTCCGTCCATGTGGCACTATGCTTTACGATTGTTTTTACGACTGTGGAGTAACCTGAGGCTAAAACCCTCGAAAGTTTGTCAACAAGTCTGGCTTCGTGCCGACTAAGGAAGGAATGGTGATTCTAACTGGACTCGTCCGACCGTCCGACCATCCGACCTGGGACTTTCCTGGTTATTTCTATGTCAAACATAATCCACAAAATTTGATTAGTAGCATGGTTACTTAGGCTTTCCTCACAGACTGTGTACACAAAAATTTGTAGGAATGCCGCAGTGAAAAATTTGGGGCGGAATAATGGATGACTACAACAACATTTCAATTTCAGATAGTTGGTCATTTGAGAATGATATTCGTAGTGAGGAGAGCATCTCCAACAATAGTCGCGACTATACACTCGAATTTACCACCGACCATGAATTTCGTACAAATCCAGATACGAATGAAATCACAGATATTATTTGGGTTCATCCTATGAGCATAGAGCTATCTGTCAACTTTTCGTCCGTATTGATCATTGACGCCACATACCACTATTGGAGGTTGTGGGTATCACATCCACATTGCGAACTTACTCGCTTATGTTCGCATATCTTAGTAATGAGAGAGAAGAGACACTGACATGGGCATTGGATACCTTAAAAAACTGGATGCTTCAAAAGGGGGCATCATTGCCATTGGTGTTTGTTTCAGATCGGGATTTAGCACTTATGAACGCCATTGAAGCATGTTTCCCCATGGCACGTCACATCTTATGTATTTGGCACATAAATCAGTGCGTCATGAAGAACTGCAGCCGTGTGCTTGGTCCGGAATGGAAGCACTTTCTCATGTCATGGCACTCGCTTATCAATTCATCTACACCTTCGTCTTTCGAACAGAAGTGGCAAGCCATGCGTGACGATTTTCGCCGATTTCCGAATGTCATAACTTACCTGTGGCAAACATGGTTAAGGTCGTACAAAGAGCGGTTTGTTTCAGTAAGGACAGATACTTGTATGCACCTCGGAAGCAATTCAAGTCAAAGGTATAATCGTTTTTTAACTTTACTAGTAAATTTTTTTGCATTTCTCTACTACACTAACGAATACTTTTTAATAATTTCCTATTTAAACACAATGTATTATTCTATTACAGGGCAGAGTCTGCACATGCGAGGCTAAAGCTATATTTGGGGGATACCATGTCATCGCTACAAAAGTCTTTTGATAAAATAGAAAAGATGTTGAAAAATCAGTTCGGAGAAATTAAGAAGTCTTCGAGAAATCATTGAACATTCCACGCCACAAACAAATACGTGACGACATTTTTGATCAGGTAAGATGTCGCATTTCATTAGAGGCAATGGAGTTCATACATGATCAGCTAGAAAGCGCTTTAGAAGCATCCCCCCACATTGTCGGCTATTGCAACTGTACGATCAAAATCACACACGGATTGCCATGCATGCACGATCTTGCATATTATCGTTCCATTTCAACTCCAATTCCGCTATGCAGTATCCACGCTCATTGGACTAGGTTGTCTATGCACGCAACCGAGTTTAATGAGGACGGAACACGACTTGACAGGACATGTCAGGTCGTTGAGATATTAGATGGGATGGATCCATGTATGCGGGAGCATATCATAGACAGGATTATCGATATGGCAGATCCATCTCGTAGCACAGTTCGACCTCCATCGTACAACACAGAACATAGAGGTCGACCTGCAGGTAGAGATGAGCAAAGTACACGTCGCATACCTTCTTTCTTAGAAGCATCCACTTCAGGATCAAGGACTGCAACATTGCAAGTGAGAGGGAGAGGGAGACGTGGGAGGGGTTCGGGGGTTCGCAACACTCAATTTACAGCTCCACCCATTCCTGATTGCTACATTCAGCGATTACCTCAGGCTTATCGATGTTATATTTCCCACACTGTTGATGTGCTTGCTGATGGTCATTGTGGATTCAGAGCGATAGCTGCACATATCGGGTATGGTGAAAAATGGTTGGAGTTAAGTACGAAAGGACCTTATTGAAGAGATTGAACAAAATTATGATTTCTACAATGCGGTTTATCCAGCAGATGATTGGGCAAATCAACTACTAATCTTATTGAATTGGTTCGGGCCTACGGCACCACAGCGACATTGGATGGAGGCTATGACTGTAGGAATTGTCATCGCAACAAGGTACAATCTTGTACTGCATACATTTGATGAAGATATTTACGGTTGTTTTACTCATTTGCCATTGAGGTCCCCTCCAGTTCCAGTAGAATACCGCCGGGAAATTGTTATTGCTCGTGTTAATAACGATCATTTCGTGCAAGTTTTCTTACAACCTCATTACCCTGTACCACCCATTCCAACATGGTGGCAGCAGAATGCATTCGACGAAGCTCTTGCTTGGGCTGACAGTTATGGAACACGTTTGCTATTGTGGTACGAAGTAATTGGTATAAACAGGCCGGGAGCAGCATTTGGAGGAGATATTGATTAGAATATGTGTTTTTATGTATTTTCATGTTTTGATAATATGTACTCAATTATAATCAAATGAAATTTTGTTTAAATTTATTATTGTTCATTAGAAGAAGTTATTTTTATTATTCATTGTTAAGACAAATTAATTAACTAATTAAAATAATATAAATTTATTAAGTATAAAGTCAATTTTAATTGAAATTAGAATTTGAGTTAACCAAAAAAAAAAAAGAAGGGATGTAAATGGGAAAACAGACAAATAAATAAAATAATTGAAAATTAAAAAAAGGAAAGAAAAAAATTTCACATTGGAAAGAAAGAAAATGAAATAAAGAGAAAAGAAAGAAAAGGAAATAAAAAGAAAAGAAAGAAAGAAAAAATTCAAATTGAAAAGGAAGAAGGAAATAAAGAGAAAAAAACAGAAAAAAAAAAAAATTTAAACTGGAAAATGAAGAAGGAAAAGGAGTTGGGGGTGGACCGGAGGGGGTGGGGTGGACCGGGGGGAGTGGGTGAGGGGTAATTTTGGAAATGGGCTGTGGGGTCATGGGGGGGGGGGGGCAGGTCTCATGAAAGTATGGTTGAGTGCAGTTTCTATTACGGCTGCTCACGGTCCGGTTCAGTTCGAATTTCTAGTAATTCGAGGACCAAAGTCACGGTTTTTATAAAATGAAATCTGTGTGCCGAATCTGATCTTTTATTTCGTGTGCCAATCCAGCCGGTATCGAGACCTGTAATGATCATGGCGATGAAGAAAACTAGGTAACCTTAGGAGGCCTGACCTACTTGCCCCCTAAAGTCGAGTTAGTGCTATCAAAAGTTTTACGGTCCGGTTTCAATCCGATCCGTGACTTACGGATCAGTTACGATTTTGTCCACGGATTTAAGAAAAAATAAAGCTCAAACATATATCCCACACTAAAAGAGAAGAAGGTTACATTCAAAATTAAATTTAACACCACCAGAAAGTACTTGTTACATAAACTACCAAAGGCCTATTTCAGAAATCAGATTCAAAATAATCTAAACACTAGTAGGATTGTTTCATTATATTACATAACATAAAAGAGTTTGAAAAGAAACGACTATTGAAACTCAACTAGGGTTACTAATATATAATTTATACGAAAGACTACGATCGATTTACTCCCTATATTTTATGGCTGCTGATTTTTTCACTCTTTTTTTGTTAACGCCACTCCCCTGCAAGTATATTTTTGGTGCAAAAATATACTTGCAGGGGAGTGGCGTTAACAAAAAATGGAGTAGGAAAATCATTTCTCTATTTTATGTACATCTACACTATATCCCATTATTAAGATAAAATACTAAAATTGGTAGAAAAAAGTGTGAACATTACTAATAATTTACTGATTATATAAATACACATATATATTATTTATATAAAATAAATATCTCACGATCCGGTTCGATTAATCTACGGTTTCATAATGAAAATCTGTGTACCGAACCACAAGTCACGGTTTTATAGTTTTTCAATCTCTGTCCGGACCATTAATCCACGGACAAAATCCAAAAGGTACGGATCAATTCGGTCCGAACTGGTTTCACGATTCACCGGATTTTTTGAACAGCCCTAGTTTCTATTGGATAGGCTTCACGCACCTATCGAGCATCTTCAAAGTCCTGACATTGTTATCATTAGCCTTGTAATGGAGTACTTTGATATGATCAAAGTATGGTTGAGTGTAGTATCTTTCCAGATAGGTCTCTCCTGCCGAACATCTTCAAAGTCCCGACTCCATTATCTTTAACATTACGATACTGTTAATACTTTGATATGAAAGCATGGATGAGCGTAGCATCTTTTCAGATACGTCTCACCTGTCGAGCATCTTCAAAGTTCTAATGCTATTGTGGTTAAATAATTTTTGACACTTATTTGCTTGTAAACTTTGAGTCTGTACATTCTATTTGTTTCGTTAAAGTCAATGGTAATTTGTTGGAAAAGGTTTAAAAAGAAAAATTAATACCGAAAGGGCAATGTGGGGTGCCTCTATCTTCCTCATTCATAACAGTAAATCTTTGGGACTCAATCTCTGATTTTGCAGACCAAAAACCAAAAGGAGTCATTTTCAAAACCAGATTTTTAAAATCTAAGAGCATCTCCAACGGGAGATGTCAAATCTGATGTGGAGCTTGTAACGGTAATATTTGACACTAATTGACAAACCAATCCAGATGCCTTTTTTAGGCCAAATCCTACGTGGCTATTGACATGGATGAAGGGGAGAGGAAGCATGCCAACTTTTACTACCTACACCTTGCCTGCCAAATTTTAAAAAATGACTATTTGTATTTTGACATAAGGGTTTTTTTTTTGAAGAGAGGTCAATTTCATTACTACAAGTTAACGCATTACATCAGAGTCGAGAAGGAATTGCATAGTGGGCGGAATACAACCCGAAGAGAAAATACAATTCCTGCTAATACAATTTGCGGCAAGCCAATGCGCAACTTTGTTGTTCTCTCTACAACACCAAACAAAGGACCAATTTCTAGAGCTAGCCCACTCTTTAATGTCTTCCACAAGAGCTCTAATCTCCCACGGTCCAGAAGAATTGGAGTCCTTGAAACAATTAATAAGTTCCTTGCAGTCCGACTCAAAAATTGCTTCAAAGATGTCAAATAAATAGAATTTGACATAAGGGTTGGAGAGGAGGTTTTGATGTCAAATTGAAGATGTCAAAATGCCACATCAGCCTTCAAAAAAAAATTGACATCCCCAATTTGAAGTCAAGGGTTGGAGATGCTCTAAGCTAATCATTATTCTAAAGATATTTCCCTTCGAAAATGCCTTCGATGGTAACACACCTGGCGATTTCATTTTTTCAAAAAAGTCACAGCTGTCAAACCTATTTTTATACACGTTGCGAGATAACAATCTTAACTCATATTTTTTAATCTGCCTAAATTCGCTCACTTATAACCCAACCCAACCCAACCCAACCCAACCATATTGTATTATGAGTTTATATGGGTTGGACCCATATAAATCCATATTTATACGGGTTTAAATGGATTAAAAATGGGTTCAATATGAGCTTTAATTAGAAAACCCAGACTTCTGTTCAAAAAATAAATAAATTGGAAACCCAGACTTGTCCAAGTGCCACGTTTCTGCGACTCTGTAGGTGGTGGCCGTGGTCGTGGGTTATTGGGAGTTGTTGAACCAAGTTTTCAAATAACAAAAATTCTACAACCACACCCAAAATTACACATCCAAATACACATCATCTCACAAAACACAAAGGTCCTTTCAAATAACAAAAATTCTACAACTACATCCAAAATCACACACCCAAATGCACATCATCTCACAAAACACAAGGGTCAAATTTATTCAAAGAGAGTGAAGTTTGGCTTAAAAGGTTTAACCTTTATTTATTTAATTTTTTTTTTTGCATTTTTTTGTTATTCTTCAAACTTTTGTGACTTATTGATTCTTCTCGATAAGTGAAATTGAAAAAATTATAAAATTATATTCAAAACTCATAATTTTTGAATAAAGACAAAAAATAAGTCAAAAAGTAGTGTTTTTTCTTCTTCTTCTTTTTTTTAAATTATGAGTTTTGATAAACAAAATTTATACTTTTTCGATTCCTCTCGTCGAGAAGAATCAATAAGTCGCAAAAAATTTGACGCAAAACTAAAAAATGCGAAAAAAATATGAATAAAGACGAAGTTAAAAGTTAATTGCCAAACCTAAAATGTTTTACTTTTATCCAAATATTTTGGTAAATGTCCACTTTTTGCATTTTTTTAGCTCAAAAATGGATATTTTCCAAAAGATTTGTGTAACTTTTCAAATTTCTCTCGTCGAAACGAATCAATAATCCACAAAAGTTTGGTGCAAAACTAATGAACGCGATTTTTTTTTAATAAGAACAAAACTTTTAAAAAGTCATACAACGTAAAAGGGTCGGGTTGGGAAAAAACAGAAAAATAAAATCCCAAACAAAATCTCTTCGATTCCGGATAAAAATATCTTCCACTACTATATTAGAAAACACCAAATCAAAATAATAAAAAATAAAAGGGTCGGGCTCGCGTATGGCTTGACCCATATTTGACCCGATCCATTCTAACCCGTCTACTTTTGACCCGTATCCAACCCGCCCATATTCAATCTACGACTCATTTCAATCCGCTCATTTGTCACCTCTACGTTGCATTTAGTCAAGACTTTTCTCCTGCCATTTCCCATGGAGTCGGCTGCGAAAAATTCGGGACGCGACACAAAGGAAACAACCAATAAGTCGGCAGTTATCTTGATGCGCCTTCTCACAAACACACCCAGACTTCATAAATCTTCCCGATATATAAAGTGAGAGTGCATGTGAATAGTAGGGAGAGTACATATAAATAGTGACCTGTTACAAATCTTGCCTACATGAAAAGGGAGAGTGCACATCATGAATAGTATTTTGGTACACTAATTGAACAAGAATTTGACCGCTAATAGTTAAACAGTGTCCTGTTACTATCGTCTTTGTTCCCACTGAGATCCGGGAATCATGTCGGACGGGCTGCCCTACAGGGCTTGTAAGGCGCATCTGGACGTTCATTTTGACAATTAATGGTTTAAATTTAGTTGTTATTTTTGACCGCTAATGGTTAATTGATGGTTTAAATTTGTTTGTTATATATCTTTGACAGGTGACAAACATATTTAAAATATTAATTATCAAGATGGACGGTCCGAACGCACTTTACAAAGTGCCCTACAGGAAGCAACACCAGGATTTCCCGTAGGTTCCTTGTCGATCCATATTCTTTTGAAGCTCTGAGGTGTAAATTTCGTAGTTTTGGAGGTTAATAGAACATTGGACCAAAAAGCAGGCAGTACTGTCCAATTCCCCATCCTTCTCTCTATTATTTTTCCATATGGATTTTTCACTAATTTTTGGTGGAAAAACGTACGTAGGCCATTTTAACATCTTATTCACACTAATTAAAAAGTTTGGCATTTTAGCTTATTTACACTAATTAACAACTTGTCAACAACTTCTTTCTTATAAACTTTTTTACTCACATAACTATCTACAACTTATTTATTACTGAAAACAACTTGACATTTTCTAACAAGTCATTCACTATCAGAAAATAGCTAACTTAATTGCAACAAAATTTATTCACTACCGAAAACGCCCCCAAACAGGGGTGTAAATTAATTTGTCCCATCCCAGCTCAGCCTATAAATGATCGGGCTTAGGCTGGCCCACTCCATGCCCATCGGGCACCCACCAAAAAAGAGCGGGTCAGGCTCGTCCATTGTTAGAAAATCTAAGACCAATCCCAGCCTACGGTCCCTACATCTCCTCGCTAAGGGCTTGGGTTCGAGCTTAGGCACGGGCTCATCCATAAGGTTTTGTTTTCCAATAAAAAAGTCTTGTACACACACTGTGTGGTTCTTGTAGGTGTCCCAAAAACAGAAAAATAAGGTCTTTAGTCAATTCAATAAAACACAAATGACTGTTTTGTCAACCGAGTTTTTTTTGTTTGAAGTGATTTTTTAATCAAATTTTCTAATTATTTTTAAAATTTAGAATGCAAATAGCGTAATTCTATTCGAAAAGATGAAATCAAGAAAAAGATAGAGGAATTTAAAGAACGTTTTGGAACAAAGCAATGGAAGAACGAAAGTCGTATGGACTCACAAGGACTCTGTGGATTGAAGATATGCAAGTAATTAATTCTAGGATTCAATAATATTCCCAATTCGAAGTTCTTAGGTAACATGAATTTGAGTGATGGAATAATTCCATCAGCATTCATTAGTTGATCATATCATTAACTATTCCTTCTTCTTTTTTTGGTGCGAGGAACTTCACATAAATCCACTGATTTCTGCCGAAGTCAAAAAGTTTGTTAAAATGTTAAAAAATTCAACTAAAGACGAAAAATATGCAAACTTATAAAGTATTTTTATCTCAAAAATATATCTCAAAACTGACAACCAAACAAATGCTTTATTTTTACTAGTCTTCTTTTTCTTTTGTCTTTGTTAATTTGGTTAGGAGAGGTCAATTTAAAAATAAAAAAAAACTTTTTCTCTTGTTTTGTTCCAAACTAAGGCCAGGTTCTTGGTTTTTGATTTTACTAGTAATCAGTGAAGGGTCCTCCTCTTTTCCCGTAAGTCTATTCCCCATTGTCTTGTTGATCTCGTACGAAAATATTCCCATAAATTCTACATTGAATGATACTAGTTTTATGGAAACGTTCAATTTCGACTGTCCCCATTTTCTAACAAGTTATTCACAGAGCCACTAGTTTTATGGAAACGTTCAATTTCGATTGTCCAAAAGTGTTTCAGATGGTCCGGATTAAAAACAATCTATTACCGTCAATAAATATTTTATAAACGGTAGTAAATAGTTTTCAATCCAGACTATTCAATACACTTTTAAACGATCGAAATTAAGCTCCGTAAACTTTCTTTACAGAAAGCTCCGTAAAGAAATTTTTCTCTTCTACATTTAGGTTGGTTCCTGAATCCAGACATAAAGAAAAAGGATAGATATTTTTTTTTTGATCCGCAAAAAGGATAGATATTTGGTTCTTGGTCTTTAGCAATCAAGTAGATGAATCCCTCCGTAGTACACTTTTGTCCGTTTCCGTGGTGAGAAAATAGAGTTTCTAGGGGAAATATCCATTTTTTTTTGTCTCTGTTTGATTAGAAGATTATTTTTTTTGTCAAACGGAAATTATTAGAAAGATTTTTTGAGCAAAGCCTAACTCGCACACTATCGGAACACATATAACTCATCAATAATGGGTTCCAATAGATTTGATTCAGTGTTTCAGATATGTTGTTTTCATGATAAAAATGTTTTGATTAGACACTTAATGATAACCGATCGAACTTTTTTTTTGCAAAGTTATTCAACTCGACGAACTCTAAAAAGTAAACGTTTGTGATCATCATAGAGAGACCACGTTTAGATCCCTCACATGGTCAGTGGTCCTACTCATCTCTCTCTCCCACGTTTAGATTCGCGCTTCACTGATTGTTCGGACTTCGACCTGTCCGATAAGGTTGCGCAGCAGCCCATGGCGAGAGAGCTCGGCAGTGCCCCCGAAACCTAAAAAAGAAATTTGATGATGTAAACTGTAGTAGATTATAGAGTACCTGCTAGGCTGCCATGCATTTGCACTCAATTTTTATTTATTGCATAGGAGAAATTTTTCAGTGCCGAGCGGGCACTGGCCACGTGGTGCCGAGCACGCATCTTGGCCGTCCAAACTTTTGGACGGCCCAGATCTGTTTGGGCTTGACGGGGTGTTTTGGTAATTTTTGGACGGCCCACCCGGCACTGAAAAAGTTCTCATTACACAGTGAAAATTAGTGGAAGCCACGGGACTGTTTCTTGACATTTTGAGCCTTAGAGGAGAATTTCAAGGTTGAGAACCTCTCATGTGCTTTTACGAGCACCCAAACAAATTCGTAAATCAATCTAAAGACGGAAAAAGGAATATAGTAATGGGTAGATTCAAATTTTCGAAGGTAGTGACCGTTACAAGAACGTAGACGTAAATATCACTTTTCCTTCATTTTTAATTGTAAAAGTAATAATTACATTGGCATACTGTACTTATTTTATATACATCGTATATAAAATTTGAGGACTCCTAATTTTAAAACACAAGCTTTGAATCTTGATTGCCTTGCCTGATCATGAGTGGGCTTGTTGAGCCGTAAATGTACCTAGTTAAAAATTCCTGTATTGTGTTTTATGTTTATTTTCTTAATTATTCTTTACGAGTTTGTGTGTTTGTCGATTTGATTGGTTTCTCAACATTCTGGTCTCTACTCTGTGCGTGTGTGGTAATTCAGTGCTCTTGGAGTATCGCCCACACTCGTAGAGAAGAGCATTCGAGGAATTACTAATAATTTCCCCTACCCTATAGTGTCTTTCCAGTCTCTAGTTCCTAATGCATATCTGCCACACAGAATATTTTTTATACAAGGGCGGAAATAATGAGGAATAGAGGTGGACTGTAGTCCTGGTGAAGCCGAGGTGAAGTAAAAAATAAAATAAATCAAACTTCATATGTAAAATTTTAGCCCACCTCATTTATATATAAACTTGTTGAAGATATCGACTCAAACTTTAATAATAAATTATTTCTACTCTCTAAAATAACGCAAAGCACACCTTCAATAGGGTACAACTTTAATAATGTACGGGTTCTTTTTAACTTACTTTTATTTGTTTCTGGACATTGACATTATTAATGATTTCTACACTCTCGATCGTGTCTCTCCACTCTCCAAACGCATATCCTCCACAAGATTAAATTCTTTCCACCTCATGTGAAAAACCCACATTTTCCATCACCGTCATATGTGGGTCCTACCATGCGTTTATTATAGTAATCTGAATCGTTTATCTTGTAGGACCCATCGAATAGTATATTCACGCAAAAAATCAATTTCATCGCATATCGATAGAAATGTCAAAAATTGGATTTTCATCTGTAAAATGGACGGTCTGATTCTTTAAAGTTAGGGTGTTTCCAATGTTAGAAAATCTAGGCCCAGCCTACGGTTCCTACAACTCCTAGTTAAAGGCTTGGGTTCGAGCTTAGGCTCGGGCTTGTCCATAAGGTTTTGTTTTCCAAAAAAAAGTCTTGTATATGCACTGTGTGGTTCCCGTAGGTGTCCCAAAAACAAAAAAATAAGGTCTCTAGTCAATTCAATAAAACACGGATGACTGTTTTGTCATCCTCGTTTTTTTGTTTGAAGTAATTTTTTAATCAAATTTTCTACTTATTTTTTAAATTTTGATTGCATATAGCGTAATTCTATTCGAAAAGATGAAATCAAGAAAAAGATAGAAGAATTTAAAGATCGTTTTGGAACAAAGAAATGGAAGAACGAAATTCGTATGGACTCACAAGGACTCTACGGATAGAAGATATGCAAGTAATTAATTCTAGGATTCAATAATATTCCCAATTCGAAGTTGTTAGGTAACATGAATTTGAGTGATGGAATAATTCCATCAGCATTCATTAGTTGATCATATCGTTAACTATTTCTTCTTCTTTTTTGGTGTGAGGAACTTCTCATGAATCCACTGATTTCTGCCGAAGTTAAAAAGTTTGTTAAAAAGTTATTAAAATAAACTAAAGACGGAAAAATATGCTAACTTATAAAGTATTTTTAACTCGAAAATATATCTCAAAACTGACAACCAAACAAATGCTTTGTTTTTACTAGTCTTCTTTTTCTTTTGTCTTTGTTAATTTGGTTACGAGAGGTCAATATTAAAAAAAAAAAAAACTTTTTCTCTTGTTTTGCACAAATTATTTTGATAGAGAGAGGAAACTAAGGCCAGGAACTTGGTTTTTGTTTTTAGTAGTAATCAGTGACGGGTCCTCCTCTTTTCCCGTAAGTCTATTCCCCATTGTCTTGTTGATCTCGTACGAAAATATTCCCATAAATTCTACATTGAATGATACTTCACAGAGCCGCTGGTTTTACGGAAGCGTTCAATTTTGACTGTTCAAAAATATTTGGGACGGTTCAGATTAAAAATAATTTATTATCGTCAATAGATAATTTATTAATGGTAGTAAATTGTTTTCAATCCAGACTATTTAATACACTTTTGGACGATCGAATTAAGCTCCATAAACTTTCTTTACAGAAAGATCCATAAAGAAGTTTTTCTCTTCTACATTTAGGTTGGTTCCTCAATCCAGAGATAAAGAAAAAGGATAGATATTTGGTTCTTGGTCTTTAGCAATCAAGTACTCCCTAGTAAATGAATTCCTCCCCAGTACACTTTTGTCCGTTTCCGTGGAGAGAAAATAGAGTTTCTAGCCTTCTAGGGGAAATATCCATTTTTTGTCTCTGTTTGATTAGAAAGATGTTTTGAGCAAAGTCTAACTCGCATACTATCGGAACACATATAATTCGTCAATAATGAGTTTCAATAAATTTGATTTAGTGTTTCAGATATGTTCTTTTCATGATAAAAATGTTTTGATTAGGCACTTAATGATATCCGATTGAATTTTTTTTTTTTTTTTGGCAAAGTTGTTCAACTCGACGAACTCTACAAAGTAAACGTTTTCGATCATCATAGTGAGACCAGAGCGGGTCCCACTCAGCCAGGACAACAGATGCTGTTCCCAATCCCTCACATGGTCAGTGGTCCTACCCCTCTCTCTCTCCCACGTCTAGATTCGCGCTTCGCTGATTGTTCGAACTTCGACATGTCCGGTAAAGTTGCACAGCGCCCATGGCGAGAGAGCTCGGCAGTGCCCCCGAAACCTAAAAAAGAAATTTGATGATGTAAACTGTGTGTAGATTATAGAGTACCTGCTAGACTGCCATGCATTTGCACTCAATTTTTATTTATTGCACAGGAGAAAAATTCCTGTATTGTGTTTTATGTTTATTTTCTTAATTATTCTTTACGAGTTTGTGTGTTTGTCGATTTGATTGGTTTCTCAACATTCTGGCATCTACTCTGTGAGTGATAATTTAGTGCTCTTGAAGCATCGCCCACACTCATAGAGAAGAGCATTCGAGCAATTACTAATAATTTCCCCTACTCTGTAGTGTCTCTCCACTCTCCCGTTCCTAATCCATATCTGCCAAGCAGAATATTGTTTAAACAAGGGTGGAAGTAAAAAGGAATAGAGGAGGACTGTAGCCCTGGTAAAGCCGAGGTGAAGTAAAAAAAAATAAACTTCATACGTAAAATTTTAGCCGACCTCATTTATATATAAACTGTTGAAGATATCGACACAAATTTTAATAATAAATTATTTCTACTATCTAAAATAACGCAGAGCACACCTTCAATAAGGTACAACTTCAATAGTGTACGGGTTTTTTTTAACTTACTTTTATTTGTTTCTGGACATTGACATTGATTTCTACTCTCTCGATCGTGTCTCTCCACTCTCCAAACGCATATCCCCCACAAGATTAAATTCTTTCCACCTCATGTGAAAAATCCACATTTTCCATCACCGTCATTTGTGGGTCCTACCATGCGTTTATTATAGTAATTTGAATTGTTTATCTTGTAGGACCCGTCGAATAGTATATTCACGCAAAAAATCAGTTTCATCGCACATCGATAGAAATGTCAAAAATTGGATTTTCATCTGTAAAATGGACGGCATGATTCTTTAAAGTTAAACTGTCTATGGCTGTTTATTTTAAAAATTATAATTCAATTTTTGACATACATATCTATGTCCAACGAAACTAATTTTGTCAAAGATATACAAAATGATTTAGATTATTTCAATGAACGCACAATAGAATTCACAATAGGTGGTGAAAAAAAGCGAATTTTCCACCCCAGGTAGAAAGAATTTATTCTCGTCTGCTACACAGAATATTGTCTATATAAGTAAACCACACGAAAATCTTTTCCTTCATCCATAAAACAGAGAACAGAGGCCTTTCAACAACCTAGAGATAGAGCTTTTAGAGTGAGAGAGAGAGAACCCAAAACGTCGATGGAAGTGAGCGAAGAGGGACAAACCCACCACCGCCCCAATGAGAAGGAGTACGTGGACCCGCCATCAGCACCGCTCATAGGCATGGGGGAGCTGAAGTTATGGTCTTTCTACAGAGCTCTCATAGTCGAGTTCGTCGCCACACTCCTCTTCCTTTACATCACCGTCGCCACCGTCATCGGACACAAGAAGCAAACTGACCCTTGCGACGGCGTTGGACTGCTCGGCATCGCCTGGGCCTTCGGTGGCATGATCTTTGTCCTCGTCTACTGCACCGCCGGCATCTCCGGTAACCCCATAAACACACTCCGTCCTGATTTATTTATCCACCTTTAAACATCTCCAAAAATGTTTGTTCATTTAACTATAGACAAAATCAAATTTCTTTTCTTGCCCTTTATTTTTTTCGAGTAAAGTAATTTTTGGAAAAAGTTAAAGGTAAATAGTGAAAACATTTTTATGTGTAATAATTGTATTTTCTAAAAAAGGTTGGATTCTCGTAATTGGATAAATGAATTGGGATTCCCTCCCGTTTAGACTTCAGTTTCCTCAGTATCAGAAAGGCACCAAGGTATACTTTCAGGTACATGTGTGTCAGTGTGTGAGAGAGAAAACAGTGTGGGAATATTGTATGAGTTTGAAGGAGATAAAAATACCAGTGAGCTCGAGCGTTTGGATTGTGTTATTTTTATCTCATTGTATTCATTCAATATTAGTGAAAATTGTTCTCTCTCTTGTGGACATACCCGAGTTTGGGAAACCACGTAATATTGTGTGTGATTATTTTTATCGTTACGCTAACATTGCGCACGTGGGATCAAATATTTTCCAACAATAAGGATTGTTGGTTGATATCCAATTAACATGTTTTTTGACATGAATGATTTAGGACTGAGGGACCGTGCTGCGCAGCTCCGTGCTGCGCAACGTGCTGTGCGGGGCGAATCGCCGCCGCTTCGGTCTCGGTTTGATGATCGGAAATGTTCACTCGTAGAGCTTGTTGAAAAGAACAAGTGTACCAAAAATCAACTTGTTCGGATATCATTAAGTGCCTCATCCGAACATTATTATCTTGAAATTATTAAGTGTACCAAAAAATAGTGAATTTTAATCTAGTGTTTCGGATCCATTTATTTCAAGATAATAATGTTCGGATGAGGCACTTACTGATATCCAATCAAGCTGATTTTTGGTACACTTGTTCTACTTGATGAGCTCTACAAAGTGAACGTTTCCGATCATCAAACCGAGACCGGAGTGGCGGCGATTCGCCCCGCACAGCACGCTGCGCAACACAATCCCTCGGTCCAATGATTTATAAGTTGATGACTTCTACAAAATGAATGTTTTAAGTGGATACGAGGAGGGGCTACAAAGTGGAACCGGAGAGGATCTGAATCCTTTCAGATACCAAATTGGCATATAATATATTCAAATTGATGATCCAACCCAAATATCTTTTGTGCAGGCGGGCATATAAATCCGGCGGTGACGTTAGGGCTGCTTCTGGCAAGGAAGGTTTCGTTGATCCGGGCCGTGGCATACATGGTAGCACAATGCTTGGGGGCAATTTCTGGAGTTGGGTTAGTGAAAGCGTTTATGAAGCACAACTACAATGCACTTGGTGGTGGTGCCAACTCTATTGCTCCTGGGTATAACAAAGGCACTGCACTTGGTGCTGAGATTATCGGCACTTTCGTGCTCGTCTACACTGTTTTCTTAGCCACCGACCCCAAGAGGAGCGCACGCGACTCTCACGTGCCGGTAAGTTTAGCCCTAACCTTTTATTTTATTTTTTCATTTCTAGCTATTTTTGTGCGATTTTTGATGTGTTGATTTGGGATTTTTGATATGTGTTGTGGGGTTAGGTTTTGGCTCCTTTGCCTATTGGGTTTGCTGTGTTTGTGGTTCATTTGGCCACTATTCCTATTACTGGGACTGGAATTAACCCGGCTAGGAGCTTTGGTGCTGCTTTTATCTACAACAATGAGAAAGTCTGGGATGACCAAGTAAGTTCACTCTCTCTTTTTGTTTTTAGGTTTCACAGTTAGGGTGTCTGGGCCAATTTACGAGCATCTCGACGAATTTCCTCTCCGTTCCAATCAAAGGCAAACCATGCCGGTCACAATAAACTTTTTTTCTCTCTCCGTATATATATATACATATATACACACACAATTTTATGATGATTTGTATTGACGTGAGGGTTGATTTTTGTTTTGGGCAGTGGATTTTCTGGGTTGGGCCATTTGTGGGGGCTTGGGCAGCAGCGGCATACCACCAGTATATTCTGAGAGCTGTGGCTTTTAAGGCTTTGGGATCTTTCCTAGCTTAATTTCGTCGTGAATCTATTTGTGTCAAACAGTCAATTAATGGTGTTTGTATTGACCCAAAAAATAATAATAATGGTGTTTGTTGACGTCAATGAGCAATATTTGAATATCTCTCTCTCTCAAAGTGATTGAGACGTGTTTGTAGTCATCCGATATTGTGAGTCCTGCACGAGTCACAAAATTTGCGTGTGTGAACAAGTGAGAGAGCGCAAGTGTAAAAGAGTATTTGAAACACATTCCAATCTACCCAAATTTGCGAGAGCAAGAATTTAGAGCGTGAGTACAGTCCAAGAATTGAAAGTGAGCGTAGAACATGCAGTTTGGATTATGTGACTAAGGTCCTACATGCATCTTGTTGGGACTATGTGTACTGGAATCATCGGACAACTTGGAAAATAGTTGGGTCTAGATTTTGTGTCCAAGTATCTTTGTCTGTAGAATTGGTCAATTTATTTCATCAAGGACTGTGTCTGAACAAATATTTAAAGTGAGTTCACGCTATATTTTTTTTACAAAACTTTACTTTTCCTAATTTTTGTTTAAATTTTTTTCATAATTTTTTAGATTAATCGTTCATCTCGACGAGAGGAATCGAAAAGTTGTTAAAACGCGGAATGAAGTTGAAAAAAGTCCATGTAAGACGACAGTGTAGACAAAAAATACCAGTGTAGTATTTTTTTCGTTTTTTACTTTTGAGACTCCTCTCGTCGAAACAGATGATTAACCTAAAAAATAAAACTTGAATTCAACAAAAATTCAGGAAAAATGAATAATCTATCGAAACAAAAAATACGCAAACTTCGGTCACCTGTTGACCGCCAACTGATGGTTCCCCCTCTTTCTCTTAATCCCAGCTGATCGGCTCCCTCCTCCAGTCCCCCCTTCCCCATACCGGCAGGTTGTTTTCCACTCCCCGTTTGATCGGGACTCTCTTTGTTCTTATCACTTTCATTTCCCCTCTCCGATCAGGTCTGATTTTCCCACTTCGTTCTCCCCCTCCCCGTCTAGTCCGATCGGCTTTCTCGGTTCCGGCTTGTGCATGCAAGTCTTTTGGGGTTCGTCTTTTGGTATGTATGCTGCAGGTTTTGTGGTGCTGATCATGTGGCTTGCTCGTCGCGGAGGTCCTTTTCACCGGTTTCACGGTTCTGTTATAGATCGATGCACATAACTTTGTTTCAGTCTTTTGGTTTTGTGATTTGCTGTGGTGGGTTCAGGCCCGAATGGTGGTGCCCAAGTCTAGCTCCGTTTCTAGGTTAGGGGGTATTAGTATGTTAGTCAACGGGGTTCAGTGGCTATTCGTGGCGCTGAAACCCAAACCTGCTCCCTGTGGGACTCGAATTCTGGTCACCACTAGGGAGATAAATTAGACAACCAATTTGACAAGTTTGGTTTCTCCTGAGCGTTTGAGAATGTTAATTCTTTTTAAGTTTTGGAATGTTACGGCTATTGTGTTTTGTTGATCGTCGAGTGGGTGATGCAAGAAAATGATTGTGTTCGCCGCCATAAGAGGTGAAAAATGGTTCTGGTGAGGAGGAGAAATTTTTCAGTGCCGGGTGAGTACCACGTCACCTGGCTGATCGACGTGGTGTCCGAGCGGGCACATCCGAGCCGTCCAAAAGTGTATTGGACGACCCAAATTAAAACACTCTCTCTCCTCTCAACCCCACACTCTCTCTCCTCTTTCTCTCACCTTTTTCTCTCTCCAAATCCGAGTCGTCCAAAATCGAAATGGACGGCCCGGATGCACCGAGTGGGCACCACGTGATACCCGCTCAGCACTGAATTTTTTTTCCGGTGAGGAGAGATTTGGTGGCACAGAGGTAGCAGCAGTGTAACCGTGGGAGGAGAAGACGATGAGGCAAATGAGGAGACACTTGGGAGGAAGATACAATCATACAACACGCTTCATATTACTCTTAATGGATTTTTAAGGTGTGTTTAGCTAATAAATTTTCAAATAATTATTTCAATTTGGTTGTTTTCTTTTTTGTTGTCTATTACTAAAAAAAATAGCGAGGTTTAGGGACAAGTGAAGTTTCTGTGAGTAGCAATAGAAAAATCTTATGATACTTTTCGAAACACTCTCATGCATTTCTTCTGCTTTTGAATCCTGATTTTATCGTGATGAACGAAATTATTTTTGCCAATGGGTTAGTAGATACGGAATACTACGATTATAACTCTATCCAGTGGTGCTTGGCTATTTATTAGCGTAATTAACAACTCTAACACTATCCAATTGCATTAGTTTTGGAGCTGTGATAGAAATTCTAACACTAGCTGTGATCATTTACTCTCTAACTCTCATCTTATTACCCATCACACACAATGACCCTACTAACATGCAAGGCTTGTATATATTTCCATCAAATTCCAGAGGCCTTTTTCCTTTCTTTTCGACACAAATATCACTTTAATTTGATTCCTTTGGTTTTTAGAGTTTTGGGGAAAAGGTCAGTAAATTAAAGTAAGGGGATTCTCATCAGTCGCTCTCTTAGGGTCTTATATAACCCTACACACAAATATCCCAAAAGAAAAAACTAAAATTTGAACAAAGAGTCAGTGAACGGTTTTGCTTCCCAACAAAAATGTCTTGTACACACACAAAATCAACAATAAATAACAAGTGTTCTATGTCAACTCATTGCCTCCCCAAACATTGCCGTAGCAGCAAAATTGAAAAGCGCAATTTTCCCCCAAAACGTGGTCGTTGAATGGCGTAGCAGTCTGCTGCTGTGCTTTAAGCGCAGCAGCCCCCGCTCAAGAGGGGGGGTTCTAATAATGTTAGTACGTACTTCTGATGTGAAAGTTCACCTTGATAACAATGTTAGGACATTGATATGAAAGTATGGTTGAGTGCAGTTTCTATTACGGCTGCTCGCGGTCCGGTTCAGTTTGGATTTCTAGTAATTCGAGGACCGAACCGCTAGTCACGGTTTTTACAAAATGAAATCCGTGTGCCGAATCTGATCTTTTCTTTCGTGTGATGGATGAAACTTAGTTTCCCATTGAAAATGAGAGTGACAAGTGTGCCGATCCAGCCGGTATCGAGAGCTCTAATGATCATGGCGATGAAGAAAACTAGGTAACCTTAAGAGTCCTGGCCTACTTGCCCCCTAAAGTCGAGTTAGTGCTACCAAAAGTCCTACGGTCCGATTCTAATCCGATCCGTAACTCACGGATCAGTTACGGTTTTGTTCACGGATTTTAGAAAAAATAAAGCTCAAGCATATATCCCACATTAAAATAGAAGAATGTTACCTTCAAAATTAAGTTTAACACCACCAGAAAGTACTTGTTACATAAACTACCAAAGGCCTACTTCAGAAATCATATTTAAAAGAATCTAAACACTAGTATGATTGTTTCATTATATTACATAACATAAAAGAATTGGAAAAGAAATGACTATTGAAACTCAACTAGGGTTACTAATAATTTATACAAAAAAACTACAATTTACTCTCTATATTTTATGTACATCTACACTATATTCCATTATTAAGATAAAATACTAAAATTGGTAGAAAAAAGTGTTAACATTACTACTCCCTCCGTCCCATTTTCATTGTCCTTTTTTGATGTTCGTGTCAGTTTTCAATCGCTTATATCTTCCAATGTGAATCTCCAAAAGTATGCAATATGGATCTTATTTGATAGATTTCAATTTGTTCTATAATACAAAGATATCAAAATCATGAAAAATATTATAGATTGAAAGATATACGCAATAGACACAAAAGTGACAAAATGAATAATGGACAATGAAAATGGGACGGAGGGAGTAATAATTTATTATATAAATACACATATATTATTTATATAAAATAAATATTTCACGGTCCAGTTCAATTAATTCACGGTTTCGTAATGAAAATCCGTGGACCGAACCGTGAGTCACGGTTTTAGAATTTTTCAATCCTTGTCCGGACAATTAATCCACGGACAAAATCCAAAAGGTACGGATCGATTCAGTCCGGATCGATTTCACGATTCACCGGATTTTGAGCAGCCCTAGTTTCTATTGGATAGGCCTCACGCACCTATCGAGCATCTTCAAAGTCCTGACATTGTTATCATATCATTTGCCTTGTAATGGAGTACTTCGAAATGATCAAAGTATGGTTGAGTGTTCTTTTCAGATGGGTCTCTCCTATCGAACATCTTCAAAGTCCTGACATTACGATACTGTTAATACTTTGATATGAAAGCATGGATGAGCGTAGCATCTTTTCAAATACGTCTAACCTGTCGAGCATCTTCAAAGTTCTAATGCTATTGTGGTTAAATAATTTTTGACACTTGTTTGCTTGTAAATTATGAGTCTGTACATTCTATTTGTTTCGTTAAAGTCAATGGTAATTTGTTGGAAAAAGGTTTAAAAAGAAAAATTAGTACCGAAAGGGCAATGTAGAGTGCCTAATATCTTCCTCATTCATAACAGTAAATCTTTGGACTCAATCTCTGATTTTGCAGACCAAAAACCAAAAGGAGTCATTTTCAAAACCAGATTTTTAAAATCTAAGCTAATCATTTTTCTGAAGATATTTCCCTTCGAAAATGTCTTCGAGGGTGACTTAACACACCTGGCGACTTCATTTTTTTCAAAAAAGTCACAGCTGTCAAACCCATTTTTATACACGTTACAAGGTGACAATTTCAACTCATATTTTCTAATCCGCCTAAATTCGCTCACTTATAACCCAACCATAATGTATAATGAGTTTATATGGGTTGGACCCATATAAATCCATATTTTCACAGGTTTAGATGGATTAAAAATGGGTTCAATATGAGCTTTAATTAGAAAACCCAGACTTCCGTTCAAAAAAAAAGAAAAAGAAAACCCAGACTTGTCCAAGTGCCACGTTTTTGCTACTCTGTAGGTGGTGGCCGTGGTCGTGGGTTATTGGGAGTTGTTGAACCAAGTTTTCAAATAACAAAAATTCTACAACCACACCCAAAATCACACATTCAAATGCACACCATCTTACAAAACACAAGGGTCCCAAAAATAACGGAACAGATGTGCTTAACGAATTGATGAAAGACATCAGTAAGAGAAGCCTTCATAAAGTAGGGCATTGATCGCTCTTAGTCGAAGGAAAGGATTCCGAGGCAGCAGCGGTCGCCTAACCCCTTCCGAAGGCTGGGATTTACTAGGATGCAGGTTGTACCGCGACGCCAGCTCCATCCATACTGGGGTTCCGTAGGCTGGGATTTACTAGGATGCAGGTTGTACCGCGATGCCAGCTCCATCCATACTGGGGTTCCGTAGTAATGGGCGAGCTAAGAGGGAGGGACTCAAACCCCTCTCAACAATCAAGGAATGGAAATATTCTTATTGCTGCTCCCGAGAAGCTTCATAAGAACTCTTTTCCCCTTAACCCCAGGCAGTGAAGTAGAGCAGGGAACTCTGTCCTCGTTGCGGAATTGATTAGGCGGGGTGTAGAGGCATAATAGAAGACCATGACATACCAAAGACCTAAATGCAATAAAAGTCCAAAGTCAGTTTATAGGACCTAAGCCCTACTTCAAAGGGGTTCAAAAAAGGAACCCTTGTGTTTTATGAGATAGTGTGTATTTGAATGTGTGATTTTGGGTGTGGTTTGTAATATTTCTCTTCAAGTGATTGCAAATAAAAGGAAATTTATTCAAAGAGAGTGAAGTTAGGCTTAAAAGGTTTAACTTTTTTTAAATTTAATTTTTTTTCGCATTTTTTGGTTTTTTCTTCAAACTTTTATGACTTATTGATCCTTCTCGACTAGAGGAATCGAAAAAGTATAAAACTTTGATCGAAACTCATAATTTTTGAATAAAGACAAAAAAAAATAAGTCAAAAAGCAGTGTTTTTTCTTCTTTTTTTCTTTTTTTTAAATTATGAGTTTTGATTAAAAAAAATTATACTTTTTCGATTCCTCTCGTCAAGAAGAATAAAAAAGTCACAAAATATTTGATGCAAAACTAAAAAATGCAATTTTTTTTTAAATAAAGACGAAGTTAAAAGTTAATTGCCAAACCTAAAATGTTTTACTTTTATTCAAAAATGGATATTTTCCAGAAGGTTTGTGTAACTTTTTAAAATTCTCTCATCGAAACAAATCAATAATTCACAAAAGTTTGGTGCAAAACTAATGAACGCGATTTTTTTTGAATAAAAACAAAACTTTTAAAAAGTCATAAGTACAAGTTAAAGTGGAATACAACGTAAATGCATCCATTCGGTTCAGAAAAAGGGGAGGAAAAATTCCAAGGGGAATTCGAAGGAAAAAAACAGAAAAATAAAATCCCAAACAAAATCTCTTCGATTCTGAAAAAAAAAGTCTTTCTCCACTACTATACTAGAAAACACCAAATCATAAAATAAAATAAAATAAAATAAAATAAAAGGGTCGGGTCGGGTCGGGTCGGGTATGGCTTGACCCGTATTTGACCCGATCCATTCTAATTCGTTACCTTTTGACCCGTATCCAACCCGCCCATATTCAATCCACGACCCGTTTCAACCCGTCCATTTGCCACCTCTACGTTACATGTAGTCAAGATGTTTCTCCTACCATTTCCCATGGAGTTGGCTGCGAAAAATTCGAGACGCGACATAAAGGAACAACCAATAAGTCAACAGTTATCTTGATGCCCCTACTCACAAACACACCCTCTTCTCAATCTTCCCTACATATAAAGTGAGAGTGCATGCACTACAAGAAATTTGAGATCTCCCAACGGTTTTTTTAGTAACGCTTGGAAAAATCGTTGGTATAGATGGTGTATAACGACGGTTTGCAAAACGTTACTAGAAACAAGAATATAGCGACGGTTTTCATGCAACCGTTACTAGATTACAAGACTATATCGACGGTTTTTAATAACCGTTACTAAAAACTGGACTATAGCGATGGTTTCCAATAACTGTTACTATAAACCGGACTATAGGCTATAGCGACGGTTTCCAATAACCGTTACTAAAAAATTGGATTAAGAAAAATCTGGTTAATATAGTATAAATATTAGTAGGTTCTTCATTTCACACAAGTGTTGTTCTAGCTTAGCTGGTTCGCGCGCGCGCAAGAACGCGAGATCCTGGGTTCGATTCCCAGGAGGAGCAAAATTTATTGCATGCTGCCACATACGCGTCATGCGGGCGACACGGGTTGACATGTCAGCGACACGCGGGTGACATGTGGATGCCACGTCAGCACCACGTGGAGGACACGTGGCCATTACGTCCCACAATGGTGATTTTTCAAATAAATAAATAAATTTTTCTTTAGCAATGGTTATATGCGTCGCTAAAGAAATCATTACTAAAAAAAAATTTGTACCAACGCTCGTCAAAACCGTCGCTATACCTCTACAGTGACGGATATCTTGCGACAGTTTGGCCGACGGTTGGTGAACCGTTGGTATAGCCTTTAGCGACGCTTTTTGTGTTCTTTAGTGACACTCTTGACCGTTGCTAGATCACGATTTTCTTGTAGTGATGTGAATAGTAGGGAGAGTACATATAAATAGTAGGAGTATTTTCGTGCACCAATTGAACATTAATTTGATGTGGATTATTAAACAGTGACCTGTTACAAATCTTGCCTACATGAAAAGGGGGAGTGCATATCATGAATAGTATTTTGGTACACTAATTGAACAAAAATTTGATCAGGATTAAACAGTGTCCTGTCACTATCGTCTTTGTTCGCACTGAGATTCGGGAATCATGTAGGACGGGCTGCAGTACAAGGCTTGTAGGGCGCATCTGGACCATCCGTTTCGACAATTAATGGTTTAAATTTGTTTGTTATTTCTGACCGCCAACAAACATATTTTTAAACAATTGATTACCGAGATAAACGGTTCAGATGCGCTCTATAGGGTGCCCTATAGGAAGCAACACCAGGATTTCCCGTAGGTTTCTTGTCGATCCATATTCTTTTGAAGCTCTGAGGTGTAAATTTCGTAGTTTTGGAGGTTAATAGAACATTGGACCAAAAAGCAGGCAGTACTGTCCAATTACCCATCCTTCTCTTTATTATTTTTCCATATGGAGTTTTCACTTTTCACTAAGTTTTTTGGTGAAAAAATGTAGGTAGGCTATTTTACCATCTTATTCACACTAATTAAAAAGTTTTGGCATTTTAGCTTATTTACACTAACTAACAACTCGTCAACAACTTCTTTCTTAAAAACTTTTTTATTCACATAACCATCTGCAACTTATTTATTACTGGAAACAACTTGAAATTTTCAAACAACTCATTCGCTATAAGAAATAGCTAACAAATCGATTGCAATAAATCTTTCTCAAAACTTATTCACTACTGGAAACGCCCCCAAACAGGGGTGTAAATTAATTTGTCCCATCCCAGCTCAGCCTATAAATGATTGGGCTCAGGCTGGCCCACTCCAAGCCCATCGGGCACCCACCAAAAAAGAGTGGGCCGGGCTCGTCTAATGTTAGAAAATCTAGGCCTAGGCCTAGCCTACGGTCCCTCCATCTCCTGGCTAAGGGCTTGGGTTCGAGCTTAGGCTTGGGCTCGTCCATAAGGTTTTGTTTTCCAAAAAAAAAAAGTCTTGTACACACACTGTGTGGTTCCCCTAGGTGTCCCAAAAACAGAAAAATAAGGTCTCTAGTCAATTTAATAAAACACGGATGACTGTTTTGTCATCCTTGTTTTTTTTTGTTTGAAGTGATTTTTTAATCAAATTTTCTACTTATTTTTTAAATTTTGAATGCATATAGCGTAATTCTATTCGAAAAGATGAAATCAAGAAAAAAGATAGAAGAATTTAAAGAACGTTTTGAAACAAAGAAATGGAAGAACGAAAGTCGAATGGATTCACAAGGACTCTGTGGATAGAAGATATGCAAGTAATTAATTCTAGGATTCAATAATATTCCCAATTCAAAGTTCTTAGGTAACATGAATTTGAGTGATGGAATAATTCCATCAGCATTCATTAGTTGATCATATCGTTAACTATTCCTTTTTTTCGGTGCGACGAACTTCTCATGATTCTACTGATTTCTGCCGAAGTCAAAAAGTTTGTTAAAATGTTAAATAAATAAATTAAAGACAGAAATATATGCAAAGTTATAAAGTATTTAATTTTATCTCGAAAATATATCTCAAAACTGATAACCAAACAAATGTTTTGTTTTTACTAGTCTTCTTTTTCTTTTGTCTTTGTTAATTTGGTTACGAGAGGTCAATTTAAAAATAAAAAAAAACTTTTTCTCTTGTTTTGCACAAATTATTTTGATAGAGAGAGGAAACTAAGGCCAGGGACTTGGTTTTTGTTTTTACTACTGTAGTAATCAGTGAAGGGTCCTCCTCTTTTCCCGTAAGTCTATTCCCCATTGTCTTGTTGATCTCGTACGAAAATATTCCCATAAATTCTATACATTGAATGATACTTACTTTGGCACTCTAACATTGTGAACCCAAATACTAAAAATGATCTTTCCTCCATCCTCCAAATCCACTCCGCGACTAACTTTAGCACTTACCTTGGCTGTCCTATCCATCATCAAAGACCCACAAAAGTTAGCTTCCAATCAATATTTGACAAGGTAGCTAATAAACTCTCAGGTTGGAAAAATCAAAGTCTTTCACTTGCCAAATCCGTCAATAAAACTATCCCAACTTATGTAATGCAATGTAATCTTATGTCCAAGTCAGTTTTGAACCACCTCGATCGCATTAACAGAAACTTCTTGTGCGGTTCATCCGTTGAAAAACGTAGAATACACAATTTAAATTGGGATAAAGTGGCAAAACCTCGGAATTTTGGGGGCCTTGGCTTGAGACAATCTCATCTCAGTAACATGACATCCATGACTAAACTCAATTGGCACCTGCATACTAATGACACATCTCTCTGGGTCAAACTTTTAAGGAGTAAATATAATATTAACACCTTCAAGTACAATAGAACTTCTTCCACCTTGCACGGCATTTCAAAATCCAACGAACTCTTTAAAGAACAAATCAAAGTAGGAATCCACAACGGGGCCACTACTTCTTTCTAGTTTGGTAGATGGCTTGATCATGGCTCAATTAGAAGCCTTATACAGGGATGGAGTAAGGGAGGGGTTAGTAGGGGCGGTCGCTCCTGCAAGAAGGAAAAAAAAAAACACTACTATTATATGTAAAAAAAAATTCCTATGAAAGTATATAGGCTCGCCCCTATGTAGAATTTTGAAAAAAAAAATAGTTACCTTTGAAATACGAGGATACTAATATTAATTATTAAATGTCAAGGGTTAAAATATAACAAAACATAAAACTAGAGGGTTAATATTGTGAATATTCAAAAAATAAACTTGCCTTTCGTTAGTTGGGTTAAGTGTTTTACAGTTTTATTTATTTATTTCCCTAAAATCTCAATGACACGTACACCAAACCAAACCCCCCCCCCCCCCCCCCCCCCCCCACAATTGTTAAGATTTCAAAGACAATTTTGAGAAAATAGCAACGAATGAGAAGAGATTTTGAAAACCCTAAGTAATTTTTGTGAAATCTAAGTTGTAGGTATGTTTTTCCCCAATTGTTGTTCTAAACTTCTAATTCTTTATTTTTTGACTGGTAAAATCAAGTAACATGAAAACCCATGTACCGAATTCGTTCAGTTGTGATCAATGGAAAAAAAAGATGAACAATAAAGAAAAATAAGACATATACATCAAGATCGATCCCATTAGTTTAACCGATTTATCTATTTACGTTATTTTGAGTTTTAATGTATTTATGTTATTATGCATGTGTATTTATAGTTTTTCCTCGCATGCATGGTCGCCTCTGCCTGCGTGGTGAAATTTCTGGCTTCGTCCCTGGCCTAATAGAAGGTCCCCTTCTACCCCTTGAATACACTATCACAGTTCGCAATTGTTGGCTTCATAACTCTTGGAACCTTAATAACCTATCCTTTATCTTCCCGGAATCCGTTATTTGAACTATTTTTAGTTGTGCATCTCCTAGCTTCACTTCTAACCCAGATACTCTTGTTTGGAAACCTACTTCATCTGGGCAATTTACCAATCATTCAGCATACCTATCCTCAAAAGTTTTTACCACTTCTGAACCACTTCAAGACTGGAAAGGGGTTTGGTGTACCCCTGCTAGACCCAGAATCCAGCACTTCCTTTGGCTAGCAATCCAGCAACGTTTTAACACCTATAATACCTTAGCCCGTCGCAACATTATCCCCCTCAACAAATGCCCAGTTTGCAACAACCATGAAGATTCGGCACTTCACTCTCTTAGAGATTGTGAAGCTGCAAAAAATCTTTGGCCCCTTTTTAACGTTCCGCAGCCTCTTCTTTCTTCCTTCCATGCTGATATTGCTCTTGGATTAAAACAAACTCTCACGCGCGCTACACTCATCAGTTTGGCATACATTGGAATGTAATCTTCCTCTTATCCATTTGGCACATTTGGTACGTCGAAATGCAACTATCCACCGTGACAGTCAACTACCCCCTCCTAATGTAACCATTTCCTCCATTTTTTCTAAAGCCACTTAGTGGGTCTTTATTGTCCAACCAACACTCTCCTTAGCCAGAACCCAACCTAGAACATCCAAGGTAGGGTGGTCACCATCCCCTCTGTAAGGACCCGTAATTTCGGAAATTATTTAAATATAATGATTATTTGATATTAGAAATTAAGGAATATGTGAATGTGTGTTATATGATTTGGGGTTTGAGTGATGGAATTGGAAGTTGAGGGAGTGTAAGTGTGATTAGTGTATATATTAGTATATAAGGGGTGTGTACGTGTGGGAGTAGGGGATTAAAATCCCAACTCCTTCCTCTCTCTCCTCCCCAGTCCGTTCCCTCTCTCTCGGCTCCTCTCCCTCTCTCTTGTTCTTCCACCAAAACTCAACCTCTAACCTCAAAACCCATACACATCAACCTCCATTCCGCATTCTACTCGAAGCTTTGGGCTTGCTCTTTGTCAATCGGAGCTCGGTGCGGAGTATTCCGTTCGATTCAAGCTTTTGGAATCTAGGGCTCGGAGAATCTCTTGGGTTCAGCTTAGATAATCGAGATAGGGATTTCTTGCACTTGTTATATGTTTGTGTGGTGATTTTGCACCTAGATCGTACTTTAGATTGTTGGTTGTTGTTGTAGTTGAATCCTCGAAAAATCTGCAGAAAATCTGTTCGTAACGTCGCTGTATCGATACAGGCCTTTTGCCGTATCGATACCATAAGAAAACCGTAGTTTCAGAATTTCTGATTTGATTGCTGTATCGATACGGCCATTTTGGCTGTATCGATACCAGGAGCTTATCGTTAGTTTTTGTTGCTTTGTTCCAAATTTCGACTGTTTTGACTCCCGATCACTTCTAACACCTCTTATGCACCATTAAACCATCCTAAAACTTGTTTGCTCATCCTTCAAGGACTTATTGCTCGATTCCATTTCTTAGACACTCATTAGTCGAGATCTTAGTATCATTGTAACGGAGGAGGTATCATAAGATTGATTGGGGAAGTTGTAGGTTATGCGAGGCATTGTGGTGAGTATGATTGGGTAGATGAGTGTTCGTCTAGTGATTTGAAAGGTAAGATCGAAACCCGTGTTCTCATGATCCGCTAGGTTGTTTTCTTTTAATTCCTCGGTACTCGTTCCATGAGGTCTAGGTATCGGTATTGGCGAGAGGTATGTCGTAGGGTGGTGAAGGGTTCGTATGTTACTTGTGGTATTGTGGTATAGTTCAAGAGAAGGACGTGTATTAATTTATTAGTCGGAGTCATGATATGGTTGACTGTTTGGAACGTTTTGAAATGTAATCAATGTGGTGGATTAGTAGTTCGTTTAAGATGTTTGAAGTGTATTCGATGTTAAGATAGAACCGTTTGGGACGATTTAATTGTGATTGAATGATCGACACGTATCGATATAACAAGATATGACGCTATTTTGCATCACTTATACGTGATGTGTCCCGGAGATTATTATTGGGCATCACTTATACGTGATGTGTCTCGAAGATTATTATTGGGCATCATTATATGTGATGTGTCCCGGAGTATATATATATATGGGCATCACTCACAAGTGATGTGTCCCGGGGTATGTGTGTTATATGCGAAAACCTTGATTGATGAGATATGAGATCTTGAGATAAAGAAAGAAATGATGATTTTTACTAAATCACATTGTTTAAAAGGAAAAAGGATTTTCGATATAAAAATCCTCCGGCATTCTTGAACGAATCAACGGGTTCCGGTCTTCGTGCACAGAATCAACGGACTCCGGCTATTCAAGCTCGAATCAACGGAGTTTGACCATTATAGGTCATGTATTTCTCTTCATTGCACCTATTTGAAAACAAAGGAGATCGATTCTTGGAAAAGAGGATGTTGATGACTAACGATGAGAAAATGAGAATGATTACGAAAATGTAAACGATTGTGGAATCATATGTGAAGCGATGAATTGATTGATTATGATCGATGTGGGAATGTTAGTGGTATTGGTATGATGTGTGAGATGTTAGGTGTTGTGTATAGGATTGTCTAGAATCTACTAGTCGTAGTGAGTTACTTGTTGATAGCCATATAAACCTTGGGCATATTTGTCTACTCTCATTCACTCTAGATGCATAACTCGGTATACTTTCCTATAACTTGTGTATAGATTTCTCTACTGGGCTAGTGTAGCTCAACCTATCATTTATAGGTACATTGCAGGTCATTGATATGGAGTGCTTGGAGTGCATGTATGACTTCACCTTTTGAAAGCTAACAAGGGGAACTACTTGGCATCTTAGTAAAACTCTTTCGAAAATGTAATTGTAATTTCGGTAATTGTAAAAAATTATTTTGACTTTGGGATCTTGTAAACTCCTAATCCCCTCTTTTAGTACTAGTACTATGACAGTTTTGGGGCCTTCGTCCCCTCTTTTAGTACTAGTACTATGACAGTTTTGGGGCCTTCGAGCTGGAGATGAAATCTTTGAATTTCACTTGTGATTTTAAAGAAAGAATTGTCTTTTGGGATAATATTTGTATTAATGCGAGGATTTTTATTATCAAATGTTATTATTATTTATGTTAAAAATTGAGGGCGTGACACCCTCGCAACACTTTTAAACTCAAGATAGATGGAAGTGGATCTTCTACTTTTTCATAGGCTTGTGCAGGTGGTCTGATTAGGGATGCAAATGGGAAATGGATTATGGGCTTTCATGCAAATTGGGTTTCATATCTGCTCATGAGGCCGAAATTTGGGCACTTATACATGGTCTCAAGATTCTCTTACAATGTAACATTACATTGGTGGAGATTGAAATAGATGCCTCTAATGTCATCCACCTTATCAACAATACTACAAGCACCCATCATCACTACAATTTGAATGTCGATTGCAGGTTCCTTTTGCATCAGCTGTGTGATCCACCGTTGAGGCATGTCATGAGGGAAGGAAACAAGTGTGCGGATCTCCTAGAGCAAGATGCAAGATCACATCTTTTTCCTTATTTATTGTATCTTTCAATTTTGTTTTGTATTATGTCTCAATTCTGTGAGGACATGAGGGGTGTTACTTATCCCCGGACCTTGTATTCGAGTTCGTAGTTTATCTAAATCCATGTTTAACCCAAAAAAAATGATAATTATTCACGGAGCCTCTAGTATTACGAAAGCATTCAATTTCGACTGTCCAAAAGTACGTATTTTGGACGGTCTAGATTAAAAACAATCTATTACCGCCAATAGATAATTTATTAATGATAATAAATTGTTTTGAATCCGAACCATTTAATAAAATTTTAAAAGATCGAGATTAAGCTCCATACACTTTTTTTTTGACAGAAAGCTCTGTAAAAAAGTTTTTCTCTTCTACATTTGGGTTGGTTCCTGAATCCAGAGATAAAGAAAAAGGACAGATATTTGGTTCTTGGTCTTTAGCAATCTCTTCTACATTTGGGTTGGTTCCTGAATCCAGAGATAAAGAAAAAGGACAGATATTTGGTTCTTGGTCTTTAGCAATCAAGTACTCCCTAGTAAATGAATTCCTCCCTAGTACGGAAAGCTCGGTAAAGAATTTTTTTCTCTTTTACATTTGAGTTGATTCCAGAATCCAGAGATAAAGAAAAAGGACAGATATTTGGTTCTTGGTATTTAGCAATCAAGTACTCCCTAGTAAATGAATTCCTCCTTAGTACGGAAAGCTCGGTAAATAATTTTTTCTCTTTTACATTTGAGTTGATTCCAGAATCCAGAGATAAAGAAAAAGGACAGATATTTGGTTCTTGGTCTTTAGCAATCAAGTACTCCCTAGTAAATGAATTCCTCCTTAGTACACTTTTGTCCGTTTCCGTCGTGAGAAAATAGAGTTTCTAGCCTTCTAGGGGAAATATCCATTTTTTTGTCTCTCTTTGATTAGAAAGATTTTGGTTTTTTTTTTTTTGTCAAACGAAAATTATTAGAAAGATTTTGTGAGCAAAGCCTAACTCGCACACTATCGGAACACATATAACTCAATTTTTTTTTATCAGCACACATATAGCTCGTTAATAATGGGTTGGGAAAAATTCAAAATACCCCCCCAACCTTTACACTAAAATTCAATTAGACTCCCAACCTTTTAAAAACTTCAATTTTACTCCCAACATTATCTTCCGTTAATCAAAATGCCCCCTTCCGTCCGAATGACTAACGGATTTCGTTAAAGACTCCGTTAAATATCGTCCCGAACGAATTTGGATGATCCAAGCCGCTCAATGTGTTCAAAATGTGATTTTAAGGATACCCGCGAGAAATCAGCAAAAAAAATGACCGGGAAAGGCTTCATCTGAAGATTTTTTTATAAAACCATTCAATAAAAAACTGTTCAGATGAAGCCCTTCTCGATCATTTTTTTTGTTGATTTCTCGCGGGTACCCTTAAAATCGCGTTCTAATCATATTGAGCGGCTCGGATCATCAAAATTCGATTGGAAAAGGGGAGGTGCAGATCGATCTGGATTTTGTTCAAATTCGAACGTCCGGATTTTGCTTCGGTCTGCACCTCCCCTTTTCCGATCGAATTTCGATGATCCGAGCCGCTCAATGTGATTAGAACGTGATTTTAAGGATATTTGAGAGAAATAAACAAAAAAAAATGACCGGGAAGGGCTTCATCTGAACAGTGTTTTATTGAACTATATTCAATAAAAAACTGTTCAGATGAAGCCCTTCCCGGTCAATTTTTTTGCTGATTTCTCGCTGGTACCCTTAAAATCACGTTTTGAACATATTGACCGGCTCGGATCATTCAAATTCGATCGGGACAATATTTAACAGAGCCTTTAACGAAATCCGTTAGTCATTCAGACGGAAGGGGGCGTTTTGATTAACGAAAAATAACGTTGGGAGTAAAATTGAAGTTTTTAAAAGGTTGGGAGTCTAATTGAATTTTGGTGTAAAGGTTGGGGGGTATTTTGAAATTTTCCCTAATGGGTTTCAATAGATTTGATTCAGTGTTCAGATCAGTTCTTTTCATGATAAAAATATTTTGATTAGGCACTTAATAATATCCAAGCGAACTATTTTTTTTCCGGCAAAGTTGTTCAACTCGACGAATTCTACATAGTGAACGTTTTCGATCATCATAGAGAGACCAGAGCGGGCCCCACTCGGCTAGGACAGCAGGTGTTGTTCCCAATCCCTCACATGGTCAATGGTCCTACCCTTCTCTCTCCCACGTTTAGATTCACGCTGCGCTGATTGTTCGGACTTCGATAGACCTGTCCAGTAAGGTTGCGCAGCGACCATAGCGAGAGAGCTCGGCAGTGCCCCCGAAGCCTAAAAAAGAAATTTGTTGATGAAAACTGTAGTAGATTATAGAGTACCTACTAGGTTGCCATGCATTTGCACTCAATTTTTATTTATTGCATAGTGAAAACTAGTGGAAGCCACGGGGCCGTTTCTTGACATTTTGGGCCTTAGAGGAGAATTTCATGGTTGAGACCCCTCATGTGCTTTTACGAGCACCCAAACAAATTCATAAATCAATCTAAAGATGGAAAAAAGAATATAGTAATGGGTAGATTCAAATTTTCGAAGGTAGTGATCGTTACAAGAACGTAGACACGTAAATATCACTTTTCTTTCTTTTCTAATTGTAAAAGTAATAATTACATTGGCATAATGTACTTATTTTATATACATCTTATATAAAATTTGAGGACTCCTAATTTTAAAACACAAGCTTTGAATCTTGATTCCCTTGCCTGATCATGAGTGGGCTTGTTGAGCCGTAAATGTACCTAGTTAAAAATTACTGAATTGTGTTTTATGTTTATTTTTTTAATTATTCTTTACGAGTTTGTGTGTTTGTCGATTTGATTGGTTTCTCAACATTCCGGCCTCTACTCTGTGCATGAGTCTTAATTCAGTGCTCTTGGAGTATCGCCCACACTCGTAGAGAAGAGCATTCGAGCAATTACTAATAATTTCCCCTACTCTGTAGTGTCTCTCCACTCTCCAGTGCCTAATGCATATTTGCCACACAAAATATTGTTTATACAAAGGCAGAAGTAAAGAGGAATAGAGGTGGACTGTAGCCCTGGTGAAGCCGAGGTGAAGTAAAAAAAAAATCAAACTTCGTAAGTAAAATTTTAGCCCACCTCATTTATATAAAAACTTGTTGAAGATATCAACTCAAATTTTAATGATAAATTATTTTTACTCTCTAAAATAACGAAGAGCACACCTTCAATAGGGTACAACTTTAATAATGTACGGAGTATGTGTTTTTTAACTCACTCTTGTTTGTTTCTGGACTTAACATTATTTATGATTTCTACTCACTCGATCATGTCTCTCCACTCTCCAAACGCATATCCCCACAAGATTAAATTCTTTCCACCTAATGTGACAAAACCTACGTTTTCCATCTCTGTCATTTTGTGGGTCCTACCATGCGTTTATTATAGTAATCTGAATCGTTTATCTTGTAGGACCTGTCAAATAGTATATTCACACAAAAATCAGTTTCATCGGACATTGATAGAAATGTCAAAAATTGGATTTTCATTTGTAAAATGGACGGTCTGATTCTTTAATGTTAAACTGTCTATGGCCGTCTATTTTAAAATTCATAATTCAATTTTTGATATACATATCTATGTCCAATGAAAGTAATTTTGTCAAAGATACACAATACGATTCAGATTATTTCAATGAACGCACGATGGGATTCACAATAGGTGATGAAAAAAAGCGGATTTTCCACCTTAGGTGGAAAGAATTTATTCTCATCTGCCACACAAAATATTGTCTATATATGTAAACCACACGAAAATCTTTTCCTTCATCCATAAAACACAGAACAGAGGCCTTTCAACAACCTAGAGATAGAGTTTTTTAGAGCGGGAGAGAGAACCCAAAATGTCGGAGGAAGTGAACCAAGAGGGACAAGCCCACCACCACCACCACAATGGGAAGGAGTACGTGGACCCGCCACAAGCACCGCTCATAGGCATGGCGGAGCTGAAGTTATGGTCTTTCTACAGAGCTCTCATAGTCGAGTTCGTCGCCACACTCCTCTTCCTTTACATCACCGTCGCCACCGTCATTGGACACAAGAAGCAAACTGACCCTTGCGACGGCGTTGGATTGCTCGGCATCGCCTGGGCCTTCGGTGGCATGATCTTCGTCCTCGTCTACTGCACCGCCGGCATCTCCGGTAACCCCATAAACACACTCCGTCCTGATTTATTTATCCACCTTTAAACATCTCCAAAAATGTTTGTTCATTTAACTATAAACAAAATCAAATTTCTTTTCTTGCCCTTTTTTTCGAGTAAAGTAATTTTTGGAAAAAGTTAAAGGTAAATAGTGGAAACATTTTTAGGTGCAATAATTGTATTTTCTAAAAAAGTTTGGATTCTCGTAATTGGATAAATGAATTGGGATTCCCTCCTGTTTAGACTTCAGTTTCCTCAGTATCAGTATTTAAATCCTCACTGTATTTAGAATACAGAGAATACACCTATTTAGAGAAAGGCACCAAGGTATACTTTCAAGGTACATGTGTGAGAGAGAAAACAGTGTGAGAATATTGTACGAGATTGAAGGAGATAAAAATAGTAGTGAGCTCGAGCGCTTGGATTGTGTTATTTTTATCTCATTGTATTCATTCAATATTAGTGAAAATTGTTTTCTCTCTTGTGGACATATCCGAGTTTGGGAAACCACGTAATATTGTGTGTGATTATTTTTATCGTTACGCTAACATTGCGCGCGTGGGATCGAATATTTTCCAACAATATGGAGTGTTGGTTGATATCCAATTAACATGTTTTTTGACATGAATGATTTGGGACTGAGGGACCGTGCTGCGTAGCCCTGTGCTGTGCGGGGCAAATCGCCGCCGCTTCAATCTCGGTTTGGTGATCAAAAATGTTCAATTCATAGAGCTTGTCAAGAAGAACAAGTGTACCAAAAATCAGCTCGTTCGGATATCATCAAGTGCCTCATCCGAACATTATTATCTTGAAATTATTAAGTGTGCCAAAAAACAGTGGATTTTAATTTTAATCTAGTGTTTCAGATCCATTTGTTTCAAGATAATAATGTTCGGATGAGGCACTTACTGATATCCGATCAAGCTGATTTTTGGTACACTTGTTCTACTTGATGAGCTCTACAAAGTGAACATTTCCGATCATCAAACTGGGACCGGAGTGGTGGCGATTCGCCCCGCACAGCACACTGCGCAGCACGGGGCTGCGCAGCACAGTCCCTCAGTCCAATGATTTATAAGTTGATGACTTCTACAAAATTAATGTTTTAAGTGGATACAAGGAGGGGCTACAAAGTGGAATCGGAGAGGATCTGAATCCTTTCAGATACCATATTGGCATATAATATATCCAAATTGATGATCCAACCCAAATATCTTTTGTGCAGGTGGTCATATAAATCCGGCGGTGACGTTCGGGCTGCTTCTGGCAAGGAAGGTGTCGTTGATCCGGGCCGTGGCATACATGGTAGCACAATGCTTGGGGGCAATTTCTGGAGTTGGGTTAGTGAAAGCGTTTATGAAGAACAACTACAATGCACTTGGTGGTGGTGCCAACTCTGTTGCTCCTGGGTATGACAAAGGCATTGCACTTGGTGCTGAGACTATCGGCACTTTCGTGCTCGTCTACACTGTTTTCTTAGCCACCGACCCCAAGAGGAGCGCACGCGACTCTCACGTGCCGGTAAGTTTAGCCCTAACCTTTCTTTTTCTTTTTCTTTTTTGCATTTCTAGCTATTTTTGTGCGATTTTTGATGTGTTGATTTGTAATTTTTGATATGTGTTGTGGGGTTAGGTTTTGGCTCCTTTGCCTATTGGGTTTGCTGTGTTTGTGGTTCATTTGGCCACTATTCCTATTACTGGGACTGGAATTAACCCGGCTAGGAGCTTTGGTGCTGCTTTTATCTACAACAATGAGAAAGTCTGGGATGACCAAGTAAGTTCACTCTCTCTTTTTGTTTTTAGGTTCCACAGTCAGGGTGTCTGGGTCAGTTTACGCACATCTCGACGAATTTCCTCTCCGTTCCAGTCAAAGGCAAACCATGCCGATCACAATAAACTTTTTTCCTCTCTCCGTGTATATATATATATATATACACACACAATTTTATGATGTTTTGTATTGACGTGAGGGTTGACTTTTGTTTTGGGCAGTGGATTTTCTGGGTTGGGCCATTTGTGGGGGCTTTGGCAGCAGCGGCATACCACGAGTATATTCTGAGAGCTGCAGCTTTTAAGGCTTTGGGATCTTTCCTAGCTTAATTTCGTCGTGAATCTATTTGTGTCAAACAGTCAATTAATGGTGTTTGTTGACGTCAATGAGCAATGGACTACATTTGAATATCTCTCTCTCTCTCTCTCTCTCTCTCTCTCTGAAAGTGATTGAGACGTGTTTGTAGTCATCAGATATTGTGAGTCCTGCATTGGTCACATAATTTGCATGCGTGAGTAGGTGAGAGAGCGCGAGCGTAAAAGAGTATTTGAAACACATTTCAATCTACCGAAATTTGCGAGAGTGAGAATTTAGAGCGTGAGTACCGTCCAAGAATTGGAAGTGAGAGTGTAGAACCGTAGAACCTGCAGTTTGGATTATGTGACTAAGGTCCTGCATGCATCTTGTTGGGACTATGTGTACTGGAATCATCGGACAACTTGGAAAATAGTTGTGTCTAGATTTTGTGTCCAAGTATCTATGTCCGTAGAATTGGTCAATTTATTTCATTAAGGATTGTGTCTGAACAAATATTTAAAGTGAGTTCATGCTATATTTTTTGACAAAACTTTACTTTTCCTAATTTTTGTTTAATTTTTTGTCATAATTTTTTAGATTAATCATTCATCTCGACGAGAGGAATCGAAAAGTTGTAAAACGTGGAACGAAGTTGGAAAAAGTCCATGTAAGACGACAGTGTAGACAAAAAATACTAGTGTAGTATTTTTTTTCTTTTTAACTTTTGAGACTCCTCTCGTCGAAACAGATGATTAACCTAAAAAATAAAACTTGAATTCAACAAAAATTCAGGAAAAACGAATAATCTATGGAAACAAAAAATACGCAAACTTCGGTCACCTGTCGACCACCAACTGATGGTTCCCCCTCTTTCTCTTAATCCCAGCTAATCAGCTCTCTCCTTCAGTCCCCCCTTCCCCATACCGGCAGGTTGTTTTCCACTCCCCGTTTGATCGGGACTCTCTTTGTTCTTATCACTTTCATTTTCCCTCTTCGATCCGGTCTGATTTTCCCACTTCATTTTCCCACTTCATTTTCCCCCTTATGTTTTATTTTTTTGAAATCATTGTCTTAAAGAAAAAATTGAGCTCTATCAAACAAGATCCATATTGCATATTTTTAGCAATATACCACTATAAGAAAAAACATCATTCCCGACTAACGCTTTAGTCGGCAATTGTAGACATTTTAGTCGGCAAAAGCCTTTCCCGACTAAAAATTTTGGTCAGCAAGTTAGTCGGTGGAAGAGGGTCGGCAAAGGTTGTTGCCGACTAAAAAAAGTTTAGTCGGCTAAAGTATATACCTTTGCCGACTAAATGTTTAGTCGGCGAATGTGTTACTATTGGCGATAGACGATTCAAATGCGCTCTACATGGTACCCTACAGTAAGCCACACTACAGGATTTCCCATAGGTTCCTTGTCGTTCCAATATTCTTTTGAAGCTCTGAGGTGTAAATTTCGTAGTTTTGGAGGTTAATAGAACATTGGACCAAAAAGCAGGCAGTACTGTCCAATTCCCCATCCTTCTCTCTATTATTTTTCCATATGGAGATTTCACTAAGTTTTTGGTGGAAAACTAAGCCATTTTACTATCTTATTCATACTAATTAAAAAGTTTCGGCATTTTTGCTTATTTACACACTAAATAACAACTTGTTAACAACTTCTTTCGTAAAAACTTTTTTACTCACATACCCATCTATAACTTACTCCATTTATTACTGGAAACAACTTGACATTTCCTAACTTATTCACCGTCAGAAAAACAGCTAACAACTTAATTGCAACAAATTTTTCTCAAAACTTATTCACTACCGAAAACACCCCCAAACAAGGGTGTAAATTTGTCACATCCTGGCCCGGCTCGGCCTATAAATTATTGGGCTCAGGCTGGCTTGCTCCAAGCCCATCGGGCTCCCACAAAAAAAGAGCAGGCCAGGCTCGTCCAATGTTAGAAAATCTAGGCCCAGGCCCAGCCTACAGTCCCTGCATATCCTGGCTAAGGGCTTGGGTTCGAGCTTAGGCTCGGGCTCATTCATAAGGTTTTGTTTCCCAACAAAAAAAGACTTGTACACACTGTGTGGTTCCGTAGGTGTCTCAAAAACCAAAAAAAAACAAGGTCTCTAGTCAATTCAATAAAACACGGATGACTGTTTTGTCATCCATGTTTTTTTGTTTGAAGTAATTTTTTAATCAAATTTTCGACTTATTTTTTAAATTTTGAATGCATATAGAGTAATTCTATTCGAAAAAATGAAATCAAGAAAAAGATAGAAGAATTTAAAGAACGTTTTCAAACAAAGAAATGAAAGAACTAAAGTCGTATGGATTCACAAGAACTCTGTGGATAGAAGATATCCAAGTAATCAATTCTAGGATTCAATAATATTCCCAATTCGAATTTATCCTTTTAATCTTTGTATTTCTTTTCAAAGATTAATAAAATTTTCTTTTTTTCCGTTTTAAAAAAAAATATTCCCAATTCGAAGTTCTTAGGTAACATGAATTTGAGTGATGGAATAATTCCTTCAACATTGACAATTGGTTGATTGTATCGTTAACTATTTCTTTTTCTTTTTTTGGTGCGAGGAACTTCTCATGAATCCACATCCACTGGTTTCTACTGAAGTCAAAAAGTTTGTTAAAATCTTACAAAAATAAACTAAAGACGAAAAAATACGCAAACTTATAAAACATTTTTATTGGTGCGAGGAACTTCTCATGAATCCACATCCACTGGTTTCTACCGAAGTCAAAAAGTTTGTTAAAATCTTAAAAAAATAAACTAAAGACGAAAAAATACACAAACTTATAAAACATTTTTATCTCGAAAACATATCTCAAAATTGACAACCAAACAAATGCTTTGTTTTTACCAGTCTTCTTTTTCTTTTGTCTTTGTTAATTTGGGTACGAGAGGTCAATTAAAAAAAAAAAAACATTTTCTCTTGTTTTGCACAAATTATTTTGATAGAGAGAGGAACTAAGGCCAGGGACGACTTGGTCTTTTTGTTTTTACTAGTAATCAGTTAAGGGTCCTCCTCTTTTCCTGTAAGTCTATTCCCCATTGTCTTGTTGATCTCGTACGAAAATATTCCCATAAATTCTACATTGAGAGATACTATTCACGGAGCCACTTTACGGAGGAGTTCAATCTCGACCATCCAAAAGTTTGGACAGTCCGAATTAAAAATAATCTATTACCATTGATAGATAATCTATTAACAGCAATAAATTATTTTCAACCCGAACCATTCAATACACTTTTGGACGGTCGAGATTGAGCTCCGTAAAAAAGTTTTTTTTCTTCTACATTTGGGTTTGGTTCCAGAGATAAAGAATAAAGGATTGAGATTTGGTTGTTGGTCTTTAGCAATCAAGTTGTAAATGAATTCCTCCTACACTTTTGTCCGTTTCCGTGGACAGATAATAGAGAGTTTCTAGGGGAAATATCCATTTTTTGTCTCTGTTTGAACAGAAAGATTTTGTGAGCAAAGCATAACTCGCACACTATCGGAACACATGTAACTTGTTAATAATGGGTTTTAATAGATTTGATTTAGTATTTCGGATCTATTCTTTTCAAGATAAAAATATTTCGATTAGGCACTTAATTATATCCGATCGAGCTGATTTTTTGCAAAGTTGATTATTATTTTTTTTTTTTACTCGACAAACTCGACGAAGTGAACGTTTCTGATCATCACAGTGAAACCGGAGTAGGCCCTGCTCTGTCGGGACAGTAGGTACTGTCCCCCAATGGCCAATGGGGACAGCAGAGCCCTCCAGTCCCTCACATGCTTAGCGGTCCTACCCCTCTCTCTCCCATGTTTAGATTCGCACTTCGCTGATTGTTCGGACTATGACATGTCCGGTAAATCAATCTAAAGACAGAAAAAAGAATATAGGAGTAGTAATTAATGGGTAGATTCAAATTTTCAAAGGTAGTGACCGTAAGAAGAACGTAGACGTAAATATCACTCTTTTATAATTGCAAAAGTAATAATTACATTGGCATACTGTACTTATTTTATATACATGGTATATAAAATTTGAGGACTCCTAATTTTAATTAAAACCCAAATTTGGGTGCCCAAAGCCCAAGCTTTGAATCTTGATTGCCTTGCCTGATCATGAGTGGGCTTGTTGAGCCGTAAATGTACCTAGTAAAAATTCCTGTATTGTGTTTTATGTTTTAATTATTCTTTACGAGTTTGTGTATTTGTCGATTTGATTGGTTTCTCAACATTCCGGCCTCTACTCTATGAGTGGTAATTCAGTGCTCTTGGAGTATCGCCTACACTAGTAGAGAAAAGCATTCAAGCAATTACTAATAATTTCCCCTACTCTGTAGTGTCTATCCACTCTCCAGTTCCTAATGCATAACTGCCACACAAAATATTGTTTATACAAGGGCGGAAGTAAAGAGGAATAGAGGTGGACTGTAGCCCTAGTGAAGACGAGGTGAAGTAAAAAAAAAAAAAAAATCAAACTTCATATGTAAAATTTTAGCCCACCTCATTTATATATAAACTTGTTGAAGATATCGACTCAAATTTTAATAATAATGATTTCTACTCTCTAAATAATATAGAGCATAATTTCAGTAGGGTACAACTTCAATAGTGTACGTTTTTTTTACTTTACTTTTATTTGTTTTTGGACATCTACGTTATTTATGACTAGAGGCCGAGACACATGCGATGCGTATGCAAGTTGAATTTTAACAAAATTTGATCAAACAAATAATAAGTGGGAAGCTATTTGTAGACACCCTATTCTGGAGTGTCCAGATTAGTTTACTTACGGTCTTTGATTCCCCAATGATGATTAAGGTCAAGAACATCCCGAGATTGTTAGTGTGTTTGAGCTTTGAGCGTTCCGAACCTCATCTAAACCCTTTCGAACTCCTTTTCAAATCATTCAAGCCAGAACCAAATGACCTCAGCAAAACTCTACTTGCATACGCTGGTACTGTACTGGCGTGCGCTAGTAAACTATCACATGTCAGTCATCGACTATTGACCCAGTTGCCACTGGCGCACGCAGATAGAGGGCTGGTGTACACCCGTCAAATCAACTCTATTCAACCACGTGCACAAGACTTTTGCGGCCACCCCAGTACATGCACAGTCTCCTGATGATTGCGAACGTGTAGTGCTTCTCCCCTCTCTCTTCTACAACTTCTATCAACTTGTCCCATGCATTTAATGCATGGGAGACTTCCATCTTAACTCAACCAGCCTGGTTGCTGCCTTCTTACCAGCACCCCTTTGGCTATAAATACCCCCTTGCATTTATATACAAGAGGTTACTCTTATTAAGACTCCAAGTCTCTTTCTCTATATTTTTCCTTGGTTTCTTACTTTTTCTCTTCTCTTGTTACTAAGAAGAGTAAGCAAGAAGCCTCTCTTACTCCCTTTTACACCCCTTTCATTCATCATCCATCCATCCAACCCCAAGTTCAAGCTCAAAACACACCATTAACCTCAAAACCAAAGGTATACCAACTTTTGTAACCTTCTGTTCTGACCCCTGAGAGGGGCTGGCAAGGTTAAGGCTGGTAATCAATACCAGTCTCGGCCCTAAAACTAGCAAGGTTTCAAAGGTCGTGCATGGTGATAGGTGGCGCACGCCAGTAGCACTAAGTCGTACGCCACTTATGGCTGTACGTGCACCACTGGCGTGGGGATCATCGATCATCCTTTTTCTGTGTTCTTTTCATTTTTGACACCTTATTGCATGTAAATAATCTGTTTAAAGCTTTCTGTATTTAGAACTGTATAACTGTTTATCTGTTATTTCTGCTTTAGAAGGCCTCTGGGATCCTTCTGGTCATGATCCAGAGCCCAGATGTTGCAAAGCCAAAGCACTAGACAAGAGTTGTAATTGGCGTACGGTTTCCTAACACAGGCGTACGGCAGTTAGATCACGATCCAGTGGCTTGGCCCTTGCATGGTAGTTAGATCTTGGCCTATCTTTTACTTCCCCACACTGTTTATGTGGTGTTTTGTCTATTCTTATGGTTCAAAGCCATTTTACTTGTCTGTAATTGCTTAATGTCTGCCTTATAAACTGTGTGATTTGTCCTGGGTGTGCACTGGTCCTTTCCAGAGCCCAGAGGGTTGAGAGCAGAAGTTGTGGGCTCACTACAAGAAAAAGTAGCTTTGCCAACATATGCAATGTTGTTGCTGAAAATATAATTGTGTAGGCAAAGGTTTTTGCCAACAAAAATTAGTGCGTCGCTAAGGCGTCGCTGAAAGTGCGTCGAGAAAAGATTTTACCCACACAAAATGAAAGACGTTGGTAAATGCATGAGATTTAGCAACGACCAAAGCATTGGCAAAAAGATTCTGGACAACCTTTTTCACATACTTTTGCCTACAATTAATGGCATTGGCAAAAAAGACTTTCAACTTTGGGTCTGGACAACCTTTTTCACATACAGGCTTGTTCCTGCGAGCCTCGTTTCACATTAGCATGCTTCAGTTTGTTTAAATACTCACAGGTGCTTATTCTCAATCTATTACATTTGTTTAGATCAAATATCCATCACATTTTGTCATATAATGCAACTTGTTACAGTTTTAATCTCCTTTAACTGTTCCCCCGCCTTAATTGGCTAAAAAATGATTAATGAGAGAAAAACACAAACATTTTACTCCCTCCGTCCCTTTTTAAGAGTCCGATATTCTATTTTGGGCTGTCCCTTAATAAGTGTCCATTTTGTAAAGTTAGTGAGTAAAAGTTGGTGAATTTTTCATTTTGCCCCTAAAAGTAGATTCCATTTTGAAAAGTTAGTGAGTAAAAGTGTAATGATGATGTGTAAGTAGGTAGAGTGGAGGAAAAAATTGATGTGAAAGGTATAATGATGATGTCTTTTTAATAAGTTGAAATTACGAAGCAGGACACTTAAAAAGGGACGGAGGGAGTACAACATACCCGAGTAGAGACTGATCTCTGGATTGGACGAGAGGGGTGCCATAAAACTCTTCCCCTCTCGTAACCTGGCTCCCGAACCTCATATATCGAAGGTGACGACGGTCCAGTCTACAAGCCTTTTTCAAATCAAAAAAACATAGCAAACGTCTCAAGTTCGGTTCCTTGGTTGCATTCCACAAAACCCGAGTGGCGACTCTGAATTGTAGCATTTCGCCGCGCTTTCCAAAAAGGGCGCACCCAATTTTATACCCAAAATATAAAAAAAATTCAGGGGCGTGTGCCCACACTATTGAGCAAATTTTGCCAAAATTCGACTTGCACACTCATTGCCTGTTCCCCGGGCCTCTAGTGCATTACTAAGGTTCCGTTTTTTGCAATTAACTTATTTTCCATCTTCATTTCAAATTTTATCTCACTTTGAGTCCAATAATTGTGTACTTCAATGTCAACTTCAATTATTTCTCTAATTTTATATTCAAAAAGTAGTTTTGAAGGATCTTCTATTTTCTTTCCTCATACTCCAATATGGAGGATGAAAATCAATCCTCTAAAATAGAGGCAAATATGGAGGATGGGTTGGAGTGCATAATTCCTCCAAAATAGAGGAATGGAGGAAGATTTGGAGTTATGGAGTATGCATTGGGGATGCTCTAACCAGGGGCGGAGCCAGGATTTGTATACGAGGGTGACGCCAATTGAATTCATGGAAACTGCTACATCCTGCTTTCTCCCTTTATGAGTTCAAGTCTCTAAACAAAGGAGTCGATGTATCCCGCTTTCTCTCTTAGAGAACACTGTCACAAAATAAAATTAACAAGTAGCTCCTAACCTCCAATAGGGGGAGCTATCGCATCCGCTTTCTCCCATAGGAAGCACAACAAAAAAAAAAATTTGACAAACTTACAGGGATGCCAAGGGGCATCCCTCTTCCACCCCAAGTGTAAAAAAAGGATTAAACCTTAACTTATTCATACAATTATGTAAATCGACATGTTTTATAATTCACTTTATATGTCTATTTACACGCACCATAATCCGAAAAGAAATGAGCAACAAAAATACCAAATTTGTGGGAGAAAATTTAATACCCAAACGGGTCGCATTCCTCTCCAATTAATACGAGAAATTACAAGTGGAAATTTATGCAAAAATTTAATGAGAGAGCACTAGCTGAGTTTTTGGAAAAACTGAAAAAGAAATGCTACTAAAAGTAATCTAACACAGGTCCCGCGTGTGGAGCATTCATCATTGCCATACAACTTTGGCGCTCGAGCAAAGAACACATTCTGTGTATTTTGTATAAATTATTATTATTTAACGATATTCATGCAAATTTTTTTATTGGAATTCCTGAAACGAGGTGGCACGTGCCACTCCCCCACCAGCTGGCTCCGCCCCTGGCTCTAACTATGACATACATATGGCAGTAACTAATCCAAAAAGGAGCAAAGAACAAACTAAGAAGGGAAGTGCACATGCGTTACTCAAACTTGGTTTGCTACTTTTGTACAAAGTGGCAGAATATTTTTTTTTTTTCCTGTGCAGTAGTGGGTTAGACGGTCCTCATTAAAAATAGAGATGTGTACATAAGTTCAAGGGCTTTTCAAAATTTGCCACAAAATTAAAATGGACAAAAATGGAGAGAGGAAATGTTTGTGGCTGTACACTGAAAAGAGTGGGGGAGAACGTGGGCTGTAGCAGTTGGGTTAGAAGTGATTTTTACCTTCTTTGCCCAGACAGTTTTTTTTTTTTTTTTTGTGTAACGTAAATAATTGTAAAAATGTTTTTTCTTTTGGGAAATAAAGAAAATAACTTTTGTGACAGCTTCATTTTTAGGTTACACCAAAAGGGACTCCCCATTTATATATTAGAATAGATAGATTATTGAATCGGATGCTAAATCAATCATCAAGAGTTGTGTTAGTTCGAATAGTCCGCCTTCTGATATCGAGGTTTTGGTTCATGATTGCTTAACTCTCAAGGAGTGTTTTATTTTATGTGTAGAGACCCGGAAATTTTTTTTAATTTTTGAAATGTATATTAAATGCCTATTGGGAGAATATAATTTATTAAGTGATTGTTTGAATTGAGGATTAAAGTGAAAGAATATAAACTAGAGGTGGCGTGAGTGTGAGTGTGATATAAAGATATGAGAATATAAATAGGGGTGTATAGTGTGTAGGAGATCATTTTCTCCCCTCCACTCTCTCTCATCCGTCCCTCTCCCTCTCCCTCTCCCCCTCCCTCTCTCTCTCCACCGGCTCATCTCTCTCTCCTCTCCTCACTCAAAACTCCACTCCATTCCACAAAACCTTCAAGAATAAACCTCCCTCCGACCTTCCATTCGCGTTCTTGGGCTTGGGAATTCTTGGGTCAAGCTTAGAGCAAAGCTTTGAAGATTGTGGAGGCTAGGGCTCGTCCAAATCGCTTGGATCTTGGTAATCGTCGCGAGATAAGAACTTCTTTACTTCTTTTATGTGTATGTATGTTGATTTGGTGCAAGAATCGTGCCTTGATCGTCCCCCTTTGTTACTTTGAAAGTCTGTCGAAACTGCAGAAAATCGCCTTCGAACTGCGTGGTATCGATACCCAAACATGGGGTATCGATACCCCTTCCTTTTTTGGAAATTTCAGCCAGGTATCGATACCCAAACAAAGGGTATCGATACCCCTTTCCTCTCTGGACATTCTGCTCGTCTTCTGGTTTTCAACCCAACTTCAAACGGCCGTAACTTTCTCGTCCGACGTCCGATTCTTGCAAACTTGGTACCGAATCGAAGGTCTTGAAGTCAGCTTTCATTTGCCACCAAAATCACCTTAAATCTTTTAGTACACAGAAAGTTATGACCATTTAAGTAGAGATGTGTCAACTTGCCGATGTCTAAGGCTATCCCTAAGGTTGTTCTCGCTCCATGTTATGATTCCCTATTTAATTTGAATATGTTTAAGTCACTCTTGAGTATGCTTACTTGTGTCCTAATGACTCGTTCGATCTTATCTCTTGGCACTCATTAGAGTATGATATTAGTGATCCGATGGATAGGATTATGATTTGTAACATCATGCATCGTCTTGTTGAGCTCACTAGGTTCCCTTGGCACTCGTTCAGTAAGACTATCGTTTAGAACCTAGCGGTTAGGGTGTCGTGGAGTCATTTGTGGGTACAGCATGTGACGTAGGGCGTCGTGATAGATTCAGAGGATTAACGTGATCTAGGGATATTTATCAATGTATGATGTGACTACTTTACAATTGATGCCATTATGAAGTCGTACCATTTTGTTCGTATCATGAGTAAATGATGAATAAGGGGATAGACTCGGGTAAAGCCATGGTGACCCAAGTGCCTTGTGAACGCGGGAATAGACCCGGGTAAAGCCGTGGTGACCCTGTTACGCTGTGAAAGAGGAAATAGACTCGGGTAAAGCCGTGGTGACCCAACTGCTCTGCGGATTTAAGAATAGACCTGGGTAAAGCCACGGTGACTCTCTTCCGGTTCGACTTAGGGAAAAGACCCGGGGAAAGCCGTGGTGACTCTAAGAGCGATGTTGGTTGTGTTGAACTAAGAATTTTGGATATCATTGTAGTGTGTGGTGACTTGTGGTAACGGATTTCGTGTGGGCGTATGGGGCCCTAAGACCCGGAAAGTTTTTTAAGTTTTCTATTTGACGAGTCAGTTGAGAATAAGCTACTTGGACTCATGTTGGAGATCTCTGGGAGACGTACGGGGTTATCAAGACCCATAATGTAAGTCCTTTTATGCGGTGACCCTCGTGGTATTATACTATATATAATGCAAGGGGTGAAAATACAAATGGTCGAGGCATGAGATAGTGGGTCGTGTCAAAGTCGTTACTTGCTTGAGTATTGTGAATCTTGTGGCATAATGTGATTACAGCATATCGTAGAATGATCATCTTGAATGTTTGGCACATCCTTGAGTCGATTGCATTTCGTCGTTGAGCTATATCCTCTTATTTTTCTTCTCTTGTCCTTGTCATCATATTTGCATATAAGATTGGTAAAGATTTTCCTACTGGACTAGTGTAGCTCAACCTAATCTTTCTTTTCAGGTTCAAATGACAGGCAATAGATTGCATGCATCGGGTGCTTGACAGTGAAAGACTTTTGGAAGCTGACAACATTAGTAATTTCATCATCTTTGTAAAGATCACATCTTGTTAAAGATGGTCTTGCAACTAATTGCTCTTGAATTCTCTTTTGATTAAATTTTGTAATATTCTAAACGTTTTCGTACTCGTATCTAAACTAATTTGGGTCGTAGTGCCAAAGTTGTAACTATCTAAGCTTGGGAACTTGTTTGTAAATTAAACACGTGGAAATTCTTTGGGTAATTTTAATGTTATGCGATGATCCTTATTTGAAATGAATTATATAATTATGTTGAAAATCGAAGGCATGACATTATGTGAGTTTAATTTTGTCAAATGAGATTGTAATAGGGTCGGGCCGCACATGTTTGTGCTAAGCAGGCCCTTTCTTGTGGTTTGTCCGATTTGTAGACTTCCATCTTATCCCCATGGGATTCTTCAATTTCTGATGTAGAGGCGTTACTACCTGTCAGATTAATAAAATCTTCTTACTTTTGTCAAAATAAAATAAAATACTCTCTCATGTCTCTCCACTCTCCACTCTCCAAACCCATATCCACCACGACATTAAATTATTTTCACCCACGGGTAGAAAATCCACATTTTTCACCACCGTCATTTGTGGGTTCTACCATGCGTTTATTACAGTAATCTAAACCATTTATCTTTTAGGACCGGTCGAGTAGTATATTCATACAAAAAAAATTAGTTTCATCAGACATCGATAGATATGTCAAAAATTGGATTTTCGTTTGTAAAATGGATGGTCTGATTCTTTAAAGTTAAATTGTCCATGGCCGTCTATTTTAAAAATCATAATTCAATTTTTGATATACAAATCCATGTCCAACGAAACTAATTTTTGTCGAAGATATATTACTCTGCAAGTCCTATAAGATGAACGATTTAGATTATTTCAATAAAGGCACGGTGAAATTCACAATAGCTGGTGGAAAATGTGGATTTTCCACCAAAGATGGAAAGAATTTATTCTCACTTGACACACAGAATATATATAAGTAATTCACACGAAGATCTTTTCCTTTATCCATAAAACAGAGAACAGAGGCCTTTCAATAACAACCTAGAGATAGAGCTTTTAGAGAAAGAGAGAGAGAACCCAAAATGTCGATGGAAGTGAGCGAAGAGGGACAAACCCACCACCGCCGCCGCCGCCACCCCGACCACCATGGGAAGGAGTACGTGGACCCGCCACCAGCACCGCTCATAGGCATGGCGGAGCTGAAGTTATGGTCTTTCTACAGAGCTCTCATAGCCGAGTTCGTGGCCACACTCCTCTTCCTTTATGTCACCGTCGCCACCGTCATTGGCCACAAGAAGCAAACTGACCCTTGCGACGGCGTTGGACTGCTCGGCATCGCTTGGGCCTTCGGTGGCACGATCTTCGTCCTCGTCTACTGCACCGCCGGCATCTCCGGTAACCCCATAAACATACTCCGTCCTAATTTATTTGTCCTAGAAACTTTTATATATCTCAGGTACAGGAGGAATCTTGGTATCCCCTCTGATCTGTTTTCAATTTTTTTGGTCATTTCTCGAGCACACTTTAATTATCGGCTTTGTTCATTTTGTAGAGCTCGGCAAGAACATTAATCTAGCCAAAAAATTATGATCATCGGACTTTAGAAGATATATGATCGACACACATGAAAAATGCAAGAAAAGAAAATTTGGGTTCCGATTTAGTGTGTTTTTGGATCCAATTTTTGTTTTTCTTCAATTTTCACGTGTGTCGATCATGTATCTACTAAAGTCCAGTGAACATGATTTTTTTCCAAACTAATGTTCTCGCCGAGCTCTACGAAATAAATGAAACCGATCAACAAAATGTGCACAAAAAATTAAAAACGAACTGGAGGGTATACCAAGACCCCTCCTATGTCCACCTTTAAACATGGCCAAAAATGTTTGTTCATTTAACTATAGACAAATCAAATTTCTTTTAATTTCTTGCCCCTTTTTTTTAGTAAAGTAATTTTTGGAAAAAGTTAAAGGTAAATAGTGGAAACATTTTTAGGTTCAATAATTGTGTTTCTTAAAAACTGAATTAAAACATTTTTTGTATAAATGAATTGGGATTCCCTCCTGTTTAGAATTCAGTTTCCTCACTCTATTACAGAAGGGTAATTTACGGGCCGCTCCACACCTATTTAAGGAAAGGCACCAAAGTATACTTTCAAGGTACATGTGTGTGAGAGAGGAGACAGTGTGAGAATATTGTGTGAGTTTGAGCGAGATAAAAATATTAGTGACCTTGAGAGCTTGGGTTGTGTTATTTTTATCTTATTGTACCCATTCAATATTAGTAGAAATTGTTCTCTCTCCCGTGGACGTACCCGAGTTTGGAGATTGTGTGTTCATTTTTTTGTGTGTTAGTTTTTATCATTACGCTTCCGTTGCGCGGGTGGGATCGGACATTTTCCAACAATAAGGAGTGTTGGTTGATATCCAATAAACATGTTTTTCGACGTGAATGATTTATTAGTTGATGACTTCTACAAAATAAATGTTTTTAGTGGATTCGAGAAGGGGCTACAAAGTGGAACCGGAGAGGATCTGAATCCTTTCGGATACCATATTGGCATATAATATATCCAAATTGACGATCCAACCCAAATATCTTCTGTGCAGGCGGTCATATAAATCCGGCGGTGACGTTCGGGCTGCTTCTGGCAAGGAAGGTGTCGCTGATCCGGGCCATGGCATACATGGTAGCACAATGCTTGGGGGCAATTTCTGGAGTTGGGTTAGTGAAAGCGTTTATGAAGCACAACTACAATGCACTTGGTGGTGGTGCCAACTCTGTTGCTCCTGGGTATGACAAAGGCACTGCACTTGGTGCTGAGATTATCGGCACTTTCGTGCTCGTCTACACTGTTTTCTTAGCCACCGACCCCAAGAGGTGCACACGCGACTCTCACGTGCCGGTAAGTTTAGCCCTAACCTTTTTTTTGTTTCCATTTCTAGCAATTTTTGTGCGATTTTTGATGTGTTGATTTGGGTTTTTTGATATGTGTTGTGGGGTTAGGTTTTGGCTCCTTTGCCTATTGGGTTTGCTGTGTTTGTGGTTCATTTGGCCACTATTCCTATTACTGGGACTGGAATTAACCCGGCTAGGAGCTTTGGTGCTGCTTTTATCTACAACAATGAGAAAGTCTGGGATGACCAAGTAAGTTCACTCTCTCTTTTAGTTTTTAGGTTCCACAGTCAGGGTGTCTGGGTCAGCTTACGCGCATCTCGACGAATTTCCTCTCCGTTCCAGTCAAAGGTAAACCATGCCGGTCACAATAAACTTTTTTTCTTTCTCCGTGTATATATATATATATATACACACACTTTTATGATGTTTTGTATTGACGTGAGGGTTGATTTTGGTTTTGGGCAGTGGATTTTCTGGGTTGGGCCATTTGTGGGGGCTTTGGCGGCAGCGGCATACCACGAGTGTATTATGAGAGCTGCGGCTTTTAAGGCTTTGGGATCTTTCCGCAGAAATCCAACCAACTGGTGTTAGCTCAATTTGGTCATGAATTTATTTGTGTCAAACTGTATGTTAAATATGAGAGAAAAAATATTGAATTCGATTATTAAAACCATACAATGAGGTCTCTATTTATTCAAAAGGAGAGAGCCTAACACTATGGAAAGAAAATCATACTGATTAACTATGAAATAAAATCATCCTAATTATGAAATAAAATCATACTAATTACAATTGAATCACAATCTCAAGAGATCACGATTTGATCGCGATATTATTTTGTATATGCATTTATTCTAACATCCCCTCTCAAACTCAAGTAGGTCTACCAACTTGAGTTTGAAAAACCAAGAAAAACTAGAAACATCCAAACAAAAAGAAACCAGGAGCCGCCACATTACGCCAAGCCAAGCCAAACTCAAGTAGGTCTACTAACTTGAGTTTGAAAGAAAAGAAATGAAGAAGCCACAAATCTCGAAAAGCCACGAGCGTTGGTTGTGATGAGGCGCGCCGGTGATGAAGAGACGTTCTGGTGGGTGAAAGTAACCGGAAAGAGTGGAGGAGATTGACAAAGTAACTAAGTGCCCAGCGGACGCCAGTAAGGCTTAGGCCGCCCGCCAGGAGATGAATATCCACAGGGCCTAGATCTTATAACTTTGATACCATGTTAAATATGATAGAAGAAATATTGAATTCAATTATTGAAACCATATAATGAGGTCTCTATTTATACAAGAGGAGATCGAGAGCTTAACTATGGAAAGAAAATCATACTGATTAACTATGAAATAAAATCATTCTAATTACAATCAAATCACAATCTCAAGATCACGATACGATCGCGATATTATTTTGTATATGTATTTATTCTAACACAATCAATTGCGTTTCTTGACGTCAATGAGCAATGGACTACATTTGAATCTCTCTCTCTCTCTCTCTCTCTCTCTCTCTCTCTCTCTCTCTCATAGTGATTGAGACGTGTTTGTAGTCATTCGATATTATGAGTCCTGCACTAGTCACGTAATTTGTGTGCGTGAGCAGGTGAGAGAACGCAAGCGTAAAAGAGTATTTGAAACACATTCCAATCTACCCAAATTTGCGAGAGCGAGAATTTAGAGCGTGAGTACAGTCCAAGAATTGAAAGTGAGAGCGTAGAACATGCAGTTTGGATTATGTGACTAAGGTCCTACATGCATCTTGTTGGGACTATGTGTACTGGAATCGTCGGACAACTTGGAAAATAGTTGTGTCTAGAATTTGTGTCCAAGTATCTATATCCGTAGAATTGGTCAATTTATTTCTTCAAGGACTGTGTCTGAACAAATATATAAAGTGAGTTCACCCTATATTTTTTACAAAACTTTACTTTTCCTAATTTTTGTTTAATTTTTTATTATAATTTTTGCGATTAATCGTTCATCTCGACGAGAGGAATCGATAAGTTGTGAAAACACGGAATGAAGTTGAAAAAGCCATGTAAGACGACAGTGTAGACATAAAATACAAGTTTAGTATTTTTTTCGTTTTTAACTTTTGAGACTCCTCTCGTCGAGACAGGTGATTAACCTAAAAAATAAAACTTGAATTCAACAAAAATTTAAGAAAAACGAATAATCTATCGAAACAAAAAATACGCAAACTTCGTTCACCTGTCGACCAATTGAGGCTTCCCCCTCTTTCTTTTAATCCCAGCTGATCGGCTCCCTCCTCCAGTCCACCCTTCCCCATACCGGCCGGCTGCCCACCCCCCTCGTTCGATTGGGACTCTCTTTGTTCTTATCACTTTCATTTTCCCTCTCCGATCAGGTCTGATTTTCCCACTTCGTTCTCCCCCTCCCCGTCCAGTCCGATAGGCTTCCTCGATTCCGGCTTGTGCATGCAAGTCTTTTGGGGTTTGTTTTTTGTATGTTTGCTGCAGGTTTTGTAGTGCTGATCATGTGGCTTGCTCGTCGCGGAGATCCTTTTCACCGGTTTCACGGTTCAGTTAGAGATCGATGCACATAGCTTTGTTTCAGTCTTTTGGTTTTGTGATTTGTTGTGGTGGGTTCGGGCCTGAGTGGTGGTGCCCAAGTCTAGTTCCGTCTCTGGGTTAGGGGATTTTAGTATGTTAGTCAACGGAGGTTTAGTGGCTATCCATGGCCTTGAATCCTAAACCTGCTCCTCGTGAGACTCAAACTCAGGTTATCACTAGGGAGAGAAATGAGACAACCAACTTGACAAGTTTGATTTCTCCCTGAGTGTTTGAGATTAGGATGGGGTGATTGTCTGATTTGAAATGGGGCCAATTTCTTTGATTCCTTTTCAGTTTTGGAATGTTACGGCTATTGTGTTTTGTTGATCGTCGAGTGGGAGATGCAAGAAAAGGATTGTGTCGGCCGTCATGAGAGGTGAAAATGGTTCTGCTGAGGTGAGAGAAATTTTTCAGTGCCAGATAGTTACCACATCAACTCTGAAAAATCCTAGATCCTCTAGGATTAAAGATTTGCTATGTTTTAATCTCAATCAACGATTCACCATGCGATAAACAAAATCAATCTCACAAACGGAAAGCAAACAGAATAACGAACACCAAGATATACGTGGAAAACCCAAAATGGAAAAAAACCACGGGAATGAATCAAACACTACTAAACACGAGGTTACAAGAACTCTTACGATAAGTTTGAACTCCACAAACCTAAACCTAGATGCTCTTGCCGAATCCACGTACACCTCTCTGAATGCTTGACCGCCACTGCCTTGAATCCACAAGCCTTCCGTTTGCCTCCCGGAAATCCACCAAAGGACTTGAACTTGCCTAGGAATTCTCCTTAGCGTTTTTCTCAAATAAGTTGAAGAAGATATTGAAACCTCTTGGAGATGTCTTGTACACTCAATGATCCATCGATCTCATTGTACTCCAAGATTCAAAATGAACAAAGAACCCTCTTGGCTGCCTCCTTTTCTAATATTTTCGTTCTCTTTCTTTTACATTACCTGTAGAGATGAAAACACCTCCATATATGTCCTCTTGTTTGTGTCCACATGTCCTTTTATAAATAAAATCTTCTAAGGCCTTGGAGATGCCGAATCCCTTGAGTTATGCCTAATTTCCGACCTCTCAAAATGGAAAAATATAAATTTTCTTGATTTCCTTCCATGTCCTAAAACAGACACTCTAGAAATAAATAAAAAATAGAATACAACTCGATAGACGGAGATAAACACACTACAAGAAATCAAGCCTTTTGTGAGGAAACATTTTTCTCGCTAACTGCAAAATTCTCCTCGCAAAAGGGCTTTTGCGACAAAATTTCATTCGTCGTCCATTCCTCGCAAATAGGTAGTCTCCGATTCTTTTTTGCGACCAAATATTTTTTCCTCGCCAAAGGGTTATTTTTTGCAAGGAAATTTTGGTTGTTGCTATTGAATGACCCATTTTGCGAGGAATATCATTTGACACTGATGTAAAACAAATTAGTCGCTATAAGTATCCTGTTCCTCGCCAAATATACATGTTTGGCGACAAATCATTTCCTCGCAAAAAGGGTGCATTCAATAGCAACAACCCAAGTTTCCTCGCAAAATAGCCCCTCAGTAGCAACAACACATGTTTCCTCACAAAAAGGGTGCATTTAATAGCAACAACCTGGATTTCCTCGCAAAAATGGTATTCAATAGCAACAACCCAACTTTCCTCGCAAAATATACATGTTTGGCGACAAATCATTTCCTCGCAAAAAGGGTGCATTCAATAGCAACAACCCAACTTTCCTCACAAAATAGCCCCTCAGTAGCAACAACACATGTTTCCTCACAAAAAGGGTGCATTTAATAGCAACAACCTGAATTTCCTCGCAAAAAGGGTGCATTCAATAGCAACAACCCAACTTTCCTCGCAAAATATACATGTTTGGCGACAAATTATTTTCTCGCAAAAAGGGTGCATTCAATAGCAATTACCCAACTTTCCTCGCAAAATAGCCCCTCAGTAGCAACAACACATGTTTCCTCACAAAAAGGGTGCATTTAATAGCAACAACCTGAATTTCCTCGCAAAATTTAAATGTTTAGCAACAAAAAAATTTCTCGCAAAATGACCCATCAGTAGCAACAACAAATGTTTCCTCGCCCAATATATATGTTTAGTGACTAAGCATTTCCTCACAAAATGGTGCACCCAGTAGCGACAAGTTAAATTCCCTAGCAAAAAGTGAATTTTTGGCAAGGAAATTAAATTTTATCCCAAAACAAGAAATACATTTTGCAAAGAAACTCATCCTCGCAAATAAAAAATAGTTTTCTTATTACAAATAAATCTTTTAGCGACAAAAAAACCCCTTGGTAATTGTTCTTTTTTTGGCTTCTTGTCATACAATGATCTGCTATATTATTCAAATAACACAATCCATCAAACTCAAAAGTAATTGCAGGAACATTAAAACAATTTTCAAATGTCAAAACATGGTACCTCAATTCCCAAAACATAATATCAAGTATCTATACAAAAACCACAATGAAGTACTATATTATGTACTGTTAAGTACCAAAAGCCTCCTTCAAATATCCTCCACAATGAAGTACTATATCATGTTGTTAAGTACCAGAAGTCCTTTAAACAAAAGGCAACAATGAAGTACCAAAATGAAGTACCAAATTATGTACTGTTGAGTATCAAAAACTAATTGCATCCTTCAAGTATCCTTCTTCCATCTAGAAGTCCCAAAAATCAAAAGGCAAAAAGCAGCTTTGTCTCCAAACATCATTGGTTTCCCATCTAGTACTCTATTGCATTTTCATCCACAAAAAGATCACCATCATTCGTTGAGCAATCTGCATAAATGTAGTAAAATGAAAAGGTTTAGAAATTCTAGTCTTGATTACTATTTGATTACAATATACCATCACTACTAAACATGATTATCCCAACAAATTTCTATAAAAAAATTTATACTCATTAGAAGTCTTTCACTCTAGGCTAGGAAAGTATGTTAGTATACTAGCGTAGCTCTTCCAAGGGGGCTCTAACTAAAGAGTAAAAAACCAACTCTCTGCCATTAGTTCCCCCCAGCACATAAATATGATGTGCTCAATCAAGGCCACAAAAAATCAAATCACAATCATTAGAATTGGCCGGCACTATCTACCAACCCAAGTCAGAGGGTTGAACTTATGCAGTAGAAGTTTCAAGGTATATCATCTAGAAACAATAGAATACAAGACACATTGTGAAAAGTTATCGGCATCCTCTTGTTAATTTAAGTACATGATTTTAAGGTTATGAAAGCAATAAATGGTCTAGAAATTCTAAACTAACTCGTAAAAGATTATGTCCCTGCATGGATAATTCCCAGTTTCAGCAACTAGGACTCATATTCCAACATTTTGATTCACACTTTTACCTATTAAACCTAATTTCCAGCATGTAACACCAGTTTCCTGCACTTGAAACGACAGTTTTAGCACTGGAAACATCATTCTAGCCTCTTTAGCATCTCTTATAAGTTGTGCCCGAGAAGCTTGGCTAAATTTTGTTAGGCTAGGCTTGGGACCATGTCCTAAACCACGTATGTATCCTGATTTGGGTCCAAAGACTGTACATGAGAGCTCCTCATCTGTCAAAGGAACAGATCCATTTGCCATCGCTTGATCCTGAACATCTTTTAACTGTTTCTGCAACTATATATCACAGTAAATTATGCCTAGAAAATGAAAACAAATTTTTCTAGAAGATAAAACTAATACATTATATGTTTTCCACTTACATATACAGTTTCTGAACCATCTGTCCAACATCCTCTCTTTTGGCTATAATGAGTCTCCTTCCATGTCTAAGGAAAGTCAGGATTCACGCCGTTCTTCTTCTTTTTTTGGTGAATTAGGTAAAAAAAATCACATGCTTTTTTTGTAATCAACAAATATTGAAACCTATAAGGAAATAATAGAGGACATACCAAATGATTTTTGACCTTGTAGAAAGCCTTTGATCCAGCAACATGGTGATTCCTAGGCTTAGATCGACTAACCTTGTACTTGTTACACTTTTCCTACATTTTCAATAATCAATTAGGAGTACCACAATATCTATATGTTAGAATTTATAGTAAGAGTTGGGGTCGTGAAGATATTACCAATTCTTAACCATAGCAAATTAGTACTACTACATACCTTATAGTCTTTGTCTTGCCATAAGTTACACAAATATGTCCAATCTGCCCCCTCTATGTGTGCAGGGCAATCGACAACTCCTTTTCTCGAACATCGTCTTAAGGCGGGATTGGCTATCATAATATCGCTTACCCATACTTTGCAATATAGCTTTGTCTACATAAGTTGCTTCAGGTAGATCAAATTTTTCCTATTTATCCCACACATTCATCCAGTCAAATGCATATATAAAGACAACAATTTCGATGTCAAGTAAAATTATTCACATATCTTTTTTATGTGCATTATTTTTCATCAAACTGTCAAAATTATGTCAGAATGCTACTGATGCTTACACGAATGTGTGCAATAAACATTTCCTTCGCATCTCGGGGCACTGCCGCCCAACTTTTTGCTTGTAAAGGAGCAAATTGCCGAACAATAACACCTAACTCTATGGTGTACCTGGTCAAGTCATCCTCGTTTTCACTCGTTGGTTGTCCCAGCATTCTAGAAAATCCCAACTTAACCTTCTCTCCACACCTTCGAATTTTAGCTAGCGCTAAACCTTTAGTTCTCCCACGTACTTGCTTAGTTACAGGTGCATCTTCTAAAAAATGGATATATAGATTTGTATGAAACTGCATTGTCTAAATTGTAAGTGAAAAATGCATTCTTTAACAAGTACCAGGTGCCAAGGATTCATTTGGTTGCTCAGACTCAGATATGTGCAGAGTAGCAGATGAGTTTTGCTCTGGATCATTATTTGGTGTTAGATTGCACAGCAGGAGGAATCGCTGATCTTGTAGTCACACCATTATTTGGCGTAAATTGCACAGCAGGAGTAAGCACTGATCTTGTAGTCACACCGTTATTTGGCATAAATTGCACAGCAGGAGTAAGCACTGATCTTGTAGTCACACCATGAGGAGTTATTCCATGACTTGTCATTCCACGACCTCCTCGTACTCGTCCCCCACCTCTAGTAGACATCTTTGCGTATCTATAAGACGACAAAAAATAAGAATAGACCAACCACCAAACATGATATAAAATTGAACAAAAATTGAATATAAGGGAAGAAAATACCTTAAATTAAAGTTAATTTACATTGCCATTGATTTTTAAAAGATTAAGTAATGTAATCTATTTAGATTTTCTTCTTTTTTCTACAAGGTTAATAAAAGAAATAAAAGAAAGTTAAGGGCAGTTCAATGTAGTGTTTAAAATTGGTTTTCTCCAAAGATCTCAAACTTTCTTAGTACTTTCTCATCAAGTATGATTTACTATTTACTTTTCGTGTAGTATATCAAATGCTCAAAATTATGATCACAAAAAAAAAGGAACATGAATCCAACTCAGATTCTTTTAGTTCCAGAATAAGCAACAAAAGTAGCAGATGGTAATATAAATCCAGCACCAGTTTGGTCATGCTAGCTGAGTTCCATTGACAGAATAGAAGCCCCTAACATCTCCCAATCACTCCACATAACCAACCACAACACCAGAATCGAACCCCCCAGAAATTTTTTTTTGAACGGCGAAGAAGAAAGATATATTAAGAGAGAGGAGAACAAAATACAAGAGATAGTCCCAAAAGAAAAAATGGCACCAAGACGCACTGGATACTTTTCAACGAGGTTGGCACCTATCCAAAGCATCAAGCCAAAAAAATAGAAAAGCCGGTTGATAAGCAATCAACTAGCAGACAGACGAAACAGAAAAGGAAAACAACCCCCATGGAAAGGGAGACAAATAACCGCAGTGTGCATGAAAGGGACTGCCACAAGTGATTTGAACAGCCACAAGCCATAGAGCAGAGTAGTTCACCAACATTCCACTGGAAGTCCATCCCATATCTAACATTTTTGCCACAGGTGCCACAAAAGAAACCAACAATGTAGGTTCCAAAACCAACAGTATAGATTCTAGAGAGCATATCAATAATGAACTGCATTCTTTGAGTATAAGACATGGCACCTCTCTTCACCCTCAGAATCGTACTCCCACACACCCAACCCCAATCAGCCCCCACACCAAAAATTGAAACCCCTGTACTCCCACAGCTACCGCACCAGAAATTGAAACCCCCACACTCAAAGAACTCCACACTGAATACCCCTTTTGCATGTGCTTAATTTCAGCACATAAAGACATAGAGTAAATAAACACAAAGACATAGAGTAATTAAAGACAAAGACATAGAGTATATAAATGAGGCCTCTTCTGCATGTGCTTAATTTCAGCAAAAAAAAATTAAATTAAATAAATTCCATACATGTGGTTCCAAGATTCTTGATTTCCTCACAGTATCACTGCCGGTTCTGAGCTAAACTGAGTAAGGCGGCGGACTTAAGCCTCCGAAATTTGGCCAAAAATTAGGGCCCCTATACCTAGGTACGTAATATATATTTAATTAGTGGTTTCCAGTTACCAGAGGAGATAGCTAGCCAAGTGGTAAGTAAGTCTTGATATCCAACAGATTCAAGGTTCAATTCTCAGCCCAAGCAACTCTCAACTTTTTTTCCCCTTCTTTTGTTTTCCTTGAGGTTTATTTTTATTTTTTAAAGAAAAATAGGGCCCCTGTTTTACAAGTTTGGCTTAGGCCCCAAGAATCTTAGGCCGGCCCTGCACAATATATTCAGCTTTTCATTATTGTGAGAGTCGGTGCATATGAGATGGGGTTTTGTGACTATAGATTGGAGAAATACTGACATATAAGTGCATATATATATACACAGATCCATGTACAAACATATGTGTGTGTGTGTGTGTGTAAGATTATGAGACCTTTGCCCCAAATAATCACAACAAATCAACTGGGATTTAAGATGTTTGGAGGAAGATATGGGAAAAGAGAGATGGAAACTTACCACCGTACCTAAAATCTCAGAGAAGAGTTACCACTGATTCATCGAAGTGTTCTCTGCAGCTTCACCAGAGAAGAGAAGAGAAGAGAGAGAGAGAGGGTTATGCCTTATGAGACGTAAGAGAGAAAGGAAAGTAGGACTAGTATTCCCCTTTTTGCCCAAACGGTGCTGCTTTTGTTTTTTGTTTTTTCCCCCCTCCCGCGCGCCATTCCTTTTTCCCAATCCCGCCACTAATTGGAAATTTTTGGACAAATGACCACGAAAACTATTCCTCGCTGAATGATTTTTTTTGTGAATATTAATTTCTTTTACAACAGTGCTACATATATAACAATTGAAATACAACATCAAACATAATCTCTTACATAAATTTTTTTTAGTGATCGATCCCGTTAATTTCATTGTGTTTGTTGATGAAATCAGTCACATAAATTTTGGCTCAATCGAGTTTAGTAAGCCGCTTCATCAATCGAGATACAAATTCATTGATAAAATGATACGTTTTGTTATGATCAAACGTTTAACGATACGTGATTAACTTTATGCTAGTACAAAATAATCTAATTCATGTCATGTAAAAGATAGACGGTTCGGATGGCAAAAAAAGACCACATGTGGGCTCGAGTGATGCACCATAAAGACGATAAATTTTCGGTCTGTAACTTAAAATGGTCACTCTTTAAGCGCTAATAAACATTCGTCACAAGGACACCAAAATTATAATCAATATCACATTACTCAAACTATTGGTATTTACAAATTGTATCAATAACACATTACTCAAACTACTGGTACATCTGTGTTTTTTTATTTGATCAAGATTTATGCGTTTGCGTTTGTTCTATGCATCTTCGTTGGTTAAATTTGTTGTTCAGTTTTAATTTGTGTGTGTTGAATGTTCGAGCCGTGCCTTCAGGCACGGGCATTCGCTAGTTCATTGATAAAACGATACGTTTTGTTATGATCAAACGTCTAACGATACGTGATTAACTTTATGCTAGTACAAAATAATCTAATTCATGTCATGTAAAAGATAGACGGTTCGGATGGCCAAAAAAGACCACAATGTGGGCTCGAGTGATGCACCATAAAGACTTTAATGCCTCCGGACGCATTAATGTCTTCCGATCATGTGTTTGTCAATATCCGATGATCTCATATTTTAGTAGAAATGATGTAATCAGTAAAAGGTGAAATCCTAATGGTTTAGATCAACCATTATAAAAAATAGACTTGACAATGATCTCTTATAATCTATACGTTCAACTTACTTGATAATAAACTAAATCTTGTGCAGTAGTTGAATGTACAGTAGCCACGCGACCGTGACACAATCATGACGATCAGGATCGTTGATTTTGTTGGGCTTATTGATTATAGCAATCATGTAAAATTTTGGCTCAATCCAGTTGAGAAAACCCCTTCATTGGGACGCAATTGATAGTAAACTAAGTCTTGTGCAACTATTGATGTACAATAACCACACGGTTGCGACATAATCATGATGATCGAGATCGTAGATTTTGTTGTGCTTGTTGATTAAATCATTCATGTAAATTTTTTGCTCAATTAGGTATTAAAAGTCCCTTCATCGTGATGCGAATTTATTGAAAAAAATGATATTTTTCGTCCAATCAAGTGTCTAACGAATACACGATTAATTTTAATGAATGATCTTTTTAATCCGTATTTCGCAAAACCTTGGAAAATTATTTACAATGTAATATTATTATGATAAATTTCATATTTATTTTTGTAAGACTAAGATATAATGACATTTATTTTTAAAAAAGGCAACAATAGTATAAAACTACCAAGGGGGCAACAATAGTATAAAACTACCAAGGGTCACGCTTAAATAATACTCTCTTTTTTTTTGAACTTTTTTGCGACCATCACATTTCCTCGCAAAATGTTTTTACTGTTAGTATCAAACAAAGTTAACACAATTAGGCTTTTAGAGACTAAAATTTGGAGTAAATAAATTTCCTCGCAAAATGTTTACTGGCTTCCGCGAGGACATTTTCTATTGCCGCCAAAGTATTAGCAACTATTAGCTAGGAAAATATCCATTCCACGCAAAAAAAAGTACAGTATCTTAACCTTAATCTTCTTCAGTACCCAAAACAAAAGCCAAAATGCCCGAACATAACATCAAGTATCAAAGACAAAAACCTTAATCTAGGGACTATTTATAACATCTACTGTTATGTAACAAAAACTAAAGGCATCCTTTCAACATCCTTCTTCTTCCAATCAGAAGACCAAAACACAACAGGCAAATAGCAACTTTTTCCTCCAAAACATTTTTCAACTCCCATCTCCTACTCCAATATTTTATCTCCATGCACCAAATGATCACCATTGATTTCTTGAGCAATCTGCATATACGTAACACAATAAAGAGCTTAACAAATTATAGTCATGATTTCAAAATGAATTTATCATCCTACTAAACATGAATATCCCAACTAGTTAGCAAGTAGATTGTGACTAGACCAAGCCCACAAGAAATCAAGCAGCAATGAGTCCTTAGCCGGATAACACTAACTATAATGAGTTGCTTTGTCACCGAGTGGCCGCTCGGAGGTATGGTTTGGCAACGGTTGCCGATCAAATCAAACGGCTGCAGTGCGTGATTACTTAATTTATAAAGGAAGACACGCTCCATATTGCTTTGCAAAGCACCACAAACAACCAATTAGCACAAAAGATGGAACTAAAGGTTAACAGCTTTAATTGGCTCATTTTAGCAACAAAAAAACAAACCTTATTGTCAATTGAGGCATCACCATCATTTCACAAGCAAAAGGGCAACAAAAGAAATATTAGGGCAGACCAAATAGTGAAGCACAGACCTTGAGTCAGCTATTGTAAACTTAGGCCATCTTCAATACTTATCCGGAAATACAGTACGATTTCAGCGAGTAAATTCCGGACAACCAAGCATTCGTCTCTTTCGTTCTCGATCGATCACTGAAGGAAGGAGATCGATCGGCTAAGCAAGTACAAAATTTCAGTAAATTCAGGAAAGATAGTACAAATTCTGCGAGTAAAATCTGGAGAACCAAGCACTCGTTTCTTTCGCTCTCAATCGATCGCTGAAGGAAGGACAAAACAGCAAGAAAAATCCGGAGAACCAAGCACTCATTTCTTTGGCTCTCGATCGATCGATCTAAGTTTATAACAGTCCAAGTACTTAAGAAATAGGGAATTCATTTCAAACAATGAAGTCAATGTGCACTAAAACATTAAGTAGTACATATTATCCAGAGTATGCATGCAAAATTAGCAGAATCTTAAAGAGTACTCAACCAAATGGAATCATTTGTCCTGAATAAAAATGGGAATGGGCAGTTCTCAAGTCTATATTGAATCAAGGTCAGACCGTCTTTAACAACATAAGCTTTTTGTGAGTTTGTCGTGGTTCAATGTCAATAGACTGCTCGAGGACCTATCTAACGAGTTAAATTTTTAGATGAGCTACTTGTTGACAACTTATCTATAGTGCAAGATATTTTAATATAGTCGTGGACTTTGTTCATCCGCTCAAATCAGATAAAGTAATACTGCATTATGTTCCACGAAGGTGAATAGAGCTCCCAGATTCAAGCCTCCAGTTACAGACGCCAACACTCTAAGTTGCACATTCCAAATTTAGATACACAGAGAACAAAAGGACCAGTAGATTAACTATAGTCGGCAGCAATTCTGCGGACACCAGCAGTGAGAGAAAAGGCAAACATGGATATTCAAAAATACCATTTTGTAGTGGTTCAAAACACTTTAAAATTATGAAGGACCGCTCTTTCATTAAACTTGTGTAAGTTCACACCATAAGATTGGCTTTTTGTGTCCTTGGCAGCATGAGTACCCCAACTTCCACCAGCGAATACGCAGGTTTCACAGAAGGGCCCTCCTTAAAACCAAGACAAGACACGAAATTACAGAGAGAAAGAAACTGCAACTCAACTCCTTCTATGGAAGCTGAAGCTCAGCCGCAGAAAAGTATTACTTCAAGTTGTCCACATTCACCAGTACCAGTGGTCTCAAAGTACCAGCTCTTGTGCATTAATAAGGCTGCATAAAGGTGAAGGCCAGCCTCTAATTTCAATCACGGAGCGAAGGCTCTTTCGTTGAGCTAGCTGATATTACCTAAACTAGTGGGATAGAGGGACAGAAATTCGGTTCACAACACACAAGCTACCACGTGCTCAGCTTAAGTCAGAAGACAAATGATCAAGTCATAAAACCAACTCTACTTAACAAGCCTTAATACCATAGCTTATCAATTACGGAGTACCAGTTTATGTAGACATGGGCTTCAAAGAGGAGCTACCGTGTTGATCACTAGCTTTTTTGTAGAACAATTATATGTTCCAACCTTCAAGCATAGAACAAATAAAACTATGTATCATCACTATTTTTTTTTCCAGTTGCAAGTCTATAACAATATGAATAGCAAAAGCATACGGGTGTCGGACACATCGACACGAATACTTAGAGCCAAAATGAAGGATCCATGTAACATAGCTCCTATCCATCTTAAGCCCTTATGAACTGAAAGAAAACTACAATATCAATAAGAAAACCTCCAAAAAGATAGCCAACCACAACAACCTACTAGCCCAAAAAAGAACCAAATTCATAACCAAAAGCTCACGAAAATCCAACCAAACTGCTTCAGAAACTCAGAGCCGCACAAACCCATCTAGCCCACAAAAAAACATATGTGCAATACATGATGTGGAAAGTAAAAACTACTTTATTAACCTCTTTATTAAAAAGTATGGAAAGTAGTCCATATTTTTAGACTTTGTGTAAAAGATGGTCATTAAATATGTGCAAAATACATAATGTGGGCCTAGAAATTAAGAAAGGAACACTATTATTCTATATTAGGAACGACAATCCAAGGATAAGATTACTAATCAAGAAAAAAACACGTGAAATATCATGTTGAGCATGTGAAAGCACCAAATATCTGGGATCCAACCGAATTGCTTTGGGATCCAAAAGAAATTACCGAATAAACTAAGTAATAAATAAGTAGGTAATTCTATATACAAAGTGTGATTAATTTTATACTAAAAACTTGACTTCCACTAGTATTTTTGTCCTACTAGCATGTTTCTTTTTATTTTACAGAACCAATTGCCAATTAGAGCTATAAATTAATGGATAACAGGTGTCAAAAGCCCTAAAATAAATTGAATTCCTGAAGCAAGACTATAATGAGGACTTGCTATGAACTAAATGATGGAGAGAGAGAGAGAGAGAGAGAGAGAGAGAGAGAGAGAGAGAGAGAGGGTACCAGTCAAGTGCTTTTGCTCTTCCCTTTTGTCTTTTCTTTGCTGTCAACTAACATAAACCAAGATGATGAAGTATTAATTACTAGATTTTGCTAATTCGGAGAAAACATATTTTTTTTTTAAAGGAAACAAATCATGCACTTCTGCTAATGGGTAAGTATATATACTATAATATATTGTAAAACACATAGATGCAAACAATAGAATAAGGGGAGAAATCGAAGGGAGGGGAGAGAGAGAGAGAGGTGCCTTACACTATGTTCCAGGTCTCCGGAGAGGGAGCAGAACGATAAGCCCTAGGTAGCGTGAGATTGGAAGCAGGGATGGGAAAATTTTCTATTGTGAGCCTTAAAAATAATTATAGGCTTTCAGTGAGGAACACAACCAGGTCTCCGGAGAGGGAGCAGAACGATAAGCCCTAGGTAGCGTGAGATTGGAAGCAGGGATGGAAAAATTTCTACTGTGAGCCTTAAAAATAATTATAGGCTTTTAGCGAGGAACACAATTCCCCTCAAAAAGTAAGTATAGGTTTTTAGCAGCCAATGCTTTATTTCCTTGCAAATAACCACTATTTTGCTAGAAACATAATTCCTCGCAAAATGGTTACAACTTTAGCGTCCAAATAAGTTTGACACAAAAAAAACTCTACAGCTTTTCGGCGACAAAATTTTATATTTCCTCGCAAATTCATTTTTCCCGCGTACATTAAAAACCCCGCGATGTTTTTGGCGGCAAGAATTAGCGAGGAATTTTGAAAATTTGTCGCAAATACTCTTTAGCGACAACAAAATAGCGAGGAAAATTTGCCTTCTACGCAATAAAACACCACTGTCGTCCCATTTGTGAGAAAACCGTAATTTCCTCGCCAATACCCTTCCTTTAGCGAGGAAATTGATTTCCTCGCTAAAAAATTCCTCGCAAAAAGTCAGATTTCTTGTAGTGACACCAATGTGTGTTTTGTCGTGAAATTGCCAAATAAGAGAGACCACAGAATATGGACCTTACAAACTCCTCATTTACTCTCTAACTCTCATCTTATTACCCATCACACACAATGACCCTACTAACATGCAAGGCTTAGGGGTGTTCAAGAAAACCGCCCGAACCACAAAATCGGTTTGATCCGGACCGAACCGTCCTACTTGGTCCGGTTCTATAATTAATTGGTCAGGTTATGGTTCCAAAAAAATAAGAACCGTTAATTTTGGTTCGGTTACAAGTTCTCAATTAAAGAACCGTGGGTAGAACCGAACCAGACCGTTTAGAACTAATATATATATAAAATACATATATGTGTGTAATTAAATACTCCGTATGAATTTGGATTTGGCAGGTTAATCTTTTCCTTGCTAAAGTTAATTTATTTAGAGATGAAATCTTATTTGTTAGGAAAGTTTTTAATAAAAATTTGAATTTTATTTTACCTATGCGTTATTTGGTGCTTTAAATTTTAATTTTGCGAGTTCATATGAATAAGTGTTTGGATGCTAATTGGATACAAAAAGTCAATGAACGGTTTTGTTTCCCAACAAAAATGTCTTGTACACACACAGTGTGGTTCCCATAAGTGTCCCAAAAACAAAAACAAAACAAAAAAAGGTCTCTGGTCAATTCCAAAAAAAAAAAGCTTTGTTTTCACTGGTCTCTCTCTTTTTCTTTTTCTAATTTGGTTAGGAGAGGTCAATAAAAATAAGCCTTTTCTCTTGTTCTGCACAAATTATTTTGAGAGAGAGAGAAGGCCAGCGACTTGGTTTTTGGTTTGGGAATAAATTATATACACCGGTAGTGTAAACATTTGTTTTCTTTAAATCAATCCCTCCTAGACTACACTTTTGTCCGTTTCCATGGAGAGAAAATAGATAGTTTCTAGGGAAATATCTCTGTTTTGATTAGAAAGACTTTGTGAGCATTAGTTTAAGCCGGGCCCCGTTCGTTTTGAGTTTTGAGAGAGGTTTTTTAGAGTAATGTGTGGAGATACATGGATAGAGAAAATTAATTGAAGATCGTGCCCAGGGACTTTTGATCTCCTTACAAGGTGAGAAATGTACTCCCTCCGTCCCTATTTAATTGTCCACTACGATTTTGCGTTCATTTTCAACGGCTTATATCTCTCGACGTATATTATGTTTTATGTTTTTGAAATCATTGTCTTAAAGAAAAAATTGAGCCCTATCAATAAGATCCATATTGCATATTTTTAGCAATATACATCAAGAGATATAAGCCATTGAAAATGCACGCAAAACCATAATGGACAATTAAATAAGGACGGAGAGAGTAACAATTATTGTCGAGGTTCTCCCCAACCTTCAATAAAACCACTTCCATTTTATTCTCTCTTCTACTTGTTTACTTTTATTCTCACAAGAACAAAATGTAGACGGACATATCCTCGCATTTCATGATAGAATTGTGAAACGCATACACGGGCCGTTTCGCTATGCTATCTCCCACCCCCGATATGAACATGGTGGAAAAATATGGGTACGTATCTTTTTCGATAAATCAGTTACAATAAGAACCACAAAAACACGTATGAGTTCGGGTAAAAGATCTCTTGAATATTAGATAGCTGTTGTTAAACCAGATCGAATACTTTATGAAATAGGCGGAATCGCAGAAAATAGAGCCAGAAAAGCTATTTCGATAGCGACATCCAAAATGCCTATACGAACTCAATTTATTATTTGTAATGTGTTAATAATAATGTTGGTACTTTTGATGTGAAATTACGGTTGAGTGCAACTTCCAATTGAACAGGGGCTTCCAATAATGTTAGTACTTTTGGAAAGGCCTGTTACCTTTCACCTGGATAACAATGTTAGGATATTGATAAGAAAGTATGGTTGAGTGCAGTTTCTATTGGATTGGCCTCACGCACCTATCGAGCATCTTCGAAGTCCTGACATTGTTATCATTAGCCTTGTAATGGAGTACTTTGATATGATCAAAGTATGGTTGAGTGTAGTATTTTCCAGATAGGCCTCTCTTGCCGAACATCTTCAAAGTCCCGACTCCTTTATCTTTAATATTACAATACTGTTAATACTTTGATATGAAAGTATGGTTCATGAGCGTAGCATCTTTTCAGATACGTCTCACTTGTCGAGCATCTTCAAAGTTCTAACGCTATTGTTTTTAAATAATTTTTGACTCTTGTTTGCTTGTAAATTCTGAGTCTGTACATTCTATTTGTTTCGTTAAAGTCAAGGGTAATTTGCTAAAAAAGAAAAATTAGCACCGAAAGGACAATGTGGGGTGCCTAATATCTTCCTCATTCATAACAGTAAATCCTTGGACTCATTCTCTGATTTCGCATACCAAAAACCAAAAGGAGTCATTTTCAAAACCAAATTTTTAAAAATATAAGCAAATCAATTTTCTAAAGATATTTCCCTGCGGAAATGCCTTTGAGGGTGACTTAACACACCTGGCGACTTCATTTTTCAAAAAAGTCACAGCTGTCAAACCCATTTTTATACACATTGCGAGGTGGCAATTCCAACCCATATTTTCTAACCCACCCAAATCCGCCCACTTATAAGTCAAAAAGCAGTGTTTTTTTCTTTCTTTTTTTTAAAAATTAGGAGTTTTGATATAAAAAAAAATTATACTTTTTCGATTTCTCTCGTCAAGAAGAATCAATAAATCACAAAAAATTTAACGCAAAACTAAAAAATGCAAAAAAAAAAAATTTGAATAAAGACAAAGTAAAAAGTGAATTGCCAAACCTAAAATGTTTTACTTTTACCCAAATATTTTGGTAAATATCCACTTTTAATGCAAAAAGTGGCACTTTTTGCATTTTTTTTAGCTCAAAAATGGATATTTTCCAAAAGTTTTTTTGTAACTTTCCCAATTTCTCTTGTCGAAACGAATCAATAATTCATAAAAGTTTGGTGCAAAACTAACGAACGCGATTTTTTTTAATAAGAACAAAACTTTTAAAAAGTTGTACAAGTTAAAATGGAACACAACGTAAATGCATCCATTCAGTTCAGAAAAAGGGGAGGAAAAATTCCAAAGGGAATCCGAAGGAAAAAAACAGAAAAATAAAACCCCAAACAAAATCCCTTCGACCCCGGGAAAAAAAGTCTTTCTCCACTACACCAAAAACAAGCCTTTCTCCACTACTATATTAGAAAACACCAAATCAAAAAAAAAAAAAAAAGGTCGAGTTGGTTTGGGTTTGGGTATGACTTGACCCATATTTGACCCGACTCATTCTAACCCGTCTATTTTTTACCCATATTCAATCCACAATCTGTTTCAACCCGTCTTTTTTTTTTTTTCTACTTATGAAAAAAAAAAAAAAAGACTTTTCTCCTGCCATTTCCCATGGAGTCAGCTGCGAAAAATTCAGGACACGACATCAACCAATAAGTCGACAGTTATCTTGATGCGCCTTCTCACAAACACACCCAGACTTCTTAATCTTCCCGATATAGAAAGTGAGAGTGCATGTGAATAGTAGGGAGAGTACATATAAATAGTGACCTGTTACAAATCTTGCCTACATGAAAAGGAAGAGTGCACATCATGAACAAGAATTTGATCTGGATTAAACAGTGTCTTGTTACTATCGTCTTTCTTCCCACTGAGATCCGGGAATCATGTAGGACGGGTTGCCCTACAGCAATGACGGATCCACTGATGGTCATAGGGGGGCCATGGCCACCCCGTTGTTTCAGAGTTTTTTTTATTTTTTTTTATTTTTAATATAGGACAATATGGTGGCAACCAAGTGGTGGCAGAAACTGGAAACAATTCTTGTGACTTAGCAAAACAAATCACATGGCTGGTCCCACCACTAAAATAAAAAATCGTGCTCCACAATACTCTACGTCTTTACCATGACATTTTTTATCAAAAAATTAATTTAGGGCTTTTAGGGAGCACAGCACACAACTGCTCTCTCTCCCGACGGCTGGGTTTTCTCTTTGAGCATAATTTTGTTCAGCATCCAGAATTCAAACAATTTGGGAGTATTTCTAGGCTATGTCAATGGTTGGTTGAGACTAGAAAATCAGAAACCTACTTCCTTGTCTACAGAGTATTGTTACTTGTGCTTACTCTTCCAGTTTCTACTGCAACTACAGAAAGGGCATTTTCAGCTATGAATATTGTCAAAACGAGGCTTCGCAACAAAATGGAGGATGAGTTTCTCAACGATGCTTTGGTTTTATTCATCGAGAAGGAAATTGCGGCAAAATTCAGTTCCGACTCAATCGTCGACGACTTTAAGGATCTAAAGGAGCGTCGCATTCCATTCTGATACGTGGTCGAGGTAACGCATTGAGAAACTTTTATTTTTTCACCTTCTAGTTGTTTTTTGTTTGTTAAGAACACTTAGATATTGTGTTTTGTATTTGGCGTTATTTAGACGTTTAAATCCTTTGGATTTCCGAACCTTGAAATTTTAAAATCTTGTTGATCGTAGTTCGGCCCCTGCGTTAAAGAAATCCTGGTTCCGTCCCTGCCCTACAGGGCTTGTAAGGCGCATCTGGACCGTCCGTTTCGCCAATTAATGGTTTAAATTTGGTTGTTATCTTCGACCGCTAATAGTTAATTAATGGTTTAAATTTGTTATAACAAACATATTTAAACTATTAATTATCGAGATGGATGGTCCGAATGGGCTCTACATGGTGCCCTACAAGAAGCCACACTACAGGATTTCCCATAGGTTCCTTGTCGTTCCAATGTTCTTTTGAAGCTCTGAGGTGTAAATTTCGTAGTTTTGGAGGTTAATAGAACATTGGACCAAAAAGCAGGCAGTACAGTCCAATTCCCCATCCTTCTCTCTATTATTTTTCCATATGGAGTTTTCACTAAGTTTTTGGTGGAAAACTAAACCATTTTACTATCTTATTCATACTAACAACTTGTTAACAACTTCTTTCGTAAAAACTTTTTTACTCACATACCCATCTACAACTTATTTATTACTGGAAACAACTTGACATTTCCTAACTTATTCACCATTAGAAACAGCTAACAACTTAATTGTAACAAATTTTTCTCAAAACTTATTCACTACCGAAAACGCCCCCAAACAGGGGTATAAATTTGTCACATCCCGACCCGGATCGGCCTGGCTGGCCTGCTCCAAGCCCATCGGGCTCCCACAAAAAAAGAGCGGGCCAGACTCGTCCAATGTTAGAAAATCTAGGCCCAGGCCCAACCTACAGTCCCTGCATATCCTGGCTAAGGGCTTGGGTTCGAGCTTAGGCTCAGGCTCGTCCATAAGGTTTTGTTTCCCAAAAAAAAAAAGACTTGTACACACTGTGTGGTTTCGTAGGTGTCCCGAAAACAAAACAAAAAAAAAAAAGGTCTCTAGTCAATTCAATAAAACACGGATGACTGTTTTGTCATCCATGTTTTTTTGTTTGAAGTAATTTTTTAATCAAATTTTCTACTTATTTTTTAAATTTTGAATGCATATAGCGCGTAATTCTATTCAAAAAAAATGAAATCAAGAAAAAGATAGAAGAATTTAAAGAACGTTTTCAAACAAAGAAATGGAAGAACGAAAGTCGTATGGACTCACAAGAACTCTGTGGATACAAGATATCCAAGTAATCAATTCTAGGATTCAATAATATTCCCAATTCGAATTTATCCTTTTAATCTTTGTATTTCTTTTCAAAGATTAATAAAAAAATTCCGTTTTAAAAAAAAATATTCCCAATTCGAAGTTCTTAGGTAACATGAATTTGAGTGATGGAATAATTCCACGAGCATTGATTGGTTGATCATAACATTAACTATTTCTTTTCTTTTTTTGTGCGAGGAACTTCTCATGAATCCACATCCACTGGTTTCCGCGGAAGTCAAAAGGTTTGTTAAAATCTTAAAAAAATAAACTAAAGACGAAAAAATACGCAAACTTATAAAGCATTTTTATCTCGAAAATATATCTCAAAACTAACAACCAAACAAATGTTTTGTTTTTACCAGTCTTCTTTTTCTTTTGTCTTTGTTAATTTGGTTACGAGAGGTCAATTAAAAAAAAAAAAAAACCTTTTCTCTTGTTTTGCACAAATTATTTTGATAGAGAGAGGAAACTAAGGCCAGGGACTTGGTTTTTGTTTTTACTACTGTAGTAATCAGTGAAGGGTCCTCCTCTTTACCCGTAAGTCTATTCCCCATTGTCTTGTTGATCTCGTACGAAAATATTCCCATAAATTCTACATTGAGAGATACTATTCACAGAGCCGCTTTACGGAGAAGTTCAATCTCAATCATCCAAAAGTTTGGACGGTCCAGATTAAAACAATCTATTATCGCTGATAGATAATCTATTAACAGTAATAAATTATTTTCAACCCAAACTATTCAATACACTTTTGGACAATCGAGATTGAGCTCCGTAAAAAAGTTTTTTCTCTTCTACATTTGGGTTTGGTTCCAGAGATGAAGAATAAAGGATAGAGATTTGGTTGTTGGTCTTTAGCAATCAAGTTTTAAATGAATTCCTCCTACACTTTTGTCCGTTTCCGTGGACAGAAAATAGAGTTTCTAGGGGAAATATCCATTTTTTTGTCTCTGTTTGAACAGAAAGATTTTGTGAGCAAAGTATAACTCGCACACTATCGGAACACATGTAACTTGTCAATAATGGGTTCCAACAGATTTGATTCAATATTTCGGATCTATTCTTTTTAAGATAAAAATATTTTGATTAGGTAATTAATGATATCCGTTCGAGCTGATATTTTGCAGAGTTGACTGTTTTACTCGACAAACTCTACGAAGTGAACGTTTCCGATCATCATAGTGAGACCGGAGTAGGCCCTGCTAGGTCGGGACAGCAAGTACTGTCCCCCAATGGCCAATGGGGACAGCAGAGCCCTCCAGTCCCTCACATGGTTAGCAGTCCCACCCCTATCTCTCCCACGTTTAGATTCGCGCTTCGCTAATTGTTCGGACTTCGACATGTCCGGTAAATCAATCTAAAGATAGAAAAAAGAATATATGAGTAGTAATTAATGGGTAGATTCAAATTTTCAAAGGTAGTGACCGTAACAAGAACGTAGACGTAAATATCACTCTTTTATAATTGCAAAAGTAATAATTACATTGGCATACTGTACTTAATTTATATATATGGTATATAAAATTTGAGGACTCCTAATTTTAATTAAAACCCAAATTTGGGTGCCCAAGGCCCAAGCTTTTAATCTTGATTGCCTTGCCTGATCATGAGTGGGCTTGTTGAGCCGTAAATGTACCTAGTTAAAAATTTCTGTATTGTGCTTTATGTTTATTTTCTTAATTATTATTTACGAGTTTGTGTGTTTGTGGATTTGATTGGTTTCTCAACAATCCGGCCTCTACTCTATGAGTGGTAATTCAGTGCTTTTGGAGTATCGCCTACACTCGTAGAGAAAAGCATTCGAGCAATTACTAATAATTTCCCCTACTCTGTAGTGTCTCTCCACTCTCCAGTTCCTAATGCATAACTGCCACATAGAATATTGTTTATACAAGGGCGGAAGTAAAGGGGAATAGAGGTGGACTGTAGCCCTAGTGAAGCCGAGGTGAAGTAAAAAAAAATCAAACTTCATATGTAAAATTTTAGCCCGTTGATAAGCCCTTAATAGTGTAAATAATAGGGCTTATCTATCCCGTTCCACGGCACTTGCATGCGGTTTATACTTGTTTCTATTTGATTTGGCGCGCAAGTTGTGTTTTTGTTGGAAAGTAGGTCATCGGAGCGAAAAGGGCGTTTCCAAGGCTCCCAAAGATCCCCGGAAGAGCTCGGAGGTGCTTTCATGTTGAGAGAAGTCCCGAGCTGTCATTCCTAACCTCGAGCGAAGTGCCCATGGCATCGGAGGTGGCCCCGGAGGCCCAAAGCAGCATCGAGGCAAGCTGCCCAGTCCAGAAGCACCAGGGATCGATCCCCCAGTTCCCAGGGATCGATCCCCCAATCCAGCATTGAGATCCAGGGGCACCAGGGATCGATCCCCCTTCAGTCATGGCGAATCCAGAAGCACCAGGGATCGATCCCCCATTTCCCAGGGATCGATCCCTCACTCCTGCGCGAGCATTTCGGTGGCATTTTTGTAATTATTTTGTTTTGGGGTATATATACCCACCCTTGTCCGAAAAGTAGGGGACTTCCACTTTTGCACTTTCTCTCTCTACCTCCATTAAAGCTTAGCTCCTACCTCTCTCCTCATTCAAGTTTAAGGAGGGTTTTTAGGTACGATCCGTTAACGTTCGAAACTTTTCACCTTCATTAATGTTGTAAGGAATTTCATTCTCTTCGAGGATCTTATATTTATTTCGTATTTAGTCAATGTTTGGTATTTTCTTCATGTTTACCCTTGCTCATTTCGTTTCTTCTTTCAATATGAGTGAGTAGTGTAGTAAGGTTGGGTTGTGGGATGATTAACATCCCGTGACCAAGGGTGTGGCTCGCTCTTCTCTTGATAATCCCGTTTTTCTAGCTTAAGCATGGGTTATGGGTGATTTTATGTATCAAAATTAAGAGGTGTTAACCTTTTTGATCAAATGTAGGCAAGGGTTAAGCTTCTTGCCACATTTGATGCTTGAAGCTTTGTCCCTCTTTGTGTTTGTCCAAATGAACCAAAAAGGACCCGAGCCATGTTTAACACTTTTGTTGAAAGAGAAGAATCGAGCTTACCTTTGTGTTATGGGTGTTAATTATCCCTCGACTTAGCCTTTAGTTAATCTCTAGTAAACAAAAAGCCGTAGTTAGGTTAAGTAGCTATCTTTCCAAATCACTCAGTTGGCCGTCTCAACGCCGAATGTGGTTGGCGGCCCTAACGCTAAAACTCTTGACACTCGCTAATCTCCAAAGCAAAGTTATGGACGCGCTCCCTGTGGAATCGATCCCGGACTTCCGGGTTGTATTATGCTTTCAACCGACCTAGCCCTACGCTTGGGGTAATCTTATTCTGACGCACATTAAGGTCGCAAGCATTTTTGGCGCCGTTGCCGGGGAGCGCTTTCTATTATAGCTTATATTGGTGGTTCGCCAAACCACTGTAAGTATCTCGCTTAACTTTTGCTTTGCGTAGTTTATACTTAATCTAATGGATACCTCTAACCTGAGCGTGTCTCTAACTTGAGGTGTAACGAAGCTAGCGTAAGTATAAACTGCCTTTTTACTTTCTGCATTTACTTTTCGAGGCGGCGGCATAGCCCCTCATTGTTGTTGTTGTTAGGAGGTGGCGGCCTAGCCCCTCTTGTCTGCTTATTTTTGCTTTGTCGACTGTTGTTTCTCGAGGAAGGATTCTAAGTGTATGCGTGGTGGTCATCGGGGAGCCTTTCGGAGTCCTAATTCTAAAAGGCTTCATCGATCTTTTTCTCCTCCTCGACCCAAAACCCCTCGTCGGATTAGGGCAAGGACACCACCACCCCAAAGAACTCCTTTTGTAATAAGATCCCCTTCTCGAGAAACAATGGCAGGCAACGGTGGTGGAGGTAACCCGGTTGTAGCCGAAAGGACCATGAGTGATTATCTGAATCCGGCGCGTACTACTCCGGCCCCTACCATAGTCCTTCCGGCCGCAACCGAGGCTAACAACTTCACGGTGAAAATGCATCACCTAAACTCAATGCCTTCATTTTACGGAAGAGATAAAGAATGCCCGTACACTCGTATGCGGGCATTCGAGGAAATGGTTTCGACAATAGTTTCCACGCCTGCATAGTTGGAGTCCGCAAAGCTTAAACTCTTCCCGTTTTCTGTGAAAGATAAAGCCAAACTCTGGTTAAATAATATGAGGCCCCAATCGTTGGCGAATTGGACGGATTTATCCAAGGCTTTTTACAAGAAATTCTTTCCCCCTCATCTCACAAAGGAGCTTATAAATCAAATTCAAACTTTCAGGCAAAAAGAGAGGGAATCGTTTTACCAATATTGGGAGAGATTTAAGGACTTGCTTAACTCCATCCCACACCATGGCTTTGAACCCTTTCAAAAAGTTGAGATTTTGTTAAAGGGATGCTTTCCAAGCACTCGACTTCTTATGGATAGTATGGTTGAGGGTGGAGTTATGGCTAAAACTCCTAATGCAGCGTGGGACTATTTCGAAGAGTTGGCGGAAAAAACGCAATCCTGGGATTCCTCGGAACCCTCCGAGAGGAACATGCTTAATTCGGGACCGAGCAATTCCGAAAAATTTCAACTCAATGAACAAAATGAGCTTGCCCACAAGGTCGCCCAGCTTTCCCGCCAAATTGAAACTTTACAACTCAATAAAGTTGCGAGGGTGGCCTCGGTGGGCAAGGTGGAAGAATTTTGTGTTATCTGTGATGTTTCAGGTCATGCCACGGGAGATTGCCAAATGCTCCCCGCCGTCAAGGATATTCTCCAAGGAACCGGTCCAGCGGAGGTCAATGCCATTAATCAACGGTTTGACCCTTATTCTCCAACATATAATGCGGCATGGAAGCTTCATCCTAATTTCCGGTGGAGCGACCCACAACCTCCCGGACCTCAACAAGTTCCACAAGTCCCACCACAACAACAACACAAGCATTCCGGCCTCCCCAATCTCAAGGAGCGCCGAGGTTTTCTCATAATCAACAACCTCTGGGGTTTGCACCACCGTTGCCTCCTCATGGGCCAAATCAATTCCAACCTCCAAAGCGGTCATGGGAGGATATCATGTCTTCCTTTGTGCAAAGCCAAGCGACTCTCAATGACCAAACCACTCAAACATTGGGGGAAATCAAGAATCAAATGGCCAAGTTGAACAACGCGGTGGGGATGCTTCAACAAGAAAAAGGGAAACTTCCGACTCAAACCCAAGTGAATCCGCAAGGACAACATTTTGTGGGGAGCTCTTCGGTGCCTAGTCCCGAGCAAGCCAAGTCTATTACAACATTGCGGAGTGGCAAGGAAGTTGATAAGACCATTGCTCCCAAGCCTATCAAGCCACGGGTTACACCCATTGTAGTGCAAACTTCGGATACTTCTATTGACTCACCAACCTCGGAGCAATCTCCCGTTGGTGAGCAACCGGCAAAATCTCAAGAGGAAGAATCAAAGGCTCCCGTGTCCCAAATTCCGGCTCCTTTTCCCCATCGATTGAAAGTTCCGGCCCATGCCAATACGAACTCCGAGATCTATGAGCTTTTCAAGCAAGTGCGGATTAATATCCCGTTGGTGGATGCAGTCAAGCAAATCCCTACCTATGCCAAATTTCTCAAGGACTTATGCACTCAAAAGCGTAAGTTGAATGTTCACAAGAGGGTATTGTTGACGGAGCAAGTGAGTTCGATCACTCAAACCAACGTGGCTCCAAAGTATAAAGATCCGGGGTGTCCAACCATTTCCATCACTATCGGGGGTACGAAAATTGAGAAAGCTCTACTTGATTTGGGGGCTAGTGTGAACTTACTTCCGTACTCCGTGTATGAGCAACTTGGTTTGGGGGAAATGAGGCCAACGGCGGTTACCCTTCAATTGGCCGATCGAAGTATTCGTGTGCCGAGGGAGATGGTGGAGGATGTACTTGTGCAAGTGGACAATTTTATTTATCCTGTGGACTTCGTGGTCTTGGATACTTGTCCGGTGCCCTCATCTCAAGCATTAACATCAACTCCAGTTATTCTTGGACGTCCATTCTTGGCCACTTCCGATGCCGTTATCCATTGCCGAAGCGGTTTGCTCAACCTTACTTTTGGCAACATGAAGATGGAAGTGAATGTGTTTAATATCAGGAGCCAAATGGGCGACGACGAGTGTGTGCATGAGGTCAACCTTATCGATTCTTTGCTCCAAAAGCACGTTAATACTTTCTTATACAAGGATCCGTTGGAACTATGCCTTACCGCCGAAGAGGCGACATTTCTAGACTCACCGGAGGTGGAGTACTTGTATTCTGTGCTGGACGTGGAGGAGGTATGTGGGACAGATTTTTGGTCTCCAAAATATGAAGAGTTACCGCCTTTATCAAGCAAGACTCTCCCTTCAAGCGTGCAATTTCCGAAATTGGAGTTGAAAGTCTTGCCCGATACTCTCAAGTATGCTTTTCTTGGGCCCGATGAAACATTCCCCGTTGTGATTTCTTCCTCTTTGGATGAGCACCAAGAATCTCAACTTTTGGAATTATTGAAGCAGCATACAAAGGCTATTGGGTGGTCAATTGCCGATATCCAAGGAATTGATCCTTCGCTATGCACTCACCATATCTATCTCGAGGATGATATCAAGCCTTCCCGCCAACCCCAACGCCGTTTGAATCCGATTATGAAAGAAGTGGTCAAAGCCGAGGTCTTGAAGTTGTTGGATGTAGGAATCATCTATCCTATCGCCGATAGCAAATGGGTTACCCCGATACAAGTTGTTCCTAAGAAATCCGGAATCACGGTGGTGGCAAATGCTGATAATGAGCTTGTTCCAACTCGAGTCACTACCGGTTGGCATGTTTGCATTGACTACCGGAAACTCAACTCATGCACTTGCAAGGATCATTTTCCCCTCCCGTTCATTGATCAAATCCTAGAGCGCGTTGCCGGTCATGCTTTCTATTGCTTCCTCGATGGTTACTCGGGGTATAATCAAATTGCGGTTTCATTGGCCGATCAAGAGAAGACTACTTTCACTTGCCCCTACGGGACGTTTGCTTATCGGAGGATGCCATTTGGGTTATGCAATGCTCCGGGTATTTTCTCACGCTGTGTCTTGGGTATATTTAGTGATATGGTGGAGCGCATTGTTGAGGTATTCATGGATGACTTTTCAGTCTTCGGGGACTCCTTTGGAGATTGCTTATCGAATTTGGGGAAAGTATTGGAGAGATGTGAGGAAAAGAATTTTGTGCTGAATTGAGAAAAATGCCATTTCATGGTTACACATGGCATTGTCTTGGGGCATATCGTATCAAAGAAGGGGATCGAGGTGGACAAAGCGAAAATCGACTTGATTGCGAAGCTTCCGACGCCTAAGTGTGTGAAGGACATCCGTTCCTTTCTAGGCCATGCTGGATTTTACCGGCGGTTCATCAAGGATTTCAGCGCCATCTCGCGGCCTTTGTGTCACCTCCTCTCTAAGGATGCTCTTTTTGAATGGACCGATGCTTGCGAGGAAGCTTTTCGGAAATTGAAGTCTAGCCTTACTTCTCCTCCCATTGTGCGAACTCCGGATTGGGATCTTCCGTTTGAATTGATGTGTGACGCAAGTGATTATGCTGTGGGGGCCGTTCTCGGACAAAGAAAGGACAAGCATCCTTATGTCATTTCTTATGCGAGCAAGACTCTCAACGAAGCTCAAATGAACTATTCTACCACTGAAAAGGAGTTGCTTGCAGTCGTCTTCGCTTTGGATAAATTTCGATCGTACTTGGTGGGAACTCCTATCACGGTCTTTACTGATCTCGCGGCCCTCAAGTATCTTTTTGCAAAGCAAGATGCAAAGGCTCGGCTAATCCGTTGGATTTTGTTACTTCAAGAATTCAACATCACCATCAAGGATAAGAAAGGAGTTGAGAACGTGGTAGCCGATCACTTGTCCCGGCTTGAATTTGATGACCAAACGGCCAATCTCCCAATAGCCGACACTTTTCCCGATGAGCAACTGCTTGCTATTTCTTCGAGCCCTTGGTATGCCGATATTGTCAATTACCTTGTCACGGGGCAACTACCGGGCCATTGGAGTGCACAGGATAGGAGGCGGTTTCACGTTGAGGTGAAAAGATTCGTCTTTGATGACCCTTATCTGTTTAAATTTTGTGAGGACCTTATCATCTGACAGTGCGTTCCCGAAGAGGATCAACAAGGAATTCTGAAATTTTGCCATTCCAAGGAGTGCGGTGGCCATTTCTCTCATACTAAGACCATTGCCAAGGTGCTACAATGCGGCTTTTATTGGCCAACACTCCATAAGGATGCGTATGCTTTTTGCCGAACGTGTGAAGCTTGCCAGAAATTAGATGCGGTGACTCGGAGGAATATGATGCCCCTCACCAATATCCTTATCGTTGAAGTGTTTGATTGCTGGGGGATCGATTTCATGGGGCCGTTCCCGGTGTCTTATGGTTTTCTCTACATCCTCCTTGCGGTGGATTACGTTTCAAAATGGGTGGAGGCCATCCCGACCAAGACAAGCGATCACAAGGTGGTGCTTGCATTTCTCAAGGAGAACATCTTGTCAAGATTCGGGACCCCGAAGGCCATTATTAGCGATCAAGGCTCTCACTTCTGTAATCGGCCGTTTCAAGCGCTCATGGCAAAGTATGGGATCACGCACAAGGTGTCCACCGCATACCATCCTCAGACCAATGGCCAAGCCGAGCTTGCAAACCGGGAGGTAAAACACATTCTCGAAAAAACCGTTAATCCAAATCGCAAGGATTGGTCACTCCGTTTGACCGATGCCTTGTGGGCGTATCGTACCGCGTACAAGACCGTCTTAGGCGCTTCGCCCTATCGGCTTGTGTACGGTAAGGCATGCCATCTTCCTGTTGAGTTGGAGTACAAGGCCTATTGGGCCATCAAATCTTTAAATTTTCGATTGCCCGCCGCCGGCGCGCATCGCAAGCTCCAACTTAATGAATTGGAAAAGATACGGCGGGATGCATATGATAATATGGACATTTACAAATCGAAAGTGAAGGATTTCCATGATAAGAACATCCAACGGAAAAATTTTGAAGTGGGTCAAAGGTTCTTCTTTACAATTCAAAACTTCACATTTTTCCGGGAAAGTTGCGGTCTCGTTGGGTTGGCCCGTACATTGTTCAAACCGTTTTCCCTCATGGGGCAATCGAAGTGGTGAACCCTACCAATGGAAATGTTTTTAAGGTAAACGGTCAACGGCTTAAGCTATTTTTGTAGAATTTTGAAAGCGAGGAGAAAACGGAGGATTTGGTAGCTCCGGTGTATGTGGATGATCCTTTGTGTTAAAAAGTTCTCAAAATGTTTCCGCGGGGAGCTTTTGCGTACTTCTGGACTTAATTGTTTGGAAGGCCCGGCCTCTTCGGAGGTACCCATCATTGACTTGGGTTTATAGCTTCGCACGCCGCTATTCAAATAAGTCGTGTACCCAGCTCCGGTTCATAAGGGCAAATCTTTTGTGGTCCGGTATAGCCACCTGTGTTTCGCCTAGGGTGTTGTCTCTTTTGCTTTGCGACACCTTAAGCGAAACATGGGGAGAAAAGTAGTACCCGTTTAATCACGTGACGATTCGGTGGTTTATTTTCTTGTACATAATATTGTTGTGCCGGGCTATTATGAGCCAGCGGTACTAATGTCTTTTGTCTCCCGTTTCGTGGTTGGTTCTTAAGCCTGATTGCAGGAATGTGCTTCGGAAGCCTTGCTAAAACTGGACAGTGATATGGACGCAAATCCTCCAACTTGGTCGAGATATTGGGTGGTTGACATTCCACCCCGTCGGTACAATTTTTGTCTCTCTCTCTCCTTATTTTTTGTCTTTGTGCATCGAGGACGTTGCTCATTTCAAGTTGGGGGGAGAGTTTTACGTTACGTTTTCGTTTTTCGGCTTTGCGTAGAAATTTTTAAATTTTTGAACAAACTCCCCGTCTTGTAGTAGATTTGCTTGTTAAGTTACGTTGCATATGCTCGTTTTGTATTCGGAAGTGGCAAAAGATCGGTTTGAATGGACCAAATGTTGTTTTTGGAAATAACCAACTCATTCCATTAGCAGGTTCAAGTATTGTGTGGATCGAATTGTGCTAAGTGCATTTGAGTCGGTTAAACATGTTGAGTGCAGGTTCAATTTTTGTTGTATCCCATGTTTTTGAACTCAGTACCCGTAGTTTAGCAAATAAAATTCTCTTGTGCATGCTTGAGTACCTTTGTTTTCATTCATGCATTTCTTTGGAGTCATGGGCGTATTTGAAAAATGACACAAGGCATTCTTTTGTGATTGAACCAATTATTATCACCGTTGCACCATTTTGTATCCTAGTTCGAGTCCCCTCTCTTTTTGTTTAGACTAGGAAACCGGAGTTCAGAGGGTTGTTTGGAGTGGTGGATCGGAGCGTAAGTGATTTGGGGATGCGCGGAGGTGGTTGAAATTGATTCGGAGAAGTGTAACCAAAGTTGGGCCATTGCAAGCTGAGAAAGCAGAATTTGAAATCCAGGAGCCACCGGGATCGATCCCCCATTGACCAGGGATCGATCCCCCCTGCCCAGCCGAGAAATCTAGTAAGCTCGGGATCGATCCCCCAATTCCCAGGGATCGATCCCCCGACGATTTTTTTTTGAAATCCTGCAGATCTGGCCCACTATAAAGGCATCTCTTCCTCTCTCTCTTCATTCCCACGAAAATTCTCAGCCCAAAACCCCTAACTCCATAGCCATCCTCTCACTCTTTCTCTCATATCTCTCTCAAAACTCCACCAAATTCAAAAATTCTTCCACCAATCATCAAGGCTTCAAGATCCACCCATCTATTGCAAGGTTTTCTTCCCAAATCAAGGTAACCCACTTTTCTCTCCCTCTCTAGTCCGAAAATTTCTCTCTCCCTCACCTACCCATGTTTTTGTCCATCCCTCTCCCTACAAACCCACCAAATACACCCCCAAACCATTCAAATGGCAAGAATCTCACCCAAACTCAACCCCTCAACCCTCAATCCAAAAATTTCAGCCCTCCTTGCTTGGGTGCTCATGTTGTTGATGGGTGTTGGGGTAATTTCCATGGTGGTTGTTGGAATGGCCGGTGGGAAGAAGAAGGTCACCGCGAAAAGGGCGCGAGGCGGTGGTTCTAACCGGGCTTCGAAAATCGAAGAAGAGGAGGAGGAAATTGATGTGGAAATGGAAGAGCCCGAGGGCTCTCAACCGGTCACTCGGAAAAATTGGAAGAGCGGCATGGCCGGGAGGGGATTCAAGTGTGAGCGCCAAGTCGACATCAAAAGCTTGGGCACCGAGCTTCATGGCATCCCGCACATCGCCACTCGAGGTTTGGGTTTTTGGTTTAAGCAATTGAAAGGCTATAATAAGGCATGTGTGATTGAGTTTTATCAAAATATGGTGTCGATAATGGATGGGCCTGTGAATGAAATGCGGATTGAGTCAATGATTGACAATGTGCGGGTGGTTTTGACCCCCACTATTATTGCTAGGTACTTGGGATACACTCGACCCCCACTTTCGGCTGTGAACTACCCCCTTGACGGTGGAGAGTACATTGACCAGGCTATTGTGAATAATGCTTTGTACTCCGACATTAGCTTTTATGATGGTCACGACAAGCCGGGCCATTTTAAGGAAGAATTTCACTTTTTGAATAAGGTTATCCATGCGAATTTATTTCCGAGAGGCTCCGAGCACCATCCGAGACAGAAGGGAGCGGAGTTATTGTTTATGTTCGCTAGTGGGGATTATGTGTTTGATGCTGCATTGTGGATATTTTACCAAGTTTACAATTTCCAGGCTGAGTCCCAAAATTCGGCCCGTATGCCTTTCCCGTGCATGATAAGCAAGATTTGCAAGACTCAAAAGGTAAGGGGACCGTGGTTTGCTCATCTTGAGGCACTTAGACCCGGGCCTCTCGATGCTTCATTTCTGACCAAGAGCAAGTCTCAATCCCGCGACCCACCTAGTCCGAAAAGGAAAGGAAAAATGGCTGAAATGACCAAGACCCCCGGGCCCAAGGAAAAGCAAGACTCATGGATAAAGAAGATGTTTTGCATGGTTGTACATTTGGTGAAGGAAAACCGGGAGTTAAAAAGGGAAAGGAAGTTGGATCGAAAGATGCTGTCGAGGCAATCCCACAAGGTGGATTGGTTGGTTGAAAGACACCTGCGGCGGCGGAGTATGTGGCCCCTCCGGAAGTGGAATCGGAGGATAGTGATGAGGATGTTGATGAGAATGACGAGGAGCTAAATCCGGGAATTTTCCAAGGTGAGGGCGCAGAGATAGTTTTTGGCCCTGGCGCGAGTGGTGGGGAAGATGATGTTTAGTGTTGTTTGGTGGCGGTGGTAGTAGTGTTGGCGTATTTCCTTTTGTCGTTTGAGTCGGTTTTGTCTTTTATCGAGTCTGTTTTCCATTTTCTTGTAGTTGTCTGCTTTTGTTGGTCGATTGCAGGATGAGTAGGGTAGTGTAGGTTTTGGTTTCCGGTCATGGGGTAGTTGTGTCCCAAGCCAGTAAAGACCGGCAACCATTTTGTCTAACCTATTCCTTTGAAACCCGTAACTCATTAAAAGCTAATTTAGTCCTTAGTAGATTTCAAGTATGCCTACGTTTTCCATGCTTTGCATTTTTGAAAACTTGTGGTACTTAGTATGTTTTCCTTCCGTGCCTTTTTCTTCAAGTACTTTGTGTTTATGGAGCTCTCGTTTCGTTGCAAGCGATTTCGTTGATTGTCATGCATAACTTTTTGTTTCGGTTATTGCATGCAACCTTTGTGCTTGATCATGGGATATTTGTTGCACCGCTTTAGTAATTTCTTTGTTGAGCGTTGCCCTTGTGAGTTTTGGAACCGAGGCTCGGTGTGTTTAACTTACTCACATACGTCTTTAATAAAGTTTGTGAACCATGGTACTTGGCTGGCTAATGGAGTGAGTTGTGACCCTTCGTGGGAGAAAATTTTTAGACTTTTGTTGCTTCGGATAGTGTTGAGCATATGTTGTGTACCTTTTTGTAGTCGGGAAGTTTGTTTATTTCCTTATCTTTCCTTTTTGTCGTTTACTCGGGACGAGCAACGTTCTAGTTGGGGGGTGTGATAAGCCCTTAATAGTGTAAATAATAGGGCTTATCTATCCCGTTCCACGGCACTTGCATGCGGTTTATACTTGTTTCTACTTGATTTGGCGCGCAAGTTGTGTTTTTGTTGGAAAGTAGGTAATCGGAGCGAAAAGGGCGTTTCCAAGGCTCCCAAAGATCCCCGGAAGAGCTCGGAGGTGCTTTCATGTTGAGAGAAGTCCCGAGCGGTCATTCCTAACCTCGAGCGAAGTGCCCATGGCATCGGAGGAGGCCCCGGAGGCCCAAAGCAGCATCGAGGCAAGCGGCCCAGTCCAGAAGCACCAGGGATCGATCCCCCAATTCCCAGGGATCGATCCCCCAATTCCCAGGGATCGATCCCCCAATCCAGCATTGAGATCCAGGGGCACCAGGGATCGATCCCCCATTTCCCAGGGATCGATCCCTCACTCCTGCGCGAGCATTTCGGTGGCATTTTTGTAATTATTTTGTTTTGGGGTATATATACCCACCCTTGTCCGAAAAGTAGGGGACTTCCACTTTTGCACTTTCTCTCTCTACCTCCATTAAAGCTTAGCTCTTACCTCTCTCCTCATTCAAGTTTAAGGAGGGTTTTTAGGTACGATCCGTTAACGTTCGAAACTTTTCACCTTCATTAATGTTGTAAGGAATTTCATTCTCTTCGAGGATCTTATATTTATTTCGTATTTAGTCAATGTTTGGTATTTTCTTCATGTTTACCCTTGCTCATTTCGTTTCTTCTTTCAATATGAGTGAGTAGTGTAGTAAGGTTGGGTTGTGGGATGATTAACATCCCGTGACCAAGGGTGTGGCTCGCTCTTCTCTTGATAATCCTGTTTTTCTAGCTTAAGCATGGGTTATGGGTGATTTTATGTATCAAAACTAAGAGGTGTTAACCTTTTTGATCAAATGTAGGCAAGGGTTAAGCTTCTTGCCACATTTGATGCTTGAAGCTATGTCCCTCTTTGTGTTTGTCCAAATGAACCAAAAAGGACCCGAGCCATGTTTAACACTTTTGTTGAAAGAGAAGAATCGAGCTTACCTTTGTGTTATGGGTGTTGATTATCCCTCGACTTAGCCTTTAGTTAATCTCCAGTAAAAAAAATGCCGTAGTTAGGTTAATGCTTGCGACCTTTTCGTGTGTCAGAATAAGATTACCCCAAGCGTAGGGCTAGGTCGGTTGAAAGCATAATACAACCCGAAAGTCCGGGATCGATTCCACAGGGAGCGCGTCCATAACTTTGCTTTGGAGATTAGCGAGTGTCGAGAGTTTTAACGTTAGGGCCGCCAACCAAATTCGGCGTTGAGACGGCCAACTGAGTGATTTGGAAAAATGGCTACTTAACCTAACTACGGCTTTTTTACTGAAGATAAAGTAAAGGTTCAGTCGAGTGATAATCAACACCCATAACACAAAGGTAAGCTCAACTCTTCTCTTTCAACAAAAGTGTTAACCATGGTTCGGGTCCTTTTTGGTTCATTTGGACAAACACAAAGAGGGACATAGCTTCAAGCATCAAATGTGGCAAGTGGTCTAACCCTTGCCTACATTTGATCAAGAAGATTAACACCTCTAAGTTTTGATACATAAAATCACCCATGACCCATGCTTAACCTAGAAAAACAGAATTTACAAGAGAAGAGCGAGCCACACCCTTGGTCACGGGATGTTAATCATCCCACAACCCAACCTTACTACACTACTCACTCATATTGAAAGAAGAAACGAAATGAGCAAGGGTAAACATGAAGAAAATACCAAACATTGACTAAATACGAAATAAATATAAGATCCTCGAAGAGAATGAAATTCCTTACAACATTAATGAAGGCGAAAAGCTTCGAACATTCACGGATCGTACCCAAAAACCCTCCTTAAACTTCAATGAGGAGAGAGGTGGGAGCTAAGCTTTAATGGAGGTAGAGAGAGAAAGTGCCAAAGTAGAAGTGCCCTCCATTTCGGACAAAGGTGGGTATATATATACCCCAAAATAAAATAATTACAAAAATACCACCGAAATGCTCGCGCAGGAGTGAGGGATCGATCCCTGGTCAGAGGGGGATCGATCCCTGCCTCTACTGGATTTGCCATGACTGAAGGGGGATCGATCCCTGGGAAATGGGGGATCGATCCCTGGTGCCCCTGGATCTCAATGCTGGATTGGGGGATCGATCCCTGGGAATTGGGGGATCGATCCCTGGTGCTTCTGGACTGGGCAGCTTGCCTCGATGCTGCTTTGGGCCTCCTTGGCCTCCTCCGATGGCATGGGCACTTCGCTCGAGGTTAGGAATGACCGCTCAGGACTTCTCTCAACATGATAGCACCTCCGAGCTCTTCCGGAGATCTTTGGGAGCCTTGGAAACGCCCTTTTCGCTCCGATTACCTACTTTCCAACAAAAACACAACTTGCACGCCAAATCAAGTAGAAACAAGTATAAACCGCATGCAAGTGCCGTGGAACGGGATAGATAAGCCCTATTATTTACACTATTAAGGGCTTATCAGTTAAGTAGCTATCTTTCCAAATCACTCAGTTGGCCGTCTCAACGCCGAATTTGGTTGGCGGCCCTAACGCTAAAACTCTCGACACTCGCTAATCTCCAAAGCAAAGTTATGGACGCGCTCCCTGTGGAATCAATCCCGGACTTCCGGGTTGTATTATGCTTTCAACCGACCTAGCCCTACGCTTGGGGTAATCTTATTCTGACGCACATTAAGGTCGCAAGCACCCACCTCATTTATATATAAACTTGTTGAAGATATCGACTCAAATTTTAATAATAATGATTTCTACTCTCTAAATAATACATAGCATAATTTCAGTAGGGTACAACTTCAATAGTATACATTTTCTTTACTTTACTTTTATTTGTTTTTGGACATCTACGTTATTTATGACTAGAGGCCGGGACACATGCGATGCGTGTGCAAGTTGAATTTTAACAAAATTTGATCAAACAAATAATAAGTGGGAAGCTATTGAGCAAATTTTGCCAAAATTCGACTTGCACACTCATTGCGTGTTCCCCGGGCCTCTAGTCACTACAAGAAATTTGAGATCTCCCAACGATTTTTTTAGTAACGCTTGGAAAAACCGTCGGTATAGATGTTGTATAACGACGGTTTGCAAAACGTTACTAGAAATAGGACTATAGCGACGGTTTTCATGCAACCGTTACTAGATTACAAGACTATATCGACGGTTTTTAATAACCGTTACTAAAAACTGGACTATAGCGATTGTTTCCAATAACTGTTACTATAAACCGGACTATAGGCTATAGCGACGGTTTCCAATAACCGTTACTAAAAAATTGGATTAAGAAAAATCTGGTTAATATAGTATAAATATTAGTAGGTTCTTCATTTCACACAAGTGTTATTCTAGCTCAGCTGGTTCGCGCGCGCGTGCAAGAACGCGAGGTCCTGGGTTCCATTCCCAGGAGGAGCAAAATTTATTGCATGTTGCCACATACGCGTCATGCGGGTGACACGTGGGTGCCACATTAGCGCCACGCAAATGACACGGGTTGACATGTCAGCGCCACGCGGGTGACATGTGGATGCCACGTCAGCACCACGTGGAGGACACGTGGCCATTACGTCCCACAATGGTGATTTTTCAAATAAATAAATAAATTTGTCTTTAGCAATGGTTATAAGCGTCGCTAAAGAAATCGTTACTAAAAAAAAATCTGTACCAACGCTCGTCAAAACCATCGCTATACCTCTACAGTGACGGATATCTTGCGACGGTTTGGCCGACGGTTGGTGAACCGTTGGTATAGCCTTTAGCGACGCTTTTTGTGTTCTTTAGTGACGCTCTTGACCGTTGCTAGATCCCAATTTTCTTGTAGTGAGTGCATTACTAAGGTTCCGTTGTTTGCACTTAACTTATTTTCCATCTTCATTTCAAATTTTATCTTACTTTGAGTCCAATAATTGTGTACTTCAATGTCAACTTCAATTATTTCTCTAATTTTATATTCAAAAAGTAGTTTTGAAGGGTCTTCTATTTTCTTTCCTCATACTCCAAATATGGAGGATGAAAATCAATCCTCTAAAATAGAGGCAAATATGGAGGATGGGTTAGAGTGCATAATTCCTCCAAAATAGAGGAATGGAGGAAGATTTGGAGTTATGAAGTATGCATTGGGGATGCTCTAACCAGGGGCGGAGCCAGGATTTGTATACGAAGGTGACGCCAATTGAATTCATGGAAACTGCTACATCCTGCTTTCTCCCTTTATGAGTTCAAGTCTCTAAACGAAGGAGCCGGTGTATCCCGCTTTCTCTCTTAGTGAACACTGTCACAAAATAAAATTAACAAGTAGCTCCTAACCTCCAATAGGGGGAGCTATCGCATCCGCTTTCTCCCATAGGAAGCACAACAACAACAAAATTGACAAACTTACAGGGATGCCAAGGGCAATGGGGCATCCCTCTTCCACCCCAAGTGTAAAAAAAGGATTAAACCGTAACTTATTCATACAATTATGTAAATCGACATGTTTTATAATTCACTTTATATGTCTATTTACACGCACCATAATCCGAAAAGAAATGAGCAACAAAAATACCAAATTTGTGGAATTCCTGAAACGGGGGTGGCACATGCCACTGCCCCACCAGCTGGCTCCGCCCCTGCTCTAACTATGACATACATATGACAGTAACTAATCCAAAAAGGAGCAAAGAACAAAGTAAGAAGGGAAGTGCACATGCATTGCTCATACTTGGTTTGATACTTTTGTACAAAGTGGCAGAATTTTATTTTTTTTTCTGTGCAGTAGTGGGTTAGACGGTCCTCAATAAAAATAGAGATGTGTACATAAGTTCAAGGACTTTTCAAAATTTGCCACAAAATTAAAATGGACAAAAATGGAGAGAGGAAATGTTTGTGGCTGTACACAGAAAAGAGTGGGGGAGAACGTGGGCTGTAGCAGTTGGGTTAGAAGTGATTTTTTACCTTCTTTGCCCAAACAGGTTTTTTTTTTTTTTTGTGTAACGTAAATAATTGTAAAAATGTTTTTTCTTTTGGGAAATAAAGAAAATAACTTTTGTGACACAGCTTCATTTTTAGGTTACACCAAAAGTGACTCCCCATTTATATATTAGAATAGATAGATTATTGAATTGGATGCTAAATCAATCATCAGATGGTTAGATTATCTCAGCTTCCCACTATTAATTTGATGGTGGACCTCAACAATGCCGGGTGTAGAAGAAGGAGACGCAGACAACTCTCAAGTCTGATGAGTATTAGCGAGGAGGCGGATGCGAATCCAGATCAGGAGGACGCAATTGCCTCTTTCTCCCCGGACGAACCTGCTCAAAGCAATTCAGCCGTGCTATAGGAAATCAGAGCTACTATGGCGATTGGCAGTCAATTAGGTATTATCTTTCGACCTAATGATGATGTGATTATTGGTAAAATGATAGAAAATGAGGCGCAGGAATACTCAGCCCTGCTGGAGAAGGAAGCTAGAGGGTAGCCATTCTATCTCTCGGTGCTTGGTGTTTGGTTTGTTTTTTTTTAATGCAGATTTTATCATGGAACATTAGGGGTTTGGGAAGTGTTGTCAAAAAGCGTTTTGTTTCAAAGCTTATAAAAAAAAGGAAGCCAGATATGATCTTCATTCAGGAGTCTAAAATGGAGTGCATGGACAGATTTACTGTCCAGAAATTATGGGGCAATGGGGATTTCGACTTTGCTGTGTCTAATGCCATCGGATCCTCTGGTGGTTTGTTGTCCATTTGGAATAGAAAGTTTTTCAAAGCTGATAATATTATCTCCCAAAGGTCATTCATTGTTATGCATGGTGTAATCAATAATTCTTTTCCATGTTGTTTGGCTAATGTATATGCTCCGAATGAGGTGGGAAACAGGAGAGTCCTATGGGATGAACTACTTGGTTTGAAGGCGAATTCCTCTGTTCCGTGGTGTATAGGGGGTGACTTTAACGAGATCTCGTCTATCAGTGAAAGGAAAGGGTGCCAATGATTGGAGAGAGGAATGAAGGAGTTTTTAGAATTTTACAACTCCATGGAGCTTCTTGACATTCCGATGATTGGAAGAAAGTTCACGTGGACAAACTACCAAGATCATGCCATTCTCAGTCGACTAGACAGATTTTTGATTTCTCAACAATGGCTGGATAGTTTCAAACTTCTTCAATGGGGGCTCCACTGGCCAATTTCTGATCATTGTCCCATTTTGCTGACTGATGACAGCAGAGATTGGGGACCCAAACCTTTTAAATTCATGGATATCTGGCTCTCAAATCCAAAGTGTATGATTATTGCTAAGGAAACATGGGAGAATATGCAGGTGAACAGATGGGCTGGGTATATTATTCTGCAAAAATTGAGAGCCATCAAAGAAAAACTGAAAGTGTGGAACAAGGAGGAATTTGGTGATGTCAACATTGCGATGCAAGATAAGGAAGAGGAACTTCATCAATTCGACTTATTAGTGGAAGAGAGAACACTCAATTCGGAGGAGATAGCGTTGAGATGCAAGGCTAAAACTGAATTTTGGAGACTCTCTCGTCTGAATGAAACCATGTGGAGACAAAAGTCGAGATTGAACTGGATGAAATTGGGGGATAAAAACACAAGGTACTTCCAAGCTATTGCCAATAATAGGTATCGAAGGAATATGGTTGGATCGATTAAGGTGAATGACAGAGTGATAGAAGACCCCGCGGAAATTAAGGCCGCTGCCGTTGATCATTTTACCAACAATTTTAAAGAAGAGAGCAATCAGAGCCCAGTGTTGGGGGGAGCTTTCCCGAGGGTTCTTTCACTAACCACATCGATCCAGCTAGAAAGATCTTTTGAGGAGCAGGAGATCCTTGCGGCACTGAAGGATTGCAACAGTAGTAAGGCTCCGGGCCCGGATGGTTTCAACTTTTCTTTTGTTAAAAAAGGATGAGACTTTATGAAGGCTATGCTACTGCAATTTTTTTCAGAATTCCACGCTAATGGTAGGCTCTCGAGAGGTATCAACTCAACTTTTGTAACATTAATTCCGAAAGTAGATTGCCCCAGGTCTTTCAAAGAATTTCGGCCTATTAGCATGGTGGGTTGGGTTTATAAGGTGTTGGCTAAAGTCCTAGCCAATAGACTGAAAAATCAACTACCTTCTCTGATTGGTGAATCTCAGGCAGCCTTTATTGAGGGTAAACAAATATTGGATGGTGTTCTTATAGCAAACGAGGTGATTCATTGCTGGAAGAATAGTTCTCAAGGGGGCTTGATCTTGAAATTTGATTTCGAAAGAGCTTACGATTGCGTTAATTGGGGATTCGTATTAGACTTAAAAGCAAAATTGGGCTTCGGGGAGAAATGGTGTGCCTGGGTTAAGGAGTGTTTGTCCTCGGTGTCCATGTCCGTCTTGATAAACGGTTCTGCATCAAAGGAATTCCAAATTCAGAAGGGACTTAGACAGGGGGATCCGCTATCTCCATTTCTTTTCAATATAGTGGTTGAAGGGCTCAATCTTCTGCTAGAAAGAGCGAAGGTGCAGAACATCATCAAAGGAGCACGAATTGGATCGACTGGATCAAATGGAGTTTCGGTATCCCACCTTCAATTTGCCGACGACACTATTATTTTTTGTAATAAAGATAGGGAGGAGTTGGCTAACCTAAAAAGAATTCTGCGTTGTTTTCAACTCATGTCTGGATTGAAGATTAATTTCTCCAAAAGTTCTTTATGCGGGGTAAAAGTGAGTCACCAAATTGTTTCCTCCCTTGCAACGATTATGGGATGTAAAATTGATCAGTTGCCAATCAAGTACCTGGGGCTTCCATTAGGGGCTAATCCGAACAGAGTGAAAACATGGGATCCAGTGGTTCAACGAATGGAAAAGAGGCTTAGTGTGTGGCGTAGGAGATTCAACACGACCGGGGGCAGACTTACTCTAATGAATTCATCCCTTAGCAGTCTGCCTATCTACTTCATGTCCCTGTTCAAAATGCCGGTGTCAGTTGCGAAGGTGTTAGCTAAGATTCAAAGACAATTTTTCTGGGGCGATACGGCGGAAAAGAGAAAGCTTCACTTGGTTAAATGGGAGGAGATCTCGAAAAAGAAAGAGTATGGTGGATTGGGGGTAAAGAATTTGATGATTCAAAATCTAGCCCTTTTAGCTAAATGGTGGTGGAGATTTCATAAAAACAGTGACTCTCTATGGGTGAAAGTGATCAAAGGCAAATACAACCTGGAGCAAAGCTGTTGGTTACCGCGCTTGCCATCCTCAGGTAAGGCCTCTAACATTTGGAAGGACATATGTTCGATAGGGGATCCCTCGTCAAGTATCGGGTCAATTATACAGGAAGGGTTCAGGTTAGTGGTTCACTCTGGGCAGAAAATTTCGTTTTGGAACCAGGTTTGGTTAGGGGACACGACTCTTAAAGAGGAGTTCCCTCGCCTCTACCTTATCTCTACTCAAAAAGAGATGGTGGTTGGAGATCTAACTGATACAAGTAGTGATGGTAGGTGGAATTTGATTTTCCAGAGGGGATTAAGGGATTGGGAAGTTCGTCAATTCAATGATTTGCTTATGAGGTTACAGTGTGTGACTTTGGATTTGTCCAAAAACGATGAATTGAGGTGGAGATGGGTGCCTGATGGTTGCTTCTCGGTAAAATCTGTTTATAATAGATGGAACAACTGAGTTTCGCAACCAACTGGGTGATGGGTTCGATTTGGACTAGTATTAGCCCACCCAAGGTGGAAATTTTTTCGTGGCAAGCTTTTCAGAATAGAGTGGCTACGAGATTGGTACTCCTCCTCAGAGACCTCATTCCGGAGGGACAATCGATTTTGTGCCCTTTCTGTTCATTGCATCTCGAAACTCCAGAGCACCTTTTCCTTCATTGTCAATTTTCTTGGGATGTTTGGGCGTTGTTGATAGACTGGTGGCATGTTTGTTGGGTGTGCCCTAGCTCTTTGATTGATCTATTCACATGGTGGATAGGTAATGGTTTTAAAAATCTTGAGAAATATTTGTGGGAAACGACATTCCATGCTACAATTTGGTCCATATGGTTGGCACGGAATGATATTGTTTTCAACAATGCGTCTTGGCGAGTGGAGGATATTGGGGAAATAATCAAAACTAGAGTAGCAATGTGGGTCAAGGTGAAGTTCGATATTAAGGTGCACTCGGTGGAAGATTTCAAGGGCTATCTTGATGGAATGAGAAAGGAGAAAGTGTAGCAAGTGAAGCTTGCAGTGAGGTTGGGGGCGATTCAATTTTCTGTTGGACGGTCCATTGTTTATTTTCCTGTTTTCCCGCTTTGTTTTCTTCACTTGGTAAGCGTGTGTGCTTAGTGAGTTCCTCTCTCGATGTACCCATTTCGAGTCAATAAAATTTTCTCTTTGCCGAGCAAAAAAAGGGTTGTGTTAGTTCGAATAGTCCGCCTTCTGATATCGAGGTTTTGATTCATGATTGCTTAACTCTCAAAGAGTTTTTTTATTTTATGTGAGTTTCATTTTGTCAAACGAGATTGTAATAGGGCCGGGCCGCACATGTTTGTGCTAACCAGGCCCTTTCTTGTGGTTTGTCCGATATGTAGACTTCCATCTTATCCCCATGGGGTTCTTCAATTTCTGATGTAGAGGCGTTACTGCCTATCAGATTAATAAAATCTTCTCACTTTTGTCAAAATAAAATAAAATACTCTCTCATGTCTTTCCACTCTCCAAACCCATATCCACCACGACATTAAATTATTTTCACCAACGGGGGTGGAAAACCCACATTTTTCACCATCGTCATTTGTGGGTCCTACCATGCGTTTATTACAGTAATCTGAACCGTTTACCTTTTAGGACCCGTCGAGTAATATATTCATACAAAAAAATCAGTTTCATCAGACATCGATAGCTATGTCAAAAATTGGATTTTCGTTTGTAAAATGGACGGTCTGATTCTTTAAAGTTAAATTGTCCATGGCCGTCTATTTTAAAAATCATAATTCAATTTTTGATATACAAATCCATGTCCAACGAAACTAATTTTTGTCGAAGATATATTACTCTGCGAGTCCTATAAGATGAACGATTTAGATTATTTCAATGAAGGCACGTTGAAATTCACAATAGCTGGTGGAAAATGTGAAGGTGGAAAGAATTTATTCTCACTTGACACATAGAATATATATATATATATATATATATATATATATATTGTCTATATATATAAGTAATTCACACGAAGATCTTTTCCTTTATCCATAAAACAGAGAACAGAGGCCTTTCAATAACAACCTAGAGATAGAGCTTTTAGAGTAAGAGAGAGAGAACCCAAAATGTCGATGGAAGTGAGCGAAGAGGGACAAACCCACCACCGCCGCCGCCACCCCGACCACCATGGGAAGGAGTACGTGGACCCGCCACCAGCACCGCTCATAGGCATGGCGGAGCTGAAGTTATGGTCTTTCTACAGAGCTCTCATAGCCGAGTTCGTCGCCACACTCCTCTTCCTTTACGTCACCGTCGCCACCGTCATTGGCCACAAGAAGCAAACTGACCCTTGCGACGGCGTTGGACTGCTCGGCATCGCTTGGGCCTTCGGTGGCATGATCTTCGTCCTCGTCTACTGCACCGCCGGCATCTCCGGTAACCCCATAAACATACTCCGTCCTAATTTATTTGTCCTAGAAACTTTTATATATCTCAGGTACAGGAGGAATCTTGGTATCCCCTCCAATCTGTTTTCAATTTTTTTGGTCATTTTTCGAGCACACTTTGATTATCGGCTTTGTTCATTTTGTAGAGCTTGGCAAAAACATTAATCTTGCCAAAAAATTATGATCATCGGACTTTAGAAGATATATGATCGACACACGTGAAAAATGCAAGAAAAGAAAATTTGGGTTCTGATTTAGTGTGTTTTTGGATCCAATTTTTGTTTTTCTTCAATTTTCACGTGTGTCGATCATGTATCTACTAAAGTCCGGTGAACATGATTTTTTTTTCCAAATTAATGTTCTCACCGAGTTCTACGAAATAAATGAAACCGATCAACAAAATGTGAACAAAAAATTAAAAACGAACTGAAGGGTATACTAAGACTCCTCCTATGTCCACCTTTAAACATGGCCAAAAATGTTTGTTCATTTAACTATAGACAAATCAAATTTCTTTTAATTTCTTGCCCCCTTTTTTTTAGTAAAGTAATTTTTGGAAAAAGGTAAAGGTAAATAGTGGAAACATTTTTAGGTTCAATAATTGTGTTTCTTAAAAACTGAATTAAAACATTTTTTGTATAAATGAATTGGGATTCCCCTCCTGTTTAGAATTCAGTTTCCTCACTCTATTACAGAAGGGTAATTTACGGGCCGCTCCACACCTATTTAAGGAAAGGCACCAAGGTATACTTTCAAAGTACATGTGTGTGAGAGAGTAGACAGTGTGAGAATATTGTGTGAGTTTGAGCGAGATAAAAATATTAGTGAGCTTGAGAGCTTGGGTTGTGTTATTTTTATCTTATTTTTTGACGTGAATGATTTATTAGTTGATGACTTCTACAAAATAAATGTTTTTAGTGGATTCGAGAAGGGGCTACCAAGTGGAACCGGAGAGGATCTGAATCCTTTCGGATACCATATTGGCATATAATATATCCAAATTGACGATCCAACCCAAATATCTTCTGTGCAGGCGGTCATATAAATCCGGCGGTGACGTTCGGGCTGCTTCTGGCAAAGAAGGTGTCGCTGATCCGGGCCGTGGCATACATGGTAGCACAATGCTTGGGGGCAATTTCTGGAGTTGGGTTAGTGAAAGCGTTTATGGAGCACAACTACAATGCACTTGGTGGTGGTGCCAACTCTGTTGCTCCTGGGTATGACAAAGGCACTGCACTTGGTGCCGAGATTATTGGCACTTTCGTGCTCGTCTACATGTTTTCTTAGCCACCGACCCCAAGAGGAGCGCACGCGACTCTTACGTGCCGGTAAGTTTAGCCCTAACCTTTTTTTTGTTTCCATTTCTAGCAATTTTTGCGCAATTTTTGATGTGTTGATTTGGGTTTTTTGATATGTGTTGTGGGGTTAGGTTTTGGCTCCTTTGCCTATTGGGTTTGCTGTGTTTGTGGTTCATTTGGCCACTATTCCTATTACTGGGACTGGAATTAACCCGGCTAGGAGCTTTGGTGTTGCTTTTATCTACAACAATGAGAAAGTCTGGGATGACCAAGTAAGTTCACTCTCTCTTTTAGTTTTTAGGTTTCACAGTCAGGGTGTCTGTGTCAGCTTACGCACATCTCGACAAATTTCCTCTCCGTTCCAGTCGAAGGTAAACCATGCCGGTCACAATAAACTTTTTTTCCCTCTCCATATATATATATATATATACACTGCCCTTCAGATGAGGATGCCCTTATTTTCCTAAAATGCGGACGTTTGCTGTGAGCCGTTGGATCTCATCCAACGGCTATGATAAAAGGGAGAGACACGCGGGTAAAAAAGGGGATGGGTCGGGTAAAATACAACTCGCGGGTCACCAGGTGATCTCAAACGGGCCAAACAAAACCCCCAATTCCCTCACTTCTCACTCGTTGAACAACAGTCGAAGAGAGAGAGAGAAGAGAGAAGAAATCGAAGAAGAAGGAGAATCGACGAACGAAGAAACGAATCGAAGACGAACGATCTGTCAACAAGGTATATCTCTCTCTCTCTCTCTCTCTCTCTCTCTCTCTCTCTCTCTCTCTCTCTCTCTCTCTCTCTCTCTCTCGCTGTATTTTAGAATCTCTCTCGCTGAGATTAAAGTTAGGGTTTTTTCATGTTACTCGAACAGATGGACGAAGAAGGAGGAAATCGGACCAGACGCAAAAGGTCTCTCTCTCTCTCTCTCTCTCTCTCTCTCTCTCTCTCTCTCTCTCTCTCTCTCTCTCTCTCTCTCTCTCTCTTTCTCTCTCTCTCTTCGAATCTGTGTATTTTTTTTGAGTTAGGGTTTGTTCGAGAAATTGTGTGGACTGTACGTATTTCTAGTGGGGTTTGTTCGACGACTGAGAATTTTAGTTTTTTTGAGTTAGGGTTTGATCTAGGTAGAATTAATGGAATGTTAATGATTTGGGAATTTTTTTGGGAGTCTGTATATATTTTTTAATCTCTCTCGATTTATCGATCTGGAGCTCTCTATATAGTAGGGTTCTTTACTATTTCTTTTGATTTTTTCTGCTGGTCCTAAATCTTATGTTTGTTGAAGGGGTTCAACTTGTTACTCCTTGTACAGAGAAATTATAGCAGGCTTATGATTGAATCTGTCCATTTTTTCATTTACAATTAATACGTATGTGTGTGTGTGTGTATAGGTTAATTCCTAGAAAAACTATATTTTTTCCAAGTTTAAGAAAGTTTTAACTTGTTTTCCTACCAAACTTTGTCTCTGGTGATCAATTTTGGGTCCTAACATAGGAAAAGTGTTGGTTAAATACTACGAATTTGAATCCCGTCTGATTTCGTTTCCTTTTCCTTTCACACTATATCTTACTTTCCCGCTAATGTTATGTCCACTGGGCAGGAGAGAAAAGATCAAAAGTTGCATCAAAGTGCCTTGAACTGGAATATGCATTTGGAAGCTGAAATGGAGTGATGCCTTTCTAATTGTAAATGAGCAAGGATGGTGCTGACCGTGCTGCTATCTCCAGGCTAATCTGTGAACATGTGAGAGCATGCTTGTGTGGTTGAAGGAACATGACCCCCTCTCGTGACAATATTAGGCTATGTAATGCTTGGGTCCAAGGCTATCCCCTTGCCTTGGCTCCTTCTTGGTTGGTTAACTGCCAAAAAAAGAAAGAAAAATAATTTGCATCCATGTAATGTCGGGACCTCTTTGCTCATTGTATTTAACCATGCAATTGTGTGATTTGTACAGAATTTTTATGTGACACCTCTCTTCAGTAAAGTTTTGATCTTTAGAGACTTCAATATGTCAGTGTTCGTTGCGTTTTACAAAACTGCATTTGGTTACAAACACATCAGGTAGACAGCAGGTTTTGTGTACATGGTTGTAAATCTGTCACCTTTTTCAAGCTTGGTTTAATGGTTCATTTGGCAACATAGCACCTGAAGCAGGTATGTTCTTGTGAGTGCATATCCACTCAGACCAAACTGATAAAATGGTTTTGAGTATAGAATGGTTTTATAAGCTCCAATCTAGCTCTGATACACCGCAAGGAAGCAGGAAATTTTCAAATATGGAGCTGCAAAAGCTTGTTATTTTCAAATATGAATTGCAGCAAAAGCTTGTGTATGGAGCTGCAAAAGCTTGTTATTTTCAAATATGGCTCTGAGAATTGATGGTCTCGTTGTCTTATAATCATGTTTCCAATAACCTCATATCTTACAGCTATGCTCAATCTACCTTCTGCTGTAATGGGAAAAACTGAAGTTGCTTCCAAAAAATTATCGAAATTCAAAACCTTGTTTTGTTGGAAAGTAGTAGCTCAAATACACCCCAAATTAAGAAGCAGAAAATTTAAGGCTGTTGAACCATCGAACCCCCTAAAATAAGCCAGCAAAATTCCTATGCTCTAAGTTCATATCCATTTAAAAGTGTAGTACTCAAGAAAATCAATTACATAACCGAATATGGTGGAAACATGAATCACAATGACCGAATTAAAATGGTTCTATGGATAGTTGATATCTGATTCTCTCCAAATACAAATACAATGAGTCAAGCATTCACAACACTCGATCAGAAGAAACACCGAACATATACCCAAAAAAAAATAATCGTGACGGTTGTGAAAAACTCAATTTCGTCGTCTTCTAGTTCGAGCTCGGAAGTGTGATGATGGTCTACGGGTAAAACCCTTCATCGCTGTCTCAGGCTCTTTCTTCAACTAATAACAAAGCTTCAAGTTCCTCTCTACACCGCTCTAACTCCTGCAAATGTCGACAAGGCAACAGACTTGATGATGCAAATTCCTAATTAGAACACCAATATATGTTTGAATGAACTGGACCCCTATCAATTGTAGACACCAGTAGACTGCTATACAAAGCCACAATTGAAATCAGTTTACAAGGATACAATACCCCATTTTGGAGGAATCCAAAGAGAGTATCAGCTGGGAACTCCCAACAATCAAAAAGCACCTTAAGTGGTCATCTTATAGGTTATCCAAACACTACAATAACATGTTACAACAAATCAAATTTGAAAAAAAGAAGAATTGGAAAAAACGGTTCATAACAATCATATATATTGACCTACTTATTTTACAAAATATCAAGTAAACCATCAAGAAAGAGTGAATCTTTCATTCGGCGATGACAATACCAGTAGTAAGAAACTGGTACAGGTCTTGGCACATGGGCCCCAAATTTATTTTTTCATTAGGTAAAACAAGGAAAGAAGAAATCAGGGGAATCAACAGAAACTCCTAAAGCAGATGTCGTAGCTTAAGCTAATAAATCATGCCAACTTGCACTGGGTTTGCGAGAACAGATGGATCAAAAAGGGGTTAGGGTTTCTGCTTAATGTCTCAGTCGTCGAACAAACCCCACTAGAAATACTTACAGTCCACACAATTTCTCGAACAAACCCTAACTCAAAAAAAAATACACAGATTTGAAGAGAGAGAGAGAGAGAGAGAGAGAGACCTTTTGCGTCTAGTCCGATTTCCTCCTTCTTCGTCCATCTGTTCGAGTAACATGAAAAACCCTAACTTTAATCTCAGCGAGAGAGATTCTAAAATACAGCGAGAGAGAGAGAGAGAGAGAGAGAGAGATATACCTTGTTGACAGATCGTTCGTCTTCGATTCGTTTCTTCGTTCGTCGATTCTCCTTCTTCTTCGATTTCTTCTCTCTTCGTCTGTTGTTCAACGAGTGAGAAGTGAGGGAATTGGGGGTTTTGTTTGGCCCGTTTGAGATCACCTGGTGACCCGCGAGTTGTATTTTACCCAACCCATCCCCTTTTTTACCCGCGTGTCTCTCCCTTTTATCACAGCCGTTGGATGAGATCCAACGGCTCACAGCAAACGTCCGCATTTTAGGAAAATAAGGGCGTCCTCATCTGAAGGGCAGTGTGTATATATATATATACACACTTTTATGATGTTTTGTATTGACGTGAGGGTAGATTTTGGTTTTGGGCAGTGGATTTTCTGGGTTGGGCCATTTGTGGGGGCTTTGGCGGCAGCGGCATACCACGAGTGTATTATGAGAGCTGCGGCTTTTAAGGCTTTGGGATCTTTCCGCAGAAATCCAACCAACTGGTGTTAGCTCAATTTGATCATGAATCTATTTGTGTCAAATTGTCTGTTAAATATGAGTGAAGAAATATTGAATTCGATTATTGAAACCATACAATGAGGTCTCTATTTATTCAAAAGGAGAGAGCCTAACTATGAAAAGAAAATCATACTGATTAACTATGAAATAAAATCATCCTAATTACAATCAAATCACAATCTCAAGATCGCGATATTATTTTGTATATGTATTTATTCTAACATCCCCCCTCAAACTCAAGTAGGTCTACCAACTTGAGTTTGAAAAGCCAAGAGAAACTAGAAACATCCAAGCAAAAAAAAACCAGGAGCCGCCACGCCACGCCACGCCAAGCCAAACTTAAGTAGGTCTACCAACTTGAGTTTGAAAGAAAAGAAATGAAGAAGCCATGAATCGAAAAGCCACGAGCACTGGTTGTGATGAGGCGCGCTGGTGATGAAGAGACGTTCTGGTGGGTGAAAATAACCGAAAAAAGTGGAGGAGATTGACAAAGTAACTAAGTGTCTGGCGGACAACAGTAAGGCTTGGGCCGCTCGCCAGGAGACGAATATCCACAGGGCCTAGATTTTATAACTTTGATACCATGTTAAATATGATAGAAGAAATATTGAATTCAATTATTGAAACCATACAATGAGGTCTCTATTTATACAAGAGGAGAGAGCTTAACTATGAAAAGAAAATCATACTGATTAACTATGGAATAAAATCATCCTAATTACAATCAAATCACAGTCTCAAGATCACGATTTAATCGCGATATTATTTTGTATATGCATTTATTCTAACACAGTCAATGGCGTTTCTTGACGTCAATGAGCAATGGACTCTCTCTCTCTCTCTCTCTCTCTCTCTCTCTCTCTCTCTCTCTCTCTCTCTCTCTCTCTCTCTCTCTCTCTCTCTCTCTCTCTCTCTCTCTCTCTCTCTCTCTCTCTCTGATAGTGATTGAGACATGTTTGTAGTCATTCAATATTATGAGTCATGCACTGGCCACGTAATTTGTGTGCATGAGCAGGTGGGAGAACGCAAGCGTAAAAAGAGTATTTGAAACACATTCCAATCTACCCAAATTTGCGAGAGCGCGAGCACAGTCTAAGGATTGGGAATGGGAGCGTAGAACATGCAGTTTGGATTATGTGACTAAGATCCTACATGCATCTTGTTGGGACTATGTGTACTGGAATCGTCGGACAACTTGGAAAATAGTTGTCTAGATTTTGTGTCGAAGTATCTATATCCGTAGAATTGGTCAATTTATTTCTTTAAGGACCATGTCTGAACAAATATATAAAGTGAGTTCACCCTATATTTTTTACAGAACTTTACCTTCCTAATTTTTGTTTAATTTTTTATTATAATTTTTGCGATTAATCGTTCATCTCGACGAGAGGAATCGATAAGTTGTGAAAACGCGGAATGAAGTTGAAAAAGTCCATGTAAGACGACAGTGTAGACATAACATACAAGTTTATATAGTATTTTTTTTGTTTTTAACTTTTGAGATTTCTCTCGTTGAGACAGATGATTAACCTAAAAAATAAAACTTGAATTCAACAAAAATTTAAGAAAAACGAATAATCTATCGAAACAAAAAATACGCAAACTTCGTTCACCTGTCGACCAATTGAGGGTTCCCCCTCTTTCTTTTAATCCCAGCTGATCGGCTCCCTCCTCCCGTCCCCCCTTCCCCATACCGGCAAGCCCCCCCCCCCGTTCGATCGGGACTCATTTTCCCTCTCCGATCAGGTATGATTTTCCCACTTCGTTCTCCCCTCCCCGTCTAGTCCGATCGGCTTCCTCGTTTCCGGCTTGTGCATGCAAGTCTTTTGGGGTTTGTTTTTTTGTATGTTTGCTGCAGGTTTTGTAGTGCTGATCATGTGGCTTGCTCCTCGCGGAGGTCCTTTTCATCGGTTTCACGGTTCAGTTAGAGATCGATGCACATAGCTTTGTTTCAGTCTTTTGGTTTTGTGATTTGCTGTGGTGGTGCCCAAGTCTAGCTCCGTCTCTGGGTTAGGGGATATTAGTATGTTAGTCAACGGGAGTTCAGTAGCTATCCATGCCCTGGATCCTAAATCTGCTCTCCGTGAGACTCAAACTCAGGTCACCACTAGGAAGAGAAATGAGACAACCAACTTGACAAGTTTGGTTTCTCCCAAGCGTTTGAGATTAGGAAGGGGTGATTGTCTGATTTGAAATGGGGCCAATTTCTTTGATTCTTTTTCAGTTTTGGAATGTTACGGCTATTGTGTTTAATTTGTTGATCGTCGAGTGGGTGATGCAAGAAAAGGATTGTGTCGGCCGCCATGAGAGGTGAAAATGGTTCTGGTGAGGGGTGAGAGAAATTTTTCGGTGCCGGATGGGTACCTCATCACCTGGCTGACGTGGTGTCCGAGCGGGCATATCCGAGACGTCCAAAAGTGTATTGAACGGTCCAGATTGAAACACTATCTCATCTCTCAACTCCACACTCCCTCTCCTCTTTCTCTCTCCAAATCCGAGCCACCGAAATGGACGGCCCAGATGCACCGAGTGGGCACCACGTGGTACCTGCTCGGCACTGAAAATTTTCTCGGTGAGGAGAGATTTGGTGGCGCAGAGGTAGCTGCGGTGTAACCGTGGGAGGAGAAGACGAGGAGGCAAATGAGGAGACACTTGGGAGGAAGATACAATCACACAACACGCTCCATATTACTTTTAATGGATTTTTAAGGTGTGTTTAGCTGATAAATTTTCAAATAGTAATTATTTTAATTTGGTTGTTTTCTTTTTTGTCGTCTATTACTAAAAAAAATAGCAAGGTTTGGGGGCAAGTGAAGTTTCTGTGAGTAGCAATAGAAAAATCTTATGTTACTTTTCGAAGCACTATCATACATTTTTTCTGCTATTGTATCCCTATTTTATAGTGATGAACGAATTTATTTTTGCCAATGATCGATTTCATCTTTTTACTAATGTGATAAATGAAAATTTTCATAGCCGATCGGAATAAAAGAAGAAGAGAACCCATGGGTTAGTTGATTGATCAAAGTAGATATGGAATACTACGATTATGACTCTATCCAGTGGTGCTTGGCAATTTATTAGCGTAATTAACAACTCAAACACTGTCAAATTGCATCAGTTTCGAAGCCGTGATAGAAATTCTAACACTATCTGGTATGACCCCTCAACTCCTCATTTACTCTCTAACTCTCATCTTATTAACCATCACACACAATGACCCTACTAACATGCAAGGCTTGTATATATTTCCATCAATGTAGAAACTTTATATCCATCTCAAAACCAATTGGCAATGAGTGGAGAGGTCCCAAATGTTATTAAGTGATCACCCATTCCACTCCCAAGCAATGTGGGACTCTATTTCCTTAACATCCCCCCTCACGTGCAGCCGCGTTTGAGGTCTGTCACGTGTGGCCACTTTTGGGTCCTATCATCGTGCAGCCTTTTCGCTGGTCTGTCATCGCGGGGTGTGGATTGTGATTTTTTTATAAAATGTGGGGTGAAACGGGCCCCGCTTTGATACCATGTAGAAACTTTATATCCATCTCAAAACCAATTGGCAATGAGTGGAGAGGTCCCAAATGTTATTAAGTGATCACCCATTCCACTCCCAAGCAATGTGGGACTCTATTTCCTTAACAATTCCAGAGGCCTTTTTCCTTTCTTTTCGACACAAATATCACTTCAATTTGATTCCTTTGGTTTTTAGTCTTTTGAGTTTTAGGGAAAAGGTCAGTAAATTAAAGGAAGGGGATTCTCATCAGTCACTCTCTCAGTGTCTTATATAACCCTACACACAAATATCCCCTTGTTCTCACATTGATGAGTTGATTTCAAAAGAAAAAACTAAAATTTGAACAAAAAGTCTGTGAACGGTTTTGTTTCCCAACAAAAATGTCTTGTACACACACAAAGTGTGGTTCCCATAAGTGTCCCAAAAACAAAAACAAAACAAAACAAAAAAAGGTCTCTAGTCAATTCCACAAAAAAAAAGCTTTGTTTTCAATGGTCTCTTTCTCTTTTTCTTTTTTAATTTGGTTAGGAGAGGTCAATAAAAATAAGCCTTTTCTCTTGTTCTGCACAAATTATTTTGACACAGAGAGAGAGAGAGAAGGCGACTTGGTTTTTGGTTTGGGAATAAAATATAGGGCAAATTATTCAAATGGTCCATGTAGTTTGGTCTTTGTGTCACTTTGGTCCCTCTATTTTTAATTGGCTCGATTTTAACCCTGCAAGTTACGATTTTGTGCCAATCAAGTACAATTGATAACTTTCGTTTGCTCCTACTAACGGAACTAATTGCAAAAATTACACTTTGACCCCTTGTGATTTGAGTTTGTGTGAATTAACCCCTTGTCATTTTAAAAAACTAGCGCATGACCCAATGTGATTTATGTACTAAAAGTGCACGTTTCATTTGTTAATGCTCATTAAAAAAACCCGTTAATACTATATATAAAAGACGATATTACCCTTAACTAATTTTTTTTGGTCTTTTCTCCCCCGTCCACACATGTAAGAACATATTTTTAATGGATTATGTATATAGAAGATGATATTAGTTGTGTGTGTGTGTGTGTGTATAGAAGACGATATTAATTGAATATCTTATCAATATAATTAAATCTCAAACTACCAACATTCATTTTTTGTTCTGATTAATTTTCCTTAATCCAATGTTTTTGGGTTATTAATAGTCTCAACAAGAGGAATGAAAAAAAGTAAAAAATTATGTCTAAAATCCTAAAAAAAGTTCACTAACAAAAAGAATAATGCAATACAGACATAAATATGTATGTATATATAAACTATAGTATTTAGTTCATTGTTAGCACCACTTCATGGTTTTGTGAGCTTTTGATATGGTGGTTTCGGAGGAAGTTGACAATGAGATGCAAGAGTGATTTCTGACAGTGGGATTGAGACACGACAAAACTTCCCGAATATATGTTGGTTTATATCTGTACTTAGCGACTTAGAGAAGTCAAATACAACTTCTACTTTTTACGTTCCTCTTGTCAATACGAATAAATAATTCAAAAAATATTTGACTCAAAACTAACAAAAGCAAAATAAATAACTTTGTCATTAACGCATGCAACGATGCACTTTAATATACAAAATCACCGTGGGTTGTGTTGAAGTTTCTAAATGAATAAGGGGAAATTTATACCAAGTGCAAATCACAGGGGATCAAGTGCAATTTGCACAATTGGTTCTGTTAGTAGGAGGAAATGGAAGTTAGTGATTGTACTTAATTGGCACAAAATCAAAAGTGCAAGGATAAAATCGAGTCAATTAAAACTAGAGGGATCAAAGTGACATAAAGACCAAACTACAAGGACCATTTGAGTAATTTGCCCTAAATTATATATATTAGTAGTGTAAATATTTGTTTCCTTCAAATCAATCCCCCCAAACTACACTTTTGTCCATTTCCATGGAGAGAAAATAGACAGTTTCTAGGGAAATATCTATGTTTTGATTAGAAAGATTTTGTGAGCATTAGTTTAAGCATAACTTGCAATAATGGAATTATTCACTATTTTGATTTATGGCTTTACACCGTGTAACTTGGCCCCGTTTGTTTTGGGTTTTGAGGGAGGTTTTTAAGAGTAATGAGTGGAGATACATAGATAGAGAAAATTAATTGGAGACCGTGCCCATGGATTTTTGATCTCCCTACAAGGTGAGAAATGTACTCCCTCTGTTCCTATTTAATTGTCCACTACGATTTTGCGTTTATTTTCAACGGCTTATATCTCTCGACGTATATTATGTTTTATGTTTTTGAAATCATTGTATTAAAGAAAAAAAATTGAACTCTATCAAACAAAATCCATATTACATACTTTTAGCAATATACGTCAAGAGATATAAGCCATTGAAAATCCATGCAAAACCGTAGTGGACAACTAAATAGGAACGGAAGGAGTAACAATTATTGTCGGGGTTCTGCCCAAGCTTCAATAAAACTACTTCCATTTTATTCTCTCTTCTGCTTGTTTACTTTTATTCTCACAAGAACAAAATGTAGACGGACATATCCTCGCGGTTCATGATAGAATTGGGAAACGCATACACAGGCCATTTCGCTATGCTATTGATAAGCCCACAATAGTGTAAATAATCGGGCTTATCTCGCTCATTTTTGCCACGTTCGCGAGCATAACTCTTTGTTTTTGAATGATATTGCGCGAAAGGTGCGTTTTTGGTGATTACAGGTTCTTCTTTGTAAATAAGGCGGATTTAACGCCACGAGCTCACTCCAACGTCGACTAGGGATCCGAGGGCTCCAATCGGAGCGATATCTGAGCTTGGGGACTGTTGTGGAGACCCCGGAGCAAGCCTGACATGAGCTACTGTGAAGGACTGGCCAACCTAGAATGTCTACCGGTAGATAACAATACCCACCGGTTCAATTTCAGATCAGAGAGGCCACCATTTTGCACCAATTTGAATCGGCAAAGACCTACCGGTAGGAGTTCAATGCCTACCGGTAGAAACCCAGTTAAAGCAGCACTCAACTTTTGCTACGTAGTTGTTCTACCGGTAGGTGTTCAATGCCTACCGGTAGGAGTTTCCCAGATTCTACAGATTTCTTTTTTTTTTTCTTTTTCTTTTGTATCTAAAAAGGGGTATTATATAAACCCGATTTGCACCTTTTTTATGGTTATCTTTTGTCATTTTAGAACCAGCTCTTTCTCTCTCTACCTCCTTCTCCTCTCCAACTCTCAAGCTCTCATTAATGGAGCATTGATTGGTGGCTTTGGAGGTGGTTGGTCTTCATTAATGTTGTAAGTACCTTTGGGATCTTTATTAATCAAGTGTTTATTTCCATTTTAAGCATGATTTCGTGTTCCTCCTTCCTTACCTAGTTCATTTCTGTCACGCCCTCGATTTTCAACATAAATAAATAAATTTTTTCGATAAAAGATCCTCGCATAAGATAAATAATACCCCAAAAAGTTCCAACCTGTTTAACTTTACAGATAAGTCCCCAAGTTTAAAAGTATACAACATTGGTACTCCGGCCCAAATAAGCTTAAAACAAGTACAAACAAGTTGTCAAATTACAAACGGTTTTGTCGAAAGAGAAAATTCTTGAACGAATAGTTACAGACCCATCTTTATAAAAAGAAAGTTAATTACAAGGATAACTAAGTAATTCATGAATCTAGCTTCCAAAATGTCTTTCATTCCCAAACACACATTGCATGCGAGCTACTATCCGGCGTTTTGTCCTGAAAAGAAAGATTAGGTTGAGCTACACTAGCCCAGTAGGAAAATCTTTACCAATTCTATGTATAAATATGAAGTCAAGTGCAAAATGTGATGACAAGGAGACGTAGTTCAATCAAGAGATAATAATAAACTCTTAGGTGTATCGACATTCATTACGATCATTCAAGAATATGCCAATATCACAGATAGCCACACCATTCACAAGACTCGTGCACTCTACTATCCCAACACGACTCGCTATCCCAAATTCCCATCATCGGTATCTCCGTACCCCTTGCGTTACCATATAACACCACAAGGATTACCATGTTACTACCCCTTGCGTCACGGTGATCCCAAACGACTCGAGTCACCGTGCTTGCTCGACCAAAGTGTGTGTCGTAGTAAAGAGCGCCCCAAGCGTAGGGCTAGGTCGGTTGCAGCATAATAAACTCGGAAGTCCGAGGTCGAATCCACAGGGAGCCAATGGAGCTAAGCCGGAGGTTTGATTTACGAAGGGTTTTTAGCGTTAGGACCGCCAACCTTTAGTTCGGCTTTGAGACGGCCAACTTTTGAGTGACGAAAATTCTCTCTACCTCCTAACTTTAATTGAAAACAAAGATTGACTAGAAATTAAAAGCGGCAAGGTCTAGGGGTTCATTCCGCCCATAATTTAGGCCGTTCAATGCTTCTCTTTAATAACTCAAGTGAGAGTCATTGTCATTTGATCTCACTCGGAAGATTTAACCATGAAAATCAAGTTTAACTCATACAACGGGGTTTGCAAATGGAAAGGAACTCATTTAGGCATTTTATCAAACACATAGAGTGCCATGGTTCTAAGCATTGGGTGTGCCAAGGAGACTTGTCTACACACAATCAAAGAAATTAACAACCCTAAGTTTAGACCAAAGATTAGAGTTCAACAAGTTCTTTGAGGCATTTTGGCAAACACCTAGAGTGACATAGCTCCAAGCATTAAATGTGGCAAGAGATCGAGTCCTTGCCTACACATAATCAAAGAGGTTAACAACCCTAGGTTTTGGTACATAAAAATGAACTTAATCCATTCACAAACCACATTAAGCACAAGAAATGAGAGAAGCCATTAAACTACCCAAGTCACGGGATAGAAATCACCCCATGACCAAGCCTTTATCACTACTCAACCATAGAATAAGAACGAAGAACAAGCATAAAAAGATAAATACGATTCATGGATGAAAACGAAAATAAACTTAAGATTACGAAAGATCTCAACCGTACCTACAACATTAATGAAGACGAAATACCTCAAAACCCAACTCTTCAATCTCCTTTGAAGAGAGATGAAGAGTTTGAGAGGAGAGGGAGGTAGAGAGAGAAGTTCCTAGGGCTGAGAATGAAAGATATCCTCTCAAAATGAGGTTAAAATCTATTTATAGTCCCAAACATTCGGGATACAAAAGTCTAAATTACCCCTGAAATGTCCAAAAGTCGGGCATAAAATCTGCAGAAATTTCCAGGTGCTACGGGTAGGACCATTTTTGGGCTACGGGTAGTAGCTGGACAGTTTTTTTCATTCTCCTTTGTTTCTTTAGCCTTTTCATGCCCTTTGGCCTTCCGTTGTCCCGCACACCCTCCGACGCTACTATTCATCATTCTTGGGACTCGGTGGCAGAGTGCCACGTGGCCTTGGGTGTATGGAAACCCTTAGAGTTGATCCATGGCGTCAAAACACGCCTTATTCATGCGATTCACCTGGAAATGCCAAAAACACACCTTTCGTGCAATATCATTCAAATCAAGTAAGTTACGCACGTGAGTGTGACAAAAATGAGAGAGATAAGCCCTTTTATTTACACTATTGAGGGCTTATCACACCGTATTACCACCCCTTGCACTACGAGACCCGTCTAAGTCTCCGTATTACCACCCCTTGCGTTACGAGATTTCCTAAATCAACTTCCAACACAAACAACTACCTTTTCACACAATATGCAAGCTAAGACTCCCCCACGTTCATATTCACAGATGAAACTTCATACAATATGCCACGTCATCACAAATGTACCATAAATATTCACAAGTGTCAACTAACAATAGAAACTATTTATACGAAGTTTTAACTAAGTAATTCCTTAGTCATTCCCCACTAACGGAAGGCCAATGGGTCACGAACATCATCCACAAACCATAGGAAGTCGAAACGATAGAATGAGGATCCTAGGGGTAGCCAACGGATGTTGGGAGGCCGACACACCCTCACTCTAATAGTCATAACTTTTTTTATACTCGGCGTATTAAGGTGATTTCGGTGACAATGGAAAGCTAACTTCAAGGCCTTCGATTCGATACCAAGTTTGCATGAATTGGACGTCGGACCATGTTTGGGAAGGGGTATCGATACCCCATGTTTGGGTATCGATACCATGCAGCTCGGAGGCGATTTTCTGCAGTTTTGACAGACTTTCAAGACAACAAAGGGGGACGATCCAAGCACGACCCATGCATCAAAACAACATATATACAAATAAAGGAGGTAAAGATGTCCCTACCTCGCGACGATAACCAAGATCTACGAGATTTGAGCAAGCCCTAGCCTTTTCGAACCTCAAGACTTCGATTGAAGCTTTTCCGGGAGAAAACCCAAGGACTTTCAAGCTTAGGAACGCGATTGCAAGGCCGGAGGGAGGTTGTTTTCTTGAAGTTTTGGAGTATTGGAGCAAGATTTGAGTGAGATGAAGAGAGAGAGAGAGAGTTCGGCTGGGGAGAGGGAGAGAGGCCGGATGAGAGAGAGTGATGGGAGATGAAAAATGGTTCTCTACACCACTCACACACACCTTATATACTCTCATATCTTTAAACTACACTCCCACTCCCTCAAGCTTCTATTCTTTTACTTAAAACCTCAATTCAAATTAGCCACCAAATAAACCACAATTTCCCAATTTCCCACTCTCTCATTAATCTTCATTTTCTAATGGTAAACATGTTTCTAGGGTATTTTTATGTACCAAAGCTTGGAGGTATTAACCTCTTTGATCATATGTAGACAAGGGTTTTGATTTCTTGCCACATATGATGCTTAGAGCTATGTCCTTCCAAATGTTTGTCAAATGTTGCCAAAACCCTAACCATGTTTACCATTCATGTCAAAAGAGAGGAACCAGGGTGCCTTTGTGTTATGGGTGTTGATTATCCCTAAACCTAGCCTTTAGTTTAATCTCCAGTTAAAAAGCCTTAGTTAGGATAAGTAGCCATTTACCTAAAATTCTCAGTTGGCCGTCTCAACGCCGAAGGTTGGTTGGCGGTCCTAACGCCAAAATCTCTACGCAAGCTAATCTCTCAACAAAGTTATGGATGCGCTCCTTGTGGATTCAACTCCGGACTTCCGAATATTTTTATGCTTTCAACCGACCTAGCCCTACGCTTGGGGCATTCGTATTCTAGCACTTAATTTGGTCGCAAGCAGCTATCTCCCACCCCGGATATGAACAAGGTGGAAAAATATGGGCATGTATATTTCTTGATAAACCAGTTACAATAATAACCACAAAAACAAGTATAGGTTTGGGTAAAAGATCTCTTGAATATTGGATAGCTGCTGTTAAATCAGATCGAATACTTTATGAAATGAGCAGAATCGCAGAAAATATAGCCAAAAAAGCAATTTCGATAGCGGCATCCAAAATGCCTATACGAACTCAATTTATTATTTGTATTGTGTTAATAATGTTGGTACTTTTGATGTGAAATTACGGTTGAGTGCAACTTCCTATTGAACAGGGGCTTCCAATAATGTTAGTACTTCTGATGTGAAAGTCTCGGCATTATTACCTTTCACCTTGATAACAATGTTAGGACATTGATATGAAAGTATGGTTGAGTGCAGTTTCTATTGGATAGGCCTCACGCATCTATCGAGCATCTTCAAAGTCCTGACATTGTTATCATTAGCCTTGTAATGGAGTACTTTGATATGATCAAAGTATGGTTGGGTGTAGTATCTTTCTAGATAGGCCTCTTCTGCCGAACATTTTCAAAGTCCCGACTCTATTATCTTTAACATTACGATATTGTTAATACTTTGATATGAAAAGTATGGTTAAGCGTAGCATCTTTTTAGATACGTCTCACCTGTCGAACATCTTCAAAGTTCTAACGCTATTGTTGTTAAATAATTTTTGACACTTGTTTGCTTGTAAATTCTGAGAGTCTGTACATTCTATTTGTTCCGTTAAAGTCAAGGGTAATTTGTTGGAAAAGGTTAAAAAAGAAAAATTAGTAACGAAGGGGCAATGTGGAGTGCCTAATATCTTCCTCATTCATAATAGTAAATCATTGGACTCAATCTCTGATTTTGCAGACCAAAAACCAAAAAGGAGTCATTTTCAAAACTAGATTTTTAAAATATAAGAAAAGCATTTTTCTGAAGATATTTCCCTTCGGAAATGCCTTCGAGGGTGACTTAACACACCTGGCGACTTCATTTTACAAAAAAGTCACAGCTATCAAACTCATTTTTATACATGTTGCGAGGTGGCAATTCTAACCCATATTTTTTAACCTGTCCAAATCCGTCCATGTATAACCCAACCCAACCCGCCCATATTGTATACCATTATAAACCCATATTTGCACGGGTTTATATAGATTAAAAATGGGTTCAATAAGAACTTTAATTAAAAAACCCAGACTGGGGCGGGGGTAATTTTCACCTGCAAGTACGTGCTATTTAGGGGGTAATTTTCACCTGCAAGTACGTGCTATTTACGCTACTCTGTTGGTGGTGGCCGTGATCGGAGGCCACGGTTTTTAACCAGAGGCCCGATAATTGGCGGATCTTGTCGTGGGGAGTGGTTGAACCAAGTTTCAAAATTGAAGACAAAAGGAAATTTATTCAAAAGAGAGAAGTTTGGCTTAAAATGTTACAGTAACTTTTTTTAATTTAATTTTTTTTCACATTTTTTGGTTTTTCTTCAAACTTTTGTGACTTATCGAAAAAGTATAAAAAAAAATTAGCGAAATTCATAATTTTTGAATAAAGACAAAAATAAGTCAAAAACTGTTTTTTTTTTCTTGTTTTTTTATAAAAGTTACGAGTTTTGATAAACAAAATTTATACTTTTTTTTATTCCTCTCATCGAGAAAAATCAATAAGTCACAAAAAATTTGACGCAAAACTAAAAAATGCCAAAAAATTGAATAAAGACAAAGTAAAAAGTTAATTACCAAACCTAAAATGTTTTACTTTTACCCAAATATTTTGGTAAATATCCACTTTTAATGCAAAAAGTGCCACTTTTTGCATTTTTTAGCTCAAAAATGGATATTTTTCAAAAGATTTGTGTGACTTTTTCAATTTCTCTCATCAAAACGAATCAATAATCCACAAAAGTTTAATGCAAAACTAACGAACGCGATACTTTTTGAATAAGTATAGGACTTTTAAAAAGTCATACAAGTTAAAGTGGAACACAACGTAAATGCATCCATTCGGTTCAGAAAAAGGGGAGGAAAAATTCTAAAAGGGAATCCGAAGGAAAAAAACAGAAAAATAAAACCCCAAACAAAATCCCTTCGACTCCGGAAAAAAAAAGCCTTTCTCCACTACACCAAAAAGCAAGCCTTTCTCCACTACTATATTAGAAAACACCAAATCAAAAAAAAATTAAAGGGTCGGGGTCGGGTATGGTTTGACCCATATTTGACCCGACCCATTCCAACCCATCTACTTTTGACCCGTATCCAACCCGCCCATATTCAATTCACGACCCGTTTCAACCCGCCTATTTGTCACCTCTATATTGCATGTAATCAAGACTTTTCTCCTCCCATTTTCCATAGAATCGGCTGCGAAAAAATCGGGACGCGACATAAAGGAACAATCAATAAGTCGACAATCGATCTGTCGACTTATTGATTGTTCCTTTATGTCGCCGTTCAAAAAAAATAAGTCGACAGTCGAGAGTGCATGTGAATAGTAGGGAGAGTACATATAAATAGTAGGAGTATTTTCGTGCACTAATGTGAACATTAATAATGGATCCAATAGTTGAGGATTTCCCGTAGGTTCCTTGTCGATCCATATTCTTTTGAAGCTCTGAGGTGTAAATTTCGTAGTTTTGGAGGTTAATAGAACATTGGACCAAAAAGCAGGCAGTACTGTCCAATTCCCCATCCTTCTCTCTATTATTTTTCCATATGGAGTTTTCACTAAGTTTTTGGTGGAAAACTAAGCCATTTTACTATCTTATTCATACTAATTAAAAAGTTTCGGCATTTTTGCTTATTTACACTAACTAACAACTTCTTTCGTAAAAACTTTTTTACTCACATACCCATCTATAACTTACTCCATTTATTACTGGAAACAACTTGACATTTCCTAACTTATTCACCGTCAGAAACAGCTAATAACTTAATTGCAACAAATTTTTCTCAAAACTTATTCACTACCGGAAACGCCCCCAAACAGGGGTGTAAATTTGTCACATCCTGGCCCGGCTCGGCCTATAAATTATTGAGCTCAGGATGGCCTGCTCCAAGCCCATCGGGCTCCCACAAAAAAAGAGCAGGCCAGGCTCGTCCAATGTTAGAAAATCTAGGCCCAGGCCCAGCCTACGGTCCCTGCATATCCTGGCTAAGGGCTTGGGTTCGAGCTTAGGCTCGGGCTCGTCCATAAGGTTTTGTTTCCCAACAAAAAAAGACTTGTACACACACTATGTGGTTCCGTAGGTGTTCCAAAAACAAAAAAATAAGGTCTCTAGTCAATTCAATAAAACACGGATGACTGTTTTGTCATCCATGTTTTTTTGTTTGAAGTAATTTTTTAATCAAATTTTCTATTTATTTTTTAAATTTTGAATGCATATAGCGTAATTCTATTCGAAAAAAATGAAATCAAGAAAAAGATAGAAGAATTTAAAGAACGTTTTCAAACAAAGAAAGAAGAACGAAAGTCGTATGGACTCACAAGAACTTTGTGGATAGAAGATATCCAAGTAATCAATTCTAGGATTCAATAATATTCCCAATTCGAATTTATCCTTTTAATCTTTGTATTTCTTTTCAAATTAAAGATTAATAAAATTTTCTTTTTTCCCGTTTTAAAAAAATATATTCCCAATTCGAAGTTCTTAGGTAACATGAATTTGAGTGATGGAATAATTCCACCAGCATTGATTGGTTGATCGTATCGTTAACTATTTCTTCTTCTTTTTTGTGCGAGGAACTTCTCATGAATCACATCCACTGGTTTCTGCCGAAGTTAAAAAGTTTGTTAAAATCTTAAAAAAATAAACTAAAGATGAAAAATACGCAAACTTATAAAGCATTTTTATCTCGAAAATATATCTCAAAACTAACAACCAAACAAATGCTTTGTTTTTACGAGTCTTCTTTTTCTTTTGTCTTTGTTAATTTGGTAACGAGAGGTCAATTAAAAAAAAAAGAAGCCTTTTCTCTTGTTTTGCACAAATTATTTTGATAGAGAGAGGAAACTAAGGCCAGGGACTTGGTTTTTGTTTTTACTAGTAATCAGTGAAGGGTCCTCCTCTTTACCCGTAAGTCTATTCCCCATTGTCTTGTTGATCTCGTACGAAAATATTCCCATAAATTCTACATTGAGAGATACTATTCACAGAGCCGCTTTACGGAGGAGTTCAATCTCGACCATCCTAAAGTTTGGACGGTCCAGATTAAAAACAATCTATTACCGCTGATAGATAATCTATTACCGCTGATAGATAATCTATTAACAGTAATAAATTATTTTCAATCCGAACTATTCAATACACTTTTGGACGATCGAGATTGAGCTCTATAAAGAAGTTTTTTCTCTTCTACATTTGAAGGAATTTTTTAGTGCCGAGCGGGTATTGCCCACGTGGCACCCGCTCGGCGAATCCGAGCCGTCCGATACACTTTTGGACGGCTCGGATTAAAATCCTATCTCTCCTCTCCCCCAAACACTTTCTCTCTCCTTTTCTCTCTCCAAATCTGAGCCGTTAAAAAATAAAATGGACGGTTCGGATGGCCGAGCGGGCACCACGTGGTACCCGCTCGGCACTGAAAATTTTTCCTTACATTTGGGTTTTGTTCCAGAGATGAAGAATAGAGGATAGAGATTTGGTTGTTGGTCTTTAGCAATCAAGTTTTAAATGAATTCCTCCTACACTTTTGTCCGTTTCCGTGGACAGAAAATAGAGAGTTTCTAGGGGAAATATCCATTTTTTGTCTCTGTTTGAACAGAAAGATTTTGTGAGCAAAGCATAACTTGCACGCTATCGGAACACATGTAACTTGTTAATAATGGGTTTCAATATTTTGATCTATTCTTTTCAAGATAAAAATATTTCGATTAGACTGATATCCGATCAAACTGATATTTTGCAGAGTTGACTGTTTTACTCGACAAACTCTACAAAATGAACGTTTCCGATTATCATAGTAAGACTGGAGTAGGCCCTGCTCGGTCAGGACAACAGGTACTGTCCCCCAATGGCCAATGGGGACAGCAAAGCCTTCCAGTCCCTCACATGGTTGGTGGTCCTACCCCTCTATCTCCCATGTTTAGATTCACACTTCGCGATTGTTCAGACTTCGACCTGTCCGGTAAATCAATCTAAAGATGGAAAAAAGAATATAGTAATTAAGTATAGTTATAGGACCACACCTAAATACACACCTACACATACTAAAGTGTGTAGTGTGTGTAATTAAGTATAGTTCTAGAACCACACCTAAACACACACCTAAATACACACCCACACATACTAGAGTGTGTAATGTGTGTGAAGCTCACACATTTGAGTGTATGGGTGTATATTTTGGTGTGTAAAATGGGTGCGTCGAGAAGAGGTTTTTTGCAGTGTGCGCGCTGTAGCAGTCGGGTTAGAAGTGATTTTGGACAGTTTTTTTTTTTTTTGTAACATAAATAATTGTAAAAATGTTTTTTCCGTTTGGGGTAATAAAGAAAATAACTTTTGTGACAGCTTCATTTTCAGGTTACACCGAAGGGGACGGACTGAGGGACTGTGCTGAGCAGTGTGCTATGCGGGGCAAATTACCGCCGCCGTCATTGCTCCAATAATCAAAAACGTTCATTTCGTAGAGCTCGTCAGGTAGAACAAGTACCAAAAATCAGCTCGATCGGACAACATTAAGTGCCTCATCCGAATATTATTATCTTGAAATTATAAAGTGTACCAAAAAGAAGTGGATTTTAATCTAGTGTTTCGGATCCATTTATTTCAAGATAATAATGTTCGGATGAGGCACTTAATGATATCCGATCGAGCTGATTTTTGACACACTTATTCTACTCGACGAGCTCTACGAAGTGAACATTTTCGATCATCGAAACGAAACCGAAGCGGCGGCGATTTGCCTGCACAACACGCTGCGCAGCTCAGTCCCTCGGTCCAAAGGGGACTTCCCCTTTATGTATTAGAATAGACAGATTATTGAATTGGATGCTGAATCAATCATCAAGAGTTGTGTTAGTTCAAATAGCCCACCTTCTGATATCAAGGTTTTGGTTCATGATTGCTTAACTCTCAAGGAGTTTTTTTTATTTTATGTGAGTTTAATTTTGTCAATCGAGATTATAATAGGGTCGGGCCGCACATGTTTGTGCTAAGTAGGCCCTTTCTTATAGTTTGTCCAATATGTGGAATTTCATCTTGCCCCCATGGGATTCTTCACTTTCTGATTTATAGGCGTTTCTGCCTGTCAGATTAATAAAAATCTTCTCACTTTTGTAAAAATAAAATACTCTCTCGTGTCTCTCCACTCTCCAAACTCATATCCACCACGCGCGAGATTAAATTATTTTCACCCACGGGTGGAAAATCCACATTTTTCACCACCGTCATTTGTGGATCCTACCATGCGTTTATTACAGTAATCTGAACCGTTTATCTTTTAGGACCCGTCGAGTAGTATATTCACACACACAAAAAATCAGTTTCATCAGATATCGATAGATATGTCAAAATTTGAATTTTCGTTTGTAAAATGGACGGTCTAATTCTTTAAAGTTAAACTATTCATGACCGTCTATTTTAAAAATCATAATTCAATTTTTGATATACAAATCCATGTCCAACGAAACTAATTTTTGTCGAAGATATATTACTCTGCAAGTCCTATAAGATGAACGATTTAGATTATTTCAATGAAGGCACAGTGAAATTCACAATAGCTGGTGGAAAATGTGGATTTTCCACCAGGTGGAAAGAATTTATTCTCACTTGACACACAGAATATATATATATAAGTAATTCACACGAAGATCTTTTCCTTTATCCATAAAACAGAGAACAGAGGCCTTTCAATAACAACCTAGAGATAGAGCTTTTAGAGTAAGAGAGAGAGAACCCAAAATGTCGATGGAAGTGAGCGAAGAGGGACAAACCCACCGCCGCCGCCGCCGCCACCCCGACCACCATGGGAAGGAGTACGTGGACCCGCCACCAGCACCGCTCATAGGCATGGCGGAGCTGAAGTTATGGTCTTTCTACAGAGCTCTCATAGCCGAGTTCGTGGCCACACTCCTCTTCCTTTATGTCACCGTCGCCACCGTCATTGGCCACAAGAAGCAAACTGACCCTTGCGACGGCGTTGGACTGCTCGGCATCGCTTGGGCCTTCGGTGGCATGATCTTCGTCCTCGTCTACTGCACCGCCGGCATCTCCGGTAACCCCATAAACATACTCCGTCATAATTTATTTGTCCTAGAAACTTTTATATATCTCAGGTACAGGAGGAATCTTGGTATCCCCTTTGATCTGTTTTCAATTTTTTTGGTCATTTTTCGAGCACACTTTAATTATCGGCTTTGTTCATTTTGTAGAGCTCGGCAAGAACATTAATCTAGCCAAAAAATTATGATCATCGGACTTTAGAAGATATATGATCGACACACATGAAAAATGCAAGAAAAGAAAATTTGGGTTCCGATTTAGTGTGTTTTTGGATCCAATTTTTGTTTTTCTTCAATTTTCACGTGTGTCGATCTTGTATTTACTAAAGTCCAGTGAACATGATTTTTTTCCAAACTAATGTTCCCCCGAGCTCTACGAAATAAATGAAACCGATCAACAAAATGTGCAAAAAAAATTAAAAAAGAACTGGAGGGTATACCAAGACCCCTCCTATGTCCACCTTTAAACATGGCCAAAAATGTTTGTTCATTTAACTATAGACAAATCAAATTTCTTTTAATTTCTTGCCCCTTTTTTTTAGTAAAGTAATTTTTGGAAAAAGTTAAAGGTAAATAGTGGAAACATTTTTAGGTTCAATAATTGTGTTTCTTAAAAACTGAATTAAAACATTTTTTGTATAAATGAATTGGGATTCCCTCCTGTTTAGAATTCAGTTTCCTCACTCTATTACAGAAGGGTAATTTACGGGCCGCTCCACACCTATTTAAGGAAAGGCACCAAGGTATACTTTCAAGGTACATGTGTGTGAGAGAGGAGACAGTGTGAGAATATTGTGTGAGTTTGAGCGAGATAAAAATATTAGTGACCTTGAGAGCTTGGGTTGTGTTATTTTTATCTTATTGTACCCATTCAATATTAGTGGAAATTGTTCTCTCTCCCGTGGACGTACCCGAGTTTGGAGATTGTGTGTTTATTTTTGTGTGTGTTAGTTTTTATTATTACGCTTCCGTTGCGCGGGTGGGATCGGACATTTTCCAACAATAAGGAGTGTTGGTTGATATCCAATAAACATGTTTTTCGACGTGAATGATTTATTAGTTGATGACTTCTACAAAATAAATGTTTTTAGTGGATTCGAGAAGGGGCTACAAAGTGGAACCGGAGAGGATCTGAATCCTTTCAGATACCATATTGGCATATAATATATCCAAATTGATGATCCAACCCAAATATCTTTTGTGCAGGCGGGCATATAAATCCGGCGGTGACGTTAGGGCTGCTTCTGGCAAGGAAGCTTTCGTTGATCCGGGCCGTGGCATACATGGTAGCACAATGCTTGGGGGCAATTTCTGGAGTTGGGTTAGTGAAAGCGTTTATGAAGCACAACTACAATGCACTTGGTGGTGGTGCCAACTCTATTGCTCCTGGGTATAACAAAGGCACTGCACTTGGTGCTGAGACTATCGGCACTTTCGTGCTCGTCTACACTGTTTTCTTAGCCACTGACCCCAAGAGGAGCGCACGCGACTCTCACGTGCCGGTAAGTTTAGCCCTAACCTTTTATTTTCTTTTTTTCATTTCTAGCTATTTTTGTGCGATTTTTGATGTGTTGATTTGGGATTTTTGATATGTTTGTGGGGTTAGGTTTTGGCTCCTTTGCCTATTGGGTTTGCTGTGTTTGTGGTTCATTTGGCCACTATTCCTATTACTGGGACTGGAATTAACCCGGCTAGGAGCTTTGGTGCTGCTTTTATCTACAACAATGAGAAAGTCTGGGATGACCAAGTAAGTTCACTCTCTCTTTTAGTTTTTAGGTTACATAGTCAGGGTGTTTAGGCCAGCTTACGCGCACCTCGACGAATTTCCTCTCCGTTCCAGTCAAAGGCAAACCATGCCGGTCACAATAAACTTTTTTTCTCTCTCCGTATATATATATATATATATATATATATATATATATATATACACACACACAATTTTATGATGTTTTGTATTGACGTGAGGGTTGATTTTTGTTTTGGACAGTGGATTTTCTGGGTTGGGCCATTTGTGGGGGCTTTGGCAGCAGCGGCATACCACCAGTATATTCTGAGAGCTGTGGCTTATAAGGCTTTGGGATCTTTCCTAGCTTAATTTCGTCGTGAATCTATTTGTGTCAAACAGTCAATTAATGGTGTTTGTATTGACCCAAAAAATAATAATAATGGTGTTTGTTGACGTCAATGAGCAATATTTGAATATATCTCTCTCTCTCAAAGTGATTGAGACGTGTTTGTAGTCATCCGATATTGTGAGTCCTGCACGAGTCACAAAATTTGCGTGTGTGAACAGGTGAGAGAGCGCAAGTGTAAAAGAGTTTTTGAAACACATTCCAATCTACCCAAATTTGCGAGAGCAAGAATTTAGAGCGTGAGTACAGTCCAAGAATTGAAAGTGAGAGCGTAGAACATGCAGTTTGGATTATGTGACTAAGGTCCTACATGCATCTTGTTGGGACTATGTGTACTGGAATCATCGGACAACTTGGAAAATAGTTGGGTCTAGATTTTGTGTCCAAGTATCTTTGTCTGTAGAATTGGTCAATTTATTTCATCAAGGACTGTGTCTGAACAAATATTTAAAGTGAGTTCACGCTATATTTTTTTTACAAAACTTTACTTTTCCTAATTTTTGTTTAAATTTTTTTCATAATTTTTTAGATTAATCGTTCATCTCGACGAGAGGAATCGAAAAGTTGTTAAAACGCGGAATGAAGTTGAAAAAAGTCCATGTAAGACGACAGTGTAGACAAAAAATACCAGTGTAGTATTTTTTTCGTTTTTTACTTTTGAGACTCCTCTCGTCGAAACAGATGATTAACCTAAAAAATAAAACTTGAATTCAACAAAAATTCAGGAAAAACGAATAATCTATCGAAACAAAAAATACGCAAACTTCGGTCACCTGTCGACCGCCAACTGATGGTTCCCCCTCTTTCTCTTAATCCCAGCTGATCGGCTCCCTCCTCCAGTCCCCCCTTCCCTATACCGGCAGGTTGTTTTCCACTCCCCGTTTGATCGGGACTCTCTTTGTTCTTATCACTTTCATTTCCCCTCTCCGATCAGGTCTGATTTTCCCACTTCGTTCTCCCCCTCCCCGTCTAGTCCGATCGGCTTTCTCGGTTCCGGCTTGTGCATGCAAGTCTTTTGGGGTTCGTTTTTTGGTATGTATGCTGCAGGTTTTGTGGTGCTGATCATGTGGCTTGCTCGTCGCGGAGGTCCTTTTCACCGGTTTCACGGTTCAGTTAGAGATCGATGCACATAGCTTTGTTTCAGTCTTATGGTTTTGTGATTTGTTGTGGTGGGTTCGAGCCTGAGTGGTGGTGCCCAAGTCTAGTTCCGTCTCTGGGTTAGGGGATTTTAGTATGTTAGTCAACGGAGGTTCGGTGGCTATCCATGGCCTTGAATCCTAAACCTGCTTCTCGTGAGACTCAAACTCAGGTTGCCACTAGGGAGAGAAATGAGACAACCAACTTGACAAGTTTGGTTTCTCCCGAGTGTTTGAGATTAGGATGGGGTGATTGTCTTATTTGAAATGGGGCCAATTTCTTTGATTCCTTTTCAGTTTTGGAATGTTACGGCTATTGTGTTTTGTTGATCGTCGAGTGGGAGATGCAAGAAAAGGATTGTGTCGGCTGCCATGAGAGGTGAAAATGGTTCTGCTGAGGTGAGAGAAATTTTTCAGTGCCAGATGGGTACCACATCAACTCTGAAAAATCCTAGATCCTCTAGGATTAAAGATTTGCTATGTTTTAATCTCAATCAACGATTCACCATGCGATAAACAAAATCAATCTCACAAACGGAAAGCAAACAGAATAACGAACACCAAGATATACGTGGAAAACCCAAAACGGGAAAAAACCACGGGAATGAATCAAACACTACTAAACTCGAGATTACAAGAACTCTTACGATAAGTTTGAACTCCACAAACCTAAACCTAGATACTCTTGCCGAATCCACGTACACCTCTCTGAATGCTTGACCGCCACTGTCTTGAATCCACAAGCCTTCCGTTTGCCTCCCGAAAATCCACCAAAGGACTTGAACTTGCCTAGGAATTCTCCTTAGCGTTTTTCTCAAATAAGTTGAAGAAGATATTGAAACCTCTTGGAGATGTCTTGTACACTCAATGATCCATCGATCTCATTGTACTCCAAGATTCAAAATGAACAAAGAACCCTCTTGGCTGCCTCCTTTTCTAATATTTTCGTTCTCTTTCTTTTACATTACCTGTAGAGATGAAAACACCTCCATATGGAGTTTTGGAGGTTAATAGAACATTGGACCAAAAAGCAGGCAGTACAGTCCAATTCCCCGTCCTTCTCTCTATTATTTTTCCATATGGAGTTTTCACTAAGTTTTTGGTGGAAAACTAAACCATTTTACTGTCTTATTCATACTAACAACTTGTTAACAACTTCTTTCGTAAAAACTTTTTTACTCACATACCCATCTACAATGTATTTATTACTGGAAACAACTTGACATTTCCTAACTTATTCACCATTAGAAACAGCTAACAACTTAATTGTAACAAATTTTTCTCAAAACTTATTCACTACCGGAAACGCCCCCAAACAGGGGTATAAATTTGTCACATCCCGACCCGGATCGGCCTATAAATTATTGGGCTCGGGCTGGCCTGCTCCAAGCCCATCGGGCTCCCACAAAAAAAGAGCGGGCCAGACTCGTCCAATGTTAGAAAATCTAGGCCCAGGCCCAGCCTACAGTCCCTGCATATCCTGGCTAAGGGCTTGGGTTCGAGCTTAGGCTCAGGCTCGTCCATAAGGTTTTGTTTCCCAAAAAAAAAAAAGACTTGTACACACTGTGTGGTTTCGTAGGTGTCCCGAAAACAAAACAAAAAAAAAAGGTCTCTAGTCAATTCAATAAAACACGGATGACTGTTTTGTCATCCATGTTTTTTTGTTTGAAGTAATTTTTTAATCAAATTTTCTACTTATTTTTTAAATTTTGAATGCATATAGCGTAATTCTATTCAAAAAAAATGAAATCAAGAAAAAGATAGAAGAATTTAAAGAACGTTTTCAAACAAAGAAATGGAAGAACGAAAGTCGTATGGACTCACAAGAACTCTGTGGATAGAAGATATCCAAGTAATCAATTCTAGGATTCAATAATATTCCCAATTCGAATTTATCCTTTTAATCTTTGTATTTCTTTTCAAAGATTAATAAAAAAATTCCGTTTTAAAAAAAAATATTCCCAATTCGAATTTCTTAGGTAACATGAATTTGAGTGATGGAATAATTCCACGAGCATTGATTGGTTGATCATAACGTTAACTATTTCTTTCTTTTTTTGTGCGAGGAACTTCTCATGAATCCACATCCACTGGTTTCTGCGGAAGTCAAAAGGTTTGTTAAAATCTTAAAAAAATAAACTAAAGACGAAAAAATACGCAAACTTATAAAGCATTTTTATCTCGAAAATATATCTCAAAACTAACAACCAAACAAATGTTTTGTTTTTACCAGTCTTCTTTTTCTTTTGTCTTTGTTAATTTGGTTACGAGAGGTCAATTAAAAAAAAAAAAAAAACCTTTTCTCTTGTTTTGCACAAATTATTTTGATAGAGAGAGGAAACTAAGGCCAGGGACTTGGTTTTTGTTTTTACTACTGTAGTAATCAGTGAAGGGTCCTCCTCTTTACCCGTAAGTCTATTCCCCATTGTCTTGTTGATCTCGTACGAAAATATTCCCATAAATTCTACATTGAGAGATACTATTCACAGAGCCGCTTTACAGAGAAGTTCAATCTTGATCATCCAAAAGTTTGGACGGTCCAGATTAAAACAATCTATTATCGCTGATAGATAATCTATTAACAGTAATAAATTATTTTCAACCCAAACTATTCAATACACTTTTGGACAATCGAGATTGAGCTCCGTAAAGAAGTTTTTTCTCTTCTACATTTGGGTTTGGTTCCAGAGATGAAGAATAAAGGATAGAGATTTGGTTGTTGGTCTTTAGCAATCAAGTTTTAAATGAATTCCTCCCACACTTTTGTCCGTTTCCGTGGACAGAAAATAGAGTTTCTAGGGGAAATATCCATTTTTTGTCTCTGTTTGAACAGAAAGATTTTGTGAGCAAAGCATAACTCGCACACTATCAGAACACATGTAACTTGTCAATAATGGGTTTCAATATATTTGATTCAATATTTCAGATCTATTCTTTTCAAGATAAAAATATTTCGATTAGGCTGATATCCGATCAAGCTGATATTTTGCAGAATTGACTGTTTTACTCGACAAACTCTATGAAGTGAACATTTTCGATTATCATAGTGAGACTGGAATAGGCCCTGCTCGGTCAGAACAACAAGTACTGTCCCCCAATGGCCAATGGGGACAGCAAAGCCTTCCAGTCCCTCACATGGTTGGTGGTCCTACCCCTCTGTCTCCCACGTTTAGATTCACACTTCGCTGATTGTTCAGACTTCGACCTGTCCGGTAAATCAATCTAAAGATGGAAAAAAGAATATACTGTAGTAATTAAGTATAGTTCTTGGACCACACCTAAACACACACCTAAATACACACCCACACATACTAGAGTGTGTAGTGTGTGTGGAGCTCACATATCTATCTATCTTCTATCAATATACTATAGAAATGTAGTTGAGGCCAAAAAGCTCCCAACTCTCAATTCTAAATTCCTAGAATTTAGAGTTTTCTTTTTTAAAAATAAAATAGAGAAAAACGTGGGAGTGGGGGGAGGGGAAGAGAGAGAAAGAGGGGGGACGTGGGAGAGGAAGAGAGAAGCTTAGGAAAAATTATTCTATATCCTAGCAGAGATACCGTCACGTGGTACTCCAAATTTATTTTACACCACATATATGTCTTTTAGTGTACAGAATGAGACTAATGCTAGCGTGCATCGAACATGATACCAAAAAAATATTAGATTATATTTTTTATCACTAGCGTTGTGCCCATTCGATACACAGGGTCGAAAAAAATTAATGTTAATTTTTTATCCCATGCATTGAATGGGTACAATATTTGATTTTTTTGTTACAAATTAATTTGATTTATTTTTTTTTGAAGTAATTTAATTTGATTTAATATTTCTTGCAATCTGAGTCGTCCATTACCGAGCATGGACGGCCTGGATTGGCCCAACACTCATGTTGTTCTTGAGGGACAACAGGCACCCCGCGTTCCTTTTTTATCAACTAGCGTCGTTTCCGTTCGATGCATGGGACAAAATATTTGTGTGGCTCCGCTACAAAATATCGAGCTCATGCAAAATTTGTTATTTGTCCCGTACATCGAACGGGAACAACGCTAGTTTGTGTGTATGGGCGTGTATTTTGGTGTGTATCACAGTTAATGCATGTACACAGAAAAGAAGGGGGGGGGGGGGGGGGGGGGGGGGGGTGGGTAGCAGTTGGGTTAGAAGTGATTTTTGACAGTTTTTTTTTTTTGTAACATAAATAATTGTAAAAATGTTTTTCCGTTTGGGGTAATAAAGAAAATAACTTTTGTGACAGCTTTCATTTTCAGGTTACACCAAAGGGGACGGACTGAGGGACTGTGCTGAGCAGTGTGTTGTGCGGGGCAAATCGTCGCCGCTGTCATTGCTCCAATAATCGAAAACATTTATTTCGTAGAGCTCATCAAGTAGAACAAGTGTACCAAAAATCAGCTAGATCGGATATCATTAAGTGCCTCATCCGAATATTATTATCTTGAAATTATTAAGTGTACCAAAAAGAAGTGGATTTTAATCTAGCGTTTCGGATCCATATATTTCAAGATAATAATGTTCGGATGAGGTACTTAATGATATCCGATCGAGCTGATTTTTGATACACTTATTCTACTCGACGAGCTCTACGAAGTGAACATTTTCGATCATCAAAACGAAACCGAAGCGGCGGCGATTTGCCTGCACAACACGCTGCGCAGCACAGTCCCTCGGTCCAAAGGGGACTTCCCCTTTATGTATTAGAATAGATAGATTATTGAATTGGATGCTGAATCAATCATCAAGAGTTGTGTTAGTTCGAATAGCCCGCCTTCTGATATCAAGGTTTTGGTTCATGATTGCTTAACTCTCAAGGAGTTTTTTTTATTTTATGTGAGTTTAATTTTGTCAATCGAGATTATAATAGGGTCGGGCCGCACATGTTTGTGCTAAGCAGGCCCTTTCTTATAGTTTGTCCAATATGTGGAATTTCATCTTGCCCCCATGGGATTCTTCACTTTCTGATTTATAGGCGTTTCTGCCTGTCAGATTAATAAAATCTTCTCACTTTTGTTAAAATAAAATAAAATACTCTCTCGTGTCTCTCCACTCTCCAAACTCATATCCACCACGGGCGAGATTAAATTATTTTCACCCACGGGTGGAAAATCCACATTTTTCACCACCGTCATTTGTGGATCCTACCATGCGTTTATTACAGTAATCTGAACCGTTTATCTTTTAGGACCTGTCGAGTAATATGTATATTCACACACAAAAAATCAGTTTCATCAGACATCTATAGATATGTCAAAATTTGAATATTCGTTTGTAAAATGGACGGTCTGATTCTTTAAAGTTAAACTGTACATGGCCATCTATTTTAAAAATCATAATTCAATTTTTGATATACAAATCCATGTCCAACAAAACTAATTTTTGTCGAAGATATATTACTCTCTGAGTCCTATATGATGAACAATTTAGATTATTTCAATGAAGGCACGGTGAAATTCACAATAGCTGGTGGAAAATATGGGTTTTCCATCGGAGGTGGAAAGAATTTATTCTCAGCTGACACACAAAATATTGTCTATATATATATAAGTAATTCACACGAAGATCTTTTCCTTTATCCATAAAACAGAGAACAGAGGCTTTTCAACAACCTAGAGATAGAGCTTTTAGAGTGAGAGAGAGACCCCAAAATGTCGATGGAAGTGAGCGAAGAGGGACAAACCCACCACCGCCGCCCCAACCACCATGGGAAGGAGTACGTGCAGGGACGGAACCAGGATTTTATCCTAGCAGTGGCGAAATGTATACTAAAAGAATAAAAAGATGCATTACAATATTAATAGTCATCGACTCTAGAAAAAATTAAAATAACATAACAAAAATTATAGTAAATGATGTTTGTTATTTGCACATGGAGTACGAAAAAAACTAATTTTAATTTAATATATCTACTAAACTGAGGCATCTTGAATTGTGCTCGATACTCTTTCATGTCGTTAAAAGCATCAATAATGGAATTGGTGTTAAAACTTCTAGCTATATCCTTCTCAATGATTGTGATCAAGAAACTTCAATTGAATATTAAAAAATTGAAGAAAATTAACCTTTCCCCAATGAAGTTTGAGAAATTCACACAAAACACCAGACGATCGATAAATGGTTTTTTAATATTTCAGAAGTCCACTACTGCACTAAACGAGAATTAACACAATGCCACCATCAGAAATTTGGAATTGAGAATCAAAAATAAAAAAGAAATCCACTACAATACTACTGCTGAATATTTAGGTTAACTTGTTTAATTTTTTTAGGTTAAATTATTTTAGGGTTAAAGTATGGAGTATTTTTTTCCTTAGTTACACCTCATCCTTTATATTATTTCACGTTGGCCCATTGAATTTCGTTTTGGAATACTTTTTGGGTCTCCTTTCTTGAAAAAGAAATAAAGGATTTAGGACTAGTATATAACAAAAAATGAGAAAAAAAATCTAGCGGTTACGAGACTATATAAGTTGGGGATAATTTTGTTTTTTTATATATAATAATTGCATTTTCTAAAATTCTTATCGTGGCGGCCGCCGCCACTAAACCCCCCTGGTTCCATCCTACTGATTTGGTTCAGACCATCCAACAACGCGAGGAACCAGCTCCTGACTCTAGTACTACAGCTCTAGCTCACACTAGAATGCAAGCACCTTATTCTCATTTATGGAGATATTTCCTCCGGCAAGGTAACAGCCAAAGGATTAGACCTTTCATTTTCCTGGAAGACGTGAGATTGGGAAGGTCCATGCAATGAAGTCCATGGAATGGAATACTGGGTCCAAAACTGACTTGAAGAAAACCTCTGTTTTTCCTGTCCAAGCATGCGAAATACAAAATTTAATAGTCAATTAAGAATGGGAATTGATATTTGCGCTCCAAGATTTACTGCAGGCGCTCCACCTTTTTGTTTTTACACTATGATGTTGTTGGCAACATCACAGTGTAAAAACAAAATATACTGTGATGTTGCCAGCAACATCACAGTATAAAAATAAAAAGGTGGAGCGCCTGCAGTAAATTTTGGAGCGCAAAAATCAGTTCCCTTAAGAATTTGTCCATTGTTTGGGGTATCTCAAAAGATCATTTAATTGGTCCATAATGTGGTTTTCTTGTTGCTTGTTTTTTCGGTATACTTGGTCTTTGTATTGAAATTGTGTCTTATGTACTGTTGAGCGGGGGCTAGGCTAGCCTTAGTTACTACCCAATTATTATGAACTAAACATTACAAATTTGATGGTTGGATTCCACCATCTTTTAGTCAATTGAAAGTTCTCTTTACCGATATATAATAGGTCTTTATCCGATTTCAAATGAGAGAGGTGCGAGCGTTTTACTGAAAAGATATAGTTTTCAAATCACTGAGGGTAAATTGGTCATATCTTTATATATACAAAAAATTATAGACTCCAACTACTTAGGTTGGAAAGTAGACTCAACAAACTTTTTAACGGTTCTAACCTTGCAAAAAACGGAGTTCGGAAGTGTCCGGGACAAACTCACAAAGTTTGAGGAATTTAAGGAGCTTTGTGCACCCCAGGAGCAATTCTATGCGCCCCAGGCGCAGTTCATTGTGCCCCGGGCGCATCATCGAAATTTCAAAACCGACCAAACTTTGCGATCTTGCCACGAACACTCCCAAACTCCGATTCGCACGTGGTTTGAATTGTTGAAATGCTTGCCTAGCCTACTTTCTAACCAAATTATTTTGACTCCAAAATTATCTATAAATCAAAAGATATGATGATTTTTCCCTCAACATGGCGAAAAACAAAATATTTTGGAAAAATTCTTAAACCACACAGCTGGAATGCAAGCACCTTATGTCCCTTTCTGGAGATGACTCCAGTAATAGCCAAAGACTTGACCTTCATTTTCCTGGAAAATGTTAATAGTTTTGGAACCATGCAATGAAGTCCATATAATAGTAGCATGATGATGCAATTTTTCAAAATAGACTTGAAGAAGACCTCTATTTTTCCTGTCCAAGCACGTGAAATACCAGATTAGTAGTCAATTAAGAATTTGAGTGTTGTTTGGGGTATCTCAAATGGAGCACTTGGTCCATAATGTGGTTGATTTCTTAATGGACTTACTTAACCAAAATTAAAAATGATTTCATATTCAATGTGGATGTCAGAATGAGGCTTTATAGCTTTGGAACCTGTGAAGCACCGGCACCACACAGCATCATAGGTGTGGGTGTCCAATCGGAGTTATTAGATTTTAAGAGTGACCATGTGGCATTCGACATGTATGGGGACATGGTGGTCGTCACCTCGTCATATACAAAGTACGAGAAGCATATGCCAGAAAAACCGTAAATTTGTAGCTTTTTTCATCTTTGGTGAATATTTTTTATCTTTTGCTGTAAGCAGTATATTTCTGATTCTTATCATATAGACCAGTTAAAAAAGTACAAGATTTTCTCTCGAAACTGAATGGTCGCCAACGCCTAGCCGCCCCTCGGTTAGACTAAGTCAAGTCGTCCAATGAAGAGCCTGTGGATAGTGTGGAAAGGCCAAAAGGGGCCCAAGTTCAAGAAATCATGTGGTAAACAAACTGTATTGATAAGCATATACACCATGGTTAGACATCCTAACTGCATTGATATTAAGATACTGATATATTGTTAAAACCTTGTTATTAGCCGATAGTGGTGTCACGGGAACTGCGGACGCTATGACTACACATATGTGATTAGGATCAGACCGTTCAGCAACGCGAGGAACCAGCTCCTGATATATTGTTAAAACCTTGTTTGTTGTTTACCACATGCTTTCTTGAACTTGGGCCCCTTTTGGCCTTTCCACACTATCTACTGCCTCTTCATTGGACGACTTGACTTAGTCTAACCGATCGAGGGGCGGCTAGGCATTGGCGACCATCCAGTTTCGAGAGAAAATCATAATATTATAATGGAAATAGTGTACGTACAATAGTACTTTTTAGTTCAGGAATATAATTTATTAATTATAACTACGTAAACACCGTTAATTTCAGTTTTAAAACATTCATCATTGACCAATTTAGACAATAAGGCTACCAAATTAGTATCCATTTTTTATAAGCCATGAAGCATCTGTTGAAAATAAAATTTCAGGGTATTTTTTTGGACTTTTAAGACGTGTATAATCTAGGTTGTGTTTGACTCAACAAATTGCAAGGAGATTTATGAAAAGAAAGAAAATACTAAGGAAAAACAGGTAAATTTCTTTCAATCTCTAATATCCTCAAACCACGCAATGCCTATTGCCTATCCAAAAATTTCTCAGCAACAAAAACGTTAACATCAACTGACATTACAGGCCGCTTGGGATGATAGGCATTTCTCATCAACAAAAACGTTAACATCGACTCTTCATTACAAGCCACTCGGGATGATAGGCATTTCTTAGCAACAAAAACGTTAACATCAACGGACATTACAAGCCACTTGGGATGAACCGACCGGTGGCTACCGCGTTAGTGACCATCCAATTTCAAAGAATATTGTATTAGCTTGATAGAGTTTGTATAATACATTTTTAAGTTGCACAGATTCGTCCTCTCAAATTTAACGTGTTTGTTACATCTGTATTGGTCTCCTTAGAAATGAAATTTTGCTCCCAAAGTCATGTTTAGTCACGAATGCCAACTAAGCTAAGCCAATGGCACGAGCCAGGCCTGCAGCTTTTTGCTCGCACTCTCTGCTCATCTGGAACGCTATTGCCACAGTTCCTGCACCAGATTGAAGAGAAGCGACCACTCTCGCTGTTCCTTGGCATCCTTGTAAGAGTAAATATGGTGTCGAATCAAGTTATTGTCGGGGAATATAATTGTCCTGGAGCTACTGCAATGCCCATGTGACCGGAAAATGAGATACCGCCAAATTCACCACTGTATGGCCTGCCTCTTGGTATCTAAACTCATCAATCAACTCCACGGTCTTCAGCAAAATCAAGTCATAAATGATTATCAAAACGAAGGGGATATACACATAGCATGAAGTTCAACAGTAATCAATCTTCCTCTTGGCATGTCGTTTTGGGTGAATTTCTTCTGTTTTAAACCAAAATCTTGTACACTTTTCAAACTGGTCTATATGATAAGAATTAGAAACATACTGCTTTACACAAAAAGGAAAAAAAAATATTCACTAAAGATGAAAAAAGCTACAAATTTAAAATTTTTCTGGCATATGCTTCTCATACTTTGTATATGACGAGGTGACTCCCACCATGTCCCCATACATGCCTCATGTCGCATGGTCACTCTTAAAATCTAATAACTCCGATTGTACACCCATACCTATGATGCCGTGTGGTGCCAGTGCTTCACAGGTTCTGAAGCTATAAAGCCTCATTTTGAAATCCTCATTGAATATGAAATCATTTTTAATTTTGGTAAGTCCGTCCATTAAGAAATCAACCGAAAAAACAAAGGACCTGGGGTATAACCTTGAAAGTTCCCAAGAGAAACACAGGGCGAACCCAGAAAAGATTAACCGAAAAAAAAATAAGGAAAAAAAACCTAGCAGTGGCGAAACTATATAAGTTGGGGATAAAATTATTTTTTCCCATATAATAATTGCATTTTCTAAAATTTTTGTCGTGGCGGCCGCCGCCACTAGACTTCCCCTGGTTCCATCCTTGAGTACGTGGACCCGCCACCAGCACCGCTCATAGGCATGGCGGAGGTGAAGTTATGGTCTTTCTACAGAGCTCTCATAGCCGAGTTCGTCGCCACACTCCTCTTCCTTTACGTCACCGTCGCCACCGTCATTGGCCACAAGAAGCAAACTGACCCTTGCGACGGCGTTGGATTGCTCGGCATCGTTTGGGCCTTCGGTGGCATGATCTTCGTCCTCGTCTACTGCACCGCCGGCATCTCCGGTAACCCCATAAACATACTCCCTCCTAATTTATTTGTCTGATAAACTTTTATATATCTCAGGTATAGGAGGGATCTTGGTATCCCCTCTGATCTATTTTTAATTTTTATTGGTCATTTTCCGAACACACTTTGATGATCAGCTTTGTTCATTTCGTAGAGCTCGGTAAAAACATTAATCTTGCCAAAAATTATGATCATCGGACTTTAGAAGATATATGATCGACACACGTGAAAAATGCAAGAAAACAAAAATTGGGTTCCAATTTAGTGTGTTTTTTTATCCAATTTTTGTTTTTCTTCAATTTTCACGTGTGTCGATCGTATATTTACTAAAGTCCGATGAATATGATTTTTTCATAGCTTATTGTTCTCACCGAACTCTACGAAATGAACGAAACCGATCATCAAAATATGCTCAAAAAAAACCAAAAAATTAAAAACGGACTTGAGGGGATACCAAGATCCCTCCTATGTCCACCTTTAAACATGGCCAAAAATGTTTGTTCATTTAACTACAGACAAATCAAATTTCTTTTAATTTCTTGCCCTTTTTTTGAGTAAAGTAATTTTTGGAAAAAGTTTAAGGTAAATAGTGGAAACATTTTTAGGTGCAATAATTGTGTTTCTTAAAAACTGAATTAAAACATTTTTTGGATAAATTAATTGGGATTCCCTCCTGTTTAGAATTCAGTTTCCTCACTCTATTATGAATACGGAGGATACACCTATTTAGAGAAAGGCATCAAGGGTAATTTACGGGCCCGCTCCACACCTACTAGTATTTTTATTTCCCTCAAACTCACACAATAGTCTCACACCATTTCTAGTATTTTTATCTCCCTCAAACTCACAATATTCTCACACCGTTTGAAACGGTGTGAGAATATTGTGTGAGTTTGAGGGAAATAAAAATACTAGTGAGCTCAAGAGCTTGGGTTGTGTTATTTTTATTTCATTGTACTCATTCAATATTAGTAGAAATTGTTCTCTCTCCCGTCGACGTACCCGAGTTTGGGGATTGTGTGTTCATTTTTTTGTATGTTTGTTTTTATCGTTACGTTTCCATTGCGCGGGTGGGATCGGATGTTTCCCAACAATAAGGAGTGTTGGTTGATATCCAATTAACATGTTTTTCAACGTGAATGATTTATTAGTTGATGACTTCTACAAAATAAATGTTTTTAGTGGATTCGAGAAGGGGCTACAAAGTGAAACCGGAGAGGATCTGAATCCTTTCGGATACCATATTGGCATAAAACATATCCAAATTGACAATCCAACCCAAATATCTTCTGTGCAGGGGGTCACATAAATCCGGTGGTTACGTTCGGGCTGTTTCTGGCAAGGAAGGTATCGCTCAACCGGGCCGTCGCATACATGGTAGCACAATGCTTGGGGGCAATTTTTGGAGTTGGGTTTGTGAAAGCGTTTATGAAGCACGACTACAATGCAATTGGTGGTGGTGCCAACTCTGTTGCTCCTGGGTATGGCAAAGGCACTGCACTTGGTGCCGAGATTATCGGCACTTCCGTGCTCGTCCTCACTGTCTTCTCAGCCACTGACCCCAAGAGGAGCGCACGTGACTCTCACGTGCCAGTAAGTTTAGCCCTAACCTTTTTTTGTTTCCATTTCTTGCTATTTTTGTGAGATTTTTGATGGGTTGATTTGGGTTTTTCGATATATATTGTGGGGGGTTAGGTTTTGGCTCCTTTGCCTATTGGGTTTGCTGTGTTTATGGTTCATTTGGCCACTATTCCTATTACTGGGACTGGAATTAACCCGGCTAGGAGCTTTGGTGCTGCTGTTATCTACAACAATGAGAAAGTCTGGGATGACCAAGTAAGTTCACCCTCTCTCTTCTCTTTCAGTTTTTCGGTTCCACGGTCAGGAGTGTCCGGGCCAGCTTACACGTACTTTAACTAATTTCCTCCTTGGTCCGGTCATAGGCAGGTCATCCACGCCGGCAAGCACAAAACTAGGAAATGATTCTGCCTTGGACTAACTCAAAAAAAAAAATTAGTGCGCAAAACAGTGTATATAATATGCATATGGGCAGACCTGAAAAAAACGCTCCCGTAAAAACCCTTGGCCTTGGACATCAACAATTTTTTTTTTTTTTGCCATTCTATTATAATTTAAACCTAAAAGAGTAAGATCATTAAAACTAACATTTTAAAATTTAAGGACATCAGCTAGTGTTCTGCCTCAACTAAATCAGTAAAAATTTAACCACACCGGTCAATATTCTGCACTTAACAATATAAAAGCAAATCTAAGAGAATAATTATGTTCACCCTCCTCTAAATTAAGATGGTGAACTTTACCCTCTCCGGGATTGTTAAAAATTGTGAGGGTTCTACCACAAACTAACTCCATTATTACCAATAAGACCTTATACAATTTTCACAAAGACAGTAATGTTCACCCTCTTTTATTATTATCCAAATCTAAAGACACCAGCTAATAAAATGGGTTGGTGTGGGAGGGGTTGGGCTCTCGTTCACCCTCTTTTATTATTATCCAAATCTAAAGACACCAGCTAATAAAATGGGTTGGTGTGGGAGGGGTTGGGCTCTCCGTTCCGGAAATCTTCTTAAAAAATAAGTACTTATTTCTTTCACTTCTCATTCAAAAATAATCCACCCTTCTTATTTTTTCCAAACAAAAACTTTCTTTCACATTTTCAAACTCAAAAATAATGTAAATGAAAAAAAAAAAATTAATTTTTTTTTCACCGTATTAAAGATCTCAATGAGATCTATCAAACAAGATCAATTGTGATAGGAAAATTATTTGCGTAAACACATGATTTTTGAGCTTGAAGTTGCCTTTACAAAAAGAAGACTGTTTTTACCAATATGAGGGCCGGCGGAGGGAAATCGGTCCGGCGGCCGCGCCGGGCCGTCTCCGGCCACCGGACGGCCGATCCGAGCCGTCCAAAAATTCTATAAAAAAAAACCAAGAGGGCCAACGCGGAAATCAACGGCATCCGAGGTGTGTAGGGTGCTTGATCCGAGCACCCCTTTTCCGTTAACATATGAAACTTCATATGTACACGGAAAAAGGGTGCTCGGATCAAGCACCCTACACACCTCGGATGCCGTTGATTCCCGCGCTGGCCCCCTTGATTTTTTTTTTTAGAATTTTTTGACGGCTCGGATCGGCCGTCCGGTGGCCGGAGACGGCCCGGCGCGGCCGCCGGTCCGATTTCCCTCCGCCGGCCCTCATGGAACCTATATAAATTCTTCCAAGCCTTCTTATTTTTCAGGAACTCCCCTTCTTATTGGACAAAAAAGAAGAGCTTATTCCGTTTCTGAAACGGAGCCTAAAATTATTTGAGCTAAACTTTTTCATTTATTTTTTTATTTTTTTTGGAAGGGACCTGGGCTATTGCCCACCTTAGTCCATGAGTGGTTCCGCCCTTGCACGCCGGTACCAAGGGATTCGCAAAATAATTTTTTCCTTTCTCTCCTCTCTTTCTCTCTCCGTATATGCATATATATATATATATATACATAATTTTATGATGTTATGTATTGACGTGTTTTTTGGTTTTGGGCAGTGGATTTTCTGGGTTGGGCCATTTGTGGGGGCTTTGGCAGCAGCGGCATACCACCAGTATATTCTGAGAGCTTTGGGATCTTCCCACAGCAACCCAACCAACTAGAGCTCCGATCCAATTCTTCTTCTTCTTCTTTTTTTGTTATCTGTTAGAGTTTGTTTCACATCAGTTAATTATATATCTCCTTCAAAATTAGTATATGAATCTGGACGGCCTCTCCATTATTTGTCAATTGGTTTGGAGTTGGATGCTTTAACATGGTATCAGAGCTATGGTTTCGGAGAATTTATTCTTCTTTGTTTGTGCCATAAGTGCACCGTTATTTGTTATGATCCAAGTGTTATGGATCCTTTGTTTACCTCTCCATGTGCGAGTCGGGGGTCGCACGTGCGGGGGAGTATTGGAGTTTGTCCCACATCAGTTAATTAACTCCTCCAGAACTAGTATATGAGTCTGGACTCTCCACTATTATTGTCAATTGATTTGGAGATGGATGCTTTAACATTTTCGATCGTGTAAGATGATCTTCTGGTGTTAGCTTAATCTGGTCGTGTATCTATTGGTGTCAAACAGTGATGGTGTTTATTGACGTCTCTGAGCAATGGACATTTGAATCTCTCTCTCTCTCTCGGAAAATGATTGAGATGTGTTTGTAGTCATCCGATATTGCGAGTCTTGCGACTCATACACCAAGTCACATAATTTGCGTGCATAAGCAGGTGAGAGAGCGCAAGCGTGAAAGAGTATTTGAAATACATTCTAATCTACTCAAATTTGCGAGAGCGAGAATTGAGAGCACGAGCACAATGCAAAGAATGAGAGTGAGACTAAGGTCCTATATGCATCTTGTGGGGACTATGTGCAACGGAATCATCGGACAACTTGGAAAATAGTTGTGTCTAAATTTGTGTCCAAGTATCTATGTATTAGAATTGGTCAATTTAATTATTTCATTTAGGACCGTGTCTGAACAAATATTTAAAGCGAGTTCACGCTATATTTTTTGACAAAAATTTACTTTTTGTAATTTTGTTTAGTTTTTGTCGTAATTTTTGGAATTGATCTTTCGTCTCGACAAGAGGAATTAAAAAGTTATGAAAACGTGGACCGAAGTTGAAAAGAGTCCATGTAAGATGACACTGTTGACAAAAAAAAATACCAGTTTTGTATTTTTCGTTTTTAATGAATTTTTTTATAATATAATTTTTTACTTTTGAGACTTCTCTCGTTGAGACGGATAATTGAACTTAAAAAAATTTGAATTCAACAAAAATTCAGGAAAACGAATAATATATCGAAACAAAAAATACGCAAACTTCGTTCCCCCCCCTCCCTGTCGAGCAACCAGGCTTTCCCCCTCTTTCTCCTAATCCCAGCCGATCGGCTCCCTCCTCCAGTCCCCCCTTCTCCAGTCCGGTCGGCTGTTCCCCCGTTCTGATCCGCCCTCCCTTTTTTCGGCTTTTCCCTCTCCATTCAATCGGGACTCTCTTTGTTCTTCTCTCTTTCATTTTTCCTCTCCGATCGGGTCCGGGTTTCCCACTTCGTTCTCCCCCCCCCCCGTCTGGTCCGATCAGCTTTCTCGGTTCCGGCTTGTGCATGCATGTCCTGTGTTTTCTTTTGGGGTTTGTTTTTTGGTATGTTTGCTGCAGGTTTTGTGGTGCTGATCATGTGGCTTGCTCGTCGCGGAGGTCCTTTTCACCGGTTTCACGGTTCTGTTAGAGATCGATCGATGCACATAGCTTTGTTTCAGCCTATTGGTTTTGTGATTAGCTGTGGTGGGTTCGGGCCGGAGTGTTGGTATTTTGTTTGTTCTTAAGTATTTTACGTTCAACCACGGTTATCAGTGCGAAAACGTGGGTAGCCAAGACCCTGTTCGGTTTGGATTTTTAGGTAGGTTTTTAAGAATAATGAAAAGAAAGAGAGAATTTATTGGGGACAGTGTGTAGGGATTTTGAGACTCTCAAACAAACAAGCCATGTATTTGTTTATGTTATGTTTCTGTGTTGCCGCACACATAATTTTCACACTACCCACATTGTGTTGTGGTCCTGAGGCCTTTTGTGGTCTTTACTCATCGTCGGCATCCCTAGGCTTTGTTAGTCTTTATCTTTGGGCGATAGCATAGTTCGTTGTGTATTTGGTGTTTTGTGGGTCAATATTCTGTGATGTATTCCTTAGGATCTTGTTTGGCCTTCGCTCGTCGCTGACATGTCTTAATTATTGTAACGGCGATAAAAAACATTTGTATTTTTCTTACTATCAATGAAGTTCATTGATCTTCCAATAAAAAAACGCAAAAATATAAGCGTGAAGTCACCCCGAGTCAAATTAACACACTAAGTCTGCCATTACCGCACATTTGACCACACCCCGTGTGGGGCCCACCCCGGGTCCCACAAAATACAAAAAAAATACCCCAAAATTTTTTTAAAAAAATTATGGGGCCCTGTAAAAAATCAACTTGAACAAATATCGGTAGGTATGTTTTTTGAATTGTAGAGATAAAACTGCTCAACTGAATTTGTAGGTCCCAACTCAATGGAGATGTCCAGCATGTGCGGAGCCCACAGGTGTTGTAAGTATTTTTTAAAATGTGTTTGTTGTTCTAGCAAAATTGTTGTTTTGCTCAAGTATTGACAATATTCCATTGTAGAATGCTTATTAAACTAGGTCTAAATGCAGCACTCAATCTTTAAGCCAAAACCCCACTAATTATAGACAACAAAACAACATTTCTAGTGTGGATCAGAATCTGATTAGGGTTAGAAATGCAAAAGGTGATCAACATTAGAATAGGCAACTGTGATGGACCGAGTAAAATATTAAGGCTCTGTTTGGAACTTGGGGATGGAAGGGGAGAGGAAGAGAAAATAACTTTTCCTCTCATTTTCTTCGTAATTTTTTCCTTTTTTTTTCCACTTCCATCCCCAAGTTCCAAACAGAGACTAAAGGTCTCCGCGTTAACCGCCGATGCTTTCTCGACTCCAAACAATATGGGATGGCTTAATCTCCTCCCTTTCGCTTGGGCATAAATAGAAAGTTTAGAAAAACATCCCACACCCCAAAACCAGGCCAATATTCAGACCCTTAACTAGAAAATGGGCTCTAAGGCGGCAGCGAGTGCCCCAATCTTCATATCCAAGCTGCTCCGCCACCAGGCCCGCCACCAACGCCACCCCCTTCCCATCCAACTTGTGTTTGCCCGTCAAACATTCTGCACTGGTCCCCCGCCGCGCAAATCCACCAAACACGATGACTCTGGTATGTCTACCTCAATCTCGTCCGACTAAGGCCTCATTCTTCTAGACTTGATTATTTTCTTCGTTTCGTGTGTTTTGTTTGTCTTTTCTGGATTTTTGTTAGATTCAAGTGTTTTTTTTTGGATTGATCATGTGTCTCGACGAGAAGAGTCTAAAAAGTACAAAATTATGACCAAAAGCCAAAAAAATTAAGACGAAAAAAGTATCAAACAGCTATCTTATTTGTGCAGTCTTATTTGAATTTTTTCAACATCGATTCATATTTTTATACTTTTCCGAACGATTAACCCAAAAATTATGACGAAAAGCTAAACAAAAAGTTACGAAAAATAAAAAATACCGAAATAAGTTTCAAACTTATAAGTTTACAAGAACGCAACCTTACTTTCTTGCACAAACTTTTTTAGGACACATTGATGACCGAAAGATGAGACACAGGGTGGTGGTCGAGACCATGGCACCTACCAAACATTGATAAAATCTCACTAGATAGATGCACATTTTCTTTAGGAATGTATAAAATAGTATAATTATATCGTTTTGACGCCTTAAAAGTGAAATAATTTTACAGCAGCCAATTCAATTTCGATGATTTTTCTATACTCCCTGCAAATTAAATATTCCAGAAGTAGTTTTGTCTTTGAAAAATGGTTGGGTTCGGTAAGCAGGAAGTAAATGTGAAAATGGTATCAAAATGTAGGGTTGGTATCAAATTTTCAAAGATCTTCAACAACATATCTCTATAATTTGAAGGTGAGAAATGCAAATCTTTTATGACAAAAATTTAAGGAGAGAACGAACTTGTACAATTTGATGGGTACGTTACGGTCTATCACTACTTGCGTTACAAACAACCGTTGTATTGAAGATTTTTTCGCTAATACAGGCCCGAACCCATTTTTGAGGAGCGGAGAGGTAGGGTCCTGCAGGGTCGATAAGGCGGAGAACGAATGCTATATGAGAGTGGATGTGCCAGGCGTTGCCGAGGCAGATATGAAAGTGTGGACGGAGTCCGGCTTCATTTACTTCCATGCTCAAGGCTCGGAGCTACCCGAATACAATTATCAAGGTCGGGTTTTCGGAGGGTCCATCAGTTTCGACAAAGACCGGTTTGATTCGGATGGAGTTAGGGCAGAGGTTAAGGATGGAGTTCTATGGTTGTTGGTCCCAAGGGTGAAGAATTAGATGTTTGGTTTGGGTAATTTCTTTCATTAGGTATATATAAACAAATTATGTTGCAAACACATACATACAACATTGTGGATGTATAAAAATGTTTATATATATGTACTATGAGAAAAACTTTTTAACGGGGCCTTCCGTAAATAAAGTTTACGGAGGCCAATCTCGGCCGTCCAAAAGTGTTTTGGACGATCCAGATTAAAGACAAACTATTAACGGTAAGAAATATTTATTATCGGTAATAGTTTAAAAACGTATCTCAACTGTTGATTGCCGAAACGGACAAATGAGATTGCGCGAAGCCGTAAGTAAGTTTCTCTCATGTACTATTTGTATGTAAGGGTCATCATCGGGCCGGCCCAGCCCGCCAAGTCACTGCCCAAGCCCGCCCACGGGCCGGGCCGACCGGGCCTTTTCTTTTTCGGGCCGGGCGGGCCGGGCTACCTACCATAAATTGAAGCCCAGGCCCGGCCCACGGGCTACCCAATTAACGGGCCGGCCAATGGGCGGACTTAAATTTCCTTGGGCCGAAACTAAATCAAGAGGAAAAAAAGAGGATTTTGTGAGATTTTGGGCTAATGGGCGGGCTATTTGGCGGGTACCACGGGCGGGCTCACGGGCCGGGCCGAGTAAAATTCATAGGCCTGAGCCCGCCCATTACAAACTACGGGCCGGGTAAAAGCCCGATGGGCCGGGCAAGCTTCGAACGGGCCGCGGGCCTTCGGGCTAAATGATGACCCTTATTTGTATGGCTTTGCTGATGCAGAGATGGAAATAGTTTGCTTGCTTGTGGGGTACTGGAAACTTTTAGCCATGAGTTGTATCGATAATATGTTAAAGTACTGCATTCATTCATGCGTGAGGTCTGAGAGTGTGTACGTAAAATACAAGGGTGCTATATGAGTATTGTGGGCTCACCCTAGGCAGTGTTGGTTCAAAGATATTTGGAGCCCGAAGCGGAAGTTCTAATAGGGCACTATTAATCTTCGCATTTTCAAACTAAATTTTGCAAAATATTGAGGAAAAATTAAGGGGTGGAGATTGGAACCCAACTCCTATAACATCCTAAGCTGCCACACAACTAAAAAGATGTTACTCAAAGGCAACTGAAACTCTTTATTATTTAAAACTATAAACTGTATTTTTTTAGACCCTCTTCGTGACAAAAAATTGGGGGCCGGAAGCTCTTACCGTAGGGGCTCACCTATGAGATTCCAAACACAAGTCTCATAGGGTTAGTCGACTATATACAAACAAAAATCAAATTGATCGATGTAGAAACCCATTTGGGACCCCCTAGGTTAGTCCTTGTCTCATAGGGTTAGTCGACTATATACAAACAAAAATCAAATTGATCGATGTGGAACCCCATTTGGGACCCCCTAGGTTAGTCCTAGTCTCATAGGGTTAGTCGACTATATACAAACAAAAATCAAATTGATCGATGTGGAAACCCATTTGGGACCCCCTAGGTTAGTCCTAGTCTCATAGGATTAGTCGACTATATACAAACAAAAATCAAATTGATCGATGTGGAACCCTATTTGGGACCCCCCAAGATGCTACCCTCGATGATGAAAATAACCTCGAAAGGGCAATTGGATCGAATGTGAACCCCTTTCGAACTCGAAGGAAACGAATGCACTTAAGTCTTAGTGTTCGAGTCGAGTCTAGGCTGGAAAACCAGAATATTCGCCAGAAAGCGACGTACGCTAGATGGTTATAACGCGCGCCGCAATGAATATTAGTCACGCGCTAGTTTAGCACCTTTTCGAGATTGTACGCCTGAAATGACAAGGCCAGTCTTGTAAAGACAGTCATGCACACTACAACTGAGTCGGCGCGTGCCACTACAAAGTGGCGCGCGCCATTTTTGTGCTCCAGTGACGGAGCCTGTTTTCTATAAAAGGAGGGCTTTGTCCAGTGTTTTGGAGGTTGGCAGAAAAGTTGGCTGATAAGTTCCTGCAAAACAGAACCAGTCACAGAGAAACGTCAAAAACACACCCTAGCGAAGGGTGTCAGTAAGGTTAGGAGAGAGCAAGAGAGAGTCCTCTTTACTAGAAAGCAACTTGAAACCCTAGAATTCTTGATAGCAAAAAATATAAAGACAAAAGGCATAACCTAACTCTTGTTTGGAAGTAAAATTCAAATCCCCGTGAACGCATTGGATCAAATCGAGTACCGTTAGCGATGCAAATTTATGGAAATTCGGAGTCCTCAAGTACAGGAATGAACTACACACCGATAAGGTTTAAATGCAAAACCGACCATAATACGAAAAAGAAAACGAGTGGAAATGAAATTTTAGAGCTCAAACAGCCTTTAAACAAGTTTCAATTCTATGGGCAAATGGAAACCCCCACCACTTTCCAGTGACAAAACTAGATGTGTGGCAGTATTAGGTTTACAACTTAACATACAGAATCAAATCAGAAAGAGTACTCATCCCAGCAAATACAGCATCCCTCCGATAATGTTTGAAGGATGAGAGAGTGATATTTTAACCAAACTCCACCATTTTGTATATAATCAGAAGCTACAGAAGTACCTGCAAGAAAGGCTTACAACAAATCAGAATAAAACCAACAGGACGCGAACAGATTGTGATGCTAATAAGTGCTACAATTGAAGGCATCAAGATCTTATCACTCGAGGAAAATAAACGAACTTCATTTAATTATGTCTCCTGGGTTCAGAATTTTAACACACTTCAATCTTCGCATCTAAACAATAGAGTTAAACTTCAATTTTTTCTCGGATCACAAAGATTGGCAGGAAGAGAGCTTAGGAATGAAAGGAAACAACGGGGGAGAATCAATTCAAGTACCTGCTCTGAAAATTATGAACATAGGCAAATAATCTATTTACCACCATTGAAGCACAACCATATGAGTAGTAGTTGACGCCAAGAATACAAGATGGAAGAGAAATAAATACGATTATGGATGCTAAAAAAAAAAAAAAAAAACCAAACACAAGTCGGTCAACATGAGCAACAAATACATGAAATGGAATTTTCACAAAATATGCACATCTCTCTCCCATCCAATTACATTTCTAGAATTGCAGACAAAACAAAGGCACATGACACATTTTGAAAGATGACTAATAAGCTTAAAATGGACAAGTTAAAGATATGGCACTGAATCTTCAAGTACCTTAGTCAGGCAATGCAGTTCCTCTCTCGAGATTATTCTTGATCTCCAATGTGTATTTACCAAAGGCTCGCTCAATCTTCTTATTGAAATGCTCATTACGGTCATTGATCGAGTCAATATCTTTCTCATCACGGAACCTCCTCCTCCGGCTGAATGAGTCGCGCTTCTCATCTCTTGCCTTGAGCTCCTTCACCATCTTTTCTATCTTGTCATCTGAAGTTTTCGGGGCCTGTCAAATAGGTGTAAACAATGAGTTTTACTCAAGTTTCCTTGTATTGAGCCCGAGTTGGCCCAAAAGACTTCCACAGTTAATTGGTTACCTTTCCATATTGAAGGCTTGAAGCTTCTCTGTAGAATTCTGGATCAGCTTCTTTCATTCTATTGTACTCTTCAATGTCAATCTCAACGTTCTTTGTCCTTTTCTTGTAAGCATCGTACAATGTTTTCTGATTAAAAACTGTTCAAGCAAGAGGGTAAAATGTCAATTTCACTATCACACCATATTTATTTCTTTCCTCCCCAGAGCATTATTCCGAAGTATGCAACAACAAGGAGGAAAACATGATATGATCACACACAAACAAGTAAGAAATCGAGGAAGAAGGTGGGAAACGTTAATAAAACTTCTCTTTATGGTGGAGAGAAGAAAAATTGTTCTCGAATCTCAACAAAGCTTTTTCCAGCATTACAAGAGCAAAATGCAGATTGCGGGAAATATCTAAAATCACACATGTTCTTGGAAAGATATTTCCAACATGACACTTATCTTACAAGAGACACAGTTAACAATAGCACTAGCACAAGTAGATTAGTAAATCAAAGCTTGCGAAGTTCAGGGTAGAAGACTATTCTGTTCAGATGCAAATAAACATCGAAGGAAAGGAATTATGTATGCCTCACAAAGTGAAACGTATTCAGATACACAAACAAGAAGAAAAACCATACCATCCCAGCCATATGGAGCAGGCTCTTTTTCCCATTTCTTGTACTTAGCCTCTGCCATCTCTTCTGTGTCTAACATATATGCTTTAGTCATATCCAAACCATTAGCATCCAAAAGCTTGCCAATTTTTTTCTTCCTCTCCTCAATCCACTTCTCTTTAGAGACACCCCTAGACTCTGTTGGACCTTCCATCCTTTTCTTCTCTGCCACCATGGCCATTTGATTGGCTTTTCTTGCCTCATTCTGCATAAGTGTAGACCCCACAATGGGATAGAAACATGGTAAGTAACAAAGCATAAAAATAACCTGACAACTGAAATAGAAGTCAACATGATGTTCATAAAAAATAGAATTTGCCATCAAAATCGGGAAACAGAGAGACAATTATGTATCAACTATGACTGATCATTACCACTTTTAGCCTCAACTCAAACAATTTTTTCTGTCTCCCGGAGAGTTTAGAGAAATCAACTTCCGCATTCTTTTCAACAAGATTGTCACTGTCCCCATTCGGATGATCTTCAAGATCATCTATTTCATCATGCAGATCTTCAGCCTGATCAGAAAATGTAGCTCGACTTACTTCTGAAAAAGTGTAGACAATATAATTAGGAAAGTTAAGAGATAAACAGCCAAGGCGTATAAGCATTGATTGAGTTAAAAATCCTAGAATGACTTTATTTCAAAATACAGTTAACTCTTGTCTTTACTCTCAGTTTAACACCTAGAAACTAAAGATCTCAGGCTTTCTGGATTGTGTTAAGAAGGGGAACATAGTTGCAAAGAGTATGGACTGAGTCATTCATCTCCATACTGAATGAGATTCAATATCATTGTGAACAAATAAATGACAGAATAAGAAAACAATGAAGGAAAAAAACTATCAGATAAGAGTTATCCATCGTTAAATTTATGAATGTAAGAATGTTTTCAGGAATCTGTCAAACAAAGGGACCACAAAAAATAACTTGCCTTGTTCTTTTGCATCATTCCGCGCCTTTGCTTCAGCAATTACTTTAAAGCAATAATCATTACATTCATGATAAAGGTTTGATGCATTTCTGCAATTTGGATGCGCTCTTCCTTCTTCAGTCATTATATGCTCTATACTGCTTGGATTGCCTGAAGAAAGTAACCAATATGTGAACATTTGTTTGGATTTGATTACACCTTCCCCAGCCAGGTTTGCTCCCAGCCTCCCACTAGTTGATTAGTATTTTAGCATATAAGTGGAGAAATTCATGAGAACGTACAAGTAAATATATATTCACACAGAATAAGTTGAAGTTGAAAAGTAGCGCCCTTCAAAATTATGTACATAGTAACAAAATCGTTCAACAAGTTACTAAAAAAAGCCATAAGGTACATCAATACCTAGTTATTTGTTTCATAGCATTTAAGTTCTCTAGCTAAAGTAAAAATGCAATCCCTCCTTAAGTAACTAATGAAAATTGTAATCCAACAAATGAAGATCGAATGCTCCCAATATAACTCATGAATTTATAATGCTACATTATCACGCAGGGAAATTATGGGATCCCAACCCAAATCATGATTCCAGAAACCCTTTTGATGTGGTCTAGCAATGCACATTCTTTACTTCAACTGAAAAAATTAAGTGCAACAGTTTTGAGCAGCCTCAAGTATAATTTTGCAAGGTAATGAGGTAGATAGTTTGTTTAATGTAGTTGAACAATCTAATCATCTAATCAGAACCATATTTTCCTAGGCTGAAATATAACAATAAACTATGGTTTGGCTACGTACTCATGTTCTTAGATATGTTCATAGCTTTGGCTTGCGTCATAACAAAGACTAAGAGTAAAAAGATATTCCTATAAGAAAAAAGATGCACAAGATCCATAAAACACAGAATGGCAAGACTCTATCTGCTGGAACTCAACTCCGAACAGTAAGCAAGATTCTGCTTCAGTATATCGAAAGCCAGAAATCACCACAAACCAAAACTAATCTTTCTCAAATCACGGAGAGAGAGAGAGAGAGAGAGAGAGAGAGGACAATAAAACAGAGAATCTGATAGAAAAATAAAATAATCAATATGAAGTCAAAATCGTATCTGCATACATTGCACCCGCACAGAGACACAGACATGCGCGCATGCGCGCACACACACTCAGAGTGAGAGAGGGAGAGAGAGCAGTTGTCATCCGATTGAACTGATTCCAAAATCAGAACTTTCTAAGAGTAACAATTAAATGGTGCAGGGACTACGATTTCCATAAGACAAAGAAGGGGAATAAGAAAGTCCAGTTCACCTTTATACCATGCTTGTCAAACCTGCCTCCGGATTCAATCCAACTGTCTCAAGGCGACCTTTCGACAGTCCAAATCAATATGACAATATCATTCTCCATTTTGCATTTTTCCCCCAGTCATAAGAGTAATCTCCCTTAGACCAATGCAATGGAGAGGTTCATTACACAACCAAGATATTATCATCTCAAATGACAAGGCCAATAATCTAGCTTTAGTCTCAAGTTTCTAAAATAGGCATGAAAGTTTATGCTGCATAATTTTATTAAAAACTAAGAACTCAAATGACAAGTAAATCAATAATCAAGTTTCTAAACCAGGCATACAAGTTAATACTGCATATTTTGATTAAGGTTTGCAAACATAAGCACAAAAAGTTAATAAAGTGTCACATATACGTATACAATTGAACCTGACGAGCTTTCATCTTTCGAATGTTTTGGCCAAGAGTCAATGGCATCAGCGGGTGCACTTAGGTGCTAGGACTAAGGAGCTCTGTTCTAAAAATCGGGCTATGTGGCTGACTAGTCGGCGCCTATATAAAAATCGGCTTAGGTGCCGACTAGCGCCCTCTTCCGCCTGACCTATCAACTTTTACAACACTAGTAAGGAGGTCAGAAGATTAACTCCACTAAGGTGCTAATCTAACTATTCTAATAATACTAATAACTTTCGCCGAGCAAAAAAAAAAACTTTCAAATATTTTGCATTCAAGGACCGTTGGCAATCCTGAAAAAAAAAAAACGAAGAAGGTCTGAGTCACTTTCCAACGAAGTATTTTCTGTGACTCGAATAGACAATTATGATATTCGAATACCCTAACCAGAAAAAACCCTCGTATCCACAAACTAAGTAAACAAAAAAACACGTAAGGCCGCTTATAAAACATTCAAGGATCGTTGGGAATCCCGGAAAGAAAAAAGGGTCCGAGTAACTCTCCTACGAAGTATTTTCCGTGACTTGAAAAGACAATGATGATAATAGAATACCCTAACCAGAAAAAAGCCCTAGTATCCACAAACTAAGTAAACAAAAAAACACGTAAGGCCGCTTACGAATCAACCACAACACACCAAAGGCCCCAACTTCCCCTAGCAATCCAGATACATCAAAGCCCTAGTTTATTCAAGAAAGAAGGTATAAGAAGCCGTAATTAAGCAATCAAAGATAGAAAAATATTCAACATAGCTCCTAGTTCATGATCAAAAGCCCTAATTTGAAGCTGCGATGTTCAATATAGGATCCAATCAGAAGCCCTAATTTCACAGAGAGAGAGAGAGGAACCTTGGTGGTGCGGTGCGGTGGTGAATAGTGGATGGTGGACACTGCAGTGCGGTGGTTGTCGACGTTCGCGGAGAGGGGGAGAGAGTTTGCCGACTTGCGTGTATATCCCGTAGGACGCTTTTTCGTTTTGAAGAGGGTACGCCGCAGGGCAGGACTTCGGACAACCTTTCAAATTGTTGTTTCTCTCCTCTCTCTCTCTCTCTCTCTCTCTCTCTCTCTCTCTCTCTCTCTCTCTCTCTATGGTTCGGTTTGGTTTATAATTTTGAAGAAGAGATTGAAATCGGTTTCTTCGTCTCGTTTTGTAAACATGCGGAGCTTAGCTTGAGTCTGCTCGCAGGCCCCGACTCTCACCGAGTATATATATATATATATATATATACACACACACTCCGGATCCCTTCAGGGATCCCGGAAATTGGTTTGGTGCGGGATGTGATTGTCAGCCGTTGGATTAAATCCAACGGCCAAGAAAAGAGAAGGCATTAAACTCGCGAGTAACACTAAATCATTTCCAAGGAACACTAAATCAAAGGCATTTTAGCAGAGAAAGTGCTATCATATATACTAGGAACACTAAATCAACAATCTAAGCATTTGAGCAATAAAAGTTATAAGCTAACATTTAGTGCTTGTTTGATATGAAAATGGGCATTTGAGTTTGAGTATAAGTGAATGACCAATTCATCAGGTTATGTCGTTTTGTTATTCCAATTATAAAAAATTGTTCAATAGAATCCATACAGATAACGTGGACTGCCACTTTGCTCGTGGGGTTGGGCCAGTTTCTTTACATGGTAGGGGGTTTAAACTGACTAGTTGTTCGTGTTCCTCATTTATTTGGCTGAAATGTTTATTTTCCTGAAGCTTTTAGCTTTGAGTTAACAAGTGCTTTTGGCTTAGGTGGAGAGTCTGGTGGAGACAGAAAAATGGATGACTTGAAGCTCCTTTTTAGAGCATATGTTACTGATGCATTATCAAATGGTTCCATGGATGGAAAAAAGGTGCATAAGCTTCTGTTTCCATTGTACCGGAGTCTAACAAAATAACATATGTCTGATATCATTTTCTTCTGATAGTTTAATTTTGCTAGTTTGCATACTTGATTCTACAGTACTTAATCATTGCCAGAGAAGTTCGAGTTACTTTTGAAGAAATTTAGATAGCATTGACCTGTAAGAAATTCAAATGGCCTTAGAACCAGCAAAATAAGCTGGGTGATGAGACACCAAATTTTGAGGGTAACTTTTCATAGGGCGATGTTGTTTACTTAAATTCATGGTCAACCTAACAGATTTTTGTCTTGTTGACTGGTGCTTCGTTGGTGAACCACATGAGAAGAAGGTCAAGAAGAAAGCTTAAAGAGCAGTCAATTTCCTAGCAATAAACCAGAATTTCTGAACCAGAGAGAGAGACCCAATGTCACAAACCCAAACCCAAACCCTAATTTCTGAACCAAACCAAAGATTACAAAATAAACACAGATTCGAAGATGGAAAGGGGTTTCAGAGACAGAGAGAGAGAGATACAGAGATACCTTGGTGGATGCAGAAGATTTCTGGTTCGCGTTCTTCGCGTTTGTTATCTGGTTCGCGTTCTTCGTTTTCCCTTCTCTGGTTCGCCCCCTCTCTCTCTCTCTCTGGTCTGTCCGAACTGTGAAGCCGTGAAATGAAACCAGGGGGGAAGTGTGAATGTGAGGGGGAAAGTGTAATTACTCGCGAGTTTAATGCCTTCTCTTTTCCTGACCGTTGGATTAAATCCAACGGCTGACAATCACATCCCCCACCAAACCAATTTCCGGGATCCCTATATATATATAATAGTATAAGGGGTGTTTTCGGTAGTGAAAAATTTGTAAATTTTTATTTGTGGTTGAAAAGTTGTTAGGTGTTTTCCGATAGTGAATAAGTTGTTAAGAAATGTCAGGTTGTTTCCGGTAGTGAATAATTGATGGGTTTGTGAGTGAATTATTGTAGAAAAAAAAAGTTTTTGTTAACAAATTTTTTATTAGTATAAACGAGATAGTAAAATACTGAAATTTTTTTGTTAGTAGAACGAAATGGTAAAATTCATTTAAGTTTTTTGTGGTTTTTATTAGTGATACCCCCTAAGGCCATCCACAGTGGTATAATCAAAAATGGATAATCAAAAGTTGACACATCAGCTTTTGATTATTCATTTAAGAGGTAGCTAAGCTTAACAATGTTGAGGTCCACAATAGTCACTCCAAGTCCATAACCAAAATAAGGGATCCACTATAATCTCTCTCTCTCTCCATTCACTTCCCTCCATTATGATTTTTTTTTTGGGCAAAAACATATCAATTCCCTCCCGTAATTTTGAGGGAAAAAAGAATAAAATAGAAATGAGAAAAAAGAGTGAAATACCTTAATCCGGCGACGATTGATTGAATTGTAGATGATCGAGAGATATGAGTTTCACTTTTAGAGGGAAAGAAAGAGAAACTATTTGTGGGGGAAGTGAAAAAGATATAGAGGCGAAGAAGAAAAAAAGAAAATACTAGTTGAAACATGCGCGTATACAAATTTTAGAACCAGTTAACTTATGCTGTGTGGGATCCACAAATTTTGATTATTGAAAAAGGTTGCTAGTTTTGGTTATTCAAAGCCCAAAATTTGATTATTTCTAAGGATGTTGCTAAGTTTGATTATACCATTGTGAGCCATCTTTTGCACAAACGTTGTTAACTTTAAAAACAATTGACTTTTGATTATACCACTGTGGATGGCCTAAAGTTAAGGATTCTTAGAGCATCTCTAATCTTGACCCATTTTACGACCCAATTTTTAAATTTTAGGTAAAAACTACCAAAATCTCTCTTCAATCTTGGACCCAAATCCTTTCCCATTTTGGATTTTACTAATTTCTTTGCCCAAATCTAAGACAACTCAAGCCTTGACCCATTTTCTCTCCATTTTCAACGGCTCTTTTCTCTGGAGCAATGGCTCTTTCTCTGGTAACGAAAGGGATAGACCTTCACCGGAGCAACCCAACCTCTAGATCTATTGTCGGATACTCGCCGGAGTGCCAGAGCTTCGTCGGAGCAATGAACACCAGTGGCGGAGCCACTTGAGGACGAGCGGGAGCACGCGCCCCCACTGAACTGAATACTCTTTTCTTCTTTTTTTTTTTTCCAGATTTTGTATTTTTTCCTGTAATTGGCTTCTTAAATTGTTCTTTGTTTAATCACACTTTAATACATTTTGTGTATATTTCATTCTCAACTTTTTGTTTCCAATATTACAACAATTCCACTACACTTGCGAAGTAAGATGTTTAATGAATAAAAAGAGTCACCACTCACCATTTGAAACTCCTCAATACATAATGTCCAAATTTGTAAGTGGCTAAACCATGGGTTATATGCATTATACTTCATTAATTATTCACAATTTTGAAAGTAATCTTGTCTTTGTCGATAGAACTCACAACGCGTGACGAAATTAGAGGTTTAAGCATAAATTGAAAAGAAAAGCACATTTTTTCTGATTGGATCAAGATTGCTGAATATTAACATTTTAGTTATTGTGTATCTAAGTGCTATTAGACTTGGTCCATTGAGACAAATTCAAACAATTGATTTGTTTTGATAGTTTATGAAATTACTACCTTCCTTAGTAAATGTGTTAGCTTTTTTTTAAAATTATTTTTAGCACAAGCATTCATTTATTATTTTGGTGTTGCTAATTATGATTTTTTTTTTGTTGAAATGTGTTTAAAAAGTGCCCCCACTATCGTTAATTCCTGGCTACGCCACTGATGAAAACCCTTTAGTTATGTCGCCGGAGGTTCGCCGGAGCCACCAAACCCTGTGAATCTATCATCGAAGCTTCATCGGAACAAACCAAACCTTTCCGAACTGCCATCGAAAGTTTGCCGGAGCTGCTTAGCTTCGCTGGAGTTCGCTGGACTGATCCTCTCCTCTCTCTTATTTACCTATATGCCATTGGATATGTTTAAAAATAATCAATTTGGGTCAAAATTGGGTTTTGCCATTGGAAATGCTCCTACCCAAAATGGGTTTTTCCTCTAAATTTGAGGAAAGGAAAGGGTAAGGGCGGGAGATGCTCTTATGTTTTCGTATTTTGGACGTGTTCCACTTATTAAAATCAGTGAGAATTTTTTAAATCAGTACTTATTTTATCAAATAGTAATTACTTAAAAATTACTCCTAAAAACCTCAGCGGAATACATTTTTCCAGCCAACCAAGGGAGCACACGTACACCAGTATACTACCGGCCCAAATCAACGCACCCGTTGCCGATCTTCCTCCGCCGGTCACCGATCTTCCTCCTCCCTGTCTGCACGGGTAATCTCTCTCTCTCTCTCTCGAACGCATTAGCTTCAGAGGTTTCGGTACTTATAGTTTCTGGTTTGTTTGTTTGGTTGTTTGCAAATCTAGTTGCTGGACCTGTTGTGGGAATTCACCAAGTATTCCACTATCAGGCTGCATTAGTTCCCTTCCCCTGAGTACGTTTCGAATAATCCAAATAGAGGAACTCACCAAATGTGGGAAAGTTTGAAAATCTGCCAGTTAGGGTTCTCAGAGTTTAGATGAGAGGATTATCTGTACCTTACCCAGCTTGAAGATGGCATAGCTGCCTAGGGTTTCTGGATTCCGTTTTGACAAAGTTAGTTGCTGGCCTTTTGTGGGAATTCCCCTAGTTTTCCCCTACTTTGCTGGATCAAATTTAGTTCCCTTCCCCAAGGACCTTTCGAAAAATCCCAATAGTGGAATTAACCAAGTGTGGGAAAGTGTAAAACTCCGCAAGTTAGGATCTGAGAGGATTTTCGCTGGATTTTACCTTTCCCAGTTGAAGTTGTATGGCCTAAGAAAAATCCATTTTGAGGAATTTAATCATTGGATTTTCCTTTTATTAATTCAATCCAGATCCAAAACTTTAGGCCATCACAAACCTACCCGATTTCATGGATATTTTGAGTCAAAAGTCAAAACATCAAGTACAGACTATTAGACATGGATTTCAATTCAGTCGACAATTGAACCTTTGTATTGAAAGCTTAACTATTTTTAAAATGCAATGGCCATGCACGCTGCTACTTGAGCCTTTACTACTTGAGCCCTGATGTTGAAACGAAGTAATAGTGCATGATCTTGTAAAGGAAACATATTTATGCAATTCTCATTTCTCCAACCGTTTTATTTGGTATCCATACTATGTCACACAGTTATTCTTTCTCCTTAACTCGCACTTCTTGTTTTGTTTTTCTTTTATTTGTTTTTGAATTTGTTTCTTGGAGAACTCTGATTTTTGTTCCTTTGCTTGTTTAGTTGGTTGGGAGTTCATATTTGTTTGTAGCTTTTTTGAGTTTGTTTATCCTTGGAACTTAAGCACTACTCTCTTTGGTTGTTATCCTTGGGGTTTCTGAATCTTCATTGTAGCCTAATTCCTTCAATGTTCATGCTTGAAAATTGGTCTTCGCTTTCTTCCTTTCGGTGTACTTTGAGCAAGGCTATTAGCTTTCACACATGCTATGCTTTAGTATTGCAAATTGTTCAGCTGAATATAATAGCGGTGTAGGTTCTGAGTCATGCGAAGCAACCTATCCATGAAATTGACAGTAATGTTGCCTCTCGCAGATTCTAGTGTACATGAGAGCCTTGTGCATATGACATTGACTAATAGAGATGTTGATATCTTGCTGAAAAGACTCCAATGATCTAATGCAGTCCGTATACCATGTGTCGCATTGTATAGTTCAAACTTTCTTTCTCCATTTTTCCCTTCAAATAATTGATTTCGTCACTTTTAAAGTATCTTATTCACTTGCAGGAGGTACCACAATCATTATTTAATGAATGGTGCTTCTGCTTCTGGTGGCATAAAGTCAGCATTCTCCTACTGTGTACAACAAGTGCGAAATTATGACTACCATCATTACCTCTGCCTCCTCGAACTTCCCCCAAGCATGCGCAAGGCTGCATTTGCTCTCCGCGCTTTCAACGTTGAAACAGCAAGAGCTATGGACGTTGCTTCTGATCCCAAAATTGGCCTTATGCGCCTACTCTGGTGGCGAGAAGCCATAGACAAGATATTTGCCCACAAATTAATTGAGCATCCAACAGCTCAGGCCCTTTCATCAGTAATATCAGAGCACAAAACCAGCAAAAGCTGGCTGAAGCGGTCAGTTGAAGCGCGGATCAACGATGCACAAAGAGAGGTTAACGAAATCCCAGAAACCATTGAAGATTTGGAAAAATATGCGGAGGACACCGTATCAACGATCTTGTACATGACACTTCAAGCAGGGGGTATCAAATCCACCGCAGCAGATCATGCAGCTTCGCATATTGGAAAGGCTAGTGGCCTTCTTTTGCTGCTTAAGTCGTTGCCATACCACGCTAGTCGCAATCGTCTGTGTTCTTATATTCCCTCTAAAGTAGCAGCCAACCATGGACTTTTGGTTAACCAGGGGGGTCCACTGGAGATTCGCATGGACTCTCGTGAGGGAATGTGTGATGCCGTTTTTGAGATGTCATCTGCCGCTAATGCACATCTCCAGAAGGCCAGGGAATTAGCTGCAACAGTGCCTAAGGAAGCTCGGGCAGTGCTTTTACCTGCTGTGCCCGCCCAGGTTCTATTGGATTCCCTGAATCGTGTGCAGTTTGATGTGTTTGATCCAAGATTGGCAACAGGGATTCTGGGTATTCCTCCTTTGTGGTATCAGTTGAAACTGAAATGGCATTCATTGAGGGGAAAGTACTGAAAGATAAGTTATTTTGTTGCCTTTGCCAATTGAATGGCAAGTTTTCCATCTTGTGGGAAGCTGGGTTGAGTTTCGATCGAATTTTTACTCGTTCAAAATTAGGGTATTTTCCCTAATGTCCCAATGGCAATTTATACACAACTGTTTTGTTTCTTTTTTCATCCGTCGTACTACACTTCACTTTTAGGCATTGTAGTGCCAGGTTTTTTATGCAGGTCCAGTTTTTGAGATGCATTCTGGGTCAGTGGAATTTCCTTCAAACAGAGGGTCTTGTGCTTTGGTCGAACGATCTCGATATGTGGTGTCGTTACTGCATATGTTAGGTTATGAGATTAAAGAGGCTATCCATCATTTGGTAAGTTTCTCTAAGTATGCATGTGGTTATTAAGAAGTTTTGAGTACAGTTCAAATCTAGAAGCTCTGTGCAAGAGGAAATGCTGCTCGTTACATTGCCCGGGCATCGCTTGCCATCTTGAGGCATTTCTTTCCGGTTTTTACCCTGGCTCTTTTGTTTGTTACCTTTTTGATTGAGGGCAAATCCAGTCTTTCTGCGCAGTTTACTGTTTTGGCCAAGTTGCAGGGCAGGGAACGGGCATATATTAGCTCTCTGTCATCTGTGGAGTTGGAGAGTCCACGTTTACTCCCACTTTCTTATTTTCTGTGTCTATTATTGGGGAAGCAGTTACGAGTGTCGGTACTTCATAGGTTGGTGGCTTCTTGTCATGACACTTTGAATGATTTAGCCGATTGAGGTATAAGATGATTTTCTTCGGCTTCCCTGGTGCCTGGTGGGGATGTAGCAACAGAGGTTCCTTTGGAGGCAGCATTTTTTTTTTAATTTGGGTAAGCCATTCTCTGCTGCTAATAATTTGAACAGGCATTTTCCTGTGGTGCTGCATGCATTGAGGAGCTGGGGAAAGGGTTAATCATTCGTTATACCCTAAATTTTAGTATCAGTTTAGGAGACGTTGAACCTAATGTTCATGGTGTTTGGAGTAACTTGGTTTATCTGACAAAATAGCCTGTGATTGCTGATCTGAGTTCGAGCCTAGGAAAATTAAGGCGAGCCGAGCTCGAGTATGGTAAAGCTCAGTTCGTTTGCAGCCCTACCCGGACCAAGTCGCCCGCACCTTGACTAATTCCCGGGGCCTTGAAGTTAATGATTGGGCAAACCTTCGAATGAAAAAATTATTCAATACTCCGGGAGTATACTCCCTCCTCTGACATAACATGGGGAGTCCACGTGTAAGCCCCACATGTTATGTGAGAGGAGGGAGTATACGTCCAGAGTACTGAATAATTATCTCCTCCAGTTACCCTAAGGTTCGGAATGTTTAGCTTCCGTAAAAACGAATCAAAAACTTAGTAGGTAGTTAGAGTTCTCTACGGCATCATAGCTCATGCAATATGCTCCATCCCTCATTACCAATATAATACTACTCATTTTCCTCTACTTCTTTAACAACTCCTTTAAAAAAACCCTCTCTCTCTCTCTCTCTCTCTCTCTCTCTCTCTCTCATGCATGCTCTGCACTTCACCTACCAAATTACCAACATGCATAACAGCCAAACTCTCCAAATAAAACGAAACAAAGTTCATTAGTTTATGATTAATTACATCTTGTGTTTCTTCCTCACAAAGTAATCACTGACCCTTTGCTCTGCATTTTCTGAAATGGGGTTGTGTGGGATGAGATGGGTTTTGTCTCTGGAGATGATATCGTGCGGTTAACCATTGCTGTCAACTGAATCTTGTATGGATCTCTGCTTTTGTTTTGCCCACTTCACTTTTGTTTCTATTTCCATCCTTCTTTTGTTTTACTTACTTTGTTCAACCAAAAGAGGCAAAATCAGATGTTGGGTTTCTCCCATGTGTAAGTGACACAGGGGATCCTTTCCCATGCTTCCTTGTTTCCTTTTTTCTTTCCTGCCATATACTGTATGTATGTGTGAGCAGAGAGAGAGGAGGGGAGTGGTGAAGCCATGTGAGGGAAAGGGTGAGGAGAGTGAGAGGGGGGCCGGTTATGGCTCCCTGGAGAGGAACCGGTTGTGGTTCCCAGAATATATGAGTTATATATAGAGTGATTTTTCTCTCAATCTCTTGTGTGTGTGTGTGTGTTTTGTGTGCGTAGAGGTGTGGATTGGGGTCGGTCTCAACCCAATATCAGATTGAGAGAAGAAACCTTTTCTTGTCAGGTATTTGTTTGATTGCATGCATAACGTAAGCAGATTTTGTGGAAACTTTATGCTTTAATGTATCTTTTGATTTGCTGACAAGCTCTCCCATGTTAATGGGAACAGGGGATCCTCTGTTTTGTAGTAACTTTTTTTTTGGGCTTGTGAAAGCCTAGTTCAACTTGGGTCGCACTTCACTGAGCTGTTTGGGTAATTTGTGACGTAAATCACAGGATATGAATTCATACTTGCCATTTGCAATACCGATGTAATGTGTATTATTTCTTCATTCGATAAATAATGAAAAAATGGTGTGAGGCGTGGATGTAAACAACAATTTGTTGGGGAATCACGTAAATGTCTGTGTCTTGTGCTTGTTTTCTATATCTAGATTATCTTTGCTCGTTGCATTTTTGTTGGTTTGGCCCAATTCCCAACATGTACGTGAAAATTCCAATGGTTTCTGATTTCTCAATTGTGGAGTTTCTTCTTCTTATTCGATCTTCTTCTCCTCCTCCTCCTCCTCCTCTCTCTCTCTCTCTCTCTCACATGTGGATTGTTTGTTGCAGGAAAAATGAACCTTGTACGAAAACTGTTGGAGAGGCTAAGGCCCATTGTGAATTTCAAAAGCTGGGACTACTGCATTATTTGGCAGTTGGCTGAAGATCAAAGGTTTAGTCAGAAGCTAAATAATACAATCCATATGTATAGGCTACTTAGCTCTCTCGTTACATTAGCAACTATTCCAGAAAGTTTGAAAATCGCATACGTATGAGTCGATTCCCCATACAAGTTGAGTTGGTTCATATGTAATTCACTGCTTTTTTTTTTTGGCAAAACAATGGTGTAACATAATATATCATATCCATGACCAGGGCACCTGTTTTTTTCGTTCTCCTGATGCATTTACAATGCCAAATTCATCGTTACGTATTTTGAAACCGCGATAACTGAGCCATATATCTCATTGGTTTTTTTGTTTGTTTATAGGTTTCTTGAGTGGATGGATTGTTGTTGTGCTGGTTCTGAGAACATTCAAAATGGTGGAGAGGACCCTTTTACTGTTTCCTCAGTTACTCATTGCAGAGATGCCATGTTTCAGCATCCAAGGACCAAACCTTGTGATCTTCTTGCTGAATTCCCTCCCTCCATTCCCCTTGATTCTGGGTTCTCTCTCTCTCCTAAAAAAATACACACATATGTACACACAAGCACAATTAGTTTCTTCAAGTAACTTTCTTGCAAAAATTTCCATATTATTCTCGGTGTGACTCACTGCCCACACCGCACTAACTTTGAATCGCGACTAAATTTATTCTCGGCATGACTCACTGCCCACACCACACTAACTTTGAATCTACACTACGTACCTTGTTGTACGGATATCTTTTCTACATGCAAATCATCCCTGTTCATGTACTTATAGATGCAATAGCGGTGATTTGAATTTGAAACGAAGGTAATCGAAAATAAAATTTGTATCGTATGCAAATAATTACCCGCGGGTTTATCTAGCATACTGGTAAATCTTGCAGGATTTATGCACAAGCCTTGATGTCAAACCAAGCCAGGTGGTTGAACTTCTCTGCTAGTAACTCAGACTCAAATCCTCTTGAAGTGAGATTCCCCTCCTAAATCCATCATTCCAAAGATCAAATTCCACAACCCTTTCTGCCTTAAGCTAATGCATTGATATCTTGTACCTTTACACTTCGCAGGAAACAGTGGGGACTAGGGTGCTGATTCCAGTTCCAATTGGACTAGTTGAGCTGTTTGTTGCCAAACAAGTGAAACAATTTTCCCTCCTGATTTGTCTTTCATTGCTTTGGATTAATTCAATGAGGTTCAATTCTGTCCGCAGGGGTGGAAACCGTGAGGTTTCCATCACAGTCATTGTGGGCCTCGTTCAGTTTGTGGGACCCGCAGAGTAGCATAACTATGCAAAAACTTAGTGTGATCGGACGGAGTATATCAAAAATTGGATTTTGGTTTATAAACTTGATAGTTAGGGGACTGTCAATAGTTTTAAAGGTGAACTAACCATGACAGTTCATTTTATAAGCCGTAATTTAATTAGTTTTCGATATATATATCCGATCAAGTTGATTTTTGGCGTGGATATACTAGTCTGTGAGTAGTAGATGATATACAGTTCAAATCACTACAATTAACGCACGGTGGGACTTGCAATAGCGGTGGTGGAAAACAATCCATGCTCATATGGAAGCTACTTGAAAACAATTCACACACAAGTAATATACAGGACGATGACAGGAACATTCTTGTCTCAATGGTAGATGTTTCAATTTGAAATTACATAACGATTGCAAAAAATTCTGTATAGGATTTTTCGATCAACAGTCGTGCATTTCATTTCAGTTCAAACACCTAAAGGCAAAAGATTTCATCACAATAAACAAGAATGAACCAAAACTACCAAATCTAGGACACGAGCTATTGCGAAAAACTCACCAGGCTAACAGACTTAAAGACACAATGCCGAAGAAAACCAACACTAGGTGTCGGCATAAGAGTCCTGTCCGCGAGTAGATAGTAGGGGATCCTAAAGGAACCCCAGCTCAAACCATAGCAGGGTAGCACAGATGAAATTATCAATCGAAAACAAGAACCGGGCCCCAATCTAAATTTCTTGAAATTTGAAGATTCTTGTTCTTATTTTTTATAGGTACCCGAAGATCAAGAAATCATAGACTACATTGCATCTCAGTGCACCATGTTATTCGAGCAACAATCAACGATCAATTCAAGCAATATGGATCCAAACTTCTCAATGAACGAAAACAACCAAATAGACCTGACCAATAATCCATTCCTACCGTCGCCGGAAAATTCTAACCTGCCATACGACATCACTGCTGATAGAATCCAGCTCAATTCTCCGATGAATTTCGTGCAACCGTCCTTCTTTGATGGATCAAACTGTAACGAATTTCTGGAGATGGATTCGATTGCAAAGCCTATGACTGTGGGATCTTCATCCTGTGTTAACAAGGAGACCGATAAGGATTCAGGTACAGGGGTGGCTGTAGTAGTGTTTCAGGGAGTTCAAGCAAACCTCATGGGTTCAGAAAATGTACTCAAATTTTACAATTTTTTTACATGTAGTTTGATTCTTCTTTTATATTGTCTGCATTGGATAATTCATACAAAGCCGAAATAAACAAAAATTCTGTTAAATTTATGAGTAAGTAGATCGTATATATAAATTAATAAAGCAAAATAAATTAGGCCCGATAAGCTTTCAATCATAATACATATCTTTATTCTATATGCAAAATTGGTAGTACATTTTTGTCACTACCGGCCTAAAATCCTGGAGTCGCTCCTGTTCAGGTAGACATGATATGGGTCGATCAGAGTCGATATCCGATTGCAGTGATGCAAATGAAGATGAAGATGATGCCAAGTATCGGAGGAGGACAGGTAAAGGGCCTCAGTCGAAAAACCTGCAGGCTGAGAGGAAGAGAAGAAAGAAACTCAATGACCGGCTGTATACACTTCGCTCTTTGGTCCCTATAATTACCAAGGTACTCGCAAGTTCCATGTCCAAAATTTTCACACACAAATGCACTTGTGCACATAATAAGGTAGGCCATGGTACTGGGACTATATATTGATTCCTAATGGGGTTTCTTGTTCTTAGTTGGATAGAGCTTCGATCCTTGGCGACGCAATTGAATTTGTGAAGGAGTTGCTGAAACAAGTAAGTGATCTCCAACTTGAACTTGAAGAGCAGTCAGGGGACGATGAAGGTACCGAAAACAATGGCCGGTCTGAGATACTGAATGCCGGATTGAAACGTGAACATGAAAGCACTCTCGTCGGTGGTAATAACATGGGAGCAGCAAGCTATGGTTCTGTTGCAGAACCCACAAACCGAAAACACGATTCGGATGCTTATGATCATAAGTCGCATCAAATGGAGGTACTGCACAGCACATGATCAGTTTAGTCAAGACCACTCGGTCAATCCCTTGGGGCTGTTTAATAATGATTTTACACTTACAGTAAACATGTTTATCTGCTTCTACTAAAATCGAAAATCAAGAATCTACAGCAGAATCCAAAGCTACGTACAATCTACAAACTGTATTCACAGCTATCACAAACAAGCCCTACAAATAGTTTAAAATGGTACCAAAACAGTTTTGGTTTTATGTTATCATTCTTTAGTTACGAGCATATATATGTTGTGGTGAAATCGCAGCCTCAAGTGGAAGTGGCACATATAGATGAGAATGAGTTCTTTGTCAAGGTATTTTGTGAGCACAGGAGTGGGGGCTTTGTGAGGTTGATGGAGGCTTTGAATTCTCTTGGCTTGGAAGTAACAAACGTGAATGTAACTAGCTGCAGATCTCTTGTTTCAAACGTTTTCCAAGTTAAGGTAAGAATCCGCAAAACACACCATCTCATATTCAAGCACATACAATGGGAATCGAACCCGTGCAAAGTAGCTCCCTGTAGAGCGTCCTATAGAGCGCATCCGGAATACAATGAGGCGTCATGGCACTAGAGCATGTACTTTCCGAAGAAATTATTGTTGGGGCAGACCATGTTCTCCTCCATACTCTCCTATTCCAGGCCCATCCCGAACCCACATGAATAGTCCAAACTGTTGATCTCGAACGTTTTGCACGGAAGAACATCGTATAAAAGTCAGCTTGATTGGATATCATTAGATATGCGAATAATTCGTACGAAATGAACAATGTAATTGAAAAACTATATTTGGTCGTCCATATATCTATCGATATTCAATTAAGCTGATTCTTCCGACTAATCACACGAATGTTCTTCTGTAAAACAAGTTCGAGATCAACAGTTTGGATTATTATACGAGGTTGGGATGGGCCCGCGAAACGGAGTATGGTGGATTGAGGTAAGGAGGGGATCGCTGACCCCAAAAAACAAAGGAAACTAGTTTGATTTTAAGGAAACTGGTGTGGGGTGTGATTAAATCTTTCCCTTGATCTGCTTATTTTTTGTTTGATCAGAAGATGGACAGTGAAATGGTTCAAGCAGACTATGTCAGGGACTCCTTACTTGAGATAACGCGATTCGGAGGGTGGCCGGATCAAGTGGCTAAAACATCCAAGAATGATCAGGATGGCATGGACTGCCATCACCATGACCATCGCAGCGGCGGCGACCGTCCAAACGGCCTCCACAACCACCAAACAAGTTCTCACAACCTCCACCACCTTCATCGCTGATATATAGTACTAAAGGGCATGGGGGATTCAAATAAAAGTGTCATTTCTAGCTTTTAACTTCTTAACTGTTTCCTTGTGAGCTCTTGCATGAGCTTCATAGACATGTCTTCTTAACAAAAAAGACTCGAGTTCTCCAATTTGATATTAGTAAATGACAGTCCTTTTTTCTTGCCCTATAATGGATTCCAAGAGTTCATTCATCAGAGCCGCTCATTTTGTTTAAAATACTTTGTTTATGGTCCTTGCAAAAAATAAGCTTAATCCGGTACCGGTAAGGATGTTTACAAAACATCCAACTTTGCTTTAGAATTCAGGCCTGAATTCTGTGACAAAGTTGGATATTTTGTAAATGCCCTTACCGATATCGGATTGAGCTTATTTTTTGCAAAGATCATAAACAAAGTATTCTAAACAAAATGAGCGGTTCCGATCATTTTTTTGTGACCCAAAACATGCTCAAAAATGCGTTTGTACTCGCTGGTACAGATATTAAGTACCAGGCACCACTGTTCATTCATGGATAGTGAGAAAGAGTGAGAATTTTTTTTTTTTTTTTTGTATTTTTCTGAATAGCTTAAAAAGGAGAGAAATTGTGGGAAAATATGAGAAAAAAAGAAAAAAAGTTGATCTACTTTATTTCTCATCAATTCTAATAAAATTTGCTACCTTCCTTGGTGATGCTACCTGTAAGTGATCGGGGCCTCGAGGGTAAATGGTTCAAGTCTTCCGCACTACAAACCTACTAACTCTCTAACATAAATTGTATGAATGAATTTCTTGCCTTTCCTAAAAAAAAATCTTTTTACGAATTCAATAATTTTAACTTTTTTTAGGAGACCCCACAATTTTTATTGAACGGAGGAAAAAAATTCATTAATTAAGAGACCCCACAATTACAGCATAGCTTTTTTTTTTTTTTTCCACAATTGAACACGTTTTCTAGTTTTTACGATTTAATACTTGCATGTTTTTGCATTGATGCAATGAGCAACCATAAATGAGAGTGCCCATAAGTTCATCTAAAATGGGAAAGAAATTGACCTTCTTGCTTAGGTTCATCTGCTCCCTAACCCTTGTCCTGCTGATCTGTGTACATGGTAATTAATCCATATCCATCTATATTAATTGCATCATACGTACATTTTGTGAACCGTTCGTTAATCTCGCATTGTATTATTCTTTCTCCTGAACCAGGACTGCAAATGAGCATGACATGAGTACTGAGGTTTTGATGAGCCGAGCTCGGGCTTATTTTATGTGGCTCATTTCAAGCTCGAGCCAACCCTATTGCTGCCCGGCTCGTTTGAAGCCCCAGGAGCTCGAGGTTTGAGGTTCGGCTCGTTTGAAGCCCCAGGAGCTTATTTCGTTTAGTAAATGAACCGGGATTGACTTCATTTACTAAACGAGCCGAATTCGAACTCAAGTTTTGAAAGAGCCCAGCTTGAACACAACAGAGTTCGACTCGACTCGTTTGCATTCCTACCTACTCCTGAAGTCCTGATGTTATCTACAACGAGTATATTCAAGTTATATATGCAGGTTTTGGACAGCCATGCAGTCTAAATTCGACAACCTCAAAATACACATTGAACGGGCGGGTAGTGGAAGGGCTACCAGAGTGGGACGTTGAGATCAGCAACAATTGCGCCTGTCCAACGTCGTTAAGGCAGCGGCAACTCTAGAGTTTTAGTTAGCGGTGACAGAAACATAAAGATATTTTTAGTGAATTGTGAAACGGAGACACATATTTGTTCCGATGAAGGTAATTCAATGAAACAAATCTAAAATAGTAACTTGGCCACTTTTAATCGAATAATGAGCACATGCCCATTTTGGAGGAAGGATTAAAGATGAATTGGATTGTTCAATCCAAACTGTCAACAAACAACTTATTATTCGCCAAACCCAACTTGCTCATCCTCCATTGTGGCGTGGGTCGATTTTCGCGGGTTTGGAGATTTTTTGCCCACCCTAGCCGCACGAGTTAGGGCATTTCCACTAAAAATATTTTGTAAAAGCACTAAAAAACCATGTTTGATGTCACAACATTTTATCTATCGTTTTGAGTTTTACCCTTTTTCTTACCCAAATGAGGAGAAATTAAAATCATTTTTTCTCACCACCTCGTTTCACTTTCTTATTTAATATAAATGTGTCAATTTAACCCAAATTTTGAAGGGAATACATAAAAACTATGCTTGAGTAAGACTAAGGGTTTAGCATTGTGCAAAGCTTTTGACCTAAATTTTCACCCATATCTTTCTTGGTTTTAAAAAAAAATGGGTCAGAGATCCTCCAACAAAACTATTGATCCTCTAAATCGCAACAATAAAGATGTGTGCAATGCACATATGATTTTGTAGGGTTCACATCGGGTCCCACATTTTTAAAATGCCCTAATTTTTGGGGAAAAAAAAATTTAGCTTCAATCGGATACTAGCAGAGTAAGGGTTATCACTTAGTCCAAAGGGCCGCGACCCGCCCGAAGCCCGTCTGGCCCGTTGGGCTTTTACTCGATCCGAGCCCGTGAAACGGGCGGGCTAGCCCAGCCCGTAGTTTGTAATGGGCGGGCTTGGGCCTATGAATTTTTACTTGGCCCAGCCCGTGAGCCCGCTCGTGGTACAGCCCGAAATCCCACAAAACCCTTTCTTTTTCTCTTGGTTTAGTTTCTGCCCAAAGAAATTTAAGCCCACCCGGCTTTTGACCCTCCAGCCCGTCAATTGGGCTAGCCCGTGGGATGAGCCTGGGCTTCAATTTATAGTAGGTAGCCCGGCCCAAAAAAAGAAAAAACCCGGTCGGTGCACGGAGAGATAAAATAGAGATATAGACATTTGTGATTGGAGATTGTATGAATAAAATCATCCTCTAAAATGAAGTTTTAGAGAGTATTGGCATGGTGATGCTCTTACTGTGCGGCTGAAATTCTACGGAACACAAGTACTTATCTGGTAATTTATCTCGGCACAGCTCAAATATTTACCGAACAATCGACGGTTCAAATTTGTATGCACTCAAATACAATTCGAGCCGTCCGTTCTTAGACCGTTCTTAGATGAACGGTCGAATTAACAGCTTGACACCGCTTTGCAGGATGCCGCTCAGCAGCATCCCCTGCCCGGTGAGAAGTGAACTTTGGTTGGGATGAAGGCGTAGAACAAAATACCGCCCGAAAGTGGAACGAACAACGCCAGTATATCCTGAATTTATCAATGCGCTCGTCTTCGAAGAAACAACGAAGGCGGCAAATCGTACAGCGGAGATGGTTGCTTCGAGCGGCGGAGCACTTGATCTTCCCCTATTATTATGTACCATTAACGCTCTGTTCCCGATTCGATTTCTGATCACCAGCACGTTTGTCTACGCCTCCAGTCGCGAGCTTCTTGGCGAGGCGTCAGATTATCTAAGACCAATGTATGTACAATGTTATTACTATGGTACTATAACAACAACCCATATTTTATTCTTAGCTCGGTTTGTTTCGTCAATGAGCTTTCAAACAGAATTTTTAGCTTGTTTAGTAAACGAGCGAAGCTCGAGCGTCATGGCTCGGCTTGTATGTATGGGTTCACCTCGTTTATAGAGGCTTGTTTAGTTCTAGAACCCAACTCAAATTCTTAAATACTAATCGAGCTCGAATATTTGGGCTTGATTCGAGCTCAAGCTCGGCTCGGATCGAATAGTATTTAAGAATTTGAGCTCGAATATTAAACGAGCCGAGCTCGAATATCCTAAAGCTTGTTCGAGCTCGGCTCGGTTGAACCCTAGACAACAGTCCCACATGGTGCTTTCGATAATCGAATTAATGGATCGTGCTACCTGAGTTCGACATCTTGATTAAAGTTCTTTCAAATTGATTGTTGGATAAAACTAGTTTGAATCTTTATTAGAACTCGTTGAGTTTTCGAACCAAGTTTGAACAAGCTCCTAGAGATTGGCTCGTGATCAGTTCAAAACTGGTTTGAATCTAGTTGACATTTCAAATCAAGCTTGAACAAACTAATGCTCGTTGTCAGCTCTATTGCTTTTGCATGTTAAACTAGACAGTAATCACCGCCGAGAAGCATGATAAGAGGGACTTGTATAGTTGTATGGGCCGACAACGCGACTGATTTGCGCGCAAGGAGATCCGGAGATGCTCTCTCAAAGATGAACTTGGGGCCATAATCTGAGTCAACTAGTCAAGACATAGTGACAAGAAATCAGTAACCCAGGATAATGTGCTGAAGTCTCTTCCTACCCATGGTCACCAAATAAAAGACCTCCAACTTGTCCAGTCAGAGAAAGTGTTTAGTTCAATAAGGGCCATCGGTAAGAAGGCTGAGACCTTATGGGTGAAGTGGATCTACACTTATATACTAAGGGATCAAAACCTTTGGTTTCATGAAGTGCCCAGCTAATGCTTCCTGGACAGCGAGAAATTTTTTTAGTTTAAGGGAGCTAGTTCAGCCTTGGCTTGATAATTGGTACCCCTGGGGCCTCTTTACCAAGTTATGGGGAAAGAATTGTGTTTAGTTTGGGGAGATCCTTGAGAGCTAAAGTAGCCTCCATCATTCATAGAGGAGGTTGGAGATGGCCTTGAAGCAGGAATGCTACCATTGCGGAGATCATGGCAAACACTCCAAACCAGCTTCTTCCTTGTAAAAATCTTCAGGATTCTGTAAATTAGACCCTTTCTCCGACTGGTTCCGTCTCCATTAAGTCAGCTTGGGACGCCTTGAGGAGATCTGAACCAATTGTCCCCTGGTTCAAGGCTGTTTGGATCAAACATTAGGCGCCAAGGTGGGCTATTATGCAGTGGATGGCCTGGCATCTAGAGACAGGCTCCTGAATTGGGGTGTTGCTGCAATCAGCACTTGTGTGCTCTGCAATGGTGCTCCAGAAGGCCATGATCACGTATTTTTTTGCTGTCGTTATTCTAACAAGGTGTGGACTTTCTTCCTGAGAAATATCAGAGCTCAGAGGACTACAGTTATGTGGTGGGCCTTTGTGGCCAATATGGGAATTAAGACATGCTTCAGGATGTTCACAAACTGGCTTTGTATGCTATCGTCTACCATTTGTGGGGTGAGAGGAATACCGGAATTTTCAGAAATCAAGCCTTAGATCCTGGTGCCATTATTCTGGGATTGAGAAAAACGTAAGATGTTGCATTGATGCCCGGATGCATATTAAGGAGTCTGAAGTAGGCTTGCGTGGTTTGAAAGGCACATATCTTCTAAGGTGTTCTCTTCATGAGTGAGTTAGATTGCCTGTTTTTCAGTTGCTTTCTAGCTATGAAGCACCGACACCTCTAGGGGTCGACGTTTCGCAGTGTCTGGACACAGGGACACCTCGGGGACACGTATGGATAATTTAATATAAATTTTTGAGGGGGACACGGCTGGGGACACCAATGGGGACACGGTGGGGGTCAAAACTGTAATTTTTTAAAATTTTGGGGGTCAAACTGGGAATTTTTTAAAAAAAATTTCAGGGGTTAAACTGTAATTTTTCAATAGGGTTGTATTGAACTTATGGATGTCTTGTTTTGTTTAAATGGTATTGGAACTATGGAATTTTTGTTTTGTCCACATTTTGCTATTTAAATTTGAAAAATATATAAATAAATAAATAAATATACACGTGGCGTGTCCCCCGCCGTGTCCGTGTCCCCATTTTTTTAGAATTTTTGTGTCCCCGTGTCCGTGTCAGTGTCCATGTCCGTGTCCATGCATCATAGCTTTCTAGGCTTTTGGTGCTTTGGTTGTTCCTGGGTTTGGGTTGTTTGGTCAGTTTTAGGCTAGTATGTTTGATTGTTTTTTTCTCGTTTATGGGGTATGTCCCTTTGCACCTGTGCTAGTTTTGGTTTAATAAATCTTATTTACCAAGAACATGAAAGGGTATAGTTCATCTGTTTTTTTCTCAGTCAGTTCAAGGAATTTATTGTTATCTTTATCTGGGTGGTCTTTTTCGTTCAACAATTTGATTCTTTTTTCGTAGTTCTCTTACAAGAATTATTTGCCAACGAGCCAAAGTCTCCAAATTCTGATTCGATATTTGCAGAGTAGTTGAGACGTGAAGCAAATATGGAATCAATAACGAATGCAAAACTTCAGTAGTTTGTTAGTGTTCTCCACGGCATTATAGGTCATGCCATATGCTCCTCCTCTCATTACAATATAATACTCATTTCTCTTTAAATACTTACTATTTAACTACTCAAATTCTCTCTCTCTCTCTCTCTCATGCATGCTCTGCAGTTCACCTACCAAATTACCAATATTACAGCCAAACTCTCCACATAATTAGAAGAAACAGAGTTCATTAGTTATGTCCCATTTTACTCCCTCATCAACTCCAAAACAAGAATCCAAATCAGTGACCCTTTTCTATGCATTTTCTGAAATGGGTTCTGTCGGATGAGGTGGGTATTTTCTGTGGGGATGATATGGTGCAGTTAACCATTGCTATCAGCTGAACATCGTTTGAACCTCTGCTTTTGTTTTTCCTACTTCACTTTAGTTTCTATTTCCTTTCTTCTTTTGTTTTACTTACTTTGTTCAGCCAAAAGAGGCAAAATCACAGGTATTGTAGCAAGTGAAAGGAGAAAACTTTTCTGGGCAGGTACTGCTTTGATTACATAAGCATATCTTGAGAAAATACTTTATCCTTTAACATCTTCTGATTCGCAACCGAGGATCCTCTTTGTTTTATTGTATGTGAAAATTCCAATGGTTTTGAATTCCACACTATGACACCTAAGATTCCATAACACGAGCTCTTTACCCTAAAATTCAAACATGTGGGCGCAAAATGCTATCCTGCTCTATTCTTACGTTAGCAATAGAAGCCTGCTTATGCTGCTTCGGTGGCGCTTTTCAATTTGTCAATCATATAGTCATATGGATGCCCTTTTCTCTTTCTTTCTCTCTCTCTGATGTGGAATGTTTGTCGCAGGAACAATGAACCTTGTGCAAAAACTGTTGGAGAGGCTAAGGGCCATTGTGAATTTCAAAAGCTGGGATTATTGTGTTCTTTGGCAATTGGCTGACGATCAAAGGTTTGCACAGAAACTAAAGTACATAAGTTTCTCTATGTACCAACATCTTAGACATTGGCCGATCCATCTCAGTTTATTGGTTCGCTGAGATATTACCCGATATAGACAGGAGTTTGAAAATCTCATAGCCGATTTCCAGTACATGTTCGTAGTTATGTGATTAATTGACTTAGCTGATGTAGCTGTTTTAACTGGTCTAAAGCTCTTTTTCGCCCTTAATGAGTTTAAAAACTTCACAACTGCGACACCTGATTTTCCCTTCATGATTTTGATAAATTCAGCAATGATTTATTGCAGTACGGCCAATTGAGTTGGTCGAAACATCTTTGTCGCCCTTGTGGTTATGAAAGTTTCACAAGAGCCACAACCGATCTCCTCGGATATTTAACTTATTATTTGGATGTGTTTTAGGTTTCTTGACTGGGTAGATTGTTGCTGTGCTGGATCTGAGAATATCCAAAATGTTGGGGAGGATCTTTTTCCTGTTTCCTCGGTTCCTCATTGCAGAGATGTCATGTTTCAGCATCCAATCGCCAAACCTTGTGAACTTCTTGCTGAATTGCCCTCCTCCATTCCCCTAGATTCTGGGTTCTCTCTCTCTCTCTCTCTCTCACACACACACACACACATGCACGCGCGCGACATAACACACAAGCATACACATTAATTTGGGCAAATGACTTGCTAATAAGATGAGAATGCAAAAAATTCATTCAGAATGTTGTGGCAGATTTGAGTTTGAGACTGTTTCAGTTTGAAACATAATTATCACACACAAAAAAACACCCATCCATTTGTAAGAAAATTCTTTTACTGATACCCATGAACTTATCTAACTGTACTACTAGATTTTACAGGATTTATGCACAAGCCTTAATGTCAAACCAAGCCAGTTGGTTGAACTTCTCAAACAACGCAGACTCGAAACCTTTGGAAGTGAATACCCTAAAACCCTCCTTCCAATGTATAAATCATACAAACCTTTTTATTCAATCTGATACATTGCCATCTTATACTTTTGCAGGAAACAGTGGGGACTAGGGTGCTAATTCCGGTTCCAGTTGGACTGGTTGAGCTGTTTGTTGCCAAACAAGTAAACTCTTTTTCCTCTTGCTTTCTCTTTTTCTTTAGTTCGATAGCGATTAAGTAATGCTTCTAAGTAACTATTAGTTTTCACTCACTGCATGGTTTTATTATCATAGGAAAATAATACGATAGAAACAGTTTGCGGTAGAGAAAGCCGATCTGGATTGGCACGACAAAAACATTTTTCTTATAATTGTAAGCTGTGTAGCAGGGACACTTCGTCGGAGTCCACATACCATTGGACACTTTTTGGACACCGACACTCTCTGGATACGTGTCTGACACTCAAAAAAATCTGAAGTGTCCTACTTTTTCTCAACGTTTTTGGTTTGGACACTCCTGGGACACTCCAAAAAATGATATATATGTAACACGTTTACGACTTGGGTGGTGAGAGAGGCCATGTACTCAAATCTGAAGTGTCGTGTCGGTGTTGTGTCACGTGTCCGTGCTACATAGATTGTAAGTGATATAATTGTATAGTATATCTTTCAGAGAGAAGAATATTCTCTCTCCAACATCTCTATTGTCTTTCTCCTTGGGTATCCGAGTCATCCCCCACACACAGAGAGGACTGCCATGGTCATTCTGTACCCCCTTGCCTTCTCCTTCACCTCCAAGAGATCACTTCGTTCCTCTCAATCTTAGTCATTGATTATTCATACCTCTCCAGCACACACCACTTGGTCAAAGAACATTTGACTCACGTTTCGGACCTCTCTTACAATAGGTACCTGAAGATCAAGAAATTGTAGATTGCATTGCATCTCAATGCACCATGTTATTAGAACAACAATCAATGATCCATTCAAGCAGCATGGATCCGAACTTCTCAATGAACGAAAACAACCAAATGGACCTCAACAATAATCTGTTTTTATCATCGCCGGAAAATTCAAACCTGCCATACGGTGTCACTGCTGACAGAATGCAGCTCCATTCTCCGATGAATTCCTTCCAACCATTCGATCACACATCAGAAACTAGAGCTAGTAGCAAGGCGGCCTTCTTTGATGGATTCAACAGTAATGGACTTCAGGTTATGGATTCAACTGGACAGCCCATGACTATGGAATCTTCTTCTTTGGTACTTAACAAGGAGACGGATAAGGATTCGGTTAAACACGAGACGGGTAGATCAGAGTCGATATCCGATGATAGTGATGGAAATGAGGACGAAGATGATGCCAAGTGGCGAAGGAGGACAGGGAAAGGGCCTCAGTCAAAAAACCTTGTTGCTGAGAGGAATAGAAGGAAGAAACTCAATGACCGGTTATTTGCTCTTCGTTCTTTGGTTCCCAAAATTACCAAGGTACTCTCCATCTTGAATAATTGCATATCACAATTAGCAATAAGTCTGCGGATGCATAATGAACCACAGCATGTAGTGTCAACAACACAACGCGTATTGTTATAAGGAGCCCACACAAGATTATTGGAGATGAACATAGTGTTGTCAATACTGTATGTTCTATATTCTTTTTGTTTTTTTCCATTTTGTGTCCTTCGACTTGCTGAAAAAAAAAGGTAATCTCTACGCAATATCTCAATTAGGAGGGCTAAACGTGCCGAGCAATGGATTGTCCAAGCTTGATTTGAAACGAACTTGGGGTCAAGCCTCTTTTGCTTATTAGTCAAGTTGATCGATCAAACAAGTTTGATTGAGACAATCACGAGCCAAACTCGAATAACTATGCTGGGAATTTTAAACAAGCCATCGAATGAGTCAAACACGAGTTGAACTCAATTATTCTACAAACACAACAATTTGTGGCTGAGCAAAAAAAAAAATTACAACAATTTGTGCAGCATCTTTATATCTTGTGGATATCACACTATCTTACATGCCATTTAGACAATGTACTACGGTGTACTAATTGTTTGAACTTAATAAGTCAAATAGTGTATGACATACTTTTCATAAACAAATGACTTGTGCACACAGAATGCAGTAAACCATGTTATTCGTGCTAGATAGTGATTTCTAACGGATTTGTTCATTTGCAGTTGGATAAAGCTTCAATCCTCAGCGATGCAATTGAATTTGTGAAGGAATTGCAGAAACAAGTAAACGATCTCCAACATGAACTTGAAGAGCAATCAGACGACGAAGGAATCAAAAACAACGGGCAATCTGGGAAACTGAATGTTGGATTGAAATGTGAACATGAAGAGACTCCTGATGGAAATAACGTGGGAGCAGCCAACAATGGTGTTGCCGACCCCAAAAAACAAAATCATGATGCAAGTATTTATGATCACAAACCGCGGCAAATGGAGGTTACTTCATAGCAGAGTTTAGTCAGTTCAGTATTGCGTTTGTTTTCTTCCTTTCTGGAATGAAAATACAATGAGATGTTTGAAACCACTCATTGGTTACATTTTGCATGAAAAATGATTATGAACATTTCGGAATGAAAAGTGGGTAGTTTCAAAAAGTACTTGTTTTCTAAAGGAGGGGGAAAAAAAAAAGAAACAAAATGATACCAAATTGTTTTATGCGTACTTTTTTCATTTGTGAGCATCGTGTTGTGATGAAATTGGCAGCCTCAAGTAGAAGTGGCACAGCTAGACGGGAATGAGTTCTTTGTGAAGGTATTCTGTGAGCACAAGAGTGGGGGCTTTGTGAGCTTGATGGAGGCTTTGAATTCTCTTGGCTTGGAAGTAACAAGCTTGAATGTGACTAGCTACAGATCTCTTGTTTCAAACGTTTTCCAAGTTGAGGTAAGATCCTCAAGACATACCATCTCCTTGTCCAAGCACATACAATGAGCGAGTCATGGCACTAAGCCACTAAATTGTCTATCTTCCAAAGAAAATGATGTTGGGCCGGAATTTTAGTCAAAAGTGATTGATGTGGTTGGATCCTTATTTGATAGTGATAGAAGTGGCTGACGCAAGAACATCGCAAATTGACTCAAAGACTTGGTACTCAGATTGAGATTACAGAGGGGATTATAGTGATTTCTAAATCTTAAAAAAGGCTACACTAGAGTTATTTAAGTTGTTAAGTTGATATAATAATCGAAGTTGTCTCTCTGCTCGTTTGTGGTTTCAGAAGATGGATAGTGAAATGGTTCAAGCAGATGATGTTAGAGACTCCTTGCTCGAGATAACTCGATTTGGAGGGTGGCCTGATCAAATGGCCAAAACATCTGAGAATGGAGATGGCATAGACTATCATCATCATCATGTCCATGGCGGCAACTGCTCGAACGGCCTCCACAACCACCAAACCTGCTCTCACCACCTCCACGACCTTCGTCACTGACCATAAATCTCATGAGATTTCTAATGAAAGTGTCATTTCTTTAACTTCTTGGACTTTCTTCATAGACAAAGTTTACAATACCATTGGTATTCTCCAGTTTGATAATTGCTTTGGTTTGGTTTTGGCATTAGTACTTCTTACTTGTCTTGGTTGCTTGGAAGTGTTTCAGAAAATAAACAGAACTGCGAATCAATACACAGGATATATTATTGGGAAAACACTGACTTGGTTCTACAACGGGGAAGTCCTCCTTTTATAGGCATAAGGAGGAAGTACAAACATTATTGCTTGAATCACTGATTACATCATTCCAATAGTACTTGTCTGCCACACTTTACTTTACATACTAGCAATAATTTCTTATGTAGTACTTTCAACAGTATGTAGCAATAATTTACACTACCAGACACTAGCACTAATTTATTTTTACATCACACTCATTAACAATACAAATCAATAATACTACTTTCAACAGTACAAACCAATAATTTCATCACCTCCCGGAAAATGAAAGGAGCAAAACAAAGTAGCAATTAAGAATCTTGCAGCCTTATTTGCATTTGAGGGTAGACTTTTGTACTGCTAGTAATAAGGCATATGGGAAGTGGGATCTTTTATTTTGTTGTGCCAATTTTTTGGCCCAAACAGATTCTAGCTAATTTATCTTGCGCCGGGCTGGGCTTGTGGGAGGCATAACATTTTTTGGAAAATCTCTCGAAATATTAGTTCAGCTTCAAGATATCAGCCCATGGCTAGCCCAAGGGCCAGATTTACCAAGAAAAGAGAGTGAAGTTTTTACGTCCAAATTTGGAGAGGTTGAGAAGTTACCGAGCTGGCGTTTCTGCTAAGCAACTATCTGTGGTCAAGTTATTTCTACTAAACTATCTGTAAGCAACTTGTCATCACAGTCATGTACACATTTCAGATATTATCACCTCAAACCACAAGTGAATAGCGGTTTAGAATGTGTTCCACTAACTAAAAATAAGTACTTATTTTTTGAATTAAAAATGTGATTTATTGTGAGAGAATGACTTATCTCGTAAAATAGAAAATAAGTACTTAAAAAATAAAAATCTTGCCGAAATTGGGTCCTACAAGTTGGTTCAATAGCCATATTTGCCTCAATTAATTATTTCTCTTTCCTTGCTTTCTTCCAATTGAAGCCATATAGACAATTTTAATGACATTTCCAAAATGGTTTCAAAATCTAAATTTTAGAAACATTAACTCAAGCTTCCATATATAGTGTGTATATTTGAAATATATCTATTTTTTTCCTCAAATCATGTGGGGCTCGAGACTTAATATATGGACCCCACATGAATTTATGATAAAAAAAAATATGTTGGGCCACAAGCATTGATTAATTACCCCATTATCGGACACGTGGGCCCACCCTTTGAAGCACTAGAACCGGCTCTAAAAAGTGTGTTCGGAACTTGAGGGAAGCAAGAGAAATGAAAATCAGGGAAAAATGTGAGAAAAACTATTATATGCACAATTTTAGATCTTTCTATTTTCTCTTCTTTTTCTCTCTAAATCAAACAATACGAGGAATTTTTTTTTTTTTTTCACTTTTTAAAATTTTTTTCCCAGAAGTTTCAAACAGAGTATAAACCCCATCACATAGAAGGCTTTTGCCTCAAGAAAACCCAAACGGCCGAACGACGTCGTTTACGCCTTCTTCAAAACAACTCAAATTCCCACCGCTTTCCAATCTCTCTGTCCGGAACTCCAAAAGAAAACCAGTAAACCCAAAACCCTAATAAACCAGAAAAGCAAAACCTCAAACCACCACCAATGGCCGGCGGTCGATTCAGGGAGCTTCTCAAGAAGTACGGCAAGGTAGCCCTCGGCGTTCACTTTTCGGTATCAGCGGCGTCGGTAACCGGACTCTACGTCGCCATCAACAACAACGTCGACGTCGAGTCCATGCTCGCGAAGGTCGGCATGAAAGGCGTGGAAGAGAAAACCGCTCAGAAAGAAGAACACAGTACGATACAGAATCCTCCTCAATCGAATCTCGAAACGAGCGACGGGTTCGTGGTTGAGGAAACGGCGGCGGCGGCGGTGAAGAAGAGGAATCGGACGGCCGAGCTGGCGGCGTCGAGCGGCGGAGCGCTCGCTCTGGCAGTGTTGTGTAACAAGGCTCTGTTTCCGATTCGAGTTCCGATTACTATAGCGCTTACGCCACCGATCGCGAGGTTCTTGGCGAGGCGGCAGATCATTAAGAACAATGTATGATTCGGTATCTTAATTTACTTTCTGTTTCTATTTGTCTGTTTTTTCACATGTCGATTTGGAAATGCATATATAGGAGATGTGAATAGTAAAGTTGTGAACTATTTTTTTTTTTGATCGGAGGAAAGTTGTGAACTTGCTCTATGTGGTTTGAGATTAAGTCAACCACATCATCGCCCTTGTAGGATATCAAAGCAAACGTTATATCCAGAGCTTGCGAAGTAAGGTCCAATGTTTCCCCTCTCGAGACACTTCCTCCAGCGTGTAAAAATATGCGCTGTGAAGTGACCAAGAGTTTGGGGGTGAAGAAGGAGAACCCTGCCGGTGGTGGCAACTGGAGTAGGATCCAGTGAAGGGGGAGACGGTGAGGTGGGTTCGGATTTGGTTATGGCGGTGAAGAAGTGGTAGTGGAAGAGTACTATTGGGGGCGTTTTGAGTCGGTTGGGGCGGAAGGAGGAGCAGTGGCGGCCAGTGAAGAGAGTTACGGTGACTTTGGGGGGTTTCGGATATAATTTGGGCGGCCGAAGGAGTAGTAGTGGTCGAGGACTTTTCGGGCCGCTGCCACTGCCAGTGGGGCTCCTCGTCCTTCACCCCCAAACTGCTGGTGTCTTCACAGCGTATATTTTGTACATGCTGGAGGAAGGGTCTCAAGAGGGGAAAACTTTGTTGTCCCGAACCCTTACTGACCGTACATTGGACGTGACTTCGTTTAGCAGTGTCAAGGAGGAAACTCTGGATTCATGTTTGTTTTGATAGTGTACAAGGGCGATCATATGGTTGCTCTGGCAGTGTTGTATAACAGGGCTCTGTTTCCGATTCGAGTTCCAATTACTATAGCGCTTACGCCAACGGTCGCGAGGTTCTTGGCAAGACGGTGGATTATTAAGACCTATGTATGATTCGGTATCTTAATTTACTCTGTTGCTATTTGTCTGTTTTTCCACATGTGGATTTGGAAATACATACAGTATATCAGAGATGTGAATAGGAAAGCTGTGAACTTGCTCAGTTCTGTGGTTTGAGAGTAAGTGGATGTTATTCTGATGATTCTGTTTCAGTTTATATGTTGGATTTACTTAATTGAAAAAAGCATGAATGTTTGATCATTCTCATCGTTTTAAGAGAGTAGGTACTCAAATCTGTTGAGAATTTCATGCATTAACTGGTATTGATGTGAAAGCATAATGATAAAATTGAACTACTCGAATTTGCGTTGAAGTGTTGCTTTTGATCAGCTGGAGTTCAGGAGCCCTGAATTGTAAGCTCTGACCATTATTTTTTATGACTAAGCCAGTTAAGAGAGGTTTAGAAAATGTCTAGGTATAGCAATTTGTTTTTGTACGGGAGTAACGGGATAACTTGATCTTTCCCAACGATTAACGTGAAAGGCACATTAGGAAATACTCATTAAGTCATATAAAAGCAGCTATTAATAGCTATTGGATAAGTTGTGCTTCTCGTTACGTAGCATTTATACCTTATGATCTGCTGATACCGCACAACATCAACTTTCCAACCACATGATAAGATGCTTATTATATGCATACATACTGGTTCCGAATAACTCCATCTTTCTAACCATAAACAGTTAACTTGTAAAGCACACAATAAAATGCTCCTTAAATGATTTAAAAACAGCTACAATATTTATAGCTACTTGAATATTCCATACTTCTCATTGCGTATCAGTTATACCTTCTGATCAATGGATTTTGAACAAAGTATTTCCAACGATTGACCGTTAACTTGTAAGCCACATAATAAAATTCTCATCAAGTGACATTAAAACAGAAATCTACAGAGCATATGTTGTACTTCTTGTTACTTACCATTTAAACGACTTCTATCTTTCCATGGTTCACATGTAAGGTGATAGATATGCTTATATGACTCCAAGTGGGTGCTCTTCATGAAACATGAAATTGGTCTTTACAAACCCTGAAAGAGCGACATTTTTGAAAGTACATGTAGGTGGTGAACACAAGGCTCTTTAATTAGGGACCAACAGAGTAAAGAAGGAGATGGAAAACAAAAGTCAAATAGAGAAGAAGAAATAGAACATTATTTAAGGTGTCATTGGAAGGAAACTATTCCTCAAGGAACTTAAGTCGTGTGGAAGCACAAACGCTTCATTTTTAGGGTGTGTAGGAGTGGTCTATATGTATCGGACACAGAATGCCTTGGGCAGCAGGGCTATGTGCTGGCCACACCACGTGGCATATCTTAGTAGATAAACTCGAAGATTGAGCTCACCTATAAAATCAAAAGAGGACTCGCACAAATCCATTTAACCAAGAGTGATAATGGTGCCATAATGAGGATTCACGTTGCATATCTGTTTTTTCGATATTGTTTGTTAGACACATTAGGAGATAGCTTGACATGTGTATAAATATAATGTTCTAGAAACAACTTTTCTCCCCTTTTTGTTCCTTTCTTTGACCCACCATTTTCTTCTATAGTAGGTATTAGCATAGTTGTCAGAATCGTACGATTCGGTGGGTAATCGATACGAATAGGCTGCCTGAATCGAAAATAGTTGCGAATCGTAAGTAAATTGGTGAATCGGTCGATTCACTTAAAATTTCCGAAATTCATGTTTTACTCTTATTTTACTTCTTTTGTTGTTTGAAAAGGGTTCAAACTATTTTTTAAGGTCTTTAATATTGTTATATGTCATCTTTTGTCTATGTTATATGGATAGATAATAAGAAGAAGAGATTTATTACGAGAGGGAATTGAAAATAAGTAAGATAAAGGGAATATAACAACCTTATAACTCTTTTGTACAAAAAGAACCATAAGTAGGATTTTCGAATCATCTCTTGATAGTTACAATAGAAGCAGCTTACCTAATACTCCACGTTATTATCAAATCATCATTTAGAAGAAGGTTTTTATTGATTTAGGCCTAAATCTTTCATTTGTAGTATATATTGTTGTTACTCTAATCAATAAACATAGGTTTCTATGCATTATAGAAGTCATGACCGAATCGGAGCGATTCGCGATTCGATTCGATTCACGATTCGAAAAATGACCATTTCGATTCTCGATTCGATTCACGATTTGACAACTGTGGGTATTAGCATGGTAATGATGGTACTCTTGTATCGTAGTATGAGTGATTGATTAGCATTCGCTTTCTTGATTTTATGAAAAATATAACTAATTTTCTATTCGGTTAGGATAGGATCCAACATGGGACAAAAAAATTGGGATGGAGAGAGTAATAAAATTCTCTTTCCCTATGGTACTTGCATCAATGTTGCAATTGATATTAGCATTCACTTTCTTTATTTTATGAATCATCTCTTCTAGTACCATTTCTAGTTTGTTAGATAGTAAGATTCTCTTTCACCATGGAAATTCTATATTTATTGCCCTAAAACACGACTTTGAATTCAATCTTACTTACAAAACTACTTCTAAAAGTCAAACAATAGTTAAAAACCCTTTGAAAACATTCCATTTATTCTAGTTATGGTTAGAACATGTGTATCAATGGGTTTTTTCACATTTGCTAATGCTTGAAGAAATTCACACTTGTGGTTTTCGATTCCGTTTCACATTCACCAATACTCCGGATATATGCTATTCGCGACCGTTACACCAACTGATACCACAATTTAAAACCATTGTCTAGACTCACCTCACGATTCATTAGGGAGGATTTCTGTTACTTCCAAAATACCTCCTATTCCAGGAAGCACTCTGCACGGGTTGCATGTCCACTCTTCATTCCTGTCCTTAGTTCACAAGTGAGTGCTAACTAGGTTGAAAGAGGGGAGCAAAAACCTAGGTTGCAATAGTTTGTTGATGAGGTTACTAATCTTGTGACTTGTTCCTCCTAGTTGCGTTGTTATCTTAGTAAGTCAATTTATTGTGCTTTGAAGGATATTTACCCATGCAGGTAAACAGGTCTTTTCTATGTTGAATTATTGTTACTTTTTGTATGTATTTTCCAGATCTTAAATATATCCATCCATAGAAGATAGAATCCTTTAAGAATATTAATTAGCGTATCCCTGGTCTTTTAGTGATATATGCGGTGCCATGTCTGTCAAAAACTGCATCATTTACTGAAATCACGTGAACTATTTATTGGAGGGAAAAGCAGAAAATAGGAGAAAATCCATAACGTTTTCAGGGTTCTTGTCTAAATTATACAAATTAACCGAGCAAAGAAAGAAGCGGAAGAAAGTGTGTCCTTAGTAAGAGCTTGCGTTGAAGGCTTACTCATTCGCTTCTTAGACTTTGTGGTTTGTTGTATGTTTGTCCTACCCAACTCTTTTTTTTTTTTACCACAAACCCAATTTTTTATGACTTGCCTTGTATTTCTAAGATACGAAGTTAGAAGACACTTTCTAGTTTAGCCCAAGGTATTGATGTTAAATCCCTCTGTTTGTACCTTCGCATCAATCAGCCCCTCAAATAGTTGATCTTGTTTATGGCAGGGTTTTGGTAATTGATCATCTGTGTGGAAGGGTGGTGCTATGGAGATGGATCAAGTCAAGGAGTTACATCAGTCAAGCTTTGGTTCGTCATGAATGGTGCACATAGGAATTCTTGAAATAAGACTTGTGTATGCGGGACTAATATTTATATAATGGTTGTATCTTGGTCAACTTCCCTTGATAAGTTGTGCTGATTCTGGCTGCTACATTGTCAAAAACCACATTGGATTTCAAAGCCCTCGTCATTTCCAGGTTTTTCCATTTCCCCTGGAAATGGCGATGAGGCTGTGTTGTTTTCTGTCCTCAATAGCTGCATGAGATTGTGGTTTGGTACAATTTTTGCCCTCTGTATCCTTTTTGTATTGGATTTAATCTTTGGTTTTAAAGCCAGTTATTGTTCATTTCGCATCCCCCCTTGTCCTTTTATGTCATATTCTTGAGCTGAAAAGGTTCGGGTTTTATTGACTGAACATGTGGAATTCGAGTTCGGTATGTAGAAGAGCTACCATAGAAAATCTGTATTGTTGTGTTCCTAATCTCCCTCACATTTTCGTGTCATTCGTAGATAGGATATATTTGGTGTGCAACCACTCAGTTTCGCAATTTGTTGCATTCTCTAGTGTAGGTTTCTGGATTACTGAATCTTGTTGCATTTGCATTCTCTAGCGTAGGTTTCTGGATTACTGAATCTTGTTGCATTTGGCGTTCATCCACCGAAAGAATGAGACACCAGCCTAAGATTGCCTTTCCTCTTAGGGACTCTAGGGTTGTCGGTGGGGCAATCCGGTGGTGGTGGTGGATCTGATAGATGCGGTGGGCGGTGACTCTTGGGTTAGGTTTTTGGGCTGGGCTTCTTTTATTGCATTTGGGCTTTTAGGCCTTTTTGGTGTTTTTGTGCTGTTATTGTTTTATCTGGGCACTTTAGGCCCTCAGGTGTGTTTTCCAACTTTTGGTTGGAATTGTTCCCCTCTCCCTTAATAAAATTCTATTTTGCCATTCAAAAAAAAGAGAGCAAGCAAATTAAGTGAGAAATTATAGTTTCCAATAGGGAGAAATAGAAGAACATGGATGGCAATTTCACAAGATAATATCTTTGTGTTGTTTTGGTGCTCGTAAAAACTAAAGTTCTTATAAGTAAATTTCTCTCTTTATTTCTCTTTCCATTAACAAATTCAAGATTTGAGTTCAATTCACAGCACCAAAGTCCTTTTTCATTTTGTTTTGGATCTTAACTATTCCACTTTCTTTTGCCATGTTATTTTTTCCTTCGGTTTGATAAGAGGGTGAAGGAGGGGGCAACCAAGCATAACAATTTTCCCAGTGGTCATTCTTGACTATTCCACTTTCTTTTGCCATGTTCTTTTTTTCTTTGGCTTGATAAGAGGGTGAAGGAGGGAGCAACCAAGCATAGCAATTCTTCCTTGGGCATGTAACCATAAGGACTCCAAACCCTCAGCGGAGCCCCCTGAAGAGGACCTGAGACCTATAGGTGCGCACTGTTGTAATTTGCACCAATTTTGTTCTTTTTCTCATGTTCGCAAATTATCCCTGAGCAACATACATAACGCTTGTGCCATGTTCCTGAATTAGAAGTTGGGAGACTTGGAGGCCATTTTTTTGGCAAAAAGAAACATTTTACAATTAAACTTCTGAACTGTGAAGGAAACTAATATGAGATTGAATGACAGATGAGGACCACAACATATGAAATGAACTGGTTGTATGCGGCCATAAGAGGTTCAACCTGTTCATTTGTGAAGGAAAAACAAGAAATGGAAAGCCAAACTAAGTTCACAAATAATGAAATTGCCAATCATTTTAAGAAAGCAAAGGCCTCGATTTTTCGGGCACCTTGAAGCCCGCTGAGCTATTTGCTAGCCTAGCATTGAAAGCATAGACCTTATCAAGAAGGGACTTTTCCCGAGCTTCTACCTAAAGCCCGAGAAAAGCTCAGAGCTAGTTGTTAGCCTAGCATATGCTGTTATCGAAATATTTTGCTTCATTCTGAGAGTGTCCCAAGTAAATTGCAACAGAAATCCAAGCAAACTTTACAACAAATTCTTGTGATTCATAATGCAAAACATAACCAATGTGGTACAAATAAAATTTATCTTTCATTCCTGATTGAAAGAGTAAATTGGACAGTCGATGAGAAACCCTAACTGCCCCCTCAACCCCCATAGGGAGAGGAAAAGATGACAACAATTTTGTTCACACAGCAAAAGCAGCCAGTTTTACGAGCTTTTGCTCATTCCAGATCTGCTGAATCACATGGTGGGCAAATTCGGTTAGACCCTTCAACTTTGCTCCAGAAAGTTCAGGCTGCCAAGCTTTCAAACTTGATAAAAGAATGTTTTTATCCAAGTCCACACTATAAATCAATCCTAGACCCTCTAAATCTATTACATTGGACAGTATTTATAATTTTCAGATTAAGAGAGACGATGACCTCTTTCTCTTGATCAAGGCTGACCCCTTGTACGATTTCTGTTATGACTCCTGTAGATGCTTAAACGCGTCACAATCAGCTCCAATTACATTCAGTGACAATAAAAGCTTTGGCACAATCTTAGCCATCATTAGCTTGAAGCCAACCGAATTTGCATTTGCGATGCTTCTGTCGCTTAAAGAGGCATCCTTTGTCAGAGAACCAATTAAGTAACCTTTCATATATGCATCACAGGCCTTGAGGATGTAATAACCTCGCCTCCTGAAATGTTCTCTCACAAGATCTTCAAAGTCCTGGATACATTGAAATCATCGTCAGAAATTAAGAACGATTACTGCGGACTCTAGAATCACAGTCAGTTAACCACCAAAAGTATCCACTCAATGCAATTTTGACAGAAAAAGAGCTACAGGCAGAGTACGGTTTTATCACCTTTGGCGTCTTTCGCATAAGATACATAATTGTCTTGCAGTTCAGTAAGAATGTATTTTCATTGTAGGACAACGAATTTTTCTCTCCCTCGGCTGTCCCGATTTGCTTATCATACCCAGCTTCATTAAAGTATGGCTTAGAATTTAAAACTAGCCCCTGGAGTGAAACCAGGACTTGAAGGATGCTTGAGGATGAAGGATCCCAAACTTCATTTCCTCTGCCAGTCCAGGTGTTTAAAAGACTAAGGCAAACCTTGCCTTCCTCATACAAGTTAGGGTTTACACGCCACCCACCAGAATGATAGTGTGCTGACTGCAACGCCACAGAAACCATCGGAAAAGAAACAGTACACCATTATTTTTATGGAATATGCATAAATAGAATAAGAAAGTAGCTCTTGAAATGAGACCAATATCTACAGAACAAAATATATATCAGTTTTTGTGTACCGGCGGGACATCAGGGTACTCTGGTGGAAGGTGAAAATCAAAGAAGAAAAGGCCATCCTGATAAGGTGTCCCATAAGGTCCAACTATCACAGCCCTCAAGAGATCCATTCGATCTTCGTATACCCGTACGTAAACTCCATCTGTTATTATTTTAACCAGTTAAACCAGAAGCTACCAGTGTTGAACAAGATAAACTAAATTTCAGAAATCCAAAATGAAGGAAATTAAAAAATGCATACCCGGTAAGTTATTCTGAAGGATATTCCAATCTTGTTGGACCTTCTTCAGCCATTTCCTTCCAGCATTATTCTGTACATGTGGTTAATGCAATCATTCAATCATCCATAAAGCAACTAGTGCACAAGTCACAAGGACCGAAAATTCGACAGTAGGATTGTCCCAATTTGTTCGAGTAAGCTCAGGTTGAGGACGGAAAACAATCCACCCAATTAGAGGCCCCTGTTAGCAACCTAGAGACCAGAACCAATTCTGCCCCTCTTTTATGGGAATCAACTTAGTACTGACCAGTAATAAATTTTCTGAAGTAATTACAGGCTGTTAAAAATTGTTAGGCCACAGCAAATTTCAAAACTTATGGCTCTTTCACCCATCAAATATATAACCTGCATGGCTGCATGTCTTTGCCAGAATGTACTGTACAAAAAGCTTCTCATTCACGGGCATAAACTTAATTGCATGAATGGGAAGATTTCTTTTTCAATTTTCAAACACACAAGTCATCAACAGTTTGCTAAATGATGCTATTAATCAAGAGAAACAAAAAAAATGATTACCTGTCCATTTGCACCCAAAAAATGATGGTCCAAAGGATCTTTTGCAATATCAAAGCCTTTGAAACTGGAAATAGTCTCCCCAGACTGTGACGGCACATGATGTGCTTCAGGTTTCAAGCTGCAAAGAGCTTCAGCTGCGTCCAACAAATCTTTGGCCTCATCATCATGTTCATCTCCACGACTAGTTTGAGTAGTTTCTGGACCATGGATTTCAGTGGAAATGTGGGAGCTAGACTCGTGGCCAGAATCACCTCTGATGGGAATGTTTTCCATTCCATGAGCTTTAACTTCATTTTCTCTTGTGTGGTCCAAACTTAATGGATCAAAGTGTTTTCTTCCCCGCGAAAATATTCCACTAGCCAGTCGGGTCACATATCCTAGTGCAGCAAGGGGAATTGAAAGCGCTCCGTTCCTTCCAGAATTTTCGCTCTCCTCTGACGCAGGACTGATGTCAGTAGCATTTCGCAGCTCAATTTCCTGGACAAAGAAAATGAACATTCACTTGATGAGAAGAAAGAAACACATCAACAGGGATTCAATAAATCTACCGAGTGACCTATCGTAATTAAAATTTATGGTGGCTACAACTGAAAACGCATAAATAATTTCCCCTTTCTTTTTCATTTCCCTTTCGGTCATGAGTTTAAGGGTACCCACCCATTTGCTTTTAGGAGATTTTCAAACCAAAACTACCAAACAATAGTCCATAAACAAGTTGTGAGGCTAAGGCTTTACTAGTTACAGGTAATCACATTAAATGAAGGAATTCAGAATACAGTCCCAAGCATAAACCAACCTCATTTGCATTCTCAAGGGCATCCATCTGATCATCATCAAATGTTTCCCAGCTAGCAGCGTCATCACTGACTTCACTTCCACCAGCAATTGATTCATCGTCATCACGCCCAACAACATAAATTGCTTGAGGGCCAACCTAGTATCAAGCAAATTTCCAGTTAATCAAGAACTGTAACCTCACCCTTGCAAGAAGGGCTGAAAACTAGTAATGACCAAATGAGCAGAAAAACTGCATATGACAACGTCCTTTTCTATACTGCATTCAACATTTGAGACTTTGGAAGAAAAGAAAGGAATATAGGAAATCTGACAGTCACAACCACTCATTAATTACAAAAACAGTGATGACATAAAATGAAAGAGAGCAGTGAACATTTCACAAGGCTTTAGCCGTGAACATACCGTTGAAACCATCCCATCAGCCCATGTGACTTCAATATCACCATTTCTAAGACCAGTTATGTTTCCAACCCAAGAAAGATCTGAGAAGTCCATGCAAGCTTCATTGGTGGATGCACCCTCTGTTTCCTCATGTCCCAAGTGCTTTTTCGGATCTCGTTCAACATTATTTGGACCCGCCATCAGTTTTGCTTCCTCAGCAGAACCTCCAGAAGCAGCTGTGTCCGAAGTTACGGAAACAGGTAACAACCGAACAACTACATCCCCATAACAATAATCATAGTCAGGGTGACCCTCAAGCTCATAAACACTCACCACTTCCTCCTTTTCGAACTCTCGAGGATCTTCTGCCCTGACAACTGGCTTAAACCACCTCACGCAAGCAGTCCGCTCTTTTGCATTAACACTTTTCACAACCCCAACACGTCTGACTTCACTACTATCATTATTGTCATCAGTAGCCTTCTCCACCACATACTGTTCCGCTACAAATTCATGATCGCCAGGACTATCGACAGGAATCAAAGTTGTAGAATCTAATAAGCACCCTGTTGTCCCATCCTGCCATGCTACATCAACTCTTGTCTTTGTATTGATGATCAAAAGAGCCCTCTCAAAACTTTCCTCTTTCTTTCGAGACTTTTTGTCTCTCCTAATCACTACTTTCCGGATCTTTTTGCGATGAAGAGGCCAAGTTTCTTGGACAGGCTCCTTCGAAACTGACAATGAACTACTGCACGTACTGGACTCTTGTGAGGCATTACCATCTACATTTCTGCTGGATCCATCCAACACATTTTCCATTTCAACGTCCATGGATTCACAAAATCTATTTGCTTCGTCTTGAGAAACCACTTCTGAATCACAATCGGGTCCTGTTTTAGTAGAATCTGATTCACCTTTGCCGCACTCATGAAGTCCCAGCTTTGATAAACCCTTGTCCAGGAAAACAGAAGAAGATAGCAGAGGTGATGGAAAAAGACACCAGTCACCCAATTGCCAATTTGCATAAGCAAAACAAGACAATAACTTTAAGTTCTTTGGACTCTGCTCTTCAGCTGGAGTAGTAGAAGAATCAGGTCCATATCCAGCAGATGCTATCCAGTATATGAATACTGACCCTACCGTAACTTTAGTTACAGTACCTTCTAACCGGTTAGGTTTCCACAAACCAGATAGCCACCTAGAATTCTTGAAAACAGATGAAGAGCTAGCCTTTACCCGTTGCCCGGGGTAGTAAGGGAAATGGCCATCTTCCATGAGCATCCTACCGACTGGTTTGAGACGCAGTGGATCCACTTTCATAGCTTTGCACACAGAACCATCATCAAATGACACTGTCACATTATCTACAACATCATCAATTCTACCAAGCCAGGGACCAAGTACTACATAATCGCCAACAGTAAAATCCCTCACACGTTTCAAGTCTCTCGAGGAGACATCTTTCATAACAGATCCATCAGTAGTTAACAAGTCCACCGAAATATTGACATCAACCACAACACCCACTTGACCAGTTGGGTCCGAAACAGCAGCAACAAAATCCCCATGTAAGAACCCCCTATCAACAACTGTTACATCACTGATTTTTTGGGTTGTCTCAGACTCATCCATCCAAAGTACTCGAACCTGGTCAGAGGGAAGAGGATCTCTGCTATCACTTCTCCCACTAGAATTTTCATTGCCCTCACTACCTCCTTCCTCATTTCCACTAGCCTCTTCATCATTATCATCCTCATCATCCTCATCCTCATCGTCAGTTATGCTGCTGTCTGAATCTGAGTCACCAGCAATTTCGGTCACAATCCCAATCTTTCCACTACTGTTGCTCCTTACAACATCTTGCCGATACATGTAAGTGACATTCTGCAGATTCCTCACAACGTCACCCGGGTTGCTTTCAAAATTAACGTTTGTGTCAGAGCCCTTCAAAGTAGTATCAACGTCCCCAGTTGTGGTGGGTTGGTTAACTTCTGAGGCATCCGAATGCAGCTCGCTTTCCATCTAACACTCAAAAGACAAGGGCAATAAATCATTCACAACTGCAATGTTCAATTAAATCAGAGAGCTGATTGCCCATCCTCTACACAACAAATCTAGTATGTTTGACTCTTAAAGAAGTTTCACCAATTCAACTATGTTAACAAGCAAATAACAGCGCAGTGATGCTTTCTTATGAACAAGAAATATAACGTTGTCATTATATTGAAATCAGACCTTAACACAAACAAAGTCAATATGAAAACCGCTGAATTCGTAAACAACTACTCGTCCATCATCAATGATACAGTCTTCTGGTGCCGAGCAAAAAAAAAATGATATAGTCTTCTGGGGTTCCAATGGATGAAAGTCATAGACATGACAAGGCCGAAACTCCTACCATTTATGGGTAAAAAACAATGCCACAAAAGTGGGGCTCAACAATTATATATAGTTGAACCAAGGAAACACGTGGAAGGTGGAATACAACAATGCTCTCTTTCTTCCATTTAATACAAACACATCAAGCAAATGAAAAGTTAGGCAGCCCCGAGGGTTAGTCCGGTTGGTTGGTTGGTGGGTTTGCTTTCCATACAATTGACCAGGTTTGATTCTTGGGGTCAGGCCGCCAGAATGTAATTTCTTGTGAATTCCCTAGTCCTGGCATAGATGGCCTGCATTTGATCGGACCGTGGAGGGGATTAGCTGGTGCGCGTAAGCTGGTCCGGACATCCCTCACGGTCGGAAAAAAAAAAAATTTGAAAAGGCAAAGTCGGATTTTTGAACCTGAAAGGCTGATACAAAAACAAAAAAGAATCTTTGGTTGAGGTGAATTCTCCAGTTATGATAATAACCAAATTAGGGTTGTACATAAAAGCCATTATCTTCCTATTATTCCTATTTTCTCAGCTCCCAAACAGACGGTAAGCTAGCGTTTCTCTCATAAATGAAAATACAAAAGAATATAGAACAAAATTAAAACCAAGTATTGCTAGAGAACAATACTACCAAGAAACCATAAATCAGGTTTAAAAAATAACAAGATCAACGGATCGTCAATTTGAACCGTTACACATGGAAAGACGAGCTAAACTTCAAGCTAGATTTGTTCGAATAATTGTTTGAATAATGTACGAGATCAAACCACAATAACAAGACAACGAAACAAACCGAAACCAATTCATAGATTATCCGGTGCGCACATTCGGACACGCAACCTGCATATTAAATTGCTCATATGTTTGTAACAGGTGATTGCAATGGTCGATTGAAAGGAGAGGGAAAACGGATAGTACCTTTGAAATCGGAGAATTCAGAGAGAGAAAGAGAGACAGAGAGGAGAGAGAGAGAGGCTTTCTTGTTCTGGGTTTTCTTGGGAAACGGATGGCTCTTCGCCGTTCTACTGATCGTGAAATGTGAATAACGAAAGAAATATATATATGAATGGAAGACACGCAGCTGAAAGAGGTGCAGGGTAAAAAGGTAATTTAAGAGTCCTTCTACTGTGGGAGCTTCTAAATGCACACCAATTTTGACTCTATACGCCCTAGAGACGATAACTCCTCTTTTTTCTCGTCCTCCCCAGTAGTATTTGTTTGTTTGTTTGTCCATTTAAAAATTACTCCTATAATATAGGGTCTCTAAAAATTACTCCTAAAAAAAATAAGATAATAAGTCAATTTTTTCGTATTTATTCAAAAAAAAAATTGGATTTCGATCGTGATTATTTACTTTTTTGATTCCTTTCGTCATGACGAAGCAATAATTCACAAAAGATCGACGAAAAACTAACAAATGCGAATTTTTTTTGAATAAAGACAAAAAAAATAGTAATTTGGCTTATTAGGCCTAACGAGTATAACTTTATCTGGCAATAAATTAACTAACGCCTTATGCAATTTTACTATACAATGAACCTGAATATTAGTTCAACGGTTCTAAAGTTGCCATAAAATTAATGGGTGTATGATTAGACAGTATGAGCTAACGAGGCATGTGATCATATTGGAATTGGGTTTAAAGAAATTAAGAGAATGAAAAATATAATCCAAAAAGATCATCTTAAAATATCAGAAATTTATCAGAAAAACATACTAGTAAAGTATCAGAAATTTGGGTGGGTTTGTACTTTGTATACATAAATGAATTTGGGTGGGTTTGTACTTTGCGAGGATGCTCTGCAGCATCTCCCATTTAGTCAACAAATTACCAGAATATGTGGGAACGTTATCCAGGGTGCAATTTAATTTGAAATGATGCAACTTAGAAACGTTCCTAAACGAATCAAAATTAATAAATTTCTAAAGTAAAAAAATAATAAATTCTTTTTTTCCGAATATGAAATCCCAAATTACTGTCGTTCAAGCAAAGAATTAAGAAGAGGCTTTCTTTAAGCAATAGGAGACCACTAGTTTGAGGAGAAAGAAAAGGTACATCTTCTTGCACCAAATCTAACAAATGGGATATGCCAATTTCTTTTCTGTGGATTAGGGTTTCCCTTTTCATGTTCTTTTTTATTTTTTCTTAGCAAGTTTGGGGACATTTTGAATATAAAAACATTTGTACCAAAAAAATCCAGAAGAATAAACTATCACAAGTTACAAAGACCAAGACCAGAAGGCATTGTTTACAATTTTTTTTCCTCTCCCCATTTTCACTTATTTTGCCCAATTATTCTATGGGTACCGGCCGCTTATGCACCAATGGTGCACAGATCGATGTGCGGAACACACGTCTGGATCTCACCTAAGTGATTCGAACCGTTCTAATTTCTAATTTTAAATGTTTTGTCAGTGGCAGCACGAAAAATAAACTATTTGGATCACTGTTCAAGACGGCAAGACCCAAAAGTGGGCCTGGCGTGCCTATCTTGTACCATCAGTGCAATCCGTTGTACCCATAGACGGGTTGTATTTTGCCCCTGTCCATGCATATTTGGATTCACAAATTTCGATGCATATAACCTAAATACCATATTCCAAATTTTCGATACGTATTACCTAAATACCATATTCAAAATTAAAGGTAACGATTCACTTGGATTTGCAACCCCACACGCTTAAGTGAATCCTAACCTTTTTTTTTTTTTTGATAATCAATCCTAACCTTTTATTCGGGAAGCACTTTTTAGTACAAATTCTGGGACCGAAGAGTTTTCGCTAACCAAATCATGGAAAGACATCTATCAGCTTTAGCAGTTCGTTCACCACTGCATAAGAGGCATCTATCTGCAGCTGTCCAATGAACTTGATGACAGAAATGAGTACTTCCCTGAATTGTATCCTCAACATAATGCTGTCCAAACGCGAAAATTTTCAGAAGAGAGAAAAACGAAGCGCAAGGTCGGGATGAAACCCAGACAGTAATCCTTAAATAACGAGAACAGAAATCCCCAACACCAAAAGCTAAGGACGCAGTTGCACACGTTGAAAGCAGAAGCGCAAAAGCCGAAGAAATCATTGGTCGATCAGAAATCATCGTCCTCCTCCTCAGCTATATGCTTTGCGAGCTCTTGCTCCAGCTGTTGCCTCTCTCTCCTCTTCTCAGCACTTTCTTTCTCTTTGTCGGAATTTGGAGGAAAACAAAGAGCGCGAACAGCTTCGTTATGCATATTGAGGCAGAAAGCAATCCTTGAGTTGAACGCAATTTGAGGCTCATTTGTAGAGTAAATATCCCCAGTCTCCTTGGATACCATCCACCCATTTGCATGATCCAAGGTGGCGTCGATTGCACTGTCCCTTATTGCCTTGGATACAATACTCTCAGCATCAGCAACAGGATTGGGGGAATCTAATCTCAGCTTCTTGGCTACATCAGCAAGTGAGATACGAGAATAAGAGATACTGATGTTGCGTAACCCTGTTCTTATTACATTATGACGGAGCCTAACAATTAAATTGTGGGTCCCGTCTGAAGTAAAAGTAGCGGAGAACTTCTCAGCAACGTTTTTAAACAGCTCCAGATCTCCAATTCGAACAGCCTGAAAAGACCACACCTCTCGTTAACATTGGCAAAACCTCTGAAGTCAAGATGTGAAATAAGCCTCTAAGAAGCACAGACAAGCGCACAATGGTGCAACGCCGATGACAATACAAATCAAAATAACGCAAACATAAAAACAATTACTAGTACTGCATTTTTCCACAATACAAACAAGCAAATGAACAGAAGTCATAACAGTCATACATGTTTCATATGTGCGTGATGGCCACAGGTATCACCAAGTGTTTGAGGTGTGTCCAGGTCTCAAAACACTACTAAAAAAAATACAAGCTTGGATGCGTGTCCCATTCGTGTCAGGAAGTATCCAACAAGTACCCGTGTTAGACGTTGACACAAGTACTTAGAAGTGCCCATGCTTCTAAGAGGTCCCCCCCACCCCCCCTACACAGAGAATTTTTTTGTAAGATTAACGTCAATAAATAACTCTCCTGCTCTCATTGGAGAGGTGAGACTTGATCCTCAGAAGGTAACAGAGACCTTGATCTCAGAAAAAAGGCAATAAGTTATGGGAAAATCAGAGACTTACATTTGTAAGCTCAAAGTAGGGCCTCAAAGCCTTCTCCATGCCCTTCTGCATAAAAACTGTCCTCTCAGGAATTTCTCCAAGCAGAAGACGTACTATCACGGCCCATTTATTGCATTGCACTCGAAATCCAAGAGCTGAAGCAGGGGCTTTCCGAGAAGCTTGCAGAAGTGACTCTTTTGCATCTGTATATTCCAATTGTATTGTCCTAATCTTTCCTAGATAAAAAAGATACCTGCAGAACTGCAAGAGAAAATAATCAGTGTTAGAAAGGATATTCAAGACCAAAAAGTACTTAGATATGCAGAGATAGGGAGACACTGGAATACACAGCAATAAATAATGATGGGAACCACGTGAAAAAGAATACCAATCAACAGAATCAGAGTCAGTTTCAAGTGTCCCTCGATTTCTTACAGAGGGAAGTTAAGCAAAGCTATTCAAACAAACTTTTTCTTATACAAGATGTTCCATAAAACTTATATGGAGTTCATTAACAAATAGGTAAAAGGTACAGTAGATAGACGAATTAAATTGCATTGGAAATGAGGAAAAGAGAAGAACAATGCTTCATCAAGTTTGGGAGTAGATAAAAGAGGAAAGCCAAATAACAGATTTGACATTCCTTTTTCCAATGAAGAAAAGATAAATATATAACTTTGTGCAGGCAAATATGCACACCGTAACAAGGGGGCCACTGCACCTGTATGGACAAACGCTCAAGCTGGAAAGAATGGCCCCAGTAAGGCCCACACAAATCCAGACATGTAACGGGCCCAACCTCAGCCCAACAGGCTGAGCACTTGGGCTGAACCGTACACACTGGATCTGCGCGATGGTGCAGCCTGTCATGCATAAGCCCAAGCGTGTGGATTCGTGGAGCTAGGTCGGGCCAGACCGTATCAGATAAGGTCCGGCCAGAATCAAGGAGAGTCCGAGCATAAACCGGAGACAGCTCGGTCACGTGGCACTCTGATGCAATAGCCCAAGAGGAGGAGTACCACCTTAAGCATTCCAAAAACTGACTAGTAGAAATCATAACTGACCGAAGGATTTAGCTTTGAGGCCACTTGGGTTCGATCCAAAACGGCCCAACGGTCAAGACACATTGCCTCCGGCCATGTGGTCTTCGTTTTTTAGCCGTTTTCGGCCGTTTAGGGCTCTGAAGGCCAAATTTGCCGTTTTAGGAAATAATCTTTTTGCTTATAACTTTTGGTAGGAAAATCCAATAATGTCCGTTCTTGTTGGACAAGTTTTGTTTCTTCTTATATTTTCAGAATATGTAATAATTTTGGAACTTTCCAAAATTGGTATTTTTTCCTTTTCCTAGTCGGTTTAGGGTTTGCTTCTTATTTAAGGAGTTGTAAGCCTTAGGGCTGCGCAGTTTTTGATGATTATTGATTAATAAAGTGTCTAGAGAGCGTTTCTCTATATCTATCCCGTTTGTGATTGTCCTTGTTGCACGTTTGTTCTTCGATTCATAGTTCTGCCCTGCATCACACTCGGTGCATCATGCATGACGTCAATCCAAAAAACAGTTAGGGCATGTGCCTAGGACGAGCTTAGTTAGAGCCTAAGCTAAGTCACTCTACATAAAGTACATTTCTTAACCCTAAGGAGGTACAGCATAACTACTCACTCTAAGAGCTTTGTACTTTCCTCTCCTTCATCTGAGATTGACTTGGGCATCGGAGTGCCTCCGCAGCACCGCTTGACTTCGGCCAGCTAAGCACTAACAGTGTTCTATCTTGCAAATCATGCTCAGGGAAGGCCAAACTCCACCGAGATCCTCAGAGAACTGGATAAAGTCTAAACAGCACCCCACAAGATACAAGGAATTTAAATAATCAAATTAAGCATCAAGGCTTGGAGACACCTTCCTGGCTACCCAGCTAGGAAAAATGACCCAAAATTTGCTATGTAAGACAGGACACATATTCCTCCTAGCCTTGGAAAGATCTTCTACTTCACTCTTGGCCATTCATCCACTTAATGCATAATAGTATGACAGCCCATGGTTTCCTCCATTGCTACCAAGTACCAACCTTGCCGCCCCTCCAGTATCCCATCACCTCCAATCTCCAGATCTCTCTAGCAACATGATCTTGAATTATTGACTCTCCCTCACACTTAATGTACAATACTAATTTTCTAGGAGCGAGATGATTAGTCGTGAAGTACCTCCCCAGGATCGGTGTCCACACAAAAAGGAAAAAAAAGAAAAGTGTCCTTAGTAGGCACAGTCATTACAAAACCTCCTGCATTAAAACTCAACCCATGGGCCACCCCTTGATCCAAGCCAAGATAAAAGAATGAAACCTGAAAGTCTAATTTGGAGTCAAAATATACCATTCACATTTCCAGAATGTTCTCCTCTCAAACAAACAGGGATTTGTTAATGTCAGTCTTGCATGCCTTACAAATTCTCCCACTTTGGTCCTTAATTCCTGCTGTCCATCCTATTCAAGAACGAGTACTAACAACCTAATATAAACTATGTATTTAGTGTCTTCTGAAAGTTTGAACCCTATATATAGAACCATATAGCAGAACGCAGACCATTGTAGGAATACAAACATATCCTTCTACAATTGAACCAAATCCCACACAGATTGGTATGCTAAAACATATGAGTGAATGCAAATAGGAGTTGCCTGCTGGTTTGAGCGAGCTTCAAAACGAGGTGCCTTTGACCTCAGCTTCTCTGCTTGATCATACAAGTTGTAATGGAGGTAATTCCGAAGTAGCAGGTTAAGAAGTGTTTCCTGCATAATGCCATCAAAATTAAGGATAAAATACTCTTTCGTTGATATATAAATGTTAAGACACCCAAATTGCAACATCAACTAGATGATGATCCAACCTGACCCAACTCGTCATGGCGCAATGTAGCAATTCGGTGCAAAGAAAGAAGATTACTGTAAATTCGAGGAATTAAATTAGAAAAGGATAATGAACAGAAACAACCAGTAGCATAGAAAATGAATATCAATAAGTAATATAACCATGTATTTAGCTCTAATCTTGCTCCTCTCCCTGTCTGTGACTGTGCACTAGCCTTGAATGATCGGACATACATGACACAGACAGGTGGTCTCAATAAAGCTACGGAAATAACATTAGTTGTACTAACCCTCGAATATCAGAAAGATCACCAGTGAGCTCATAGCTGAGAGAGTAATAGAAGTAGAGCCTGGCAGCTAGAACATCAATGGTTCGCCTATTCAGGTTCTTCAGACGGGTAATACTTGCTGAGGAACATGCTTTAGCCTGATGTATAGCAGCAGTACAAACTAATGTAAGATTTTATAAACACTGACAATTGCAAGTAGAAACCTACAAGTACTCTATGTAAACATGCACTATTCAATACCTCGTTGTACCGTTTCTGATCAATTAAATATATTAGCACAAGTAGGTAGCAGTAAATCTCAAGCTCAGGCGAGGAGTGTTTCACAGAAGCTTGGATTGTAGATGTTGCTGCATCGACGTCCATGTCATGGTCATCCTCCTACAGATATATTTAAACAAGTAAAATTAGATCAACAATAAACAATTAAACAGTCCGTAAATACACTGACATAGCAGATATATCAGTGAACAGAGTGCTAACATGGCTAGCCACTTCCTCTGCACGACTGTGTCTTGTGGGCTACAGAGGAATGATGACCCTGAAGAACAACGACCGCCGGAGTTTGTGGAGGAGAAAGCCAAGGAAGACCTAGAGAGGGAGGGTAAGAGTAGCAAGTGACCAATGGCTATAGGTTTGTAATGTTTGTGTAGAGAAGAATCGATTCATTCCTTGGACAATGGAAAGAGTCCCTTTACACAGGTGAGGAGTGGGCTGAGGTCCATCACAGCAAACTGTTAGCGGTCATCTGAGGCTGACCAAATAAGGGGCAGGCTATGGGGTCAATGCTATATGGATTCTGAGGTCCAGCTTAGCGACGGACTCGTGGCTGACAATATGGAGAGGTCAGGCCTTAAGACAATTGGTCCGAGGTTAGTGATATGTAGGGGCCATATCAACGTCAAGTGGCAGCTATGATTGGTCAATGAGCTCCGTTGAAGTCAGATGATCAGAAATTAGGGACGATACGAAGTCCAATAATTTGTCTTCTGGTCAAAGGTCTTTCTCTAAGATTGGTATGAGGTCCAACACCCAAAAGAAGGCGCAAACCCTTGAGGTCAAGCCTCCAATCCACAATCTTCCGTTTGGTCCCAAACAAGTGATGACAATCTTTCATAAATAAATCTCCAGAAAACGGAATCCATCAAATGGAAATGAAAATGAAATCTTGGATAATCATGTCAAGGACTCAAGAAGCAAGATAAATATCAAAGTTTATTCTGTAAAAAATCCTAAAGATGCATAATTCACTCATTTTTATGCATCCATAATCCATATGCCATTGAGCGCTCATTACTGCACATGCTTTTGAGTTTTCACTTTTAAGACTCTCATAAGATAGTACCTCATGCATTGGTTAATACTCATGTAACTCACCCAACGTAAAAGGGTCCAGTTATTTCCTAGACATTTAGGAGAAGTTATCCCAGTACTATACTACATAAACGTGCGGAACAAAACGAACTCATGTAAACTAAGCAAGCTCAACAATGATTCATAACTCTTTCTGTGCCACCTAACACACTCCAATGAGTCGAACAACGTTCCATATCGAGCAAGAGCTATCGTGACAATACTATATAAACAGAACACTTAAAAAGAAAACAAATTCACATCATTCGAGAAAGAGACTACCTGCGGAAGAAAAGAGGACAACCTACTGTGCACCTCAGATCCCGGCAAAAGAGCAAAATTCAAGAATGCATGGACCAAAGAGGCCTTCAGCTTCTTCCTCAATGAAATAGTTAGGCGAACAGCCCGCAAAATCCGCCGAACCTCCCGAGCATATGTACCAGTCTCAATCAACGACGCAATCTCCTTCAACTCTGGAAAAACCCCAATGCCCAATATTGCAAGTTTCTTAAATTTTAATCCATACAATAACAACTGGCCTCTCTACATATTCTAAACAGTACAACTTCACCTTTTTAAATAGTAGCTGTAAAATACTCCATCTCAAAAATAATGTCTGGTCCGCAAAATGAAAACTTAAAAGAACACATTTTTGTTCAAAAAATCCAAACATTTTCCAAATTTAAAAGAACGTGTCCAGGATCTTGCGGGGAAAAAATAAATTAAAGTTAACGGGTTTGGGCGGGTGGCACAAGACAACAACTAAAGGGCTTGCCCAAAAAGGTCGCTAGGTCGAATTTGGCCAAACGTTCTAAACTTTAGGGCTATTGGAGATTTTCCTGGTCATTTACTTTAGGGAATGGGATAAGTCAAGGTGCACACGAGTTGACCCGAACACCGGACTATTAAAAAAATTCTTTTGAATTTTTTTTTCTCCAAATTTTCTATTAAAATATGATTTTTCTTAAGCTATCGTTTTGCAGACCGGATAATCCTTTGGGACGGAGGTAGTACATAGTTTGATAACTTTGATTGGTTCCAAACGCTGCAAAGTTGAATCATTTTGTTCAAAAGATTCAGTCTCTTTTTTTTTTTTTTGAAAAATTACAAGAACTCGTTGATATCTACAATCTTGCGGAAGAAAAAAGTTCGAAACTTTCCGAACAAAAATGCATCTTCTTAAAAGTTCTCGTTTTTCAGACCAGACAATCTTTTTTGGGGACGGGGGTATTACATAAATAGTTTGATTGATTCCTTACGCTGCAAAGTAGAAGGGGCAGTTGAAGCAACCGAATTGGAAGGAGCTGCTGCTGCTTGCTCTTTCATCTCGACATCTTGAGTCATCTTCGCACAAACTATATACAAACCCTAAAACTTAATCACTAACAAAACTTGCGTAACAATTCCGAGGTTACAGGCTTACAGCTACGGAGACATAGTACATAACAACAAATTATATTATATATCCACGAGACGAAGAATGAATGCAGCAATGCAAAATCTCAGATTGGCGTACCTCAAGTTGGGAGAGAGAAGCAATCGGACACGGGTGGATCTGAATCGATCGGCGACGGAGAGGATAGGGGGTTCGCTGGATTTTCTTTCACTGCAAGTCAAGAAAATTTTGGAATGCTTGTCAAACAGTTGCGTATATATACGGAGGAGGAGTCTTTCAGTGCCGAGCGGGTATTGCCAACGTGGTACCCACTCGGCGCATATGAGCCGTTCGATACACTTTTGGACAGCTCGGATTAAAACTCTCTCCCTCCGTTCCGCTTTCTTTTTAAATCTTTTTTTTCAAAAAGAATGTAATTTCAAGTTTAAATATAATGCAAAATGAATTTTTTTTTTGCACCGTTTAAAATATCTCAATGAGATCTATCAAACAAAGTCCATATTGGTAGAAAAATTATTTGCGTAAACACATGACTTTTGAGCTTGAAATTACCTTCATTTTCTAAAAGTTCCTTTTCGGAGAAAGCGGAACGGCACCTGTTCGGTTCAGGAACGAACCAGAGATTCGCACCCTATTTTTTTCTTTTAAACTTTTCAAGTAAGAGTACTAGTTTTCGGAACTCGAGGGCATGCCATGCACACACTTGCGAGTTGTGCACGATCCGAGCTGTCGGATAGTGCATCCGACGGTTTGGATTACATCTCAGTAATGAATTACTCTTGATCGTCCATTACCGAAATGAGATTCGGGCCGTCAGAAAATACACGATCCGACGGCTGCGTTCATGCACAACACTCATGCTATACACAAGTGCACAGCAATGTTCTTCTTAGGAGTAGTTTTTTCGTAGCTTTTTGGACTTTTTTAATTCTGTCTTTATTAAAAAAAAAATTGCGTTTGTTTTAGTTTTGTCTTAAACTTTTGTGAACAATTAATGTGTCTCGTTGAAACGAATCGGAAAAGCTCAAAAGGCCCAAAAGTTTTTGGGCGTTTGCTAATTTTACGCCAAATTTTTATGGATTATTGATTTGTCTTGACAAGAGGACCAAAATATTTTTAAAAATATCCAAAATAAAGCTTAGCTCTTGTCAAGACGAATCAATAATCTATAAAAATTTGGCTTAAAACTAATCAAACACGGAAAATATGTGAATAAGGACAAAACAATTAAAAAAAAACCCAAAGAGGAATTAACCAAGGGAGGAAATTCCAACAGGAACTCAATTTTCCCTCAGGTGACAATAATGTTTGGAAATCTTCATGCCCCCGAAATTAGTTGAGATTTGCGGAAATTGGTTCGGACATTCGATTAGGAAAAAAAAAAAAAAAAGTTTTGCCGGGAGACTAAAAAGTAAAAGAGATTGTACTTGAAATGAAAAGGAAAATCCCGAAGAGAAAAGACAAGATTTGGCTCCTCATAGGAATCTGGATTACTCCAAACACTACAGTCCTCACAGTTATAGGAGATGCATACATAAGTAATAAATCATTACAGTGAGGATCGAGTCAGGACGCCCTAATTTAGTGTTGGGTCCGGACTTCTTCCACAGCCGTCGGATTGTATTTTTAATGGTCTAGATCCGCAGAAAATTTGTTCGCGCGACCAAACTGTCCGTGCATCCGGACCATCAAAAACACAATCCGACGACTATGGGAGAAGTCCGGACCTAAACTCTGGTTAGGTCGTCCTGACCTGATCCGGACTATAAATCATTAATGCTAAAGACAAAGAAAATTTACCCCGAAAGTGTATGAAAAGAGTAACTAATGGTTGAGATTTATTTTGATGTATGAGACCTAATCTTCAAAGTGAATCTCTACCACTGATTGTTTTTTTCGGGACACTTTCGGTTAAGAAACTTACAGAAATCCTACTTCGATTTGTATTAGGACTTATAACACGGTCCTCTGCTCCTCTCTATATATATCATCAGTACCCAAGGCAATTTCAGTGTATTCCTTCAGCACAAAATTTCATTGATCTTCTCTCTCTCCCTCCCCATCAACTATAATGGCTGCGACTCGAGCAATTATCTTCTCCCTCGTTATTCTAAGCACAACCTTGTTCCAAATTCCTCGTCCATGCAATGGCAATTTGCTTAGGATATGTAACTTCCACCAGATATACCAACTGGGCGATTCGATTTCCGACACCGGAAATTTGATACGTGAGAGCCCTATGGGAGCAGCGTCTCCCTTTAGTAGGCTTCCGTACGGCGAAACTTTCTTCCACAATGCCACGGGTCGTTGCTCCAACGGCCTACTCATGATTGATTATATCAGTACGTATTATCAATATGTTTGTTTTCTATTTCCTGTATTATATCGGTTTTGTATGTAAATATTATGAAGAAATGTCCTCTCAAAATTGTGTTATTGTTATATGAGGATGATATTTTGTTGTTAATTTACGAATACATGTGATTTGATCTCCTCACGTCAAGAGTCGCGTCCGCCGCTCCTTTCAATAGACTTGATTTATTACTCAAGCGTTAATGTATGTATGTACTTTCACAGCAAGGTCAGCAGGGCTTCCGCTTCTCAACGCCTACAAAAACACCGGTGCAGACTTCAAACACGGGGTGGACTTCGCGGTCGCCGGCTCCACTGCATTACCGGTAGAGACTCTCGCCGACCAGAACATTCTATCCCCGGTAACCACCAGCTCTCTCGGCGTGCAACTCGATTGGATGTCCACCCATTTCAATTCCACTTGCGACGGTGGCAGAGGTTCGTCTCCCCTTATTTTTTTCTTTTCTTTTTTTTTTCTAAACGATGAAAGATGTATGTTCGGAAACGGTTGTTTGACGTTGAGATATGCAAAAGTTGACTTATTTCGAGCAATGATTCAAACTTTATCTGCTCGTGTTTAACAGATTGCGCGGAAAAACTTAAAGACTCTCTGTTCATGGTTGGAGAGATAGGCGGTAACGATTACAACTACGCTTTGTTAAATTTCAAGGAAAAAGCATTGAGGAAGTGAAGAGCCTTGTTCCTAGCGTTGTACATGCCATAGCAAATGCCGTGAGGGTAAGTTCCCATTGATCGATCGAGCTTTGTTTCCGGTACTTTTTACTTAGTCGCTCGAAATAGACTCTGATTCGCGCGAATTCCTGTCGTTTGGCCTGCAGAGAGTCATCGACCACGGGGCAGTTAGAGTGGTGGTACCCGGCAATTTCCCCATCGGTTGTTTCCCCATCTACCTAACCGGATTCAAGACCAACAACTCGACCGCTTACGACGACAACAATTGCCTAAGAGAACTAAACGAGCTTTCGAAATTCCACAACGACCAGTTGCAGCGAGCGATTGGCGAGTTGAACAAAGAGTTCCCGAACGCGGTCATTACATATGGCGATTACTACAACGCGTTCGACTGGCTTTTCCGAAGTGCCACTTATCTGGGTAAGTTTTTATACACCGTATGGAATATTATCGGTTTTTTTTCGTAGCGGGGATTGAATTTTGACAACTAAAATTTTGTTTCCCTTGTCTTGGATGCAGGATTTGATGCGTCAACTAGGCAAAGATCTTGTTGTGGAGCTGGGGGAGATTATAATTTCAGTCTCGGCAGAATGTGCGGAGCTCCGGACGTTCCGGTCTGTCGGAATCCCGATAGACTCATCAGCTGGGATGGAATTCATTTGACACAAATGGCGTACAAGCTCATGAATGCATGGCTCGTGCGTGACCTGTTGCCCAAGCTTCAGTGCCGTCTTTATAATTAATTAGCTTGTGTTTAGTAACAGTTTTTAGGTATAGAATTTTGGAACAATTAGAATTCAAAGTTTTTTAATGGTTTTTTTTTCTAGTAATTTGGAAGAGAAATTAATTTGACATTTGAAATCTTACTTTCCTATGCATGATTTGATTAATTTTTATTCGTAGAAAAGTTCAATATCAACTGATCAAGTGTCCCTTGTCCTTGATGAATGGTTCAAGCCAATGGAAATCCCAGTAAGCTACCATGCATGTTCGGTTTGGGTTTTGAGGGAGGTTTTTGAGAGTAATAAGTAGAGAGAGATAGATAAAATTTATTGAGACCGTGCCCAGGAATTTTGAGACCCCGAAACGAACATGGTAATTCTATTTAGTTACCGTGGACGATTAATTTTGATTTAGTTATTGCAGAGTCTCAAATAATTTTTAGTATGATCCTAAATGGAAGATGGGGGCTATTTAAGGCTTAATTATTGTTCTTGCTTTTTTTTTAGTTTTGCGTTATTAGTATTTTTTTTTTTTTTTTACTTTTTCAACTTTTCTTAAGTACTAGAAAATTTTGAGAAATAAAAAATAAAATACATTGATTGTTTGAATTGTTTTTTTCTAAATCTTTTCATGTTCGATCTTTTTGGAGGAAGCTTGCCTCAAATTTGGCAGTGGACTGCAAGGGTGCAGTTCCGCGATTTCTGAGTTTGTTTTGGATCCAGATTCGTTCATTTGGTAGAGATTGTCGAGCCTAACAACTTAATTTGTACAGAATTACGTTGATTAGATATCGATCAATAACTAATCCGGGCGAGTTTATCTTGGCAAAAATGTGTTTTTTACTTGCTTGCTCTTAACACTATCATGTGATCTTGTTGTAGTAGCTGCATACGGTGAGTGTATTTTTCTACACTTCCGTAACTACAATAACTTATCAAAAATGTTAGGATACATAACTCTCGGCCTACGATAAGAACCTTTTATCGAAATTTATAACAAATTAGCAAGCAGTTCGAACGAGAGTAGCATGATTTATTGTCCTTCTCAAAGCCCAAAAAGTTGTCAAAACCCAAACAAAACAAGTGTGGATTGGTTCAAAACATCAAGAAATACTCAGCTTGCCGCAATCAAAATCAGCCCTCTTCAACAGCAATCCAGCCATGAAAGAACCCAACACTTTATCCCTCAAGAAACTCACCACCACCCCATTACTCTGCTGCACAAAACCCACCATGTAAGCAGTGCTAACGAGCACAATCCCTCTCCACTTCCTCTCTTTGGCAAACTTCTTCATCCCCATCTCAATCCTCTTGTACTCCTCCTTCCCATCTCCCTCTTTCGCTTCGGCAGTGCTCGGGTTTTCCCTCAAGGCCTCTGCTAAACACCTAGCTAAAACGACACCGTCTTCTAACGCAGAGCACCCGCCCTGCCTGATGTCTGGTGTCATCGGGTGGAACGCGTCGCCAGTGACACAAACATTGCCTTTGCTGATATTTGCCCATAAAAGCTCCCATGGGCGTCCGGACCTTAATAGAGAATAAGTAATACTGTCTAGTTCGGTAATCTCCACAACAGCCTTAACTTTGTCTGGTACTTTGCCAAGGTTGCTTAGTACAAATTCTTTCATCTTTGCTGGGCTTTTCTCTATCTCTTTGTCTGTATCATTCAATCAAGGCGCGCAACATTATTCCGAAATTCGATCTAAAGAAGTTTGTAACACAGTAATCAGTAGTTTCTAACCTTTTGCGGAGCTAGCGAAGGTGAAAAACCAATACACAGTGCCTTCATTACAAGGGACGAAACCACATCGCACGCCCTTTCCAACGAACAGCCGGAATTTGGGCTCAAATCCATGACTGCCTTTGAAATCTGCAAACCCCCGAATGGCAGATCGACCCACGAAAGCCGGTTTCTTGAAGCCCAGCCACTTTGACACAACTGAGTTTACCCCATCACACCCGATCAGTACCTTTGCCTTTACTACAGACCCATTTGCAAGATGGACCATCTTAAAGCAGCCTCCTGAATCCTCCTCAATAGAAACCACTTTTGATGAGAACCTTATGGTGCCACTGGGAAGCTCCTTTTGAAGGGCTTCCAATAAGAACTTCCTTCTTACACAGCGAACTTCATGGTCTCCACTGCACACCAAAAGGATTTCAACAGGAAAAATGGACCGGGAAAAAGAGATTTTGATCGATGCAGAAAATTTAGACGTAACATTTTTCTCAGGGACATGTCATTCCTTTTGAAGTATCGACTTATCGTACACAGTTGCTACCAGAAGAATTGTGGCAATGGTATTTTTGAAATCAATGGTACTTGGAAAGCGTTTTTTCTTCTAAAATTATAGGCTAATTAGCTCAACGACGACATTCAGTATGAGTTCTCTATTCTCTATGTCGGCTTTCTGCTTGTGTATCGTTACTCTTAATGAAATTATGAGCTACAATAGCAGTTCTATTAGTTCCAAAAAAAACGACTAGAAAAGGCCGCATCATTTGAAAAGCGATTCTTGTACAAATATTATGTTCGCTTGACGTTACCCAAAAATGTATCACTACCTTAGACCACCCGAAGGCCGACTCGCCCTTATATAACTTTCAAGTCAAAACTAAAAACTGTTTGCAGAAATGTGTGCTTAAACTTCTCCATGTAAAACTTACTGGCTTGCTTTGGTCGTAAATGACATTTCTGAAGTGGGGAGCCCCGAGATTATCGATGAAGCCACTATTCTGTACAAATCACAAAACACATAGGCTAATAAGTAGTGAACGAAAGACATTCATCAAAAGCATGGGAAGTAGGGTTTGGTTTGGAATGCATAATTTTGTGGCCGTTTCCGTGTGAGAGGTAGGGGATCGTGGTACGCCACATTCCTGAAATTGAGGTACGAGAGGGGTGGGCTTCGTCTATAGATTATAATCTAAGAACATACTTATTTGAATAGATAATCTTCCAATAAAATAAAGTATTACGTACTTGTCTATCCTAACAAAATTCGAAGCGTTATGTCCAATATCTCATAAGATTTGTCTTTCCGTATCACTTTTTGAATTGCTAGATTTACTATTTCGAAAAATATGCATAATTCTCTAAGCTATTAGCATTTAGTAAACACGATCGATCATGAAAAGACCCAATTTGGAGACCATTTAGTAAAGAAGAAAATGGCATTTACCCATAGAGTCGATCATGTTGTTGGCGGAGGGAGTCACCGATGCCGATTTCATCCAATGCCCTCCAAGCGTTTGTCCATGTTGTAAATGCAAATCCAGACACTCTTAAACTCTCTGATGATTCCAGTACCAAACTCCGGATTCCTAACCTGCCAAAAAAATTACACATCTATGTAGCAGGACACTTCGTCGGAGGTCACGTATCCGTGTCCGACCTTGTGGGACACTGATACTATCCAGACACGAGTTCCACTCAAATTTGAAGTGTCGTATTTTATCTCAATGTCTTCTGTTTGGACACTCCCAGCACTTTAAAAAATGTTCCGGACACTGTAGAAAAACAAGTCGGGGTGACAAACGAAATAGTAGGATCTAATTAAGGCCTTAAGGGAGTTGTATTTTTGTGTGTGACAGATCATGGTTTGGTTTATTGGTTAGAAAGACACACAGATGATGAGTACAATTTAAGGTATATGTGGTATTGCATATTTTTAAAATATAGCCTTACTTTGTTAGTTTTTATTGTACACGCATATGGTTTTTTTTTTTTTTTTAAATGTGTTCCCGAACGTTTCGTGCCCTCTAATTTTTTGAAATTTACGTGTCGATGTTGTGTCACGTGCCTGTGTCTATGCTACATAGACTTGCACCTTCTGAAAATGATGAAAACCATATATGCTTATGGGTACCTGTGAAGTCCCAAGGATGTGGCGAGACCAGCAATCCCAGCTCCAACAATCACGATTTCAGCTTCAACCCCTTCCATGATAGTATTTCTGAGACTGTTTTCTATGTTTGAAGAAAAGATAAAAGAGGGAAAAGGACAGAAAGACTTTGGATGCATCACAACTCACAAGGAACCCACAGCACAACAGTATATAAAGAGCAATCTACCTAAAGAGGATGGTTGTAAAAAGAAGAAGTCACATATGACTGTTAATACCTGTGAGAGATGAAGACGCCATAGGTGAAACCTTATGTGGTGAATCTGCTCTTTAGAGAGGAGTAGCTACTCCCTTTTCTACTTTTTTCTTAGTCGTGTGTCTCAATGGGCTAGACACACACACATCAATCGATCAATCATACATACTGTTGGGAAAAATTCGGCATATACAGAAAATCTAGAGAACAATTTCATTGATAATGTAACAATTACATAATCGAAACAAAATACAGATAAATAACAGATTGAAACAGTCGAGATACAAACTGAATTCCAGAATATCAAACCGAGTCCTGTGTGATACCACAGTCTCCTTAAGAAAGATTCGCCACCTACCGTGGGTGTTGTAGGTTGCGTCGGTGACTTCCTCCTAGGGTTGGCTCGGCTAAACCGCAAGCCGTCGGAACACCACCGTCGACCGCCTTGGCGAACTGACTACCGTCTGCCTCTCTCTCTCAAGAACGAATATTAGAGTATGCTGGAATGTTGAGAATTTGCTGGTGATTCCTCCAAAACGTGAGCCTCCTTTATATAGAGTGGAGGAGGTAGGAGAGGTGAATGCAGCCATCAAATGCTGGAGGTCACAAGAAATAATACACCATCATGAGGAGGGTTACGGGAGTTACAGAATCCCACAATTCAATACGTCTATTGATTGTGAAACGTTCAGATTCAACGAACCCGGAACGAGCTCGGTTGCATTGAGAGACTCCGATAGCCCCGATTTCATTCATCCGAAATTCCGTAAATTTCCAACACATACTACAAGCAAATGTGTTTTTCCTTCAAAAACTTCCAAATCTTCGATCCTAATTTTCTACATTTTTTATGTTTATACTCCCTCCATCCATTTTTAAGTGTCCTGCTTCGTAACTCCAACTTATTAAAAAAACATCATCATTACACCTTTCACATCAAATTTTACCTCCACTTTCCCTACTTACCCTCTATGGAGACATCATCATCACACTTTTACTCACTAATTTTTCAAAATTGAATCTACTTTTAGGGGCAAAATGAAAAATGTACCAACTTTTACCCATTAACTTTACAAAATGGACACTTATTAAGGGACAACCCAAAATGAAATATTGGACTTTAAAAAGGGGACGGAGGGAGTACAAAATAGAGAGAGAGAGAGAGAGAGAGAGAAAATGTGGGGGAGTGGGGGAGAGAGAGAGAGAAACGTGGGGAAGTGGGGGAGAGAGAGAGGAACGTGGGAGAGGGGGGGACCGGGGGAGGGAGAGACTTGGGGGTTGAACATGGAGGAAAAATTATTCTATGTCCTCCCAGAGTGGTACTCCAAATTTATTTTCCACCACACATATGTCTTTCGGTGCATAGAACGAAATCAGTGCTACCATGCATCAAACACGGGACTGAAAAATAAACACCCATGGGTGGCTTCAGAATTTTAGTTCAACGATAACAAAAACAAAAATAAATTTTTCGTATACAAAGCTTTGTATAATATAAACATATTTATTTTGATTGAAAATAAATTGGACCTAATTTATTTTGTTTTGTTAAGCTATATATAAATTATAAACAATTCAGTGCCGACATGCAATATGAAAGAGAAATCTAATTGTATGTAAACAACAATACAAATCTTAATTTATGTTTTTGAGCCCAGAGGATTCGGTCGATCGGACCCCCTCAACTATAAGTGCAGCTGACCCTGAAAACCAATTATTTTTTGGTATGAATAAGCGGATAGGCTACTCAACTTAATTACCTGCCGGGAGCATTGTCCCTAGCATCACCTAGTCATGCAAGAGACCCATTACACTTATGTGCGAGGCCGAAACTTAGGTCCCACTGTGTGTTATAAACATGAAAGGAGTAAGTTTAGCCCCCCCACAAAGCAGCTGCAGAGACTTGAACACAATTACTTGAGTAAGAAAATTAGAATACTTATCCATTGAACCAATCACCTGCTGTAAAGCCAATCCAATCTTGATTACCTATGCAATGACCTCAGAAAAAGCTAAGGATAGAGATTTATAATGCTGAAGACAGCCATTACGTACATAAGTTTGGACACAAGTGGAGTGGGTATACATTCAATGTAGGATTCAAGAGGCGACTCTCAACAGCCAGAAGTTTTTGAATGCAAAATTGGGTTCCACGTACGTGGTGGTACCCAGCGCGTATCCGAGCCTTCCAAACGTGTCTGAGATGGTCCAGAGCCGAACACTCTCTCTCCCCCTCAGTCGACCACTCTATCTCTTCTTTCTCTCTCTCTCTAAATCCTGGCCATCCAAAACACTCTTGGACGGCTCGGATGTGTGCTCGGGACCACGTGGACTATACCTTATTTGCTGCCAAAAACTTCTCCTCAACAGCAGCCACAATAAAACACAAATTATGTCGCTTTTGTGTATTTCGTGGGCAATGAGAGTCATGAGACAATGTGGATTCAATTATTGTTGGCAGAAGAAGTACACTGCATTTGTGCAAGAAGGTGTATGTGCCAGACTTGTTTGTAGAAATCTTGGTAATGACATTCCAGAATAACCCGTAGCGATGCGTGGATTGAAATTCGGAAGTGTCGCTATTTGATAGGAGTCCACTTTTGTTGCTGTCCGTTGTCCGCAAAATGAGAAGATGGAGGCTGCGTATGTATTCATATAATTACGTTTTGTCGTGAGTTGTTTTTTAATTTAAAAGATGAAAATTTGGACCGACTCTCTTGTGGTTTTCAAATGGAAGCCATTGAGATATTATGGTTATGGGACATACTGTTCAATTTGTTAAAAGAAATCTTTACATTATCTGTATAAAATACGAAGTTGTCCGAATACCGGTAGGTGCCTAACTGAATTACCTTAGTGTAAAAGTAAAAAATTTCACTTGAAATTGAGAGTGGGTGCACGGGTCGGGTGGGTCCGGTTTTTTTGACCCCCAACCCGAACCTATGGTCAGGTAAAAATATTTAGGCCCGCAAACCGAATTGCACAGGTGGTAAGAACTGTCCGCGAGCCCAATTCTTTACTTTGGGTCGGGTCTGGTTGGTCGGGCCGGGCCGGATCCGACCCTGCGAGTAAGGAACGCACCAACCCGAACTCCGAACCGAAATCTGATTTTTAACATAAAGTAAACCCGCATCCGTCCAAACCACATGTTCAACCCCGCTCAAGACCCTTCGGGTCGGGTCAAGACCGCAGGTTTTTTGCACACCCCTAGGTGACACCTACCACACTCCCCACTAGCTGATGTGGCAATGACATTCTTGATATTATGAGCCCAGCCACCGGCATAGCATTTTGTGGTGAAATGAAATGTCCTCACGATATGCCACACATTCTGTATGACATTCGGAAAGTCTGTTTGCACACATAATCCCTCACAAATATGTTTCCACGGGCCCACTTCAGATCTTGCAAAGATGATTTGAATCGCTCATTCTTTTTAAACTATTTTTTATGGCTTCTCGTAAAAAATCAACTCAATCGAATATCAGTAAGGTCGTTTCCAAATTCGTAGGGAAAAATTGAGTGGTTCGCCAGACGAATAGTATCAGTAAGGTCTTATTCTTGTTGTAATAGTCGCCCGTATATTTTCTTGAATTTTTGCTATTATTGGAGTATAATTTTCTTGTCATTTTCTAAAAAGCAGGAGATTGCAAAACAAAACAAACGTTGGTGGAGAAATTCAAGTCACCAAGAAGATCCAAAAAGTTGTACAAAAGTCTCCAATTGAATGCCCAAAAAAGTCGCACAAAAAAACAAAGACACACAAGTGCTGATTGGTTCAACTTCAAGAAATACTCAGCCTGCCACAATCAAAATCAGCCATCTTCAACAACATTCCAGCCAGAAAAGTAGCCAACACTTTATCCCTCAAGAAATTCACCACAACCCCACTACTCTGTTGCACAGAACCCATCATATAAGAAGCACTAATGAGCACAAACCCTCTCCACCTCCTCTCTCTGGCAAACAACTTCAAACCCCTCTCGATCCTCTTGTACTCCTCTTTCCCATCTCCCCCTTCCGTTCCGCCGCTCGGCTTTTCCCTCAAGGCCTCTGCTAAACACCTAGCTAGAACGACACTGTCTTCCAGCGCTGCGCACCCGCCCTGCCCGATGTCTGGTGTCATCGGGTGGAGCGCGTCCCCCGCGACACTGACATTGCCTTTGCTGGTATTTGACCAGAAAAGCTCCCACGGACGTCTGAATCTTAACGGAGAACAAGCAATACTGTCGAGTTCAGTGATCTCCACAGCAGCTTTTACTTGGTCTGGTACTTTGCCAAGGTTGCTAAGCACAAATTCTTTCATCTTGGCTGGGTTTTCCTCCACCTCTTTGTCTATATCGTTCGACGAATGCATAACATTAATAAAAGAAGGTAATTATTAGTACACCAAATTCTATAGGTTTATGGATCCTCTTGTCCCAGATTCCTATGCCCTCGTATCCCAATGCACTCCCAACCGTAGAAGAATCTTGTAAGAATCTCGAGAAATGATCAATGACTAGAAGTGCATTGGGTTAGAGAGGCATTAGGATTTTGGAACAAATCAGGATCGCGTGCCAACATACAATTGAAGGAGCGCCCCCCATAATTCGTGTAGGAAAATCGAAAATTTTGAAATGTAGTCTACAAAAGTTTCTTAAGCCGATAATCTGGATCTTCCAGCACACTTATGTGATCGGATTTGCGCACCTAGTTTTTTTTATTTGCATACAAGCAAAATATGGCATGAGAGGCTTCTAACCTTTAGTGGAGGGAGTGAACGTGAAAAACCAAAACACAGTGTCTTCATTACAAGGCACGAAACCGGAACGCACGCCCTTTCCGAAGAACTGCAGGAATCTGGGCTCAAACCCGTGGCTGCCTTTGAAATCTGCAAACCCCCTAATGGCGGATCGGCCCACGAAAGTCGGTTTCTTGAGGCCCAACCACTTTGACACCACTGAATTCACCCCATCACACCCAATCAGCACCTTGGCTTTCACTACGGAACCATTTGCAAGATGGACCAGCTTAAAGCAACCTCCTGATTCCTCCTCTTGAATAGAAACCACTTTGGATGAGAACCTTATGGTGCCACTGGGAAGCTCCTTCTGAAGGGCTTCCAGTAACACCTTCCTTCTTATGCATCGAACTTCGTGGTGTCCACTGCACATCGAAAGGAAGAAAATGCGAAAAAATGGACCTTGGGGAGAAACAATTTCGATGCAGAAAATTCAGAAGTAGTAACATTTTTCTCAATGGAAACGACATCCGTTTTGAAGTATTGTGCACATAAAAGAATGTGGCAATGGTAATTCTGAAATCAATGGTACTGTCCAAACTCAAAGCCATATGCATCAGTGTGTGCTTAAACTTCTCCTTGTAATACTTACCGGCTCGCTTTGGTGGTAAATGATATTTCTGAAGTGGGAAGCCCCGAAATCGTAGATGCAGCCACTATCCTGGACACATCTCAAAACACAAAACAGGCAGAGATTATTACTACTAGTGAACAAAAGCATTCATCAAAAGCAACAAGGTGTGGGAAGTAGGGGTTTGGAATGCATAATTTCGTGGCTTATTTTTGTGTGAGAAAGCAAACCTACTTTATATGGAACGCGGATCGTTCATTTATGAGGAACAGGTACGGGATCGTGGTACGCCATATGCTTGAAATTGCGGTACGGTAGGAGTAGGCAAGAAGTAGACTTCTACAGATTATATTTTGAGAATGTACTTTATTTCAACAGACAATCTTCCAACAGACTACAGAGAGTATGACATATTACTTGTCTAATTATTCAATTATCACAAATCTAGAGGAAAAACTTCAGGATCACTTTGAATCACTAGATTTGCCATTTTGAACGTAGGTATATCATATTTGGGTACCACGTGGTGGTACCCAGCACGCATCCGAGCCGTCCAAAACATGACTACTCAGATCAGAACACTCTCTCTCCCCTCAGCCCGACCTCTCTCTCTCTCTCTCTCTCTCTCAAATCCTGGCTGTCCAAAACACGTTTGGACGTCTCGGATGCATGCTCGGGTACCACGTGGACTGTACCCTATTTGCACCCAGAAACTTCTCAAGTTGAAGACCCAATTTGGAGAAAATGATATTTACTCAGGGCTGCTCAAAAAATCCGGTGAACCATGAAACCGGTCCGGACCGAACCGATCCGTACCTTTTGGATTTTGTCCATGGATTAATGGTCCGGACACGGATTGAAAAATTAAAAAACCGTGACTCGTGGTTCGGTCCACGGATTTTCATTACAAAACCGTGGATTAACCGAACCGAACCGTGAGATATTTATTTTATATAAATATATATGTGTATTTATAAAATAAATTGTTAGTAATGTTAACACTTTTTTCTACCAATTTTAGTATTTTATCTTAATAATGGGATATAGTGTAGATGTACATAAAATATATGGAGTAAATCGTAGTTTTTTTTGTATAAATAACGGGTAACTCTAGTTGAGTTTCACTGGTTCGTTTCTTTTCCAGTTCTTTTATATTATGTACTATAATGATACAATCCTACTAGTGTTTAGATTCTTTTGAATCTGACTTTGGAAGTAGACTTTGGTAGTTTATATAACAAGTACTTTCTGGTGGCGGTAAACTTAATTCTGAATGTAACATTCTTCCCTTTTAGTGTGGGATACATGCTTGAGCTTTATTTTTGCTAAATTCCGTGGACAAAACCGTAACCGATCCACGAGTCACAGATCGGATTGGAACCGAACCGTAGGACTTTTGGTCCGGACACGGATTTCATTTTGTAAAAACTGTGACTAGCAGTTCGGTCCTCGGATTCCAAGAAATCCGAACCGAACCGGACCGCGAGCAACCCTTTATTTACCCATAGAGTTGGTGATGTTGTTGGCGGAGGGAGTCGCCGACGCCGATTTCATCCAATGCTCTCCAAGCGTTTGTCCATGTTGAGAATGCAAATCCAGTCACTCTCAAACTCTCTGATGACTCCAGTACCAAGCTCCGGATTCCCAACCTACAGAAAAAAAAAGCCAACAATTCTTAGTACTCTCACCCTCTGTTTCCAAAAATCGGTCTAGGCAACCGACTAGTTGGCTCCTTGGCGCTAGGCGAGATCCAATGACGAGATAAAAATCGGCCCAAGGAGCTAGTCGGCCTCTAGGCGCTAGGTGCCTGTCTTCCGTCCAACTAGCCAGCGCCTAGTGAGTTTTAAAACACTGCTTACACCGACTGAAATTTCTGTAAAAGGTAGATTACGGATATGCCTGTTGGTACCTGTGAAGTCCTAAGGATGTGGTGAGTCCAGCAATCCCAGCTCCAATAATCACAATTTCTGCCTCAACCCCTTCCATGATAGTAGTATTTCTGAGAGCTGTTTTCTATGTTCGAAGAAAAGAAAAAGAAAACCGGAAAGTCTGGAATGAGGAAGACATATCACATGGGAGCCAGGAGACGACAGTATATAATAAGGGAGAAGATGTCACATATTTCTTCACTAGATTTGTAAAGATTATTAAAAACCAAACCAGTTTTCGTCCATCGATGTGCATATAATGCTGATGGCAGCCCTTGCGTATGTAAGTTTGGACACAAGTGTAGTGATATGCGTTCCATGTCAGGAGAGGCTATTCACAGAAGTTTTTTAATTTTTTATAATCGGATGCCCGGACCACTTTGCACGCACCTCCACTAAGTTTGGTGCCCTGTATTTAACAACCCGGCAAACCCTCCAGTGATCCCAAGATTTGAAATATTTCGCCTCTGTGGGATTCAAACATATGACCTCAAGAAAGACAATCACTTCTCGTTTTTTCATACCCACTTGTCCAAATCCATTGCATTTATTCGCAGTAGTTGTTGTACTCCAGTAGCCATCCAAACCAATAATGCAAATTATGTGCTTTTGTAGAAGTTTAACTATAGAAAATGAAACAATGTGGATTACATTATTGTTGGTAGTTTTTGAAGTCGCAACACTTATTGTGGTCAAACGGAAATTCTAATTCACAGCATTTGTGCAAGAAGGTATGTACCAGCATGTGGATTACATTATTGTTATAGAAATCTTGGCACCGACATCGAAAAATGATGCGGCAATGCACGTCCAGACGAGTGCAAAGGCAAGTTCATCATACCAGCCGCATAACACTATCCATGAACAGTTTATGAAACTTGTAACTCCAACATTCTCGGGCTCTATAGAACACCATTAGAGGCGGAGGAGTGGTTAAAGAGAACGGAATCTATTTTAGAGGTTATGGGTGTTTCTAATGATCAAAAAGTAGTTCTTGCTCCTTTTATGTTTAACGATGAAGCTCGATTTTGGTGGGCAGCCACTAAGAGGTGTTTGACTACTCCTGCAGTTGGAGAACCAGTGCCTCCTGTACCGATAAAAGTATAAATATCAGGGATTATCTTGCATATCAAGAATAATAAGTCTACAAAGACGAATAAATTGGTTCCGTTACAAAATTTTCATCCCTTGGGAACCAGGGCATGCATCAACAACATCATGTAGGAGCAGTAACATTAGAATCCCGAGGCTGACAAATAAACCAGGGTAGGCTCATTCTTTTTAAAATATTTTTTATGGCTTTTCGTAAAAAATCAACTCAATCAGATATCAGTAAGGTCGTTTTCAAAATTCGTAGGGCAAAACTAAGTGGTTCGCCCGACGAATAGTATCAGTAAGGTCTTATTCTTGTTGTAATAGTTGCACGTATATTTCCTTGATTTTTTGCTATTATTGTAGTATAATTTTCTTGTCATTTTCTAAAAAGTAGGAGATTGCAAAACAAAACAAACGTTGGTGGAGAAATTTTGTCAAATTTCATAGCAAGAAGATCGAAAAAGTTGTACAAAAGTCTCCAACTGAATGCCCAAAAAAGTTGTACAAAAAAACAAAGACACACAAGTGCTGATTGGTTCAACTTCAAGAAATGCTCAGCTTGCCACAATCAAAATCAGCCATCTTCAACAACATTCCAGCCAGAAAAGTAGCCAACACTTTATCTCTAAAGAAATTCACCACAACCCCACTACTCTGTTGCACAGAACCCACCATATAAGCAGCACTAACGAGCACAAACCCTCTCCACCTCCTCTCTCTGGCAAACAACTTCAAACCCCTCTCAATCCTCTTGTACTCCTCTTTCCCATCTCCCTCTTCTGTTCCGCCGCTCGGCTTTTCCCTCAAGGCCTCTGCTAAACACCTAGCTAGAACGACACTGTCTTCCAGCGCTGCGCACCCGCCCTGCCCGATGTCTGGTGTCATCGGGTGGAGCGCGTCGCCCGCGACACTGACATTGCCTTTGCTGGTATTTGACCAGAAAAGCTCCCACGGACGTCTGAATCTTAACGGAGAACAAGCAATACTGTCGAGTTCAGTGATCTCCACAACAGCTTTTACTTTGTCTGGTACTTTGCCAAGGTTGCTAAGCACAAATTCTTTCATCTTAGCTGGGTTTTCCTCCACCTCTTTGTCTGTATCGTTCGACGAATGCATAGCATTAATAAAATAAGGTAATTATTAGTACACCAAATTCGATAGGTTTATGGATCCTCTTGTCCCAGATTCCTATGCCGTCGTATCCCAATGCACTCCCAACCGTAGAAGAATCATGTAAGAATCTCGAGAAATGATCAATGACTAGAAGTGCATTGGGTTAGAGAGGCATTAGGATTTTGGAACAAATCAGGATCGCGTGCCAACATACAATTGAAGGAGCGCCCCCCATAATTCGTGTAGGAAAATCGAAAATTTTGAAATGTAGTCTACAAAAGCTTCTTAAACCGATAATCTGGATCTTCCAGCACACTTATGTGATCGTATGTGATTGGATTTGCGCACCTAGTTTTTTTTATTTGCATACAAGCAAAATATGGCAGGAGAGGCTTCTAACCTTTAGTGGAGGGAGTGAACGTGAAAAACCAAAACACAGTGTCTTCATTACAAGGCATGAAACCGGATCGCACACCCTTTCCGAAGAACTGCAGGAATCTGGGCTCAAACCCGTGGCTGCCTTTGAAATCTGCAAACCCCCTAATGGCAGATCGGCCCACGAAAGTCGGTTTCTTGAGGCCCAACCACTTTGACACCACTGAATTCACCCCATCACACCCAATCAGCACCTTGGCTTTCACTACGGAACCATTTGCAAGATGGACCAGCCTAAAGCAACCTCCTGATTCCTCCTCTTGAATAGAAACCACTTTGGATGAGAACCTTATGGTGCCACTGGGAAGCTCCTTCTGAAGGGCTTCCAGTAACACCTTCCTTCTTACGCATCGAACTTCGTGGTGTCCACTGCGCACCGAAAGGAAGAAAATGCGAAAAAATGGACATTGGGGAGAAACAATTTCGATGCAGAAAATTCAGAAGTAGTAACATTTTTCTCAAGGGAAACGAGATCCGTTTTGAAGTATTGTGCACATAAAAGAATGTGGAAATGGTGTTTCTGAAATCAATGGTACTGTCCAAACTCAAAACTATATGCACAGTGTGTGCTTAAACTTCTCCTTGTAATACTTACCGGCTCGCTTTGGTGGTAAATGGTATTTCTGAAGTGGGAAGCCCCGAAATCGTAGATGCAGCCACTATCCTGGACACATCTCAAAACACATAACAGGCAGAGATTATTACTGCTAGTAGTAAGCAAAAGCATTCATCAAAAGCAACAAGGTGTGGGAAGTAGGGGTTTGGAATGCATAATTTCGTGGCTTATTTTTGTGTGAGAATGCAAACCTACTTTATATGGAACGCGGATCGTTCATTTATGAGGAACAGGTACGGGATCGTGGTACGCCACATGCTTGAAATTGCTGTACGGTAGGAGTAGGCAAGAAGTAGACTTCTACAGATTATATTTTGAGAATGTACTTTATTTCAACAGACAATCTTCCAATAAAACAGAGAGTATGACATACTACTTGTCTAATTATTCAATTTTCACAAATCTAGAGGAAAAACTTCAGGATCACTTTGAATCACTAGATTCACCATTTTGAACGTAGGTATACCATATTTGGGTACCACGTGGCGGTACCCAGCGCGCATCCGAGCTGTCCAAAACATGACGGCCCAGATCGGAACCCTCTCTCTCCCCCTCAGCCCGACCACTCTCTCTCCTCTCTCTCTCTCTCTCTAAAATCCTAGCCGTCCAAAACACGTTTAGACGTCTCGGATGCGTGATCGGATACAACGTGGACTGTACCCTATTTGCACCCAGAAACTTCTCAAGTTGCAGACCCAATTTGGAAAAAATGATATTTACCCATAGAGTTGGTGATGTTGTTGGCGGAGGGAGTCGCCGATGCCGATTTCGTCCAATGCTCTCCAAGCGTTTGTCCATGTTGCGATTGCAAATCCAGTCACTCTCAAACTCTCTGATGACTCCAGTACCAAGCTCCGGATTCCTAACCTACAGAAAAAAAAGCCAACAATTCTTAGTACTCTCACCCTCTGTTTCCAAAAATCGGTCTAGGCAACCGATTAGTCAGCGCCTTGGCACTATGCTGGGTCCAATGCCAACATAAAAATGGCCCAGGCCCCGACTAGTCGGCCGCCTAGAAAGCTAGTCCTCTCTCTTCCGTCCAACTAGCGCCCGGTGACTTTTAGAACACTGCTTACACCTACTGAAATATCTGTAAAAAATACGGATATGCCTGTTGGTACCTGTGAAGTCCTAAGGATGTGGTGAGTCCAGCAATCCCAGCTCCAACAATCACAATTTCTGCTTCAACCCCTTCCATGATAGTAGTATTTTCTGAGAGCTGTTTTCTATGTTCGAAGAAAAGAAAAAGAAAACCGAAAAGTCTGGAATGAGGAAGACATATCACATGGGACCCAGGAGACGACAGTACATAATAAGGGAGGAAGATTGTCAAAAGAAGATGTCACATATTTCTTCACTATATAGATTTGTAATGATTATTAAAAACCAAACCAGTTTTCGTCCATCGATCTGCATATAGGGGGATGAGCTCCTCCCCATACCCTCCTCCCTCCATACCCTCCTCCGATGCTTTCAATTTCCATCCGCGTCTCGGGTCCAAAACTATGATCTGAATCGTTCATTTCGTAGAACTTGCAAGAAACTATAGGACTACGAAACATGAGAATGATCGGATATCGACATATGGGTGTGGGTGTGGGTGTTGGAATAAGTTACACTTTGCCCGTAAATTCTAAGGATAAACAGCAGAATAAATTTACCATTAAATTTGCATAACAATTTGCAACGTGTTCATGCATCTATAGATGTCGTCAGATCATATAGATATTCTGGAGACTTGTACTTTATGTATGTCCTACGATTTGAACGGTTCGGATCATAATTTCGGACCCGAGATGTGGACGAATGAAATAGGAGCATGGATGGATGGGGTATGGAGGGGTATGGATGTCCCACATATAGGCTAGTCTACATTCTCACAAGGGGAGGATTGTCCTTAGCATTAGACCGTACTTACTGCAATGTCACCAGACCAATAAAAATGTAAGGATAATAATAAAGATAGATAATGCTGATGTCAGCCCTTGCGTATGTAAGTTTGGACACAAGTGTAGTGATATGCGTTCCACGTCAGGAGAGGCTATTCACAGTAGTTTTTTAATTTTTTGTAATCAGATGCCCGGACCACCTTGCGCGCACCTCCACTAAGTTTGGTGCCCTGTAGTTAACAACCCGACAAACCCTCCAGTGATCCCAAGATTTGAAATATTTCGCCTCTGTGGGATTCAAACATATGACCTCAAGAAAGACAATCACTTCTCGTTTTTTCATACCCACTTGTCCAAATCCATTGCATTTATTCGCAGTAGTTGTTGTACTCCAGTAGCCATCCAAACCAATAATGCAAATTATGTTGCTTTTGTAGAAGTTTAACTTTAGAAAATTAAACAATGCGGATTACATTATTGTTGGTAGTTTTTGAAGTCGCAACACTTCTTGTGGTCAAACGGAAATTCTAATTCACTGCATTTGTGCAAGAAGGTATGTACCAGCATGCGATCAAATGACAATTATTTCAGAAAAATGGTTTGCCAAGACAACTTCAGAAAAATGGTTCATCATACCAGCCGCGTAGCACTATCCGTGAACAGTTTATGAAACTTGCAACTCCAACATTCTCGGGCTCTATAGAACACCATTAGAGGCGGAGGAGTGGTTAAAGAGAACGGAATCTATTTTAGAGGTTATGGGTGTTTCTAATGATCAAAAAGATGAAGCTCGATTTTGGTGGGCAGCCACTATAAGAGGTGGTTGACTACGCCTGCAGTTGGGGAACCAGTGCCTCCTGTACCGATAAAAGTATAAATATCAGGGATTATCCTGCATATCAAGAATAATAAGTCTACAAAGACGAATAAATTGGTTCTGTTACAAAACTTCCATCCCTTAGGAACCAGGGCATGCATCAACAACATCATGTAGGAGCAGTAACATTAGAATCCCGAGGCTGACAAATAAACCAGGGTAGCCTAAACTAAGGAACTGTCACCGCCGCATTATTGGTACCACAAGTCGAGAAGCATGGCTTGCGAAACTCACTGTATGGGTACTATCGTCGAAATTTCGAATAGCTTTCAGAATTCCTGCTCGGTACCCCATTCGAGCTCTCTGTGCTGAATATCCCCCATTTCCCTTGTTCGCCACTATCAACTCCTGGCCTTCCACTTCTATTGGTGTCTGACGAGGGTGTGCGTGCGTTTTCTGAAACCCCTCGAGGCATAGGGTGTCTTCTTGAATCAGAAGAATTTCCTTTCTTGTACCTATTACTAACTTCTGCTGGTAGACCATGTCTATCAGGAGTATCATGACCTTTTGAAGCACTAAAAATACCAAAACTGGTGCCCTTGCCGTCCACTGATTTTGGAGGTGGGTTATTATTCCTCGGCTCTATTGGGAAAGGTAAAACCGTTTCTTTTCTTACAGGATCAACAGGTCTGGGGCTGAAGTCTGAAAACCTATTTGGTGCAGGATTCATTGGTGCATCTCCAGAATTCTTTCCAGTCTTTGCCTCAACCCCCAAATCAAACACACTGTCATAATCATCGTTTGCCTCAAAGGGTGACCAAGTATCATTTTTCTTGTCTGGAATATGCATTTCTGCCTCTTCCAAAAGGTTTTCACCGTCCGTTTCAAATTCTGAGTCACAATCCAAAATGTCTTCAGACTGGACAGAGCTTTGGACCACAGTACTATTGGCAACAACGTTGGAAACTTTCTTTCCAGAGCCTTTCTTTGATGGGCCAAACTTAACATGCCTGACAATAACATAAGCATTTTTTTTTTCCACCCTGGGTCCACTTTCCACGACAGAAACATCTTCAATCTGGATAAAGCGAATAAAGTAAAGGGTGCATAAAAATACAAGACATAAAGAACAATCTCAAGAATGGAGAAATGCAAGAGAAGGTTAAAAAGATGAGGCGATACCAGAGCGCTGAGACGAGATAAGATTCCCCCCATGTCTTCATCTTCCTTACCCAAGGCCATACACTATTCAAGATTTATAAAATGTGAAATAGTTAGCTTATGAGGGCAAAATAGTTGGTATAGCTCTCTTACACAAATAATGTGCAGTACAAAAGGCAAGTTTTGGGACAAAATACAGAGACGAGCAAACATTCTGAGATTTGTTCTCATCTGGAAGTTTCTAATGCTTGTTATTCAAAACTTTTCCTTGTCATGCAGGCAAAATTACTTATAATGCCACTCTACAGTCTTCGCATCTAGAAGACCATTATAAACGCAGAGACAGTTGATCTATCAAAGTTCACCAACGAAACCTGATAAGGTATTCACAATTTACTGTATTGGGTTATGTTCCAGAGCTTCTGGAAAAAATAAAAATTTCAATGTTCAAAGCAAGAGATGTGTGTGAATACGTGTGGGTACAAAGCTCAATATCTATAGCTCTGTTTCAATATTAGGAGAATTTCAATAAAAGTGTGGGTACAAAGCTCAATAACTATAGCTCTGTTTCAATATTAGGTGAATTTCAATAAAAGGTTGTACGGTAAAAACTTCCGGGTAGATCCTTTTACCCATTACAAAAAAGCAATATCAGCGCTAAACAATGCTGCAAAATAATTCCTAGTACATTAACAGGGTAACAGTAACCAGCAGGTTGTCTTAAGAAAAAGGGTAGAATTATAGAGAGTACCTTGACTCGATAACCACGGCCCATCAACCTCTTCACCATATCTGCTTTCATTTGGAGATCTTTTTGTTCCTGAAAATAGCAGCAGTATCTAATTGTGATACCTCCATTCCATGCAGACAAAACGATATAATATGTTTGTACTATCGATTAAACATTCTTTAACTTCACTTATTATTTTTGGATATTATTTAATTCACAACTATGGAACCTAACTCGATTGTTCAAAATTTTCAAATGCCTAATCAGTTAGCCACAAATCCTGGGATGAGTTAAATTGTTTAACTCCTTAGGTAAGTAAAATAATTATTCGGACGAACTATCAACTCATGGGATGGTTCCATTGGACCATCCTGTATCTCATGAGAAATTGGGTGAAAGGGTCATCTACAATCTAATACAAATTTCCAAACAGTACTTACTATTTACACAGAGCTTAATCAACAACGTTGGAAAGAGTAGGGAGAATTTTATTGCTTTCCTGCTTTTAAAGAATAAATCGATGCAATCCATGATAATATGATATTTATATTAGCTTTCTATAGTAGGAGCTTCAGGAAGTATTAACACGGGAATGTAAAACAAAGAACAAATTATCAGATAAAGATCTTACAGTTTTAACAGAAAACCGAACTTCTTTGCAATCTCCTTTCCGTAAAGTCACTTCAGACTGCACTAAGAGATAGACATAACAAACAAGTTGATAATGAGTCTCTAAAGCGATTCTGATGGTGATTAGCAAGAAACCAGAATGAAGATACATCATATTGAAAATATCAGGCAATCCACTTAATCAATTGCAGAGACTGTATCAAGAGCACAAAACCCATTACCTTGCTTTTAGCACGTTCTTTGTCCTTTATTTGTTGTTTGTACTTCTCCTTGTGGTAGTCTGCGAGCTTACAAACAGGTGGTTTAGCATTTCGTTGAACCTGTACAAGATGAGACCAATATAACTAAGGAAACCATACGCGAAAAAAATTCCGGCTACCATGAGTATCTAAAAGTATGAGAGTGAGTAAACGAATTATCGCATTTTACTCTTTTCTTTATAATGCAAGATAACCATTACAACAAAAGGGTGGGTAGGTGGTTCCACCGAACAGATAGGAGCACTCCTAACATCATGAACAATTTAGTCCAGAAGCAAATTAGGTTGTGCATGCAGTCCTCTAATAACTTTGGAACTCTATTCCTCTATATGTACTTGACCATAGTTGCAAAGCAAGCTTCCTTCTGATACTGTGAAATCATTTGCAACAAAACCTCTCAAAATCTCGTCTTGCCAAAGTTGCTGAGGTTTCAAAACGCAAAAGTTCTCGGAAACTGTACATTGCCCGCAAAGAAGGGCAAGTTACAGGTGGAGAATAATTTTAGAGAGCTGGAGGCATGGTACCCCAGTCCTTAACCATAGCCCAACTGTGAAGTCTAATCTTCATAGTAGGCCATAGAAAGAAACTATGCCTGAGAATATTTCAAATAGGAAACCAGAAAAGTTTGTGCCAGATGAGTAGCTTTTGTTATTTTTGCTTTTATCCAAACAAATAAAGTGCTAACAACTTCTAGCTTAAGTAAATTGATATTAGAATGACAAAGTTCACCTCAACTAAATCAAGATTGAGACGTCTCGCACGTTCTAAAGCTTCCCTCCTTGACACAACACAATGCCCTGCATAATACACAAATTTTAAAATAGTTGTTCAAAAAAGTGTGCACTCAAAACATAAATCACCCAACATACAATCGGGAAGCCATCTCCTCACTATTTTATATAATGTCGTGAATTGCGACCAACAATACTGAAAGAAAATAAACGACTGCGTTTTCTCACTATCACGTTTTGAGGAGTTGGAAAGTGAAGCATGAGAAACAAGGACATGGGTGAGATTTACTTCTCTTTGTTTGTATTTTCATGTGCAATTTTGTTTCTCTCGAAAATTCGAAATCTCACCCTTTTTTGGAGAGAAAACAAAACTGGTTAGATAATATAGTTCTCTCTCCAAACTATCCCCCATCCCCATCATTTCCACTCAATCTGTAGTCCAAACATCAGAGAGAACTCTCTTCCTCGTTGTGTCTTATCACTTCTCGGTTCTCACCAATTACTTACACCAACTGCGCTCTTAAAGTGAGGAAACATACAGCTCATCTGACTCCCCTCCAAATCCTCTTTTCCCATTCATTCAAAATTCAAACACTCCGTACCCAATTTTTTCCATACCGGAGTCCCCTTGAATTTTCAGCCATCAGATCATGTGGAAATTTCAAGGGATAAGAAAATTCCTGCATGCTCTAATGACTGCAAATGCGCCAAACCCCGGCGCAGGAAAAAATGAGTACACAGGATTTGAGCTCCATCCGATTATGAAACAAACTTTTCAAACTGTACACAATATGGAATTACCAAACAAACATATTAAAAGTATAAGTTGTATAACCAAACAGCTCAATCTGCTCAACCCTAAATTCCAGAACTTTATGAGACATACCTTCCTCTGTTACAAGCCTAACAAATTCTGCCGTAATTTTCTCATTCAACCGTCGGCCACTCGTGTCTTTCTCTTCCTGCTTCGACTTGGCCTGTAACTCAGTCATGCCACCACTAATTATCCTTAACCCGAATGCACAAGAGCAATGCTGGAAGCACAACTTAAAAACAGGATTCCCAACACAACTGTATTCAGAGCCCATTTGACCCGCATCGGTTCCGGACACTTAAAAACGCATCAGAACAAAACTTTCCAGAGCCGTTCTAACGTAGGGGTGATAAACGAGCCAAGCAGGTAGTTGATCAAGGTTGGTTTGAAAATTTAACAAGCTTCAAAAATATGTGCAAGCTTAGCTTTTTTATGAGACGAGTCAATCTCAAACGAGCTTTAATCAAGCCAATCTCAAGTAGCTTCAATTTTTTTCTACATAATAAGCTGAACGAGCCGAGTAATAGCTTGTTGAAGCTGGTTGGAAATACTAACTAGCTTCCAAAAAATGTTCAAGCTTGGTTTGTTCATGTGACAAACCAATCTCGAACAAGCTTTCAACGAACTAACAATGAGTTCCGACTCAAAGTAGCTTGGTCCGTTTAGCATCCCTAAATGCACGTGGACCCGCATACACCGAACGGTTCGGGATACAGTTGCGTTCCCTAGGTGGGGTTCTAAAGTTGTGTTTGTAGGCTTTTGAAAACAGTGCAGTTACCTGAACTGGGGCGGCGAAGAACCTGACGCCGTTGCCAAACTCGATCTGGGTCTCGCGAATAACGAACGCGGTGGGGCTCTTGGGAACCCTAGTTATTGGGTGCGTAGTAGTTTGATTGAGAAGATGGCATCTTCTGTACTGGGTTGACAAGCTTGTGACCGTCGCTTGCCTGATTCGGCCCCAGTATGCCATTCTTCCGCTTAATTCAGTTGCATATATGTATATATCAGTTCGAAGGGTATCTCTTGATTGCTCTACACTACCCGGAGAATTGAGTGAACTCGGACATTGGACGCGCGCGCGCTCGCACACACACCCACCCACCCACAGAGAGAGAGAGAGAGAGAGAGAGAAGCCCTAACCGATCATCGATGTCAATCTGGGTATCGCAAAGGCTTGTCTGGACTGCAGAAGTTCAAGGGATTGCAATCGTCGGTTACCATTTTTAATGGTTCGGATTTGTTTCGAATTTTTTATTCCAATTACTACTATAACATATTTTTATCGGTAGAAAATTCAACAAATTTGAATCATTAATTATCATTTATCAATATAAGCAGTCCAGATTGGACTTACACTTTTCTCTGAGTCAACTGTAGAGAAATTGGATCCAAACCAATAAATGATTCAAGCTATTCGAGTTCAAATTCTTATGTAAAAAAATTCATTTAAAATTGATTTGTTTTTAGGAAGGGTAAGAATTGATAAGGGAATATTACAATCGTGGACGTCTAATACAATACAACTGAAAAAGACAAATTGGACACATGAAGACATACAACACAACACAACCAAATCAAATGAATGATGAATTTAGCGATAAAATGATTCAACTTGTTAGTTGTCCAAGAACTGCATGCAAGATGTCGATATTTTTTTTTTTTTTCTGAACATGTCAATCCATTACACAATCGAGAAGCCCGAAGGCAGAACAGATTACATCACAAAATACAGGATTGAACCAAAACCAACACAAGCTAAATGCGAGCACATGCCAAAAGGACACCACTACTCTTGACACCCCTGCCGGAGCAAGCCTGCAACTAGGTTGCCGAACTAGGAGCCAGTCGTCGAAAGTGATAGTAGAAGTCCCAAGGACAATAGTCCAATCCCAAAACTAAGCACAAGATGCAATCTGGTCGGGGCCGATGTCCAGAAGGAGCTCAAAACGCCGGCACACCCACATCCGAAAGCACAACGACACTGGCGAACCACCCCCACCGACGATCTGACACGGGTAGGACCACACCGATGCAAGCCTTGCTGACACTTCAGGCTCCGACACGCAACCGCCGGCAGCACGACGAGCTCACGTAACCGCAGCGGAGCACCAGACATGACACCCGAACACCAAAACCTTCCACTACAACCCAAACGTGCACCAAACAGCCAGCACAACCCAGACACGCAAAGGGGCAAACTGCAGCAGAAAATTCCAGCCAACAACAAACCCTAACCTAAAATTATTAGCCCTCGACCAACACCCACCAGATCTAGCAGCCTAGACCAGTACAAACCGGACCGGAGAAACCGACCGGTAGAATCCAAGCCAAACAAACTGATTTGGTAGTTCAAAACTGAATTGTTAAATAGACAAAACAAACTTAAGCATTGTTGTTGAAACTCGCCCAAGGGCTCGAATAAGATACGATTGAAGCTCGCTAAAGGCTCGAATAAGATACTATTATGTTTGTTCGACTTATAATGTATAAACAATTCAAGTTTTTCGAGATCGACTTGTGAAAAACTCATTTGAGTTCAACCCATCTCATCAACAAGCGAAGCTTAAACATATTTTTGAAACTCGTTAAGTTTTCAATCTGAACATCAACAACGAGCTGCTCAGCTCGATCAGCTCGTTTATCACCCCAATAGTCTTCAACCCATTATAAGGGCAACCCACATCTTAGATTCGGTTGTGGCTAGGGGTGATACCGGTCCGGTTTTGACCGGTTTCAGCACATTTTTCGGTCGAAACCGGTTATCCGGTTTGAGATTTTTAGAAACCGGAACCGGTTGAGATAATCCGGTCCGGTTTCGATTGGCTCAACCGGTTTCGGTCCGGTTTATCCGGTTTTCACTCATGGGACATATTTTGGACCCAATACATAAAAAAATCCACAATTCAACCCACAAAATATCAACCAAAAATCCATAATTCAACCCATTTTTTTGGGTCCAACAAAAAAGGATCAATTTTGAACCTAATACATAAAAAAAAACCCATAAAAATATAATTAAGCCCATAAAAATAGTTTATATATATATATGGTTAATTTTATATAATAAATATATTTATTAGACCAATATACATATATATAACCGGTCCGGTTTCGACCGGTTTTCAAAACACATAAACCGGATCGAAATTATTTTTCCGGTTTATAAAATTTTATAAACCGGAACCGGATCGAAATTATTCAACCGGTTTAAAAAATTCGGTCCGGTCCGATTTTTCCGGTTTCGATCGATTTTCCGGTTTCGGCTAACACCCCTAGTTGTGGCTATTAAAAGCCCAAGTCTTAGATTGGGCTTGGACTATCTTTAAATTCTCGTACCTAGGTTTAGATTTAGGCCCAACACCTCAACCCATCTTTGGCCAAAAATTTCGTCTTGGGCTATACTGGACATTTAGAGACCATAAGAAAAATTCTCACTGTGCCTAAAATAATACATGAGATTAAATTATTTATACCGCCCGTGTAAACATTTACTTCCTCCATATCAATTACATTGGGCCACATCACCATGTTCTATTAATTGGGACTAGTGTTTTGACAACGTGGCACAATGTAATTGATTTGGAGGAAACTAATATTTACACCGCCGGTGTATATAATTTATTCTCATAATACACATATCATATATGAAATTAGGGGCCGGTTCCCCTCACACAAATTTTGACACAAAACTAATTGGAGTTTCACGCAAATGATCGGAGCCGTTCAATTCGTTTAAAATAAGTTTTTAAGAGTTCTAGTTCCCTAACATTGTTATTTCTGAAACATACTTTGGGAAAACGAATTCAACTAAAAACATTGGGTAAATCCTTTAATTTACCAAGGATGGTTTGCTCATGTCCCCCCTCTGTGGAAACTAAGGTTCGAGTCCCACGATGGACGGGATTTGGGGTTTCAGAGCTATGAATAGCCGCTGAGCCCCCTCGTTAACTAACTTCCCACTAACCTTCGCTAATTATAAAATATGGCAAAAAATAAATAAATAAAATCCTTTAATTTGTTGTTGTGTTTTTCCACTAAGTTCCAAACTTCCGAACACAATTTTAGAATGGAGAGAGAGAAAATTTCAACACATGGGTGATCATGTTTTCTAGTCTCTTCTAAGCTTATGTAAGCTTAATTAATTTTGAGCTCCTATGCCTTTGAACATTACCTTCTCACACGCCTCAATAAAAATAATGAACAAATTTCAACTCGAAAAATCAACCCAACGAATTCATATGTCAAAGCCTGAAAAATTGATAGACAACACCGAGACAAATAACCACAAAGGGTTTCGCCGACCGATCTTGACCTGAAACCTAGGGTTTGCTCCCTCTTAAAATCTCAGTTCTCAAGATCGATTATTCTTGTCAGCAACTCTCGAGGGTCACCTCATCTCATGTATAAGTGTGGAAAAGACTGCTGAAGGGGTTGCAGGAGTTAGACAGAGGTGTGTGCAAGCTGATTCAGGACACTCTGCACGCCAAAAAAAACACTGATGCAAATTATATGAATGAAAGCCATCTTATATCAAACTAATTAATTAATTCTTTTAATGAGTTCTCATGTCCAGAATTTTCTTCGCTCTGTTTTTTTTCCTCCTCAATACTGGGTCATAGATTCCTTGTTGACCATTAGAATTGTAGAGGGCGGATTGAGATGTTTAAAGATCAACAATTGATAGTTGGGTCCCACTTGTAGATTCATAGTATCTTTGCCCATTCTTCCTCAAATTAATCAAACAAAAGATACATGAAAGTGTTCATGAAAAGAAATGAATGGTCCAGATTTACAGAACTGTAAATCTAAAACATTCAATTTCATGGACGAAGTTTCATGTAACATGTTCTGAATAGAGTTTAAATGAATTCATTTCTCTATTGTTGGGCGCGCCGCCAACTAAGCTGATGTCTTCTAAAAATATTATTTTCAAATATGCTTAAACAGAATTCAATAATAAACACATCAACTCAATGCCACATCAAAAAATGTTTATAATAACACATTTTTCTATAAGAGGATCGGAGCTCTAATTTTTTTTTTTTTTGTTCTTATCAATCCTCTCTGAACGAATGAAATCAACTTAAAAGAGAGGAAAAAGAAAAAGAAAAAGGAAATCAATTGCAAAAGGAAGGTATATATATTACCCTATAGCAGGTCGATACATAAGGAGGTCAATAAACGTCTCTCTAAGTAGAATATTTATATATAAGGAAATATTTACTGATCGAACGGCTAGGATCAATATGTAAAGGCGATCCGACAGTTGCAGAGGACGTTGAGTTTGTATGTGTAGATAAAAACCGTTCTGTTTTATAATATAGGTTGTTGATTGTTGATATTCTCTTTTACTTTAAACTAATTAGAGTTTAGATAACTTAGCTACTCAATTTATCTCAGCTTGTTTATCGTCACAGTTGACTATGAAGGTATTCTTTTCTCCTAGAAAATTTTGCATCATAGCATACCTCATGAGAGAGAGAGAGAGAGAGAGAGAGAGAGAGAGAGAGAGAGAGAGAGAGAGAGAGAGAGAGAGAGAGAGAGAGAGAGAGAGAGAGAGAGAGAGAGAGAGAGAGAGAGAGATGGAGAGATGGATTAGGCTTTGACATGCAACTAGCTGAAAGAGAGCTATCAAGGAGAACTTTAAGGAGTTTTAAACCCCAACGGGTTTGACCAAATAGTGTAGTTGTGAGAAAGTAATAAGTGCTCATTCATGAGTTTACAGGTATCATTCCCACGGAGGGTGTCAAACATTCTAAATCTTGGGACCACTAAAGATTATGTACGATCGTTACCTTCAGGGCCCCGAAATTAGTCAAGGTGCACGCAAAATGGCCCGGTTATAAAAAAAAAAAGAAAAGTTTAAGGAGTTTTAGCATTTGGATAAGAAAAGGGTCCATATACACTCCAAGCCAGTGGTCAAAGTAATGGGATCACAATTCAAACAAAAATTCAAAATGACCCAAATGAAACTCGTGTATGTTTATTTTATTATGTGTTTTACGGATCTAGAACGTCAATAAAAAAACAAAGTAGTAAATTACTACTTTGATGAGTAACGTTTTAGAATTCATTCCAAGGGAGGTCTCAACTAGCCCAAACACTAATTCCTCACCAACTTCCCTTGTCAAACAATTCATGAAAAGCCTCACTATCTCTCTCCCTCTTGTACACTCACGCACACGTAGATAACTTGCGATTTTTAATCAACCGCGTTTTTTATTTTAATTTTTAGTTCGCTGTCAAAGAGAGGCGGACCCAGGAATGTCGATGAGTGGGGTCAAAATATTTGTTTTGTGATAACGGCTAACGTAAATTTTTTTTTTTTTTAATAAGACATTACAAATATAGGCTGATAAGATATGAATGAAGAAACCGATGACTTTTCAAATTGAAAAGTAATGAACGATAGCCTTATCGGATTGTTCTGAACATATCTGTTTTCAATATGCACATATAATCTATCATTCGTCCTTCCCCCGTTCAATAACATTCTGATTCTACGTACACAATTTCCATTCTCAGAATAACATTTTATAATTTGACGGGTGCTTAGGGGCAATTTGTAAGTTTCATAATAAATAAACTTGGGGCAATACGACAAGTTTAATAGGCCAATTTTTAGCATAACATAAATCATATAGAAATATATATATATGGTAGTGTAAATTGTAATATATAGTATTTTAGAAACTTCATTGTCGTCTCCGTTGAGAGTCTCAAACATAAACCTCATTAATTCCATATGGATTTTAATTCGCACTAATTAAAATCTATTGTTTTTTTCTTATGACTGAATGTTCGGGGCCAAGCTTCTGCGCATGTCGATTAATTTCGGGACCCTGAAGTTAACGACCGAGCAAATTATTTGAAATTAGTTGAGGTGCGCGCAAGTTGATGGAAGTTTTCTCCCGTCGTTAACTTCAACGCTCCGAATTTTTTTTTTCAACATTGTATACATCAATGGGGTTAGTGGAGGGTGTTAGAGTTAGCACAAAGGGGTCCAAAGGCTATCTATAGCCCTGGCCCCCAAAGCCCCGCCCCTATGGGTCTTGAACCCTGGTTACCACTGGGGGAGGGAGATGAGCAACCAACTTCACTAGAAAAGGTTCTCAACGCTCCGAAATTAGTTGAGGTGTGCGCATGTTGATTCGGACATTCGGCTATTAAAAAAAGGAAAAAAAAAAGAAGAGAAAAACCCCTTTAGCAGCTTGATGGGTTAAACTAAAAGGGCTGTGCTAGGGACAAAGAAAATGGGCAAAATAAAAACCCTTAAAGTGTACATGAACGGCTCAGATTCACGGTGTGCAGTGAATCTGAGCCGTTCATGCACACTTTAAGGGTCTTTTCTTTGCCTATTTTCTTTGCACTTAACTAAGAAAAGACCCTTAAAGTGTACATGAACGGCTCAGATTCACTACACACAGTGAATTTGAGCCATTCATATACACTTTAAGGGTCTTTTCTTTGCATATTTCCTTTGCACTTAACTAAAAACCCCTTAAGCCTCTCCAAATTCCAATCACCCTTAACTATATTTACTTTTAACAAGGAATAATGGAGTGCAAGAACTGGAACAATAAAAAGCAGGTTAACATCCACTCCTATCTAATCAAAGCAAGTCATCTTAGATTTCTAATGATTAGTTTCTATCATTAATTGTAGTGGGAGTTTGGCCAATATTAATTAGCTTGGCTTGGCTTGTTTTTTTTTTTCTTTCTTTTCTTTGCTTAAGTTATTTTATTGGTGAATTTTATTGAATGACTTATTCTCCTCAACAGAAAGAAATAAAAAAAAAACTATCGTAAAAACTGTTAAAAAAAAGATCACTAAAATAAAAATTAATCCAAAACAGACAGATATATTAAATTATATTTGTGCTTCCCAAACTTTTTCAAGTATCCCGATTTTTTAACTACTTTGAATATTTCTCTGGTTGAGACGAATAAATAGTCTGAAACACTTTTGATTAAAGACAAACATATACTATAAGCCAAAATACTCAAGTTTGCCAAAAAGTCCCCTTAATCTAGACCAACATTGTTTTTTTCATTTAAAACATGGCTTATCTAGCCTGTACTATAGGTTTAGGTAGTTTAGGATAAGGCATTTCACACATGGTTGGTCTTCCCATTAATTGCCCACTATCATATCTCTTCTTTTTAAATTCTACTCTAAGAATCCCCATTATAAAATATTTATAATAATAATTAAAAAAAAAGGTATCAGTACTGCTCCTGAATAAAATTTTCAATGACAAGTCCAACCAAATGTCTTAAACAAGGTCTACTGTCACGAGATTACATATGATATCTTGGAAAAGGATAGGGTTAGAGTAATAGGGATCATTAAGTGGACGCTAATTAAACACCCACCACTAAAACATATTGTTGCCTTTTTTCATAATCATTTTCTATTAGTCAAATTACTAAAAGTGCATGCATGTGTACCAAAAGTGGGTCCAAACTATTAATTTGTTGGTTATGCAATTATGATTACATTCCTAAAAATTAGGTCAGGGTTATCCACTCTTTTCCACTTATTTATGGAGAGAGGAGGGTAGTTGATCTTTGTGATAAGCACCCAATAACGTAGTTTTTGGTGCTTTAAGTTCATTAGTTTTCTGCTTTTATCTAGAATAAAATGCCGTTTTAGACGATATTGCACGTAAGGTAGTTTCTTTCGTTTTGTAGGTAAACCGTTGAATAAAGCGTGATTTTGAAGCTTGGAGCAATCGTGGAGGTGTCCAAGAGCCAAAGTGTTTAAGAATGAAACCGCTGAACGGCTGAAGCTCGAAAACAAAGTGTACAAGAGCCGTCGGGTGGCTGGGGCCGTTGGATGCCAAGACGGAGGCCAAAAGCTGAAGAATCAGCAATAACGAAAGCGATATCGATACAACACATTTGTTGTATCGATACCAATTTGCAAGCAGAATCCAGTGGGGTCGTAGCCATTGGGTATCGATACAGCTCTTTGGTTGTATCGATACCGAGTAGCTACGGCGGCCCAGTGGAATTAGTTCAAAGCTGCTCGGTATCGATACACCCCTTTGGTTGTATCGATACCGAGGCCCTTTGTGGCAGTTTTCAAGTACGTTTTTGAGATATTTTGTAAAAGAAAGGGGGATTGTATAAATACCTCATATCTCACAATCACTAGGATGTTTTTCTAGATCTAGCTTAGATTTCATTACTTGTTGCTTTGTTCTTCATTGTGCTTAGCTTAATTCTGCACTTTCTCCCTTAGATAATCTTAGTTTGTTATTTTTACCTTCATTACAGTTGTAGCTGCACTCTTGATCTTTACTAATTAATTTCAAGTTTATTTCAAATTCCGTTGGTTAAATATGTTTTGGATAATTAGCCTTGTTATTTCCATTTCTAGCATGAGTGCATGAGTAGTTAATTAGGCTTGGTCATTGGGTGAATAACACTCCCTGGCTTGGGTTGATTATGCTTTTCTCTCAATAAATCTTCATGTTTTGTTAGAAAATCAAGTTAGTTCGTGTTTGTCTATCAAAACTTCGCGGTGTTAACCTCTTTGATCATGTGTAGGCAAGAGCGTGCTACTTGCCACACATGATGCTTGGAGCTATGTCATCCCTTGCGTTTGCTAAATAAATGCTAGAATTCGCTTGGTATTCAAACTCTGTTTCTAGTTTAAAATGGTTTTAACGATTAATCTTCCGGATTGAGAGATCGTTGATGCGTATCTCAAATTGAGTAATTCAAGAGAAAAGTTGATTGACGTGAGCCATGGGTGTTAGAATCCCCTGGACCTAGCCGCTTGTCTTTAAATATAGTTTAAAACTCGTTTTTATCGCGTTTATTTTCTCCCGTTTCAAAACTCTAAAAAGTTGGCCGTCTTAACGTCGCGACTCTCACATCCATAAATCCACGCAAGCTATTTGGTTATTCCCTTGGGTACTGAAAATTCCTTTTTTGCTATCTAAATACTTAACATGCAAAATAAAATGAATTGAAGTATAATAAACGATGAACACAGTGATATACATGGAAAACCCCTTAAAAAGGGTAAAAACCACAGGAGGAAATCAAACCACTAAATATAATCATTGTGCAGTTACAAAAACGATCTTATCTAAAACAATCGTGAATCCTCACCGACTGACTGAAGATCGAATTGCCTAGTTGCTCGAGCCACGAATCTGATGTATGTTCCCACGTTTTTCAGCCACCGATTCCGTTAGTCCTCTTTCCATAAAGACTCCCACAATCATGAAATTTCAATCAAAGCGATGATTTTCTTCCAATCTATTTCCTTAACAAAATTTACCTATCAATTATATAATATTTGATTTTCATCCACTTCTTAAAGAGACACTCTAGAAAGGAAAATAAATAATACAACTCAATAATAAGAGATACAAATCAATGTATTTTTGTCATGGAATTGCCAAATAAAAACGTGACCTTACAGGTACGATACCCGATCTTCCGATTATTATACTTCAATCGATGTATTAGCCCTATGTTTGGGTTGTTCTTATATATATCAACAAACGACGAAGCACTTTGTGGTCGACGGTGCACAGTGGCGTCTCCGATGGTCGAAGATGTCTCTGGTGTGGGTGGGCCATCAGCGGCGGTGGTGGTGACAAACAGAGAGGTAGAGGTTAGAAGAGAAAAAATGGAGGTGGTTTTCGTTTTTGGGGCGGGGAGAGAGAAAATGTCGTGCAGCTGGTTTTGGTTTGTGGAATTATTGATTTGGAGTGAATGGAAATTCCTGCTTGAGATTTCGCGAAAAATTTCAAACTGTTGTGGAAGAAAGTGGGTTTAGGAAGGGGGAGAGAGAGAGAGAGAGAGAGAAAAGTGGACCCATTCCAGTAAGTATGACAATTGGCATGCCAAGGCACATAGCTCAATTCTTCTGTGCCGATTTCCCTCTGTTTCTTGGTACCGAGAAATAGAGGACGAACATTTTTTTTTGAAAAAATAAAATAATAATAATAATATGTTCGTCCTCTATTTCTCGGTACCAACATTAGTAATGAGGAAAGCTCACAATCTCAAATTACTAGTACAAGTGCATGTGTACATGTACCAAAAGTTGGTCCAAACTATAAATTTGTTAAGTTAGTATTCAATTATGATTACACTCCTAAAAATTAGGTTAGGGTTATCCACTCTTTTCTACTTATGGAGATAGAGAGAGAGAGAGAGAGGGGGGGCCTTGATCTTTGTTTTTTCGTGGCCTATTTCAAGCTCCAGAAAATAAAAATATGAGGAAGGTTTGTGTGCATGTTATGGTCCCTACCACTTTTCATTTTTTTTTTTCCATCACTAGAACATAAAAAAGGCTATGGGATCATATATACTTATAGTGCTTGCCCGTGCCTACGACACTACGCACCGGTTCAACCAGATTGAAAAATGGAGCATTTAATTTTTTAATCACATTTTTTTTATGTGTGAACAGTGAATATGTGTGCCAACGTGTATGAACGTGTGTGTATGTGCATGGTGAGTGCCGCCTAGGACAAAAGATATCACATAGAACAACCCTTCTGTTATATTAGATAGATAAAATATTTGGCATTGGACAAAGTGAGGATTTGTTACAATCAAACAATGGGAGATGGGACTGCCCATTGTGGAAATATTTGTTAGGTAAAGGTATACATCTCCCTTGCTTTCTATCCACTTCTCTCTCTCTCTCTCTCTCTCTCTCTCTCTCTCTCTCATTCTCATTCCCCCAAAAAAATAAAAAAATGTAATCTGGGAATGCCCTCCCTACTATATATATCAACAAGGGAAAATTTCAAAATGACACCTGAACTTTGCACCAAATGTCACAGAGACACCTGAACTTAAGTTTATTTCAATTAAACACCTATACTAACAAAATCCCCAAATTTAGACACATGAACTTAAGTTTATTTCAATTAAACACCTGTACTAACAAAATCCCCAAATTTAGACCCCCGCCGTTATTCTCTGTCCCAAAAATTGCTAACATGGCATCTCCAACCCGTTTAAGTTGTCCTATTACACATATTTCCAACAAGGGACGATGCACCCACTACATATAAGTACTTTACATTCGCTTGGGTGCATCATCCCTTGTTGGAAATATGTGTAATAGGGCAACTTAAACGGGTTGGAGATGCCATGTTAGCAATTTTTGGGACAGAGAATAACGGCGGGGGTCTAAATTTGGGGATTTTGTTAGTACAGGTGTTTAATTGAAATAAACTTAAGTTCAGGTGTCTAAATTTGAGGATTTTGTTAGTACATGTGTTTAATTGAAATAAACTTAAGTTCAGGTGTCTCTGTGACATTTGGTGCAAAGTTCAGGTGTCATTTTGAAATTTTCCATCCCTAGGTTAACCTAGTATATTATCTCTGGACCCAATTAAATAAGTCAATAGAATAGATAATTCTTAGAAACCCTTATACAAAAGAATTTAATAGCACAAGGCTTGTCTGCAGTCCAAACGTGGACTGCAGAGGTGCGGCTGTGATAAACTTTTTCCTGGAAAATTTTTGTTTAAAATCTGGACCGTTGAATACAAAGATGAACGACTGTGACACGACTGCATGGGCTCTTTGCAGTTAGACTGCAGAAAAGCCGGGTCCAATTTAATAATCTTCGAAAAGATGAATGCCAGCTAAAGAGATCCAAATACATCAAAGAATGCCAATGGAAATTGTTTGAATAAGCCAAATAAAGAAATAAAATGAAAAGTTGTTTCCCAATAAGGCCTGAAAAGACACTCAAATAATTTAATAATGAAATTTGTACATTTCAATTAGGAGTATGTCACATCTTCTAATTCTAGAATTATTCTTCTAACTCACTCTGTACTAGTACTACTATAAAATGATTGCAATACCCATCGATCAATGATGAAAAAAATATGGGGTTTGGATTCACTTACGGTATAAGTTCCATTTCAAAGTGCATATGAATTTCACGATGATGTATGGTGGAAAAAGTCTCAAAGAATGATGTATGAATTTCAAAGTGCATATGAATTTCACGCTAATGTATGGTGGAAAAAGTCTCAAAGAGTGATGTAGGAAATATTGTGCTGAATAATCTCTTGTGCTCTAGGACCAATCTCAAAAAGTGCTCTTTTAGAATTCACAGGGTGCTCTAGGCTGCGAATTTTGAAACATCTCTTGCCGATATAGGATTGAGCTATTTTTTTCAGAAACTCATAAAAATCATTCTAAAAAAAAAATAAGTGGTTTGAATCATCTTTATAAAATCCGTAATGGGTCTTATAAAAATAATAAAAAATTATTAATTTCTTACCCATTTAATGGGTACCAAATAAGCATGAAAAGGGTGGAGTTTATTGTAGCAAAAACGGTAGCATTTTTTGGGGACAACACACCTGTCGACCTTCGTAGATAGTAAGATCCCCCAATCTGTAAGGGACCATTGCAGGTGACCAAAAAAGATTGGCAAATATGAGCAGATGGGTTTACCAAACCATCTCATTCGCTTGTTGTTTAGTTATTATGTTAAATAAATAAAAAGGATAGGCAAAGAAGTTATATAACAAAATGAGGCCTTAGTACCCCGTTCGGCTAAATAAGTCAATTGGCTTATTTTTTTGTTCTTATTAATTTTTTTTTTCGTATTTGTTAGTTTTTGTCAATTTTTTTGGGGATTATTGTATCATTATGACGAGAAAAATCTAAAAAGTAAAAAATTATGATCGAAATCTATTTTTTTAATAAAGACGAAAAAATTGGCTTATTGGCTTATTTTTGTCTTTATTCAAAAAAATTAGATTTCAATCGTAATTTTTTAATTTTTAAATTCCTCTTATCACGACGATGCAATAATCCCCAAAAAATTGACGAAAAACTAAGAAATACGAAAAAAATTGAATAAGAACAAAAAATGACTTATTTAGCCAAACGGGTAGCTTAGCTTCCTTTTTTCCTTCTCTTTGATCACTAGAGTCTAGACTCTAGAGATGAGGCCTGCTCAGTTAGTGGATGATGACTGTATGTTATTCATGCTCCCTTGAATAAACCCTAGATTTTTCGTAGGGGGTATATGAGGTTATGAATGGCCTGGCCTCAAACAGATTAGTGACAAACCCATGAATCTACTTTAATGGGGGCACATATCATTTATGGTGGTAAAAAAGAATTTCATTAAAAAAAAAATTAGTGAATTCCATCTATAAAAAAATCTTAGAGGTGTAATGCCTTCCAATAATATTTACTATAAGTTAAGACATATGCCATTCATATCATGATTACTTGAATGGATTGTGTGGAGAAAAAAAATGTGTCAAATTTACCGATCTAATTGCGGTGGGTTTGATCCCCAGAGATCTATTGAGGTGCACATACATTAATCCGAATACTCTGAATTATCCAAAAATAAATATATATCCTAGAGAATTGAGTGGAGGTACGTGCCCCATGCATGGGATCCTTAATAGGTCCGCCCCCTCTTATCTGCAGATAGAGGACATTACGCATGTGACATGTATATTTAATCATGCCATCTCATTGAAGTACATAATTTAAATAATTGAGGTGCGCATAAGTTGGCCCGAACATCCGAGTTATTAAAAAAGGAACAAAGCTAGAAGGAAAATCCTACAACCGCAAATTAACCTCTACACAAACAACACTAACATTTATTTATGAGTCTCACCCACATTGGAGGGATAGTGTGTGTGTTTGTGAAAGCATTTGTGTGATTATTTGTGGTTTGTAGAAGAGTTTAAACTGAAAACATCATCGGTAAAAGATAGTACAACATGCAACCATAAGCTACTCAAATCGAAAGTTAAAACTCACAGCATAACTAATCTAATATAAGAAGAGAAATGACAGAGACGGAATCAGAATTTCGTACTCGGGAGGTCTGTTTGATAATTGTAAAAAAATTAGGAATCTATGCTTTTTTTCTTCAACAAGCGGCCCTAATTTAGGTCAATGATATCATTCAAAATTTGCTAATTAATAGTGAGTCCCATAATCGAAATATATACTAGTACCATTTTATTTCTTGTTTTGCCTGCCAAAAGCAAATTTGTCCGCCAATTTTATTTAGTTTTCGTTTTTCTTTTACCAGACAAATTAAAAATCCAAACGTTGTGTTAATAATGAAGTAAAATCAACCATATAAGGACAAAGCGCCCACAGTTTTTTTTACTCCTATAAAGTAGGCATAGAATGGAAAACATAAGCAATGACCAAAGCAAAATCCTTGGGCCCCAGGGTTACTCTAGTTGGTTGGTGAGAATCTTTCCACACAGTTGATCAGCGTTTGATTCTTGAAATTATACCGTAAAAAAAAATCTTGTGAATTCTGTAATCTTGGTTTGGCGTAGATGGCTTGCTTTTTACCAGACTGGAAAGAAAAATTAGTCAAAATGTGCGTAAACTAACCCAAACAATCCTGACCGTCTGAAAAAAAATTGGGCCGTCAACATGTGGTAGACTATTGACAGATTGCTCTGGTCTTTGTTTGCCCAAGTTTAGGCCGCGTGACGTTTCATAACACTTTACACCATATAAGAGTCTTCCCGGGGTTTTTTTTTTTATAAATAATTTCATAGAATAAAAGAGAGAGATATTAGAGTCCTGCTACACACAGACAACCTGTGCACAGATTTTGTTGTGGGGCCCACTATGGGTCTCACACAAATCATCTAAGTCGTTCATTAAATGTAAAATATTTTTTCAAGGGTTCCCGTAAAAATAAGCTTAATCCGATACCTATAGATGCTTCATCCAACCATCTAACTTTTCATTCAGATTTCCAGATAATGAAAAGTTATACGGTTGGATCGAACACCTATAGGTATCGGATTGAGCATATTTTTTATAGGGACCCTTGAAAAAATGTTTTATATTTAATGAACGACTCGGATGATTTGTGTGGGATCCGTGGTGGACCCCACAATGAAATCTGTGCATAGATTGTCTGTGTGTAGACTTTCTGGAGATATTAATAAGTTTAATTACATGTTGAGAAATCAGCTACACCACATCACAAAGACACACAACGTGCAAATAACAAACTAGTGAAGAACGCAAACAGAAAAGACACCAATTTTTTTTTTTTTTATTTCAAATTTTCGGTTGTGTGACTGACTACATCACGCCTCGTATTAATTCTTCGCAGATAATGAATAAAGAAATAGTACGGATTCCATTGGGGACACGGAGCATAATACTTACCAATGCTCGCATAGTCCTTGTCCCTTTCAATCGAAAGTTATTTTGTTTTGTTTTTTTTTGTTTTTGATCCGAGAAAGTTATTTTGTTCACTCGCTTGAACTCAAACCGAATCAGACTTCACAATCATAAAATTACAGTCCCAAGAAAGAAAAGGAACAAAACAAGTGTTTTCCCTATGGTACTATATGAATCCAGAGAACAGAGCAAAGAAACAAAATACAGCTTGCACATAATTATAGTTCTTGATCGGATCCAGTCTTCATGGATGGCTTCTAGTCGGTCAGCCTTTCAAAAGCCTCGAATAGTTGTTCAGCAATTTTATTGATCCACAATTTATTTTGTCCCCCCCCCAAAATAAATATTCATATAATGAGATGTCAGAACTGGTACCATCTTAATTTTGGGACCGACCCGGGCATGCTGCCAAGCACCCCGCTTGGCAGCGGTGCCGAGCGGTCCATTCAGTCGCCCATTTCGGCAATCGATGGCTCAGATCTTAATCCGAGCAATGAACGGTCTAGGTTTTAATACACTTGGATTAAAACCAAGCCGTCGGTGACGAGATGAGCGGCATGAGCCGCTTGGCACGAGCATCTCCCATTCCTTTTGGGACACACCATATTACCTTTCAATCGAAAGTTATTTTGTTCACTCACTTTAACTAGAAAAGTGGAGGAACGTACTCACTTTCGATCTATGGTACCTAACCGAGCCTCACTTCGACGACCGAATTTGATCATTTGCAGGATTTGGTTTTTTAGATATCTCTATTAAAAATTAACTTCAATTCGATATCGGTAACTGATAATAGGCTCTTTTTAGATGGAATGGACGAAGATGGTTGGATGCTGCATCAGTGGTGCCCTAGGGATGCATCATGATATCGGGAAAAAAACAGTCGTGTTATTAGTGTTTGGTTCTTGGGAAAAAGAATGTTTGTGGGAAAACCATAACCCTCAAGGAGCTTGATCAGTAATTATTAGGAGAAAGGAAGTTTGGAATGTTCTACTTCAAGTATTCAAACTCTTAGCCAGGGACGGAGCTGTATAGAGGGGGTGTGGCATGCGTCACTCCCTAATTTACACGAATGGAAGTCGATTAGGCATTTATTGATATTCGAACAACTTGAATTTTTATACAGATGATCGAAATAGAACATCTTAACAATGAACATTTTGGATAGAGCCGAGCCGAGCCGAGCCTTATAGTCTTTAGGCTTGGCTCGTTCGTAAATGAGCTGAGCCATTAATGAGCCGAGACAGGTTAGTTTACTTAACGAGCTTCTTTAAACGAGTCGAGTTTTTGCGAGCCGAGCTATTAAGTGTTGATCTCGACTCGTTACTAAATAATCCTAAGAGCATCCACATTGTGATAAGCAAATAGGTGTGGATAAGCAAGCTTAACCACAGTGCTCAAAAAACACCCCACATTGTAATAAGTAAAGTTACAAGTCTTTTAGCAAATAACAAAATTCCACCAATTTCATATAACAACTTTTACCAATAACCAAATTCGGATTTTTCGTAAACGAGTTCCAATCATTCACCCGACCACACCAAATTATTCGTCTTGACAAGACGATTCCAAAACCGAAAGACCGGTCGTCGTAAGCCTCCTCATGCGCCGCCTACAGAGGCAGCGCGTGAGATCCACTCGCATCACGTGCCGAACGTGCCGAATCGAGTAAAGGCGCGTGAAAATGTTTCCGGCGACCGGCTTTTTGGTTTTGGAATCGTCTAATTGAGACAAATAATTTGGTGTGGTCGGGTGTGTGATTAGAATTTGTTTGCGATTGGACAGATGTGCATTGTGTATTGTGGGGTTTTTTTTTTTGAGGGTTAGAGATGCAAAAATAACCAATGTAGAGGTTGTTAAGTTTAATTATGGACAAAATGGATAATCAAATACTGACGTGGTACATTTTGGTTATTAATTTTAATTATTACCATTGCGGATGCTCTAAAACTCGAGCTGAAGCTCGGCTCGATTACTAAATAAGCCGATAGCGCTGGGTTCGTTTGCGCTACCTGCAGGCTGCAATTCCATTTTTGTAACGGAGAAAAAATACCAATAATAAACAATTTCGATACTGGAATTTCATGGAAGAAAACATTTTGGTTACTTCAAAGACGTTCCAAAACAGTGATACGTGTCCCCGCGTGACATCCGTTTCCTGGAAAATCCACGAAAATACCCACCCCGGTTACTTTCATTATCATTTATCCACATACAAAAACTTCATTGACTCTCTCTCTCTTCTCTCTCTCTCTCTCTTGACCCTTCTCTCTCTACTCTCTAGTCTCTAGCTAGCCTGACTGCCTGACTGAATCGAGGGCGTGGAGCCCAAACCGGCCCTCTGCTTTGCTGGCTCCAAGCTCTCAATTGGGTGGCCTTCTTTAATGGGTTTTGTCTGCTGAGCATCACCAGACCTTCACTTGGCCCCAATCGAACTTCATACTCTCTCTCTCTCTCTCTCTCTCTCTCTCTCTCTAATGTCTAAAATTGACGACTCTTTCTCTTGTTTGCTCGATCATTGACAACTCTCTTTAACTTCCCTCTCTCTTTCTCTCCTCTCTCTTGTTGTTATTCCATCACCTCGTCATATCTCCATACCCAACTACAAAACCCACTTATCTTTCTCTTTGATTCCAACGGATCCACAGATCCAACTCTTTCACTTTCAGATCTTCCCATCCTTCGATTATCAAGGTAATATTTTTCCCCAGTTTTTTTCCCGCACATCTTTTTTTGTATACGTGTGTGTGTGTGTATCAATATGTCTGCAGTTTTCTTTGAAAAAAAATTGGTTAATTCTCATGACTGCCGAGTTTTTTGGCATTTTAGAAAATGGTTGCTGATTACTTTCCACGCTTGGAGTTGGACCTTCTGGATTTGAGGTGGCTGACCCAACAAAAGTGGATTTTTTGACCGTTGGTTTTTTCAAAGTCAGCCTCTTTGCACTGGTCTTGATTTTTCACCATTAGCCGCTGTTTTTGTTTTTCTATTTTAAGAAGATGAAACAAACACGGGTTTTTTCACACACAATTGGTATAGGGCCCGGAACTAGTCAAGGGTGCCCGCGCAACTTGGTCCGGGGACACGTGGGTAGCATAATTTTTTTAATATAAACCCTATCCCTTAGTTTCTTCTGAAATCTCAGCTGAACGTTACAGAAGAGGCTGTTGTAGTCATGGTTTTCCCCTCTTAAGATGAAATATAGATGGTTTTCACATATGAAGCTTATTCCTTAGATTTTCTTACAATTCTCACCTGATCGTTTTTCCCATAAAGAGAGGCTTTTGATCTAGTTAGTATGATCGTATAGGTTTTTGTATTTAGAAGTGATTCGATATCTAGCCCTGATTAGTCGAGGTGCTGCGAGGTTGGTCCGGACACCTGTTATCAAAAAAGTGATTTGATATTGACTTTGGTTGTGCAGTAGGCAAGGGAACAGTTCACAATTGGTGTTTATTTGGGATAGAGTTATTTTGAGCGCTTATTGGATGTGGTGAATTTGTGGGAGGTAATTAGAGTGAAATAAGCTGAATTTCTCAGAAAGTATTGATTTTTTGTTGAGTTGATGCACTAGCATATTAATTATTATTCATTAGGGTGTAGATACAGGTTTTATATTTTGTTTTTTTATTTGTTGTGCAGTAGACAAGGGAACAGTTCAAATTTGAGGTTTGTTAGATGTGTAGACTTTGTGGGGGGATTGGGGGGAAATGAGGTATGTTAACCCGGTTAATGAACTACTTGAGGGCCTGTTTTCGGCCGAGGTCGGATGGGCATGTTCATGCGGGTTCGGATTCCTGTGGTAAGCAAGAAGGGCTTTTATGGTACAAAGATACAGGACAACATTCTAATGGGGAATTCTCAATGGCTGTGGTTCAAGCCAACAATTTACTCGAGGATCATAGCCAAATTGAGTCAGGTTGCTTGAGCACGAATGACTTGGGTCCATTTGGAACCTTTGTTGGTGTTTATGATGGGCATGGAGGCCCCGAGACTGCGCGATACATCAATCAATACCTCTTCCAGCATTTCAAGAGTAAGTCACTTCAATTATAGTGCCTTTGTAGCTGCCATTTTTTTCCCCAGTTGATTCATTAATTACTCATTTGTTGTTTTTTATTTCACTGCAGTTATTGGGTTGTAGAATAAGAAGAGGAAGGAGATATATATAGGTTTTTGATCTTTGTATGTTGTCTTATATTGCATCCAATCTCTTCTCAGTTGATCCAAATAGTTGTATTAGGCTGGTTGAGGGGAAATTTTCAGTATCCTGGATTTCATATAGTGAATTATTGGAAGGTTTTTTGAGTTCGCATTTTCCAGATTTACTGGTGTTAAAATGCTGTTAGGTTCCGTTGGATAGATGTGGATTTCGAATGAAGGGATTTGGCATCATTACTCATTGAGGGTTAGTTTTCATAGCTTACACACCATCATGTAGGAGTTGGAGCTCTTTATCATGATTTATTTGCAAAAGCTATGAGTGATTCGAAATCCTTCATGCCAAGGATTGTAGTCATATGAGGATCCCAAAAAGTACATCTCTGCTACCTCTGATCCATCTTCTATTCTTGTTTCACAAGCCACCTATAGCCAAGCTTCTTATATTGTTGTTGAACTGCATATAAAATCCCTTCATTTAAAATCCACAAATGATCTTGTGGGGTTGTATTTCTTTTTTGATCCGTGTGTTTCTTGGGCTTAAGTAAGGTCAAATTTTTTTTTTTGTTTCTCTCAACGATGCAGGGTTTACTCATGAGCAACAATCTATGTCAGTGGATGTAATACGGAAGGCATTCCAAGCAACAGAGGAGGGGTTTCTCTCTGTTGTTACCAGACAATGGCCAATGGCACCGCAGATTGCAGCTGTAGGATCTTGCTGCCTGGTCGGTGTTATTTGCAATGGAACCCTTTACATTGCCAACGTTGGTGATTCGAGAGCTGTTTTGGGGAGACTTGTCAAATCAACAAGGGAGGTTCTGGCCATTCAGCTCTCAGCAGAGCACAATGTGGCTATAGAGTCTGTGAGACAGGAGTTGCATTCTTTGCACCCGGATGACCCACAAATAGTTGTTTTAAAGCATAACGTATGGCGTGTGAAGGGCCTTATACAAGTAAGTCTTCTTTGAAAGGGAAGGCTTTAATGTTGGACTCAACAGTTAGGGTTTGTATACACTTGTACTTCATATTCCATGATTGCTAGTTAACTAGTTACTAGATAAACATCTGGCTTAACTAGTAAGACCACGAGTTGGATATCATAGAATAACGCACGGGGTGATACTTCAACATTTATTCCATTTTGAGTTATTTATTTAGAGTTGTAGTGAATTTTTGGTTCTACTTATGTTTTGATGGTTACAAGGTTTGCACCTCCTTTATTTGGCACACATATTGAGAGTACAATAGTACATGTAGTTTGTTGGTTACATTAGATTTGGCATCCTGGAAACTGATTATGATACCTAAGTTAGCCACAAATTTTTTTATGCCGAGTAAAAGTCTTCATCCTCATACTACGTAATGCATCTTCGCTAGTTTCTGAGGCTGCTTTCGAGATATTTTGTGTATTTTTCACCGTAGATGTTGAGATTTTTCCTTTTCCACCAGAAGCATCTCTACATTGATGAGTTTGCTTGACATCTAACGTCAAATTGTTTATTGGGCTCTTTGTTTGCTCCATTGATTTTGTGGTTTGCTTGATATCTAACAACAAATTGTTCTAATTCGTTTCTAGTATGATTCTCAACTAGAATTGCAACAGAAAAAGAGTAGAGATTATTTTGTGTTGAACTTGGATGCTTCTTGTCCTTCCTCGTTTTGCTAGTTCTTTTCCTTTTAAAAGCTGTACCACTGCCACAAAACACATAACTAGAAATTTCTAGACTAATTTTATCTCATACTTGTACGATGGCTACATTTTTATTTTCCTTAAGCTTTTATCTTGGACCATGCAAGTTGAATGTCTTAGGCTTTCTGGGTGATCATGTAGTTGTAGTTGCGTGATATTTGGTTCTCCTTTTGTGTGACTCCACTTTTCACATTGATTCTACATCTGCTGATGGTTTCAAAGCTGAGTTATTTATGGAACTTTAGTAATAAAAGCGTACATGATTGTTAGGTTGATAAGGAAGGTCATGATTGCCTTAAATTAAGTTGAGAGTATGGCGTCAAATTGTACCAACTGAAGGAGATGAATCCATCTAGCCGACCTGACATAGGTGTTTTAAAGGCTTGTTCAGCTGATTTTATTGTTTTATCTTTTTTGTCTATTTCCCTTCTCACTGGAAATAAAATTTAGCTTACAGTTTTTGCATCATATGCCCCACCTACCAGCAATATCTTGGCTCTACCATTTGTTGGTAGACATCATGCATCTTGAACTTTTGAGTTTTGTTTTTCTCTAATGTTCAGGTTATATTATATCTCGCAGATTTCAAGATCTATTGGTGATTTCTATTTGAAAAAGGCAGAGTTCAATAGGGAGCCCTTATATGCCAAGTTTCGGCTACGCGAACCTCTTAGAAGGCCGGTCTTGAGCTCTGAACCGTCGATTTCGGTGCACCCGCTTCAGCCGCATGATCTGTTTATTATATTCGCTTCAGATGGTCTCTGGGAGCACCTAAGCAACCAGGAAGCAGTGGATTTGGTTCAAAATCATTCTCGCAACGTAAGATGCTTGACACTGGGCATTAACACTAATTCCAATATAGGGGGCTTAAAACCAACACTATTCCTTTCATCAAAGAACACCGAGGACAACTTCTAATCTTCCCTCTTCTCAAGTTTGTCTTCTTACCTGATAACAATAACCAAATGGGTAATTGGGGTTATATTAGTAGCCTTATTATGGAATTAGTAAAAACCACTTTCTTATGATTGAGTTAGTTATTGTTATGTTATGTAGACCATGATAGTAGTGTATACTGAGCTATGCGGGCCAAATTACTTAAGGGTACCTTTTTCCACAAACTTGGATTCTAGCTATATAATGTAGCAGTAGAAACACACTAATATTTCTAAAAATTCTTCAATCACGTAAATTTATATGTTCTTGTGTTTGTACTTTGTACTGCTTTATATTTTGTATTCATATCCCCCAGATCTTATGTTAGTTGTAGGGAAACATAATTAGGTGACTATCATCACTGTTATTACTTCACATCTGATGAAAATTGATAATTAGGTGACTATCATCGCTGTTATTACTTCACATCGGATGAAAATTGCTATTAGTTTTGCGGCTTTTGCCTGTATGTGCTACTGTCAATGCAGAAATTTAGCGACGAGTGCATGATACTTAAAACAAGCTGATGTCTCATTCTTATGCTTTTGAGTGTTACGCAATCGAAACTCCTTCCCCGGAAGGAATACGTAAGCAAGAAAAAATTACTTTTGAGCTACCTTGATGCAGGGAAGTGCAAAAAGGTTAGTGAAAGTTGCTCTGCAAGAAGCAGCGAAGAAGAGAGAGATGAGGTACTCAGACTTGAAGAAGATCGATCGCGGGGTCCGCCGGCATTTCCACGATGACATCACGGTAGTTGTTGTTTTTCTCGATTCTAATCTGGTGAGCAGGGCCAGCTCGGTCCGTAGTCCCAACCTGTCCGTGAAAGGGGGCGGAGTCAACCTGCCTTCCAACACTCTTGTCCCCTGCACTACTCCCACCTGAGGAAGGACCGAAGGAGAAGGAGAAGAAGAAGAAGAGGGTTCTAGTGCTGTTCATAACTTCATATGTTCTACTATTGTGTTGTGTGAATACCAGGTATCTGCTAAAGGATATGATTCTTGATAAGAGCATGCTGTTAATTCTTTCTTTAAAGTACATTGTAGCCTTCAACTGTGAGAAGTAAAACTTGGGTTGTGTATCTAAACCCAGGAAAGGAGGACTGAAAAATCCCTCGGTGCAGTTCTATTTTTCAGTACTATGTTCCTGACTAAAATTCCTTTAGGTTATGTTCGAACATCGGATTTGCACGAGGATTTATGGAGGGGATTGAAAAGGTATAGGACATTGGCTTTTTCTCCAATTTTTCTTTCCCCGGTAATAAATCCGTTCGCAAATTCATGATCTAAATACACCTGAATTTTCCTTTTCAGCTCATGTAGATCATTGAATTTCTAACTAGAAATCGGATGGTGAGTGATTGCTTGGTTGCGTAGATATTCAGATTGTACTTAGTTTTATCAGACAAGTTTTATCATACCTGTCGAGAATTGTAGAAGTCTATTTATTATTAGAGAGATGATTTTTGCACTCCACTTTCTGTCAGTATTATATATGCACTTCAAAACTTGTCTTTCGGTGTGCTTTGGTAGTTGTGCTATTTGTAATTTTAAGCACTAAATGACAATTTTGGAGTGCGTTTATAAAAATAAAATGGATTGAAAAAATTAGTACCCTTAAAAATCACTGCACGTGTCAATGATATTTCCATTGTCTACTTTTGTCGAAAATTCTTATAATTTCATGTCTAGTTCAAGCAACCAACGATCGATTTGGGCAGTGTAAGTACCCACAAACGGACGATCATCTAAGTTGAATTTGGGAGCTACTGTATCTTTAGGGTACTATGCGAACTCCCGGATCTCTCTAGCCTTGAAGCCGAATTGTGGGGCTTTGCTGAGAGGGTTAGAATTGATCAAAGATGAGGGAATGGCGATGGTTCAAGCGGAATCAGACTTTTCAGCTTGCGGCGAAGATGGTCAACGAAGGCTCCTCCCCAACTGCCCGTCTAGCAACCCTGCCAGCGAATGCCGAGCCATGGTGGATGAAATCAGAAGCTCTCCACACACGTTGAGAGAAGGTGGCGCCGTGGCGGATAAACTTGCAAAAATGGGTGTCGATCAAGATCATATGGGTGTCACTTGTGACTCCTCCCGAAATTTCTCAGTCTGACTTGAAAAAATAGATATAACCGCACATATTTAGCATTCGTGGGAAATAAATCCCAAAAATGGGAATCTGCAGAAAATTTGCTTTAAAAAAAAAAAAAAAAACTTTTCTAGGCCATAAATTTATTGTTCAACTCTTGAACCCAGGAATAAGACGTAAGGGGCAAATTGAACCTTTTTTTTTTAAAACCTGCCTACCTCAATTATCTAGTGCTGGTACAAATTTAGGACTTGGGCCCTACTACGAGTTGGGGGCACAGAAGGGTATTCGCCATCCCATGCTCATTACTATGATCACAACCTTTCATTTTGTCGCTCAATTGGTCATCCACGCAAACAATGAGATTACTTATATCGACAGCAATTCAAATAAACTACGTTTTTCTTAGACATAAACATCACAGGAGCACGGCACCCTGTTCGACAAATTATCAAAACAATTCTACAGTGCTAAAACATATAGTATCCCCAGAATACCATCATATCTTCATCGACCCCTTTCGCTTCATTATCAGAAAGTTCCGACAGTCAAAAGAAGGGTGGTGCCATTGAATTGAAGCAGAAAAGCTATACATGTTTGAGTTGGCCCATGAAAACAAGTTGCATAAAAGGTCTCAGTTCTACAACACTCAATTTGTACAAATATGTCATGAGACACTTTCTATGATCATGCACATGAATAATTACAGGACTAGATAATTTAAGTCATGTATACAACTTTTTCTTATCCTATCTCAGGTACAAGGAAACCAAAAACTGAGAGAAGAGTATAAATTCACCAACTATAACAGCAGGAGAGTGTATGCCGAAAAATGGGACAATGTCCACCTGCAACCAGTTCTCCACCACAGAACCCACTGCAGCACCAACTACAAGGCCCCCAATGGTAATTACAGTTGCCTTTCCTGCAGAAGAACAAATTACAAACCAATTTGAAATAATCTGTAAGTTTTGTGGTCTAATTTTGACAGGCATACAGTGAAAGGTATACATCAGCATAAACACAGTTGATTGCGAGAGAATTTCGAGAGAGGAACAACCGTAGCTTGATAGGATATACAGGCAGCATGTGAAACTACTCTTCAAATGATTAAAGGGTTTCCTATTTAACTGTGCTCAGTCCTAGATTGGGCTTTTGTAGCAACAAAGGACTACATAGGAGCACCAACACATACTCATCACCTAATTGTAATTAAGAGAAGGATGAAATAAGTATTTCCAAGAGACGAGCAAAATGTATCTAACCCTGACCAACATCGTCTCTTCTAATACATCTCTTCATAATCACCTAATGTAAGACAAATTCTCACCTAAAGGGGGAGTGCATTATCATCATTCACCCATTATCACCCAAATCCAGCTAGAATGTTCTATAATACGTCCAGCTATTGCAAAAAGCTAATCCACGTCATTTCAGCTGAATGCCTGAATCCCATCTCAAAGATATCATCCACAAATAGTTCCACAATCAAAGGGGAAACATGCGTTACTTTTTGAAATCACAGTTCCTCCACAAGATCTATTTATTTTTTGAAGCTTTTGAACATGCTTTTTGTCTTGTACCGAAAACATATTCAGTTCTTCTATTGTACGCCATATATTTTTCTCTTTTTCTTTAGCAAAATGAAGTAGATAAACGTGACGGAATTCTTGAGGTCACAAAGTGCTAAGGGCTCTGGCAGAGGCATAAACAGATCGGTCAAATCACATCTAAGGAGTTCATAAGTTAGTGCAGCAGTACCAGCAAAATGAAAACGATGCGTGCTTAACCTCCATAGATGCAACTGAAACAAGTTATGGTTGAACCTCAAAAAAAATCGAAACATAATAGGGGTATTTCAAGTATTTCCATTTAAACAAATTCATCCCCGACATACCAATACCTCCCTCACTCTGCAGGCTTGTATGGGAGAGGTCAGCTCAGGTGCTACATTTGGGGGTCCACAATCATTTGGCTAACATGCAACAATGCCAACACAGATATTCTCAAGTGAAATAACGTATAGTTGAGAATTTACCAATTTCAAACCATAACAGGAAGCAACCAAATTGATCATCATAAAGAATCAACACAAGTAAGCAAGTGCAGTGCTCATGTGATCAACATTGCCAACAAAGACTTTGATTCAAAAAAATGCAATTCAAGGGAAAAGACAAAAATAGGAAAGGATAAGATAAGAAAACAACCATAAAATATAAAAATAAGCAGAACATTGAAGATAAAAATCAATCTAAATACTGACAGAATTGGAAGCCTGCTTCATATAAATGCTCCTTACCTAACTTAATATTCTTTTTAGTCATGAAGTATAAGGATGCTCCAAAACTTGTGGCCAAGATCAGCCCAGGAACATCAGCCCCAGCATAGGGCGCTGCAGAAGATGTGGAGGCTCCATTGACGTAATTTAAGACCATGAGGGCTCCATATACACCAGCTTGTATGCCCAAGTCACCAGTATCTGGCATTTCAAATGAAACTTGCGAACGCTTAATAGCCGCTTGCAGCCATTGAGGCATTGATCCCATTGCCCGAGCGTTTACAGCTTTAACATCAGCATAACGGATGTTGCTATCAACAACTTTTCCAGCTCGGCGCTGTGACAAACTTTGCATAAGCAACATATCATATGCAGCCTCTACCTGAAACCATCATTACACAGAAGTTATGACCCAGAAAAAAAATAGGTTTACTAACCAATTCTGTGCATAATAATAACATACAAATGCATTGTGGTAAGCACAGTTCAATAAGCACTGGAAAATGTGTTTGGTTTACTACCACATGGATGTCCAAAATCTAAATCGTTTCCAAGACTGCTTCAATGAAATTATGCACATCCACAGGGGCACATGCAAGTGCGACAGCGAACACACCAACCAGGTTGAATGTGGTTTTGAAGCTCTGCTTAAATGTCTGTGAATAACCTGAAGGTAACTGGTTGGTTTCCAGCAATGCTTTCCTCACAATTACCGTAGTTCTCGAATTAGACTATGCTGAAGTAAAGATATGATAAAATTTTCATAATCCCGAGATGTAGCACCCAAATTCTATGAAGTTGCGGTAATCCACGAGATGTGGCTTTTTCATGGGACCAATTCACCAGAAACTAAGGACGCAAATCAATATCCAATAATGCAGCAACCTTAGAAATAAAGTTCAGATGATACAATAGCAAAGCCTTGTATGTTCCACCACTTATTATAAGAAAACAAAAGGCAAAATAGCTAAGCCACTACTCTCACTGCCAAACAGAAAAGAATACGAAACAAATCAACAGTCAAGTTTAAGTTTTTTTCTGTGGCTAAACTTCATGGTACCACAAATTCACGAGGGAAGTAATAAACAACTTCTTTCAAAACGCAGAAGCACAATCCACTCTTCCATTTCAAGAATCAGATTCTCTACATGTGCTTATGGTGTTGCTCTTTATCCACATATTTGTATTTGCAGCTCCTTTTTTATCCCTCGCTGCTTTTCAAAGGAGAAGTAAATCTAGCTCTCAGATGAGCTAGGACATGAGTCGAAGCTATCAATGTGATTTCCTAACTAGTCTACAGAGGCGATTCTCCTATTCTCCTGTACGTTCTTAAATTAATTATTACAACATATCTTCATAACAATATGTAAATTAAGTATGAAGCCTGATTCGATTCGGTTCGCTCTTCGTGGACTATTCGGGGTTTGAGGACTATTCGATTCGGGTCACGGTAAATCCTAGACATGGGTATTACGATAATTGGTGACATAAAGCTAGGTTGATGTACGTAGTCGATGTAACTTGTACTCTATACTTCATTCAATACTTCATTCAATACTTAGTGAAAAATGGGGTGAGCCGTGATGCACTCAACTACACAGTTCAAGAAGCACGTAAGAATATCTGTGCAAGATAACACTACACCTGTGCAATTATCTCCTCGTCGCCCTTACAACCGGCGATAATCGATTTCTTGGCCCGAAGTATGTCATCGAACGAAGCGCCCTCTGGTACGCCCAGTAGCTTCAAAGCGTTCTCCACAGACATCTCCGACGGCGCCGAGTCGTCGGCTCTCGAGCCGGCGGGGAGGACCGGCGGCAACGTGCGGCGGAAGGGGGCCGACACCGCGGTCCCCCACCGCCACCGGTCGTTCCTGTTCATCATCGCTGTTATCTTCACAATTTGGGCGGCGGAGGGCTGCCGTGAACGGACCGGGCCGGCCGGGTCGCGGCCGAGGAGGGCGCGGTTGGGCCGGGCCGAGAGAGTGGTGGCCATTTGTTGGGGTTCTTTTCTGTGTTGCGTGGAAATGTGAGGCTGGTTTGGTTAGATTGTCTCTGTAGAGTGTGGAGAGAGAGAGAGAGAGAGAGAGAGAGAGAGAGAATGCTTTTCTTGGTTCTGCGCCATTTGATTATCACTTGGAAATGAGATTATGGGTCCCATCGTGTGCATCGTGTGTTTATGAGTGATCTAATCATTTATATTGGAAGGCTCGCATAATAGTGTACTAGATCAAATAATGAGTTTGATGGGATATTGATAAATGTTTCAAAATTAAAGTTTGGTTTATAAAATTGATGGTATGGATAGTTTAACTTCGTCCATTTTAGTATTATCCAAAATTTAAATTTTGAAATGCCTATCAATGTTCGATCAAGCTTATTTTTCGCAGGCATACCGCTTTGAGAGCCCTATAAGAGAAACTATTCAGATTAGAACAGTTAATGCACGGTAGAGCCCACAACGGCGGTGGTGAAAAATCCACTGTTTCTACTACCGGTGAAAAGATTTTAATCTCTATTTAATTTAAGGAAAGAGGGGCCGTTTGGTTTGCTAGCTTTATTTGCCGTTTTCGAAACTAGGAGTTGCGAGTGTACGAAAAAAATTAAGAGCAGATTCCTTCAAATATTACTACTAAAAATCTATTGTGAGAGACACATTTTGGGATTCTAAGGTTTTAGGTGCCTTTCGGACAATATTTTCGATTTCAAGAAAAATAGAAGTTGATTTTCAGCATTTTACAGTAAATAGTACCAACTAGCTTAATTATAATCTCACATATGTAGTAAACAAATTTATCCGCTTCTACTGCAATCCAAAGTCTATAACTTGCAGCAAAATGTGAAACTATAATTTAGTACCATGTGTATCAGTTATCGCAAAAAAGCCCGCAATGGGGTTCGGAATGACTAGTTTGAACATATAATTCACGTTCTGCTAAGGTTCTTAGGTAATTGGCACTTTTGGAGTGTCTTTGAAATTGGACTAGTGCCGCATGAAAAATAACCCCAACAAAAAAAATTTGAGCCCAAAGGTTGGCAGCCTAAAAACAAGAAAATACTCGATTATTACTTTCTTATTGTGACTAAGCATTCAACTACATTAATCACAGTTGAAAACACTTGACACTTATTCAACATCCAAGAATCCAACATCAACGGAAACAAAGAAACTAGGGCTGAAAAACTAAAAAAAATCTCGATAGAATCGGCCCGACTTCAATTGGACACGACTGAACCGAAAAATAAAAACTTCTATCATATACAATCGAAAACGACTTGGTTTGTTATTCACCTCGAAAATCCTTTGCATTGTAAACTCACATCGCAACAAACGGAGATCTTGTGCTGGCACGGCAAGAGACACTTCTGCAAGCATCATTCAGATCAATAGGATACAGAAACAAAGAAACAGAAGAGAAGAAAATGGAACAAAAAGGAAAGAACAAACAACTCACTAATGGGCAAAGAAATATCTGAAGAAACTGCGACCAGGACCGGCCGCACAGGGGAACTGATTGCACATCAGAGGCCATGAAAAATAGCCCGCTGAGCCATCCCATGAGCAGCACTATTTGAGGATATACCGATATAGGGGAAAATGAGACACTCGTACAGAATTGGAAGAGAATAAGAATCCGATATCCTTCATCCGTTGAGCAATGGACCAATGAGGATTGCACGATCTATCAAAAATAGCATTTGCCACCACTTGAGAGTTTCCCTCTAGGATGACAGGGGACCAATCTTCGTCGACACACCAGACGGCAGCCATGTGAGCTGCACATCAGTGTTTGATAGGTATCACTCAAATTTTCTTCCCATCTCTCCCATTTGTTGCACAGATAAATCAATCTTCACGCATATCAGTCAAGGACCATGAGAACTAAACTTTACATCGTCTTGTAGAGAGAATGGTTTACATACACCGATTCTAGAATGTAAAACAACTTGAAGAACAAACACCGCGCACTTCTTTTTCATGATAATACACAAGGAGCTTGAATAGGGTCCCCATTGACTCTTCCCGAGAAGTCAGTAAGAAAGAATTGTATGAAGATTGTAAATAACTACAAAAAAGCACTAGAAATTAACAGGCATGAATTCAAATTCATCCTGCTTTTGATGTCCGTGATACAGCTGGTAGTACAACGGAACTAAGGTTCCCAGGATAAGGAGTCCACAACCCTAATCCTCCCCTACTCTCTTTCAAAGCACTATTGTTCCCCTTAAACTCATCCAAAGATTTCACCCATTCAACTATGGAAGAATGCTCACGAGTGTGGGGGTGCAACACAAAGAGCGAGTTGTACTCGCAGTTCGGAAACATAAAGAATTTGAAGACACCCCCTAACCTGTAGACAACATAGCCAAAGCTCAGTTGATCTCTTGGTGTAAAGAGGTTGACCTCATTGAACCACAAGCAGCTAAATAAATCGTTCAGAGCTGTATGTTCGCGTATAATGATCGCCCCCTCTGGCACATCTGCATTTATAAAAAAAAAAGTGTCAATGTATGCTCAACACAAATTGACAAGCAGAATACAATAGTAATATGCGGATTTGTAGGAGGAAATGGTGCAGGAAGCAGGACTTCACCATTCTGTATCCAGTACTTCCATTAGAAGTTAAAACCAATGATGAGCCATATGCTTGTTCAGTATTTGCCATAGTTGCACTTGGAAGAACAAATAATAGGAAACAAAACATATTCAAGTAAACAATGTAGCAAATCTATTTTCCCACACCAAACCATGTCATCATTGTTTCACGAGTTTGAGAAAATCCTCCTCCTCCTTCCTTTATAAACAAAACCCGCAGATGTTATTTTTGAGGTGCTCCACATCACAATCAAGTGTGAAAAACTACATATTCTACGTCACCTTTATGGCATTCTGTAAAAACAAATAATGGAAGAAAAAACATGGACTGAAAGATGTTAGCAATTCCTTCCTCACCACTAACGGTGTTTTTCATTGGACTCCATGGCTCCATGCCTTCATAACGGTATATTTTCATGTGAAGATCAATCAGAGGTCGAGCATATCGCTTCCTCCTTTTGTTTGAATCAGCCTCCTCGTATATACTGCGATGATGCTTGTGCTGAGCAATGGCAAATGTGTGCTTCCCACGCCACAAGTATCTGCAAAATCATGATGAAATCATGTCTTAACTACAGTAAGACATCCCATCAGTTCAAGGTTAAATTTCCTTTCAAAAAAAAAGTTCAAGGTCAAATTTATTAGGGCATCTGAAAGTTCTACAGGCAGTTTTGAACAGTAGAGTTCTATAGGCCAGATTTCATGGCATAAATCCTCATATGATTACACGACCAATAACACTTGTTGGCATATTCATTAATTTGTTGAATAAGGTCTGTAACTATGCCAACATACAGTGATATCTATGCAACTCATCGCACGTCCAGGTCAATAATAGTCTAGGGAAAATGTGAACCAGGTGATTAAGGTTCAAAAAGTGAACTGAAAATGTGAACATTCTTAAAAAACGGGCACATTGAAAAACATTATTTCCACCTTAAACACTGCTGTTGTTAGCATTTAAGGTTGTTTAAAGCTTGATTAGCACCGTAAACTAGCTTGTCATCTTAATCAGGTATAGAAGACCAGACCTTTCTAGAATAAGCAATGGATCAACCATAAGCTCCATTTTACCATCAATCCAAATGCTGTACTGTGCTTGAGGAAATAATCTGTGCATTAAAATCTTGGGAACCTTTCCATTCCTTCTGGGTTCATCATAAGGTGGATTCTTCAGCACAATAAGACGCCAAATACCAACCCATTGTCCCCCATCCTTGTCCTCTCTGACTGTGACGTTCTTCTTGATGAAGTCGATGGATATTTCATCCACCACCATAAGAAAACAAAAGAGCTTTTGAGAACGTGGGCTTACATCTGAAGGCTGATGTGGAGTATCATATCCATCAAAAATCCCAGAAGCAACTACAAACCTACAGTTCTTGGCATATCTGATATCTTTTGGAGCCATTTCTGCACCTCCACCACGCATGAAACCACAGTGCACCTGAAGATAGAAAACACAGCAAAAAGGAAAAATTCTACCATCAGAAGAGAAGGACTGAGTTGCAACACATTTTCATAAAAGGCTTTAGTGGTGCAAAGCCCAAAATGCTTTTGTTGAAGGTAGGCAAATTCTTGATGCATCCCTGGTTGCTAATGAGTGTGTGGATTTGAGATTAAAGAGCGGAATTCCTGGTATCATGTGCAAGTTGGATATTGAGAAGGCTTATGATCATGTTAACTGGGACTTTTTGATCTATATAATGCAACGGATGGGGTTTGGAGAGCGGTGGAGGAAATGGATAAAATTTTGCATCTCATCTGTTAGCATGTCAGTCTTGGTGAACGGTTCTCTAGCCAGTTTCTTTCAGACTTCTAGCTCTAGAGGATTGCGTCAAGGCGATTCCCTTTCCTCCCTCCTTTTCATTTTGGTCATGGAGGTGCTAAGTTGGATGATTCGGAAAGCAGTTCTAGGGGAATTCTTGAAGGGTGTTGGAGTTGGGAGGGCAGACGGTGCGGGGTTGATGGTCTCTCATATTCTTTATGCCGACGACACGCTCTTGTTTTGCAATCCGGAGGCAACACAAGTGGGCTATCTCAGATGTGTTCTTTTGTCCTTCAAGGCCGTGTCAGGACTTAAGGTGAATTTGAGAAAGTCAGAAATGATTCCGATTGGGGTGGTTGAGGATATTGGTGCTCTTGCTCAGATTTTGGATTGTAGGGTGGCGTCTCTCGCATCGGTGTATCTTGGTTTGCCTATGGGATCATCTTTCAAATCTAAGTCTGCGTGAGATTCGGTTGTAGAAATATTTGAGAAGAGAATGGCAGGTTGGAAACGCCAAGATATGACAAAAGGAGGTAAAGTTACTTTGATTAAAAGCTCCCTTTCAAATCTGCCACTTATTTTATGTCATTGTTTACCATTCCGGTTTCGGTGGCAAAGAGGTTAGAAAAGATTCAAAGACACTTTCTTTGGAACGGTGTGGGGGATGAGGTCAAATATCACCTTGTTGACTAGGACACAGTTTGTGCTCCCATTAGAGAGGGAGGTTTGGGTGTGAGGCGCTTTAAGTTTTTCAATCACGCTTTGTTGGGCAAATGGCTTTGGAGATTTGCGAGTGAGAGGGAGCGATGGTGGAGGAAAGTAGTTGCTGTGAAATATGGTTCCGGATGGGGAGATTGGTCGTCCTTGGGTGTGAGATCGCCTTATGAGGTGTCGTTGTGGAAAGGGATTATGAATGGATGGGATGCCTTCGTAAAGAACACCCATTTTCTGGTTGGTGATGGGAGAAGGGTAAAGTTTTGGGAGCACGTGTGGTGTGGGGAAGTGACCTTGCGGGAAGAGTTCCCAAGTATTTATAGTTTGGCTAGCGACACAGATGTTAATGTTTCCGAGTATCTCCATTTTCATGGAGTTGCGGTTTGGGACATCCGTTTGCGAAGGGATGTGAATGAGTGGGAGGAAGAGGCTTTGATGGCGTTGCTTTCTAGAGTGTATGGTCTCCAAAGACTAGGAGGAGGAGATGATGAAATTCGGTGGAATTTATCCAAAGATGGCTCCTTTCGGGTGAAATCCTATTATGAATCTTTTTTTGGATGGGGTACTTCTTTTCCTTGGAAAGCAATTCGGAAGACGAAGGCGCCTTTAAAGGTGAGTTTTTTTGTTTGGTGTGCGGCTCAAGGCAAGATTCTTACCATTGATAATTTGATCCGAAGGCGGAGAATCATTGTCAATTGGTGTTGTATGTGCAAAAAAGATGCGGAGTCGGTTGATCATCTCCTCATTCATTGCCCGGTGGCTTGGGAGCTTTGGACTATGGTACTTTCTTGGTTTGCTATGCGATGGGTCATGTCGAGGAGTGTGATGGAACTCTTAATCGCTTGGAGAGGTGCAAAAGTTGGAAAGAGGCGGAAGCAAGTTTGGTTTTTGATCCCTCTTTGTCTAATGTGGATCATTTGGCGGGAAAGAAATTCGAGATGCTTTGACGGAGTGGAAAAACCTTTATATAAAATCAAAAGTTTTTTGGTGAATAGTTTGTTTAGTTGGGACAAGAGAGAATGTGATCATTCTCTTCACCAATTTTTAGATTGGTTTGAGCTTTTCTTTTCTCTTGGAAGTGTAAAGGGCCTTTTTGTCTCGTGGCCTATTTGTATACAGGTGGCATTCCCTTAATGCCTTCTTCTATATAATTATTTACTTATCAAAAATAAATAAAAGGCTTTTGTGTTTTTCACTAAAAACAATGGATTTAAAAGTTCAAACACACGATAGATACTGAAATGCCGGAACCCATTTGTTTAACAAAACCTGCTCACAATCTTTTGCTTTAAACATAATTTATCTAAAGTGACAAGTAGATTCATTCAAGAAACACAACCAAATTATGGCAAAAGGAATCGTACAATTGGATAGTAGTTATTCACCTTCATGGATGATTTTAGTTCAAAACTCTCATCTCGTTGCAACCAACTCTGATGCCCTCCAAATAGAGGAGGTGGACTAGATCCATTATTTCCTACCACATCCTCCGTGATATATGTCAACTGTTCAACAACTTCGCTAGGAGTTCTTCTCTTTGGAATAACTATTTTGTCTGGGTCATCCGCAACGGGAATGAGACAACCTAATTGCATATCAGCATGCACAAAATCATTACCTTCTTTGGATCTTTCTATAGAGATGAGTATTTCAAACTAGGAAAACTTAATAAAATCTTACGGTGTGGAGGTTTTGGTACAAGTCCCATCGTGTCTAACATGATTAATACCCTGCTGCCTCTGTTACACATAGCTGCACATGGAGCAAAACAACGTAGACCCATTATCTGAAACCATTACACTAGAAAGATCTACAATATTTGCAGTAGAAAATATGGATGACATGTGCTTGTCCATTTTTTTCAACTAGCATGCATAGCCCAATTAAAATCGTAAAATGTATAACACTATAACTATTACTTGTCAACAACTCAAACAATCTAATTGATACCACTGCATGTGCAACAGAAAATGGTAACTGATTTGTCTAGCAAATGTTTATGATAATGCACATAAATAGGTAAGATCATGTAACTTAACATCATGTGTTCGGTTGAAAAAGGATGCTAAATACTCTATCCCTTGTTACCTAAAATGCAAATAATTTCTTTGGAAGTTAGGCATAAGCAGTCTCAAAAGTTCAATTTGGGTGATCTACGAACAAAGAAAGGAACTTAGGTAAAAGATTATCTCCAAAATACCTGAAAGGAAAGCCAGTGAAGATTGACAAGACCAAACATGAAACACCAAAACAGTGAGAATGAGAAACATCCACAAGATCCCCCCCACAAGAACCAAACGAAGAAAACCCCTCCTCCAAATAATCTTCATTGGGTAATCCTGAGACCACTTGCCCGGAGAAATAAACTCCCCTTCAACATCTGCATCCACACAAGCAAGTTTAGCATAGCGACACGTATGCATATACTACTTATTGTTGGAAATTGTCCCACACGAGTTAATTATCTCCTCCAAAACTAGTTTATGAGCCTGGACAGCCTCTCCACTCATTGCCAATTGGTTTTGAGTTGGATGCTTTAACACTTATGGTCACTCTAAACTGTAACCCCCAAAGCCACAACTTAACCACCCATCCAAGCTCACTTACAAATTATAAGTTCTTATAAGTTCTGCTTTAGTGGAAACAATATAGGCCTATAAAAAAAAAACGTAGTATGAATATGAGTAATGCTAAGGAGACCATATTTAGATACATATTTAGGTACATTCTGATTACGAACATTATACCGTAGCATTGATGTTTGAAGCACATGCAAAGAATTATTTTGCTAGATATGTTGGCCGGTAGACCCAAAACGATCCGTCTTCCACATGTTTATTGTTTACTCTAATGGCCGGAACAACATTACTTAACATCTCTTTATGTCTGATCTGAAAGTTCATTTACCTATTGAAAATAGACAATGTATGCGCATAAGCCTTATCCGCAAGTTTCTAGTTTGAGTCCAACTAGGAGCAAAATCGCCGTTGTCCCCGCCAGCGAAAGCTTGTGCCAAATAGCTGTGGAAGGTTACGGTGTGGCCATGCGACCTAAGCTTTTACATTACATGTGAAACTGAAGCCTTTTCGAATGACCACTAGGTCTAACAAATACTACTGGAGACTGCCATTGATTTTAACCACCTTTTGTGACTCCTTACTTAATATCTAATATAACCCATATACCCAATTAAGCAGCAACTCTTTGGGGCACCTCACTCCACGCGTAAGCATGTGAAAAAGGCTGTGGATGTAGATGTAGGTGGAGGTGTCAAAAGGTCGTGTTGTACCAGCCCGTTTACTTAATCGTGCCGTGCCTTTTTTTAATGGTGTTGTAAGGTGCCAGCTCGTGTCGGCCAATCTCCAACCGAGTTTCGTCGGGGAAAAAAAATTGTGTAACAACTTAGTATTTGTTGTGCCGCGCCCCATGCCCATCTAGAACCGTGCACTTCCATTCCGTTTGACACCTCTAGCTGTAAGAATTAGTCTGGGCTACGTGCAAGCTGGCCCGGGCCACCACACATTATCAAAGAAAAATTAAAAGAAATGCAGACACACATACAAAAGTGGCTTACCTTCATTTTGCTGGCTTTGATTATTACGTTCAGCTCTCCGGCTCGCCCGTAGCGAAACGGAGCGTTGGTAATCGTTGTTCATATTCACTGGATTCGGATTCTCATGATATACCCACATAGAACGACCGAATTCTACACACCCAAAAAAAAACAAACAAAACAATGAACAAGAAGAGATTATTTGTAGTGCCCAGATCTGGGTAAACTGACAGAATCAAAATCAACAAATAATTACCTTCTTCCACGCCGTGTGTCTATCTATTGCATACAGAATGCAAATTCGAAGAAGGAAAGTAGCTTTTTATTTTTTATTTTTTCCTGGGTTCCTTCACTTGAATCGGAGTGCGAGGGAATTGAAGAGGGAGGGGAGGATCTACTTGCTGAAGAAAAAACTTAGGAAGAAAAAAAAAAAGAAGAGAGAGGCAAAGAGAGCCAGAGAACTAACAAGATGTGGTTTCGGTGGGAACGACGTCGTGAGATCACTGCGCCGAGAAAATTATGCTTTGTTTATGTTTCCGCGAGGACTTGTGGTTGCAGTAATGCTACACTTACAACATTTTTCTACAACATGTTTACAACATGGTCCACGTCATCAGTGGGACCAACTATTCCACCCAGCACAAAAAAAAAAAAAAAGGACGAAGAAAAGGGAACGAAATCCCCAATTTTCAAAACCTCTGGTCGCGCGCGAGTTCGAAGAAAGAGAGAGCGGAAGACGACAGACCCATTCGACCAAGGTCTCTCTGTATGTTTGTGGGTATGTTTGAACTGAAGTTTGTATTCTTCATGGACAGCAACTTTTTGGTGACCCTAATTTTACTAGCACTATTAAGTTGGGGAACTGGTTTTATGTTTTTTGGAAGAGTATCTTTCGGAATCCAGTTTGTTGTTTAGGGTGAAATTTTCTTTTTCGGATTGTATTTTGAGCCTTAATTTGCAGCAAACACATCCCAGCCTAGGTTAGTAAAATTGGATGTGCAACCATTATTGTCTATTGTATGTGTTCACTACTGCATATGTAAATTGATTCCTACAAGGTTCATTTCATATTGAAACCCTAGACTTAGAAATCCCCAATTAGTGGTCAGCCATTCATCCCAATACAACTAGTTATGGCTCTTGTTTATATTTGTAAACAAGAAATCTATTCTAAAAGTCGCTAGGTGCTCTAATTGACTTCTAATTTTAATTAGACCCCTTCTCATGTGCTATGTATCTATTATGTTTCCTTTGTTTCTGAAAAAGTAGATGATGTCGTTGGAGTCTATTCCGTCGGCAATGCCCTCTCCATTGTCGAAGCGAAGATGATCAAATTGATTTTGGCAGGTATTTTTCCCATCCTTTAATATAATCCAATCAATTTTGATAGTACCTTAGAATACAATCTTTATGTCAATTCCATGCATTATTAAGAGGTTTTTTTTTTTTTTTTTCAATTTTGCAGAATCACTGGAGAAGAAGAGTTATGGAGTGGATATAGTGAAAATGAAGAAAATGTAGGTCCTTCAAACAAAGAGTGTGATGGGATAGATACTATTGAGGAGGACAATGAGGCAACAGAAAATTATGAAGATAGAGTTGAGGAACCAAAAGTGGGAATGACATTTGACTCATTAGACAAAGCTTATGTCTATTACTGTCAATTTGCTAAAGAAAAAGGGTTGGCTGTGTGCAAAAGAACATCGAGAAAGGGAAAAGATGGGAAGTTGAGTTATGTAACTCTTTCTTGTAGTCGTGGTGGAAAGGCAAATGTGACAACAAGCAACCTGGCAAAACCACGTCCGCAATCCAAAATTGAATGTCCAGCTCACGTTACTGTTGTTATACTACCGGATGGAAAGTGGAGGTTGAACCGGATTGTTTTGGAGCACAATCAATGAATTCATTTTGAATTTCAGCTAGTCATACAGAGAAATGAACAGCCAGAGTTGATTACTTGGATATTGAAACATGAGGGAGAAAAAAACTGAGCACTATTCAATGTAGTCATCACCAAAAAGCTTATAGTTGATGCTTTCATTATGCACTATTCCTACTCATTATCCTCCACAGTCCATAGTGAGTCAGTTGCTACACAAAACATTGTGGGCTATGTTGCACAGTCTCAAAACATGACATGTATTATGTAACCTTCAGAACTCTGATAAGAACTGAGGCTCAACTTGGCTCTGCAAGTTCTCAGTGAATCACTAGCATTAAACAAGCTTTGTTTGAAGATAAACGAAAAAAAAGAACTTTTTTAGAAGAAAATTGACCTCATCTCAAGTTCGTTATTTCTTAACGAAAACTAAAGTTCAGATTTGATTTGTGTACTGTTGGGTAGAAATTCTGCTTATTTGTCCATCATGCATATCTTTGACTTTGTTTGAGTTTCAGATAGTTTCGGAACTCTTGAAATGCTAGTGGCGTTTAAGGGGAATAATTGTGATTCCATACCACATTGGCACAGTCATTCCCTTTTGAAAACTTGTTTCTGTGCCTGCAATGTTTCCGTTTGTATAATTATTGTCTTTCCCGTCTTATTAACTGACTTAAAATTAACACATACGGAGTACATAAACTAAGCTTTCATAAATTTTTGGCCCAGTTTCCTTTCACCAGAGTGATTCCTCTTTACATTTTCTTCTATGGGCTGTCTTCTTTGGTTTGTATCAGACGCAATGCTCCATCCAAAACTATGAATACCAACACATTATCAAAATGCAAAATATGATTTTTTTTTTCCTGAACTTAGACATGTATACTATGGGTATAGCCGGCATTGCACCCCCTTCCATGAAAAAGAAAACCCTAATTTTACGAAATCAGGGAAACAAAAAAAAAAAAAACCAATTTTTTTTTTGCACATCCATACCAGCGAAGCACCAAAATTAGAGCTTCGAAATTACAGATCCATACCCAAAATTAGGGCTTCGAAATCATACAATTTGGATGTAAGCTCGTGCAAATTACAGGGTAATTTTCGAATTAGGGTTCTTTCTTTTTATAACCCAGAAATCTAAGTTTAGGGCTTAAACATAGAATACCACAGAAATACAGAGAGAGAGAGACCTTTGTCGACGACGGAGAGAGAGACCTTTGTCGAAGTTCGTCGTCCTCTCTCTGCGTGGTTTTCAACTCTGTCAATGCGGTGGTGGTCTCTCGCCGATGGGAGGTGGTCGCCGGAGGTGGTAATGGGGGTCGGCGGTGGCGGTTGCGGGGATGGGTCTGTCCTCCTCCGCTCTCTCTCTTCGAACTCGCGTGATACCAGAAGGAGTTCTGAAAATTGGGGATTTCGTTCCCTTTTCTTCGTCCCTTTTTTTTTTTTTTTTTGTGTGTTGTGTCGGGGTTCAACTGTTCAAGGAAATTGATTTACGATTCCCTAATTGATGCACACACTCTTTTTTCCGTCTTTTAGCTGGTAAATTTACGGAATAGCCTCTAGAAATTTGTAGAAAGTGTATACATGCAGGGACTGTTTCATAAATTCACTCACTAAAAGACAAAGAAAGAAATATTTGCATCAATTAGGGAAGTGTAGAAATCAATTCCCTAAAACTATACCGATCATCTTTTTATCTAAAAAAAATAGTACTCCATATTATAGAGGTTGCGTTTTTGTGTAAACTTATAAGGTTTCGTTCCGCTTAACTTTTAGCATTTTTTTGTGGAGATTTTGTCCTTATTTAAAAAAATATATGTTCGTTAGTTTTGCGTTAAATTTTTGTGAAGTATTGAATCGTTCTGACGAGAGCAATCGGAAAAGTAAAAGAATTTTACTTCTATTCAAATATTTTAAGAAATAACCACTTTTTAACAACAACAAAAAAACTCAACTTTTTTATTTATTTTTATTGTTGGAAAGTAGTTATTTCCTAAAATATTTGGGCAAAAGTATTTTTTTTTATTCCTTTTGTCGAGACGAATTAATAATTCACAAAAGTTTGGCGCAAAACTAACAAACGCAATTTTTTTAGTGGAACTCCACCTAGTCTTATATTCTGGTATTTTTTTTTGTAACTTTTTGGGGTTAATCGTTCGTCTCTACTAGACGAATCAAAAAAGTATAAAAATATGAACCGATGTTGAAAATATTTAAATAAGACGGCACTTTAGACAAATAAGACAGCTGTTAAATATTTTTTTCGTCTTTAGTAAATTTTTTTATTTTAGTCATAATTTTGTATTTTTTAGACTTCTCTCATCGAAACGAACAAAACACACAATAACGGAAAAATAATACTTCTATCAAATTCAATCGAAAGCGACTGAGTTCTTATCGACATGTACAACTAGGAATGGTAACGGGGCGGGTTTTTGTGTACCCCGACCCAGACTCGAAAATTACTACCCGACCTCGACCAGGTATTTTTTGGGTACCTCCATTCCCGCCCCGCCCTGCTCCGTAAAAAATTAAAAAATTGCTAATCTAAAAGCAAAATAAAAGAAAATAAGTATTGTTGGGCCCGGGGTGCCCCCATGAATTTGGTTACATAATGTCACTCCGTGCGACCGCTCTAAAAATAGACTTGCGGGTGCGATGTCGAATGCCATAAAAGACTTAATTCAAGCCCTCCCTAACACCAATTGGTTTTTAGGAGAGATGGTGGAAAAGCGGTCCGACAAGTGCAAATAAAGTGTTAGTTTAGTATAATGGTGAAAATATAAGGGTTTTTTTAGTATAATGATAATAATATTAGGGTAAAAATATAAAATTTGAAGTATTAATGATAAATTAGATTAGGATAAAAGTATAATTTTATAAATAAATACATTTCGGGGCAGGTTTAGGGGCGGGGTACTATCACCCCGAACCCTACCTAAACCCGACCGGATTTTAGTATTTTTACCCCAACCCGATACCCAAAAATATGGTGAAAATCCCGCCCCGTTTGGGGCAAGGCGGGTCCGATTGCCATCACTAGGCACAACACCGGTGGGGTAAATATTTATTTCTTTCAAATCAATTACGTTGCGCCACGTCGTCAAAACAGATGTCCCAATTAATAGAACATGCAACGTGACGCAATATAATTGATTTGAAGGAAATAAATGTTTAAACCGGCGGTATAAATAATTTAATCTCCAACATGAGACTTCTGCAACCATCTTAAAGATAAATTCGTTCTCCTCTTTCCCCCTCGGTAGAATCAAGAAACAAAAGAAACAGAACAAATGAAAATGGGAAGGAAAAAAGGGGCAAAAAAAAAAAAAAAAACCCCACTAAATGGGCAAATAAATATCTGAAGAAACTGTAACCTACTGTGTTTGGGCGCCTATTTTTTCACTTTTCCATTTCTCATTTTTGGCTTTTGGGTGTTTGGCACCCTGTCGGCAAAATGGCTTTTACCAAAATGATTTTTCCGTTTCGAGCTTTCCCGTGCAAAAGGCAGAAAGAGGGGAACACCTCCTTTTTGCATTCTCATTTTGAACTCATTTTGCTTAAAGACCATCTCACCCTCTACAATTTCTGGTAATACCCAAATTAATCAAACAACCTGGATTAAGAAAATTAAAACTTTAATTTCTTCGGTAAGACTTCAATTTGTGTAAGACTTTAATTTCTTCATGTGCGTCTGGTATTGGAAGACTTTAATTCGTTAGAAAATTTCTTGGATTTATGTTATCGTTATTTGTTCTTAATTATAAAAAACAAAAAACAAAAATCAGTAGGAGACGTTCAATTAACTAAAATAATACAAATTCAAAATATAAATTTTACAAAATTGATTATACCAATATTTATACACATTATATCCCATAAATAATAAAGGGCAACATCATGGTAAAAAAATCAACTCATAATTCATTTTCATCATATTCTCCCAAACACTACTTCTGTTGCAAAATGCATTTCTGCACATATCATCCAAACACCCTACCAGATTCAAAAATACATTATGACCATAATTCAAAAAGCCAAAAAGCCAAAAAGTAAGGACCGGATGCACACAGGAGCTAATTGCAAACCAGAGGCCATGAAAACTAAAGCCTGAAAGCTCGCTGAGCCATCCCATGAGCAAGCACTGTTTGACAATATCGGGGGAAAATGAGACTCCGTACAAAATTCAAAGAGAATAAGGATCCGATAATGCTGCATTGGTTGAGCGATCGACCAATGAGGATTGTAGGGAATGGGGGATTTGTTCCCTTGCCATCCTATACCTAGGTGGTGCTGTGGTGACGGTCTGTCCTCACGGACAGTAGCTATGGCTCGAACCAGACATTCCACAGCAGGTAGGGAGCCCCTATGGTCAAGCCCAAGGGGGGTTGCTACGCTGGTCGCCCCCTCCCACCCTTTTTAATGATCAAAAAAAAAAACCAATGAGGATTGCACGATCTATCAAAAATACCATTTACCACCCCACTTGAGAATTTCCCTCTAGGATAACAGAGGACCAATCTTCACCAGCACCCGATATGGCAGCCGCGTGAGTTGCATATCAGTGTTTGATAGGCATCATTCAAACTTTTGCCTTCGTTGTTGCGAAGGTATCAACCGATTTATCTCATTTGTTGTTGCACAGATAAACCGATGCTCGCGCTCATCAGCGGTTGAAGAACAAACAACGTACACATTGTCCCTGAGAGAATGGTTTAAATACACCAATTCCAGGACGTAAAACAACTTGAAGAACAAACAACGCGCACTTTCTTTTCCATGAAACTGCACAAGGAGCTCGAATAGGTTCCCATTGACTCTTACCGAAGAAGTCGGTTAGAAAGAATCGTATTAAGATTCTAAGAAACTACAAAAAGAACTAGAAATTAGCAGGACGTGAGATGAATTCAAATTCATCCTGCTTTTGATGTTCGTGATACAGGCAGTAGTAAAACGGAACTAAGGTTCCCAGGATAAGGAGTCCACAACCCTAATCCTCCCCTACTCTCTTTCAAATCACCGTTGTTCCCCTTAAACTCATCCAGCGATTTCACCAATTCGACTCTGGAAGAATGCTTGCGAGTGTGTCGGTGCAACACAAAGAGCGAGTTGTACTCGCAGTTCGGAAACATAAAGAATTTGAAGACACCCCCTAACCTGTAAGCAACATAGCCAAAGCTCAGTTGATCTCTTGGTGTAAAGAGGTTGACCTCATTGAACCACAAGCAGCTAAATAAATCGTTCAGAGCTGTATGTTCGCGTATAATGATCGCCCCCTCTGGCACATCTGCATTTATATAAAAAAGTGTCAATGTATGTACAACACATAGTAATAAGCGGATTTGTAGGAGGAAATGGTGCAGGAAGCAGGACTTCATCATTCTGTATCCAGTACTTCCAGTAGAAGTTAAAACCAATGATGAGCCATATGCTTGTTCAGTATTTACCATAGTTGCACTCGGAAGAACAAATAATAGGAAACAAAACATATTCAAGTAAACAAGGTAGTATTCTATTTTCCCACATGGTTTCGCGAGTTTGAGAAGTTCCTCCTCCTCCTTCCTTTGAGAAAATAAACGTAGAAGCAGAAACCTGCGGATGTTATTTTTGAGGTGCTCCGCATCACAATCAAGTGTGAAAACTACCTATTCTATGTCACCTTCATGGCATTCGGTAAAAACATATAATGGAAGAAAAATATGGTCCAAAAGATGTTGGCAATTCCTTCCTTACCACTAATAGTGTTTTTCATTGGACTCCATGGCTCCATGCCTTCATAACTGTATATTTTCATGTGAAGATCAATCAGAGGTCGAGCATATCGCTTCCTCCTTTTGTTTGCATCAGCCTCCTCGTATATACTGCGATGATGCTTGTGCTGAGCAATGGCAAATGTGTGCTTCCCACGCCACAAGTATCTGCAAAATCATGACGAAATCATGTCTTAACTAAGACATCCCATCAGTTCAAGGTCAAATTTCCTTTCAAAAAAAAAGTTCAAGGTCAAATTGATTAGAGCATCTCAAAGTTCTACGGCAGTTTTGAACAGTAGCTTTCACGGCATTATTCCTCATATGATTACACGACCAATAACACTTGTTGGCATATTCATTAATTTGTTGAATAAGGCCTGTAACTATGCCAACATACAGTGATATCTATGCAACTCATCACACGTCCAGGTCAACAATAGTCTAGGGGAAATGCGAACCAGGTGATTAAGGTTCAAAAAGTGAACTGAAAATGTGATTTTTCTTAAAAAATAGGTAGTGTGTTGAAACTCTTAACATTATTTCCACCTTAAACACTGCTGTCGTTAGCATTTAAGGTTGTTTAAAGCTTGATTAGCACCGTAAACTGGCTTTGTCCATCTTAATCAGGTATAAAAGATCAGACCTTTCTAGAATAAGCAATGGATCAACCATTAGCTCCATTTTACCATCAATCCAAATGCTGTACTGTGCTTGAGGAAATAATCTGTGCGTTAAAATCTTGGGAACCTTTCCATTCCTTCTGGGTTCATCATAAGGTGGATTCTTCAGCACAATAAGACGCCAAATACCCACCCATTGTCCCCCATCCTTGTCCTCTCTGACTGTGACGTTCTTCTTGATGAAGTCGATGGATATTTCATCCACCGCCATAAGAAAACAGAATAGCTTTTGAGAACGTGGGCTTATAGCTGAAGGCTGATGTGGAGTATCATATCTATCAAAAATCCCAGAAGCAACTACAAACCTACATTTCTCGGCATATCTGATATCTTTTGTAGCCATTTCCACACCTCCACCACGCATGAAACCACAGTGCACCTGAAGATAGACAACACAACAAAAAGGGAAAAATCTACATAAATCAGAAGGGAAGGACTGAGTGCAATATACTTTCACAAAAGGCTAAAAAAAATTCACTAAAAATCAATGGATTTTAAAGTTCAAACATACGATAGCTACCGAAAAGCTAGAAGGCCATAACCCATTCGTCTAACAAAACCTGCTCACAATCTTTTGCTTTGAACATAATTTATCTAAAGTGACAAATAGATTCATTCAAGAAAAAGTAAACAAAACCAAATTATGGCAAAAGGAATCATACAACTAGATAATTATTCACCTTCATGGATGATTTTAGTTCAAAACTCTCATCTCGTTGCAACCAGCTCTGATGCCCTCCAAATAGTGGTGGTAGACTAGATCCATTATTTCCTACCACATCCTCCGTGATATATGTCAACTGTTCAACAACTTCGCTAGGAGTTCTCTTTGGAATAATTATTTTTTCTGGGTCATCCGCAATGGGAATGAGACAACCTAATTGCATATCACCACACACAAAATCCTTACCGTCGTCTTCCTATAGAGATGAGTATTTCAAACTAGGAAACTTAATGAAATCTTACGGTGTGGAGGTTTTGGTACAAGTCCCATTGTGTCTAACATGATTAACACCCTGCTGCCTCTGTTACACATAGCTGCACATGGAAAAAAAACAACGTACAACAACGATTATCTGAAAGCATTATGATAGCAAGATCTAAAATATTTGCAGTATGTTCTTGTCCATTTTTCAACTAGCATGCATAGCCGAATTAAAAAGTATAACTGTTACATGTTAACAACTCAAACAAAATCTAATTGATACCACCGCATGTGCAACCAAAAGGGGCAACTGATTTGTCTAGCAAATGTTTCTAATAATGCACATAAATAGGTCAGATCATGTAACTTAACATCAAGTGTTCAGTTGAAATATGATGCTAAATACTCTATCCCTTGTTACCCAAAATGCAAATAATTTCTTTGGAAGTTTGGCATAAGCAGTCTCAAAAGTTCAATTTGGGTGATCTATGCACAAAGAAACGAACTTTAGGTAAAAGAATCTTATCTCCAAAATACCAGAAAAGAAAGCCAGTGAAGATTGACGAGACCAAACATGAAACACCAAAACAGTGGGAATGAGAAACATCCACAAGATGCCCCCCGCGAGAACCAAACGAAGAAAACCCCTCCTCCAAGTAATCTTCATTGGGTAATCCTGAGACCACTTGCCCGTAGGAAAAAACTCCCCTTCAACATCTGCATCCACACAAGCAAGTTTAGCATAGCGATACGTAAGCTATATATTCTAATTATGGTCACTCTAGAGTTTGGACTTTAACCCCCAAGCCACAACTCCAAGATTTAACCACCCATCCAAGCTCACTTACTCACAATTTATAAGTTCTGCGCTTTATTGGAAAGTTGTAAACTATATTGGCCTGGGAAAAAAAACCTAGTATGAATACGAATAATGCTAAGGAGACCATATTTGGAGATGTATTTAGGTACCGTCTGATTACGAATCTTTACATTATAATAACTGGTAATAACATTGTGTTATTGACCCACAATAAGGGGGGGACGGAAGGGGGTGCCCAGGCCCCTGCACGACTCTTAATATCCTAGTTAATTGAATTAGTTTTTCAGGTTATTTGAAAATATGCTATGAGACCCTTGGATGGAAAAAATTATAAATACAAGTGTACATGTGTGTAGATAACTCCCTATAATTTTAAGTATTAACAATTTTTTTGGTCATGTGTATAAACTAAATAATGGCTACGTACATACACACAAACTTAGACCTACCAACTAACAATTAGTATAAATATGGAATACAATTTTTGTTCTCACCGTAGACGTTGTTTGGGCCGGCCCGTTATAATCATGCAGCCGCCACTGCCCACCATTCATACGTGATTGGTGCATAGGCAATTAGTCACCATAGCATTTATATTTGAAGCACATGCATGGATTTTTTTGTTAGATATGTTGGCCTGTAGACCCAAAACAAACCATCCAATGCATGCTTACTCTAATGGCTGGAACAACATTACATTAACATCTCTAATGGCTGGAACAATAATAGTTTCTAGTTCAACTTTCACTCGGAGCAAAATCACCCCGCCACTGAAAGCTTGTGCAGAATAGCCGTGAAAGGCGCTCTGTATCACGGTGTGACCACGCGACCTAGGCTTTTGCATCGATCACATGTAAAACTGAAGCATTTTCGAATGGCCATTTGGCCTAACAAATACTACTGGAGACGCCATTGATTTTAACCAACTTTTGTGCATCCTTATTTAATATCTAATCCAACCCATATACCCAATGGTCTTGCAAACTTCCGCTCATTAGGCGGAGGATAATATACAAATAATTCCAAACAAGTTCGGATATCAATACATAGCTCAAAGATATTAATACATTTTCACAACGATCAATGCACATTTTACCTATTATTCTCCACGGAGGTGTTTACCTAATTTTTCCTAAAATGTGGTGTGAACAGGAGGCTAGCATTTTCCAATATCCAAAAATTGCAGCAACTCTTGGGGCCACCTAACAGCAAGCATAAGCATGTGAAAAATTGTGGGAGTGGCCGTAGGGATTAGTACGAGGTATGCGCAAGCTGGCCCGGGTCAGGCCATCCTGCATTACCAAATAAAAAATATGCAGACACACAAACAAATGTGGGTTACCTTCAGTTTGCTGGTTTTGATTGTTACGTTCAGCTCTCCGGCTCGCCCGCAGCGAAATGGAGCGTTGGTAATCGATGTTCATATTCACTGGATTCGGATTCTCATTGTATACCCAAACAGAACAATCGAATCCTACACACACACAAAAAGCAAGAAAACAAACAAGGAGAGATTAGTTTCGGTGCCCGGATCTGGGCAAAAACTGGCAGAATCAAAATCAACCAAGAATTACCCTTTTCACGCTGTGTGTTTGTATCTATATATGTATATGCACACAGAATGCAAATTGGAAGAAGGTGTTGTTTTTTTTCTGGGTTCCTTCACTTGAATGGGAGTGAGAGGGAATTGCAAAGAGAGGGGGGAGGATCTATCTTCTTCTTCTTCTTTTTTGATAACCGGGGGAGGATCTACTTGGTGAAGAACTAACAAAAAAAGTCGTTTAATTTCTGGATGCGACATGGTCAATTGAAAGAGGTGCTTCTTGAATCTTGGAGTGAAGAAGTTGAATATCCCAAGAAGTTAGAGAATCCCCAGTGCTGTTTAGAGAATCCCCAGTGCTGAAACTGAGTAAAAGAAGCTCCAACGACTTAATAAAAAACATTAAAAATAGCAATATCTCCAGTAGGGTTGCTAAGGTCAGATTGGAGTCGTAGAGAATTCAGCTTTGGCGGGGTTTTAAACAGTAAAAAACATGTTACGTTTTGTTTCAAAGGGGTTGTTCGGCTAAATAAGTCAAGTAGCTTATTTTTTTGTCTTTATTCAAATTTTTTCCGTACTCTCTCCGTCCGGATTTAATTGTCCCTAGTTCTATTCTCACCGGCTAAAAAAAGGGTTATATTTTTGAATCCGTAATGAATTTCATATCAAATATGGATCTTATTTGATAGATCTCGATTAGTTCTATAATATAATATTTTTGAAATCGCGTAAAACATTATAAATTGAAAGATATAATCGATTGAAAAATGGCACGAATTTCAAAAGATGACTATTAAATCCGGACGGAGGGAGTATTTTTAAGTTTTGCGTCAATTTTTTGGGGATTATTGCATCTCCATGACGAGAAGAATCTAAAAAGTAAAAAATTTCGATCGAAACATAATTTTTTTGAATAAAGACAAAAATAAGCCAATAAGTCAATTTTTTCGGCTTTATTCAAAAAAAATTGAATTTCGATCAAAATTTTTTACTTTTTAGATTCCTCTCGTCATGGAGATACAGTAATCCCCAAAAAAATTGACACAAAACTAACAAATACGAAAATAAATTTGAATAAGGATAAAAAAAAAAAAGCCACTTGGCTTATTTAGCCGAGCGGGAAGTCTTTTCTTATATTTGAAATACAAAAATTAGCAGTAGCTGGGCTGGACCATCTGCTCTATCCGTTCGAGTTTCGCTTCTCTAGAGAAGATGAGAAGCTAAAAAAGAAAGTGGTCCCAAAATTCTTGTCCGTTTTGACTAGTCAATGATAAAAAAAAATTGACACAAAACTAACAAATACGAAAACAAATTTGAATAAGAATAAAAAAATAAGCCACTTAACTTATTTAGCCGAACGGAAAATCTTTTCTTATATTTGAAATACAAAAATTAGCGGTAGCTGGGCTGGACCATCTGCTCTATCCGTTCGAGTTTCGCTTCTCTAGAGAAGATGAGAAGCTAAAAAAGAAAGTGGTCCCAAAATTCTTGTCCGTTTTGACTAGTCAATGATAAAAAAAAATTGAGCAATTTCCTTGTTTGCCCTTCACTCCCATTTTCATATTCAAAACACAAAAGTGGAGGGAAACAATTACAGTCCAAGTTGAGTTTGTCGCTGTTGCGACCTAACTAAGAAAAACGCAATAAAAGTAGAACACTAGTGCTAAATCCATGTACAGAACCAGTAAATATATGAGTTCTTATGGTTGCTGTGGTCTATAGGAGAAGTCAGAGGGTTATTGGCTAGCCTTTAACCTGAATACTTGTCATGCTGCATGGTTAATTCAAACATATTTTCCATCTCTTCATACTCTGCTCTTGTCCAGGCCTCATCGGATCATGCCTAACAGGTGCGCCTCGCAGTAGGCGTGGGCTTTGGGACGCCATGTGAAAGCCATACAGGATGACTGCCGCCTCGGTGCCTTTTGGGTTTGCCTTGCGCTGATGTGCGCCCCAACTCAACATGGCGTTTAAAATCTTTGTCCAACACTACCCTGTCACTTAACCGAAAAGAGTTATAAATAAACAGTACGAGACCTAACGTTAAAGAGAGAGGCAACAAAAAAACTTTTGTTAAGACCCATAAACTAATAGGAGATATGGTTATCTGTTTGTATGACTTCAGACACGAGGAATATATTTGGCATTTGTTTGCTCAACTTCATAGTCTCTTTACATTAGAAGGCTGGTGAAAAGTCTTAAATGTGACTGTGGTATACATTTAAAGTCTTGTATACTTGGGAAGCATTTTTTCTTTTGGGTAGCTAAGATTTCGTTGAAGCTGGGGTGTGTAGAACATCCTAAGTTGGGAGCGCTGAATGGGGCGTGTATACGAGTATTTATTATATATAGACATGTGTGAGAAAAGACGGACCAACCTAGTTTTTTTTATGTCAAATGTATGGACTTAACACATAGATAGGTCAAATACGAGACAAGAGTCCTAAACCTCTCTTCTTTTCTCCTTTTCTTCTTCCTTGCATATATTTGCAAAGAGAAGTCCAAATTTCTTCCTTGAGATTAGGTGGAAGCTCCCACTCTATGTAGGATCCCGCTCGCATCTCGATGGGAACGAGACGGGAGTGCAAACCAGTTTGCCCTCCACTCTTGAAGATTTATTAAAGAAATTCCGCATGAACAACTGCAAACCAGTTTGCACTCCACTCTCTTTAAATGAAAGTTGCAGTTAAATGATGGAGTGGAGAAGGTCGATGCTACGGCCTATCGAAAATTGGTCGCTTCCCTAAATTATCTCACTCATACAAGGCCAGAAATCGTGTACTTTGTGAATCTCATTTCTAGATTTATGCATGAGCCGAGCAAGCTACACTATGCAGCAGCAAAACGAATTCTTCGTTATCTTCAAGGAACGAAGAAACTTGGCATCAAGTATACAAAGGAGAAAAACAACAAGCTTTTTGGCTACACCGATAGTGATTGGGCTGGATCAATCGACGATCGAAAGAGCATGTCTGGCTATGTATTTTGTTTGGGTTCTAAAATAATTTCTTGGAGTTCTAAAAAGCAAAGGACAATTGCTCTGTTATCGGCAGAAGCAGAATATATGGCAGCTACAGATGCAACCTGTGAAGCAGTATGGCTGAGAAGGATTATGTCTGATATGGAGCATAAAGAGGAAGGCCTTACAATTATCTACTGCGACAATATGTCAGCCATAGCAATGAGCAAAAGTCCAATTTTTCATGCAAGGACAAAGCATATCGAGTTTCGACATCATTTTATCAGAGACTTGGTACAGAAAGGAGAAATTCAGCTTGAGTTTGTCAACACCAAGGAGCAGCTAGCAGACATCATGACCAAATCAGTAGCATCAGAAAAATTATCTCAATTTCAAGAGATCATGAAGTTTACAAATTAAGGAGGAGTGTCAGAAAAAGTAATTTGTAATCTTGATCTAAAATAATGTAGAATAAGTATTTAAATATCTAAGTTAAAAAAATAATTAGAAGTGTGTAAAAGTAATAATTACATTAGAAGATATTTGTATTTATGCACATGGGTAGAATTAGATAATTCTAGAAGATGAGAGATCTTTTATGCAATTAAGCACTAGACTTTTGTAGAGGAAAAAAAAGGTCGGTGGAATAGCTCTATAAATAGAGCATTGATGTATTTTTCCTATGTATGAATGCAAGCTTAAAGCCTTTCACTCCTTTGCATCAATCATCCCTTCCTTTCTTTACAACCTACTACTTCTCTTGTCCAATTTCATTCAAAATATAACTAAGCACCCCAACAAAACTAAAAAGCAAGCTTCTTTCTTGACTTTTAACAGGAAAATGTTGTAGAGTTTGCTGATCTTTTACATAATAGACCAGTAATGATCAGAAGATACAACAATCACGCAGAATATGAAAGTGTTCTGGATTGCTTGGCTATTACGCATTCACCAATGTTAAGGTCTTACTGTGGGCTAGAGGGCGACAATGCCATATGTTATGAATGTTAAGGTCTTACTGTGGGCTAGAGGGCGACAATGCCATATGGTATGAGCAGTTTTTTCAACGATTGAGGGTCTTTAGTGACCAAATCTTGGGCAGAGGAGGTGCAACCCATTATGTTCCAGATCTCAAAGTTGAAGCCCATTTCATTGAGGGAAGAATAAGAAGAATTCTCAGGTTCAACCTACTTTTTTAACTACTTTCTAGGCTATTTAAGACAATCATTGCTAGTGTGTGATTGGGGACTATATGGGTTATGTTGTTGTATAGAGGCATGCTATCACTTGTGAAACATGTTCATAAAGGCTTTGATCAAGTGCTCACAGACTTCGATATAGACAATTTTGGATGGTTGGGGACAATGCCAAGTTGGTTGGAGTTTTATTGAAAAGACTAATCAATCTGTGGCGGCAAATCTTCGATCAGTAGCATCGATCATTAACGCGATTTATGGCCCTGGCATTCCTAGGTGTAGCGAGCTAACTCACCTTGTGACTAAATTGGAAGAGGGGAGGTACATGTCTATCGAAATGCTACTAGAAAATGCTACTTACTTGGTCTGCCATGGAATTGTATCTACTGCATTTAAATTCATACTACTTATTTGTTATTCGTTGCAGACCGTTTTCACATGTATACAATCCCATATCCCTCTGGGAGGAGGACGAACAATTAGAATTTTTGAAGAAAGCTGTGGATGATGAGGGTTATTCGGGTTGTGGTGTTTGTCATGAGATAATGGAATTTGTATTTTGCCAGGACCCTTCAGCGCCCGATTCGTGGAAGAGTAAAATGCACCCGACAAAACTGCCATGATGCGATGCTTTAATTATCTTCAGGCCAAGCCGTACGGTGACTCATACCTCGAATTGTATAGGTACGCGCGAAATGTTAGCACACAATTGGCAAACTACTCTCACAATGGTTTGTACTTCCAACGCATTCATGTGCATGGAATGCTGGAACATGTCTTCCCAAATCTGTTCGTGATGCTGCAACTAGAGTGGTGGGACATGATCTTCGTGAAAGCACAATCAAGGTATCACTAGAGTCGAACGGATGGTGGTAGTGTTCCTGCATTAAGACATGTTTCTAAGATTTCCTAGAAGTTTGCATTAGTTGGTTGTGTATTTAAGTAATACTCCCTCCGTCCATTTTTAAGTGTCCTGCTTCGTAACTTCAACTTATTAAAAAAATATCACCATTATACATTTCACATCAAATTTTTTCTCAATTTTCCCTACTTACCCATCATCATTACACTTTTACTCACTAACTTTTCAAAATAGAATATACTTTTAGAGACAAAATAGACAATGCACCAACTTTTACCCACTAACTTTACAAAATGGATATTTATTAAGAGACAACCAAAAATGGAATACTGGACTCTAAATAAGGGACGGAGGGAGTATTATGGTAGCTGGTGGGCTTTCACCTTTCAGCAAGTTTGAATTTAAGTTTGTATCTTCGAAAAAAAATTTAAGTTTGTGATACCTCTGACTTTTGTTATTGTACTTATCTGGTTTCATAACCTATACAGTCAAAGACTCTGTTGATTGATGGCTGTGACCTATGATCATTCCAATATTTTTCTGTTGGTTCTAGTATTTGCCCCAAAGAGGGGAGGGCTTCTTCCAAGTCCCCTGGGGACTGCCTCCCGTGAATCGATGTTAGGCCTCACTCATGTTGTATATCTCATCGAGTAGAATGTCACGTAAAAAAATAGATTGAAGATGCCGATCAATACCTGATCAGAGCATATTTTTCATGAAATCCAGTGTGCCCAACTCAGGTTTTCCAAGATGAATGTTGTTTGAATAATGGAGAAAGTCCATGAAAGGAAGATTAGTGATTCATATAAATTACTTAATGGGAAATGCCCCGTATGTACTCGACTTAATTTTTTTTTTCTGTTGTCATTGAAATGGACTGAAGTGAGGTCGAAAGTGTCCGAACAACACGGGTCCGGTGCAGTACCCTTGGGGACTTGAGAGGAGCCGACTCCTTTTTATTTAAAGCTAGATTTCCTTTACGAGCAAGGGAATCAATGGAATGAGTCATTAGGTGGTAGTTTGGAACCTAGTGATGGGGAGGGGAGACAATTCGTAACCATAACAATCACCCTAGCTACCACTCACTCACTGATCAGTGAACTCATACCGTACTGGCCGGTATTTACCGGTATTGTCCAAATCCGGTACCATATAACTTTAATTCCGTCTTTCAATTATTTCTCTCATTTCTCTATCTCTATACACTCATTACCCAAAATCTCAAAACGAACATGGTCTCCGACCGATTAGGGTGTCTTTGCTGGCAGAAGCTTGAGCGATTAGAGTGGCTTGTGAGTAGAGTGATATGGCAAACAAGTTAATCTACCACACTGAAAATGGGAAACTAGTAACGGGAGAATTCAATTGTCGATTTGGACGAGTTAAACCACCCAATTTTGTGATTTTCTTTAGATGTATTGACTTGAATCGGTTCGCAAGGATACATGGATTGGTGTAGTCATTAATAGAAGAAAAAAAAAAGGGAAAAAAACCGAAATGGTCCCTGTAGTTAAGTGTTTGTGTCAACTTGATCCCTGTAGTTGTAATTGGCTTGATTTACACTATGTACTTTCCATTTTGTTCCAATTTGGTCCAATTGCTAACTGCCGTTAGTCTGCCGTTAAGTCCTTTTAACTAGGGGTGAGCAAAAAATCCGTCAAATCACGAATCCAGTCCAAACCAATCCAAACCGATAGGTTTGGTTCGGGTTTTTAGTAGTATGGTTTGGTCATGGTTTAAAAAAATTAGAAACCGCGTTATATGGTTTGGTTCGTGGATTCATGTTCACGGTTATGGTTCCAAACCGTATAATACATATACATATCTCTATTATAAAACAGAAGGGTGTGGGGACAAGTTGTTAGAACGGCTTAGATTCATTTGATCCAAAGGCTGTAGTGCATCCTCCCACTTCCCAGTTAAGTGTCCATGGTTTTCACCTAAATCACACAACTGCCATCCCCTTCCAATCGGAATGCGTAGTACTGCTGTAGGCACGGGCTAGCATTAGTATATATATACACACATAATTTAATTTAATTATGATTCACCAAATAAATATGAGAGCTTTAGTCAACTACTTTTCCAATTTATTGATCCTATTAAATTCACTGCGATATTTAGTTTTTCTTCTCTGTCAAGATAATTTAAATTAAACTTCTACCACTCTTGCTTGAATTGAGCCATTTTGTAATCCACCTTTATATATAAGGAGTATATAAGTCACACCAACAACAACAAAAAAAACAAAAAAAAACAAAGAAATACAAATGACCCAATAAAAAGAGATATATGGGAAGTGATCAACTTTGCCCAAGAACCAAAATGAGAGTTTTGTTGCAAAATCAGAGTGATCTCCATTTTGCAAAATAAATAAAATTGTCTACACAACATCAGATCCGTTCTAGCAAAATCAGAGTGATCTCCATTTCGCTAGTCAGCAATTGTGATATATAGAAGTTTAATTTAAATTATCTTGGCAGGGAAGAAAAACTAAATATCACGGTGAATTTATTAGGATCAATAAATTGGAAAAGTAGTTGACTAAAGCTCTCATATTTATTTGGTGAATCATAATTAAATTAAATTATGTGTGTATATATAAATATATATGTATTATACGGTTCGGATCGGTTTGGAACCATAACCGTGAACATGAATCCACGAACCAAACCATATAACGCGGTTTCTAATTTTTTTAAACCATGACCGAACCATACTACTAAAAATCCGAACCAAACCTTTCGGTTTGGATTGGATTGGACTGGATTCGCAGTTTGACGGATTTTTTGCTCACCCCTAGTTAAAAGGACTTAACGGCAGACTAACGGCAGTTAGCAATTGGACCAAATTGAAACAAAATGGAAAGTACAGAGTGTAAATCGAGCCAATTACAACTACAGGGACTAAGTTGACACAAACACTTAACTACAGGGACTATTTCAGTTTTTTTCCCAAAAAAAAATTAACGAAGCGTTCCATGAATATTAAGGAGTCCAATCGTGCGCGTCCAAAGTGTATTAGACAGTCGGATTGTAAACAAACTTTTCCAGGGAAGAGTTAAACACTTCTCCGAAAGAGTTAAAATCGAGACCGTTAATTACCAAGATGAACGATTGTGATTTGGCGCCTCAGTAATAAGTTTCATTCCAATTCTCAAAATTAGCGTGCGTAGCACACCTTCAGTTAATTTGAAAAGAAAACAATCAAAACATGATGGTAGCACTACACACCTTCCGTTAATTTGGAAAGAACACCATCGGTTAATTTGGAAAGAAAACATGACGGTAGCACTAACTCAATGCTGATCGATAGTAGTTGTCAAAACAAATAGTTTACCCCACCGGAAACAAAGTGAAGTAATAAACGAACTTCCGAACCAAGTAAAGCATGACTAGTACGACGAAAAACATAGAACTACCATCAGCAAGAGTGCCCTGCACCTGATATCAGCAAGAGTGCCCTGCACCATCAGCATCACTGAGAACTACCTTTGGGTCGTAGTATAGTCATGATATCAGCAAGAGTGCCCTGCACCTGATGTACCGCCTGAAGGATGGAAGCCTGGCCCTGTCGAAGCTTTGTGTTTTCCTCCAAAAGGCGAGTGATTTCTGCTCTAAGCTGAGACTGGCCTTCCCTAAGCTGTGTTAGCTGCCTATGCATATCAAGGGAGGTAGCTCGTGCTCCTCTCTTTCTTGGTGGTTCATCCTCAGCGAAACAATCCCCATTAACCTCTTGCTCTGCAGCTACCTGCTCATCCCTAGTCTGAAGGAACATTCCCCTCTTGTGCAGTAGTACTCCCAGGCGGCAGCCCAAGATGAGAATCACTCAATTTACAGGTACTCCGACCAATAGCAATGCTCCCTCGTGATCAGGGACATTTTGTTTATTGAGTAAAACAGTCAAGAGTCTACCAAATGGGAGAGCAGCTGAACGCATAGCGTGAACACGAGCAGGTTCTGAAGAAAAAGGATAAATGCAACGCATAACAACCCGAGGCAAGTCGATGGGTTGTTTCTCAGCAATACACATCTGATGAAAAGCTTTTGAAACAGTGATTCCAGAACGATGAAGCCCAGGCTCTATATTAAAGCACAAGATGAGGTTCAGAATTTTGTGGTCATCCGTCAGAGAGTGTTGTTTGATCTCAGTTCCAAGAAAAGCAAAGTCCTGACCTGCACAAGCTCGGGAGTATCAATACTCTCTTCCCCCAAATGGAAGGGATACACATACGAGTCAGGAAGGGGACCAATTTCTAAAAGGTCACTGATTACTTTAGGGTTGATAGACACTTTCACTCCTCTCATACGAGACTCGATAATCTGGTGAACCGGGTCAACCTTACAGATACCATTATAAAACTCTCGCACTTTAGTAAGGTTGGCACTTGTAGAATATGATAAGACATTCTTCCACCCTAGGCCACGGATCCAATTACACACATTAAGGTGCGACAACTCAAGTCTAGTCTGTCTCTCCCTCTTCTACAGCCGCGATCGATGACAACTACAATTGTTAGCCACCGAGGACTAACGCCTCAAGAGCAGAAATCAACCGTGGATTTAGTGACGGAGAACTGTGACAACCATTGCAGCAACAACAACAGCAGCAACAGCTAGAAGGGAAAAAAGAACAAGAGAAACATCCGCGCAGTCAATATAATGGAGTACTACTATGGGAGAAAGGAAGTACTCTGGACACTCCTCTGTCTCTCTTCTCTCATGAACCAGTGGGCCATTTATCACTGAGCACATATCCAGGAGTTGTTCCCTATAACTTATGATCCGCTGGTGCGGGACAAAAGACAGAGAGGGGGGGAAGCGCATGCGTGAGAGAAGACGGGGCATTTTCGTCTAAATAACGATCTTACACGTTAACACTTTTAAATGTATGGACCCGAAACCTTACTAAAACCTAGCCTAGACTAAGTGGACAATAAGTACCTACTTTTGGATGTTAGACCAATTTTCTGTAAAATCTTTGTCCAACACTACCCTGTCACTTAACCGAAAAGAGTTATAAATAAACAGTACTTCGGCTAATCTCACATACTTGAGTGTGTCACTTCTTGTTTCCATAGAACGAGACCTAATCTTAAAGAAAGAGGCAACAAAAAACTTTTGTTAAGACCCATAAACTAATAGGATATGGATATCTGTTTGTATGACTTCAGACACGAGGAATATATTTAGCATTTGTTTGCTCAACTTCATAGTCTCTTTACATTAGAAGGCTGGTGAAGAGTCTTAAATGTGACTGTGGTATACATTCTTTTTGGTTTTAGTCTTGTATACTTGGGAATCATTTTTTCTTTTGGGTAGCTAAGATTTTGTTGAAGCTGGGGTGTGTAGAACATCCTAAGTTGGGAGTGCTGAATGGGGCGTGTATATAAGTATTTATTATATATAGACAGGAGTGAGAAAAGACGGGCCAACATAGTTTTTTATGTCAAATGTATGGACTTAACACATAGATAGGTCAAATACGAGACGAGAGTCCTAAATCTCTCTAACTTCTTTTCTCCTTTTCTTCTTCCTTGCGTATGTTTGCAAAGAGAAGTCCAAATTTCTTCCTTGAGATTAGGTGGAAGCTCCCATTCTATGTAGGAGCCCGCTCGCATCTAGATGGGAGCAGGACGGGAGCGCGCTCCTTACATGGGAGTGCCTATTTGAGCTTCTCTCTCAGGAGCGCATTCACATTGGAAGCTCCATGCAAACTAATCATTAAACCTAACTTAATTCGATCAGGCAAAGAAGTTGTAAATCTTGAATAGCAGTGGCGGTAGGCGTCGTTATTCCTCTCTTGACAAATGAAATAGGCCACTGCTTAACTTCCTAACAGCGTTATAGAAGTCTTTGCTGCTGAATTTTCCTGAAGCCCAATAATTACCTCAGAGTTGAGATATATGAAACTTAATGGCATATGAATATGGATAAGCACGTATCAGCTTGAGCACAAGTCAGGATAGTAGCATTATCCACAATCCTCCATTGCCTATGCTTATCCTTAGTCCTAAGCTAGCTGCTAGCCTTTGGCAGTCACTAGCCTCTGCATGAGCTTAGGAGACCATGGCAAGTGCGCATGCTTTCCCCAAGGGCAATGGCCTCTGCCAAAAATGCGAAAAAAAAGGAGATGCGCACTCTCCTTACATCAAGAAATCTACCACCTGAATTTCTGAAAATACTATCAGGCTGACACGATACATCACAGTTAACCATCACAGGGAGACTTCTTCCACTCAGGGACTGTATGCAGTGCAGGGAAGAGAAAAGGAGAAGCTTTTGCCTGTTTTGTGGCCAGAAGTTGATTTATCAAGCATTTAGCTTGTGCCATGGATTCTTTTCATACCTCCTATCATACCTGGGATATTAAGCCAAGGTACTCCTAGGTGGTCTATAGCAGTTGGCATGTTCTTCTAAGCTCGTGCAGGTGTCCAAACTGCATACGGCGGTGTATGTTAAATAGTAGTATTGCAGACATTGGGTGAGTTGTGTCTGTGACGGGCATGTTTGGCTGTACGTTTCGGTTGTTTGGCTGTAAAAGTATAGATAATTATTTGGGTGTATGCATTTATGAAGCAATCAGCTTATGTGCTTTTCCCTTGTGAGAAAGAAGAAATATACCTAGGTGAGTTTATTTCATACAAGGGGCTACTAACTGCCATATAGGCTGAAGGTAAAACGAATCAATCGTTCACATAATAGAGGGCAAGTAGTCACTTCGAAACCAAGGTAAAAAAGTACATTAGGACAACCTAAGGGGAAAAGAAGTGTGGAGACAAAGCCCATAAGTAACACCAGAAATGAATTGGTTCTTTCTTAGGCTTGTAAAACTTCAAAATCAAATAACCAGCATACTGAAATACTATCGAAGAAAATTGCATCAGGTACACTAACCTAGATGGTTGTTACTGAAGCATATGACATGTTGCTTTTGTACAAAACTTTCCGGGCCGTTCCATAAGCATCTCAAAAAGCCGTTACAAAAGGGGAGATTCATACTTCAGATGAAAGAGGGTCATCACTACAGCTAGGTCACCAAAAATATGATACAAATCACAGTTCAGTGCCCTCCTGCGAAGGAGAATGGATATCTGGGAGATCGGAACTTTTAGAGAAATGAAGCCATCTCTTTCGTTTACAGTGGTTGAGACAAGGCCGCAAGAAGCAACCAACCATGATGGCCAAAAGGCTAATGACCATTACTTTAGGAGGAGGAAAGGCTAAAATCACAAATACAAATATGGTTGGAGGAATACACATAAAGATTGCTCCAGTTGTACCTACCGGTACCTTATATGGCCGAGATGCTGTTGGGTATTTCACCCTTAATGTCACAAATGCAATGAACTCCATAATCATTCCAAAACAGTATAAGAAGTTCTCTGCCGCCACGATCTCTTGGAAGCTCAACCACAACAGCAGAACTACACCCGATACAGAGAATAAAATCCCAGTAAGAGGAGTTCCGTACTTGGATCTCTTGGCGAAAAACTCAGGAAGCATTCCTTGTTCTGCCATTCCAAGAAGTTGGAATGAGTCACTGCTCATTTCGGCTACAAACACCCCCATATTGGAGACAGCGGCTGCAGCTTGGACCCAAAATCTCAACCACACTCCACCAATCATCCGAGCGATATCTGAGAAATACCCATCACTCCATCGTTCACGGTGAAGTGGAACAGCTCCTGTACCGATTAGAAGGGGAAAGAAGTACCCCCAAACGACCAAGATAAGAGCATAAAAGAGAGCTCTCGGGAGAGTTCTACCGGGATTTTCCACCTCTCCAGCCAAAGTACTGATTGAATCCCAATAGTTCAAATTCCAAAAGAGAGTGTTTAAGTACAGACCTCAATCCACAGTGTGCAAGTCTACCACAGACCATCTTGAAGGCTTTAGTTTAGGAATCATGACGAGTCCCATAACCACAAAGGGTAGGATTGAAAACACCCCTAGCAATATGGCAACCCATCCCACTACGGTTAAACCCCTATAGTTCATATAGGCGAGTGCCGTAGTCAAAGCTAGAATAGCTATCACTCTGGGGAACCCACCTTCTAATTGCGGAACGGATGATTTTAGGTAGTCAAGAAATAAAACGGGGTATAGTGCATTGTCGATTACCCCACTTAGCCATTTCATCCAACCGAATTGAGTTGAAAGCCCCAGAAGGGACCCAAAGCTGATGAAACCCAAACAACATAACCTGCATTTTCAGGGAACATGGGTACCCAATTCAGCAGTTATTAAAGCTTCGGGAACACTCCATACAAAGGGTAACAGCAGAAAGCTGAGGAGGGCTAAAAGAGGACTGGCTGCCTTCACACTGTCTTCGACACCGATGGACTCCGTGATACCTCGTAGAAGATCAGGAAAACAAGAGGCATAACCGAAAGCTTTTGGAAGTTTTCTAACCTGGGAGAAGATCCTTCCCCCACAGATTCATAGTCAGCATTATTGCGGTCTCGCATTTGAGTAGAAGATTGTTTTGTTGATAAAGCCCTTTGTTTCTGCAGGCACGGACATTTTGCAAACCTTATTAAATAAATTATGGTTCCCTTAGTATGAAATAGTACAAGAAACAAAACAAACCAATCCTTGCGTCCTGATAACTTGAGATAGTCCACGTAGAACCTTTTTTTTTTTGCGGTTATTTGCTCTATCAAAGGCTATTTGGGTTATCTTTTGAGGAACTCTATGTCATGTGATTTCCTTGGGCAACTTGCTGCGTCAATTACGTTTTCTCCTTTCCATAATATTTCCATTTCTGTTGCATCTAGTTGCAAGAATCCTAACAAACAAACATAATAAGATTCCTTATGGGTTTGACTTTGTAAGAAGTGGGGACTTAATCGTGCATCTTTCTTCTTCTTCCCCTTTTTTTTTGCCCGGTCAAACGGAAATTCTTCTTTCTTTCTCTGTTGACAAGCGGTGTCGGGGGTCGAAGCCCAGTGAGCCGAACATGGTGCATGTAGTCCGAAATGGGGGACCTGAGCATGGATGGCCCAGAAGGGGCCAACACCTGGACAACAGGGTCCCCTGGTTCATGTAGTCCGTATCCCTCATATAGACCAGTTAAATTTTAGTGCACACTAATACTAGTTTACTAACAATCATAAACAGACAGACCCGAAAAACTCTCTCTCTAAAAACTCTCCTATCGTCTGCTAGGGCTTCCTGATTCCCGCCGCCGCCGCCGGGGGGAGGCGCCCTCCTACCCTCCTCCCCCTGGGCCCCTCTTTCCTCTCTTGCTTCTCTTGCTATCTCTCTCCATCCTTCTCCCTCTCCTGATCGAACCCTTCTCACCTCCTCTCCGTTCTTCGTGATCCCTCTGCCTTCTGGGTCTCCGCCTTCCTCTCGTCGGAGGACGCGGCAGGTTGAGCCCTGTGCTCTCTCTGCCTCCAACCGGGGGTTCCATGGCTCCTCCGGGTGCTTAGCGGCGTTGGGGTGGTCCAGGTGTGCTCGGAAGTTGTTGGCGGTGTTGTGGGGGTGGTGGTGGCGTAGATCTTGGTCCGGTGGCTGTGATGGTGGAGGATGGTGGCGTGGTAGAGATGGTGTTCTTAGGATTTATAATTTCTGTTTTTGCAGGTTCTTTTTCCAAAATTCGATCGACAATGATGGCGGTCTCGATCGGTGATGGTTTGTTTCGGCGGTGGTGAGGTGGATGTGGCTCTCATGGCTGTTTGCTTAGGTTGTCTTTGTGTGCCGAAGTCCGGCCGGCAGCCCTTACGAGTTCTCAGTCGGGCGCAGAGCTGGCAGTTCGTTGCTCCGGTTCTGCTGTTGCTATTTGTGACTGTGTTTTGCAGGGGTTTGTGCTGGGGTTGATGGGTGGTGGTTTGCTCCTCTCTATCCTAACTATTTACGATGTTTGATTTCCGTAGGTCGGTTCCCGCCGCCGGTCTCTACATCTGGGAGAGGCCGGCTTGGCTTAACGGCGAGGCTGGGCTCCGGTGTTTTGTGCGGTGGTGGATGTTGAAGTAGTTAGGGTTTGAGGGTTGGTTTGGGTGGGCCGGTCCATGGTTTGGGCCGGATTTGGGTGTTTAGGCTATCATTGATTATTTTGGGTGTAGGGTTGGGCTTTAGTGTCTATTTGTTTTGGACCCTTGTAGACCATTGGGTGTTTCGGGCTATACCCTTATGATGTACTCCTGTCCAACTCTTTGTTGGATCCCCTTTTTCCCTTTCCCCGTTTTTAATAAAATTCATTTTTGCCGATCAAAAAAAAAAAAAAAATACTAGTTTACTAACTGACAAGGATAATACTGGTTGCTCTTCGATCTTATCCTAATGCAAGATAACGTACTCCCAATTTACTCAAATGCGTTTTTCGCTTTTTCTACAGCCCAACAGAACCAACCATGCAGCTAAGGCTTCTGTGGGATATGACCACAATCATCTACTTACCGAATCTTAGTGTGGGTTAGACCCTGTTCAATTAAATGAGCAGACCTCAAACCTTAATTTTCTGGCTTGAATACCAGAAAAGAAACAAGCCATGCTTGAGCGACAACCAAGGCACAAAATCTTATGATCCCAGTTGTAATCAGTTATTTCCTTCACTGTTTTAACAGTTTATGAACCCCAAGGGGGTGATTGAGTTGAAGCATTGAGGCTTCCTTTCTAAGTTGGTTGAGTGGGAGCATCACAAAAAATAAGGGGCTTGTAAGATTCGACTCTTACCGCAATATAAAAATCCTCGATCGAGAGCATAGGAACTAGGTTTGAACTTTGAACTAACTTTATGGTTCCCGTAAGCGGGCCCAGACATCCGACATCCATTAAAAAAATATAGAGCCACCAATGGACAGTTGGTTTAGTGGTGAAAACTCGGACTTGGTTGGTCAATGCCCAAGTTCGACTCCCATAGCCCCTTATTGATGCTAAACATACCCCTAACACCATCTACAGGTGGGAGACCTTAGCTTTGATCCCGACATATGTGCAGTGGGAGTGGGTCCCGAACAGATAGTGGTGGTGCGGTGTGACGGGACAATACTCCCCGCGGAGGTGATGGTTGGGCACCTCACCTCCACATCCCTTTTGTAACATTAAGCTAAAACTAAAAACATCCTTTTTTTTCTTCCCATATGCTAATTGAATTACTATTTAACCGTGTGATCTCATACCCGGAGACAAAAGACAAATAAAATTTCCCAAATTACAATTGAGAGAATTACCCAGTAACAGACACAAGAAAAACATAACAGAGCCTGCATTCTATTATAATCAGCATTTTGGTGGAATAAGATGCAAGGAAAAAGAAACTTGGGGGTTTGAAATTTTTTTTTTTTTTTTTTTACCTCTGCTGAAGATTAATGAGGCCAAGAGTTTTCACACGCCGTACATTGAGAACTTAGAGAGAGAGAGAGATGTGAGAGTGGAAAAACTAACCATTGAAGCGGTGGGGATGGAGGGTTGCGCAAGTGGCGCGGTGGTAGTGTGGCATTACGGCTAGAAGACTGATCTTACGCATGGTTAAATTCGGGGGGGGGGGGGGGGTGTGGGGGGTGGTGTTCCGGGAGGGGGGGGTCGATTACTAGTAGCACGTAAAGGGCTTTTTGTTGTGTTAGAGCTCGGCTGATTACTGAACGGGCTAACAACTCGAGTTCAAGTTTGACTCGATTGTACACGAGCTGAACTCTTAATGAGTCGAGCCCGATCAATTTACTAAACAAGTCTCTATAGATTATAAACGAGTTGAGACTACTATTTCAAGCGGAGCTTTTTAGAGCCGAGCTTTGGAATGTTAATCTCGGCTCGTTTAATAAACGCGCCCAAAATTCTAGCTCGAGCACGATTCGATTACTAAACAAGTCGAGCCGAGCCTCGACCTAATCGCGAACAGCTCGGTTCATTTGCAGCCCTTAGCACGTGCATGGTTGGGAGCCAAAAAAAATCTTCAAAAACATTCAACGCTATTAAAATTTGCGAAATTAAGGACTAATAGCAGAAGGAAATTGATTTTAGCACTCCAAAAATTGATGGAGGGGCCCCAAAACGACATCGTTTTATGTATCAACACAGTTCAATTTTGGAGCCCCTCCATCAATTTTTGGAGTACCAAAATCACAATCCTAGCGGAAGCACAAAAGAAACGGCGAGAAAAGAGGTAAGAATATAATCAAACTTTTTCGTACAAGTAGTTTCAGAAACAGAAATGCTAGGGGTACAGCAAACCCCGGACAACAGCTGCGCACAGATCTATTTTGTGCCCGTCTTGGGTCTCATAAAGATAATCGGAGCCGCTCATTTTGTTCAAAATATATTGTTTAGGGTCCCTGTTAAAAATCATCTCAATCTGATACCGGTAAGGGCGTTGACGAATCATACAACCTTGCTTCAGAATTTGGCCTGAATTTCTGAAGCAAAGTTGGATGATTCGTAAATGCCCTTACCTATATCGGATTGAGATGATTTTTTACAGGGCCCCTAAACAATATATTAAGAACAAAATGAGCGGCTCCGATCATCTTTGTGGAACCCGAGATAGGCGTAAAATGGATCTGTGCGCGACTGCTGTACATAGATTGTTGTACCTGTAGCACAACTGTTTTAGAAATTATGCACTAGAATATTTTGATTCGATCCCCCTTTTTAGGTCCATTTTTCCGATGATGCAAAATGCAATGGAATAAAATTTTGGAACTAAAGAAGTAAGAGTTCTCTAGTACATGAATAAACATAATGATCTCTATTTTATAAGTACCGTTAGTCGTTTATCAATATATAATTTTTTCATATTTGACAAAAAAAAAGAAAAAACGTTTTGAAAAGTGTACGTGACAATTAAATCTGAAGGGGTGAATAAAAATTTTGGGTGCATCTGCACGATTTCACAAACACGGATATGCACAAAATTAAATTTGAAGGGTGTATTTGGACAGGATAAGTGGATTTTGTCCAGAATATAAACGAAAGTTGAAAAAAGTTCATGAACGAAAAAAAACAAATGACATTTTTGTCTTCTTCGGTCGTTTTCATATATATGAAGTTTGTTTTTATCCGCAATATGAAGTTCATATAGAACGACTTTTATATTCAATATTATTCCCTCTAACCTTTTAGTTGTTATTTCGGTACACTAATGTTTTAGGGTAGGAAAAAATTGGATATAAGAAGGACAAAAACGATAAAATGATTGATAGGTCGAGATCGAGGGTAGGACTATTTTACCAAACAGAGCTTAAAGTTGTCAGTTTTTTGTTTATTTATTAAAAACAAAAAACATGTTTGGTGATCATAATAATTTTTATTTATTTATTTTTTGGGCTGCCGAAAATATTTTCAAAACAAATGAAAATGCAATTTTCTAAAGGCATTAGGGTGGCTAAGGCCATTGGGCTCATTACGTATCAACAATACCATATCCACACCCCTAAGTCTAGGACCTAATCCTAACGGAGTATCTACTTCGATCCACTACAAATCGTAGGGTGTTGTTTGGCACCACACCGGTATCCTTAGTTCTTACTTGCAGGTCCGAAGATCGAGGACTCGTACAACCGATTCATTATTAATACACTAACATATTTTTCTTAACTTACCGAAAATTACAATTCATATTGCACAGTACTAAATAACTAGCTAGACGGCTACATCAGATTGTGCTGTGAGATGAAATAGGAAAATTGGTGTGGTGAAGAGTCTATGGTGACCCTTGCCTTGACATAGGGAGAATTAATGAATTATCATAAATGCCTTGAAATAGGAAACTAGTTTTATTCCAAAAAGGGAAAAACAGAAAGGATAATGAAGAGTCTATGGTGACCCTTGCCTTGACATAGGGAAAATTATTATAAATGCTCCTGGAGCACCCCCACCACGTGGTGTTTCAAAGGCTTTCTCCATCACACATTAGCGTGGATTCTATCAAAAAGTGTGCGACTCCTACATTAGGATGTGTTCCACTAACACAAATAAGTTATTTTTCAAATAAGCACTTAATTTTTGAATTAAAAAGGTAAAGTATTGTAAGGAAATGACCTGTCTCGTAAAGTGAAAAATAATAAATACTTAAAAAATAAAACCTTAACAGAACGGGGCCACTCATGCGTGGTTAAATACCCTAAAACTTTGAACTCCTAATCTATTTTATGTTCCTTTTTTCGACCAAAAAAGAAGAGGAGAAAGACGGCAACACGCATGTGTGATGTGGCAGTGCTCCTAGAACATTGAATAATCACTCCTTCAACAGAGAGCCACAGTATTTTTTTAAGGAGAGCTGCTACTGGTACAACAGTACGCACACAGACAGTGCGTACAACGCGCTTTTTGGCCCGTCTCGGGTCTAACAAAGATAATCGGAACCGCTCATTTTGTTCAATATATTTTGTTTAAGGTCCCCGTAAAAAATCATCTCTATTCGACATCGATAAAGGCATTTACAAGACATCCAAAATCACTTTAGAATTTAGCTTAACTTCTGAAGCGATTTTGGACGTTTCGGAAACGCCCTTATCGATGTCGGATGGAGCTGATTTTTCATGGAAACCTTAAACAAAATATATTGAACAAAATGAGCGGCTCCGATTATCTTCTTGATCCGAGACAGGCCAAAAAACGTGCTGTCTGTGCGCGTACTGCTGTACCAATAGTGTTTCTTTCTTTTTATCCCCTCAGAGAGCCACAATTGAAACAGATTTTTATTGTGCTTCGGATTACAATTGAACAGATGTCAACCACAAAACGCACCCCAGCGCTCCACGGGACCCATTATTTTTTCATACCCAGCTGTTCACCTCCCATTGGTTCACCGACACCAATCCTATGAGGCTATGACCATGTTGGTTTCGGGATTTTGATATTTGAATTTTGGGTAACGAGAAGGGAGAGATAAATAGATAAATAAGAGTAATAATTGAGAGAAAATTTATTAGAGACCGTGAGCAGAGAGAAAATCTCAAATCTAAAATCCCAAAACGAACATGGTCTATGTGACGGTGCGTTGATTCACACTTATCGAGAATTGATACACGAATCAAATCGTTGGAGTTTGTGTTGGGTGGATCCCTACTTTGGTGGATTACAAGGACTTTTTAATAGGCCTTGTCTTGACTCTTATTTTTTAAATACTTATTTTTGTTTTACGAGACATGTAATTCTTGTTGGGAAAAAATATACGGAATTTTTCACAAGTAAATCACGAAGGAAATAGATATATATGCAGCAAATGAAATCGAAATGCGCAAACCACAACCAAACGAACACAAGGAATTTTTACATGGTTCCCCAACATAGAGGTACGTCCACGGGACCGGTGTCCGATTCCACTATCAACAAATGTTCTTACAAATTGGTTTACAAAGAGATACAAGATCTCACAAACACCCTAAGGTGTACCCAACAATCACCAATACAAAATAGGAAAGAACTCACCAAATTGATGAACAAAAACCCGCCAATAGCAGCTGGAAATGGAGGGCCCGAACACAGCACAAAACAGCCCCAAAGTTCACACAACTTGCCGAGAATAATGCTTCCTCACAATACTCACCTTTAATTTAAAAAATAATTACTTTCTTTAAAAAATAAATATTTATTTTAATTAACAGAACGTGACCTAAGTCATACGAAGTGTATTACATTTGGGGTGATCTTACCATTTTTGGAATGACAAAGGAAAAACTTGTAATTTCCGTTGTGGGATTACAAAAGGAATCGGAGACTTTTTCCGTCCTTACTCTTTTCCTTCTTTAAATTTCAGTAAGTCTATGAAGCATGATACCAACTCATGCTCCAAAATACTGACGCTGACATGGCGGGGTAGGGTGGGGTGGGTCCCACGTCAGAAGGGAAAAAAAGACAAGACTAAGGAAATCAATCCCTGTAATTGTGAATTTTTCCTTACTAGCCTCCACTTGACTGGTTGTCACACTCCAATAGAACCAGATTTTGTTTTTTTCCCTTCTGACGTGGGACCCACCCCGCCATGTCAGCGTCATATTTTGGAGCATGAGTTAGTATCGTGCTCCCTAGACCTGTTTAAATTTGGGTCAAATTTTGATCAACTCATTTTGGGTAGGAGCAACTCTAATGGCGAAACCCTATTTTAATCCAAATTTATTATTTTTAAAATATCCAATGGTGTATAGGTAAATAATAGAGAGGAGACGATCAGTCCCGACGAATTCCAGCAGCAAGAAGTATGGTGATCGAGAGACGAGAAAATAGTGTGACTGAGTGGGGGTATTGTCGACTATCCTAGTAGGGCTGACAACAACGCCAATCCTCAGCGTAGATGGTAACCCTTGAAGATAGCCGAAGGTAAACACAATTGTCACCCAATTCCAAATGACTTTCATTTAACTGTAAATGTAAAACGGCCGAATCAACACCCAAGTCTATTGCTTAGACCACTGGTTTAGGGTTGTGTGTTGCTTGCAAACCTGAAGCGCGCGCACTCTCTCTCTCTCATTTTCCTACCCGTTTTATGAAAAAAGTAGAGGACGGACTTGTATAACTACACTACTCCTAATCCCTTCAGTAAGGGGAACCTTACTATCATCAGGAAGATATTCAAACTCATACAAATACTCAAAATTAGAAGAAACAGAGGAACTTTGACTAGAAGACGATTGAGAAGAAACTAGAGATGAGGTAGCAGAGGAATAAGTGGAAAACAGAATCCAAAACCTTTCCAATATGAATTTAATTAGGACACCCCACTAATCGTCAAGTAACTCAACTTCCCCCCTCTATAACCCTACCCAATTCCGATATGGGTTTGGATTCAAACTCAATCAAATCCAGTTTCGATTTTGATTTCCCTATCAATATTGAACCCCTCCGTGTGCAAGTGGAGTGGTTGCTAAGTGATAGACGCCATGTACTTTCACTCATTTTCATAGGTCTTTAAATCTCACTAACTATAACAAGAGAACATCTTATTTACGGAGGGGCCGTGAATAAGTTTTACGGCGCTCAATCTCGGCCGTCCAAAAGTGTTTGGGATGATCCGGATTAAAAACAATCTATTAACGGTTGTTTTTAATCTATTACCGTTAATAGATTATTTTTAATCCGAATCGTCCAAAACACTTTTAAACGGTCAAGATTGGGCGGAGCTGTGAATTCATAGCTATAACAAATATTAATGTTGAGTTTTGCTGAGGAGGAAAAAAATTAAAGGACCTCTCTAGCTCCTAGCTTCCTCATATCCGTGGCATCAGTCACTCCAACCAAAACCCAACGAATCCAAATCTTTGGCATAGAGTGGTCCAAGAAAAAAGGAAGAAAAATGTCAGAATACATGAAATTACGTCATGAATAAGGACATGAAAGAGAAATGAACGATCAAGAACACTTTCATGTACCATATCAATCCCCCAAAAGAAATGAAACTCTAAGGGTTGGTCAAGTAATCTTGTCCTGAGACTTAAGGGCATGTTCGGTTTGGGTCTAGAGACCCAAACCTTCTCTCTGCGTGCGGTCCATAAAAACTTATCTCTAATTATTACTCTCATTTCTCTTTCTATCTCTCTTCTCCTAAATCCAAAATCCCAAATCCAAAATCTCCAACCGAACAAGCCCTAGGTGTTTGTTCCATCCTAAAGTCTCAGGTTCGATTCTCCTTATTAACAACTCTTGGGGCCACCTCACCCTCACACGTAAGAGTGTGAAACGATTGTGGGAGGATTATATGATTAGTCTGAGGTGGATGCAAGTTAGTCCGGGACATCCTGTATTAAAAAAAAGAAATGAAAGAAAAAGATTCACTAAAACTTTAGCCCAAACATGACCACACCACATAGGGCCACAATTGGACAGATGTCCACCACAAACGCACACCCATTGCTTGGCGCGCCCATGGTATGTGACTCCCGCGTCGGCGCACAATATTGTAGGATTAATCAATATCTATCAAAATAATATTCATATATTCATATTGTATACAAGATGTATCATTAGTTGAAAAATATAATCAATCTTGTATCCGATTACCATAAAATATATGGGAGAAAAATGAGAAATGGAGTCGTTAAGTAATAGCACTCCCCTGCCGCAACGCTCAATCTCACCGTCAGTCTCAGTAATCAATGATTCGGATTTTATCTGATAAAAAAATATGGTCCGGATTTTAAAATAACTATTTCATGGATGAGTTTAACTCTTCTCTGGAAGATTTTTTTTGAACTCCGGACCGTTCGAAATACTTTTAAACGGTGAGATTGAGAGCGGTGAGGGTATACTTTCTAGTTAACTGCGTTCTCTTGAACTTAACTTAAATCTGAGGGGTGTCTTTATGTGAATATTTTTTTTTGCATTTGTTAGTTTTGTGCCAAATTTTTGTGGGTTATTGACTCGTCTCGACGAGAGGAATTAGAAAAATATTTTTTTTATTTTTACCCAAGTATTATGAGAAAGAACTACTTTTTAGAAAAAAATGTCATTTTTTTTTGCTAAAAAATGATTCTTTCTCAAAATATTTGGGTTAAAGTAGAAAAAAAAATTTCTTCTCCGATTTCTCTCATCAAAATAAATTAATAATCAACAAAAATTTAACGCAAAATTAACAAATATAAAAATAATTCAAATAAGGATAAAACTTTCAAATTTAAGTAGAAGAGAACGGGGTCTTCGAAGTGTAATTGTCAGAATCGTTCCATTGGTTTATTGGTGATCATGTTCATGATCCTACTATCACCAGTCACCACCCGAAACACCAGAAACCACCACTCTGCACTCTCTCTCTCTCTCTCTCTCTCTCTCTCACTTCTACTACCCGTTCTCCAAAAAAAAAGAAGAAAGAAGTGGGACTTATCTTAAATCCTAATCCTTTCAGAATCCAAAATCAATTCCAATTTGAATCCAATCAGGACACGTCACTATCACTAAAACTCTCTCTCAAGTGATCAAACTCAACTCAACTATCGAATTCCGATATGGGTTTGGAGCCAAGCTTCATCAAACCCAGTTTCAATCCCGATTCCCCCATCATAACCCCCCTCCCTCACAGCTTCCTCCTATCCGGCGGCATTAACCACACCAATCCAAGAAACCCACCGCTCCAGAACATAGAGATGGTCCCCTTGCAACCGTTAACGTACACCAGTCTCAGAGACCTACTGCCGGCGTCGCCGCCCGGGTCGATATTGTGGCCGACGTACAACGACCGGAAGGACAGCTGGAGGGAGATACCGATCAAGGACCCGCTTCTGCAGCACGCCGCGTGGGCGTACCTGCGGCCGATGACGGCGGTGCGTGGTGACGAGGACAGGGGTCTGTTGGGGAAGTTGGCGGACGGGTGCAGCGGCTTCTTCGGGTGCTTCGGTGGGTTCTTGGACCACGTCGTGTGGCGGTTGATGAATCCGGCGTTGGTTTCGGAGAATGACGATGACGGCGACGTTGATTTTTCGTAGCTCAAGGGTCCGGATCAATTTACGGTGCACCTTTGATTAATTCTGGGAATCGGTTTCGCGTCCAATGGCTGGGAAACACGTACGCAACGTCGATTGATTTGAATTTAGTGAGGAAGCTGCTTTTTTGAAGCTTCGGTTTGACTGGTGGATAGACTCTAGAATCTGTACATGGAAACAGGGATTTTTGTTAGCTTCTAATTGGTTTTGTGTCTATAAAACACGTACGATTCGTTCTTTTGGATTGTTTATATTTTCATCTCTTTAATGATTGGGTTGGGAGAGTAGGTATTTTTTGTCAGTCATTACTCATTAGGGAAAGTCTTTGCTTAATGATGAAGTTTTACAAGAGGATTTAATAGTAATAATGGTTATTTATGGTACATCACATTGTCAAACCATTGATATTAAATTTCTGAGAATTGATTTTCAATGCAGCAGATTGGCACATCCTATATAGAGTAGATGTTTAACTTGACTCATATGAGGAGGTGTTTGTGGGATTGGGAGACTCATATGAGAATTGATTTTCAATGTAGCAGATTGGCATAGACGTAATATTTTTTTTTTGTTTGAAAATGACGGCCAATGACGTGTTTTGATAATTAATATCCGCTAAGGATATTTTCGGCATTAACAAATGTTTTTAGTTTGTTCTTGGCGGACGGTATTAATTATCAAAACACTGGGCCGTCATTTTCCCATTTTTCCCCCTCCATATTTGGACTATACTTTCATCAGACGAACGACGTGCTGTAAAAATTAGACCTGCATCCAATAAAAAATTAAAAAAAACCAACTAAAAAGTAAAAAAAAAAAATTAGGCCAAAGGGGACGTAAAATTATTCACAATTTACGAAGTGGAGTTGTGGACTACTTGGCTCTAGAAAGATCGAATGCCACACTTGTCTTTTTTATTTTTTTGCCAGACGATATACATTAGAGGGGTTAGCAGACCTTGGTCACCACTGGAGAGAGAAGTGAACATTCCACCTGTGCTAGCGTGGAAGTTCGAAAGCCACACTTGTCACTTTTGTAGTTTTTCTGCATTTTTCTAAACCATGCTTTGTATTAGTCATTGATTCTTTGTTTAAGGAGAAAACGACTACGTATTTGGACAATACGAAGTTTCTAGTTAGAGTCCAGTCATGTTGTGAGCTGTTTAAGCCAGCTAGCTTCCGAAAGGCATTTTGAATGATTTTTAAATTAGCCGAGCTGGCCAAAGTTTTCATCCAGCTCAGTTCATTTATATAATATAAGTCAATCTCGTGCAAGTTTATAACGAGTTGATACATGTCGAGCTTGAATAGACTCCGTTTTTTTTTCTTCGGCGAAAGTTACTAGTGCTAGTTGTCGTTAGTGGAGTTTAAACCCAGTCGATTGCTGGAATAGATTACTTAGCTTAATCTTTTTGGTATTACTGCGAGGATCAAGCTTAATTACCACACTCAGAAAGGGTATTATTCAACAACGGTCAAGCCCATGTTTCCATCCAAATTCCATACCCATTTAGATTTAGTTTTTATCCCAGCTAGCCCGCTAGTAGACTGTAAAATTGGTTCCTTAATCGAGGCATGCAGAAGCAGGCCCGGACACCTGAGATCGATATCAAGATAAAGAAGAAAGGAGCAGTGTTATTGTGATCGAATGGCATTGTACCGGTACAACTTCTTCCTTCTATGGTCATGGTTGTGTCATGGGGCCGTATTAGTATTAGTAACGCATATCATATCCTCTTACGTTAAACGGATCGATTGTTATCAGCACGTCCTCGTGATCGATTGTTCTCACAGCCATCCTCCGCGAAAGTTAAGGCGAAGCAAAAGACCAAGACCATGGCGCCGATAAATGTCCCGAGTGCTCGACCGGTCCAATTGTCTTTCATGGTGTAGACATACACAGCTTGGCATGTTTCGCAATCGTAACAGAGCTTTCTTTCGTCGTTATCCCAACGGACACAGTTAGCGTCTTCCGCGTAGCGACCCGTCTTGGGGATCACCCAGGTTAGGTTCTTTTCTTCATACCCGCAATATGAAGGCGGCATGCAACAACCTCCCTGCCAAAAGGGGAAAAAATAAAATAAAAATCAGCAGTGTATAAAAATCCTTTGGTACGTATATATATCATTGAAGATGTCTTTTCATTGTGTACTAATAGAAATTCATCCTTTATTAATTGATCCCCAATCTATTACGGTATGGATTTTTCACGATCTACAGAGAGTGAATGTGTTTTCTTAATTTTTCACTACTTTTGTAGAACGTGTTGGGTAATGTTAAAATTTTTGAAGGGTCAAAAGTGTAAATTAAAGTTTCAATCATGACTATACCACAAAATTTTGAAAACTTTGGGTGGGATGACGTTATCCCACCCCTCATGATAAGATAATAGAAAATGATTATGTCAAAACTATTTTTTTTGGCCAAAATTTCTAGTGCATAAAAGTCATGTACCTTTTATATGATACAAAACTTTTATGCACTACAGTTTTGGCAAAAACACAAATAATTTTGGCATTAACAACACCCATAATGGGAACATACCCATAATGGGAACATAATTTTGATTCAACTGTGCTATTCACGCATACAAATAGGACACAGATCACGTATATATTTTGTGTGGGGCCCACTCTACGTCCCACACACACAATCCGAGCCGTTCACTAAATGTAATTTTTTTTTCAAGAGTCCCCACAAAATAATGAAAAGTTAGACGATTGGATACATTTGATGAACTGCTCGGATTATTTGTATGAGACCTGTAGTGAATCCCACACAAAATCTGTGTGTGATTTGTGTTCAATTTGTCTGTGTCAACAAACTTATTGATTTTGATTATGGCATTCGGGTTATTCGATTGTGCATCATTTACCACATATCACAATGGCCATCACCTATGGAGTTGTGATATACATATGTCAACTGCTCCTATCACATTTTGCCATTTTAACCTGTATGATGCAAATTAAGAGGTACTAACAAAACTACTGAACTTATGCCATGATTGTGGGGCAAATGGCATAACTAGGAGAGCCAAAAACGATGGTCAAATGAGGATACTTCCGAGTTAGATCTAGACACAAATGTATCCGTAGGTAGTCATCTAATGTATATTGTAGGGGTGTACATGGTCCGGATTGGTTCGGTTCTCTAGAAAACCAGTAACCGGACCATTTCAAACGGTTCTAGAAAATTGGGAACCAAGACCTAACCAATATATGCATGGAACCTAACCAGAACCAAACCGCAAGACCGGTCCGGTTTCGGTTCGGTTCCGGTTCTATCCAATAAGCATCCAAACACTTATTCACAAAATATGAACTCATAAAATTAAAAAAATAGGAAGATAATTTGCTGGAATAGGAAAAGAAGAAAGAAAATAAAAGCTTTCCTAATAAATGAGATTTCATCTCTAAATAAATTAAGTTTAGCAAGGAAAAGATTAACCTACCAAATTCAAATATATATTTAATTACACACACATAGGTATTTCTATATTTATCTTAGTTTTAAATGGTCCGGTTCGGTTCTAACCACGGTTCATTAATTGAGAACCAGTAACCGAACCAAAATTAACGGTTCTTATTTTTTTGGAACCATAACCTGATCGTAGAACCGCAGAACCGGACCAAATAGGACGGTTCGGTCCGGATCGGACCGGTTTTACGGTTCGGGCGGTTTTCTTGAACACCCCTAGTATATTGGTCTCACGTGTATTATGTGTGACATACGTGCGTTGAATGAGTCTGATTAATAGATAAATGTCCACATCGAACATCTCTATCTATAGAAATGCTCAAAATCAAATCATTGCTCATGAAAAAAAATTAGAATTGCATGTCTGCATCTTTTATAATTAACGTACTCTCATTTTCTCGGTGAACATACATTGCATTGATATGGAAACTTGATTTTTGTTTTTGGCAAAGTCCACTTTCACCACAGTGATTTGGGCCATGTGCGGATACACTCTGCACCAATTGCATAAGCAGTTGATAAGAGTTTCACTAGGCATGGGACGAGGAAAAGAGACCGCACGAGGGGGGTACCGGCCCTTCCAAAAGCCTTTTGGTTCAAAAGTGTGTACTTAACAACATGTAGTTTTTGAAATGTGCGGACACACCCACTACTGTCATGTTTTTCATTCATATTAACATACATAGCATTAAAAGTCCAATATGTTATCATATTCTGTTGTGCCCCAGGGTCACTCATGCACACAACACACACTGATTTCTGAGGAAAAACTTCATTTATATATATACTCACACAATATATACAAACTTGAAAAAACCTCTCCAGTGAGAGCCACAACCGGCTCTTCCTCTCAGAACTCACCCTCTCACGCTCACATTCTGCTACCACACCTCTCAACCTCTCAAATACATCAATATTTATAGGGAGTTCCTGGGAGAAAACTTCAAAGAGTATTCAATGCTCTTCCATGCATGAGATATCCAAGATCTCCAAAAGTATCAGTGGCTGCCAAGCCTATCCAATTCTTGACTTTGGCCAGCCATTATTATCACCCACATGGGTGAATTCCAACATATTCTCCCTTAATTCTTCTTCTTCCTTGAATTTAATCAATCCATTCCATATACTAAAAATTGGATTTGAACCATTGGTATTGTAGAATTTGACGAGTACTACATCCATACCAAAATTCAAGTTGATCAAAAAATGAAAACCTCATGGTCGAATCGAATTTATTGGGAAGTAAATTTTCAAATTTAAATTTATCATTCATTTTAACAAGAATTAGATGACTGCGTTATTGATGTCTGATTGAATTGATTATTTACTAAGATGCTCGATTCTATGATTCGTACATTATGAACGGCTCAGAATAGATTTTGGTGGCAAAAAGGTATTTTTCTCTTATATTTTATTTTCAAAAATCAAAATTCTGTTAATATGGATGGAAAACATGACGGCAGAGAGTGTATCTGCACGTTTTGCAAACCACAGGATATGTTATACGCACACTTTTGAACCGTAAGAGGTATGTCCGCACATGGCTCAAACCACAAGGGTTCAAAGTGGACTTTGCCTTATTATTATTATTTTTTAAAAAGGGGCATTGATATGGAATTAAAAGAAGGGATGGAAAGAACCTGAACAAAATCCGAATTGTCAAGCTTGTCACAAATTTTCTTTTCCGCAAGACAATTTTGATAGGTATTCCAGCCACTGTCCTTCAACAGAAACTTATGGGCCCAGGGAGCATAGGTCTCGAGATGATAGGCGTCGTCAATCCTCTTCGTATCTTCCGGAAAGGTCCCACCGATATCGACACTCCAACTGATCACAGCGATCAAAAGGGTAGTAACACCCAACAATGCTATGCAAGTTATTTGGACGGCCTTCGCCTTAAATGAAACCCCGATTGATCCCGCGAGGAAAAGAAGGAGAAGGAAGACGTCGAACCACAAATCCCATTCCAAACGCGGATATTCGCATTTGGGATCACCCCCCCTCGTAACAACAACAGAGTGCTTACGAGGAAGTATCCCGTGCCGAGGATCGGAACGGTACTCATGATAACGATGAATATGAAAGCATGTCGACTCACGGTACTCCCGATAACGTTGAATATGGAAGCACATCGACCAGGAGGAGTTTCTGTTGCCACACCAGGAGGAGTTTCTCTTGCCATACCAGGAGGAGTTTTTGTTGCCACACCAGGAGGAGGAGGAGGAGGAGAAGTTTCTGTTGCCATACCAGGAGGAGGAGGTGGAGTTTCTGTTGCCATACCAGGAGGAGAAGTTTCTGGAGGAGTAGGAGTTTCTGTTGCCACACGAGGAGGAGGAGGAGGAGCTTCTGTTGCCATAACAGGAGGAGGAGAAGATTCTGGAGGAGGAGGAATTTCTGTTACCACACCAGGAGGAGGAGGAGGAGGAGTTTCTGTTGCCATACCAGGTGGAGGAGGAATTTCTATTACCACACCAGGAGGAGGAGGAGGAGGAGGAGGAGTTTCTGTTGCCATACCAGGAGGAGTTTTTGTGGCCACACCAGGAGGAGTCGAAATGCGAAGTAATCAGATCGGCGGGAGGGACAACGGAGATCGATAAATGTATTTGCAGAAGCTTCAAGAAAATATGCCAAATTGAGGGGTGTCCTAAATTAACGTTAGCCAGCCATTGGTTTACAATTCAAGTTTGAGTCGTTTTTCTCAAGAATTGTACTTACTTTCCTGAGGCTGAGTTCCCTCTGTCTCAAAATGATCGTACGGTCAACAAAACGAAAATGTATAAAATATTTCTTTATCAAGAAAAACTCAAATTGTTTTCTTAAAAATGAAAAGAACTCAGTGATATTTTTAGTAATTAGTGGCAAGAAGTTTGAATTTTTCCCGACAATTTTATTATTTTGAGGACCAGACAAGTCTTTTTAGGATAAAAATTAGAGGTGGCAAATGTGCGGGTTGAAACGGGTCGCGGGTCAAATATGGGTCAAGTCAAATCCAAACCCGACCCGACCCGTTTTCCTTAAAAAAAAAAAAAAAAAACTAATTCCCCTATATCGAAACTTAGACTTGCTAAACAAAAATACCACATCTACGAACCTTTCAGAATCAATAAGAAAAAAAAACCCTAAGTCATGCCTTCAAAAAAAAAAACACGAAAATCGTCTCTGATTTTACTATTAAAATCAATGATGCTTGTACAAGAATATGGTTAGTTTATGTATGGGGAGAGAGACTTATGAAGAGCCGAAGCCACCGCTTAGGTTTGGATTAAAAAGTCAAGTGACTTTATTTATTATTAAAAATAGTATCTTCTGGTCTTTGTCTTCTTAAACAAGAACAGTATCTTTTGGTCTTGGTCTTCATATCAAGCTCATGTATAACGAAAAACAGCAAGTTGCCACAAAAAAATTCCCTCATAAAAAATTCGAATACTTTAAATTCTTAACGAAAATATAAACTTATAAGCTATAGATCAAGAGATGCAATTTTTTTTTTTGGTAAGTAAAGTTTTTATTGAAACAAAAAAAGGCAAAAGTACATCAACACCCCCTCAACTATCATTTTTTCCCACATACACCCCCTAACCTTCAAAAACGCCCAAGGAGACCCCCTCAACTACTGGAAAAGAAAAAAACGCAAACTCCGTTAACGGAACGAATGAAATGACTAAGATACCATTTTTATTATATACGGTGAGACGATTCTCTTCATACGATCAATCAGTGCTCTCTCTCTCTCTCCTTCTCCCACTCCTGACTTCGATCCCCAAAAAAACCCCTCGTTTCGAAGAAGATTGAGGATCGTGGTAACTGAAGTACTATAAACGCTCTACTCATTCGATCGAACCCTAGTTTCAAGGTATGTGTTGTATGTAAAAACCCTAGATGTATTGACACCATGGCGCGAATGTTACTTGATTTAAGTTTACATATTATATGTTGTTTCTGTACGTTTGGGTATTTGTAGGAGAATATTAGGGTTCTTGGAAGTAGTATCTTAATGTATACCCTAATTAAAAATTGGGTTTGACTTGGTTTCGAAATAAAAATTTGGGGCTTTTGTTGTTTTTCGAGGTATGGCCTTTGAATGGATTTTTCTACTACTGGTCCCCCCCCCCCCCCCACATTATGCACAATTCCTCTGCTTTGGTCCCCCATGTCTGTCCTTGTCCCTGTCCAAACAAAAGCAAGGCAATCTGTACGTTTAGGGCTTTTGTTGTTTTCTGTTTGGTATGCCTTTTAATGGTTTTTGCCTTTTTTCTTCGATCTACTGGAAAAGAAAAAAACGCAAACTCCGTTAACGGAACGAATGAAATGACTAAGATACCATTTTTATTATATACGGTGAGGCGATTCTCTTCATACGATCAATCAGTGCTCTCTCTCTCTCTCCTTCTCCCACTCCTGACTTCGATCCCCAAAAAACCCCCTCGTTTCGAAGAAGATTGAGGATCGTGGTAACTGAAGTACTATAAACGCTCTACTCATTCGATCGAACCCTAGTTTCAAGGTATGTGTTGTATGTAAAAACCCTAGATGTATTGACACCATGGCGCGAATGTTACTTGATTTAAGTTTACATATTATATGTTGTTTCTGTACGTTTGGGTATTTGTAGGAGAATATTAGGGTTCTTGGAAGTAGTATCTTAATGTATACCCTAATTAAAAATTGGGTTTGACTTGGTTTCGAAATAAAAATTTGGGGCTTTTGTTGTTTTTCGAGGTATGGCCTTTGAATGGATTTTTCTACTACTGGTCCCCCCCCCCCCCCCCCCCCCCCACATTATGCACAATTCCTCTGCTTTGGTCCCCCATGTCTGTCCTTGTCCCTGTCCAAACAAAAGCAAGGCAATCTGTACGTTTGGGGCTTTTGTTGTTTTCTGTTTGGTATGCCTTTTAATGGTTTTTGCCTTTTTTCTTCGATCTACTGGTCCCCCCCCCCCCCATTATGCATTACTCACCTACTGGTCCCCCCCCAAACAGAAGCAATTATTGACCCTTGTTTTGTGTTTTGTTGTTTACCTTTCAGTTGACAAATGGCTTGTCCATCAGTAACACTTTTCTTTTACCATGGAGGGTATATTTCTGAGGGACCCAAAAAAATGTATGTTGGTGGGAGTATGACCCCAGTTACGATTGACCCTGACATGATGTCATACATTGATCTTAGGGCTGTAGTGAAGGAATTAGAGTGTCCAGATGTTAGTGAGTTGTACCAAAAGGGTCCAAATCAAACTATGGATGATGGGTTGGTGGGTGTAACCTGTGACAACATCCTACCATAGGTGCTTTTCCAGCTGGCCAACCAAAGTACCAGCAGTAAACCTATAACTACCATACACAGTACATTGCATTTCCACATCATTTCATTTTTCTTCTTCAATTCATGGTTCATTTTCCATAGCTTGTCCATCTTCTTCATCATCTTTTCCTTGTCCATTTCTGCAACTTCATTCAACCTCCTCAGATCCTCCTCCACCTCCTGCACATCTTTGATCTTCTTCTGCAACTGTCTACCATACACTAGTCCTCTAGGGCAAGTAGGAGGATCAACCCATATGAAAAATTTGCATGCATTCTTCTCCTACAAACCCATTAAAAAGCACAAATTAGGGCAACTAATTTAGCATACCAGAAATTACACAGTCGGAATTGGATTATTGTACCCATTAACCAACCTCATAATTCATACACCCCAAGAATCTCCTTCCAGGGTTGGCATTTGTTTTGGAAGTCCTCAAGGGGGCTTTTTCTCCACAACGACAGTAAGCATCAACCCAATTCTGGGTTTGATTGGAGCTGTAGATGTGGCTACGGCTTTGGTGGCTGTTGTTGCTACTGTTGACATCTTCCATGGCTGCCTACGGAGAGAGAGAGCACGAGAGAGAGAGAGAGAGAGAGAGAGAGAGAGAGAGAGAGAGAGAGAGAGAGAGAGAGAGAGATTGGGGAGGGGATCTGGAAACGGTGTGGGTCGAAGAGAGAGAGGTCTTAATGGGGAAGATGTATATAGTATGGGCAAAGGGCATTTTTGTCCAAAAAAAGCCCAAATCTCTGACAAGTGAGCTTCCAGCTAACGGTTCTAACACGGAAGGGTGTCACCTGGGTAACGGGAGTAGTTGAGGGGGTCTCCTTGGGCGTTTTTGAAGGTTAGGGGGTGTATGTGGAAAAAAATGATAGTTGAGGGGGGTGTTGATGTACTTTTGCCCAAAAAAAAAAAAAAACCCGAATTATTGAACCAACGGGACATACCCTGAAGAAGACATACAGACTAGCAGGCCAAGCTTTACCAAAATAGAACATAGAACACAAACATTACCAAGATTGCATTCTATCCTTATCGGACAGCCTTTCTAAGATAGCCAACCATTCTATCAATTATATTATATATAAAGAGATTTTTTTCTGGAAGTATAGAAAAGTGAAACTTAAATTCCCATTAAGGAGAGATGAAATACTTAATTACTATTAGGCCCACTTTTACAAAAATATATTTACTATTAATGGAAGTGTCACCCTAGGGTTTTAGGGTACTCTAGGATTTTAGGGTAAACCTATGGTTTTAAGGTTTAGGATACTTTAGGATTTAGGGTACCCTAGGATTTAGGTTTAGGTGCTTTCATAGAGCCCTAGGGTTTAGGTTTAGGCACTTCCATAGAGGTTTTAGGGTGCACTTTCCTATTATAGAATTTAAGCAGTTTAAATACTTTCACAGGCTACCGTAGGGGTTTAGGCATTTTTATAGAGTACCCTAGGGTTTAGGCAATTTCATAGGGTATTTATGGTTTATGTACTTTCAAGGTTTAGGATTTTAGGTACTTTTATAGGGTTTCAGTGTTTCATTAATTAGAGGAGACATGGTGAAAATTACAGTACTTTATATTTTCTAGACCTAGAGCTATTCTTCCTTGGACGAAATCAACAAAGGCACTCGCTATTTTCCTAATCAATTTGTTGGAAAGACAGACGTTGTCGCTTGGCATTACCTCAACATTGCAAAAACCCAACTGGGGATCGATGGTGCACACCATTGGAACCGTTCGTTCGGTAATCCAACGGCTCGAATCTCATCTCGGCACTGTGTAGCATTCGAGCCGTTCATTGCTGAGGTGAGATCCAAGCCGTTGGATTACCGAATGGACGGCTTGAATGTTGCACAACACCGTGCTATGCACCAGCTGCACAGCACATCCCCGGTTCACAAACCCCACCTGTAACAAACAAATTTCCACTTTGCGAAAAGAACGTTATACCAAGTGGTTTACAACTTAATTTTAGGGTCTAATTTTGGCTTCTGTTTTCTTTCAGACTCGTTCTCATCCAATCAAACAACCTAACTAAAGCATTATATATACACCTCCACCCACTGAGAAATTTTTGGGTGCCGAGCGGGCACCACATGGTGCCCGAACAGTGTATCTGGGTCATCTATTTCGATTTTAAACGGCTCGAATTTGGAGAGAGAAAAAGGAGAGAGAGAGATTCAATCTGGCTTGGATTGTTCTCATCGTGTTCTTGGCGTCCAGAGTAGTCATTGAGCTGGTAGTCTTATGATCCTTTGTTCTTCAAGAGTATTTCTCAGAAACCAATTTATATGGAGATCTCTCTCCGAAGTCAACCATCTAACTTTATGCTCAAGAGCCCTTACCCGAACTGACGAGGGATGCCCGAATAGCATTGAGCGTCAGTTTGGTTAAGGGCTCTTGAGCGTAATGTTAGATGGTTGACTTCGGAGAGAGATCTCTCTATGAATTGGTTATGAGAGATTTAATTTTCTATGGTATGTTGCAGTTTTTCTACGGTTTGTTGCAGCTTTTCTAGGGCTCTTGCAGATTTTCTACGGTTTGTTGCAGCTTTTTAATTTCCTCTCACTCAGCTTTTCAAAATGGATCATAATCGTTTTCATAAACATTATATGCTTTTCTTGTGCTGGTAGCTGATCATGTTGCTCGCGCTATATTTTGTAACCAAAGCGGTTTGGAATAAAGGATAAGGACGATCCGTACAAGACCTATTATGGCGTAGCAAAATGGATCATAATCGTTTTCATAAACTAAAGCATATAATGTTTATGAAAACGATTATGATCCATTTTGCTACGCCATGATAGGTCTTGTACGGATCATCCTTATCCTTTATTCCGAAACCGCTTTGGTTACAAAATATAGTGCGAGCAACATGATCAGCTACCAGCACAAGAAAAAACATACAGAAATCGTATGCAGTGCATTCAATTTTCAAGCAGCAGCAACGACAACAACAGCCTTCGTCGATATCCATCTCGTATTCTCCTCCTTTCAGAGCAGTCACTGATTCAACACAATTGAATGTGTGGATTGATGGAAGGTTATCCTTGAAACAATAAAAAATACATCTTCCGTCTCAATTTAAATGTTTCCTATGAAAATTCATGCAATTTCAAATAAAAAATATATTTCTACATATTATTTTTTTATTTTCTTACATCAAATTGAAGTACTCATTGAATACTTTAAGTTGGTATAAGAAAATAAAAAAATTATATGTAAAATATGTTTTTTTGAATTCAATATTGCATAGATTTTCATAGAGTATTTAAATTGGGACGGAGAGAGTAGTCAGATCTGCAGCGCGCGGCCCTCCCTGTATGCATGGACTTTCTATGTCCAAATGATCACTGGTAGAAGGCATCGGGAAAGGGACCAGGACCAATTGGAGGGTCACCGCCTGACCGCCTCATGTTTTATTCATCGAGATGTTGTCATTGTGCCCCTCGTTAAATAACACTAGGAATCGAAGGTCTCTATGCTTCAAGTTTCTTCTTGAATATAGAGTTTGGCTACCTCGATGTATCCTTTGTCGAGTTTTAATAAAATCTCGTCACCTATAAAAAAACACTAGGAATCGAAGTTTTATACCATTGGACGTGACGATCTAAGGATTGACAAATCATTCACTCTCGTACTCTCTCTTACTCATACTCTCTCTCTCTCTCTCTCTCTCTCTCATTTACGGTTTCGGGTGCGTGAGTTTTGTTTTCTACCGCATTTCAGGGGCGACGGGTGCCGGTTGTTTTTCAGGGGCAATGTGTCTTCATGATTATGTATGTGTATGATTGTAATGTCATATATTTGGATCTACCACTGGTGCGCGCCTTTATGAATTCTTTTTCTTTTGTTTTTGGTTGACGTCAGTAGTGTCTGGGCTAGCTTACGCGCACCTCTACTAATAACTTATCGGTCCGGTCAAAAGCACGTCATTTACATCGGGGACTAGAGAATTCATAAAAAATTACTTTCTTACAGCCTGACCCCAAGAACTGAACACAAGTTAATTGTGTGGGAAATAAACTTACCAACCAACCAAACTGACCTTTGGGCTGCCTGCCTTATGAATTCTTGCCCCCGAGTTCATTACACCATGTATGCATCTATGTTACTTTCTGTCCCCAGCTGCAAATTGAATCGAAATCGAAGAGTTATGTGTCTTTATGACTGTGGTTTTCCTCATCATGCAGGGAGGAGATCGGTGTCCGTCTTGCGGTTGTCAGCCTCCTCTCATCCTTTTTTTTTTTCTTTTTTGAACAGCAAAAAATAAGAATGTATTGATCTTTGGATCGAAACGGTTCAAAGATGAAACAGATAGGGAGCAAGACGGCATCACAACGAAAAAAGAAGCTTTTCAACAAAGTTGGCTCCTGACCACTCGACAATCATCCTTGCGGCTCTCTGAACAGTACTATTGCCTCCTTAATTTAGTTCATAACTTGACAATCATTGTGCAGAGGTAAAGAATTTTGACATGAAAATCTATAAATTAACCAAGAGTAAGTCCACATAAATGTTCAAGCATCGGCAGGATCTTTCGCGAGCAGGTTTTACGTTCATCAGACCTTGCTCAAATGCCCGGAAGGCTATAGCAAAGCGAGCTGGTAATGATCGGAAGACAGGAGTGGCATCCTTCAACCACTTCTTCTTTAAGTTTCTTACGTATTCTACCTTACATTTGTCATAGTCATAACACGCTTGATCCAAGTTATTGCTCCAAGAAGCGCAGGCTCGATCTTTATAAGTATTCCTGACAAGGGCACCTCCAAAATTACACATCTTTGGAAGTGCCTTTGTCAAGAATTACTTCTAAAGATCCAGATTGCGCTTCTTGGAGAAATAGGTTGGATCAAGTTTGTTATGACTGCGACAAATGGAAGGCAGCATACATGGAATACTTACAGGACAAGTGGTTGAAGGGGCCAGTACGAATGCCGCCTCCTATCTTCCCATTATCATCAGCTTTGTCATCGCTTTTTGGCCCTTTAAGCAAGCATCGATGGATGTACATCTCTCCTGCGAAAGTTCCTGTCAGTGCTTGAAATATCTCCATCTCACATTAATGTGCGGCTTGCTGTTGGTTATCTTAAATATTTCAATTTCAAAATTCTTTGCAATGATTGTCTAGTTATGAACTAAAGGAGACAATAGTGTTCAGAAACATCAATTTAGTAAATGGATGGATGCTTGCAGTAATGGCCAAATTGATCGAATGCTGCAAGAGCATAATGCATTGCGATCAAGGTTCTCTTTTATGGTTCCACATTTTGAGGGCATTGTGGGAGTCTTTTGCATTCTGAATTCTGAGTTGTGGATCTAAAATTGTCGTAGAATGTATTTTGAATACGGTGTAGTGCTTGAGCGATATGTACAAAACAAGAATTCTAACATAGTAGTGTTTGGAACATAATGCAAAAATAGTAGATTATGAGTTGTTATTTGACCATGTTGTCTTGATAGTATTCATTAATAAGATGTGATATGAGTGTTTACTTCTTGTATAAATTACCCCTTTTAGCCATAAATTGTCTTTAAAATTATTACTCTCTCTGTTCCAGACGGTGAAGAAAGTCTATACAAGACGATGAAGTCTTCACCATATCGACTATCTTTTTGGATTTTTCCGTTTTCTTAGATGATTTTTTTAAAGATAATAAATACTAAGTCAATCTCTTGCAAGTTTCTAACGAGTTGATACATATCGAGTGAATAGACTATGTTTTTTTCTCTTGGTGAAAGTTACTAGTGTTAGTTGTCGTTAGTGGAGTTTAAACCTAGTCAAATGCTGGAATAGATAACTTTGCTTAATGTTGTTGGATTTCTGCGTGGATCAAGCTTACCACACTCAGAAAGGATACCCTATTTGTTGTAGTGGGTTTCAGTCTACATAAGGAGTGTTTTTAATTAGGGAACTGATTTTCGCGCTCCAAAATTTACTGCAGGCGCTCCACCTTTTTGTTTTTATACTGTGATGTTGCTGGCAACATCACAGTATATTTTGTTTTTACACTGTGATGTTGCCAACAACATCATAGTGTAAAAACAAAAAGGTGGAGCGCCTGCAGTAAATCTTGGAGCGCGAATATCAACGCCCTTTTAATTATTCAACAACGGTCAAGCCAATGTTTCCATCCAAAACCAAAGTTGTCAATCCCGTACCGGCCAGCGTACCGTTTTCACTACTGGAATGGTACGTACCGGTACCGGTCTGTATCTCAGTACCGTTCCGATTTGCCGCAATTTTTATTTATTTATATTCAATATATGTTACCTGATTGCAAAGTTTGAAGTATAAACATAAATAAAATGTAAGCAAGACTTCCAAACAATAAACCAGCAGATTCCATTCATTGAACTACTCATCTATTGACTAATTCATATGCAAACCAAGTTCTCAAAACAGCTCGTTCAAAAAAAAAAAAAAAAGGTTCTCAACCCAGTTGATATATTACTCTTATACTCACTGGATCATCTCTCTCCTTCACATCTTACTCCTATACTCCCTGCCTCACTGTGTTGTTTCTCAGGTTAGCCACACAAGCACGCGTTCGGCACTCACCGGAAAAAAAAAACACAGTGTAAATTTGTACCGCCGAAACACCGGAAAATGTCCGAAACACACCGGTATCGTCCGGTACATCCGGTATTGGCCGGAACAGGCCGGTATTTCAACCGAAACGGATCTTGAGTCTTTGTGTTCCGTTTAAGCACCGGTACGGAACGAATTTCACAACTTTGATCCAAACCCATTTCAATTTTGTTTTTATCCCCGCTAGTAGACTGTGAAATCGGTTCCTTAATCGAGGCACACATAAGAAAGGAGTAGTGTTATTGTGAAGGGCATTGTACCGGTACAATTTCATTAGTATTAGACTATTAATATTAGTAATGCATATCATATGCTCTTATTTACATTAAACAGATCGATTATTATCCGGGAAAGTAAAGAAAAAGCAAGCGATCAAGACCAGGGCACCGAGACATGGTTCCAATGCATGAAAGGTCCAATTGTCCTCACTGGTGTATATGTACACTGCTTGGCATGTTTCGCAATTGAAACATAGCTTTCTTTTGTCGCTATCCCAACGGACACAGTTGACATCATCTGCGTAGCGACCTGCCTGGGGGATCACCCACGTTTGGTTCTTTTGTTCGAAACCGCAATACGGCGGTGGCATACAGCAACCCCCCTGCCAAAAGGGAAAAAAATTAGTAGAAAATAAATCAGCAGTGTAAGAAAATCCTTTGGTATATTACTATATCATGTTGGAGATGTCTTTTCATTGTGTACACTTAATGAAATTTATCATTTATTCGTTGATCCCCAGTCTATTACGGTATGGGCCGGGTTTTTTCACAATCTACAGAGTAAATGTTGGAGTTTGTCCCACATCGGTTAATTATCTCCTCCAAAATTAGTATATGAGCCTGGGCGGCCTCTCCACTCTTTGCCAATTGGTTTGTAGTGGATGCTTTAACATGGTATCAAAGCTAGGTTTCGGAGGCTTTTCCCCTTTGTCTGTGCCATAGTTGCACTTTCTTTCATTGTGATCCGTGTGTTCCGGATCTCCTCCAAAACTAGTATATGAGCTTGGGCGGCCTCTCCACTATTTGCCAATTGGTTTTAGGTTGGAACCTTTTAAAAAATCTAATATGGTATCAGAGTTAGGATTTCAGAGGCTTTTCCCCGTTGTTTGTGCCATAGTTGCAATTTATTTCATTGTGATCCGTGTATTCCAGATCCTTTGTTGACCTCTCTACGTGCGAGTCGAGGGTCGCACGTGCGGGGGAGTATTGAGATTTGTCCCACATCGGTTAAATATCTCCTCCAAACTAGTAGTTTTATGATGTTTTGGTTTGGGGTTTCTATCCCTAACTGTGTATTTCGTTTTGGTTTGGGCTTAATAAAAGTATCGCACCTTATCAAAAAAAATAAAAAATAATTAAAATCATTGAGTGGGATGACATTATCCTATCTCACCATACACCCCTGATGATGACATGATAGATAATGGGAAATGATAATGCCAAAATTATCTAGTGCATAAAAAGGAAAAATCTTTTTAATGGAGCTTCCGTGAACAGGGGTTTACAGAGGTGAATTGCGTGCATCCGTTTCAGCTTTGGACGGCCCAGATCACGCGCCTTCGTGAATGTCTTATTCACGGCCCCTCCGTAAATAAGACAATCTCGCATAAAAAGCCTTGTACCTTGCATATGATACAAAACTTTTATGCATTACAGTTTTACCACAAACAAAAATAATTTTAGCATTAGAAACACCCATAATGATTAATTAAGAGTAGGGGTGAGCAAAAAATCCGTCAAACCGCGAATCCAGTCCAAACCAATTTAAACCGAAAGGTTTGGTTCGATTTTTTAGTAATATGGTTTGATCATGGGTTAAAAAAATTAGAAACCGCTTTATATGGTTTGGTTTGTGGATTCACATTCACGGTCATGGTTCCAAACCGATCCGAACCGTATAATACAATTATATATAATTTAATTAGTATCACTGCCCTTTTGCTGCCTTATTTCAATTCAATAGTTTTTAGGAATTATCTTTGGCATTTTATTTGGTTAAATTATCTTAAGATATTTAATAGATGGTATTCTTAGTTTGTTCATTTAGCGACTTACTAGTATTTCATTTTCTTAGTTTAATACTTGAGGCAATTATTGGTATTCTACTCTTAATTAGTTGGTTGAAGTTAATGTGTTTTGATAATTTGAATGGATTTGGTTTTAATATAAGTTTTCTTTTAATTTATCTTTATAATTTTAAGTACTTTAAATATTTTTTGAAGATGATAGTTAAGTTCAAAGCAAACCGTGGTTTAAACCGAAACCGAACCGTATTTATATGGTTTGGATTGGTTTTGTTCTATGCCTTTTGTGGGTTGGTTTGGTTCTCCAAATTCATAATCCGTAGATATTGATTTGGTTCTTGGTTTACTACAAAACCGAACCAATCCGAACCAGCTTACTCCTAATTAAGAGGTACTAACAAAACTACTGATCGAACTTATGCATGCCGTGATTGTAGGGCTAATGCCATAACTAGGACAGCCAAAACGATGGTCAAAGGAAGATACTTTAGAGTCAGATCGGGAAAGAAATCTGTCCCTAGGTAGTCCTCTAATGTATATCGGTCTCACGTGTATTTTGTGTGACTTACATGCGTCGAATGGGCCTGATTAATACATATATGTCTGCATCGAACATTTCTATCTGTAAAACTGCTCAAAATCAAATCATTGCTCATGAAAAAAATTAGAGATGCATGTCTGCATCTTTTATAATTACCCTACTTTCAATTTCTAGTTGAACGTACATTGCATTTGTTAGATTTTGTCTGATCACATCGCTTATCTAAGCCGCCTAAACTTGGTTAATATAATCTAGAGACTACTCCACCAATGGCCAATTGATTTTAGGTTGGAACCCTACAAGAAATCTAACATGGTATCAGAACTAGGTCTTACGTGGCCTCACCTCTTGTGAGAGAGTCTATGTCGCCCAAAGCAAATCTCCTGGTCAGCTCAATTCGCACCCTCACGTGCATCCGACCTGCACGTGAGGGGGATTGTTAGATTTTGTCCCACGTCGTTTATCTAAACCGTCCAATCTTGGTTAATATAATCTAGAGGCTACTCCACCTATGACCAATTTGTTTTAGGTCGGAACCCTCCAAGAAATCTAACAGCATTGAAACTGAAATTTAATATATATATATATATATATATATTATTTTATTTTATTTTAGGGGGCATAGATATGGAATTAATAGAAGGGATGGAAAGAACCTGCACAAAATCCCTCTTGTCAAGCTTGTCACAAATTTTCCTTTCAATAAGACAGTTTCGAAAGGTACTCCAGCCACGGTCCTTCAACAGAAACTTTTTGGCCAAGGGTCCATAGGTCTCAAGACGATAGGCGTCGTCAATCCTCTTCGTATCTTTAACAAAGGTCCCACCGAGTTCGATACCCCAACCGATCGCAAGGATCAAAATGCTAGTAAGCATCAGCAATGCGATGCAAGTTATTTGGACGGCTTGCATCTTAAATAGAACCCCGATTGATCCCACGAGTAAAAGGAGGAGAAGGAAGGCTTCAAACCACAAATCCCAGTCCAAACGCGGATTTTCGCATTTGGGATCACCCGTTCGTAACATCAACAGAGTGCTTACAAGGACGTATCCCGTGACGAGGATTGGAACGGTACTCATGATAACGATGAATATGAAAGGACCTCGACTAGGAGAAGTTTCGGTTGCCATTGTGGCACATCGACCGGGAGGAGTTTCTGTTGCCATTGGAGGAGTTTCTGTTGCCATTGTGGCACATCGACCAGGAGGAGTTTCTGTTGCCATTGAAGGAGTTTCAATGGCCATTGGAGGAGTTTCTGTTCCCATTGTGGCACATTGACCCGGAGGAGTTTCTGTTGCCATTGGAGGAGTTTCAATGGCCATTGGAGGAGTTTCTGTTGCCATTGTGGCACATCGACCAGGAGGAGTTTCTGTTGCCATTGTTGCAACAGAGATCAAAGAATTTGACAAGTAATTAGATCGACGGAAGGGACAACAGAGATCGATGAATGTAATTACGGGTGGAGGATAGACAAGGTTTTACAGAAGTTTCAAGAAAATATGCCTAATTGAGGGTTGTCCTAAATTACTGTTAGCCAGCCATTGGTTTACAATAACAATTCAATTTTGACCCTTGTTTTTTTTTTCCTCAATAATTGTACTTCCCTCCGTTCCAAAAAGATAGCGTGGCCCGCAAAATGAAAAACTTAAAATATTTTTTAATCGAGGAAAATTCAAATGGTTTTCTTAAAAATGAAAAGAACTCATTGATATTAGTAATTAGTGGCAAAAAGTTTGAATTTTTTTCCACAAAACTCATCGATATTTAGTAACTAGTGGCAAAAAGTTTGAATTTTTTCCGATAAAATTGTATTACTTTGACTTTATTGTTTTGCAGACCGGATAAACGAAAGTAGTATCTTTTGGTCTTGTCATCTTAAACACGAATAGTATATTTGCTTGGCATTTGCTATGAAGAAATAATTTCAATTTACATGTATTACGAATGTAGGCGCGGTCAGAATTATTGACATATCAGCAGGAAAGACCTTTTGACCCACCAATTGGAGTCGGACGCGTGGCAGTAGGGCCCACGCGGAAGGTCAACCTTAGTCAAAGTTCTATTCAAAGAAGACAGTTGACCACCCAATAGAAGGAAAACACGTGTGAGGCATGAAAATGATGCTCGCGGAAACGACCTGCGGAAGAGAAGGGACCGCGGGACCCCCGCTGGCTCCGCGGAAGAACTAAAGACTTACCGAAATGGGTACCCAGCTCACATTTCTACACGTAAGCACATCCAGTGGAACCCATATCACCCACAACGAAAAACTACAAGCCGGCCCCTCACATCAAGGTTGAGAGACCAGCCCAAAAGCACACTGCCCTAAAGGCTGGTAGCGACAATACACATATACATCTGCTACCCCCAACAACGAAATCATTGTCCAGTTTTTTGTTTCAGCTTTCCTTCAACCTCTAACCAACTTTAAACCACTCTTAGGGGTTAAACAGTTGTTTCTTAGTAACACACATGAACACTTCAATCAATGGAGGAAACACAAAACCAGTTAGAAGTTAGAACCATCTATTCTAATGGCTTATGGTACAAGAGACTTGAAAAAGAACCCCAACCACAGTCGAAAAAAACACTCCCCAGACTCACTGCACCGTCTACACCAACATCTACTTCTTAGGCACCAATAAAGGAAGATTAAATATCCGTCACCTTTTATTAACTTAGGACAATGGCTTAATCTGCAATTTGGAGAACTGACCAAGGCAGACTATAGATATTGATGACTGCAAAACCTGTTGCCAGACATTGTTTAGCTGATGATGAAATCTAATCCAACTCAAAACAAACTGCTACATATTTTTTTGTCCAAACCAGAAGAATCATTGCTATGTTCCCAGAATTTTTTATTCCTCGAACTGAACCTAAATTTAGTAACCAACTATAAAAGTAAACAGAATCTAAGAATTGCCCTCATAAAAAGCAACAAAGAAATGATATTTTCAAGTACACCGACATGTTTATGTTTCAAAAGATTGTCATCTGGCTGAAAATGACTAATTTCATGAAGCGCTCAAATTATAATCAGCTAAGAAATACCTATAATTTAACCTCAAAACTTTCAGTGGTGAAGAGAAATTTGTTATCATTAATGCCAACACAACTTAATGGCACTTTTTGGTTCCAAATCATGAAGGATCATAAGAACTGTTTTATTTAGCAAAATTAACAGGCTCCACCAAAACGAAGATTTGGACAATAGGATGGAAACGGGGAACTCGCAAGGGGAAAGGGTTTTTTTTTTTTTGAACAGTGGAAAGAAATTTTATTAATCAAATGTAAAAAGATACAATGATTAAACGGGACAAGAGGAAAGCATCTCGACAAGAGAAGACATCCCAACTATGTTGGCACCCCAACTCTTGACAATCATCTGCCACTCGAGACCTAAGATACCAACCCAAATAACAAGAGAGACAGCTCCAACAAGAGCATAGTACATCGCAACCACCCCAGTGGTCATACAGAGTTTGAAACCAAAATTACACCTAATGAAGCACATTCTAATCCAAAATGCAGTAGCAGTCACAAAGTGCAAGGGGAAAGATAATAGTACGCTAAAGCTGCATCAGCAATAAAATACAGAGAAGAATTCAATTGTTTGACATCGTGCTAAGGATGAAAGTGAACCAATACCAACTATTTTCTAGCAGCAGCAAATCTAGATATATCTGTTTGAGCATTAAGACAAATCGAGACATTTCTGAGTTCACAGCCACCATCTCTTAGCGGGCATGGAAACTGAATACTTACACTTCTTACAGCAGAAATGCAAGGGGTAACATTTTGATGTAACAACTGCACAATTAAGAATTCAACAAGACAAATGCATTGCGTTTGTAACAACTCTAGGCCAATACACTATGATGCAAGATAGATGAGTTTTGCATTGTCAGAAGGCAAAAAACATATAGATGTATAGACAATAGACAAGTACGGAGACAAACCTCAACTTCCATAGCACTAAATCCAAACCCAGAGTCCCCTTCGACTGCAACCACAAGCCTGTCAGGTGAAGCCACAGCCGCAGCAATGCAGTCACCAAGACCAACCCCTATTGTCCCCCATGTCCCAGCATCAAGCCTAGTCCTAGGCTCCGTCTGAACCAACACAGACCTACCAACATCCATCGTGTTTGCCCCTTCAGAAACAACTATCGGAGCAGGAATACCCACTCCCAAAATTGCATCCCTAATAATTCTCATCGGTGTCAGAAAATTGAACGGCACAACGTCCTTTGCCAACTGAGCCTCCATTTTCGACACGTTCTCATTCGCTTTCTTCTGTATAGCTTCAACCCAAGGGTGATGTTAGACTTTGTCCCACATCACTCATCTAAGCCACTCAAGCTTGGTTAATAAAATCTAGAGGCTACTCCACCTATTGCCAATTGGTTTTAGGTTGGAACCCTCCAAGAAATCTAACATGGTATCAGAGCTAGGTCTTGGGTGGCCTCACCTCGTGTGGTCAAGTCTCTATCGCCCGAGTCAATCGCCTCACTTCATCAATTCATACCTCCACGTGCATCCGGGCTGCACGTGAGGGGAGCTCATCTCAGTCACCCAAGCTTGGTTAATAAAATCTAGAGGCTACTCTACCTATTGCCAATTGATTTTAGGTTGGAACCCTCCAAGAAATTTAACAGGTGTGTTTTCCCCAAGCAAAAAGGGTCATCCTTAATCTCCTTATTAATCATCTCCACAACCTTTGCTGCATCTCCAACCAAATCCAAACAAGGTTTTCTCAGCTCAATTTCCTCCTTGCTTATATCCACTAAGATGAACTGCACATCTTTCGACCACTTCGGCAGCTCCCCAAAATGCAACAACCAATTAAGCCTTGCACCAACTACGAGTGCAACATCACATTTACCAATGGCTAGCGACCTCGCCGTTGTCGCAGCAAGCTCGTGGGTGTCGGGCAACAATCCCTTCCCCATGGAAGTCGGCAAAAACGGAATCCCAGTAGTCTCTACCAGCTTCTTCAATCCATTCTCAGCTCTAGCAATAGCAGCACCTTTACCAAACACAATCAATGGCCGCTCTACGTGCCGTAACAACGAAACCGCTTTCTCAACCTCAGACTGCCCAACAGTTTCAATTAGTACCTGTTAGCAATTTCATGTCAGTGAACTTTTTTTTTTTTTGAACGTTCATGTTAGTGAACATGCATTGGTTAGACAATCATACGCTATCTACTGTCCATATATGAGTAGTGGTGGTAATACCATTGAGTTGTTCTCCTAAATCTTTACTCAGAAAGTCCCTAAATTTTGAAGCAAAGTTAGATGATTCATAAACACCCTTCCCGATATCGGATTGAGATGATTTTTTACAGAGACCATAAACAAAGTATTTTGAACAAAATGAGCGACTCCGATCATCTTTGCGAGACCCGAGACGGGTGCAAAAGTGGACTGTGTGCGGCTGCTGTACAGCAAATGCTGTACCTGTAGCAGTGTTCATCTTTACTCCCTCCATCCTTATTCTTAAGTCCCTTCAGAGGAGGGAACACAATCAGTACACTTTTGAAAATTTATTTTCTTCATTTTACCCTTCAATCATTACACTTTCTTACTTTTTTAGTACTATTGATAAAAAATAAAAGGGTAAAAGAGAAAATTCTTTATTACCATTTAGTTATCATATGGGACAATCTTTTCAGGACGGAAAAAAGTGCTAATTGGGACTAAAGAATAGGGACGGAGGGAGTATTTTGGTTTGTTTTTTCGTCTTTTTTGAATTTTTGTCAGATTCCTATTATATTTTTTTTATTAATCATTCGAGAGGAGTCTAAGAAAGTTTAAAAAAAAAAAAAAGCATGACGAAAACTAAAAAAATCATAGACGAAAAAAGTGGAATAATTGCTACAAACTTTTCCCAACAATCATAGACGAAATCTAAACTTTTCCCAACATTCTTTTCATTTTTCTACACTTTCTTGATTCCTCTTATTAAGAGGAATAATTGCTCCTAAAATTTAGTTCGATCAACCCAAATAAAAATTTAGTTTAAAAAAGACTAATGGTCTTGACCCGCCACTATGCAGGAGCTAGATCTAGGTCTCAGACCCGTTAGTTCGATCATTATAATCATTTCATAGCTATGTGAGACAATTAATTGTTGATGGGGTGATAACCATTAATTTTGTTAAGTCAAGTCAAAACTTGGCAAATCCTTTTACAAAAGGCCTTGCAAGGGACTTGGTGTTGAAAACGTCAAGAGGAATGGGACTTTTGCCCACTTAGTTTAATCACTCCTGGAGTGACCAACGAGAATGAAGCATCCCAGGTTTCCAACAATGTTGGTCCCTGACCACCCAACAATCATCCTTGCGACTCTTTGAACACTATTTGTCTCCTATAGTTCATAACTTGACAATCATACATTGCAAATAGGGAAATAATTTTGACATCAAAATATTTAAGAAAACAAACGGCAAGCCCCATGTTAATGTGAGAGATAGAGATAATTCAAGCACCACAGGATCTTTCGCGAGCGGGTTGTACATCCGTTGGAGCTTGCTTGAATGCCCACAAGGCAATGGCGAAGCCCATGATGATGGGAAGACAAGAGGCGGCATTCGTCTTGACATCCTTCGACTACTTTTGTTGTAGGCTTCTGATATAGGCTGCCTTGCATTTGCCGCAGTCAAAGCTAATTTTGGTTCAGAGAGCCGCAAGGATGTGGAGGCTGCTGGGATTTGCCATCCCAGCAGTCGCCTCATCCTTGTGGCTCTCTGAACCAAAATTAGCTTTGACTGCGACAAATGCAAGCATATATTAAAAGCTTACAGGACAAGTGGTTCAAGGATACCAAGACAAATGCCGCCTCCTATCTTCCCATCATCATTAGCTTTGTCATCGCCTTTTAGGCTCTTAAGACGTACATCTCGCCCGCAATAGTTCATGCGGATACTTGAACTATCTCTATTATCTCATGTTAATGTGGGCCTTGCTGTTGGTTATCTTAAATATTCTAATGTCAAAATTCTTTGCAATGATTGTCAATTCATGAATTAAAGGAGACAATAATGATCATATACGAACATGATCAATATATATAGTAAATGGAGTCTTTACCCAGATATACAAACATGTGTATTAAACCTACGTACAGTGTCGAATGTTGCAACAGATAATATTGGACTGGAATCAAGTTCTCTTTGATGGTTCCACATTTTGATGGCGTTGTGGGAGTCCAATTTACTTTCCATTTTTTATTTTGAATTGTGGGTTTTCGATCTAGAATTATAGAAAGAATGAATTTTGAATATGGTGTAGCGCTTAAGAGGTATGTGCAGAATAGATTTTGTAACGAGTTGTGTTTGAAATAAATGTAGATTATAAGTTCTTATTTGACCATGTTGCCCTTGACAGTATACATGAAGAAGATGTGGTATGAGTGTTTACCTCTTGCATGAATTACCCTTTTTAGCCATAAATAGTTTCAAGAATTTTTTGAAACTTATTTGCACCATTTAAAAGATCTTAGTACCGTAGCAATTTTGAATGGTGCAAAAATGTTTGGAAATATTCTTGAAGAGAGAGAGAGAGAGAGAGAGAGGCGTACGTAACTATCTCAGAAATGCCAGGAAAACGTAAAACCAACATTTCCTGGTAAAAAAAATGATCGTGACAAAAATGAAATCAGCTATGCAGCACCCTCTTTTTGGCCAAAAAACTGATCTAGAACCCTAGAGACGTAAGTATCTCAGAAATGCCAGGAAAAGGGAAAACCAACATTTCCAATTTAAAAATTGGTCGTAGCAGAAATAGAATCAGCTATGCAGCACCCTCTTTTAGGCCAAAAAAACTGATCTATCAGATTCCCTAATTACAACAACATTCATAGATAGTTACCAAGAAAAACGCCATTCATAAATACTAAATCATCGATGGCGCAACCTAAGAAGTATGAGAAACTCTTGCTTACGATTTATAATCAACAGAATGAACCCATAGATGAACCACAATCTATGATATGCACATGGAACAAAGACGACAAGAGAAGAGCTATAAATAAAGGAAAGATGCAAGTTCAAACGGAAAGGATGAATAAAAACCAAAGCCCACCGTAGCGCTTGTTTGTCATATTATGTACAATTGTAGAAGTATAATAAACTTTACTTTAATGTGCGCCATCTATCAAACGTAATTCTACCAGTTCGCTTCATCCGATGAACCATCACTGTTGGTGTCAAATGTCAAGAAAAGATCTAGCAGTTCGCGTCCTGCTGCAGAATTCTCTGCACCGTGTTCTGGACTTGGCCTTCGCCTATCAAGTGAGAACAACTGCAGCATCAGGTCCTGGGGTGACGCCATGTGGCACTTCCAGCCCTTCCACCTAGGCCTCACCTGGAAACAAAGTGAAATAGCATTTGCATAAGCATCATCAAAGGCACAATTCAGTACCAACAAAACCTTCCTTATCCCCATCATTATCAGGGTCATCTACCATTGGGATCTTTGTGATAGGTGTCATTACCATCATTGTAGTTGTCGTGACTATCGGGACAAACAATCATCACAATTCAAAATATCACAAGAATCATTACCACCAACTTCATAAGCATCCTTATCATTATCATAACCGGAGTCATCGTTTGTATCATCAATGAGGAAGCCAGGGATTTAATGATGTATCCTAAGCTGCGTAATCTCCATCAGATAGTGACAATTTCCTCTTTTCTTTTTCGATTACAGAACTACCTCTGTATGCCACATAGCTTGTAGCCCGGATAAGGATATTATGCTGTGGGTTTATAGCTAAATAAAATGATATCCTCTAATCCAGTGAAACACGAGAAAGCCAAAGATCTAGAGGTCGCCTTACCTTAAGTCTAAAAGAAGTAGTTGGAGAACTTATGTTTTTCAAAATTTGAAACGATACATTGAGGAAAACCCAATTAGATATATGGTCCATCTTGTGGTCCACACCAAAAATGATCCACGGGTAACATTGTGGATACACCACGCGAGAAAATTGATGAGACACCAAAATTGTTAAGTTTCAATTATCTACTTAAATATGACAAAATATACCTTTTGAATATTCGGAGGAAGAGTAGCTCTGTCAAGGGCTTTCGGAGTCCATATCTTTATGTCTGTCTCAATCCCGCTGCTGGCAAGAACAGAGGTATGAGGATGAGACTCAATGCAGTTCACGACATCCTTATCTCCATGCATAACGCGAATAAGCTCCCCACCCTTCTTCTTCCAAATAAAAATCCGCCCACAGTCTGACCCGCTCACAACATACTCGCATTTGGGCCCAAAAAAGTTTACACCCTTCACTGTGTCACAGTTCTTATGCCCCCTGTAGACTTGGGGACCAAATTTAACCTCTGCATCAATATTTAATGGAGATCCTGAGGAGTGATGATCAGGTTGCATTTCAACTGCATCACCGCCGATAGACACTGGAGAAGCTGGAGCTGGATTGGGACCCAACCCCATATCTCTTGCAAAGAGATAGATAAACTCATAGTTGTAAGAGACAAGAAGCTCACTCTGATCCGAGAATGCCAAACCAGTTATTCCCACTTCCTCGTCACCAATCAAATGGGACGGGCAAAAGTAGTCTGTTGGCTGACCGAAATCAGTTGAACCATCCCACTTATATTTCCGGATATCATAAAGTTGAGTGTACTCATCAGACCCCGCAACTGCAAACAGATTTGGATTCCTTGGGTCTACTGCTATTGCATTTAGATTGACAATTGGCACGTAACCACGGTCACGGAGGGACTGACAAGTAAAAAGTTGTGTAGAAGCTCCGGTTCTCAGATCAAACTGTGAAAACAAGTGTGCCAAAGCATTTGAGATCAGAATTTCGAAAGGCAGGGAAAACAAACAAGAACATTCAAGAAAAACAACGTGCATAAGCATGATTCATTACCAATTAGAAGTACCAAGAGGTCCTAGATCAACTAAACTTTCAAAAGAAGAAAAGTGGACCCAATTAAGTCTCCATTAATATGTCTACGAGGGGAGATTGGGTACAGACCTAATGTTCGGCATAATTTTCACGTGGCGGCCCTTAGGTGTAAGAAGCAAGATGATCATGACTTACATGCTGAACTAGTCCATCTTCACCACAGGTGTACAAAATATGAGGGCTTCCAGGTTCAATGGCCAACTTATGAGCACGACCTTGGTGCTTCCCCAGCATTTTTGTATGCACTTCCCCACGTTCTAGAATCTGCGCATGTCTTACCTAAAATTGAGCACTATATTCATTAAGAACAACACTTTAAAATTCAGTTGTTCACAACATATAGCCTGTAGAATAAGATATAACAGCATAACAAACCAAATTTTACATTTGAAAAGGAAGAGTACTAGAGCAAGAATTTAATTCTGTGACAAGCATGCTTGATGCATAAAACCTGTATCAGATCTGATGGCTAACGACCTATGGAGGGGCACTGATCGTGATGCTTGGTACAGAGACTCTTGGTGAAACAGAAAAATATCCTAGGAGACTCTCCATAGAGAAAGTAAGGATATTCCTAGTGCACACGGCATGACAGGGGCAAGGTGGTTCAGGATGGAGTATGGTCGCTGTCGATAGAGTGGGTTCAGTGCCCAAGGACATGATGTTGGAGAGTAATAATTTGGCCAATACTTAAGGGGAAATTGCACAATCTAGGTTAAGGACAGATATGTGGTTCCCACATGAGGGGGGATATCATTGAGACTTGTGATAGATAGTTGCACATTGAATAAAAGGGAAAAGAGCTGGCTCTTAAGTCTTAACACATATTGGATGGGCTGACTGCTTACAAGCCTTAAAAGTTTTAAGGCGGTATGAGCTCCAAAGAGTTTTCGTTAGGCATGTGATATCGATGTGAGGTCTGCAGTTTATTCCAAACGAATCGAGCTTTAGTGTGCATGTGGGCAGACCCCATGGAGCAGTTTCTCTCCCTAACAGATGCTATAAGCCTATAACCAGCAATTTGTTTCCCATGCAATTCAAGATTTCTCATGTACCTACAGGTTCCCCCATGGACCTACTGACACACCAACCACGGCCCTTTCGTTTACAATCACAAAGCGCTCAAGTATACTCTTACCTGTCGCTACTTGCTACAGAGTCAAGACTCAAGACCATGAAGTCCTAAATAAGCATTCTAAGAAAATGGATTACCTGACCATCAGCAGCACAGGTAACAATGCTTCTGTCCTCCGTGTAAGGCATGATCTTTGCTTGGAAAACGTTGTTATTATGACCAGAATCAAATGATAATGTAACCCTCCCAGATTCCCAGTCCCAGAGTACAACTCTCCTGTCATCAGAACCCGACACAAGGATGTCACCCTCTGCATTGAAGCTAATTGTGTTAACACAGCCTCTGTGTTTTTCCAGCTTTTTCAAAATATCCAGTCGGAGCACGAGATCCTATAAAATGAAAGAATTCCAAGTGAAATTTTGTACGCTACTGTAGGAAACACAAAAGAAAAGACGGGGTGTTGGACAACACTACCAAACCTTTCAACCGAAGCCTCACTTGCCAAAAAGTGAGAGCTACAATGGATAGGCTACAAACAAAAAGTCCAAACAAAACCAACAAATTTAATAACCTGTACACAAAGTATGGAGAAACATGCACCGAACTACTCATGGGAAGCAAGGTAAGTTAAATAAATACTACAAAAAACCAAAAACCCAAGGATATTTCTTTAAGAAATCTAAACCAGGATTAGCTGTTTGTTGCCTGGCACCTCACCAGTGTAATAAAAACTTTTAAGGAAAAGATCAAAAAGTTGAACATTGGTGCATTGTAGTTGGAATTTATTTTGTTTTCACTGTTCTTTCTTCTCTTGCTTAGAACCCTTCTGTTTGGTATTTTGGCTGTTGGCTCTGTTTCTTAAGTGCATTCAGACTGTTTGAATTGCCCAGGACAATCTACCAAACAGCAAAGCCATGTACAAGGATGATCGCAGTTCAACATATCATACCTGCCTAAGATAGCAATATTTATCAATCTGCCAACATGAATTTTGCACTCTGCCACTGTATCAAATAAATCACAAAATATTAAGACTGTTCGGATAAAGACTTGCGAAGGAAAGTTTGACGAATACGCATCTTCAATTTACAAACAAATGTAGCTTACATTTATTATTCCATCCCTTCACAATCCATGAATTCCAAACAGAGCATTATGCTGCAATTACGCAGTCAACACAAGAGAAACATGGCAGGGTACCAAACCAAGATCTCTTGTTCTAAAATATGCAGTTTCTTTTTTTCGATACCTCAGGTTTGTAGGTCAACTTACGCACCTCGACTAATACTATTCGGACTAAAAAAAAGAGAATTTTTTTACAAACAGATGCAAATAATACGCCCAATTAGGCATCAATCGCGCCAATACCGAACCTAACAGGGAAAATTTCATCAACCACCATCAGCAGAAACCCCAAACTTACCGCATACAAACCAAGTGATCAGGGAGCAATTTCGTTCACTCTCGCTTTGTTCACCCTCAGCGAGGGTATGCTCATTCCACGTCTCACTTTGCTCATCAAAATCGTTAAATTTTTCCAAATTCATTTTCTAGGAGACCGTGACAAAATTCAGCTCAATCGAATATCGCTAAGTGCTTCATCTAGGAGTTTATTTATTTTTCTTTGAAATTCTTGACTAAAAAATTGAACTTTTACCACAAACGCTTACCAATATATCAGATTAAGCTGGATTTTTGCGTAGTCTCATAACAAATGAATTTGGATGAAATTAACCCTTTCTATTATCGTTGTGAAACACGGAATGAGCATACCATCGCGAGGGTGAACAAAATTACTCTCCAATGATCATCGTGAAGTAAACAAACGCAAGTCACAATCAAAAGCGTGGAAAAATTAGGTGATCCGAATGGGAATGGAAATTGGTAGATTATTTACAAGTGAAACGGGAACGAGATGGAATTTCACCTCGGATGCGGCGAGACGGTTGGCGAAGTTTCTGGAGGAGAGCTCGCCGACCTCTCGTCGCCAAACGTCGACGATGGCGGTGTCGAGGCTGGTTCTGGGCCTCTTTCTCATGTTTGAGACCAGCGGTTGTCGATCTGGTGCGGTTATTTTCAGCAACTCATGGGTGTAATTTTAGAAACCTACGCCATATGCTTTTGGAGAGAGAGAGAGAGAGGTGGGTTTCGACTCTCAAAGGTACTCTACCATTTTAGTACTAATTTTTTTTTCATTGGTTAAACCTAATTTGCTCTGTAGTAGGAGATTTGGCAGGGAGATGGTTGCTTACGAAAATCGAACTCTCTTGTATGCATGTGAGTACAAAAGAGGCATCAGTTTGCTTTTAACTTTTTTAGATTAAATTCTTTTCACTAGCGTCGAAAACGATGGGTTTTCAACCACCATAATTGTAGGTGATACCATGGGTTTATTATTACAATTTGAACCATTCAAATTTTAATATATCTATCGATATCCAATCAGACTAATTTCTCAAAGGAATATACTATTCTATGAGCCCTACAAACTTTACAAAGTGAACGGTTCAAATCATCAATAGACGTACGGTGGAATCCATAGTGACAGCGGTAGAAACCCATAATTTCCGCCGTCCGCAGAAGGAATTTAATCTCTTTTTGGTTTTCCTTGGCAGAGTCTCACGGCATTGAGAGCACAAAACATCTGGAAAATCATCCTAGCCAGATTTCAATTACAGAGGAGGGCCATGGCATGGGACATGGACCTTAATTGGGCTATTGGCTACTCAAATGGTAAAACTCTAAAAATCCTTCTTGTTCAAGCTAGCACTAGCTGCAGGAGTTTGTCACTTTATGGATTGAGACCAACTCCAGGGTTTTTGGTGGCAGGAGCAGAAGAGCGCTCTTGAAATTCTTGCTAGTATATTGATGATAATGGAGTATTGGATTGCAAATTTGTACCTGGAAGCAATTCCCAAATTCTCTTGAGAACCAAAGGCTAAAGTAGTGCTCTTAGGCTAGCTGCTTTCTAGATTGTTTTGAGGTAGTTGTGGTTAGGATCTAATTCCTTTGTATAGTTTCTTTGGTATTAGGTCCCTTTGTATAGGTTTCTGTATTCTGGGTTCAACCCAGATTTTTGAGTTGGTTGGTTATAAAATGAGAATACTTACCCTAAAACAAGGAAGAAAATATTAAAGATGGTTGACCATCCAGGGCTCCCGGGAGATTATTCGGTGCCCCTAGGTGTCCCGCGCCGTTTTTAATCCTCATTGGAATGGAGCCTACTCTCAACTCTTGAACCCCACGCTAATGTGTGACAGGAAACGGGTCCGGTGCCCTGGGCAACGAATAATTTTTTCAAGTTGATAAGTTTCTCTTCAGGTTGGTCTATGACTATATATATCGCATCCTTCATTTTCAAGTGGTTGATTTTATAATATTTATATTGAGTCATAGATTTTTTATTTGAAAGAATACAAACACAAGTTTGCTTCGACAAATCCATCGATTATAGATGTTTTTTCTGCGGAGCATTCGATCAAGTAGTGCCGAGAGATAGACGTCCATGCAAAATGTAAGCATTGTAGCAGCATTAGAAGAGTCTTTGAACTCTTTGGGAATCTTTTGATGTTTTTATTTTCGTATTGTATGTGATTTCCTTTTTTATCCTCGTGGTAATGAAATTTTCTTTTGCCCAGATAAAAAAAAAAAAAAAATTGAAAGTAAGAAGACACAAAAACAACGCAATTACATCGCCTACTGGTCCTTAGAACATGAATTTATACATCACTAATTACCGTTATAACCGCGTTTGGGTTGAACCTGACAAAATTCAAGAAGAAAGAAGATTTCATTCATTGATCATTGTTCTCCGTTACAAGACTCAGAAGAAACACACCCTTCTACCACCACACCCATTTATACACCCATCCACACACCCACACTCACAACAAGGGTGGAGCCCGCACACACTACACACCCAATGTGTGTGGGCCCCACCATTGTTGTGAGTGAGGGTGTGTGAATGGATGTGTAAATGGGTGTGGTGGTAGAATTATTGCCCAAACTAATGCCTTAACAGAAAATACAAATGACAAAAATGCCTCCCTTCATCCATTTTTAAATGTCCTGCTTCGTAACTTCAACTTATTAAAAAAACATCATCATTATACCTTTCACATCAACTTTTTCATCTACTTTCCCTACTTACTCATCATCATTACACTTTTACTAACTTTTCAAAATGGAATATATTTTTAGGGACAAAATAGACAATGCACCAACTTTTACCCACTAACTTTACAAAATGGACACTTATTAAGGGACAACCCAAAATGAAATACTGGACTCTAAATAAGGGACAGAGGGAGTAGCTGAAAGAAAACTAACTACACTTAACCTCCCCTATCTTCTATTCTCTTTACATCTCCTTGCAAACTCATGGTTGGAGAAGATACGACCTTGAGTTTGGACTTCAGAAAAACTAAAACGAGATACATACAGGCAACACTTTCGTAAAAATATCAGCCACCTGAGCATGTGATGCAATAAAATGAAGCACCAATTAATTAGCCAATACTTGCTCCCGGATAAAGTGATAATCAATTTCAATGTGCTTGGTACGCACATGAAAAACGAGATTTGATGCCAAGGCCATGGCTGATCTATTGTCACACCACAGAACATGAGGTGGAGCAATAGGAACCTGCAATCAGTGCCGGCCCCGACGTTTGGATTGCCCTAACCCAACCTTATATTTTGTTGTCCACTTACTATTAAGTCATACAAAATTAAAAAAATAAACATACAAGTACAAAAAAATCAAAATTACATTATTTTTTAGCTTTAATATAATATAACATCAAAAAAAACCAACATCAAAATGTAACCCCGTTTATTGTGCTTTATGATTAGCACGATCCGAATTAAAGAAAACAACTTCTCCTAGCATTTTTTGAAGCAAATTTCTCAGTTGAGTCATCATTCTCAATCTCTTTAATTGCGTCTCATTTTCAATTGAGATTATAGACAATCTCTTTAATCTCTCTTGCAAAATAGTAGTTTGAAGATAAAATTAAAAACCGTGTTAGCTTGCTCGATTTATTTTAACTATGACTTTTTTTTTCATCAAATGTAAAAACATATCTCGTATAGATTATTGTTGGCAGGAAAACAAAAAGAGGTAGAATAAAAACTGTGGATTGGAGGCAAAGCAAAAGACGAAGAAGATGAACAAAAAAAAATGGAGGGGGAAAAAAAAGACAGAGGAGGGCGCGCCCTGTAATCGAACGCAGCACCACTGGTGCTTTGGCATTACGCCAGTGACCACTGCACCAAGTTAAGAGTTGTGCAGTTATAGGGAACTTTTTAAAATTTATAATATAACTTCAAATTTTTTTTTTTGGAGTTGCCCTAGCCGGGAGTTGCCCAAGACCGAGGGCTTGCGGGGCTTACCCCGGAGCCGACCCTGCCTGCAATTCAGTAATTAAGCAGCTGCTGGATCCAAACTAAATCTGCAGCAGTTTGGGCCATGGCCTTGTACTCGGCCTCAGTAGAAGAACGTGCAACCGTGGGTTGCTTTTTAGCACTCCATGAAACAGGTGTAGCATCAAGAAAAACAACAAAACCAGAGGTTGATCGTCTATCTACGGGATCACCAGCCCAGTCGGCATCAGCATAAGCAGTTAAAGAAAGAGGACCATCAGCGAAATAAAGACCATGATTGATAATACCCTGATATATCGAATCAGACGTTTCACAGCCAGAAAATGACTAAGTTTGGGCTGATGCATGTGTTGGCAAACTGTATTCACAGCAAAAGCTATGTCCGGCCTAGTTAACGTAAGATACTGCGGCAAGGAGCCCACAAGGGTTCTGAACAAAGGTACATTATCAAAAGGAGGATCGGAAGGATCATAGGGTTGGAGAAGCACTAGGCTTATAATCCTCCATTCCTGCTTTAGTCAAGATTTCTGAAACATATTTGGACTGCGTGAGACACAGACCATGCTGAAAGTATGTCACCTCTAGGCCAAGAAAATAATGCAAGGAACCAAGATCTTTCATCACAAACTTGGAACCAAGCAAAGAAATTAACTAACTGAGACAGAAAAGGAGTATCACTTCCGGTCAAAATAATATCATCCACATGAAACCAAAATGAGAGTGATGGAAGTTGGTATATGAAGAATGAACAAAGAAGAATCTGCCTTGCTAACCCAAGCTCTAACAGATAAGTGGAGAAAACTGAGAACCATGCCCTAGGTGCTTGACGTAAGCCAACCCAACTCAACCCATCCCATCAATATAGCCCACAGTTATATTGATGAAGTTGCAAACAAAGTCTGCATTAGACTTCACAAACTCAACAACGTTAACTTTCATCCAACCCAACCCATCCATATAGCCCATAGGTATGAGCTATGAACCTTCACGAGTCTAATCACAATCTCCCTAACCCACTTATCACCTAATTCATAAAGCGAAATCTGGAGTGATTCTCTTTCACTAATTCTTTTCCATTTCTGGCCAAATCAGTAGCACCAATAGGTTGGTACAAGTGTATTGTGTGCTTTACAAGTTACTGCCAAGGCCTTTTTCTCTTCCCATCATTAAAAAGCTTCATCAATAATACATCATTCCATAGGATGTTTCAAAAAAAAGCAATTTGTGAATAACTTAATCACTTCCAGTGAGGTTTCACTATATTTCTGCATGTATGAAGTCTCTTTCCATGTGTATACACTTTCGTATCACTAAGTTCGACAAATCATGAACTGAATATTGAAAAAATTCAGCTAGTGATAAAGAGATCAAAACATATAATTCCGCCCGTACGAAAAGAAGTAAACAAAACTCCGTCACAAAACTTGGACATGGAAAACCATTGCCCGGTTAATTCTGCTCCGCCCTTCTGATGAGAAGACGAACCTCTTCCCCGGGGGGCTGCACCTGCAAAAAATGATTTGCTCCTTTGGTGCACTAAACAAAAACTAGCACAATTCAAAAGGTTGAAGGCAAATGGTGAAAATTTTACTCTCAAAGTCTTTTGCTCATTTATTGGAGGCAGGCCAGGTATGTCACGCCCTCGATTTTCAACATAAATAAATAAACTATTTCGACAAAAGATCCTCACATAAAGTAAATATTACCCAAAAATGAGTTCCCACCTATTTAATTACAAACGAAGTCCCCGAGTTTAAAATAATTACATACTTGGCACCGTGGCCCAAATTAAGTTAAATACATGTGCAAAGTATTTAGAATATTACAATCTCATATCAAAAGATCAAACAAAGTAAATTAGTTACAATACCATCTATATCCAAAAGTAGACTAATACAAAGATGGATGAGTAACTAAGTCATGTTAGCTTCCAAAAGTTTTCGTTTCCAAATACACCATGTCATGCGACCTATTGCCCTGCATTCGAGCCTGAAAAGAAGGATTTTGCTGAGCTATACTAGCCCAGTAGAAAATTCTCTACAAAATCTATATGTAATGAGATGTTATGCATGGATACGGTGAATCAAGCTAGATGGCGAATTCAATGACAACATGTATCAACACCATTTACTAATATCGAAGCATTTTCACACATGGACATACACACACTTCTTCCAACCAATTTCCACCCCTTGCGACATTGTGTTTCCACCTCTTGCGTCACAATAAACTCCACCCCTTGCGACTTTGTGTTTCCACCCCTTGCGTCACAATAAACTCCACACTCCACTTTACCACAACAACCACATTATCAACACTATCAAACACATCACAAATGACTCAAAGATCACAACAATTAAGACAAAATTCTAGTACTCATAAGCATATGCAATCCTCAAGCTTTAAGTGTCCCACCCGGACCACACGTAGCATTCAAACACTAATATCACATGAATATGCCACAAAACATGTAGAGAATGAGAGAAATCCCTACCTAGATGGATTTTGAGCAAAACCCTAGGTCTACCAAGAGCAATAAAATTGAATCCTTCAAAGACAAGCCTCACCCGAGCTTGGATACAAGATCTAGAGTAAATAAAGTCAAAAAACATGAATAACAAGTAAAGATCAACCAATAATCGCGAGGAGAGAGAGAAAAACGTGGGTAAGCATCAAGGAGTGAGAACAAGAACATAAAACTCACCCTTGATTCACCAAATGAAAGAATCTTGTGATTTTGAGGAAAGAAACTCTTGGATCTTGGAGATTTGATGTTGAAATCAAGGATCTTGGGTGAGATTGAAGTTGGGTAGGTGAGAAGGGGGTTTTCCAGGTCTAGTTCGTGGCTTTGGAAGTGAGAAATAACAAAAGGGGGGTATTTAAAGTGGTCCAAAAAGCGTGCTGAAAAACCAAAAAATTGACAGCGGGTACCGGTACTGGAGCCTTCAAAACATCGATTTGATCAAGGTCTGGACAGTGGGTACCGGTACTGGGCAACAGCCAGTACCGGTACTGGCTAGGCAGAAAATTGAAAATTTAGAACGAACACCGAATCGAATCCAACTTGGCACAAACACTTCCCAAACAACAATACAACACCAAAACTTACATTTTACTATTTTCCAAGAGTCCGATACGCAACCGAATACATATATCCGTACACCCCCACAAACATACGCACAACTTTACTAATAATACGACTCTTTTACGCATTAAACGATATCCGAAATTAAAATAAATTTTCGAGTCTCTACAAGGTAGTAGGCATCCGGGTGGAGTTTGGCATATTGGGCATGCTGCGAATGTTGATGTCCAGGGGAAACAAGCGGTACTCAATATCGAGCTCTCTGAAAATCTTAACCATCTCTTCTACCACTTGTGCTCTCCTTAACCACTTCTCCCCCATGTCTTGGTGGTTTATTTTGTGTCTCATCCATACCGCCATCTTCAGCATGTTTAACTCCTCGAAGTTCATTAGTATGACCGTTGGGGAACCGTACCAGTGGTCCTTCTTGCTCTCAATGTAACTGCAATGGCAGCATAACAAACGATCAATCTCGCATTTTTCAAAATGAAACTCTCAATCTCAAGGCAATTGTCATGGAAGTAGTGAATGTTCGCAAAAGTTGTTTAGCCACAATTTAGAACATCATGGTCATTTCAGACTTCCAGCACTGTAAGCATTGTTCTATGATCCTGTTCTCTCTATGAAATTCACATTGTCTTAATAAGTTCACATGTTAGTTGATCGTGACTTTCAGGAGCTTAAAGCAAAAATTAAAAATGAGACATTTTGTTGGACTATTATAAGGGGTACAAAAGTAGGAGAGGCCCTTGAACTCAAAAAATTTGGGAGCCCTAAAGCGGCTACAACACAAGCTCAGGGCCGGCTCTGTGTTTAGACATGACCAGAGCAAAAGCTCCAATTCATGGCACACATTTTTTTACGCATTGAGGCCTGTTGTTGTGAGGTGTCCTGTATTCTGATGTACTCTAGAGTTACTGTCTGTGCAGAGCGCCCCCAGCCTCATGTTTTGGAGGTACTTATTAAATTTTTGGAATTGGGTTTCTACAAGAGAGAATTGGAAGATCCGTGACTGTATATAAACATTGTAATCTTTGTTGAATTTGTTTTCCCTCTCCGCTGTGGGCATTTTAAGCACATTGTCAACCCACGTATTTCATGAGTTTCTCTTGTGTTCTGTGGGATTCAAATGTGATTCTTCATCGTCTGTCTGAATCAAAATCATCTTGTTATTGCACATCAGCCAATGTCATCAAGTGAAAATTTTGCCTTTTCGTGCTAGCCGAAATCATTATGCTAAAAGCAAAGGGGGAAGGAGAGGGGGAGGGAGCGAGAAAGTGTCATCTTGTACCTAGTTATTCTTTGCCTCATGATAGCAATCTTCTCTGCTGGGGTTGCAATGTGGACGGAGAAATCAATCGAATCGCCCATATCTGGACTATGATAGTAGTTACCGATAGGCTTTGTAGAAAGAGTACTATTCGGGTAACTAATCTTCTGGTTGTCAAATCTCAGAAAAAGGGTAGTTAAGATATTCATCTCTTCGACAACCATCTGAAAAGTTATGTCGAATGATTAGCTACGCACAAAAACACACCAAAAGTTGAAGCCGAATAGAGATGATTTTTCATACCTGAACTCCATCAATCTCACACCGATCGCCTACATCAAATGGATGCATCACAAACAAAAAGACGATGGCTTCAAACACCGTCTTGCAAGTGTTTCCAAAAACAAATGCCACGATGACAATCTGAGAGCTGAGGAAGAGCAGAAATTTGCTGGTTGCAATTCCTAGTATGAGGAGGCAAACAATCACTATAACAATGCTGACTAGTACGTTCACAATCTGACGGAGCTTGTTGACTGCTGTTTTCGTGTCGTTTAGTGTCAGGGATAGGGCTCTTCGTTCTCTAAAAGCATTAACCTGAACGAATCACACGCAACAGATTAAGTACTCACGCGATGACTACAAACTCAAAAGATGTGTGGAGACTACTGACAATAATGATAATTGTCCTTGTTACGAAAACCGTGTTTGCCAGTTCTTACCACCCAGTTCTTTTGGAGATATTTGCTTATTTTTTCACTATCATGTGAACCTCCCATGAGAGTGATGGTCTTCATGGCCTCGTCTTCTCGCATGAAACGCATAAGGTCTTCCAGATGGATGAACCTGCCAGCAAAAAAAATCATTCAAGATACTTCATGGAACACGTTCTGCACTACGACAGAACCACATCAAAACATATCAGATGATTAGCATCTCCAATAAATGATGACTTCGCCGTGAAATCTGTATTGAAATTGCAACTGAGAGAGAGTAGAATGATAGATTCTCTGAAAGCAACCTATTACGTTACGTATCCATGAAGTATGAGTTAATGGACTATGCTCTTCCATTTGAGTTCAGCAATTTTCCAGAAAATATTGCAGCGTGGATGTCATGTTTAACTGTTCTGTTCTCAATCTCGCGAGGTAGCAAAAATTATAGTTCAAAAACAGCCATGCAGCACCTTGATGAAAGTAAGTCCCCTCCCGTTAAGGACAGGTTTTGTTGTTTGTATTTCAAGGGCTGGCAAGGTTTTGCGCGTTGTAGCGGAACTCAATGACTGAAAAGCAGAAGAATTAACGAACAACAGAAGAAAAAGATAATGGTAGCAGAAATAAAGGCATACTTGGTCCCCCTCCTAGCAACATTTTGGAAGATCTTCCTTGCTGCAACTTTCGCTTCGAATTCGCTCCTAATCTGAGTGGCAGACTCATCACCAGTGGTTGAATCCAATATATTCTCATCCAGAGTAGACAGCACCCCGTGCCGGACTATTTTCACCAGCCTCTTCATGTTCCAAGCAGATACATTCTGAGGATTCATCTTATGCAAATGGTCAATTGGTATCCCCTCCTCAGGTCTTTTTGAATAGGCTTTCGAAAACTTCTTGCTCAACGTCCTCTGTGGTTTCTGGAACGTACTCCCCGCCACCCTCCCGCTCTTCACAAACGCTGTGCCCCTCAGATCCGGAGGAATCATTGCTCCTGCATTCTGAAGCTTCTGGACCTCCGCCATCGTCCTCTCCTCGTCTTCCCTGATCGTTTGTATCTCAATCAGAGGGGGACCAGAGAGCGTTTCTATCACGTATTGGTTGAACAGCGACTCCTGGATTCGATCAAAGAATGTGCTCACGTGGAAAGAAGACGCAAGGACCTTAACCATCAAGGTTTTCACCAGCCACACCAAAGCTCCCAGAAGCAAACACCGCAAGAACTTGTTCACCAATTTGAGAACCCTGTTGTTGGTCTCTGCCTTGACCCTTTTATCAAACAGGTAATGCCATGCGATCATAACCAAGCCCAGCCAGATGCAGTTCTGCACCGGCTTCCTCACTCCGTACACGAAATACAAAACCCTCTTGCGCAAAAGGAAATTGCGCTTGATGAAGAAGACAATGATTCTGATCCCCCAACCAGAAACCAATCTTCCACAGATCAGAACAAGTATCAAGACCTCCCATTTCCACCATTGGAGGCCTCTCTCTTCCTTCTCCCTCCAAGCCGGTATCGCAAGAGTAGTGATCAGAGCTGCCACAATCAGAACAAGACTGACCCATTGGAGTATAGTGAGCGCATTGAAGTTGGACTTGGTTAAATCCTCCGGGAAATCTTCGTCGAATAACGGGTTGTCGTCTTTGTCTCCCTCCGATGGTTTTCCCAACATGGCCGAACCCCTCCCTAGAACCCCGGATCTCAACTGGCCCGACCTGGGAACCCGTCCGGATCTAGGATCCTGCGGCGGGTCGGCCAACCTGGACTTGGTTTTCGTCCTCAACATGGTCTGCCTCATTTGGAAAGAAGTGCACCTCAGTACCTCTCCGCCACCGTCATCGGCCGCGGAGGAAAAACTCGGCGACCGGTGGCGGTTGTGAAACTGTTGCTGGGAACCTGTTTTGTCCTCGCCTTTGTCTATTTCATCTTCTTCCTCCTCCTCATCATCCGATGACCTTTTGGGTTGGACATCGAACGCATTTAGCGACGGAGCTTGAAACGAAACCTTGACCTCTCTCGAGGCCGAAACGCGGTGGCTGTGAACCGGACTCTCGGCCTGCAGAGGCGACTTGCCCGTGTTGTTATGGGTTTTCTCGCTCATCTCTATTCCCTTAGTATCTACGTCAAATAGTTCTTGGCCGTGCTCTCTCTGATTAACCAGAAACCGTCCGACCAGCGTCGAAGCCGGATCCTCAATATCCATCTCCTTCCCCGGATGAAAATAAAAACTCTCGCCGCCGCTGCCGTCGCCCCCCACCTTCTCGCCGCCGCTGTCTTTTTTATTCCGGTACTCGTAATGGGTTTCCGGCCGGCACGTCTTGTTACCAACGACGGCGTCGTCGTCGACGCAGCCGTCGATCTTGACGATGACCTCGCGGCGGTCGTTCATGTCGCTGCGATGATGACGGTGATGGTCCTCGACGTGGCGGTGGTCGGAGAGAATGGGCCTTTCCTCGTAGTATATATTGTCGTCGCTGGCGGTGGAGATCTTGCGCATGTGCTTGTAGGAGCCGTGGGACTTGAATGATTTCTTGATCGAGGAAGGAAAGTCCATCGGTTCTTTAATAATGGGGAAAAAAAGTTTTTCAAGGAAAGATTCGAAGGTAGAATGTTTGTTTCTGTTATGGGAACAAAATTCTATGATTAGAAAACGTGGGTACGAAGATAGCTTCAGAATCCGGCGATATTATGGGGAGAAAAAATGGTGGTGGAGAATGGAGGCCAGGGGAGAGAGAACAGGTGGTCAGCTCCGGCGATATTCGTTATGACTATGAGTGTGAGAATTTAAAGTGGTCGGGAACAGGAAAGGACGAGGGCTGGGGTTTTAATTAGAGAAAAACTTTTTTACGGTTGTTCCCTTAAAGAATAAGTTACGGAGTCCAATCGGGATCGTTCAAAGGCATAATTTTTTTTTGATCCGCAAAGGCACAATTCAGTACCAACAAAACCTTCCTTATCCCCATCATTATCAGGGTCATCTACCATTGGGATCTTTGTGATAGGCGTCATTACCATCATTGTAGTTGTAATGACTATAGGGACAAACAATCATCACAATTCAAAATATCACAAGAATCACCACCACCAACTTCATAAGCATATCCTTATCATTATCATAACCGGAGTCATCGTTTGTATCATCAAATGAGGAAGCCAGGGATTTAATGATATATCCTAAGCTGCGTAATCTCCATCAGATGGTGATGATTCCCTCTTTTCTTTTTCAATTACAGAACTACATCTGTATGCCACATACCTTGTAATGATATCCTCTAATCCGGTGAAACATGAGAAAGCCAAAGATCTAGAGGTCGCCTTACCTTAAGTCATCCGATAACAGAAGTAGTTGGAGAACTTACGTTTTTCAAAATTTGAAACGATACATTGAGGAAAACCCAATTAGATATATGGTCCATCTTGTGGTCCACACCAAAAACGATCCACGAGTAACATTGTGGACATGCCAAGCGAGAAAATTGATGAGACACCAAAATCGTTAAGTTTCAATTATCTACTTAAATATGACAAAATATACCTTTTGAATATTTGGAGGGAGAATAGCTCTGTCAAGGGCTTTCGGAGTCCATATCTTTATGTCTTTCTCAATCCCGCTGCTGGCAAGAACAGAGGTATGAGGATGAGACTCAATGCAGTTCACGACATCCTTATCTCCATGCATAAAGCGAATAAGCTCCCCACCCTTCTTCTTCCAAATAAAAATCTGCCCACAGTCTGACCCGCTCACAACATACTCGCATTTGGGCCCAAAAAAGTTTACACCCTTCACTGTGTCACAGTTCTTATGCCCCCTGTAGACTTGGGGACCAAATTTAACCTCTGCATCCATATTTAATGGAGATCCTGAGGAGTGATGATCAGGTTGCATTTCACCTGCATCACCGCCGATAGACACTGGAGAAGCTGGAGCTGGATTGGGACCCAACCCCATAACTCTTGCAAAGAGATAGATAAACTCATAGTTGTAAGAGACAAGAAGCTTACTCTGATCCGAGAATGCCAAACCAGTTATTCCCACTTCCTCGTCACCAATCAAATGGGATGAGCAAAAGTAGTCTGTTGGCTGACCGAAATCAGTTGAACCATCCCACTTATATTTCTGGATATCATAAAGTTGAGTGTACTCATCAGACCCCGCAACTGCAAACAGATTTGGATTCCTTGGGTCTACTGCTATTGCATTTAGATTGACAATTGGCACGTAACCACGGTCACGGAGGGACTGACAAGTAAAAAAGTTGTGTAGAAGCTCCGGTTCTCAGATCAAACTGTGAGAACAAGTGTGCCAAAGCATTTGATACCAGAATTTCGAAAGGCAGGGAAAACAAACAAGAACATTCAAGAAAAACAACGTGCATAAGCATGATTCATTACCAATTACCAAGAGGTCCTAGATCAACTAAACTTTCAAAAGAAGAAAAGTGGACCCAATTAAGTCTCCATTAATATATCTACAAGGGGAGATTGGGTACATTGGGTACAGACCTAACATTTGGCATTATTTTCACGTGGCGGCCCTTAGGTGTAAGAAGCAAGATGATCATGACTCACATGCTGAACTAGTCCATCTTCACCACAGGTGTACAAAATATGAGGGCTTCCAGGTTCAGTGGCCAACTTATGAGCACGACCTTGGTGCTTCCCCAGCATTTTTGTATGCACTTCTCCACATTCTAGAATCTGGGCATGTCTTACCTAAAATTGAGCACTATATTCATTAAGAACAACACTTTAAAATTCAGTTGTTCACAAGATATAGCCTGTAGAATAAGATATAACAGCATAACAAACCAAATTTTAGATTTGAAAAGGAAGAGTACTAGAGCAAGAATTTAATTCTGTGACAAGCGTGCTTGATGCATAAAACCCGTATCAGATCTGATGGCTAACGACCTATGGAGGGGCACTGATTGTGATGGTTGGTACAGAGACTCTTGGTGAAACAGAAAAATATCCTAGGAGACTCTCCATAGAGAAAGTAAGGATATTCCTAGTGCACGTGGCATGACAGGGGCAAGGTGGCTCAGGATGGAATATGGTCACTGACTCGCTGTCGATAGAGTGGGTTCAGTGCCCAAGGACATGGTGTTGGAGAGTAATAATTTGGCCAATGCTCAAGGGGAATTGCACAATCTAGGTTAAGGACAGATGCGTGGTTCCCACATGAGGGGGGATATCGTTGAGACTTGTGATAGATAGTTGCACATTGAATAAAAGGGAAAAGAGCTGGCTCTTAAGTCTTAACACATATTGGGTGGGCTGACTGCTTACAAGCCTTAAAAATTTTAAAGTGGTATGAGCTCCAAAGAGTTTTTGTTAGGCATGTGATATTGATGTGAGGTCTGTAGTTTATTCCCAACAAATCGAGCTTTAGTGTGCATGTGGGCAGACCCCATGGAGCAGTTTCTCTCCCTAACAGATGCTATAAGCCTATAACCAGCAATTTGTTTCCCATGCAATTCAAGATTTCGCATGTACCTACAGGTTGCCCCATGGACCTACTGACACACCAACCACGGCCCTTTCGTTTACAATCACAAAGCGCTCAAGTAAACTCTAACCTGTTGCTACTTGCTACAGAGTCAAGACTCAAGACCATGAAGTCCTAAATAAGCATTCTAAGAAAATGGATTACCTGACCATCAGCAGCACAGGTAACAATGCTTCTGTCCTCGGTGTAAGGTATGATCTTTGCTTGGAAAACGTTGCTATTATGACCAGAATCAAATGATAATGTAACCCTCCCAGATTCCCAGTCCCAGAGTATAACTCTCCTGTCATCAGAGCCCGACACAAGGATGTCACCCTCTACATTGAAGCTAACTGTGTTAACACAGCCTCTGTGTTTTTCCAGCTTTTTCAAGATATCCAGTCGGAGCACGAGATCCTATAAAATGAAAGAATTCCAAATGAAATTTTGTACGCTACTGTAGGAAACACAAAAGAAAAGACTGGGTGTTGGACAACACTACCAAACCTTTCAACCGAAGCCTCACTTGCCAAAAAGTGAGAGCTACAATGGATAGGCTACAAACGAAAAGTCCAAACAAAACCAACAAATTTAATAACCTGTACACAAAGCATGGAAAAACATGCACCAAACTACTCATGGAAAGCAAGGTAAGTTAAATAAATACTACAAAAAACCAAAAACCCAAGGATATTTCTTTAAGAAATCTAAACCAGGATTAGCTGTTTGTTGCCTGGCACCTCACCAGTGTAATAAAAACTTTTAAGGAAAAGATCAAAAAGTTGAACATTGGTGCATTGTAGTTGGAATTTATTTTGTTTTCACTGTTCTTTCTTCTCTTGATTTGAACCCTTCTGTTTGGTATTTTGGCTGTTGGCCCTGTTTCTTAAGTGCATTCGGACTGTTTGAATTGCCCAGGACAATCTACCATACAGCAAAGCCATGTACAAGGATGATCTCAGTTCAACATATCATGAACTCAAAGTTTTCACCACGGATAATAAGAAACTTCATAATAAACATAAAGTTTCAAACTTTACATTTGACCTGCCTAAGATAGCAACATTTATCAATCCGCCGACATGAATTTTGCACTCTCTGCCATTGTATCAAAAAAATCTTCTAGCACAAAATATTAAGACTGTTCGGATAAAGACTTGCGAAGGAAAGTTTGACAAATACGCATCTTCAATTTACAAACCAAAGTAGCTTACATTTATTATTCCATCCCTCCACAATCCATGAATTCCAAACAGAGCATTATGCTGCAATTACGCAGTCAACACAAGAGATACATGGCAGGGTACCAACTCGCTTTGTTCACCCTCAGCGAGGGTATGCTCATTCCACATCTCACTTTTCTCATCAAAATCGTTAAATTTTTCCAAATTCATTTTCTAGGAGACCGTGACAAAATTCAGCTCAATCGAATATCGCTAAGTGCTTCATCTAGGAGTTTATTTATTTTCTTTGAAATTCTTGTCTAAAAAGTTGAACTTTTACCACAAACGCTTACCAATAGTATCAGATTAAGCTGGATTTTTGCATAGTCTCATAACAAATGAATTTGGATGAAATTAACCCTTTCTTTCTATTATCGTTGTGAAACACGGGATGGGCATACCATCGCGAGGGTGAACAAAATTACTCTCCAATGATCATCGTGCAAGTCACAATCAAAAGCGTGGAAAAATTAGGTGATCCGAATGGGAATGGAAATTGGTAGATTATTTACAAGTGAAACGGGAACGAGATGGAATTTCACCTCGGATGCGGCGAGACGGTGGGCGAAGTTTCTGGAGGAGAGCTCGCCGACCTCTCGTCGCCAAACATCGACGATGGCGGTGTCGAGGCTGGTTCTGGGCCTCTTTCTCATGTTTGAGACCAGCGGTTGTCGATCTGGTGCGGTTATTTTAAGCAACTCATTGGTGTAATTTTAGATACCTACGGATTTAGGGTAAAATATGTACGTGCCCATCGAACTATTCAAAAAATATTTACTTTCATCCTTAAACTACTATTAATTGCGCACATTTGCCCCTTAAACTAATCAATCCTTATTTACTAAGGACAGTTCCCACTTTCCATTCATATTTTGGATGGAAAATTCATGTCAAGGCTAAAAATATCTTTTAACGTACCAATATATGTATATATATATATGTACCTTCTTCTTCCTCCATCTCACAGTCCCCCAATTCTGTTTTTTTCTCTCTCTCCCGCTTTGTTTATCTGTCTCTCCTTTTGTGACAATGAAGCAAAAAGGAAAAAAAGAGAAGGAAACAATAAGCAAGTGAGTGTCCTAGGTCTCAATTTTTTGATCTGAAAAGTCAACTTTATCTTGTCGTGCAATTTTTTTTCCCTTTCCCTCCATTATCTAATCAAGCAGAGGAAGGAAAAACAGAATATATATGGAAACAAAGAGCCAACAAACAAATGAAAAAAAATTAAGGGGAAAGGAGAAAAGAGAGAAGAGGATATCATAGATTTCGAGAGGATCAACGGCGTCGTCACAGTGAAGATCTTTGGTGTGAGCATCCTCTGGGTGTTAGGGTTAACTGGCTGAAAACCCCCAAATCGATTTATTTGTTCCTGTTTTAGGGTTTTGGGAGTAAAAGTGTGAAAGTCTAATATACCCCTCGCCAAACATGTTGGGTAAGTTTAGTCAGCACTTTTCCATCCATCAACTAAGTTTTTCGTCCAAAACATGGATGGAAAGTGAGATTTGTCCTTAGTAAGGAACGTTTGGTTAGTTTAAGGGGCAAGTGTGTGCAATTGATAGTTTAAGGATGAAGTAAACAAAAATTGAATAGTTTAAGGGCCAAGTACATATTTTACCCACGGATTTACTCCATAAGCTTAGAGAGAGAGAGAGAGAGAGAGAGAGAGAGGTGGTCTTTCGAGTTTAGACTCTCAAAAGTCAAAGGTACTCTAGCAAAGGATCATAAGTTTTGAAACCCGTGTTATTTTTTTCATTGTTAATATTTTTCAATTTATAATGTTAAAACTTTGTTTAATAGAACTAATCGAGAATTATCAAACAAGATTCATATTGCATATTTTTTGAGATCCATATTGAAAGATATGAGGAATTGAAACTGACACGAATATCAAAAATTGACATCCAATTTGAGACGGAGGGAGTATTTTTTTTCATTGGTTAAACATAATTTGCTCAATAGGAGATTTGGAAAGAGAGATGGGTGCTTACAGAAATTGAACCCTGCTTATATGCACGAAAGTATAAGAGAGACACCAAGTGCACTTCACTCCACTTGCCTCGAAGGTACCCGTTTGCCTATAACTTTTTAGATTAAATTCTTTCTACAAGCGGCGAAAACGATGGGTTTTCAACCACCATCATTGTAGGTGATACCATGGGTTTATTATTACAATTTGAACAATTCATTTTGTAAGACTCACAGAGTATATTCACGCAAAAAATTAGCTCAATCGGATATAGATAGATATATTAGAAGTTGAATTTTAGGTTATAAAATGGACGGTTTGATTCTTTAAAATTAAACTATCCATGACCATCTATTTTATAAACGAAAATTCAAATTTTAATATATCTATTGATACCCAATCAGCCACTTTGGCTTATTTTTTGTCCTTATTCAATTTATTTTCGTATCACTTGGCTTATCATCATTTTTTTGGAGATTATTGCATCCTCATAACAAGAGGAATCTAAAAAGTAAAAAATTTTGATTGAAATCCAATTTTTTTTGAATAAAGATGAAAAAAGTGGCTTATTGGCTTATTTTCGTCTTTATTCAAAAAAATTGGATTTTGATAAAAAAAAATTACTTTTTAGATTCCTCTTGTCATGAAGATGCAATAATCCCCAAAAAAATGATGATGAGCTAAGTGATACGAAAAAATTTGAATAAGGACAAAAAGTAAGCCAAAGTGGCTTATTTAGAAGAACAACCCATAATTTCTCAAAGGATTATACTATTCTACGAGCCCTACAAACTTTACAAAGTAAACGGTTCCGATTATCAATAGACATACTGTCACGCCTTTGATTTTTAACATAAATATAAATGATTTCCATAGTAAAACCTCGCAATAATCCGTACGATTCCCAAAATAATTCTCATTTCCATAATCACATTTTCATCTTCCAATAGTTCCCAAAATATTACATCTTTGGCTCCGAGGCCCAAATATAACATAAGTACAAAGTATCGAATGAGAGTTAAGAGTTCACAATATTCCTTAGTCAAACATTTACAAATAAAGTTACAAATAAATCTTTCAAAAGATGAAATACAAAGATGGACATGTAACTTCTCAAAGGTTAGCTTTCAAAAACAATGATCACATCCAAGCACTCCAAGCATGCAAGCTATTGTCCCGGGTCAGTACCTGAAAATGATGTAAGGCTTGAGCTACACTAGCCCAGTAGCAAATTCTACACTAGCATTATATGCAAGTGAAATGCTAGGATGAACTCAAGATATATAGGAACATGAACAAAGATCACAGGACAATCAACAATCTTAGGTCAATGGGCTCATTTGCCATTAAACGATCATAAAGCAACTCAAACTAGAACCATTTCCATCTTTCACGTGTCCAATATCCTTTCGTCGTATATGTCATGAGTCGAAACTCCTGTCGGGCCAATTAAGGGATCTCGATACCCCCTGCCTAGGCACCATACCCTTCGGTAGGTCTTGAATATAACCAATATGAGCTTTTGCTCCTGTCGGGCCAATTAAGGGATACCGATACCTCCTGCCAGGCACCCACCCGTCGATGGGCCCCGATTGTTCTCGTACTCACATAATGTGTTATTTCATTTCAACCATAATTCATATAGTAGTCAACATCAAGTGCTACCGAACACGGGCAAGAGACGCAAGGATACTCATGAACTCAACGGATACGATTAATCATATTATGGGGTGATTTGGAGGTGCTTAGAACAAGTTAGAAGTGATCAGGGGTCAAAACGATGAAGTTTGGAACAAAACAGCAAAAACTGTCCATAAGCTCCTGGTATTGATACAGCCAAAATGGCGCATCGATACAGCAAGCAAATCAGAAATTTTGAAGCTTTTGTTTTCTTATGGTATCAATACAGCAGAAAGCCCGTATCGATACAACGAGGTTTTGAGCAAATTTTCGAGAATTCAACTACAACAACAATATCAACAACTAAAGGCACGATTTCATGGATAGAAAACACTTCTTTTACATATATTGAGAGGTAGAACCCATACCTCGAAGTCGAAGAATGAAATCCAAGAAGTTACGAGCCCTAACTTTCTGAAAACCTTGATCCGACCGGAATACGACTCCTCTGAGCTCAAACCAGCGAGATACGGACCACAATACGCGTAGGGATGAAAGATTGGATGTTGTTTTGAGTGGGTTTTGAGTGAAATTTGGAGAGAGAGCAAGAAAGAGGGAGAGAGGCCGAGAGATAGAGAGAGGCGTGAGCAAGATGGAGGAGAAAAATGAGTCCATGCTCTTTCACCCTCCTATATATACTCACTAGCGCATGCCCGTGCCTGAAGGCACGGCTCCGAATCAATGGTCAAAAAATTATTCAGTTTTATTCCTCTAATCTCTTTATCGATGGTCAAAAAATTATTCAGTTTTATTCTCCTAATCTCTTTATCGCAAAGGCTGAAAGGCTCTGAATCGATGGTCAAAAAATTATTAAGTTTTATTCCTCTAATCTCTTTATTGCAAAGGCTGAAAAAAAAACTCAATATAGCATCTTTCTTCACTCATTAATAACGGTGTTTAAATGTCCATGTCTAAAGACACGACGTAAATAACCTATTCTTCCCCAATTGATTATCTCCCCCTATCCTTTCCCCCATTTGTAAATCAATATCACAGATCATATGCATTCCATATAAATGTCATGAGTTACTTTCAATAAATTAAAGACATTCCAAACCAATCATTCACAAAGACTATCAGATTTAGTAGATACCAACATCAACACCACGTCCAAACAGGGTCATTCGATTTTGCCTCCAAAAAGAGTCCATTGAAAGCCATAACAAAATATTACTTGAAGCAATAGTCCCACGTCCAGACAATCACATTGCAATACTTCTCAAGCAACTGTGAGGACGCCTACTCAACCACATAACCACAACCTCTTGCTAGCATAGAAAATGAAAAAGGATTTACAGAAAAAATTAGGAACCATGCAATGTTATAGACGAAGGCACGGCTCGAACAATCGATCAGCGCACACAAATAAATTTTAGACTCACGCACAATATATCAACCCCTGTCCAACGAATCCAATTATGTGAAAAACAATAACCCAAGCATATTCATTGACCTGTTTAACTTGAATAAACAATTTTTTAATCCATAGTTGCCTTTGCCTGAAGACACGACGCAACACGTTCTCAATAAATGAGTCTGTGCTTGAAAACACTTATTAATAAGCATTAATGTAATAAAAGATTTTTGCACTATCAACAATGAAATTGCATACTCTCAATCAAAAATATTACCTAAGGAATCAAAACCGTTTGGAAGCTGCTATTCAAATCACAAAAATTCACTAAGTCAATCAAAAGAGTTTATTGAATTCAGTACATAGTGAGGGCCTACCCACCAAAATTCAAAACCCCAATAGTTGATGTAGCACTTAACAGCTACCAACAAAAGAGATAGATTGGTAGCTACCAACAAAAAGATAGAATGGTAGCCAACGGTATGTGATAAGCCCGTGATAGTGTAAATAACCGGGCTTATCTCGCTCATTTTTGCCACGCTCACGCGCATAACTTCTTGTTTTTGATTGATATTGCGCGAAAGGTGCGTTTTTGGTGATTACAGGTTTTCCTTGTGAATAAGGCTTGAGTAAAGCCAAGTGTCGCTCCAACAACGTGCGGGGATCCGAGGGCTCCAATCGGAGCGATTCCGGAGCTTGAGGACTGACGTGGAAGCCCGGAACTAAGCCAGGCATGAGTTGCTAGGGAAGACTGGCCATTCCAGAATGTCTACCGGTAGACATTAATACCTACCGGTCCAATTTCAGATCAGTGAAGCCAGCTTTCTGCACCATTTCGCATCGGCCAATTTCTACCGGTAGACATTCAATACCTACCGGTAGACATCCAGTTCAAGCAGTTTTCATTTTTTGTTTCGTAGTCGTTCTACCGGTAGACATTAATCTCTACCGGTAGGCATTCCCCAGTTTCTGCAGATTTCTATTTTCTTTTTCTTTTTCTTTTGTAACTTAAAAGGGGTACTATATAAACCCCTCTTGCACGTTTTTTAGGTCATCTTGGATCATTTTAAGCTAGCTCTTTCTCTCTCTACCTCCCTCTCTTCTCCAACTCTCAAATACTCATTAATGGAGCATTGATTGGTGGGTTTAGGGTGGTTGCTCTTCATTAAAGTTGTAAGTTAACTTGGGTTCTTCATCAATCAAGTGTTTATTTCGACTTTGAGCATGATTTCGTTTTTCCCTTCCCTTACCCTTGTTCATTTCACTTCTCTCTTGATTATGTGTGAGTAGTGTAGCAAGATTAGGTTATGGGATGATTAACATCCCGTAACCAAGGGTATTTCTTGTTCTTCTCTCTCTAAAATCAATTTTCAAAGAGTGAACATGTTTTAGGGTATTTTTACGTAGCAAAGCTTGGAGATGTTAACCCCTTTGATCATTTGTAGGCAAGGGTTTCGATTTCTTGCCACACGTGATGCTTAGGGCTATGTCTTTCCGAGCGTTTGTCAAAATGTTCCCGAAACCCTAATCTGTTTACCAGTCATTTCGTAAGAGAGGAACAAGGGTGCTCTTGAGTTATGGGTGTTAGTTATCCCTTAACCTAGTCTTTAGTTAATCTCCAGTTAAAAAGCCGTAGTTAGGTTAAGTAGCTATTTTTCCCAAAATCAGTCAGTTGGCCGTCTCAACGCCAAATTCGGTTGGCGGCCCTAACGCCGAAACTCTCATCTCTCGCTAATCTCCGAAGTAAAAGTTATGGACGCGTTCCCTGTGGAATCGATCCCGGACTTCCGGGTTTTATTATGCTTTCAACCGACCTAACCCTACGCTTGGGGTTTTCTTATTGCAACACACATTAAGGTCGCAAGCAATATGACCTCCAACATCACCTTCCATCTCTGGATACCTGAATATTGAATTTAAATGTTGGTGCAACAGGATTAAATAGAATAATCATTTGACTTTTATTTAGAAAAAATCTTTTCAGAAACACCAACAAAACACTACCGAGAATATTTTTCGTTCGACTCTGAGGGCTCCCTCAAAAAGCACGATCATCACCTCTTTTCTGCTACCATAGAAAGTAAAAAATAGTTTACAAAATGAGTAAAGAGCTATGAAAAACATTGTTGTAAAATTTTACGAAATGAATGTAAACTCGCATTTCAAGTGATATCATAGTACTTAGCAGTTCGATAGATTCTCAAATCAAATCATTCACTAAAAGTTGAGATATCATGTGCACGTACAAACTATTTACGTAGTACTACTAAGGGACAAAAAAAATACTAAACAAAATTTTGAACCAACTCCAACATAGGTCATCAAAACTAATTAAAAAAAGTTCACTAAGTGACATATATGCATGAGCATTCTATCACAAAATTATGAGCATATATATGTAGTTATACAATTTAAAAACTACATACCACTTTACTGAAAATCAAATCGAACCACCGGGTTAGAAATTAGTTCAGGCTGGATTCACGTTTTCAGTTTCTTTTTTCAGTCATTGTGTGCTAATATTCAGATATGCGTCATAATTTGATTGATAGAAATTAGCGCAAAATATAGAGGTAAACTATCAAACTATGCATACTTAAATGAAATGTATTTTTAGTTATATCTAGTTCTTTGTGTTAGAACCAATAAATCGGAGAGTAAGATGGCAAATCTATCAAAAAGATAGAGAATAAATGCTTGCCCTTGGAGCAATACTCCAAAATACACTCTTTTTTCGACATCAAAATACAATTTCGATCAGTAGACAAAATATTAACTTAAAGTGCTAAGTCACAATATCAATTTGACATCCAACGTACATGCATCATGCAAATCATTTCACTCGAGTAACCAAATATATATTCAAACTTACTAAAGACGGTGAGCTTCGTTAACCCCAAACCATCTCATAATTAGGAGAGAGATGAAATAGTAACTCATAATGTATTCCATAACAACGAAGAAATTTTTAACATTAGAAACACAAAATAGATGTCCATCATCTATTCTAGCTGCAAGAACCAATCCACAGATGGTTTTTTTTTTCCGATCTGTGCACCTAAATATAATTATTGGACAAAATGAACCAATACATTAGACATATATAACAGGCATGGCTCAGACAATTAGCACACACACAAAAATACTGGTTAACTGATTCTTTTACTAATTAACTGTTTTCTATTCTTTTATTGATTTGCTATTTATTGTTTTACTGATTAACTTTTTTCACACATGAAGTGGTAATATGTGTGTTAAGAGTTTCATATTATATAGATTCTACCAGCATATATATAGCATGTATGTTTGGAAAACTTAAGAACCAAATCAGTCGAGCCAAGAGTACTCACACCTCCCTACACACAACGTTTGGTGTCCTTCACATGTGAAACAGAGCTCTAGAAACAAAGAAAGAAGGGTAAAATCTATTAATATATATTTAAGCCGAATAAGGAAAAAGAACTAATAGATCAGTTAGTTTTGCTTTGGTACTCCTTTGTGCTAAGTTCTAATTAGCTTGACAATTTTGCTAGAAAACACAAGAGGTATACCAATTCACTATTGAAAAAAAAAAAAAACAGAGCAAAATAGCACCTCGTAAACATGTAATAATCCCTCCCTCCTACTCTAGGAATGAATTGAGATACATACATTTACCTGACGACTTCGAAGTTGTGTACTCCTCGAATACGGATGCATGGCCTCTGGACAAAGCACATACAAAAAAAATAAGAGAAATCCATTGAAGGAGGTTTTCGGTCTCCATAGATTTTTATACTAACTGCATATGTAAGACTACAAAATGATTTCTAGTGGAATGGAACTAATACGTATAGTTTGGAGAAAGAGATCTGGTAAAGGACCAATAAACTATATAATACCATCATTTCTCCAACTACAGCCATGCATAAAACTGTATAATATTGCTACATATCCAAATGTAGAGAGAAAGCATTATACGTTATCAAGCATAAAGAAAAAACTTGAGAGAGAGAGAGAGAGAGCACGAACGCGCTTCAAAGCCAAGTTTGGATTGAAGAAGGTTGCTAGACAATTTCTGTTCTTTTATTTTATTGTTAGTACTTGTAATTCATATTGATGAGAGAAAAAGGTAATAGAAGCTTGCCTTCAGTCCTAATTGGATATTACGTTTCAATGAATAATGAGTGATAGAGGTTTCCTTTTCTTTGTTAATAAATCATTTCCTCTTTAAACTGAATTGAATATATATTTGGTTACGTTGACTTTAATAGTTGTAATTGATTTAGTGCAAAAAAAAATAAAAAATTATTTTTCATTTTCATTATAAAATTTGAAAAAAAAGAACTTTTACAGAAAACACTTTTAGTGGAACACCACCTTATCTTGATAGTGCTATACATTAATGTCAATAATATAGTTATAAAATTTTATGGAAGGTATGATTTCGAGAGAGAGGCAATAATAACAATTACGGTGATTTCGGTAACGCCCTCATTTCTCGAAGGAATGTTCCCCATGATTTCGGAAAATTAGAAGTGTAATAAATATTTGTTCAAATCATTTCCAAATATGTCGCTGGCTATACTGTCCGTAGATCTCAGCCGTTGAAAAAATATGTACCGATCCTAGGGTCCAAAATATAGGAGGGAATTTAGGGATTCAAAAACCACCTTGTCATATTATATAGATATATATACAAACTACACATTGCACCCTTCCACAATTAATTCTATCACTTTAGCCCCAAATCTCATAATTACTATTATTTCACTTTCTTCCTCAATAATCATGCACTTATAAAATATTAACATTCGATAAAATAAATACGGGTCTCTACACAAACGGTGGGATCCAAGGCTTTTGGCAGAAGGAGCAGAAGAGCTCTCTTGAAATTCTTGCTTGATGATAATGGAGTATTGGATTGCGAATTTGTACCTGGAAGCAATTCCCAAATTCTCTAGAGAACCAAGGCTAAAGTAGTGCTCTTAGGCTAGCTAGCTGCCTTCTAGATTGTTTTGAGGTAGTTGTGGTTAGGATCTAATTCCTTTGTATAGTTTCTTTGGTATAGGTCCCTTTGTATAGGTTTCTGTATTGTGGGTTCAACCCAGATTTTTTAGTTGGTTGGTTATAAAATGAGAATACTTGCCCAAAAACAAGAAAGAAAATATTAAAGATGGTTGACCATCCAGAACTCCCAGGAGATTATTCACTGCCCCTAGGTGTCCTGTGTCGTTTTTAATCCTCATTAGAATGGAGCCTACTCTCAACTCTTGAACCCCACGCTAATGTGTGATAGGAAACGGGTCCGGTGCCCTGGGCAACGATAATTTTTCAAGTTGATAAGTTTCTCTTCAGATTGGTCTATGATTGTATATATTGCATCCTTCATTTTCAAGTGGTTGATTTTATAATATTTATATTGAGTCATTGATTTTTTATTTGAGAGAATACAAACACAAGTTTGGTTCGATAAATCCATCGATTATTGTGTTTTTTTCTGTGGAACATTCGATCAAGTAGTACCGGGAGATAGACGTCCATGCAAAATGTCAGCATTGTAGTAGCATTAGAAGAGTTTTGAACTCTTTGGGAATCTTTTGATGTTCTTATTTTCATATTGTATGTGATTTCCTTTTTTATCCTCGTGGTGATGAGATTTTCTTCTGCCAATTAAAAAAAATTGAAAGTAAGAACACACAAAAACAATGCAATTCCATCGGCCTACTGGTCCTTACAACATGAATTTATACATCACTAATTACCGTTATAACCGCGTTTGGGTTGAACCACGACAGTTAATGAAGTGGCAAACAAAGTCTCCATCAGACTTCACAAACTCAACAACGTTAACTTCCATCCAACCCAACCCAACCCATCAATATAAGCCCATAGGTACGTATGAACTATGAACCTTCACGAGTCTAATCACAATCTCCCTAAGCCACTTATCTTTTCCATCAATAAAGCGAAATCTGGAGTGTGATTCTCTTTCACTAATTCTTTTCCATTTCTGGCCAAATCAATAGCACCAATAGGAGGTTGATACAAGTGTATTGTGTGCTTCACAAGTTACTGCCAAGGCCTTTTTTCTTTTCCCATCATTAAAAAGCTTCATCAATGATACATCATTCCATAGGATGTTTGAAAAAAACAGCACAATTTGTGAATAACTTAATCACTTCCAGTGAGGTTTCACTATATTTCAGCATGTATGAAGTCTCTTTCCGTGTGTATACACTTTCGTATCACTAAGTTCAGCAAATCATGAACTGAATATTGAAAAAATTCAGCTAGTGATAAAGAGATCAAAACATATAATTCCACCCGTACGAAAAATAGTAAAACAAACTCCGTCACAAAACTTGGACATGGAAAACCATTGCCCGGTTAATTCCGCTCAGCCCTTCCGATGAGAAGACGAACCTCTTCCCCGGGGGCTGCACCTGCAAAAAATGATTTGCTCCTTTGGTGCACTAAACAAAAACTAGCACAATTCAAAAGGTTGAAGACAAATGGTGAAAATTTTACTCTCAAAGTCTTTTGCTCATTTATTGGAGGCAGGCCAGGTAGTAGGCATCCGGGTGGAGTTTGGCATATTGGGCATGCTGCGAATGTTGATGTCCAGGGGAAATAAGCGGTACTCAATATCGAGCTCTCTGAAAATCTTAACCATCTCTTCTACCACTTGTGCTCTCCTTAACCACTTCTCCCCCATGTCTTGGTGGTTTATTTTGTGTCTCATCCATACCGCCATCTTCAGCATGTTTAACTCCTCGAAGTTCATTAGTATGACCGTTGGGGAAGTGTACCAGTGGTCCTTCTTGCTCTCAATGTAACTGCAATGGCAGCATAACAAACGATCAATCTCGCATTTATCGAAATTAAACTCTCAATCTCAAGGCAATTTTCATGGAAATAATGCATGTTCGCAAAAGTTGCTTAGCCACAACATCATGGTCATTCCAGACTTCTAGCACTGTAAGCATTGTTCTATGATCCTGTTCTCTATGAAATTCACATTGTCTTAATAAGTCCACATGTTAGTTGATCGTGACTTTCAGGGGCTTAAAGCAAAAATTAAAAAAGAGACCTTTTGTTGGACTATTATAAGGGGTACAAAAGTAGGAGAGGCCCCTGAAATTCAAAAAAATTGGGAGGCCTAAAGCGGCTGCAACACAAGCTCAGGGCCCGTTCTGTGTTTAGACATGACCAAAGCAAAAGCTCCAATTCATGGCACACATTTTTTTATGCATTTAGTCCTGTTGTTGTGAGGTGTCCTGTATTCTGCTGTACTCTAGAGTTACTGTCTGTGCAGAGCGCCCCCAAGCCTCATGTTTTGGAGGTACTTATTAAATTTTTGGAATTGGGTTTCTACAAGAGAGAATTGGAAGATCCGTAACTGTACATAAACATCGTAATCTTTGTTGAATTTGTTTTCCCTCTCCGCTGTGGGCATTTTAAGCGCATTGTCAACCCAAGTATTTCATGAGTTTCTCTTGTGTTCTGTGGGATTCAAATGTGATTCTTCATCGTTTGTCTGAATCAAAATCATCTTGTTATTGCACATCAGCCGATGTCATCAAGTGAAAATTTTGCCTGTTCGCGCTAGGAGAAATCGTTATGCTAAAAGCAAAGGGGGGAAGGAGAGGGGGAGGGAGCGAGAAAGTGTCATCTTGTACCTTGTTATTCTTTGCCTCATGATAGCAATCTTCTCTGCTGGGGTTGCAATGTGGACGGAGAAATCAATCGAATCACCCATATCTGGACTACGATAGTAGTTACCGATAGGCTTCGTAGAAAGAGTACTATTCGGGTAACTTATCTTCTGGTTGTCAAATCTCAGAAAAATGGTAGTTAAGATATTCATCTCTTCGACTATCATCTGAAAAGTTATGTCGGATGATTAGCTATGCACAAAAACACACCAAAAAGTTGAAACCGAACAGATATGATTTTTCATACCTGAACTCCATCAATCTCACACCGATCGCCTACATCAAATGGATGCATCACGAACAAGAAGACGATGGCTTCAAACACCGTCTTGCAAGTGTTTCCAAAAACAAATGCCACGACAACAATCTGAGAGCTGAGGAAGAGCAGAAATTTGCTGGTTGCAATTCCTAGTATGAGGAGGCAAGCAATCACTATAACGATGCCGACCAGTACGTTCACCATCTGATGGAGCTTGTTGACTGCTGTTTTCGTGTCGTTTAGTGTCAGGGCTAGGGCTCTTCGTTCTCTAAAAGCATTAACCTGAACGAATCACACGCAACAGATTAAGTACTCACGCGACGACTACAAACTCAAAAGATGCATGGAGACTACTGACAATGATGATAATTGTCATTGTTTACGAAAACCGTGTTTGCCAGTTCTTACCACCCAGTTCTTTAGGAGAGATTTGCTTATTTTTTCATTATCATGTGAACCTCCCATGAGAGCGATGGTCTTCATGGCCTCGTCTTCTCGCATGAAACGCATAAGGTCTTCCAGATGGATGAACCTGCCAGCAAAAAAATCATTCAATTTACTTCATGAAACACGTTCTGCACTACGACAGAACCACATCAAAACAGATCAGATGATCAGCATCTCCAATAAATGATGACTTCACCGCGAAATCTGTATTGAAATTGCAACTGAGAGAGAGTAGAATCTCTGAAAGCAACATATTACGTATCTGTGAAGTATGAGTTAATGGACTATGCTCTTTCATTTGAGTTCGACCAAAGAAAAAAATGAACCAGCAATTTTCCCGAAAAAAGTTGCAGCGTGGATGTCACGTTTAACTGTTCTGTTCTCAATCTCGCGAGGTAGCAAAAATTCTAGAAAAACAGCCATGCAGCACCTGTATGAAAGTAAAGTCCCCTCCTGTTAAGGACGGGTTTTGTTGTTCATATTTCAAGGGCTGGCAAGGTTTTGCGCGTTGTAGCGGAACTCAATGACTGAAAAGCAGAAGAATTAACGAACAACAGAAGAAAAAGATAATGGTAGCAGAAATAAAGGCATACTTGGTCCCCCTCCTAGCAACATTTTGGAAGATCTTCCTTGCTGCAACTTTCGCTTCGAATTCGCTCCTAATCTGAGTGGCAGACTCATCACCGTTAGTCGAATCCAATATCTGCTCATCCAGAGTAGACAGCACCCCGTGCCGGACTATTTTCACCAGCCTCTTCATGTTCCAAGCAGATACATTCTGAGTATTCATCTTATGCAAATGGTCAATTGGTATCCCCTCATCAGGTCTTTTCGAATAGGCTCTCGAAAACTTCTTGCTCAACGTCCTCTGCGGTTTCTGGAACGTACTCCCCACCACCCTCCCGCTCTTCGCAAACGCTGTGGCCCTCAGATCCGGAGGCATCATTGCTCCTGCATTCTGAAGCTTCTGGACCTCCGCCATCGTCCTCTCCTCGTCTTCCCTGATCGTTTGTATCTCAATCAGAGGCGGACCGGAGAGCGTTTCTATCACGTATTGGTTGAACAGCGACTCCTGGATTCGATCAAAGAACGTGCTCACGTGGAAAGAAGACGCGAGGACCTTAACCATCAAGGTTTTCACCAGCCACACCAAAGCTCCCACAAGCAAACACCACAAGAACTTGTTCACCAATTTGAGAAACCTGTTGTTGGTCTCTGCCTCAACCCTTTTGTCAAACAGGTAATGCCATGCGATCAGAACCAAGCCCAGCCAGATGCAGTTCTGCACCGGCTTCCTCACTCCGTACACGAAATACAAAACCCTCTTGCGCAAAAGGAAATTGCGCTCGATGAAGAAGACAATGATTCTGATCCCCCAACCAGAAACCAATCTTCCACAGATCAGAACAAGTATCAAGACCTCCCATTTCCACCATTGGAGGCCTCTCTCTTCCTTCTTCCTCCAAGCCGGTATCGCAAGGGTAGTGATCAGAGCTGCCACAATCAGAACAAGACTGACCCATTGGAGTATAGTGAGCGCATTGACGTTGGTCTTGGTTAAATCCTCCGGGAGATCTTCGTCGAATAATGGGTCGTCGTCTTCGTCTCCCTCCGACGGTTTTCCCAACATGGCCGAGCCCCTCCCGAGAACTCCGGATCTCAACTGGCCCGACCTGGGAACCCGTCCGGATCTAGGATCCTGCGGCGGGTCGGCCAACCTGGACTTGGTTTTCGTCCTCAACATGGCCTGCCTCATTTGGAAAGACGTGCACTTCAGTACCTCTCCGCCACCATTATCGGACGCGGAGGAAAAACTTGGCGACCGGTGGCGGTTGTGAAACTGTTGCTGGGAACCTGTTTTGTCGTCGCCTTTGTCTATTTCATCCTCTTCCTCCTCATCATCATCCGATGACCTTTCGGGTTGGACGTCGAACGCATTTAGCGACGGAGCTTGAAACGAAACCTTGACCTCTCTCGAGGCCGAAACGCGGTGGCTGTGAACCGGACTCTCGGCCTGCGGAGGAGACTTGCGCGTGATGTTATGGGTTTTCTCGCTCATCTCTATTCCCTTAGTATCTACGTCAAATAGTTCTTGGCCGTGCTCTCTCTGATTAACCAGAAACCGTCCGACCAGCGTCGAAGCCGGATCCTCAATATCCACCTCCTTCCCCGGATGAAAATAAAAACTCTCGCTGCCGCCGCCGTCGCCCGCCACCTTCTCGCCGCCGCTGTCTTTTTTATTCCGGTACTCGTAATGGGTTTCCGGCGGGCACGTCTTGTTACCAACGACGGCATCGTCGTCAACGCAGCCGTCGATCTTGACAATGACCTCGCGGCGGTCGTTCATGTCGCTGCGATGATGACGGTGATGGTCCTCGACGTGGCGGTGGTCGGAGAGAATGGGGCGTTCCTCGTGGTATATATCGTCGTCGCCGGCGGCGGAGATCTTGCGCATGTGCTTGTAGGAGCCGTGGGACTTGAATGATTTCTTGATCGAGGAAGGAAAGTCCATTGGTTCTTTAATAATGGGGAAAAAAAGTTTTTTAAGGAAAGATTCGAAGGTAGAATGTTTGTTTCTGTTGTGGGAACAAAATCCTATGATTAGAAAACGTGGGTACGAAGATAGCTTCAGAATCCGGCGATATTGTGGGGAGAAAAAATGGTGGTGGAGAATGGAGGGGGAGAGAGAACAGGTGGACAGCTCCGGCGATATTGGCGTCCGCCGTTATGCAGACGTTACGACTATGAGTGTGAGAATTTAATGTGGTCGGGGACAGGCAAGGACAAGGGCTGGGGTTTTAATTATAGAAAAACTTTTTTACGGTTGTTTCCTTAAGGAATAAGTTGCGGAGCCCAATCGCGACCGTTCAAAGTGTTTTTGGACGGTTCAGATTGAAAATCAATTCTTGCGCGAATTGAAAACGAATCTCAACCATTGATTGCGTGAATAGACGGCTGTGATTGCGTCGCTCCGTGAAAAAGACAACCTCTTTAATTATTCCGTGCTACTGGTACCCGCCAGCGAGTTCAGCCCCTCTCTGATCCCTCTAAATGAATTGGAGAGAACATTGTCTCCGATTTCGGCTCGGGAAAAACTTTATCGGTCCCGCTTTAATGATTTGGTCCGTTCGTATTTTTTTATTCACTGAGAGAATCAAGCATGCCAAAGATAAGTTCGATCGATTATCGTATATGATTTCGGAACACATGTATATATTAAAGAAAAAACAGAAATGGATTTTGTTTCAATGTAGCAATCTTATTTTTTTGCAAAATAATGTGTTTCAAAATCATATCAAATGATATCCAATAATCTTGATTTTGGCATACTTGATGTTCTCAACGAACAATATGACAAAATAAACTGTCTCGATTATTAACATGAGATTGCAAAAGAAAATTTACGATTTGGGATTGGAAAGAGTGTTCTCTCCGATAATTGGAGAGTAGCCGAACTCCCCATGGAACGTGTTTCCCTTTTTTCCATCACCTACATGGTGACTGGTTAGTGGTGACCCATGCATTTGGGTTGACTTGTGTGTGTTTGGAAAATGGGGGTTGACTTCTGTTGTACTCCCTCCGTTCCAAATTGAGAGTCTCTCTTGGGGATTTCAACTATTTTCGGGGACATGCAATGATTACACCTATATTATCTATTATTTCCATTATTACCCATATATTTTACCTACTTTATAACACTTATATATATTCAATTGTGAGGGACACTTTTGGAAAATTACCAAATTTTTCCTTCCATTTTTGGAAAAAGGGCCATCATTTTGGAACAACTCAAAATGGAATAATGGACTCTCAATTTGGAACGGAGGGAGTAGTAGACTAGTAGTATAAAAATGCTACTCACAAAACCGGCATTCCAATTTTTAGCTTCTTTTTTTTTTTTTTGTCTTTTTAGCGCTTTTTTTTTTTTTTAAAAATTTGAGTTTGAATTATAATTTTTACTTTTTCGATTCATTTCGCCGAAAAGAAACAATAATTACAAAAATTTGACACAAACTAAAAAAGGTAAAATTGTTTTGAATAAAGAAAAAAAAAAAAAAAACAAGTGGCTTACCGAGTCAAATTAGGCCTAAAAACAAGTGGCTCAAAACAGCACAGTAAAAGGGATATGTTGGCCCTGCGGTGTCCAAGGGATCGCAACACGCCCCCCAGTTCCTACAGAAATTAAGGTCCTTGCCAACTCGTAACCGTGACTTAATTCCTGAGAAAAACATTCGGGGAAAAAGTTGCGACGTTTTAATCCGGCTTGCTCTAAGGAATATTCCTCAGTTAGTTGGAATGTATTATTGCAAAAGATGCCTCTTTTTGTCTTTATCGCTATCTTTCCAAGCCAAATATTGGAGACCAAGCGGGAGGTGATCGAATCTTTGTTGGTGATGGCTTTTCAAATTTGAAAAAGAAAGAGAGACTAAAAATTCATATTGAGGGCCTCTCAAGCGTGGAGGAAATGTGAAGATTTGCTAAACAAAAAGATGAGTGTTTTGAAGCAATCAGAACGAGGTAGGATTCATTATCAAACGCGGTTGGATGCATCAGCTGATTGTATGCTCGATTCCTTTTCAATAAAGGACTTGCATTTCATGGACGTGATAAGTCTAAACTTTCAAGTAATCAAGGTAATTTTCTTGGAACTTTTAAAGTGGATTGCTCAATGTAATATAAAAGATGTCAAAGTTGTTGTATTGACCAACTCTCCACAAAACAATAAGGTGTTGTTTGGCTTAATAAGCTAAATGGCTTCTTTTTTTTTGTTCTTATTTAAAAAAAAAAATCGCAGTTGTTAGTTTTTTGTCTATTTTTGTGAATTATTGCTTCGTCATGACAAGAAGAATCTAAAAAGTAAAAAATTACAATCAAAATCCAATGAGGAACCCACTTTAAAAATTCAATCATATAGCAAATTAATGGAAGTTACAATTAAGGAAGAATAAAAAGGAAAAACAAAAATAAGTTTATTTTTTCGTTCCTAATTCTCCTTTCTCAAATCTTAGCACCCAAAAAGTCTGTACAAACGATCTTTGACGCTTCAAGGCTAGGCTGGCAAATCAAAGAACTAAAGGCCCGATTGGATGCGGGATAAGGATTGGGGGTATTATTTATGAAGGGGGATAAGATAGTAGGGAGTATTATGTGAGAAGGGTGGGCCCACATTGATGTGACGGGAGGATTAAATAATACTTGGTTTGGATGAGGGATAAAATAGAGGGATAATGTTGTTTTGTAGTTGAAATGAAAGAGAGAGGGAGTATTATCCGGAGGTATTATGTAATAACACCCCAGAACCTCCCCATAAATAATCCCCCGCCGGGGGTATTAGGGGTTACAAGAGAATCCGAAGCTTAGCTAATACCCGGCAAAATGTGTTACCTAACCATGACTTAACCATGGGCTCACGGTCTTAGGAAAGGGTATTACTAATACCCCTTGATAGCCCCATCCAATCAACCCCTGAAGCTAATAGGGGGAAACAGAACATTGCTATAGTTTTGGCATCAACTTTACCAGTTCCAACTGCAGTTTTGGGGGGCGTTTTCAACTATGAATTATGTAAAGAATCACTGGCGCAACCGAATGAGTGATCAATGTACGAGTGAAAACATGATTGTAAATATAGAGAAAGAGAGAGGGAGAGAGATGCATATTTGAAGCATTGACAATGAAACTATCATGCAAAGCTTTCAAAACATGAAAATTTATCGTGGTCTATTGTAAAGCATTACTTTAATAACTTTTGTTCATGAATATTGATTACGATAGTTTTGTTTGTATATTTTATGAAAAGGTTACGAACTTTAATGTGGGTTATTAAATATGTTACTTTTTCCTTGCTTTAATTGAAGAAAGTTCATATTGTCGTATAATATTGTTACGAATTTGTTTTTTAGTTTGTGTTTTCATTGTGTCCGTGTACTGCTTATTCCTAGTGGAGAGAGATGAGGGGACCCGAATTGTCAAAGACCCCGAATTCCCATTCCACTAAATCTTCTTCAAAAATAAGTGCTTATGTTTAATTTTTAAACTTAAAAATAACGTGCTTACGAAAATAATTTTTTAATTTTTTTTGCATCATTTAAAAGATCTCATCGAGATCTTTCAAACAAGATCCATATTGCATATTTTTAGATTTCAGTAATTTCATTATTTTTAAGCTTGAAAATTGTAAAATAAAAAAAATACTTATTTGAAAATAAGTACTTTTTTGAGTTTCTGGAACGGAAATGTGAAATTTTAGAACTTACATTTTGTTTAATAATGTTAGACTTGTCTCACATCGCTCATCTAAGCCACCCATAGAGTCTACTCCACCCATTGCGAATTGGCTTTAGGTTGGAAGGCCTCCAAGAAATCTAACATGGTATCAGAGCTAGGTCTTGGATGGCCTCACCTCTCATGTGAAAGTCTCTGTCATCTCCGTCGCCCAAGTCAATTGCTCAGCTCTTGGTCTCCTGGTCTGTCACTTCCATGTGCATCCGGACTTAGTTAATATATTATAGAGGCTACTTCACCTATTGTCAATTGGCTTTATATCGGAACCCTCTAAGAAATCTACTCCCTCCGTTTCAAATTGAGAGTCCATTATTCCATTTTGGGTTGTTCCAAAATTATGGCCCTTTTCCAAAAATGGAAGGAAAAATTTGGTGATTTTCCAAAAGTATCCCTCACAAGTGAATATAAGTGTTATAAAGTAGGTAAAATATAAGGGTAATGGTGGAAATGATAGGCAATATAGGTGTAATCATTGCATATCCCCTAAAATAGTTGAAATCCCCAAGAGGGACTCTCAATTTGGAACGAAGGGAGTAACAAATAACACCTAATCTATACATGCACTTTTAAACAATGTTCTGAATACCGTACCGGCAAGGGTACCGGTTTTTCTATTGGTACGGTACGTACCGGTACCGGTCAAATACCGGTTACCGTTTCGGATTTAGCGCAATTATCAATATATATAGTTAAAAATTCATTTTTTTTTCTCATAACATCCCTTTCATCATAATATAAACTTCCATTAGACAACAAAAATTAAAGTGTCTTATATAACTCTCATCCAGTCATCCAACCAAAAAAAAAGGAACGGAAAAACACTCCCATAATAAAAAGTAAAGAGTAAGAGTAAGGGGTGGATAAGAAGAAAGAAGTAAGAGTGAGGGGTAATAATGTACTTGTGTTATTATAGGGCTTCACACCTTTATAAACCTTCTTTCTCCTTCCTTCTTCTTTCCGATGACTGCTGCTGCTGCTGCTGCGTGCTGAGTCTGCTCTCTCTCTCTCTCTCTCTCTCCCTCTCTCTTTATTGCTGCTGAGTCCTCTCTCTCTCTCTCTCTCACTATCAGTCATGGCAAACACAGGTAGGAGTATAGCTCTCTCTCTCTCTCGTCCTCTTTTTCTGACCGAGAAGCTTGCTCGTTGCGATCTGGCCAGATTAGCAAGATACCGGACGAAATTACCGGTAGCTACATCTCGGCCGAGATTTGCCGGATTCTCCGGTACCCTCCGGTAAGCGCCGGTATTTGAACCGGGACGGTATTTGAGGGTGAAGTTACCGTTTTTTCCAAATCCGGTACGTACCGGCCGGTACCGGCCGGTACGGAACGGTATTAACAACTATGCTTTTAAAGGAAAAAAACACAAGAAAAGAATATCAGTGTACGAAGAGGGGGGGGGGTGGGGGGGGCATCGGATACTAGATGGTGCAATTTTAAACAAATAAGAAGTTAAGAAAATTAGTTTAATTAAGTTTTTTTCTCCATAACAATAATGCCATGAAAACCACACCTAGCGACCGTATCCATATTCTATATACCATGTGATCAGTTGTCATTCATACATTGGTAGAATGGGCTGCATGAGTGACGACTCGCATAACATCTAAACAATAATCACTAGATAAAATCACACGGAATAACTCTAAGAAAAAGAAATTATAAAAAAAAAAAAAAAAACAATTTTGCTATGGGTACTACACATTTGTACCGAAGGTGTACAACACGCTGAGGTGGAAGGGGGGCCCACCCCCAAAATTATCAAAATGAACTCAAAACAAAACCCGGGAAATTAGAGAGAGAAAAAGGAACCCAGACTTTTTCCAAAATCCTACTGAAAAACCCACCCCAAACTCCATTGATGCCGACAAATCCCCCAAAGCGCCATTATCGGCGACCGGCGCCTCCAAGGTCGAGCAAAAAATTGGTATGTGCCTGTCAAACATACAATCCCATTCATTTTGACAAGTCACTAAAGTTCTCAACCAAGCTATATACAAACAATGTCCGCACCACACCAAAGTCTAGATTCTCCATTGAATGTTTCACATAGGTTGAGATTTGCTTGATCATCTCTGCCATTTGAGTAACAGAGTATTGTTCGCCGTCGAAATGAGCTTTGTTCTGATGAAGCACAAACCCCACAAAACAAGAAAAATTCATGGTCGGAAGCCCATATCAAGGAAAAAAATTGAGAGAGTTCGGATTTTACTGAGCAAAAAAATTTGAGACCAAGGGTTTTCATTTTAAGATAAGCCCACCACCCTCTCCTCCCCTTACATAGCCGCAACTTTCCACTCCGGCTCGTCGCGTTCTCCCCCTTACACAGCACATCGACTCCCCCAAATGCCCATTTAACAACCTCCAACCTCTCCTCAACCAGTAGCCCCCTTTCGCATCCCAAACCTCATGAGAGAGAGAGAGAGAGAGCGAAACGTACCAATTTTTTGCTTGACCTTGGAGACACCGGTCGCCATTAATGGCGCTTAGGAGGATTTGTCGGCGTCAATGGAGTTTGGGGTGGGTTTTCAGTGTCATATTTGGGAAAAAGACGGGTTCCTTTTTCTCTCTCTAATTTTCAGGATGTTGTTTTGAGTTCATTTTGAAATTTTGGGTGGCCCCCCTTCCACCTCAGCGTGTTGCATGTACACCTTTCGGTACAAATGTGTAGTAACCATAGCAAAATTGAAAAAAAAAAAGAGTATCAGAAAGAACCGTCAATGAAACGTCGATCAATAGAACAAAAGCTACAGAGTTCAGATGGGAAATGGCCACAATTATAAACGTAAACACGTATAAGCTCATGTATGACTGTAAAAACCGTGTCCCCCTTCGCGTCAGTTAAGTCCCCGCCTGAGGACTGAAAGGAATCCGCCGGATGATTTCTCTTTGCGTCGGTCATCTCCCTCATCTTCAACCTGTTCCATGTACATCATCTGTTACCTTACATGTTTGGCCTAGATATATAGGAAAATCTTTAAGCATGTTTGATTAGTGAGAACTGAGAACCAGTTGGGAAAACTGCATATAGAGATTATGCAATTGGGAAAAACCAAAAGCAGAAGCTTGCTCTTCAATCCTTCAATTCGGCCCCATGTTTCCGAATGGATCTCTTATTTGTTGAGAAGGTTGCCTAGAAGCAGGTTTTACAACTCTCTCTCTCTCTCTCTCTCTCTCTCGATCGAGACAACAAAAACTCAACTACCAATCAAATTATGACCTCCCACCTTCTTCAATCAATAACCTCTCTTATTAGTACACACACCATTGGCTTCTCTTAATGCAACCAAGTTTACCTCACGTAGTAAAAAGTGTGGATATCTATAAAAGCTATGCAAGAAAGTTGGTACAATTATTCACAAAACAGAACTAGAGGTTACCTCCTTTGCAATTTGCTGCAGGGTTTCTGTTATTTCAGAAAAGTCGGGTCTTGAAGTTGGATCTTGCTGCCAGCATTTCCGAAGCAGCTCAGCAAGTTTTGGATGAGCGTTCTTTGGAATGGTAGGCCGTAAACCCTGAAACCCAGGCAATGACAGTGGCGTGGTTTCTCGTTACAGAAGACTAAGTTGAAAGTAAAAACTGTGGTGAAAGCTACATGTAACCACTAACCAGTAACGACTAACAAGCCAACAATGGTAGGGAAATAGATATTTACCTGTTGAACTACTCCAACGGCAGCTTGTAAAGGGGTTAAATACTCGTACGGAATCTGAAAAGTCAAATACGAACGCCTATTACAGAACAGAAACAATTGTAGCAAATTGATTTTTTTTTTTTTTTTAATCAGCACAAATTGAATGGTTGTCACCACAAAATGTTACCTTTCCAGTTAACAACTCCCACATTACAATTCCAAAGCTAAAAATATCAGCCTTGTGGTCATAACTCTTGTGCTCTATAACCTTTAACGCAGAAGAAATATCAGAAGCAAATAATGAAGTCAACCTCCATTAGAAGATGCATAACAATTGTCACCAAGAACTAGCACCTTTTTCTCGGTGTTAGTTAAATAAAAGCTGAATAGTATAAAAATGGAGCTTCTAAACAATCAGCTTTGTTTTTTTGATAGGCAAAACAATCAGTTCTATTAAGCTTATTTGAGTTGCTTTTGATCTGTAAGCCAAAAGCAGAATCTGAGGCATCACGAGCAATAAGTGGCCACAACACAGCTTAAGCGGAAAGTGTTCACTATTGACTAAATTTTTTCATGCTGAACTGACTGAAGTACTGAACACTCACAAAAACCACATCATATAGCACTCTGCTACCATGGCCAAGTATGTCTTTGTTGTTCCTCATATCGTCTTTTATCCTATAGGGCATCATATCTGGCTTAGAACAAGATTTCATTCAAACTACAAATACCTCAGGAGCCATCCATCTATATGTCCCGGTTTCTGCCGTCATAACTCCAGATTGAGCTTTCACTCTAGCAACTCCAAAATCAGCCACCTTAACAACCTGTAACACAATATTATACAGAGTGTTTTTTAGACATTGCTTGGACTTAGTCTTTTAATCATACTGAATTTCAATGCCTTGTAAATACCAGATCAATGGAACTGATAAAGACTTTCGGGGATTAGACAAGGCAGAAAGAATCTAGGATTTCATTGAATTCAACTGTTGCCAATATAAAGAAAGTGTCCGCTACTGATAGCTCTTCAAAAAAATTTGATAGATGACATGAGAAGAGATGATTCAAGCTGAGATTTTATGATAGTAACTACTATGCTGATGCATATCTGTCTACAAAGTGACAACACACTAGAAGCCTAGAAATGACTACGATAGAAACTATTCACATTGGGTTGGGTGAACGAAGTGAAAAGTTTTGCGCATTGTCAATGCTTCAAAAAAGGAATGAGTTCGCCAGGGAAATTACGATATAAAAATAAATAAAAACAAGTTTCGCAGTATCAAGAATACAATAAAGAAACCATCTCACATCATGCTCATCCATCAGAAGATTGGCAGCCTTCAAGTCTCTATGAATTATATTGTTCTGGTGCAAGTAGTCCATGCCCTTTGATATATCGATTGCTACTCTTAATAAAGATGGTAGCTTAAAAGTACCCTTTCGTTTGTGGAGATAGTCATACACACTTCCACCAGACATAAATTCTGGAGTTGTGAAGATAAAACACAAATACTGTGAACAGTTAGAATAAGAAAATGCTCCAAAAGAAGAAGAAGAAAAACTCCAACTACAAAATGGATTCCCCTAGACATACATGGAGACACACAATTATACCTGTAACAATGCATAAGCTTGGAGATTGGGTACATGCACCAATGAATTGTACAACATTCCTGTGCCGAACTTTCCTGCAAGTGTCAAAAGAGGAGTAAGTTAGAAGACCTAAAGTAAACATTTTTAAATTGGATCATTGCATTATCTGTTTTCTACTATAACATTTCCCTCATCGCAGTGAAAAAGATGATAACTAGAGTGAGATGATAACTCACCATACTGAAATCAATATTTGGAAGAAAAAAAAAAGGACTAACAATAAAAGCCTAAGGAAGCCTAATTATTGCTGCTAGAAGCTGCAGGAATGATCACATTCATCATGTGTCATTAAGGGGATTGTAGTAGTTCAGCAAAAGGGGTGCACCATATATGCAGGATAACTACACATATAATGATATAAACTCAATCGAAAAGTAATGATTTGACAAACCTCAAAATAAATACTTCTTGAGCAAAATCCTTCCGGCAGTTTGCATTTATTTGGTCAGCCTTCAGGATTTTGATAGCTACTTCCTGATTGCAGTAAGTACCTTTGTATCTGCATCAATAATAAGATGGGCCCTAATAAGATTTAGTGGTTGTTTTGATAGGTAAGTTAAGAAAACTAGGACTCATGCCTCTTTAGGGTGAATTTGCTGCCCTAGTGGGTGCGTCCGAACAGAACATCAAAAAGGATTTAGTTATTGAAGACCTAGCGCAATCAGAAGATTCAGAAGACGTGTCGAAGATAAGCTAAACTTACAGATCGCCATATGTCCCAGAAGCAACTTGTTTCCCGAATTTAAGAAGTCGAGGATCAATTTCCCACACGTCAGTCCCATCATTAGGAATTTTCAAATGATCAATTTCACGTGGAATAACTGTTTGCTCCTGCTCATCCATATGAGATAACAAAAGAAGCTTTGGCAAAGACCGGTTCTGCATAACAACTCAAAATGTTAAGAATCAACTCAACAAGTTTAAGTTGAGAATCAATTCATAACGGACAATCAAAAACTGCAATGGAGAAGGAAATCACGTTAAACATAAAAACAAAGTAAAGACTGCAGGAATTTTGACATAATTCAAGCACAATATGCATAGGAAAAAGTTAAGTTAATTCTATGCTGTTCTAGTAGCAATACACACGTCATCACTTAAGCATATACCAAAATTCTCAAAGTTTCTTACGTCACCAAAAGGAACATCACAAGAACAAAATTTCAGAGAAAATTATTACACATTAGACGAACAAAGAGTTGGATCTTCTGTTCAAAATGACTGTTCATGTAAACTTGTATTCCACTACCCCAATAATAAATACTTAAAAATTACAAACAGTAAAATTGTGAGATGATGCACAGAAGTATATCTTGCCCCATGTAAGATTACAATTGTAATAATGCGCATTTGAGGATCGTTCCAACTTCAGTTCGGTAAATGATAAGTATATCAATCACAGTGGAATGTCTGCACAAATGAATTGCAAGAAAACCTCACTGACCCAGTGCTTTATTTTACTAGGGCATTTTAATAGAGAAAGTCTCAGGGAGCTAACAAATGAATGCAGTTCACAGTCTAAAGATAAGCTGGATATAAACATCTTAAACATCAATTCGGTTATTCTCTTCAGTTTAGAAAAGGGAAGTTCTGAGAAGTTCAAAACTATGCCTTCTAGGTACCAATATTGGAACAAGGAGTATCTGAATCCCAAGTCGATGAAGTTTAAGACTCAAGAGTCGAGAAACTGCAACCTTAATCCTCGAATCCCAAGTCGCAACCACATAAAACAACCAAAATATCACAAATAGCAAAATCACCATGCTAATGCCTTCCAACACAACAACAAGAATTTGAATCTCAGACAAAACATTGCGACAAAAATTAGTGGGGAATACCTCTATCTTCAACAATTCCTTCTTTACTACTGTGCGGAGCTGCTCAATTTCCTAAATCAACAAAACAATGGATCAAAAAAATTTCCTACCGAGTTGAAAGAGGAAAAATGGGTTCAGAAATATCAAAGCATAGGCATGATAATATAAAGATAATTCAAAGAGCTTCAGTTCTATTTGATTTTCAGATTAACTAATCTGAAATATTAAAAATGTAGCAAAAATTCCAAATAATTCCTATATCAACTGATTAAAACTGCAGAGGAATGCAATTTTAAGAGAGAAAAAAAACTCTTAACACATAAGGAACAATTACGGCAGTCTTATGCGGGAAAAAATGCATAATGAAGATCTGAATTGCTTTTTGGAAGAAAATTGATGGATGCCACAAGTCAACAAGAAAGTAAGACTTGAAAAGCTACTATACCCTAGGTAGCTTTACCACAAGGGCATAAGCACCCCGCCTACATATTTGGAAGGAACTGTATGAAAAAAATTACCTCATAAGGCCAACCATCAACGACAAAGACATCCAAGGAGTACCCGTCTGTTGTAGAAAAAGCATGGGCTTCCTGGATGTTCAGACCAACCTCAGCTAGCAAGGTTGTCAACTGCATATTTTATGTGGTATAAACATCAAAATATAGCCAAAACTCAAAGGGGGTCTTCTTTTGCAAAAATGTACTTCATTTCTTTCATGCATAAGTTTCGAATTTAAAATATTTGTGATGGTCCAAATTTACTACTTCAAGATTTTAAGAGCATGCATTCTCTCCAACAATGGTAGAGCTACAAGCTTCTATGAGAATATAAACCAGCGATTATATATGATAGTTCTGGGGTTGAAGAGTTGAATGCAATCTCATTTCTTTCAAGCAATAAAGTCAAACCATTAAACATAAAATTATAGTGTATTCAACTATCCTCTTTTGGGAATAACGATTTATCATAACCAATACAGAATGCATGCCCTCTTGAGTCTTGTTCCTAATAGTGAGAATGTGAACCTACCAATTAAAAAATTCTAATGATGATAACGGTAATCAAGATGATGATGAAAATGATGATCATGAGTGACTGGATTATTTTCCCATGGAACATAACTGGGTGGAAAGACTTGGTCTAGGCCACATCTTCTTCCCCATTTCCTCACTATATATAAGTGATTACAGTGATCAATATTTGTAAAACCATCTGGGATCAATATGGGCTTTTGACTTAATTTCTACAGAATCAAATAGGGATTTAATAACTATATTAACGTAAGCAAACACGCTACCTACCTGACTAAGGACCTTTGGCTTGTCATCTGTTGAAAACGTGATTTCATGCATGGGTCTGTATAATTGTCAATCACAAAAGCACATAAGGTACATAATGCAAAACAGTAATATCACGAATCACTAAAAATAGAAAGGATATACATTTGCAGATAGCTTTGTAGTAATGAATTAAAAAATCTACCATTGATATACTAGTGTATACATTCACAATTAATCGGATTTTCAACCAGATTGTCAGTCGCTTCCTAATCATGTATTCCATTATTCAGATTGCATATGTTTTGTGCTTTCAATGATTTTGAATGATGAAAAGGTTCATGTTTCCTTGTCCCCTTGGCCATGAGAAAGGTTATTCTCCTTTCTAGCATACTATTGCATGAGATTTTTACTTCTTCACGACTACAAAGACATGCACAATACTTTGGAAAAAAAAAGAAGAAGATAATCCTAGAGTTGTAGTATTATCATAGACTGAAGGTTGCATTGAGATGATTATACTTGAGCAACTGAATGATTGATGGCAGGGAGATAAGATCTCATTCTTTGAAAATTAGTGGCTATCCTATGAACAAATGAGCGAGGATATAATGCTAGGAACCACACTCCCCATTTGTAAACGACTCTATAAAATAAAGTTTGTAATTCCTTCCTAAGAATAACACTAATAGGCAAAAGCAGATAATGAAAAACATGCAAGGAAATGTAAATGCAACCTCTTTTTGTTCCACAAAAATTCACGTTCACAAATGCTTTGAACTTCTATAGAGCCATTAAAGATGTTCTGGGCATAAGCTGACCACGATATATGTTCTGTCAACAAGGAATACTGACAGAAAAGTAAGACGTTAATTGAATCTTCGCATTATGTACCGGGAATATTGAAGGCCGCGAACAGCACTGTCCCCATCTTCAAGTGCAAGTGCTTCGAGATTTGAAGATGAACCAAAAGCAGGTGGTGGATGAATGCTAACATATTGAAAGCGTACAGATCTCAGCATAATCTTTGAGAGTTAATGAGTAGAAAAATGGACTGAATAACAAAACCAATTCCATTCATAAACAACTCACACGAACTACAGAACCTAAGTGCAGCAAAAACAAAGCAAACTTGTAAGCTATTTAATTACTTAGAAATCAGACCTTTGGGGACCTCCATTCCGCAGAGAACTTGGACGAGTAGAATCATCTGTATTTCCATCAGCGGTTATGGGTGGAACCTGCATGAGAGAGCATTTGCCAAAATGAATTGCATCAAGCAATTTAGATGGACTACGCCAATTTTGATCAGTGCATCGTGATGGGAGGAGAGTTATTTCACACAAACAACGAAAAAATGATTTCCATAATATTCAAAACAATAAACATTACACAACTCACAACCTCCCTCTCTTTCCCAGGTCACCTTGGTCTCTCACTCCCACACCTCAACACTACACCACACATACACATATAGCAAATACATTGTATAATATATACATCATAAACTCCCGACTCCCAACCAATCTCTTCCAGTTGCAAAACCCCCGACCACTTCTCTTAATTCTGTCTTCCCCACTCACTCAATTTGCCCCCTAACCTCACCTCACACGACCCCACAAATTAAGCTTACAATTACAACACAACACTCAGACGGGAATTCAGCAACAAAGGAGGTCCCATATCGTGAAGGCAAATGAAGAAATTGGAGGGAACAAACTGAATAATGTAAGAAAATCACTTGTGATATTCTTCATTCATCAATCATCTTGAAGGATCAGCAAAATGAAATTATACCAAAAGTCAAGCAAATCAGTCCTGAATCCGCTTCGTAGAGTATAGGGGAAAACTCAAACGGAACATGGAGTCTGGCACTATACCATTGAATGAAATAGATGTCTTTGATTGGATCTTGATTATGAGACTATTATGTAATGACTTCCACATGTGAGAACTTGTACATCTATCTTTTAGTTATGGTTACTCGAATAAAGCCCATAGATTTGAGTTTTTCTGAATGGCTATCCTAACAAAAATGTTTGGAGCCGTTACTGCTGAGTACTAGTCCCAATGGAATTGAGATCTTCATTGTCAATAAGCAATTCAATCATGCTGCCAGAGCAAATAGACTTACCTGCACTAGCCGAATTTCAAACGCAGGTCTATTAACAGGATCATGAGCCAGTTGCAGTAGACGCTTATGCATCAGAACATCTTCCGCCCTCTCCACATTCACATCAAGTGCATAACTGCAATGCACAAGATCAAAATCCACGTCAAAATGTCAAATACTTTCACCAATATCGTTATACTGAATAATTAACTCATTCCAGCAGCCACAATATTCAGTGTCCATGATACAGAAGTAAAATTTGTGTTGCAATCGGAGCTTATGTAAAAGCTACTAATCGAAATCAAAAGTCAAAAAGCAGCGAATTGGAGCTTCTCAAAAATCAACTTTTATAAATCCTTGGTCGATAAGCCGTGACAAAGCTCAGCTTCCTAGACAAAAAAAAGCCGTGAGATGCAACCTTTGATACATGAAATGAAAGAACTAGCGCTAAAAAACGAACCAAGCTACTCGAGTTCGAGCTCCTGTTCACTCGTTAAAAGCCCGTTTCAAGATTACTTTATTGAATAAACAACCAAGCTTCAACATTTTCCGAAACTCGTTAACCTTTCAAGCCAAACTTGAGCAAATTACTACTCGACCCATTCAACTTATGATTTTCAAAAAGATCCGAGCTACTCGCGATCTGCTTAATTAAAGATCGTTTGAGATCGGATAACCTAATAAACAAAAATTCAAGGTTGAACATAATTTTGAAGCTCGTTAAATCTTCCAAACCAAACTTGAGCAAGTTACTACTCGACTAATTCAACTTATTGAAAAATCGACTCATGCAACTTATGATTTTCAAAAAAAATCCAAGCTACTCACGATCTGCTTAACTAAAGATCGTTTGACATCGGATAGCCTCATAAACAAGAATTCAGTGTTGAACATAATTTTGAAGCTTGTTAAATTTGAGAAAAGATCAACTGTTCGGCTCGCTCGGAAATACACCGATACAGAGAACCAGTCGATACGCATGTGATCTTCTGTCCCACCGTATATCGAGGTGTAACGGCATCGAAAGGCTAAAAACCTTTACCTATCAACCGATACGCTACGTATCAGCTTCCTAGACAAAAAAAATGCCGTGAGATGCAACCATTGATACATGAAATGAAAGAACTAGCGCTAAAAAACGAACCAAGCTACTCGAGTTTGAGCTCATGTTCGCTAGTTAAAAGCCCGTTCAAGATTACTTTATTGAATAAACAACCAAGCTTCAACATTTTCCGAAACTCGTTAACCTTTCAAGCCAAACTTGAACAAGTTACTACTCGACCCATTCAACTTATGATTTTCAAAAAGATCTGAGCTACTCGCGATCTGCTTAATTAAAGATCGTTTGAGATCGGATGACCTAATAAACAAAAATTCAAGATTGAACATAATTTTGAAGCTCGTTAAATCTTCCAAACCAAACTTGAGCAAGTTACTACTCGACTAATTCAGCTTATTGAAAAATCGACTCATGCAACTTATGATTTTCAAAAAAAATCCAAGCTACTTGCGATCTGCTTAACTAAAGATCGTTTGACATCGGATAGCCTCATAAACAAGAATTCAGCGTTGAACATAATTTTGAAGCTCGTTAAATTTGAGAAAAGATCAACTGTTCGGCTCGCTCGGAAATACACCGATACAGAGAACCAGCCGATACGCATGATCTTCTGTCCCACCGTATATCGAGGTGTAACGGCATCGGAAGGCTAAAAACCTTTACCTATCAACCGATAGGCTACGTACCGACCGATATTTATAAGACATTGATACACACATCTATCTTACAAAAGCATACGTAAAAGTAAACATAGGTATGTATCGCGAGGGTACCGAGTGGGGAGACGATTGAAGTGAGCCCAAAGTTGATCGTCGAAGCCAGGCTGTTCAACCTCCTCGACATTCGGCGATTCTTTCAGCCTGCGGAGGACCTCATTGTAAACCTCGTGCTTCCTCATCTGCTGCCGGGAGTTCGCCGCCGGCGACGGTTCCGCCACCGCCATTGGTTGGATATATATGTATATGTGCGGATAATATATGTGTAGAGATATACAGTTGTGAATGTGGACGACAGTCTAGTATATATGGAGCGGGCTGCACGAATAGTGCCGCTTCGAGGCGGGTTTCATTCATCAACCTTCTCCCTACTCTCTTTCTCTCTCTATATTTTTTTTCATTAGGGGAGGCTTTTCTAACCTCATGCCGACGTGGGCTGTGCTTATCTCTGAGTCATAAATATTGCAATCTTTTCCGATAATTCAAGTTTTCGGGTCAATTTATGCGCACATCGATTAATCTTGAATAGCCACTACACGATGTTTTTGGCGGGGCAACTCGTGATAGCTTGACGTGGGCTGTGCTTATCTCTGAGCCATAAATTTTGCAATCTTTTTTGATAATTCAAGTTTTCGGGTCAATTTATGCACACGTCGATTAATCTTGAATAGCCACTACACGATATTTTTGGCGGGGTAACTCGTGGCGGCTTGATAGATCTGTATTTCTCGGAAGTTCATTGGTGCATTCATCCTTAGTTGGAGTGCATCTGATCGTCCGAGTATTTTTGGTGTCTTTTATCCTTAATTTTGCATTTTCTCGCGTTTGAGACTCCTAATTAGATGTTAGGCAGTTTAAAAGTGTCGTTTTTCGCAACCGTACGACGCGTGGGGTTCGACGTGCATTGTGTAGGGTCCATTTGCATCAGACGACGGTTGTCTCCTTAATTATCACTACAATAGAGCATGATTTATTTCCCTAATTAACTTGATTTCCACATTGTTAAGTTTTTTAAAGTCCTATTGACCGTGAATCCGCCACCGTCTTCTCCTCTGCCCAGTCATCGTGGAGCCCACGATCTCGATAAGCTTGTGCTGAAATACAACTATGCCCCTCCTGGAACAACGAGGGCTTCTCCTTTGATGGATCCTCTTGTAAATTTGTATGATTGACAAGTCATCTTGAATTTCCTTTACTTTTTCTGCAAGTATTCTCATTTGGGATCTCACCTCATGAGAAAATCTTATTTCCAGACTCAATCGTGACCATCCAAAAGTATTTTGGACGGTCGGGATATTAATGAAATTTTTCTGGAGAAGCGTGAGTTTCATTAAAATCCGGACCGTCCGGAACACTTTTGGACAGTTAAGATTGGTCCGTAAATAAGTATTTCTCCTCACGTCATACCTAAAAATAAGGGTGAGCAAAAAATCCGTCAAACCGCGAATCCAGTCCAAACCAATCCAAACCGATAGGTTTGGTTCGGTTTTTTTGTAATATGGTTTGATCATGGTTTAAAAAAATTAGAAACCGCTTTATATGGTTTGGTTTGTGGATTCACATTCACGGTTATGGTTCCAAACCGATCCGAACCGTATAATACAATTATATATAATTTAATTATTACCATTGCCCTTTTGATGCCTTATTTCAATTCAATAGTTTTTAGGAATTATCTTTGGCATTTTATTTGGTTAAATTATCTTAAGATGTTTAATAGTTGGTATTATTAGTTTGTTCATTTAGTGACTTACTAGTATTTCATTTTCTTAGTTTAAGACTTGAGGCAATTATTGGTATTCTACTCTAAATTAGTTGGTTGAAGTTAGTGTGTTTTGATAATTTGAATGGAATTGGTTTTAATATAAGTTTTCTTTTATTTTATCTTTGTAATTTTAAGTACTTTAAATGTTTTTTGAAGACGATAGTTTAGTTCAAAGCAAACCGTGGTTTAAACCGAAACCAAACCGTATTTATATGGTTTGGATTGGTTTGGTTCTATGACTTTTGTGAGTTGGTTTGGTTCTCCAAATTCATAATCCGTAGGTATTGGTTTGGTTCTTGGTTTACTACAAAACCGAACCAATCCGAACCATGCTCACCCCTACCTAAAAATAAGGGTAAATGGATAGAAAATGAAGTGGATAAATGCGAATTTCTTTCTCCAAAAGAAAAACTATTCGGATAACAGAAAAAAAAAATTAATTATGAGTAGTCATAATAGAAAAAATCATTCTTTTACAAAGTCATACTCCATCCGTCCCATTTTTATTATCTATTTTTGAATTGCGTATCATTTTCTAATTGCTTATATCTTTCAATCTTTAATGTTTGTCATAATTTTGAAAACTTTGTACTATAAAACTAATCAAGATTTATCAAATAAGATCCATATTACATATTTTTCAAAATTCACACTAAAAATATAAACAAAAGATAAAAAAAGACAAACAGAATAATGAACTATGAAAATGAGACGGACGATCTCCGAAACATCCATAGTACAAAAGTGGTACTCCCTAGAAGTGGTACAAAAGTTGTACTACATTATATATCCGCAGGGGGCGGGTTGAGTGTGCAAGCGGGTCTGGGTTCATGCAAACTTTTCAATTATTGCAATATTTTTACTACATTGTAGGTTTTGTTTGTAAAAATTATTAAGAAATGTCCTCTCAAAATTGTGTTATTATATGAGGATGATATTTTGTTGTTAACTTATGAATATATGTGATTCGGTCTCCCAAATCAAGAATCATGCATCCGCCACCATACTTTCGAGAATTTAATTAAATCGAACATCGAATATTTTAACTCCATTTGATAGATATACTGCATTTGAAGGCGACGCTCATGTCCCATAAACCAACATGCACTAAAAAAGTGGTTGCTTTATTTTTATTTTGCCAAAATGGTAGGAGATTTTATTCATATAAAATAAGCATAAATCAAAGAGGGTTATCAATTCCAAACCAAAGATAATAATCAGGAGGTCTAGATTCACAAGTTTTTCACTCGAGAGCCACACAAACCACCACGGCGATTCCTTGATCATCAACCAGCATTCTGACAACCGGATCCCAAAACCAACTAACGAAATCCCAAAAAAAAAAAAACCGACAAGAAACCGGCGAAAAGTGGTTACTTAGATGAGGTGATCATGTGAATATCTATTTTTTTTTTCTAAGCAAAAAGAATTTATTAATTTTTATAAAAAATTACAAATATCTGATCTTTTTGTGACTTGGCCGTGACTTTTTCATCTGCATGGTGACGAGTACCCAAAAAAAAAGTTCAGAAGAAAAGTGTGACTGACAGATGTGAGAGAGTGACTTGTTTGGTTATGTTTATGAGGTGGTGAAACATAAAAAGTAAATTAAAACAGACCAGTCTTTCATGGAAGGCGAGGAAGGCTTGCGTCTTGAGCCACGATTTTTTTTTTCTGAGCGTAGGAGCCTACAAATTTTTATGCGTGTTATACTGGGGAAACAAAAAAAAGTTCATTATGCTAGCGTAATTACTACTTTTGTCGCTGAAAATGCAAAAAGAGTGATACTTTTATTCTCTCGTACATGGTTTTGTTGGAAAAATTTCGGCAGCCACGTAACATTCCAGAGAACAATTTCATTTCCAATGATAAAATTACTAGAATAAATCGAATTACAAGATACAAAACAATTTACAGAATATGAAGAACGAGATACAAACTGAATCTTTAGGATCGAAACCGAGGCCTGTGTAATACCACAGTCACCTTAAGAAATATTCGCCGCCTACCGTGGGTGTTGTAGGTTGCGTCGGCGACTTTCTCCCAGGGTTGGCTCGGTTGAACCGCAGGCCGTCGGAACACCACCGAAGACCGCCTTGGCGAACTGACTACCGCCTGCCTCTCTCTCTCAAGAACGAATATCGGAATATGCTGAAAGGTTGCGAATTTGCTTGTGATTTCTCCAAGAACATGAGCCTCCTTTTATAGGGTGAAGGAGGCAGGAGAGGTGTAATGCTGCCATTAACAGGGCAATGAATTCTGCCATTGAAGAAGGAGGTTATGGGAATAATACACCATCATGAGGAGGGTTACGGGAGTTACAGAATCCCCACAATTCAATACGTCTATTGATTGTGGTGCGTCCAGATTCGACGAACCCAGAACGAGCACGGTTGCCTCGAGAGACCCTCCGGTAGCCCCGATTTCATTCATATGAAATTCCGTAAATTTCCAACCGGTTTTTGGTTTACATTATCTTGCGCTTGGAAGTTTCTTTTTCCTCTCTTTTGCTTGTTAAGAAAGGGCATGTTTGGACTATATTGAGTGACATGCATTAATGGTCACAAATGAAGGAATTGCAACTATCTTTCATTTTCTTTTTCTTGTCAATACTTTCAGAAATTTAATTTATATATATGGGCGGTTAAAATAACACCTTTTGTTTTTAGAGTCCCAGCAAATGATCGGAGCCGTTCATTTTATTTAAAACATGTTTTTAAGAGTCCTCAAAAAAAAAAAAAACATGTTTTAGGCAGTCGTTACAGTGGTGATCTTCAAATGACAACGTTGTGACAATACCTGGTATGATCAGTTAGCCAATGAAATATTTTTAATCTGGGGGCCATTAGAGATTTCACCAGTCATTACTTAACTTCACAATTTGGGAATTAATTAATTGAGATGAACGTGCTTAAGTTGACGCGCACCTGATTATCGAAAAAATCATTTATTCAGTCAACGGTTTATGTTAAGGAAATGTAGTCCTATATTGTTTGGGAGTAGAATAGGTGATCACTTAATAATATTTGAGACCTCTCCACTCATCGCCAATTGATCACTTAACAATTTTGTCTTGAAAATTGGCTACATTAGTAGAACAAACTACATCTAATTTTTAAAAAAAAGAAAGAAGAAGAAGTAGAACAACTACCTGGATCGAGAGCCAAGAACAAAGGGTAGCCCAAGTGGTAAGGTACTTCATTCGCCAAGACCAAGTTTTGGGTTCGAGGCTCGAGTCTCACCGTACGATTTTATTCTCTACCCCTTAAATTAGGATATATAGAGTAGGTTTCTTACATGAACACACATATACAACAAACTACGAGGACAGCTCAGCCCATCTAGTTATACCTAGCCTCTTGCTTTGCAACTTGCTTTGCAAGCGGGAGATTTGGGATTTTAGTCTTTGGAGAGACATCGAACCCTCTTTTATTGTTAAGTTGTTAACACACTAATTATCCGCTAACCCGCAGCGATGTATACGGTATTAATTGGGGAAAAAGAATCTTGGGAATTACCGAAAGAAAATGGCTTAATTAGGAGATTTGGATATCCAAATACGTGACGAGGAGAAACGGGTTCGCATGTACACGTGGCCACCAAGCATTTTTAAAAACTGGCTTTGACTTTGACCAGATCAACTGCCAAAAAAATTAATCTCACACATAAATAGTAGGGACTCTCACATCATATACTCCCCAGTCCGAAGTTGGTGGACTTATACGAAAAGTCGTGCAATTTTGATATTAAAAATAAAAATAATTTCGTTTATAATGTTTAAAACTTTTTTTACGCCGAATTAAAGAAATTATTGTACAACTTTAATTTGGTGCAAAGAAATTCAAAGAAAATATGAACGGAAGCACTTGAATGTTTATTTAAAAATTACAGGACCTTTTGTAGGGGACGAGCAATTTGTGATGGATGAAAGAAAGCATTTTCTTTTTTTCTTTTTTTTTTGTCACAACGATAACATGTGATATTATAGATTCAAGAAACAGTACATCAAGAGAAAACTCTATCCCTAAACAAGGGATCAAGAAACCAAATAGGAGGGGACTCAGTTCAGAAACCGTACCCAACTCCAACTAAACCTATCGCTCCAAACAGACGGAACACTGCAGAAAACAACCAAAAACACTCACACAGGGGTGATAGAAGCCCCACAAACAGAGAGGAATCCCACACAGAGGATACCAAAGAAAAGAACCAGGAAAAAAGAGAAAAAATCGGTAACGGAACCGGACGGAATCCGCCGTACCAGAACAAACTTCATCCACCCACCTAAATCTCCCATCCCGGTGGGAGGGAAAGCATATTCTTGCAAGGGAAGAAATATTAGTAAATCTATCTTCTGAACGCCTCGGCAATTTTCTTATCCAGTAATCTATGGAAAATAATACTAAAAAGGTACATTTCATTCAAGCAATCTTTCATCTGTCTTTTTCACCCGACATTAATTAACAGTACAAGTTAAATACAAAAGTTAGATTAAGGGGTGTTTTTGAATAAATAATTCGATCAAGGAAGTAGTAGAGATGCGGATCCATGATAGAATAAACCAGCATTTGTTCGAGATTATCGAAACTGTTCATCTCTTATAATAGTCGATCAGTCATTTTAACGTGCGTATTTAGAAACCAAATTAAGGAAGTTTAATGGTATCAAAGTATCAAACTTGATGCGGATCAAAAAAAGTATCAAACTTGATCCATCAACATACATTAATTGTCATCTAGACTCGAATGCATGTTTCACTAGATATCGCATTATTGATTGAATAATACTAGTGATTATTTAGTGTTTCCAGAACCCTTTTTCACCACACATTATGGTTCAGTTAAAGACAAAATTAAATAGGCGGGACACAAAACAAAGTGTATGGGTGGGGCCTTTTTTCCCTTAGGAGTCTATACACTTAGCCTTGTTCCAGAACACCTTCTTAAAAATAATTACTTATTTCACATTTTCATACTCAAAAATAATGTAAATGAAAATTAATTTTTCAAATTTTTTTGCACCGTATAAAATATCTCAATGAGATCTATCAAACAAGATCCATATTGATAGGAAAATTATTTGCGTAAGTACATAATTTTTGAGCTTGAAATTTCTTTCTTAAAGAATAAGTACTTATTTTCCTTTCGGGAATGGGGTTTATTCTTGCACCCCACATATATACTTCGTCTTGGGCTTAACCATAATGTATGGTCAAAAAGAGACATTAGGCACCACGTGAAGGTGTCTCAAAATAATGTTTTTCATTTTTCTAGACAATAACGCTACGCCCACCGACTTCCAAGTCGGTGAACTCCCACCGAACTCTATATACGACGTTGTTTTGGATTGTTTTTTTTGGTGTTGAAACATTTGGTTTTATGGTTCTCTTAGGGCTCTTCAACGAGAGCCCTAGAGCTAAATATTAATTATAATCATTTAGGATAAAATTATCAGAAAAATAAGATCTTTGCACCGGTTCAAATGGATTGAAAATTGAAACACTTAAATTTTTTCATTTGGTTTTATGGTTCTTTTAGGGCTTTTCAACGAGAGCCCTAGAGCTAAAAATTAATTATGATCAATCAGATAAATAAGATCTTTGTACCGGTTCAAACGGATTAAAAATTGGAACAGTTAATTTTTTCATTTGGTTTAATGGTTCTCTTAGAGCTAAAAATTAATTATGACCATTTAGGATAAAATGATCAGAAAAATAAGATCTTTATACCGGTTTAAACGGATTAAAAATTGGAACACTTAATTTTGTTAGATGGTTTATATATTTAAAAATATAATTAAAAAATTAAGTGTTTCAATTTTCAATCCGTTTGAACCGGTACAAAGATTTTATTTTTCTGATCATTTTATCTTAAAGAATCATAATTAATTTTTAGCTCTAGGGCTCTCGTTGAAGAGCCCTGAGAGAACCATAAAACCAAATGAAAAAATTAACTATTCCAATTTTCAATCCGTTTGAATTGGTACAAAAATCTTATTTTTTTGATTATTTTATCCTAAAGGATCATAATTAATTTTTAGCTCTAGGACTCTTGTTGAAGAGTCCCAAGAGAACCATAAAACCAAATGTTTAAACACCAAAAAAACGATCCAAAACGACGTCGTATACAATTCGGTGGGAGTTCACCAACTTGGGAGTCGGTGGGTGTAGCGTTATTATTTTCCAAGATACTCCCTCTGTCCCACTTTGTTGTGCCTGTTTCGTTTTCGACATCTCGCAAAAAATTATCTATATCTCACGATCTATAATATTTTTTATGATTTCAAAAACTTTGTTTATAAGAATGAATTGAGATCTATCAAACAAGATTCATATTGAATATATAAAATATTATAAATTAAGAGATATAGACAATTTTTTGAGACGTTCAAAAAAGGAAACAAGTAGAACAAAGTGGGACGGAGGGAGATGTATGTGAAAATAGAGGATGAAAATAATTCATGATAGTCAACGCACTTTAAATAGAGGAAGATGTTTCAATTAATTAGCTTGAGGCAAACCTGCAGGCCCCTCTTAGTTATCGACCTCCAAGATTGAGTATATTCTAAGCTCGAGTACTTCGATCTTGACTCATTCATAATATGTTTTGAACAAGCAAAGCTCGAATAATATTTCAAGTGAATTAGTATGTCATGATTCTAGTCCTCACTTTTTATGCCGACTTTCAAATGAATAAGATCCCGTTCTGCTAAGGGAAATAGGTATTTGAAAATAAGTACTTATTCTTTGAATTAAAGATGATGTATTGTAAGAGAATGATATGTCTCGTAAAACGAAAAATAAGAACTTAAAAAATAAGAACCTTAACGGAACGGATCCGGGTGTTAGTGTCCTAACTCAAACCAGTAGTACTCCCTCCATCCCAAATTGGATGACAGTTTTTGAAATTTATGTCATTTTTCATTGTTTATATCTTTCAATCTATAATATTTTTATGAGTTTGAAAACTTTGTATAATAGAACTAATCGAAAACTATCAAACAAGATCCATATTGCATATTTTTTGAGATTCATATTGAAAAATATAAGGAATTAAAATTGACACATATATCAAAAATTGTTATCCAATTTAGGACGGAGGGAGTACAATACTGTGAGTAAACAATTAGTAATGCTGATGAAACCGTGTAGATTTAGGATATGCCCCGCCGGATTTAAACTTGAACGCATATACTTTTGTTCACCCAAAAATTAAAAAAAAAAACCTCGAAAGGGCACATTCTAAATCACTAACAAAAGGCTCTTCCAATCAAAAGGAAGAGTCAATGGGCTCTAGTTTAGTTGACATGCATTTTCTGGTCTTCATGTGAGAGATAGGGTTTGACCCCATCGTGGGTGTTTGGAATTCAAAATTATGAATAACCTCTGAAGCACACTGTGAACTAGTTTCGTCTTTGGACGAATTTTATCTACAGATCGGGTTCTCTCAATCGAGGTTGCTTCACAATGATATTTGTGCTTCAGCGTTCTATCCCTACACAATGTCTTTGGCGAGACAACCTGTGGCTGCTTGACAGATCTATAGTTCTTGGGAATTCATTGATGCGTTTATGCTTCGGTGGAGTGCATCTGATCGTTTGTGTATTTGGTGTCTTTTGTCTTTTAACTTTGCACTTTTTCTCGTTTGAGACTCCTAATTAGATGTTAGGCAGTTTAAAAGTGTCACTATTGCATTAGGCCATATCTGGGTTATGATGAAAGACATTGATTGCCTTGTGATTTACTTGTTTTGTATTTGTTTGACGATTAGTTTGGCTTTATCCAAGTTCTTTGTAACGATCTCCATTTTGTAAGTGTCGCTGGACGTTTATCAATATAATCTTCTCACTTTTTGAAAAAAAAAAAGAACTAACCTTTAACGCCCGTTAATGTATACAATGTTTGTTTTAAAAAAATTCAAAAGGAAGGAAAGAGAAAGGACAGCACGTGGAAGGTTGGGATTAATTAAGACCCACACAAAAAAATTAAATAAGATTGGGACTAATCCAAACGTGGAGATAATTAAAGCAGCCTTTGGGAGTCACCAAAGGTCATGTGTTTTTTTTTTTACCAGAGGATAGGATGTAGACAGAAGATTGAACAGCACGTTTTCAAGCCATGTGGCCAACGTACGGTTGACGCGCGTAGAATAGGCATTGCAGGTTAGATTTTAACCAGCTCACCCAAGACCTAGGAGGTATTAATTAGCTGTTTACCTGCCTGCCACAAGTGACTTTGTTTATTGTTATTCAACTAATATACTCTTTCTTCTAATAATACCTGAAAATGTTAAACTGGGAACTAGCTATATAGTTCATAAAATTAATTAGAAAACTTACTCCCGAGTGATTTGCGTGGTCGTGAGGTCCAGAACTTGAGTACGTAGTTCCGTCGAAGTCCATTCGAATCTCTCTTTCTGCGAAATTGGACGCTGATCCACGAGCCCTTGGTAGGGCAATAAAAAACCTGTGGGCGATTGCTTCCTAATGAGGCCACCTTTGGTCTAGAATCCTTGTGGTCATGGCCAGAGGAGGTTACCTTTCACAGTGGACATCTAACAATATTTTGAAATGGAAAAAGTAGCTAGCTAGCTGAAACTTCAGGTGGAGGGCGTGGAGACCCACACACATTGTAAGTGCATATGTAAGTAAAGGGTTGTGGTAAAATGTACCCTTAAAGCAAGTTGATATCTAGAGCTCAAATGCATGTGTCACTATAGAAAATGCATTTTTTCCGTTCCTAAGTGATTATTCAGTGTTCATGGGGCACCATGTGGTGCCCCCGATCTCTCTGGGGTGTGTACACTATATCTTAGACCTCACCACAATGCATGTACGCCGGAATAGGGGTTTAGGACACCCCGTGACGGTGCCATAATTCTTCTGTTTTCGTAGAGATATGGGAGGATAGAGGAGGAAAATAATTGATGATAGTCAACAGTCATTTATCCAAAACATTAACTTCATATCTTCACATCGTCTAGCCCTGCCAAAGGACGAAGATCGATCGATGTTCATGAACAATGTAACTTAGCTAGCTCGAAGATATTCAACTAAACTAGCTCCAGGCAAACTTTTAGGTCCCCCTTTGCTTTCGACCTCCAAGCTCGAGTACTTCGAGCTAGCTTGACTCATTCATAATTTATTTTGAACAAGGTAAGCTTGAATAATCCAAACGAGGTAGTATGTCACGAGTTCAGGCTATAGCCACATAATCCTTCAAAATATCCCACGCTCTCGATCCTTAAAATGCGTCCGCGCTGTCAATCCTTGCTCTTGCGAATTTTGGTAGGTTGGCATGTGTTTCGAAGACGCACCCGCTCAAGCACGTGAATTATGTGACTTAGGCCCCGTTTCCACTAACAAAAAAAACACTAAAAAACTCAACACATTTTACCGTCTCGTTTTCACTAACAAAAAAGTTTCAGCATTTTACCATCTCATTTCTACTAAAAAAAAGAGTTGTCAACAAAAATTGTTTTTGCTACAATAATTCTACTCATAAACCTATCAACAACTTATTTACTACCGAAAACAACTTGACATACAACTTATTCACTACCGAAAATACCTAATAACTTCTCAACCACAAATAAAAAATTTACAAATTTTTTACTACCGAAAACACCCATCGGGTCTAGCCCCCAGTTTTAGGCCAACTTTCAAATGCTGATGGAACCGACTAGATTTAGGATATGCCCTGCCGGATTTGAACTTGAAGGCATATTCCTTTATTCTCCTGCCAAAAAATGACAAAAAGGACCTTGGAAGGCATATGCCCCTTGTTCTTAACTTTATGAGCCCATGGAAATGTATGTGAACATAAAGCGTCCTGCGTCCACATTTTTAATCTCTACGTACTATTAATGCGTCCACATTCTTAATCACGACTACTAATTAAAAAAGGCTCTTCCAATCGAACTGGCGGTTGGTGCTGTGCTGTCCCGGGCGAGCTCAGCATTGCCAGAAATCCATGTAAGTGGGGGCACCTTTTAAACACATTTCAACCAAAAAAATTTGTACTAAGCAACGTTAAAACTTTTGTGCTAAGAATTAAAAATACCTATCATATTTATTAATATAGTAAATTATATAGAATATAAAAACAATTGAATTGCTTGAATTGTCTCAACGTATCAAGTCTAAGAGCAATTCAATATACAAATACTCCCTCCGTTCCTAATTGAGAGTCCCTTATTTCATTTTGAGATGTTAAATGACTGTCCCTTTCTAAAAATAGAAGTAAAAATTTGGTAAAATTCCAAAAGTGTCCCTTATATGTGAATACAAATGGTGCAAAATAGGTAGAACATAGGGATAAATGGTGGAAAATAGGTATAATAATTACATGTCCTCTAAAAAAGTTGGAATTTCTAAAAAAAGTTGGAATTTTTAGGAGGGACTCTCATTTAGGAACGAATGGAGTATTTAGCAATATTGCTCTCATTGTTAATAGTAATTGCTAAAGTATAAAATGTATAGCCCATGGTTTAGGCATTTTTTAATTTTGAATATTATGCATTAGAGAGTTCCAATTAGTAAGTGACTGCTATCTTTCACATTAGACATCTATCTCATTTCGCTAGTGTCCCGCGCGACAATGTTCAAATATGTGAAACAAAAAAATTGAGAATGAAATGATATTCGACATGTCTTAGAAAGATTAGAAGTAAATTTATGAAATACAATTATCTAGGAAAAATACAAAATATACATTTTAAAATCTTAAATTTAAAAAAAAATGTGTGCGGGCGTGCCCCCGCTCGTCCCATGCCACTGGCGAGCTGGGTCTGCTCCAGTCTCGCTCCAATGATCAAAATCTTTTATTACTTCGTAGAGATCGTTCAATAAAACATCTATGCAAAAACCCAGCTCGATCGAATATCATTAAGTATCTGATCGAAACACATATAACTTGGTAATAATGGGTTCCAGTGGATTTGATATAGTGTTTCGGATCCATTCTTTTCAAAATAAAAATGTTTCGATTAAGCACTTAATGATACCCAATTGAGCTAATTTTTTGCATAGTTGTTCTACTCGACAAGCTCTGCAAGTGAACGTTTCCGATCATCGGAAAGAGACCGCAGCATATATATACCCCGCTCGCCCGGGACAGCACCAACCCCCAATTGCTTCCGATCAAAAGAAAAGAAAAGAAAGGAAAGGAAACCACATGGAAGGTTTGGGACTAATCCAACGGCCTTTCGGAGTCACCAAAGGTCATGTTTTCATAGGAAAGATGAAGGCATAATTTATTTTTATTTTTTTTTGCCAATAGGATGTAGGCAGAAGATTGAACAGCACGTTTTCCAGTAATGTGGCTAACGGTTCGCGTTAGAATACGCATTGCCATGGAATATACCCCATTTCCCCTACCAAGTGCATGCACTTAGTCTCTTTTTTTTTTTTTCTTTTTTTCTTTTTTTAAAGAAGTGCACAGGTTATATCTATTAATATTTAACCTTACCCAAAACCAAGGAGGTAGTACGTAGCTGTTGAGAGTTTATTAGTATTTTTTTTCCCTCAGCAAGTGACTATGTTTTATTGTTATTCAACTTAAAACTAAATTCTCTCTTCTTCTTTTTTTTCTACATGAAAATGTCAAACTATATGAAGTAGAGTTCACAAAATGAAAACTTACCGATCTGGTGGTTTGCGTGGTCATGAGGTCCAAAACTTGAATAGTGCCGTCGACGCCTCTTCACATATTGCCCTCTCCGAAATTGAACTGTGATCCATTAGCCCTTAAGTTCAAGGTGCCATTTTTTTCCCAAATCGATTAGAATTTCGGAGGTTTTGGGATTTCCCACCGAGTGATTTTGGCGTTCTACATTTCCACCAAATGAGATTGTGGGTGTTCGCTGTAATTGAGTTAAATGAAAATGCTATGAAAAGTCTTCTGTGTCACTACAGTACCGGACCACTATCTTAATTAACTTCTAGACGGCAAGTTTTTGCACATCTATTATAGCATTCTTGAATAAACGCTACTTAGATGATGCTATCAAACCCATATTTGTTGTAGTGCTTGGTACTTGGTAGGGTGATAAAAAAAAAAAAAAACTAGGGAAAATGACGGTCAATGACGTGTTTTGATAATTAATACCCGCCAAGGATATTTTTAGATTAACAAATGTTCTTAGCATGTCCTTAACATGTATTAATTATCAAAACTAGGGCTGTTACTCAAAACCGGAAATTCGATCGAAACCGGAAAAACCGGACCGGACCGGATTTTTCAAACCGGTCAAATAATTTCGATCCGGTTCCGGTTTATAAAATTTAATTTTTTTAAAACCGGTCCGGTTTCCGGTTTATGTGTTTTATAAACCGGTCGAAACCTGACCGGACCGGATTACACATGTATACAAAACTTTTGCAAGAGGTGTGGCTCGAACTCGAGACCTCAGGTATCAGCCGAACACAACTTACCGCTGTGCTACACAAGCTATATTAAATTTTATGTGTAAAAAATATATTTATTACATAAATACGCTAGATATATAAATACAAACCCAATTACTAATCCAGATTTCATCCTCTTTCCTCACACACCCCACCGACTGGAGTCCAGGCGATGGCGATGGCGATTTGCACGACCGACTCTCTCTCTCTCTCTATCCTTCTTCTTCTTCTTCCACGGTGGCAATGGTAAAGTGCAGCGGCCGGCGACTTTTATACGATGAGTCTCTCTCTCTCTCTCTCCTTTTCCCTCCACGTTTGTTGATTTTTAGTTTTGTTTGAAACCCCAAACTCAAATGTGGCGCCGGCGGTTGATGCCGATGGGATGGTGCATATTTTCTCTCTGTCCGTCTTGAAACCGAATAAACCGGAAACCGGACCGAAACCGGATAAACCGGACCGGATTATTTCGACCGGTTCCGGTTTCCATTTATTCCAAACCGGATAACCGGTTTCGACCGAAAAATATGCTTAAACCGGTCGAAACCGGACCGGTATCACCCCTAATCAAAACACGTCCTGAACCGTCATTTTCCCAAAAAAACTATGGGTGATTGCTTTCTCATGGGGCAGTAGTCTGAAATTCTTGTGGTCATACAATCCCAGCCCTGGGGCACGGCCCAAGAGGCCTTTGCCTAGGGCCCCAAAATCCAACAAAAAAAGGAGCTCCTATTTTCGTGTAAGTGTATATATATTATGTATTCAAATTCACAAGTCATCTAGTACTTGCGTGGTTCAGCAGTAGATGCCTTGTTTTGTCACATTTGGTTCAAGTTTGAATCCGACATACTCCAATCTATCGGTATATCATTTTTGTTAAAAATTTGAGCTTGTCACAACTTGAACCATTTTTGTTAAAAATTTGAGCTGGTCACAACTTGAACTCATGACCTATGGGTGAGCTTGCCACAACTCAAACTCAAGACCTAAGGATGAGAATGATGCATTCTAATCGTGGGTTTAACTCACAATAAACTTGCAAACATTATTTGCATGAAGATATATTTCAAATAAATCATATGTCCACCTTCCAAATTTTGTTTTCTCATATATTTTGTAACTTTAATATTCTAAAAATATTCTTTTGTAGACATAATTTACTTACATATTTATGTTCTACCTTTTAAACTATTCTTTATCATGTGATCTAATATTTCTGTTAAAAATAAATAGGCAGAAAAATTGTTGCTTGGCCTAGGGCCCCAAAATAGATAGGGCCGACCTTATGATATTTCCAGAAGAGGTTACTATAGTTGGTTGCTCTTTCATCCACTCTTTTGCATTGCAAAAGATAAAATGAAACTTCCAACCGCAACCACATCATTTGCAAATGAAATTCATGTTGAGATTTTAGCTAGGAGAAACTTCTGGTAGAGTGCGTGAAGGTCCACACGCATTGTGAATATGTGTGTAAGTATTTATGTAAATGTGTCCATGTTGAAGTGATTTCCACATAACTCATTATGCAGCAGTGTAATGGAGCTGGATATGGAAAATTATTACTTCCTCTTGAAATACCGTCACATTGTGCTCCAAAGGCCTCTACCACCAGATATTTACATGAGAACCCATAACTAAGCGTATAGACCCCACGTGAATGGGTAATAGTAGAGGTCCTTGAAACACCACGTGGCGATGCTCAATGAGCACTGATAATCTATCACTGGAGATGGTAGTGATCTTCGAAATTGGGATGAAAACAATGTGTATGTGATGCACATGCAATAGATGGCCGGATCAGCCGCTTGACAGGGATGCCGCTCGGCAGCATCCTCTGTCCGATGCACAATACGGCCTGTTACTATATATAGTCAGTGAAAGTTTGTATTGCTATTGAAAATCGTCTAAATTGGTACAGCAACTACACGGAGGCCCACTAATATCCGGGATCACCAAAAATGACTTGATTAATAATATCTTTTGATATTAATCCCAATAGGTTTGGCCAAGTGAAGATGTAAAAATTATAAGTGATCGTCCTTCATGAGGTTGCATGTTCGAATCCGACGGACCGACAAAGGCCAAGCATCGCAAACCTTGGGGCCACTGAAGGGTTTGTCTGGTCGTTAAATTCAAGGTCCCGGAATTAGTCAAGGTTTACGTAAATTGGCCCAAACATCCGACTATAAAAAAAAAAAAAATACTCCAGTATTTTGATAACCAAATATGTGATGAGGAGAAACGAGTTCGCATGCACAAGACAAGCGGACAACTGGTGTTTGACCAAACTAAATAAATACTCCTACTAGCTAGTAATGGATTCGCATAACATTGGAATAAACTTGTGTTTAATTAGTTCAAGATTAATTTAAATAATATCTACTGCGACAATACAAAAATAGTAGTTGGGAATCTCACATGTATCTTCTTTCAAGAGAAAAGATGGAGTAAATCTTTCTTTTGAATTCCTTTGCAATTTTATATCCACTGGTTATAATAAAATAATAAATTTGCTTAATAAAGATTGTACGTGTTGTTCGGCTGGTGCACATCGTGTTGTGCACCATCCGAGCCGTCCGTTCGATAATTCAACGGTCCAAATTTCATCTCAACAATGAACATCTCGGATGTTACACGGTTCCGAGATGAGATCTAGATCGTTGGATTACCGAACAGATGGCTCGGATGGTACACAACACCGTGCTGTGCATTGAAAATTTTCCTACGCGGAGAAAAGCGGCCTTTCGGAGTCACCAAAGGTCATGTTTTCATAGGATAGGCATTGCAATAAAATATAAGCCCATATCCCATATTACCTTGTGCGCATGTTTTTCAAGTTTTGCTCGCAAGAGCTGCACTGGTTATATCTATTTATATTAGAAGATCTTATCCAAAACCAAGGAGTTAGTGGTTGTTTACCCGCTATAATAAGTGGCTTCGCACGGGGTTTGGTCGGGTGGGCAAGAGAGTTGAGATAGCAACTAAAGGACTTATCCTCCAAAAGGTTACAAGGTCGAACCTCATGAAAGCCAAACGTTTAAAGTTTTAGAGTCCCTATGTTTTCCGATCATTAACTTCAGGTGGCTTTTGGTTAGTGTTTATAGTACTGCTAAAACTAGTCGACTATAAGTTTCTCTACATGAAAATGTTAACCGGTAACTTGGAGCTTATAATAAGAAAACAAGAAGTTCAAAGTAACCGTAAGTGTAGCCATAGATCGTGGTAAGTTTGATCATATTAAATGTTATGTAATGTAAACTTTACTGATAAGTGGAATTTTGTTTGTTTTTTTGGCGAAAAGTCACGAAACCAACTCATTTTTAGCAAAAAAACAACTCCACTTTTTATGTGAGATTTTGATTGAACGATTGAATCAAGTACTTTCTAATCTAATTATCCGTATTTCGTGGGTTCATTTTTTTTTATTTTTTTTTATCAACATGCAATTCATATATCATTCAAAAGCCCGAAGGCGAGAATCACATCACAATCCATAAGAGTGAACCAAAACTACCAAAATCTAAGACACGAGCTATCAAATCAAGGACTGACCCTATGCCGGTACATAGTGTTGGTCTGTCAATGCCCAAAATCACTTGGGACATCATAGAAAAATCCCTAACCAACCTCGTCATTTACAATTAAGGACTCATTGGCGGGCTATTTCGACAGGCTCAAACTTATGTTTAGGTGGGCTTGGAAACGAAGTCCATGCCCATCCATTGGTCTGGGCCACGTTGGGCCTCTGTTTACCTTGTTCCATACAGTGAAGGTAGGGATTAAACCCGGCCCATCCAGCCCATTTGGCTTTGCTTTTTGGATTGTTTCAGTCGAAGATATCAGTCAGAGCATCTCATTTTCATCTTGGCAAACTCACGATGCTCTCTGTGCTCGCATCATATGTTTGAGGGGGAATGTCAGAATAGTAGTGTTATGACGTTATTAATGTTTAGTTGCAAGGATAGTATTGTCCTTTCATGTAATAGAGTTTACTCAAGGTTTCTATGTTTTTCCTATATAATGATGTCATGGCCTCTTGTAACATATATACAGATTAATAGAATTTCTCTCTTCTAGTTTCACTACACTAATTATCCGGGGTTCATTTTTTTTTATCAACAAGCAATTCATATTTCATTCAAAAGCCCGAAGGCGAGAATTACATCACAATCCATAAGAGTGAACCAAAACTACCAAAATCTAAGACACGAGCTACCAAATCAAGGACTGACCCTATGCCGGCACATAGTGTTGGTCTGTCAATGCCCAAAATCACTTGGGACATCATAGAAAAATCCCTAACCAACCTCGTCATTTACAATTAAGGACTCATTGGCGGGCTATTTGGACAGGCTCAAACTTATGTTTAGGTGGGCTTGGAAACGAAGTCCATGCCCATCCATTGGTCTGGGCCACGTTGGGCCTCTGTTTACCTTGTACCATGCAGTGAAGGTAGGGATTAAACCCGGCCCATCCAGCCTATTTTTTAAGTTATTCAATTTTAACTCCAAAAGTGCTTGATCCTAATTCTCATTTTTTTCAAATGTTTCTAATTTTGTTGTAACAAAACAATTTACTACTAGACATCGTATGTGTACAATATTGAAATAACATCAAGCAGCTTAGAAGCACCAATTTCGAGTAACCACAATTTGGTGCGAAATAAGAAGAAGAGACAGAACATCTAACTTTGGGCGGAAAAGACGGTGATACAACCATTGACAAAGCCGTCGTTCTCTTTTTTCTTTTTCTTTTTAACAGCGAAGAAGTATTTCATTAATCACAAAGGATAAAAATATGAAATCAGTACAGTAGGGGAAAAAAGCATTGAGAGAGCTTCAAAACCATCATTCTTATCTCTGTGTATAGTAGTACGTCTGTTCGTATGTGTTTTTATTTTGTTAGAGAAAATTGAGAAATCTTATAGCTTGAACTCAATCTTCAAATCTCGTAGCCTTGGTGTCCCATTTCGTTTGTTTACCAAGGAAACGTGTATTTTGACTTCCAAAACTTATTTGTCTAGCTTGCTGGTGAAATGGTAGGACACATGAGACTCAAAATCTCGTGCTGTCGAAATAATTTTTAGAATTTTTTTGCGCCATTTAGAAGGTCTCGATGAATAGATTTGAAGGATACAAAAAAAAATATATATATATAGGTTTCAAAAATTATAAAGGTTAAAATGATGCAAGTTTTCTTAGGAAGCAAATAAAATGAGAACGAAAAGAGTACTGAATATGGTTTCTCTAGACGTAAAATAACTTTGCTACGTACACACCATTTCAAATACACCACCCGGTAATGTGAGGTCCCACAACATATTTTTGACAAAATCTGAATCGTTCATTTTGTAGCTCTAGACGTCTAATCAGTTGCGCAAAAAACCAGATTGATCGGAGATGAACAAATATTTGATTCAAATTAACTGAATAACAAGAGAGAATTTAACGACCCATTGTTCTCAAGGATATTGTAAAATTTTAAAATTGGTATGTACGATCAACCTGATTAAAGAAATTTTAAAATTTTAAAATTGGTACTAATGTCTAAAGAAATTGTAAAATTTTAGAATTGGTACTAATGTCTAATCAACCTGATTTTTGGCAAGAATTGTCTATTGTAGTGGAAATCAACCCTATCTAGAGGCAAGTTATAAATTTCATAAACCACTCAAAAGAATCTTAACTGCAGAATACCCGGTGAAACTTTTAGACTTGGTTTGAAAGGGAGTCCTTACCTAAAGGAAGGACCCCTCCAAAGATTGGCGTATGCCACTTAAAGCGGCGAGCACACGGTATTCTTTAGTAAAAGGCGAAAGAATAGTTCGCTTTGTGCTCACCGCGTGGCTGCGTGATGTGAATGTTGCAGTTGCCTTGGCTTATGAATTACTCTCCTTTGAGGACAGAACTTTCAACAGCCGATGTGGAACGAAGTACGCTGTCCAAAGTTCTGATGCTTTTGACCGCTCTGCCCTTTGTTTCTGGGGGCCTAATACATGGTTTTGCTCTGCTTTCGAAGGGCTTAATCTAGGAATTTTCTAATCAAATCATCATTTAATAGCTCAAGGTTCAATAGGACTCGGCAATTTTCTGAGCTAAACTTGGGTTTTGAATCTTTTGACGGCTATTTCCTTCATGTTGACTCGGGGTTTCTTGGGTTTGGAGTTTCTTTGGCTTGAGTATCCTGTAGTGCGGCAACATACTACGGGATTGTAGGGCACTCCGAAAGCAACCTTTGAGAAATTATCCTTACCATCCGAAGCAAAGATCTTATGTACTTGTGGACCACCTTAGAAAAGAATTTTCCTCATTCAGTATTCTTAGAGAGCACAAAATTTAAGTGAACTGCAAAATTTCGGACTAGGTTTGATAGGGAGTCTAATCCAAAGGAAAAGACCCCTCCAAAAACTTGCGTATGCCACTTTCTGCGGCGAGCGCACGGTATTCTTTAGTAAAAGGCGAAAGAATAGTTCGCTTTGTGCTCACCGCGTGGCTGCGTGATTTTGAACCACCGAGTTGCCTACCTTATGTATGACTTTCATTTCAGAATAAAACTTTCGACAGTCAATGTGGGACGAGGCCAGGTACATCTAACTTCTCCAGATAACACATCCCTGCCCAAGTATTTGAACAAAGTCGCTTGAGCAACTCAACTCGAATCGAGTCGCAGTGGTTTGCAGTATTAAATCTTCCCTTTGTTTACCAGTCGCCTATATTAAGGATTTGAGTATCTAATTGCCAATTTATATCTCATGGTTTCATAGTAAGACTGCGGACTTATTAATAGCTTTCACTCTTTCCATCGTTATGATCTACGAATATGATTCTTGCTGTTAATAAGTTAATAAGTTCTGTAGAACTTCAGAAATTGCCCTTTTTCTGATCTACGAATATGATTCTTGCTGTTAATAAGTTCTGTAGAACTTCAGAAATTGCCCTTTCTCTAAACCGGCCTTGGTTCCGATCGCCTTTCCATTGTTATGGGGTGCAGTACGGGTGCATATGGGGAGGATGAGTTGGTTGTGGCGGGCGGATGATAAGCGGATTGTCTGCGAGTTTGATTTTTCTGCCCATCATGAAATAGACCCTTGTCTGCGAGTTTAATTTTTCTGCCCATCATGAAATAGACCCTTGTTTGCAAGTTCGATTTTTCTGCCCATCATGAAATAGACCCAAACCGCTTCGTATTTATATCGGAATCTAACACTAACATTGCCATTAAGCTAGCTATTCAAATATGGTATAATTTTCCTATTAAATTTGCTCTCAAAAGAAAAACAATTTGCCATTCAATCAGAGAGAAACTTTGACTAAGAATTGTAGGGCTTTACCCTTGGTTAGAGGGAGGCCCTTCCAGAAATTCTCAACGGCCAAGGCAGAACCCAGGCCGAAGAGGGGGTTTGGAAATAGTTTTCAACCAGCAATTGACGCGCCTCGGTTATTACCTCACTAGCTGCGTCATTGCCCCAAGCGCAAAGATACTTCATAATTCTTACAATTCTTGACTTTATAGCTAGTCTCCTGGCAAAGCACATCTAAATAGCCGATGTGGGACTCCATTGTTCCTTTGGCTTCTTAAACTTTGGTAAATCCCTCAAGTTTCATTACCCTAGTAGGATCCCGAGGAGATGACTTTAAGGGCTTTACTATAGTCAAGGAAGTGGACCGAGAACACAACAATCAGGGTTGTCGAAATCTTCCTTTCCGTCGAGCTCAATTGCATAGAACCAGCTTCGTAATTTCCAGCATCAAATTTCCAATAAATAGACACAGTTGAACTAAATTTCAAACTATACCAACAAAATTGGACCAAGTTTCTGTCACGACCTAGATTTTCAATATAATTTAAATAAAGCTTTCTCAATAAAAGACCTTCGCATATTGTAATTAATACCCCAAACAGTTCCCACTGTTAAGCTTAACAAAACAAGTCCCAATTTTAAAGAATATCCAATTTTGGCACTCCGGCCCCAAATAGATTACAAGTGTTTGTATGGACAAACCATTAAGTAACAAACCCATCTTTATCCAAAAGAAAGTCTATTACAAAAGATGACGATGCAACTAAATCAGTGTCAGCTTCCAAAAGCCCTTTTCACATCCATGCACGCATTTCATGCAAGTCACTGTCCCGCATTTAAACTTGAAAAGAAATATTAGGTTGAGCTACACTAGCCCAGTAGGAAAATCTTTTACCAATTCTATGTGCAAATATGATGCCAAGTGCAAAGGAATGAGACATGGGGATATAGTTCAACCAATGGACATAAATCAACTCATCGGGGTGCCAATCATTCGTTACAATCGTCCTACGACATGCCGTCATCACAAAGTTAGCCACAATGTTCACAAGACTCATGCAACCCTACAATTTTGACACGACTCTCTATTTCCAAACTCCACCGTCTATATTTCCACCCATTGCGTTACAGTAATAAACCACGAGGGTTTCCGTATTACCACCCCTTGCGTTACGAAGAACCCTAACCACTTGGAGCCCACAGCTTATGCAACTACATTTACATTCCTTTTATTTTCAAGCGCTGCTTGTACTCACTTCAAAGTAGTTTAAGCTTTTTATCGTATTCCTTGTACCCAACTTCGTTAAACCGTTAATGGAGTTCATTTTATCCAAATTCATCTTTGTTTTATCTTTCTTTCCATTTTCTAATAACGGTTAGGAAAGTTTAAGTTCTTATCCCGCAAAGGCAAACAACGAACCATCTCAAGGCCTTATCCCTTAGGCCGAGCACAATCAAGAAGTCAGAATCAAGCATTCTGGCCTTGATTTCGAGTTTGAACTGTCGTTTGGTCCTGACACGTCCGCAATACTAGCCAACTTGCTTTTCAACTTTTTGTGGAAAACACAAACTATACCACCTTTCAAGTTTGATGTTGCGATTAGAAGACATCAAATCAAAATCAGTCTATCCTCCTCCATGTAACTTAGCACAACGGCCCCATTGTGTAATCTCTTTCCTCTCTTTCATTTGTTTTAAGGAAGAAGAACCCAAGCCCGGCCCCAAGGTTTGGGAGGCCCAAGGCCAATCCTAAAAATGAGGCCCTTACTAGACAGGTTTTACCACCAAATAAAATAAAATAATTAATAGAACTAAGAACTTTAAAAATCAGATTTAACAAACTTACAAGCTACTGTATTGTTTAGAGATCAAGGGCCCTCTTTTTCGTTCCAAACTTCAATCACCCACCCAATAAGCCAACAAATGGGCCTCTAGGAAGTTGGGCTTAATAATTGATTTTGTGCCCTTAAAGGGTATTGGACCAGGCAGATTGGGCTATAAAAGACTCCTACACATTATAACTCATAACTCTAGAAAATATTTGGAGGCCCCTTTTATGGCTGTTTTTTGGGCCCCAGGCGTGGGCCTCTTGGGCCGGCCCTGGAAGAACCACTCGAACGCTTACTTTGGGCCCTCTTGTATAGAAAATTCCTACAAAATAGATGAAAACAGCAAAAAATCAGTTTCTTAGCGATACCTAGCGAGAATCGGCCGGTACATAAATTTTGGATAGCACCAATATAGTTAGGTGTAGCGGTATCAGATGACCGAAAAATCGATACGCAGCGGCCGATTTTTAAGTCCAAATTCACAAGATCTACACATTCTCTTCCTACGAATTGTATAGAAGAGTGTACATTCTATCCACCTTAGGTAGAAACCCCAAACACAACGCCATGCTTGTCAATATTTTTCATAAGAAAGCGCGACAGTGGCATTTGGAGGTATCCGGTGGGACCTTTAAAGATTTTACGGTGAACTAGGAACCCCATGATGCGGTGGAAGGCGGAGGAGGAGCACACGAGGGCGGAGGAAAGATCGGGGAGTGTCGTGGGGCCGTCATGGGTTTCCAGGGCATGCCGAGCTGAATAGCACACTTTACCACAGCCATATCGACAAAAACCCAAATACATACTTCCATATACCCACTTGGGCCTGGGCTGCCTCTTCCTCTCTATTTGTTTCTCTCAAAAATAAAAACATGCACACACAGAGTACTCTGGTGAAGCTTCAATTATATATAGAGAAAGAACTTGTGCAGAATACAGAACCCATTGTTGAGACTCGAGAGTTCACAAATCAGAATGGTGTGAAAGTTTCAGACTTGGTTCGAAAGGGAGTCCTAACGCAAGGAAAGGACCCCTCCAAAAATTGGCGTACGCCACTAAATGGGGCGAACACACGGTATTCTTTAGTAAAAGGCGAAAGAATAGTTCGCTCTGTGCTCACCGCGAGGCTGCGTAATTTGTACCATTGGGTTGCCTATCTTTATGTATCACTTTCATTTACGAACAAAACTTTCGACAGCCGATGTGGGACGAGTTATATCCAACTTCTCCACAGAACACATCTGCCGTCCCCTGTCCAAAGTTTTTGATGCTTTTGATTGCTCTGTCTAAGATTTCTGATTAATCTAAGATTTCTGATCTAATCGTGTCACTTAATAGCTCATGGATCGATAAAACTTTGCAATTTTCTGAGCTAAACCTGGGCTTTAAATCTTTTTCAGATATGATTTTCACTTACGGCGAGTTTTTTTTTTTTTTTTGATCCGAAATTACGCCTCGAAGGCTTTAATTGAAACAGAAAACAGCCCAAAGGCTAACAAGAACCAAGTCCGGAGCCCTAAGTTGGGTAGAAACCGCAACAGATGGGATATCCATGGGGACTGGATAGGAATCTCTGAGATATAGTAGACCAAACCCTTAGCGGGCAAAGAACGGTCCGCGCAGGGACCGACAAACAACACCAGACCAGTACACAACCTGTTAATACAATTGAAAAAGAAAAAACATCTAAAAGCCCGAGGGCCACCGGAGCACCGCCGGACACCAACAACAAATCTCGCCGACGGATACCAGAGGTTTCCGAGGGCAGCAAAAGGCCCAGATTTGAGGTAGCGCGAGGAGGGGCAAGGGGGCTTACGAATAACAGGCCGGAGACTGGCAGGAGGTGAGAGTCGATCCAAGGCGGCGGCGGAGAGGGTGACTGATGGAGGAAGAGCGGACAGGCGGCGCGGTGGGGATCGTTGACTGGGCTGGGTGAGGCAGCGCGGCAGGGGACGGTGACGGGGCTGGGTGAGGCAGCGCGACAGTGAGCGATGGCGGGGCTGGGCGAGGCGGCGAGGCGGCGATAGAAGACGGGGTTGGGCGAGGCGGAGGTGGTGCAGCAGGCGGAGAGTGGCGGCGAGGCGGAGAGCTGGCGGAGGCGGCATCAAGCAGATCTGGGACAGGTGATGAAGGCGTCGGAGGGTGAGGCGATGTTGGTGGTTCGGCAGCAACTGGTGGAGGAAGGCGATGTAGGCGATGTAGGTGATGAAGGCGGCAACTGATGAAGGCGGCGGCGGAGGCGGAGGCGGTGGCGGTGGCGGAACTGGGTTAGGTGGGGGAGTCTGTGGGTTTAGAGGAGGAAGAACAGATCTCAAAACAAGAGGGAAAAAGAGAGAAAAACCTGAAAAAATAGGAGGAAAACCTCACTGAGAGGGGGGAGACTCACAGATCTCAGCTCCCCCCCCTCTCTTGCCGCCCCTGAAACCCTAAGCAAGAGAGGTTCTAGAGAGAGAAAAGAACGAGAGGAAAAAGGGGCTTCTATATTCTACTTACGGCGAGTTTGACACACAGGAATTGTAGGGATTTATATTTGACTAACCAACCTATCAAATACTCAAATTGGATAGGCAGCCATGGTTTTCGACTAGGAATTTCAGAGGAAACGCATTTCACAAACGAAGTTCAAAGAAAATAGAATTCGAAGTCGATTGAGCAAAAAAAAAAAGGATGGGATTAGTAAAAGCGGGTTCAAACCAATAAAATGTGTTCATGATATTAATTGGCTCTCTTTTAAGAGGTAATACGGCACTAAGGCTCCATTTGTTTCGATGTAAAATGTTCATTCAGAAAAAAAAAAAACTTCAAACTTTTATTTTCCGGTGTTTGATTGGCACTTAAAAATATTTTCAGAAATTAACAAAATAGTGTAGAGAGAGGGGGGAGCTTAAACGATGGATAGATCTGATATTATTGGAATTGAACGTGGGTTAGGACTAACGATCGAGGAAACAGAGCAGTGAAAATTGCAACGGATTCATTTCGAAAAATAACTTACGGAAAATTTAAGGATAAATCATTTTCATCCAATTAATAGAAAATGTTTTACCTGTAAAATATTTTCCTCATTTTATACACAACTAAACACCAAAAAATAGGTAAAATATTTTACCAGAAAACATTTTACGCCCAAACAAATGGAGCCTAAAATTAGTTCAGCTCTATTGATGGGGTTTAATTGGAAATTGAAAGAATGACTCAATCAAGTACAAAGGCACAATTTATTTAAATTAAGTAAAGTTGCAAAATTGTATCTATATATGAAAGTTAAGTTGTAGGTTCTGCCATCAAAAACAAAGTTGAATTCATTTGCTCGCCAAAATTTGTACTAGATTTGGATGGGGTGCGCTAGGTCAAGGCAATAATGCAACACCAAGGCAACGTGCAAAGAACCCCGGCAACAAGCTAGTGTGATGGGTCCTCCTCCTCAAGAAGCAAACTTGCTACACCATCTCTCTCTCTCTCTCTCTCTTCAAGTTTGAAGAGTGAGAAATGAGTCTTCAATTGCCAACTCATCAATTCTACTATTTTTAATTGGTGAATTAATTGATTGCTTTGGCATAATGGGTCCTACTTGATAGCGTCTTGCTAGAGAGAAAAAAAAACTTCTCTAGTCAGCCTAGCCCGTTCCAGAACGGAAAAAAAGCTCTTATTTTTTAAGAAAGCAATTTCAAGCTCAAAAATTATGGGCTTATTGAAATTTAAAAATATGTAATATGGATCTTATTTGAAAGATCTCATCGAGATCTTTTATACGATGCAAAAAAAAAATTGAAAAATTATTTTTTATTTACATTATTTTTTAGTTTAAAAATATGAAATAAGCTGCTTATTTTTTAAGAAGGTTTCTGGAACGGGCTCACTAGTAGTCTATCCAAAAGATACATAGTAGAATGTGAGATTGGATAATATCTTATCGGGGTCATTTTTTTATTTCCCTGAATGCTAAATCTCTTCGGTCTTTGCGAGTGTTTATCTTGTTCACGCTAGTCTTTTATGGTATTTCCTTCTTTGGGTGGTACGCTCTGCCGTCATCTTGTATGCCCCTTGGAGCATGTATCAAGCCTCATTGTATATCTTCATTTCATTCAGTTAGTGCACGCTCGGGTTACCCAAAAGAATACACGTTGGAAGCAAAGCACACAAACAAGCTGCAACTGCCAGTCACAACTTCAAAATTAACCAAATGTGATAACAACATACTTATTTTTGAACAACTGCCTCAAGTTCTTATTTTTCGACAAACAGCCTTAATAAGCTGAACAAGATTCATTCTCATACATAAAACAAACGCCCATTCACAAATTTAACACATTGAACAAGGCAGAAGGATAAGGTACCCTACAAATTAAGGGTAAAGCCTCAATAACTGATTGAACAGGTTTTACAGTGTGTCGACTAAATCCAACCTGGGTCAGAATGTATGCCCATTCCTTTGCAGTCCTCTCTTTTCCCGTGTTTGTGTGCACCATCATCGCCATGTCCAACATCAACTTCACAAACTCAAGTTTATTGTTATGGTCTTCTTCAATCACAGCTTCTATTATGATCATTTTCCCTTCGTCTTTGGGAATAGCCTTTCTGCAGTTGCTCAAGATTTGGATGCACTCGTCGTCGTCCCAATTGTGCAAAACCCACTACAAATTCAGAAACTCAAACATATCCGACGTTTCGCATAGGAAAAAAAGGGTACTAGATCTCCCGTAGGTCTCTTTTCAATTGTAACATGTTTCTTCTTAAGTTCCCGAGGCAACCGAAAGGCGTCATTTGTGTTCATCGAATCTGGACATTGCTAATTAGTGTGCGGCTATTGAAGACCCCCCCATGATGTGATGTCTATGGCAGAATTCATTCCACCAGTTAATTTTTCACCTATTGGTTGTAAGAAGAGAATCACGTTTTCCTATTCCATACCAGTTTCACATTTTCCAGAATACCTACAGGAATTTCCGGAGTTTGTTCTTTATGTGAGAAAGGGACAGGCGTCGGTTCAAGTATGAACACAAATTCATAATTCCATATACCCACTTGGGCAGTGTAGCCTTTGATTCACGTAGAAAGGCTTCTAATTTTTATTTCGGTGAGTAGGAGAACAGAGGAAACAGAGACAAAGAGATGCTCTGTATTTCACAGGCTTCTAATTAGTGTTCCTCTCTGGCATCGTCTACAAGATGGGTTTCTCAAAATTTGAAATTATCAGAACCCTTCAGAGAAAGAACTTGAACTGTGCAGAATACAGAACCATTGTTGAGACTCGAGAGGGGTCACAAATAAGAATGTAGTGAAAATTTCAGACTTGGTTTGAAAGGGAGTCCTTACACGAGGAAGGACCCCTCCAAAAATTGGCGTATGCCACTCTTTGCGTCGAGCACACGGTATTCTTTAGTAAAAGGCGAAAGAATAGTTCGCTTTGTGCTCACCGCGTGGCTGCGTGATCTAAACTGTTGGGTTGCCTGTCTTATGTATCACTTTCATTTAAGAACAAAACTTTCGACAGCCGATGTGGGACGAGTTATATCCAACTTTCTCCACATAATACATCTGATGTCCCCGGTCCAAAATTTTCGACGCTTTGCTCTGTCTTTGTTTCTGGTGGCCTAATTCATGGGTTTTTTTTCAGCTTTCTAGTAGCTTAATCTAAGGATTTCTGATCTAATCGTCACTTAATAGCTCATGGATCAACAAAACTTTGCAAGTTTCTGAGCTAAACCTGGGCTTTGAATCTCTTGAATTGTAGGGATTTATCCATGACTAACCCACCAATCGAAGGAAACGAATTTGGTCTAGGGATTTCGGAGGAAACGAAATTCACAAAAGGAAGTTCTAAGGAAATAGAATCCGAAGTTGATTGAGCAAATAGAATCTAATCACGGTCGATTGAGCAAAATGGACAAATATGCTAGAGTATTTTAGATTGTTTGTGTTCCCCACTTTTCCGCCGCGTAGGCGTGAGCGGAAAATCAATGGCATGTGCGGTATGAGCGCGGGCATGCCAGGACTTGTCGTCGTCCAACGTATGAAAGGCGTAAGCGCCTCGATCTGACTTCGTATGTAGTGCGACTGGGTGTGACCCAAAGGGTGAGGCCACAAAGAGGTTCGTAGTTTGCCACAACGAAGTGGACTTAAAATTTCCCAACCGTGTGAGAAAAAGACGAGAATATCGTAGAATAACTTTACTATATCGTAATAATAAAGTAGGGGATGGAGAGAGATATGAATAACTTTATTATGTTTCGTAATAACAAAGTTGAGATACAAGAGAGACGAAACTCGAATTACTTGGTGAAGTAATTGAGTGAAGGTGAGAAAATAGAGATAATTGCTTCGCTGGGAAGGCTTTGATTTTTAAGCGTTGAGCTTGATTGGTGTGGGAACCCGGATTAAGCCTTCGAAACTTGTATTTATAGGCAAGGTGCTCCACGGTTTCTTGCATGTAAGGGTGTTTGCTGGCTCCTCCTTGTGACGCCATGTGTCCCATGATTGAGCTTTTCCCTCCAAAGCAACGGTTATTGGAAGTTGGCAGAATATGGCACATGTTATTCTTCAATCATGGGCAGTTACTTGAGATAATGGGCTCCCTCCACTACTTGCTTCCGTGGAACTAAAAGGACATGGGTTATTTGACTGGGTCAAATAGCCATGTGGCAAAATCCCCCATTAACTCACTCTATTTTTTATGAGATGATTCCAGAAGGCTTAGTCAACATAACAATGGGCCTATTAAAAATAAGAGGCCTTGCTCCCATCACATAAACCGAGTGGGCCTAACCGATATGGCCCAAAACTCATGACTTGAAATTATACCCAGATTGGGCTAAAATTAACCGGGCCCAATAAACATTGGTTTGGCCCATTAATTTTAATCCAATAACTCTTCACTTCAAGGCCCAATTTAATTGAATTTCAATTAAATAGCCGCTCAACGTTAGTCTAGGACTGGGTGCCAAAAACGGGTGTAAACAGTTTGTCATTTGAATTGCTAAATAAATCCCTGAGCAAATACAGTATGGTTTTTTCTTTCGTTCGGGTCTTTAAATCTACTCCGTGGGCTTTATGCTAGCTAGTTGCCATTTTATGACTAATGGTTTCATAAAACTGCAGAGTTGTGTTGTTTCTTGCTAATAGCTTTCCCTCTTTCCGTTATGATTTACAAACAAGATTCTTGCTTTTAAGTTTCGTAAAACTTCATAAATCGCCCTTTCTCTAAACCGGTCTTTGGCTCCGATCGTTTGTTATGTGGGCAAAAATTCTGCTTGTGGTCTTTGGCTCCGATCGTTTGTTATGTGGGCAAAAATTCTGCTTGTTATGTGGGCAAAAATTCTGCATCCCACAATTCTGCCAAACCCGCAAAACCAACTCGACGTTCCCCAATCAGTGCCGACACCCGCAGTTGTGTCTAGTATTGCTATTAAATTTTGCTCTCTGCATTACATTTTAATGATACGTATGATATGATGCTCTTGTGCAATCATCATCTTCGTTCCTTTTTTTTGCTACCTCTTTTTTTCTTTTGAAATTTCACCCACCCTATCGTTTTTGAGATAGGGAGTTGGTTCTGCTAAATTTGGAATTGGTTTGGGTGGGGTACGCCGAGCCAAGGCAATAGTGCAACGCCAAGGCGACACGCGAGGAACCCCAGTAGCAAGCTACTGTGATGGGCCCTCCCCCTCAAAAAATTAATTTAATATCGTGTGAGCCGATGGCCCACGTATCAGATATTAAACTGATAAGAACAGATACTACACTTGATCTTAGCCAAAAGGCCGAGAAAGGTATGATTTGAAAGGTGGATGGACTGTATATTTTATACCAACTTGGCACTCCTCTTTCTCTCTCATACTCGATGTGGGACTAGTTGCAAACCAAAAACCCCCCTCGTTGCTGAGTTTGTTGCTTACATAGTCTACAAGTGCATCGACATGGGTCACATGGCTAGTGAACTATTCGTCCTGGGCAGTGGCGTCCGCCCCAAGAAGTCTACCCGAAAGATTACGCTAGTGTTTTAGAGCGCGTATCAAGCCTCATTGTATATCTTTATTTCATTCGATTAATGTACGCTCGCGTGACCCAAAAGAATAAACGTTGGAAGTAAAGCACAAAAAGAAGCCGCAAACTCTAGTCACAACTTTAAAATTAATCAAATATGACAACAACATACGGTACTTATTTTCGAACCACTGCCTCAAGTGTGCTTATTTCTCTTAGAGATAAACAAACAGCCTTAATATGCTGAGCAAGATTCATTCTCATACATAAAACAACGCCCTTTCACAAATTGAACAAGGCAGAAGGATAAGGTGCCCTACAAATTAAGGGTAAGCCTCAATAACCGATTGAATAGCTTTGATGGGTTTTATAGTGTGTCGACTAAATCCAGCCTAGGTCAAAATGTATGCCCATTCCTTTGCAGTCCTCTCTTTTTCCGTGTTTGTGTGCGCCATCATCGCCATGTCCAACATCAACTTCACAAACTCAAGTTTATTGTTATGGTCTTCTTCAATCACAGCTTCTATTATGATCATTTTCCCTTTGTCTTTGGGAGTAGCCTTTCTGCAGTTGCTCAAGATTTGGATGCACACATCGTCGTCCCTGTTTTGCAAAACCCACTACAAATTCAGAAACTCAAACATATCCGACGTTTCGCATAGGGAAAAAAGGGTACTAGATCTCCCGTAGGTCTCTTTTCAATTGCAACTGAAAGGCGTCATTTGTGTTCATCGAATCTGGACATTGCTATAATTAGTGTGCGGCTATTGAAGACCCCCCATGATGCGTCATTTGTCAATGGCAGAATTCATTCCACCAGCTAATTTTTCACCTATTCCATACCAGTTTCACATTTTCCAGAATACCTACAGGAGTTTCCGGAGTTTGTTCTTTATGTGAGAAAGAGACAGACGTCGGTTCAAGTATGAACACAAATTCATAATTCCATATACCCACTTGGGTAGTGTAGCGTTTGATTCACATAGATAGGAATTTCCAGAGTTTGTTCTTTATGTGAGAGAGACAGACGTCAGTTCAAGTATGAACACAAATTCATAATTCCATATACCCACTTGGGCAGTGTAGCCTTTGATTCACATAGAAAGGCTTCTGATTTTTATTTCGGTGAGTACGAGGAGAAGAGAGGAAACAGAGAAAGAGATGCTCTGTATTTCTCAGTGCTTCGGAAGCTATGAATTGTGTATTCCTCTCTGGCAACGTCTACAAGATGGGTTTCTCAAAAAATTCCTCAAAATTTGAAATTATCAGAACCCTTCAGAGAAAGAACTTGAACTGTGCAAATTTCGGACTTGGTTTGAAAGGGAGTCCTTACACGAGGAAGGATCCCTCCAAAAATTGGCGTATGCCACTCTTTGCGGCGAGCACACGGTATTCTTTAGTAAAAGGCGAAAGAATAGTTCGCTTTGTGCTCACTGCGTGGCTGCGTGATCTAAACTATTGGGTTGCCTGTCTCATGTATCACTTTCATTTAAGAACAAAACCTTCGACAGCCGATGTGGGACGAGTTATATCCAACTTCTCCACAGAATACATCTGATGTCCCCGGTCCAAAGTTTTTGATGCTTTGCTCTGTCTTTGTTTCTGGTGGCCTAATACATGGGTTTTTTTTCAGCTTTCTAGTAGCTTAATCTAAGGATTTCTGATCTAATCCTCGCTTAATAGCTCATGGATCAACAAAACTTTGCAAGTTTCTGAGCTAAACCTGGGCTTTGAATGTCTTGAATTGTAGGGATTTATCCGTGACTAACCCACCTATCGAAGGAAACGAATTTCACAAAAGGAAGTTCGAAGGAAATAGAATCCGAAGTCGATTGAGCAAATTGAACAAACACGCTTGAGTATTTTAGATTGTTTGTCATTTGAATTGCTAAATAAATCTCTGAGCGAATAGAGTGTGGTTTTTCATTTGTTCGGGTCTTTAAATCTTACTCCGTGGGCTTTATGCTAGCTAGTTGCCATTTTATGACTAATTGTTTTTCATAAAACTGCAGACTTGTTATTGTTTCTTGCTAATAGCTTTTTCCCTCTTTCCGTTATCATTTACAAACAATTGCGTTCTGATTTTTTGCTACATTTTTTTTTCTTTTGAAATTTCACCCCCCCTAACTATTGTTTTTGAGACTGTGAGTTGGTTCTGCTAAATTTGGACTAGGTTTGGGTGGGGTGCGCCGGGCCAAGGCAGTAGTGCAACGCCAAGGCGACACGCGAGGAGACCCAGTAGCAAGCTACTGTGATGGACCCTCCCCTCAAAAAATTAATTTAATATCATGTGAGCCGATGGCCCACGTATCAGATATTAAACTGATAAGAACAGATACTACACTTGATCTTAGCCAAAAGGCCGAGAAAGGTATGATTTGAAAGGTGGATGGGCTGTCTGTTTTGTACCAACTTAGCACTCCTCTTTCTCTCTCATGCTCGATGTGGGACTAGTTGCAAACCAAAAACCCCCTCGTTGCTGAGTTTGTTGCTTACATAGTCTACAAGTGCATCGACATGGGTCATATGGCTAGTGAACTATTCGTCCTGGGCAGCGGCATCCGCCCCAAGAAGTCTACCCGAAAGATTACGCTAGTCTTTTAAGGCGTTTTCCTTCTTTGGATGGTACGCTCTGCCATCATCTTGGGTGCCCCTTAGAGCGCATATCAAGCCTCATTGTATATCTTTATTTCATTCGGTTAATGTACGCTCGCGTGACCCAAAAGAATAAACGTTGAAAGTAAAGCACAAAAAGAAGCCGCAACCTCTAGTCACAACTTTAAAATTAATCAAATATGACAACAACATACAGTACTTATTTTCAAACCACTGCCTCAAGTGTGCTTATTTCTCTTAGAGATAGACAAACAGCCTTAATATGCTGAACAAGATTCATTCTCATACATAAAACAACGCCCGTTCACAAATTGAACACATTGAACAAGGCAGAAGGATAAGGTACCCTACAAATTAAGGGTAAGCCTCAATAACCGATTGAACAGCTTTGATTGGCTTTATAGTGTGTCGACTGAATCCAGCCTGGGTCAGAACGTATGCCCATTCCTTTGCAGTCCTCTCTTTTCCCGTGTTTGTGTGCACCATCATCGCCATGTCCAACATCAACTTCACAAACTCGAGCTTGTTGTTAGGGTCTTCTTCAATCACAGCTTCTATTATGATCAGTTTCCCTTTGTCTTTGGGAATAGCCTTCCTGCAGTTGCTCAAGATTTGGATGCACTCATCGTCGTCCCAGTTGTGCAAAACCCACTACGAATTCAGAAACTCAAACATAGATTAACACACAAAATTAAAGAAAACGTTTGACATCACCGATGTTTCGCATAGAAAAGAAGTGTACTAGATCTCCCAGTAGGTCTCTTTTCAATTGTGACGTGTTTTATCTTAAGTTCCCTTTTCGTGTCTAACGGAAAGGATTGAAGAGAAACGTTTATCTTTCCGTCAAATTTCACCTAATAAGAGATGTTTGTGTTGGAAATTTTTCTGAATTGGGAATGAAATCGGGCATTCTGAAGGTCTTCCGAGGCATATGGTAGTATTCTGTGGGTTATGGTTCTAGCCGAATTATCCTAGGAGACAGACACCAGTCAACCTCAACACCATCGATCGGTGGCGAATCTATTTTAATGAGATGGTATGAAACACAGGATTCGGATTGCTCGTTTATCGTTATTTCGTTTCTGTTATTTGTAATATATAATTTTTGGATTATTATTCAATGAAATTGTATTCTGGAATTTGCCCTTCTTTTTTTTTCAAAGACTCTCGTGTTAACACGAAGCGATCGTGAATTTTTTGAAATAATTTTTGACGGAGTACCTAAAGGCTGAGCGACCGTACTAGCCACGTAACGACTGTGAAGCGGGCAAAATTTGGTGAAGCAAGCAAAAAATCAGTTTTTTAGCTATACGTAGTGAGAAACGGCAGTATATAAAAATCTTGGGTAGCACCGGTATAGCTAGCGGGGTGTAGCGGTACCGGATGACCGAAGAACCGCTACGTAGCAGCTGATTTTTAAATCCATATTCACAATAGCTACGCATTCTCTTCCTACCAATTGTATAGAAACATTATATATAATTGTAGAAAACATATGCTCACCATAATGTATGCAGCATCAGCCTTCGGAACACTAGCAAACATGTCGCCGCCCACACGCTCAATCCCGGCGCAGTCTGGCGCAGCAGACACCACAGCCGGAAGATCGAAATTTATGCCCCGACGAACCCCCGGAAACGCCTTGAGCAACATCCGGAGAACGGTCCCGGTTCCTCCGCCCACGTCCACCACCGACTCCAGCCCATCGAACAGCTCCGGACACCCTTCGATTATCGCCGGCACAGCCACCCTGGCATCGCAGGCCATCGCCCGATCAATGAGATTGCGGTCGGCAGGATGCTCCGCGGCAAACTTCCAGATGTCTTCACCGTGAGCCAACTCAAATGCCGGGCCCCCGTTGGCCCGAGCATGGGCACTTAAGGCGTGCCAGGGCGCGAGCATCGCCGGGCTGGCCTCGAACAGCACGAAATCCGCCATGCTCTTGTCGTTGCTCTTCATGAGGAGGCGCGACAGTGGCGTCTGGAGGTATCCGGCGGGACCTTCTTTGAGGATGTTACGGAAGACCAGGAACCTCATGATGCGGTGGAGGGAGGAGGGGGAGCACCCGAGGGCGGAGGAAAGGTCAGAGAGCGTCGCAGGGCCTCCACGGGCCTCCAGGGCTTCAGGTATGCCGAGCTGAATAGCACATTTTACCACAGCCATATCCACAAACCCGAATACGTATTTCCATATGTCCACATGGGCCTGGGCTTCTTCATCCTCTCTAATAATTGTTACTTTTTCCATCTCTCTCCTCTTCGTCTCTTTTCTTGTTCTCTCTCTAAAAATTAGAACACACACAGACACTGAGTACTCGAGGTGAAGCTTCGGTTATATAAGATAGAAAATCGACATTGACAGCTTACCAAGAGGCCCCTCTCTCTCTCTCTCTCTCTCTCTCTCTCTCTCTCTCTCTCTCTCTCTCTCACGAAAAAACAAAGGAGCACGAGAAACTCTTTTCAATTAAAAATAAGAAACTAAGGAGCATGAGAAACGCGGACTATTCAGTGGGGACTAAAGAATTGTTATAGTTATCTGTTTTGAACGTTCCAATAATTGTTATAGTTCTCGAAACATGAATTATGAATTTTCAGAACCTCTCAAAAGAGAACTTACAGCATAATACACGTACCGTTGTTGAGGAGAAATTTATAACTGTCGGGAATGGACGGCTCGGATTTAGAGGGAGAAAAAAGAGAAAAAAAGAAGAGAGAGTGATGGGATTAGAGAAGAGAGAGGATTTCACAATCTAGACTGTCCAATATACTTTTGGATGGCCCAGATGAGCACCATATATATCCACAGCCACGTGATATCCACCCAATACCAAAAAATATCCACCCAATACCAAAAATTATCTTCTTCTCGTTGAGACTTGAGGTGTCACAAATCAATCAAAGTAGAGTTAGGCTCCGTTCCGCAACTCAATATAATTACTTATTTTTTAAGAAGGTTTCAAGCTCAAAAATCATGTGCTTACGTAAATAATTTTCCTACCACTATGGATCTTGATTGATAGATCTCATTGAGATTTAATACGGTGCAAAAAAAATTGAAAAATTATTTTTCATTTACATTATTTTTGAGTTTGAAAATGTGAAATAAGTTGCTTATTTTTTAATAAGGTTTCTGAAACAGGACCTTAAAACTTCGGACTTGGTTTGAAAGGGAGTCCTAGCCTAAGGAAAGGACCCCTCCAAAAATTTGCGTATGCCACTTTGAGCGGCGAGCACACGGTATTCTTTAGTAAAAGGCGAAAGAATAGTTCGCTTTGTGCTCACCGCGTGGCTGCGTGATTTGACTGTAACAGTTGCCTTGGCTTATGAATACCTCTCATTCAAGGATAAAACTCTCAATAGTCGATGTGGGACGATGGGTATATCTAGCTTCTCCACAGGAACACATCCCAGCCCAAGTTTTTGATCGCTTCTTTCCTTTGTTCCCGGCGGCCTAAAACATGGTTTTCCTCTGGCTTTCCAGTGGCTTAATCTAAGCATTTCAGATCTAATCGTCACTTAATAGCTCATGGTTCAATAAAACTTTGCATTTTTCTGAGCTAATACTGGGTTTTGAGTCTTTTGACGGCTATTTCCTTGGCTCCGCGGTGACCCAATATAAGGATTTGCAGATACTCGAATTGGATGCGCGGTCGTGGTTTCCCGTCTATCAAATTTTGATATGAATCAAATGTTTGACGAGTATGGATTATTGAAAGGTGTAATACATGGATTTGGATATAGAGTAAACAATTCTCATAACAGTTCGAAGGAAAATGATTTCTATCTTCGTTCTCGTTCATGAATGAGATAAACCGGATAGTATTTGAACAAAGTCAGCTCGCGCTGTGGCTTCTTGTACTGGATCTTTACTCTGTTTATGAGTCGAGTAATTTTAAGGATTTGAAAATCTAATTGCCAATCTAATTTCTGATGTTTCGTCAAACATCGGAAATTCCCCTTTCTCTTACCCGGGCTTCGGGACCCATCGTCTTTCCATTGTTATGGTTCCCTTTCTCTTAACCGGGCTTCGGGACCCATCGTCTTTCCAATGTTATGGTGTACAGTGCGCACGAAGTTCCCAACCCGCACAATCGACTCACAAAGTTCCCAACCCACACAATCGACTCACAAAGTTCCCAACCCACACAATCGACTCACAAAGTTCCCAACCCGAAGACACACAATCGACTCACAAAGTTCCCAACCCGCACAATCGACTCACAAACCTACACAATCAACTCACAAAGTTCCCAACCCGAAGACGCACAATCGACTCACAAAGTTCCAGTTCCCAACCCGCTCAATCGACTCACAAAGTTCCCAACCCAAAGACACAATCGACTCACAAAGTTCCCAACCCGACGCACAATCGACTCACAAACCTACACAATCAACTCACAAAGTTCCCAACCCGAAGACGCACAATCAACTCACAAAGTTCCCAACCCAACGAATCGACTCTCGTCTTTCCTTTGTTATGGTGTATAGGCACAAAGTTGCCAACCTGAAAGATCGACTCTACTTTCGTCGATTGTGCACAGTCCCCATCCAATTGGAAATAAATTTTGGACTAAGAATTGTAGGGCTTTAACCCTTGGTTAGAGGGAGGCCCTTCCAGAAATTCTCAACGGCCAAGGCTGAACCCAGGCCGAAGAGGGGGTTTGGAAATAGTTTTCAACCAGCAATTGACGCGCCTCGGTTATTACCTCACTAGCTGCGTCATTGCCCCAAGCGCAAAGATACTGTAAAACTCTTACAATTCCTATACTTATAGCTAGTCTCCTGGCAAAGCGCATCAAAAATAGCCGATGTGGGACTCTTATTTGTTGTTCCTGTGGCTTTCTTAACCATGTACCCATGCCAAGCCCCAAAACTTAAGAAAATCACCCAAGTTCGATTAGCATGTTAGTATAAAATTTCCAAGAACGTTTGGACAAAGTTTCAAATTGTCCCACCTCCAAAAGTTAGATTCTAGCTCTGATGAGAAAAACATGGATTGTAATTAGACTAATCTCCTTGCAACTTAACAAAACTGGCTTGTTGTGCAATTTCTTTCCATCTTTCACAAAGACGGAACTACTGGTGTCTTTATGTATTTGAACTATTTTTTTTAATATCAAAACTATACATGGTGCCCGATTGAAGAATGGTGGCCTGGAAAGAACATTTCAAGTATGAATATTGTCAAAACCAGGGATCGCAACAAAATGGAGGATGGTTTCTCGCAAATGCTTTAGTTGTATTCAATGAAAGGCAATTGCTGCGAAATTTAAATCTCACTCAATCATAGATAACTTTCGAGATCTAAGGGAGCGTCACATTCCATTTTGATACATGTTGGAGGTAACACATTGAGAAGCTCTTTATTTGTTCACCTTGTAGTTGTTTTTGGTATGTTGAGAGCACTTAGATAATGTATTTTGTATTAGGTATTATTTAGGCATTTAAATGTTTTATATATAGAGTCCCTTTCAGGTAAGGGCGCACTCATTTTAAATAAAATGCGGACGTCCCCTTTTCTCCCCTTTTCCGATCAAATTTCGATGATCCGAGCCGCTCAATGTGTTCAGAACGTGGTTTTAAGGGTACTCGCGAGAAATCAGCTAAAAAAAAGACCGGAAAGGGCTTGATCCGAGTAGATTTTATTTGAACCGTTCGATAAAATACAAACAAAAATTGCTCGGATCAAGCCCTTTCCGGTCTTTTTTTTTTTTTTGCTGATTTCTCGCGGGTACTCTTAAAATCACGTTCTAAACATATTGAGCGGCTCGGATCATCGTAAATTGGTCGGGAAAGGGACGTCCTTAACTTAATAAGTTAAGGGCGCCATTATGTGAAGATTCGTGTGTGTGTGTGTATATATATGTAGTCAGTCTCTCATGAGGGGGTCCTCATTGTAATTAAAATGCGGACCTCCTCATTTCTCCCATTTTTCGATCGAATTTCAATGATCCGATCCGCTCAATGTGTTCAAAACGTGATTTTAAGAGTATCAATGAGAATTCAACAAAAAAAAGATCGGGAAGAGCTTCAACCGATCAGTTTTTATTTGAACCGTTCGATAAAAAACGAACAAAAACTACTCGGATGATGCCCTTCCCCGGTCTTTTTTTTTGCTAATTTCTCGTGGGTACCCTTAAAATCATGTTCTGAACACATTGAGCGGTTCGAGTCATCGAAATTCGATCAGGAAATGGGAGGTCCGCATTTTATTAAAATGAGGTGGTCCTTACGGGAGACGGACTAATATGTATATATATATTCTTGAACTTTGGAATTTCAAAATCTTTGTTCATGTTATCGACTGTCACTGACCTTTCACATGGTTTAAGGATGAGGAACTACTCCAAGGCCTCTCAATATATACAATAGGGGTGTAACAAAACCGACTAGACCGAAAAAATCGACCGATCGGTTCGGGGTTCGGTCGGGGCAGGGGCAGAAATTTTCCGGTTCGGGGTGGACCGAACCAAACCAATTTTGGTTCGGTTTCGATTTTGTGAATTTACGGACCGATCGGACCGAACCGAACCGAATATACCTATACCAAACCGACTGACTCGACTATATATAAATATACATTTAGATAATTTGCATTGATCTTGACCATTGATAAATTTTTGGATTAATCTCTACCATCCAGGTGTCCACAGACTCCACACAAAAAGTCACAAACCCTACCTCAGTTACTATCGTTCTCACTTCTCAGTTCTCATAGCGCCGCAGACATCTCATTCTTCCCTCCCTTCTCTCACTCTACCCCCTCTCTGGCTCAGTGGCTCTCATCAATCGACACGGCTGAAGGTTGAAACTCACAGATCACGCTTCTACCTTTGATTACGCTGAAAGCCTGAAACCCTTCTCCCTCTAAAAGACTGAAACCCTTCTCTGTTCTCTTTCACAGATCGGGCCTCTCTTCGCCGCCGGCTGACCGACCACATCATCGAGTAAGTCCTCTCTCTCTCTCTCTCTCTCTCTCTCTCTCACCGTTTGTTTTTTTTTTTTTATCCAATCTCGAACACTTCGAACGTAATTATATACAGAATGTGGAATATTTTCTGAAACTGTTTTCTAGATTTTTTTCTTAAAATTTCTGGAAGACCTTTTTTTTTTCCTTGATTTTAGTTTTTGGGGTTAAAGGGTTTGTGAAAGTTTTGACATTTTCCCTTGCTATAATTTTCCTTTTTCCCCCCTTTTTAAGAGCTATGTGGAGGGTTCTTTTTTACTTACAGCTGTAAATTTTTGACTTTGTTGTTTTTTTTTTAATAATTGATAAGCAAACTTGTGTATTGTGATTAATTATAAGATGTAAATTTTTGTTCTGTCTATAGCTATTGAGAGAGATTTTTCAAAGGTGTGGAGACACACTTGCATTGGTTGCGCCCAAGCTTTAGGCTCACGTGGAATTTCAATCTCGACGACGCCGGCAAAATGTCTGACCATGAGCATGAGGTATTTGTGGGCTACCACAGCCCCGGGTGGATCGGGGCGGCCCGAAAAATATAATGTTTTGAATTTGAAAAATTGATTGAAGAGTTGCCACCCGGATTTGAGGTTTGCCACCCGAGAAACCTTTTTGATTGAAAATGATTATTTGAATTGAAAACCAGAGATTCGTTTGAGGGTTCGGAAGCCATGTTACGAGGGGGATAACAAAATCTAGAGAGAGAAGCAGACAAAACAAAACAACTTTTACTTTTCTTTCCCACTTTCTTCGTTGGTTACAAAAAATAGAGTCCTAATCTATTTATACAAACTAGACAGTAAAGAAACACACATTCCTCTTAGCTTTCTGATTGGATGAGAAGTCTTCACTTGGATTGCTGAGGTGGACAAACGCTGAGGTGGAGCTTGTAACTGCCCCCATCTTAACAGCACCTTAATCAGAGACTAACCACCTTTAGTGAGCTGGCTTAACACCCCCCTGCAAACTAATGGGTGGTGCACCAACCATTAGTTTGGATTTAAGCAACTGAAATCTGGACACAGGTAGGCCTTTGGTAAAAATATCTGCTATTTGTGCAGTAGTACCAATGAAATAAAGAACAATGTTTTTGGCCAGAACTTGTTCTTTGATATAATGATAGTCAAGCTCTATATGCTTTGTGCGTGCATGAAAAACAGGATTATTGGCCAAGGCAATGGCAGACCTGTTATCACACCAGAGAACATGCGGTGGAGAAACAGAAACATGCATTTCAGAAAGCAACTGCTGAATCCAAACCAAATCAGCTGCAGTATGTGCCATAGCACGGTACTCAGCCTCTGTAGAAGATCGAGCAACGGTGTGTTGCTTCTTGGCACACCAAGATATTAAATTGGGACCAAAAAATACAGCAAAACCTGTGGTGGACCTCCTATCCATGGGATCCCCTGCCCAATCAGCATCAGCAAAGGCAGTAAGAGCTAAAGAACCAGCAACAAAATGTAGACCCTGACTGATGGTACCCTTAATGTACCTGAGAATTCTTTTTACAGCCCCAAAGTGACTCATCTTAGGCCGGTGCATATGCTGACACACTACATTAACCGAAAAAGAGATTTCAGGCCTAGTTAAGGTAAGGTATTGGAGAGAACCAACCAAGGACCTGAACAAATGAACATCTGGAAAGAGAGGATCATCAGGATCAACTGGCTTTTTGGCAGAAATAGGAGAAGAACTAGACTTGCAGTCTTCCATACCAGCTTTGATCAAAATGTCAGAAGCATATTTAGCTTGGGATAGAAAAAGACCCTTCTCTGTAGAGGTAACTTCAAGCCCCAGAAAATAGTGCAAATCACCCAAATCTTTCATTACAAACTTAGAGCTCAGAGATTGAATAAGAGTGGAGATAAAAGCAGAATCACTCCCAGTTACTATAATATCATCCACATAAATCAAGACCAATGTTACTGTTGAATGCTTATGAAGAATGAACAAAGAAGAATCTGCCTTACTTGAGAGAAATCCCAGAGAGAACAGATAAGAAGAGAACATAGCATACCATGCTCGTGGAGCTTGTCTAAGACCATACAAGGCTTTGGTTAACTTGCAAACATGATTGGGATGAAGAGGATCTTTGTACCCCATAGGTTGTCTCATATACACATGTTCAGATATAATACCATGCAAGAAAGCATTTGAAACATCCAACTGCCTTAAAGGCCAGTGATGATGAACAGCCAGACTTAAGACAATTCTAAGAGTTGGTTGCTTGATAACTGGGCTAAAAGTCTCACTGAAATCCATCCCCTCAGACTGTTGATTGCCATTGGCTACAAGCCTAGCTTTGTATCTAGCTATAGACCCATCTGAATGCCTTTTAATCTTATAGATCCACTGACAACCAATGATGTTAACATTTGAAGGGGGAGGAACTAAAGTCCAAGTACCTTGGTTAACCAAAGCTTTGTATTCTTCAGCCATAGCCTTTTGCCAGACAGAGTGTGTAACAGCTTCAGAAAAGGATTTAGGTTCAGCGGTTGGAGCAACAGAAGTAAACAAAGATAAGGGATGTTTAGGTTTAAAAATTCCTGCTTTAGATCTAGTTGTCATAGGATGAATCACAGGAACTGGAGAAGGAACAGAAAGAGTATTGCCTAAAGACTCGAAGACATGGTCAGCAGAAGAAGTAGAAGAACTCTCTTGAGCTAAAGAAGGGACAGAAGTAGAAGGAGACACAGAGCCAACAATAGAAGAAGACACAGAGTTAGGTAAAGGAACTTGAACCACTATATCATCAAAAGAAGTCAAGGAAATAGGAAAAGAAGACGAAGCGATTGAAGTAAAAGAAGAAGAAGCAGTCGCAGCTATAATATCTTGAAAAGGAAAAGAAGTCTCTTCAAACTTGACATGTCTAGACACATAGACTTTGTCTTGAACAGGATCATAACAACGATATCCCTTAGAAGTAGAACAATAGCCCAAGAATACACAAGTAACAGACTTTGGTAGCAGCTTATGAGCATTGTAAGGTTTTAACCATGGAAAACAGGCACAACCAAAAGGTTTCAAAGCTAGATAATCAGGAGTGGTGTGAAACAATAAGGTATAAGGGATTTGAAACTGAAGAGAACTATGTGGTAAACGATTGGCCAAAAATACAGCAGTAACCAAGGCTTCAAGCCAAAAATGTGTAGGCATACCAGCATGAATGAGTAAAGTTAGAGTAGTTTCTATGAGATGTCTATGCTTCCTTTCCACTATACCATTCTGTTCCAGAGTATGTGGGCAAGAAGTTTGATGGACTACTCCATATAACAGAAACAATTGAGTGAGGTAGTTGTTAACAAATTCACCGCCATTATCAGATCTCACAGTCTTAACAGGAGTATCAAATTGAGTCTGAACATAAGTTTTGAATTGTGTGAGAACAGTTTTTACTTCAGACTTGTAATGCAAAGGAAATAGCCAGGAATACCTACTAAAGTCATCAATTATGAGCAAATAATATCTATATCCTTGTACAGAAGGAACTGGAGCAGGCCCCCACACATCCATATGTAAAAGATCAAAAGGCTTAGAAGAAGTAGTAATAGAAACAGGAAAAGGGAGTTTATGACTCTTTGCTTGATTACAACTGAAACAACTCACATCAAAAGGTTTAACAACAGGCAGTTTAAACTGGTTTATTAAAGATTGAAACAAAGTCAGACTTGGATGACCTAACTTCTGATGCCAAACAGAAGCAGAAGACACACGAGAACTATATAGAACAGGAGAACCTGTGAAAGAGGAAGCAGCACTAGAGGAGGTCTGAATTGGGTACAAACCCTGAAGGCATGGCCCCTTGTGAAGAATTTGGAGAGTGTGATTGTCCTGGATCACATAGCCATTACAATCAAAGATTAGGGAACAATTATTGTCTTTTGCAAAATGATGGACAGACAAGAGATTTTGAGTAATAGCAGGTGAATGCAATACATGATTAAGTTTGAAACTGAAGTGAGGAGTAGGTAAAAGTCCTTTACCAGTATAAGGAACAGGAAGAGAAGTTCCATTTCCTACTACAACACCCTCTCCTACATGACTAGGCTGATGAATTTGCAGATTGGCTAAATCATTGGTCACATGGGCTGAAGCTCCACTGTCAAAATACCAATTTGGATTGACGGCAGACGAGGTTTCACTAGACACACTCTGTATACCCTGATATCCTCCATGACTAACCATATTTGCAACTGATGGAGTGAAAGGGGATGAAACTACAGTTCGAGGAAACTGAGAAGATGACTGTCCATTGTAAGAGCCATTAGAACCTCCAAACTGACTATTAGATGCTCCAAATTGACCATGAGAGGCACCAAACTGTCCATTGAACACATTGTTATGTCTCATCACTGTATTCTGTGGTGGAGCATCATAGTTTTGTTGAGGAAAAGTTGAATACCCCCTCTGATTTCCAAACCAAGGTGATGAACCTGATCTCCCAAACATAAAGGGAGTTGAAGATGATTGAAACTGCACATGAGGTGGTGGTTGATACTGCAAATTTTGTCGGTAATAACAATACAAAGCTGTATGATTGTCTCTTCCACAAATCTGACACTCGAGCCTTTGAGAATTGCCAAAACCAAAACCTCTTCCTCCTTTATTTCTATTAAAACCTCCATCATAATTGTTGTTTCTATGTGATTTCGGAAAAGTCTGTGGATAAAAGAGTCCTGGTCCATTAACTGGTTGAAACATTTGAGCATGTGAAGATGAAACTCCACTACTCCCAGAATAAAAAGGCACACCAGAAGGAACATTTGTGTCAACAATTTGAGTCGTCTTAGGTAACTCAGGCATTTTAGATGCTGCAACAAACACCTTGGCAGAAGTAGATGCATCCTTGTGAATCCTTGACTCTTCAGAATAAAGAATTGTGGTTAACTCATCAAATGAAATATCCCCACCTCTAGCACCAATAGCAGTCCTAAGTTGTTTGAATTCTTCTTCTGGCAGACCATTCAGAGTGTAAAACACTAAGTCATCATCATCAACATGATGTCCCACAGCCTCTAACCTCTGTGCATGTCCTCTAATCTCATCAATATAACTATCCATTGAACCAGTTTTACTCACATTGTACAATCTGTTTTTCAACTCATGAATACGGGCCTTAGAGAGAGAATTAAACCTCTGTGCCAGGGAAAACCAGACTTGTGATACAATTTCAAGCCCTAGAACATGAGGTAGAGTTGTCGAAGACAAACTTGCAGTCAGGCATGATAAAAGTTGATTATTAATCAACATCCACTTGGTATACTCTGGATTCACAACAGTATTATTTGAAGAATCCCTAGTTGTGGAAGAGGGACACTGAGTACTGCCATCTAGAAACCCTACGTAACCATTAGCACGAAATGCATTTACCACTTGAGTTTTCCACAGCAAATAGTTTCCAGAATCTAGTTTAATGTTCACTAGTGAATGAAAGTTAGAAACAAGAAAGGCCAGTGCAGGTGGTATTGTGCTTGATGAAGATGAATCTGCCATTGTTGTGTTCAATACGAAGAAGAATCACGACTTACTGATCAAAGAGAAAACTGGATCTGTACTTGAATCTTGAAGAAAATCTACTTCAGGATTGAATCGAAAAGAAACTGTACTTGAATCTTGAAGGAAATCTACTTCAGGATCGATTGAATGACTTGCGTCATATGCTCTGATACCATAACAAAATCTAGAGAGAGAAGCAGACAAAACAACTTTTACTTTTCTTTCCCACTTTCTTCGTTGGTTACAAAAAATAGAGTCCTAATCTATTTATACAAACTAGACAGTAAAGAAACACACATTCCTTTTAGCTTTCTGATTGGATGAGAAGTCTTCACTTGGATTGCTGAGGTGGACAAACGCTGAGGTGGAGCTTGTAACTGCCCCCATCTTAACAGCACCTTAATCAGAGACTAACCACCTTTAGTGAGCTGGCTTAACAGGGGAAGGGTTTTACGGCTGATAAGCACCCGAGAATGTAATAAAGGGTGCGCTAGTGTCTAGTTTTGGTTTATTTCATCACTTAATTAATTGCTTTTATTTACTTTTGCTCGTAAGGTAGTTTGGTGGTGTTTTGTAGAAAATCATTTTAAAACAGGGGTTTTCGAAGCAAAGGCATGCCAAAGCTAGTCAAGACCCGATGGCTCGAGCAAGGCAAGCAATGATCAAGGCAAGGCGTGACCCGTTGCCAAGATAGCCCGAGCAGGAGCAAGCAGGGCTGCCTCCGTTAAGCAGTTCGGCATCGATGGGTAAAACCTTCGCCATCGGTACCGAGCCTTTATCCACAGCAGCTCTTCCAAACCCATTAGGCATTGATGGCAAGGATTTCGCCATCGGTACCGAGGCCCTTATCATCAGCGTAACCCCTTCGCCATCGGTACCGCGGGCTTATGATGGAATCTCAGAGGATCTTTGGGGAATATTCCATCCGCGTACTAAGGGCCTATAAATAGGAGTGATGTCATTTTGTACAAACAAGTAGGGAATAGATTTGAATACGTTTTTTTTTTTATCTAGACTTAGATTTGAATTGTTCTTGCTTGTTCTTGAGGTGTTCTTTATTTCCAGCTCTTATTTCTGCATTTTCTACCTTAGTAAGTTAATTTTTACTCTTATCTCCTTCATTAAAGTTGTTTATTATCTCCCGATCTATCTTTCTAGCTAATTTTCTTTTAGTGTTGTGTTCACAAATATGCTTCCTAGATTTTTACTTGCTCTTATCTCCATAGATATGTGTGAGTAGTTTCTTAAGGTTGGGTCATGGGGTGATTAGCACCCCATGGCTTGAGTAAAAATTGCATTTTTCACCATAAAAGTTTGCAACTTTGGTTCGAAAATTGATGTGGGGCTTGGATTTGTTTGTCAAATTGCCGAGGTGTTAACCTCCTTGATCATGTGTAGGTAAGAGCTTCGCCTACTTATCACACATGATGCTTGGAGCTCTGTCGCTCGAGGTGTTTGCTAAATAAATTCTATAGCTAGCTTGATTTTCGAACCATCTTATCTTCCGGGTTAAACCGTGTATTAGGGTGAAAAATGTGGTTTTGCTTGAGTCGTGGGTGTTAGTGATTCCTTGACCTAACCTGCTTTTTATCCTAGTTTATTCTCGTTTAATTTAGCCTTTTTACTTTTCCACCGCATACGAAAAACCAAGTTGGCTGCCTAAAAGCCGAAAACCTTACTTGCATCTACCAATCCAGCAAAGCCGTATTAATTATCCCTATGGGTACGATCCCGGACTTCCAGATTTATTATGCTTCAATTGGACGCTTATGCCCTACGCTTGGGGTGATCTTATTGGATATATCGACGAACGAAGCAACGGCACCCCCCTCGCCTGATACGAGATCGGTCCCTACTCAATGTTTGTGGGATTTTAACAAAAACATTTTGATTCATGAAAACAGTTAGCAAGTATGTACAAACATATCAAATAAAGAGTGTATGCCAGTGCATGTGAACAGTATATAACAATGAAATGACATGAAATGAATAACAACAGAAAATGAACATTTGCCACTGGAATCACTCTTGAGCGCTCAGGAGTGGTCCCGAGCGCTCGGGAGTGAAACCAGCAGACTGAAAAACTTCTGTAGCCTCTTTTGCTCTTTTTGTTAAACCAAGATCAGGTGGCTCACCACCAGTATGAGGGACTGGTATGAGCCACTGATCCCCCTCAGACAGGGAAAAACAGTAAGCTTAGGTACAAAAATAAAATTTTATACCTTTTGGTCAAGCTTGAACTTCACTTCTTGATGGATTTGAGGACTGTAATGTGGTTGGAAAACAGTGAGAAATACAGTCTTAGATGTATCTAAGACTGAAAATATTTTTGTGATTTTCTTGGATATTTCTTTGAAAAATACTTGAGAAAATGATAGACTTTCAGAAAATATTTGAGAGGTGATGAAGATTGAGGATGATTGGCAAACAAGGGGGGAGTTTAGAGAGAGAAGTTTGTGCCCCTTGTGAGGTAGAGCAATGGGGTATTTATAGGCAAGCCAAAATTAGGATTTTAATTTGAAAATCAAATCAAAAAATGAAAAGAAAAATATTTTTGGGGGAAAAATGGCATCATGAGATGCCCTGCAAGCTCAAACAGGCCTCTGCTACGTGCAGGTTTGAATGGCAGGTTTGAAAACCTGAAAAAGCCATGATCAAAGGTCAATCTCAACATGCATTGGTCTGTCAGCACTCCCGAGCGCTCTAGAGTGTTCCCGAGCGCTCAGGAGTGGCTGCCCAACTTCAGAAGGGCGCCATGGACACTCCCGAACTCGATTTTGGGTGTTTTTCGAAGCGTTGGAAAGCTCGTTAAGTCCTCTTTATAACCCAATTGGTTTCATTCAAACATATTTTATAAGCTGAAATGTGTGCCTATTTTACCCTCAGGGTGTCGGAAAAAAGAGGATTTTGGTTTTGAAAAAGCCCAAGAAGCATCGTCCAAGTTTGTCTAAGGCTTGTTTTGATCTTGTTTCATCATCGGGAAGCCTCAAGGCCACAAATTAAGGATAGTTAATAGGTCCAAATTGGGATGTCTACAGTATTCAATCTCAAAATTATAATTTATTAGTATTTGCAAAATACCTTTCGCATGAGCATGAGGTGATGGACTGAAAATAAGATTAGTAAATGAACTTTGGAGTTTGGAGCATGAGAACACAGTTTATAACTTTATATACAATTTAATCAGATTAGTGCCTGAAAATTAGAGTGTGATTATATTGATTTTAATTTTCATTTATTTTAGATGGATGATATTGATGATGATGATGATGATGATGATATTATGGATGATGCTGCTGAGTTTGATATTCCTCAAAATGTTGAATTAAACGATGATCAAATGCCTGAAAATAAGGTTGAGTCGAAAAAGATTGTTGGTAGTATTGCTAATAAGAGGGCTCCTTGTTAGAAGCATTTTAACATTATTACACCAGACGGTCATCCGAAACCTAGGGCTACATGCAAATGGTGTCAGAAGGATTATGCATGTCATTCGAAGCTCAATGGTACAAAATCACTTACTCATCATCTAAAGTTTCAGTGTTTCAATTATCCCATGAGCACGAAATTTACGGGTAGTAGGCAAAAACTTCTTAGTTTTCAAAAAAAGGAACACAATAGCGAAACAAGTGCAAACCTTGTGCCTGTGACCTTCAGTGCTGACGCATGTAAAAGAGCACTAGCGAAGATGATAATAATTGATGAGTTGCCATTTCCATTTGTTGAGGGTGAAGGATTCAAACAGTTTATTGAAGTTGTTCAACCAATGTGGAAGCCTCCTGGTAGGCTTGTGATGGCCAAGAACTGCATGCTTGTTTATGGGGAGGAGAAAATAACATTGAAACAAATACTTAAACATCAAAGGTTGTGTCTTACAACGGACACTTGGACTTCAGTCCAAAATTTGAATTACATGCGTCTTACGGGACATTTTATTGATGAGAATTGGAAATATCAAAAGAAAATTCTAAATTTTTGCGTCGTTCCTAATCACAAAGGTGATACTCTTGGTAGGATGGTTGAACAATGCTTGTTGGATTGGGAGATTGATAAGTTTTTAACTATTACGGTTGATAATGCTCCTCGAATAGTCTTTTGATTGCTTACTTGGAGAGAAAGACCAAACATAGGAAGACCACCATTTTAAATCACGAGTTCTTGCATGTGAGATGTTCGGCACATATCTTAAATCTAATCGTACGTGAGGGATTGCAAGAGATTGATGTCCCAATTGGAAGGGTGCGAAATATTGTGAGATATGTGAGGTCATTCCCTTCTAGAATGGCAGAGTTTTGGTCATGTGTTGAAAAGGAGGGCATTACATGTAGGCTTAAACCTTGTTTGAATGTGTCTACTCATTGGAACTATACATATTTTATGTTGGAAAGGGCTCTAACTTATCAAAAGGCTTTTGATCGATTATGTGAGGACCCATCCTTCAAATTAAATGTAAGAGAGGAGGAGATTGATGAGGAATTTGATGGTTTTGAGGGTATGGGTAGGATAATTGAAATTGAGAAAAGAAAGAAAAGGAAAGGGAGAGGGCGGAAGGAAAATGTTGGGCCTCCAACTTCAAGTGATTGGGAAAAAATCAAGTTGTATGTAAAGTTTCTTCGAGTGTTTTACCTTGCAACTTTAAAATTTTCGGGTTCTTTGTAAGTCACTTGCAATGTTTTTTTTGATGAAATGGTGTTGATTCAATAAGATATTGTGAAGTTGTGTGAAACCAATGATAGTGAATTGCATGATATGGCACTTGGTATGCGTGAGAAGTTTGATAAGTATTAGGGAGATTTTGATAAGATTAATCAAATATTGATGTTTGCGGTTGTTCTTGACCCTCGATGCAAAATTGGGTTCTTTGAATATTGCTTTCGAAATACTTTGGGCTATGATAAGACGTTGGTTGGTGAGTTGACGGATAATATAACAAATGGAATTACTCGTTTATTTGGATGGTATGTGAAGAATAATGCAAGCTTGAATGTGCGTAGCCAAGAGGTTGGGGGATCATCGGACAAAGTAGATTTGGATGGAGTTGAAATGGAGATTGGTAGTCATAAATTTTTGAAATCTCAATTTAAGATGCACATGCAAAAAGAAACCAACATGGCATGCAAATCGGAATTGAAAAAGTATCTTGCGGAAGCAAGTGAGGATGATAGTGACAAATTTGATGTATTGCGTTGGTGGAAGTTAAACTCCTCTAAGTATCCAATTGTCTCTCAAATGGCACGAGATGTGCTAGCTATCCCCGTGTCCACGGTCGCCTCCGAATCCGCTTTTAGCACGGGCGGACGTGTAATTGATCCCTATCGAAGTTCTCTCTCTCCGAAGACAGTAGAAGCTCTTATTTGCACGTAACAATGGATAAGGAAACCAACTAAAATCAATACAAAAGAACAACTTGATGAGTTGGAGCAATTAGATTCGGGTACTACTCTTTTTAGTTCTTGATATCTTTATGTTATGTGGTTCTTAAATATCTTTTATGTTGAATGTCTTAGTTGTTTGTTTTTCTTTGTTTTTTTCTTCTTATATTTGTAGTTGTCTTGGAATCAACTGATAAAGATTAAGGAGTTGGTGGCAACCGTGGCATGGTGCAATTGTTTTTTCATGGTTGAGATAAATCCTAATCATATACACACGTCTATTTTCTGTTTGCTGTAATTTTTTTCATTTTTCTTAGTGTTTACTGGTTTTTATGTTCAAAAGGAGGGCTAGATTGTTGGCAACTTGGCAGAGTATTTTGAAGTATGGTGGTGCAGTTTTCAAGCTGGGGATGGTTCTATATTCTGCTGGTTCTTTGGTAGCATTCTGTAATGATAATGACTGGGTTCCATGGGATTTTGTTGGCATTAGTGTTTTAAATTTGGTAGACTTTAACTTGAAGTATGGTGGTGGTGTTTTCTGATGGAGACTTTAACTATATTATGCTAGATTGTTGGTATTTTGTGTTTTTGTGATGACTGCTTCTGTTTTTTGAAATTTGGTTTCAAGAAGATGTGTATAAGTTAGGATTCTGGGTGTAATCTTGTATTTTTTATGCAAGTATGCTACTACTATTGTATTGTGAAGGTTAAGCTGTTGGTTTCAAGAAGTTTTTTTTAAAAGATTCTGGGTATGGTGAGTTGTGATTGTCAACAAAAAGATTGGCTGATTGGGTGCAGATCCAAAAAAAATAAAGAGATTGGGCCAATAGGCCACTAAAATGAAGGCTATTTTGTATTTGTGGTAGATTGGGCCATGTGGACCAAAAATCTTCTTTTGCCATTAAAAAAAACAGGTGAAATTGGCCCACTATCAAAAAAATACCTTTATAAAAAAAAACAGGTGCAATGGGCCTATTTTTGGCCCACTATCAATTTCTTTTTTAATTGGCTCATTTTCAATTTTTTATCTTCGGTCCAACTAGGCCCAATTCGAGCTGACCGAATTCCCCGACCGGACCGAATCCACCCCAAACCGAATTGGACCGATTGTAATTTCGATAGGGATCGGTCCTGGCATTTTTTTTCCCGAACCCGATCGGTCTTCAATCCCGTTGGACCGAACCGACGACCCTGAACCGATAACACCCCTAGTGGTAAAAAAAGATCAATAAATTTAGCCATTACCAATAAATATTCGCCATTTTAAAATGGATAATTATTGCTCTATAATAGAAGACACTTTTTTAAAAACCGACCATGACGAACCGTTTCGGCCAGTTCGTAGCGGTTTTTCGAGGGACCGGTTTAGGTATTGCAATGAGACATTACATACTTTTCAATGTTCTCATTAGACACAAGAGGCCTATGGAAACGCTCTCTCTCTCTCTCTCTCTCTCTCTCTCTCTCTCTCTCTCTCTCTCTCTCTCTCTCTCTCTCTCTCTCTCTCGTCATGCCTTCAATTAAAAAGAACAAAATAAGGAGCACGAGAAAAGCAGACAATTTCAGTGGGACATAAAAATTGTCACAGTTTTTTGTTGCCACACTTCAACTACCAAGAAAGCAATCCGCATAGATTTTGTGAAGAGAGTGTGACATGCAGCTTATAATAAGTGTCTGTCTGTAACTCATGCACCAAGTGGTTTTTTTTTTTTTATCGGCAAAAACATTTTATTAACGAGGAAAAAAGGAGAGGAGTTCGAACCAAAAGTTGAAAACCACAGCTTGATGGGAACAACACCCTAGAGGGACAAAGCCCAATAGACCCGGAGGCGTAAACGCCCAGTTGATAAAACAAAATAAGCGCATAAAACAAGGGCCTAAAGTGTCCAAATACGACAATGAAGCCCACCCCAAAAGAAAATCCACGTGAAGCCCGTCATGTGGTTACTTACTGTAGTATATACGAAAACAGAAACTTAATTTGGAGGGTGAATAAATAATGAATCAATACGTTGCACATCCCAATTATTAGCCACAAATTGTGAGCATTCTGTTTCCATAAATGGAAATGATTTTGTCACTCCCTTTTTTGTTGACGCCACTCCTCTACAAGTGTATTTTTGCATCAAAAATACACTTGCAGGGGAGTGGCATTAACAAAAAAAGGAGTGACAAAATCAACAACCTTCCATAAATTAAATTCCTCACAAAAGCCACACATTCAACAAAGACAAATCTGATTTTACGGGATTTCGAGTGACATAATCCAAACCGTTGATTTATCGCATCCCATATTATAGAACAGAGCACCTCAGTAAAAAATCGGTTAGTCGAACATCGGTCCTTCGTACGGGAACACTACTGTGTTCTTTTATTAAATGGATGGCTTTAAGTTTCAAATTATATGTTACCGTAAAAAAAAAAAAGACGAGTTGCTTGCATACCTATCAACATCCGGTAGACTATATTCGGATTATCGGTGTGGGCTTAGGATGGAGGAGCCCACAAAAGTGTGTTTTTTTTCTTTTTGAGATCTACGACAAAAGGGTGTTTGATATAGGATTCCGAGTGATGTAGGATAGAGTCGATAGACATAGCTTAAGGGATGAGGCGACGAGTAAACACTATTTTTGGTGTAACTCAACGATGCTATTCAAGTTAGCGGATGATAGAATTGATCTTCCCAAAAAGATACTTGTTTGTTAGCTGACGACGGGGTCTGGGGAGACCCCGTCGTGTCTCTCATATGGGTTTCTTCTCAGAACAAGGATTACGAATTTCCAGAACCTTACAAAAAAGATGCATAACACAGGCACCTGGTGAGACTCGAGAGATCACATACTAAAATAGATCAGACAATTTTGGACTAGGTTTGAAAGGGAGTCCTAACCTATGGAAAGGACCCCTCCAAAAAATGGCGTATGCCACTAAATGCGGCGAGCACACGGTATTCTTTAGTAAAAGGCGAAAGAATAGTTCGCTTTGTGCTCACCGCGTGGCTGCGTGATTTGAGCAATACAGTTGCCTCGGCTTATGAATACCTCTCATTCAAGGATAAAACTCTCAATAGTCGATGTGGGACGATGGGTATATCTAGCTTCTCCACAGGAACACATTCCTGTCCAAGTTTTTGATGCTTTTGATCGCTCTTTCCTTTGTTCCCGGCGGCCTAAAACACGGTTTTCCTCTGCTTTCCAGTGGCTTTAATCTGAGCATTTCAGATCTAATCGTCACTTCGTTGCTCATGGCACGATAAAAGCTTGCAAATTTTCTGAGCTAAACTTGGGGTTTGAGTCTTTTCACGGCTATTTCCTTGTTTTGCAGTGACCCAATATAAGGTTCAGGGTACTCCGTCGGCAATCCCAGCCGTCCAAACATATTTTGGACGGTCCGGATTTTAGAGAGAGAAAAAGAAGAGAGAGAGAGAGAGAGTAGTCGGGTGAGGGGAGAGAGAGAGAATAATCTGGGCAATCCAAAATACGTTTGGACCGCTGGGATCGCCGACGGGTACCGCCACATGAAACCCACTCGGCACCCAAAAATTTCTCCAATATAAGGATTTGCAGATATTCGAATTGGATAGGCGGTCGTGGTTCTCGGTCTAAGGAATTTTTTTGCTCAATTGATGTTTGACAAGTAGGGGCAGCTATAGGATTTTAGTTGACAAAAATATAAAGAAAATTTGTGAATACGAAGCTCTATATAAAAGAAACATGTTTATTGTTGAAAATTTATTGTGCCTAGTTTATTTTGTTTTGTTGAGCTATTGAGCTATATTATCTACTAACTACAAATTTAAGTGGATTTCTGTTTACACCCGTTTTTTGCACCAAACCTTAAACTAGCGCTGGAAGGTCGTTTAATTATTATTTGATTAAATTGGGCCAAAAATAGAAATGTATTGGGTTAAAATTAATGGGCCAAGACAATATTTGTTGGGCCCGATTAATTTTAATTTAATTTGGTCACAGGCTCAAAGCTTTTTGGGCTTTATTATTAAGAGATACTCCAATTTGGAAGGCCGGCCCATGATTATGGTGGTAAGTATTCTGGAGGAATTCCATTTAAAAGGAAAAGTGGGCCCATGGAAGACATGTGTTAATTGGCTATCATCCTTTAATTCCCAAGAAACAAGGACGTGAGGTGGCCCATTACTCTTGATTAACTTCCAATAATTTCCCATGATAAAAGAAAACATGTGGATTTTCTTTTAAACCTTCAATAACCACCCATGATCCCATTAAATACGTTAGTGGGGAGTTATTTCAAACACTTGGCAACATCTGGAGCCAACTCGGGACACTTGTCAGCTCATGATGAAGGCGGGAAACTTGGCTCAGATCTGGACCAGTGCAGTATTTGCCTATAAATACTAGTTTCAAAGATGAAAAAAGAGTTCAACACCTCAAAACCCAGCACTTAAACCAAAGTCTTCCCAGCGAAATACCTATTTTACTTTTCCTGTACCAACTCAATTACTTCTTCAAGTAATTCAGATTTTTTATCTTTCCCGTTGTACGCAAAACTTTATTACACAGTTAATAAAGTTCTTTCTTTTTACGTTGTTACTTTTTTCCTACACGGTTAGAAAATTGCTAAGTCCACTTCGTTGTGACAAAACCACGAACCTTCATTGCGATCTAACCCTTAGGTTCGCAACACACTTGCCTTCACGATTACGAAGTCAGAAGAGGGCATCCAGTCCTTTACGATTACAAACAATTTCAATCACTTTGGCTATGAAAAAATTATTCCGTGCCAACAATACTAAAGAAAAATTAAATTATATGTGAAAAAAAAATATTGCTGCATTTTTTGAACCCCCTATACATATGGTGGAGCCGCCCTTGTTCTTTTTTTTTCCCCAAGCGGTATACATTGGGGGGGGGGGGGGGGGGGGGTTAATTATTAAGTTAGTCCATAGGAGGTTCAAAGACTATCTACAGCCCTGAATCACAAACGCCTTTAACAATGCTCGAACCATGACTTCCCACAAGAGAAAGGACCAGAAAATACCGTTGGACTACAAGGCCTTTGGCGAGCCACCCTTGTTGACAAATATGGATTATTGAAAGGAGCAAGACATGGATTGGGCGTATGATAAAACTATTTGTTGGTGGGTTTGGTTGTCTGCAAGTTGAGTTTTCTAGACCCATCATGAAACTGATCCAACCCAAACTAACCCAACACCTATGTTTGTGTGAAATATATAACATGAAATTTTTCCGGGGACAACGCGGTTCCGCAGTGTTGTTGCACAGCACCATTCCCCAGTTCGATCTCATTGTTTAAATCATCTTTGTTATTCTCATGTGATCTCATTGGTTCTTTTTTGTTCAATTATTTTCGTTTCAAAACTTTAACCTTTTCAATTGACCGGTCAGATTTGAGACTACGGTTTGTCAATCTGTTGGGTCTGAGACTACATAGATGCAACTTTCGACTAAGAATTGTAGGGCTTTACCCTTGGTTAGAGGGAGGCCCTTCCAGAAATTCTCAACGGCCAAGGCAGAACCCAGGCCGAAGAGGGGGTTTGGAAATAGTTTTCAACCAGCAATTGACGCGCCTCGGTTATTACCTCACTAGCTGCGTCATTGCCCCAAGCGCAAAGATACCTATCAACTCTTACAATTCCTATACTTATAGCTAGTCTCCTGGCAAAGCCTGTCTAAATAGGCGATGTGGGACTCTTATATGTTCTTGTGGCTTCTTAACCATATATCCCAAGCCCAAAACTTAAGAAAATCACCCAGGTTCGATTACCATGTTATATGATATTTCCAAGAACAGACGAAGATGGACAAAGTTTCAAACTGTCCCAACTCCAGAAGTTCGATGCTCTGATGAGAAAAACATGGATCAGAGATTCAGAATAAGACTCCAATCTCCTTAGACATAGCAAAACTGTCTCGTTGTGTAATTTTATTTCCATCTTCCGTATGGTTTAAGGATGAGGAACCGCTTCAAGGCCTACTTTGGGCCCTCTCCAGTATCGTAAACTGGAAATATCTTCAACCTCCGACAGTTGGAAAAGGTAGACAAATTTAGGCATTACCAATAAGGGGGTGTTTCTACTAAATTATATGGACTAAATGGACTAAAACCCTTTAATTTTCACGAATTTCTAGGCATGTCATTCTCATCGCATACATCAACTAAAATTTAGCATTTAGCGGGAACAACTTGACTGTTGTCACTAGCCTGAGGCAAAAAAAAAAAGGCAGTGGAAACACACCCTCCATGGAAGAACCCATCTCCAAGGGGTGAGAACATAAAAGTTGAAAGGAAAAAACGAAAGTTAGAAGCAAAGCATACAGAAATACCACAACTGCCTCACGTGCTTATCATCTCCTTATATAAACAAACAGCTTAACTATGCTGATAGAACGTTCATTCTCACGCATAAAAGAACCTTCACACATGAACACATTGAACAAGAAAGAGTGATAAGATACCCTACAAATTAAGGATTTAAGGGTAAGCCTCAATAACTGATTGAACAGCTTTGATGTTCTTTATCGTGTGTCGACTGAAACCAGATTCGCTCAGAACGAATGTCCACTCCTTTGAAGTCCTCTCTTTCCCTTTCTTTGTGTGTGCCATCATCACCATGTCCAACATCAGCCTCACATACTCCAGCTTATCGTTGTTGTCTTCTTTGACCACAGCTTCTACTATGATCACCTTCCCTTTGTCCTTCGGGATAGCCTCTCTGCACTTTCTCAGGATTTGGATGCACTCATCATCGTCCCAGTCGTGCAAAACCCACTGCATATTTAGAAATTCCAGCATAGATGAAGCGCGCACGCGCGCGCACACAAAAAAAAAATCACTTATATCAATGAGGTTTTGCACAGAAAAGTAGTGTACTCTGAGTAAAATCTACGAAAAGTACTGGCGTCGCCTCAAATTTTTCCCCTTCTTGATATTCCCGTTGAAGAATTCCCAAGGGCCTTGGAATAATAGGATTTCAAGACTCTCGTGCAACCCTTCTAACGGCTCGCGTTTGAACACGTTTGAACAAGGGAGGGATCATATACAGGATATACATAGACAGAAATGTAAAGGAAAACATTTACTCACCTTGAGGTATGCCGCATCGGCCTTCGGAACACTAGCAAACATGTCACCGCCCACATGCTCGACCCCGACACAGTCCAGTGCCGCAGACACCACATGAGGCAGATCAAAATTTATCCCTCGAATCGAAGGGAACGCCTCGACCAACAACCGGATAGCAGTCCCGTCTCCTCCGCCTACATCCACCACAGACTCCACCCCGTCGAACACCTCCGGACACCCTTCGACTATCGCCGGCACAGAAACCCTAGCATCGCAAGCCATTCCGTCGCTGAAGAGCTTGCTGTGGCCAGGATTCTCCTCAGCGTACCTCCAGACGTCCTCACCGTGGGCGGACTCAAATGCTGGACTCCCGTTGGCCAGGACACGAGCACTTAAACAGTGCCACGGTGCGAGCATCACCGGACTGTTCTCGAGCAACAACAAAGCAGCCAGGCTTTTTTCGCCGTTTTTCAGGAGAAAGCGGGATAGTGGCGTTTGGAGGTATCCGGCAGGAGCTTCTTTGAAGATTTTACGGTGGACTAAGAACCTCATGACGCGGTGGAGGGCGGAGGGGGAGCACCCGAGGGCGGAGGAAAGATCGAAGAGTGTTGCGGGGCCGCCATGGGCTTCCAGGGCATCAGGTATGCCGAGCTGAATAGCACATTTTACCACAGCCATATCTGCAAACCCGAAAATGTACTTCCATATGTCCACATGGGCCTGGGCTTCTTCTTCTTCCTCTCTATTTGCTTCTCCTTCCATCTCTCTCCTCTTCTTCTTCTTCTTGTTCTCTCTCTAAAATAAAGAACTGAACACAGATATATATAGAAAGATAGTTACTTCAAGAACTATCGAGAGCAAAGCAGATCTTCAAGACCTATTATATTATATTCAGTATTTCTCTTTTCTGCTCTCTGCCATTTCTTTCTCATTTCAGTTGGTATACATTTCCAGAGCACGAATGCTCTTATATAGGCAGATGGAGGAGTGGAAACTGATTGCCTGAGGTTTCCTATTTCACCTAACAAGGTAGGTTTGTCCTGCCTTGTGTGATGTCACCCTTGACATCACCATGATGTCATCCATCCAATCCAACCATTTCACAACACTCCCCCTTGGTTGGATGATCGCACACTAAGAAGATGCCTCTTTAAAACCTTGTCAAGGAAAACCTAGTGGGAAAAACCATTGACGAAGGAAAAAAAGTACACTATTCTTGTGTTTCTTGTAAGGGGATAAATACCTATAGATTGCCTCATTAAAACCTTGTTAAGGAAAATCCAGTGGAAAAAAAAAAAACATTAGACGAAGGAAAAAGAGTACAATCGATAAATGATCTCCAGGTCATTGTCTCCCCTTCAACTGTGGATGGTAAATCTTTGAACTTGCTGCATCCCGATATTACAAACAAACTTCTTGAATGTTGCCGTCGACAATGCTTTGGTAAACAAGTCCGCCAAGTTGTCATCAAAATGCATCCGTTTGAACATCAATATCTCCATCCTTCTGAAGCTCGTGTGTGTAAAAGAACTTGGGAGAGATGTGTTTGGTCCTATCACCCTTGATTTGTGTGATACATGCCGAATTATCTTCATGCAATGCTGTCGGGCTATCTTTGATTGAAGATAATCTAATTCTTTCCTTGATATGTTGTATCATGCATGGACCTCAACCATATACATTCCCGACTTGATTCATGAATTGCTAGAATCTCAGAATGATTGGAGGATGTAGCTGTCACGCTCTCGATTTTCAACATAAATAAATAACCTTTTTTAGATAAGTCCCCAAGTTTAGATATTTACAACCTTGGCACCATAGCCCAAATCAACTTAATTACAAGTACGAACCTGTTTAGAATAATACAAACTTTTAGTCAAAAGAAATTCAAGAATAATTAGTTATAAACCCATCTTTGTCAAAAGAAAGTCATTACAAGATGTTTAAATAACTAAAATGAAGTTAGCTCTCAAAAATCTTCATGTCCAAGCACACAATTGCATGCAGTCTATTGTCTGGCATTTTGTCCTGAAAAGAAAGATTAGGTTGAGCTATACTAGCCCAGTAGAAAAATCTTTACCAGTCTTATATGTAAATATGATGACAAGTGCAAAATGAGAGGACAAGGAGATGTAGTTCAAGCAGGAGATAACAATTGACTCATTGGTGTATCGACATTCATTTCGATCATTCAAACATATGTCTTATCACAGATAGTCACACATTTCACAAGATTCATGCACTCTACAACCTCAACACGACTCAGTACCCCAAATTCCCACCTTCGGTATTTCCACCCCTTGCGTTACCATATAACACCACGAGGATTACCGTGTTGCTACCCCTTGCATCACGGTGATCCCTAACGACTCAGGTTACCGTATTACCACCCCTTGCGTTACGAAATCCGTCTAAGTCTCCGTATTATCACCCCTTGCATTACGAGACTCCCTAAACCACTTCCGACCCAATCAACTATTTTCTCATACAATATACAAGTTAAGACTTCCCCATAATCACATTCATAGATGAAATATCATACAATATGCCAACGTTATCACAAATGCGCCATGAACAATCACAAATACGAACAATCAATAGAATGCACTTAAACGACGTTTTAACTAAGTAATTTCTTATTCGTTTCTCACTAACGGAAGACCAACGGAACAAGGATAACATCGAATAATCAGAGGAAGTCAATTAGACAAGCTTGAGATAGGTTAAGAGGTGTCCAAAGGGGTTTTGAAGTGATCGGGAGTCAAAACAATCGACGGAGAAGCAGCAGGAGCAAAATTGGACTTAAGGTCCTGGTATCGATACGCACCAGGACATCGTCTCCAATCAATCATAGGCAGCCAGTGGTTAGGACATCGTCTTTTCATGTCGAAGACACGGGTTCGATTCCCGTAAGGGATGGGTATTAATTCCCAGTCGCTTTCCGCCAGTGTTCATTGTTGAGTGATCGCTCGCTATTTGGCTGGAAAGGGTGGTCTGGAAGCTTCCTCTCTTCTAGCAAGCAAGACGAGATCACCACTTCCCTCAGTAATGGACTTCCTTTAATTCTTCCTTAGTCTTAGATGTCTCAACTCCTTCAGTCCTCCTAAATAGAAAAAGTCTATTTGTATCCTTTTGGAAACCTCATTCACTTCTAGGATGGTACAGAACAAATTTGTGATTTTTCAGTAATGGCTCGTTATTCTGTTCAATCATAAAACACACTTTAATAAATACAGAATATCCTGCTATACAGGAGCATATTAGAGGTGTGAAAATTCTGCCTTAAAAGTGGAAAGAAAACAAAAGAGTGCCTTTTAAAGAATTAGACATGAATAGTAAATATGCTATTTAGCACTATTCATCCGTATAGTACTATTCACGGATAACATTGTTCATAAGTACATCATTATTCATTTGTATGACAGAGTTCATACGTATAGATGCACCATACGCCTGCCATACAGGATAATTTCTCTAGGCTTACTTCAAACCTCCGCCCATGGTTATCGAGCCCCCATTTGATCTAATATGGCCCATTATAAATATATAAATTCATTCTATGTAACTCAGCCGCTGGGGTTAGCCTAGTGATTAGGGCTTCAGGCTTCCATTTAGGAAGGTCACGAGTTCAAGTGGTGTGGCGGACTAATCAAAAAGGGACCCATCTACTTTTTCTCATTTGCTATGGTGATGAACAGTGATGATGAACAGTAAACATAAATATGAATAGTAACATATACAGTTATATATAATAACATATTGATTATTCTACAAGAATAACGATTGGTTTTGATCAACCTCATGCAAAATTCTAAATGTTTAATCTTCTGGAATAATTATTTCTCCATAATTGATCTACCAGATCAAACAGTAACTTCTGTATATTATTCAAATATTTAATCTTCAAGATTAAATATGAATCCATAATTAATCTTAAGGATTAATATAAGTACATGATTAATCTTCAGGATTAATATGATTTTCTGGTTCAAATAATATTTACTTAAACCTGCAAGTAGAGGTGGCAAATGGGCGGGTTGAAATGGGTCACGGGTCAAATATGGGCGGGTCAAATATGGGTCAAATAGTAAACGGGTTGAAACGGGTCGGGTCGAATGTGGGTCAAGCCAAACCCAAACCCGCCCGACCCGACCCGTTTTCCTCTTCTTTTTTTTTTTTTCTTCCCCCTACCAGAAAATTAGAATATGGTGGGGATTCAACGAGATTTTAAAAGTCCTGATTGATGTCTTAGATGGTGTGGACAACGTGGACGTTTAGTGTATGGCGTGTGAAACTAAAGATTTTTTGATGCCGGGTGGATATATCTCACGTGGTATCCGCTTAGCACATCCGAATCATCTAATACACTTTTGGACGGTTCGGATTGAAATCTTCTCTCTCCACTCATCCCAACGCTTTCTCTCTCCAAATTTGACCCATCCAAATATGCAATGGATGGCTTGGATGCGCCGAACGGGTGCCACGTGCATGATACCCACTCAGCGCTGATTTTTTTTTCGTGAAACTAGCACTGTGTGGGGATACACAAACGGAAATTGCTACAGAAAGTCAGAAAACGACCATATATAACACCACTAACCGTACATGTTGACCGCACGCGGGGCCCACTCCAAGCTCTGCACAGATGATTCGAGTCGTTCAATAGTTTTAAAAAAATCAAGTGAGTTAGTGAATAATCAGCTGAATCTAACATGTGCAGGTGCTCGATCTAATCTTTTCATTTTTTATCCAATCTTTCCAATTTTGTTCGTCCCACCATTTTTCCCAAGTCAGATTTTTTGCATCGCGCGCGGGGGGGGGGGGAGAGAGAGAGAGAGAGAGAGAGAATTCCTCTTAGAGAGAGAGAGAGAATTCCTTTCCTCGTAAAAATGTGACCCCATTTCCTGGGGAGTAAAAGAACGAGAGGGAGGAGAAAAGTGGGCTGTGTACGCTCTCCACTTCCAAAGCTACGGGAATTTTAGATTCTCTTGGGTTTTTAGTTTCAACCCAAATTGAACCCATTTTTAACCTACTTAAACCCATATAAATATGGGTTTATATGGGTTCAACCCATATCAACCCGTTATATAATATGGGCGGGTTGGGTTGGGTTATAAGTGGACGGATTGGGCGGGTTAAAAAAATATGGGTTGGGATTGCCACCTCTACCTGCAAGGTTAGAATAAAATAGAGACATGTCGAGTAAACCATAATTTCCTTAAACTATAAGTAAACCAGAGTAATAATTTAAAAGAAAAGACAGCTTTCTGTCCTCTCATCTTTTCCCTTTTTTTTTTTTTGGTCTGCCAGGCCTTCCGAGAAGGCTTCCGCTCGGCCTTCCTAGGCTTTCTGCGGGGGGTTTTTTTTTTCAGTAATTAATATTGAAAAATTGCGCCTATATCTTTCAATATGTGAGATCCATCCACTTTGTTGCGAAAATTACTTCCGGTATTTTCCATATTGTGTAAAATACATCACGTATTCTATTGGAGCTGTGTTCCAGCTACACTTGATTACTCCTCCTTGAGTGGCAATAATAATTGCAGACACTCACCTTACTTTTCTTCTTCTTTCTTCGTCTGTAGAGACTGAAGCAATTACAGAGCACACAGGGCTCTGCTCCGGTAATAAACTATGAAGATCCTTTATTTGGGTAATCAAACATGCATAATAAAATTATTGCAATGAGTAGGATACTTCAAGTATCAATTATCTCAGTCAAAAATACTTCTAGTAGTTTGGCTGACGAATATTACTGGTATTCAAGAAAGAAAATACTTTAGATATTCAATTCAATCGACAATAAACACTTCGGGTGTTTCATAAATACTTCAGGTATCTGAATTTTAGCGAATGCTTCAGGTATTCATGTGAACAATAACAATATCACAAATGAAAAATGGGGGAAGATGGAAACCATGTTAGACCTTGTCCCACATCGCTTATCTAAGCCACCTAAACTTGGTTAATATATTCTAGAGGTTACTCCACCTATTGCCAATTGGTTTTAGGTTGGAACCCTCCAAGAAATTTAACATGGTATTAGAACTAGGTCTTGGGTGACAGGTTGGAACCCTCCAAAAAATTTAACAAACCATACTTTTCCATGTTGTCCCGCTCTGAAAATTAGTATAATAAATGAAATAGTAGCGAAAGGTGGAAACCATTCTCTTCCATGTATCCTGCTCCATACATACCATTAAAAAGTGAAAGATAATACAATAATGATTTTCCGCTTGAGCGAAAAAAAGAAAGATAATACAATAATTATCTCACATACCTTTTTCTCAGCTGACTAGAGTCGTGTTGATAATGTGTTATAAAACTAGTGTAATGATAATAAAGATTGCAGAATTTAAATAAAGAACTGAACACAGATAAATATAGAAAGATAGTTATTTCAAGAACTATCGAGAGCAAAGTAGATCTTCAGGACCTATTACATAATGGCTTTGTTCGGTTGCCATTTTACTTTAGTTTTAATTTTGTTTTCCAATCATTACCCTATATCTTTCTCCAATTATTACCCTGGCCCATATCTCCAATTATTAATTTCATTTCTCTCCCTACTCCTCTCCAATCATTACCCTATTTCTCACTTCACCCACTACCAAAACTAAACTAAACTAAAATGCCAACCAAACAAAGCCATTATATTCAGTATTTCTCTTTTCTGCTCTCTGCCATTTCTTTCTCATTTCAGTTGGTATACATTTCCAGAGCACGAATGCTCATAAGCAGATGGAGGAGTGGTGTGTTCCAGTTTCTTTAAAAAGGAACTTTTAGAAAAGGAAGATAATTTCAAGCTCAAAAATCATGTGTTTATGCAAATAATTTTTCTACCAATATGGGTTTTTTTTTTTTGATCCGCTATATGGATTTTGTTTGATAGATCTCATTGAGATATTTTAAATGGTGTAAAAAAAATTTAAAATTTAAAAAATTAATTTTCATTATATTTGAGCTTGAAATTACCTTTTTTTTGAAAAAGAAGGTTGAAAAAGAAAGCGGAACGGCACCGAAACTGATTGCCTGAGGTTGAGAGGAGCTTTTCCCCCCTCCCCTGACACACCCCCCTCCCGACCCCACCTCCTCCTTTCCCATTTTAACCCCAACAACTCCGCCCCCCCTCCCCCCTTCTTTCCAGTTTTAATCTTTCTTTCTTTTTTCTTTTATTCTTTATTTTCTAATTTTCAATTCTTTTCTTTATTTGTTTCCTTTCAACGAGCACCCTATGACTCATTATTTAGTTTTATGGTTCTCTTAGGGTGTCCATTGAAAAATCTTGAAGCCAAAAATTTATTACGACCATTTAAGATGAAATAATTAGAAAAATAACATCTTTGCACCGGTTCAAACGGATTAAAAATTGAAACACTTATTTTTTTAACTATATTTTTTAGTATATATATATATAGGAAAAAAAATAGTCGGATTAATATTTAACTATATTTTTAATATATAAACGGTGTAAAAAATAAGTGTTTCAATTTTCAATCCGTTTGAGATGTTATTTTTCTGATCATTTTATCCTAAATGGTCGTAATAAATTTTTGGCTTTAAGGCCTTTCAATGGGCACCCTAAGAGAGCTCTAAAACTAAATAAGGAGTCTTAGGGTGCTCGTTGAAAGGCCTTAGAGTCAAAATTTTACTACGACCATTTAGGATGAAATGATCAGAAAAATAACATCTTTGTACCGGTTCAAACGGATTGAAAATTGAAACACTTATTTTTTTACACCGTTTATATACTCCCTTCGTCCCCTTTTTAAAGTCCAGTATTCCATTTTAGGCTGTCCCTTAATAAGTGTCCATTTTGTAAAGTTAGTGGGTAAAAGTTGGTATATTTTCCATTTTGCCCCTAAAAGTATATATTTCATTTTGAAAAGTTAGTGAGTAAAAGTGTAATGATGATGTCTCCATAGAGGGTAAATGGAGGTAAAAGTTGATGTGAAAAATATAATGATAATGTTTTCTAAATAAGTTGGAGTTACGAAGCGAGACACTTAAAAGGGGACGGATGGAGTATTAAAAAATATAGTTAAAAATTAATCGTTTGAATCCGACTGTTTAATGAATACACTTATTTTTCAAATGAATCCGACTGGTTTTTTTCTTTTTTTCCTATATATATATTACAAAACAAATAGTTAAAAAAATAAGTGTTTCAATTTTCAATCCGTTTGAACTGGTGCAAAGATGTTGGCTATGTTCGTTTAGTGTATTTGGAAATTTTTAACTTTGTTTTCCAATCATTACCCTACATCTTTCTCCAATCATTACCCTATTTTTCCAATCATTAATTTCATTTCTCTCTCTATCTCTCTCCACTCATTACCCCTCTCTCCAATCATTACCCTATTTCTCTCTCCACCCACTACCAAATCAAAAATTTCCAAAGTATCTAAACGAACATAGCCGTTATTTTTTTGATAATTTCATCCTAAATGGTCGTAATAAATTTTTGGCTCCAAGGCCTTTTAATGGACACCATAAGAGAGGCCTGAAACTAAATAATGAGTCTTAGGTGCTCATTGAAAGGCCTTAGAACAAAAAATTCATTATGACCATTTAGAATAAAATGATAAAAAAAAAATACGATCTTCGTCCCGGTTCAATTGAATTAAAAAATGGAGCACTTAATTTTTGAATTATATTTTTTAATATAGAAAATGTGTATTTACAGAAATTAAATAAATAAAATAAAAGTAATTAAATAAAGAAAAAAATAAAAGGGCGGGGTACAAAGAGGGGGGTAGAGCGGGGATAATTCCGGAAAACGAGTGTGGGGTCCGAAGGGGTGTGGTGTCAATGGGGGTGGGAAAAGCAATTTACCCTAAGGGTTTCCTATTTCACCTAACAAAATAGGTTTGTCCTGCCTTGTGTGATGTCATGGAGGAGTGGACCAACCCCGTTCCCTCTCAAAATCTTCTTTTTCAGAAAGAAGGTAATTTCAAAATCAAATATAATGAAAATGAAAAATAATTTTTCAATTTTTTTTTGCACCATTTAAAAGATCTCAATGAGATTTATCAAACAAGATCCATATTGGTAGGAAAATTATTTGCATAAACACATGTTTTTTGAGCTTGAAATTACCCTTTTTTCAAAAAGAAGATTTTCCAAAAAAATGGAAATGAAAAAGAAGGTTTTTTACTTTCTCCTAAAACCTTCTTTTTCAAAAAGAAGATAATTTCAAACTCAAATATAACGAAAATAATATAACGAAAATGAAAAATAATTTTTCAATTTTTTTTACACCGCTTAAAAGATCTCAATGAGATCTATCAAACAAAATCTATATTGGTAAGAAAATTATTTACATAAATACATGATTTTGAAGCTTGAAATTGCATTCTTTTTCATAAAGTTACTTTTTAGAAAAAATGGAACAGCATTGCCTGAGGTTTCCTATTTCACCTAACAAAAGTAGGTTTGTCCTGCCTTGTGTGATGTCATCCATCCAATCCAACCATTTCAGGAAAATGATATTGACACTCTAAAAATTAATGCAGGCATTCCAAAAAATAAAGAAAAGTGACTTTGGAATTATATTGATTTTGGAGTGCATGCATCAGTTTTTGGAGTGCCAATATCATTTCCCTTTCACAACAGATATAATACTCCCTCCGTCCATTTTTAAGTGTCCCGCTTCGTAACTCCAACTTATTTAGAAAACATCATCATTATATTTTTCACATCAACTTTTACCTCCACTTACCCTCTATGGAGACATCATTATTACACTTTTACTCACTAACTTTTCAAAATCGAATCTACTTTTAGGGGCAAAATGGAAAATATACCAACTTTTACCCACTAACTTTACAAAATGGACACTTATTAAGGGACAGCCTAAAATGGAATACTGGACTTTAAAAAGGGGACGGAGGGAGTATTGTGAAGAGTGACATGCAGCTTATATCGGGGTCGTTCAATTAATTTAAAATATATTTTGAAGGTTGTCAATTGTCACCAGATTGTGTGAGACTCATTCCGAGGTCCCACACAAATAATTGGGGTCGTTCAATTTATTTAGAACATCTTTTGAAGGGTTTTTGTTATGAATCAGCTCATTCGGTAAGGACTTCCTATGTTCGAGAATAAAACTAAATGAATTGATCAAGCTACATACCGATATTCGGTAAGGGCTTTACTCTATTTGACAGAAATTAAATTAAATGAATTGGTCAAGTACACTGTAAGGGCTTCCTCTATTTGACAGAATTAAATTAGTAAATGAATTGATCTAAGTGCATACTACATTAAGTGATTTGGTCAAGTACATACCCATATTCGAATAAATTGATTCAGAGATGTACCCCATCCAATTTTATCACGCCCAGCACTAAGGCTGTAAATGAATCAAGCAGCTCGTAAGCTTGGCTCATTCAACCCTACCCAACACAATGCCAAGGCTGTAAAAGAACCGACTCGCAAGCTCGGCTCATTCGGCCCTACCCAACTCTAAAATAAGTAATAAGTCCAGACGGTGGTAAAGCCAAGGAAATCGTATAGTCCAGATGGGGGTTAAGCGACGGACTGGGCTTTTTATGTGGATCCGTAGGGCTCGGGCTCAAAACTTCAACTAGTAATTGGATAGGGGCCGCGCGAACGCGGGCCCCTGCTGACACAAATTATGACGTAGGTTCCACCAACTTGGGTAGACCTTAGGCGGACACACCTCCTAAGTGCAATGGAAGTCGTCAACCTAGGCCATGGGCCATTTTGATCGTCCATTGACCCCGTCCAGGTAAGTATGGAGCCCCATAGTCCCACCTAAGTTTATCTCCACGCTCCAAAGCCCCCCTCTCCCCCTATCCTTTCGATGTGGGACAAAATACACTCCACGTTTGTTCACCCCTCCCCCTCTCTGTCTCTCTCTCAAACACGGACACAAGTATCCAAGCCTTCTCATTTTTTATAATCCCTGATATGATTCTGTTGTTATTCACAATCAAATGGGTTTGCAGAAAAAACAAATGAAAAGAGACAGTTTTTGGTCTGTTTTGGAGAAAATTGAAGTGGCGATTGGCGAAGACTCTGCAACCTCTCTCTCTCTCTCTCTGTGAAGTCCATTTTTGGAGTAAAGATTATTATGAAGGAAACGCCAAAAAAGTCCTCTCTAGGTAGGCTTTTTCCTTTGGCAAAATCTTTGAGTTAAAGGTTAGCGAATCTAGTTGCTGAGAAAAGTAAAGAAAGTGAAAGAAAAGGTTGCTCTGACTTCAGCCTTTCACGCTCATAGACACAGCAAATTATGCGGCGGCAGCAAATATTACTTGTGAAAGTAGACTAAATTTTCTATTCTCAAAGCTTCTTCATTTTGACAAACATAAAATCTCAGTCTTGGACCTTCTTTCATCTCTCTCTTCTTCTTTTTCTTGTTTTGAATAGCATCGCTTAGTTACACCAAAAACTGTGTTAACTCATCGCCTCATGCCCTTAAGCTATGTCTATAAAAAATCACTCGAAATCCCATATCGAACACCACTCATGCTACAGATACGCTTCTCGGCAACTTTCTAAACACTCATCTCTCACAAACAATGGAGCCCGCAAATGTGTGGAGCCCACTGCTTGTAAGAGAGGAGCGTCTAGGGAGCGGCCAAGGGGCGTGTCCCCAGCATTTCCGTATCAAACACCATCATTGTTGGAAGGGTCAAGCTCCTCTCCATGCCCTTAATCGTCCATATCCCTCCAAGCTCCCCTCTTGTGGCCCCATCCTAAGTCCACACTGATCATCCGACCTGTAATTTCGTACGTCCCATATGGAAGAACATATCTGCGGAGAAATAGACTCAAATCGGAATCCGGACATCCATAGGTATGCAAGCAGCACGTATTGGTCCTCCACTTACTTAGTACCTAGGGGGACATATAATTCACTCATCTGGAGGCTAGATAGCAGCCTCCATAAAATTAACAGCATGGAAGAAATACTAGCCATAAGCATCACATTGCGTTCGAAATTTCCCAAAAATAGGTTATTTTCGAAACCCACTCGTTTTTCGAGGATATGGCGCGAATCACTTAGGCCCCGTTCAGTTGCCAGGAAAATACAGGAAAGGATGGGAAAATCAACTTTCCCATAACTTTTGTAGTGTTCAGTTGGTAGGAAAGTAGTGGGAAACATGTTTTTAAGTTTTCTTGCAAGATTTACTTTCTTGCAAAAGTGATCCGGCCAAAAGCATAGGATTTTGCGTCACGGGAAAAGTTTTATCCATTGTGGGGCCAAAATAATTGGCGGGTAAGAAAAAAAGTGAATACGCCAATAACAAAAAAATACAAATTAGGTTCTTAGAAAGACACTTCGAGATTTACATGAGCAACAATAATTTCGACTACTATGGTGCTTTCTGAGATAATTGTTGTGGAAAAAGATTGATAATTTATTTTTTTGGAAGTATTTATTTATCTTGTCATTAGTTTTCAATTTTGTTTTGTACTAACTAATTTTCAGTGAATTTTTGCATCGGCAAATAATCAAGCATGGTTGTTTAATATTTATTATTTAGTTATCATCTACTTATTTTTTAAACTTTATTTGTACGGTTGATTATCAGATAATGTCTATTTAAATGGAGGATTTGCATGACCATTCAGAATATAGCAAATTGAATAGGGAATTGCAAGTCGATTTTTTCATTTCATGTTAAGGCTTTGCATTAGATAAAATACATTTTCTGTATGTGTTAATTTTTGAAATATGATAGCCTATTATTTAGCTCTCAAAGTTACTTTTATTTAAAATTAGTCATGAAAGAAGTTTCTCATAAGTGTCTTTTCCCGGCAAATGAACCACTAAACTTTAGTTTTCCTGCAAAAAAAAAATTGTCAAATGAACACTCACAAGAAAATATATTTCTTTTTCCTTTACTTCACTTGACTTAACTTTTCTTGAGAATAACTTTCCGCTTCAACATTCCTGGCAACTGAACGGAGCCTTATTGAAATCTCATCGTGGACATGGTTGCCGATACAGATACGAGATTCAGGTATACCTTTGCACGAGGGATAGACATACACTAAAAGAACTATATATTAAAGAACTCGTACGCCGCAAACCATGAATGCATAACAAAGGTAGGGTATATCTGCGGGCAAGAACTTAGAGGAATCACATAACAAAGGTATGATATATCTGCGGGCAAGAACTTAGAGAAACTGATTGATGAAGCGGTTTCCAGCACCTTCGGAAAGGAGGTCCTTCAACCGTTCACCTGATCCTCCAGTGTGGGTGAGGTGGTTTCCGACGGGCTCGATTAATGACCTGCAAAATAGAAAAGGTAAACTATGGGCACCGGCGTGGCTGTCGCCATCACCCCTCCGATGCCTAAGTCAGTAGAGATAAGATATGGTGAGAGTCGAGTTTATTGTGTATGAGTCACGTACCTTTATGATATTGAGGTATGATCTTTATATAGGCATCTTGGGAGGAATCCCTTAGGATTGGGACTCTTAATTCTCATCCACTCGTGGCAGGTATAGATAGGTGTTTGGAGTGTCCTCCTCACCTTAGGACTCCCCTAACCTTTATCAGGTTTTGGGAATCCCTTCACCTTTGAACTCTGCAATTGCTATTGTAAGTTCTTACGGTGCAAGGATTTCTATTGGAATTGGGGCCTTTTGGGCTTATCCGTACATGACGGGATTGATGAGCTTTGGAGTGTCCTCCCTAGCTCAGGACTCCTTGATTCTTATCTAAATTAAGTGTCCTTGTGACATATAGAGGTTTATCTCTTGGGATTTCTGGTCCTTATCCTTTACTGGTGGATAAGATCTGGGGTGTTTCAGGAGTCCTTTGGACTGTGTGAATTTCCCTCCGTAGAGTACTTTATAGTGATTGGTTCCAGGTGGTTGATTTGACCACTTCTCTTACTCCCCCAGCTCTAAGACCGAGCTGGATGTAATATTTCCTGAGCTTAGCTCTTTAGCTAAGCTGGACATGAGCTGTGCTCATAGGTTGACCTCTGCCCCTGGGCCAGTCTACTGAGTTTAGCTCTTTGAGCTAAGCTCAGCATTATTGGGCCCTTCATGTTGTGCTGGGCTAGTTTGCCTGGGCTGACCTTAGAAGGTTTGTTTATACTTATCAGTGATTTACCAAAAAAAAAAGAACTTAGAGAAACTTTGATTATGTTTTAACTCTTAGTTTTTCCAAATTCTTCTTCTCCAAAGAGTATGGCAAAATATGATTGTGTTTTTCCAAACAGATAGAAATAATCTTGTGATCTCAATTAAATAAAGGCCGAATACGATAACAAGTAACTGAATGTTTAGTACTACTGGTCTCAAACCATTAATTAAGTTAAAACTAGTGACCCTATCATCAGAGAAGTAATGATTTAGCAACATCTGGAGCCAACTCGGGACACTTGTCAGCTTGTGATGAAGGCGGAAAACTTGGCTCAGATCTGAACCAGAATACTAGTTTCAAAGATGAAAAAAGGGTTCAACACCTCAAAGCTCAGCGCTTAAGCCAAAGTCTTCCCAACGAAGCACCTATTTTACTTTTTCTGTACCAACTCAATTACTTCTTCAAGTAATTCGGGTTTTTTATCTTTCCCGTTGTACGCAAAACTTTATTACACTGTTAATAAAGGTCTTTCTTTTTACGTTGTTACTTCTCAAGTAATTCGGGTTTTTTTATCTTTCCCGTTGTACGCAAAACTTTATTACACGGTTAATAAAGGTCTTTCTTTTTACGTTGTTACTTCTTTCCTGCACGGTTAGGAAATTGCTAAGTCCACTTCGTCGTGGCAAAACCACGAACCTCCATTGCAATCTAACCCTTAGGTTCGCAACACACTCGCCTTCACTGTTACGAAGTCAAAAGAGGGCATCCAATCCTTTATATTAGACGCGACAAGTCTTGGTATGCCCGCGCTCAGTCCTTGAGCCATTTCGTGACTAAACAATTTCAATCACTTTGGCTATGAAAAAATTATTCCGTGTCAACAATACTAAAGAAAAATTAAATTATATGTTAAAAAAAAAATTGCTGCATTTTTTGAACCCGCGGGATTCACTTGAACCCCCTTATAAACATATGGTAGAGCCGCCCTTGTTTTTTTATTTTTTCCCAGCGGCATACATTTGGGAGGTAATTATTAAGTTAGTCCATAGGAGGTTCAAAGACTGTCTATAGCCCTGAACCACAAACGCCTTTAACAATGCTCGAACCATGGCTTCCCACAAGAGAAAGGACCAGAAAATACCGTTGGACTACAAGGCCTTTTGCGAGCCGCCCTTGTTGACAAGTATGGATTATTGAAAGGAGCAAGACATGGATTGGGTGTATGATAAACTATTTGTTGGTGGGTTTGGTTGTCTGCAAGTTGAGTTTTCTAGACCCATCATGAAACTGATCCAACCCAAACTAACCCAACACCTATGTTTGTGTGAAATATATAACATGAAATTTTCCCGTGGACAACGCGGTGCTGTTGCACAGCATGCAACAGCACCATTCCCCAGTTCGATCTCATTGTTTAAATCATCTTTGTTATTCTCATGTGATCTCATTGGTTCTTTTTTGTTCAATTATTTTCCTTTCGAAACTTTCACCCGCCCAACTCACCTTTTCAATTGACCGGTCAGGTTTGAGACTACGGTTTGTCAATCTGTTGGGTCTGAGACTACATAGATTTGTTAGCACAGCAGATGGAGATTGGAGATACTGCCAAGAAGCAAATTTTCAAGATCTTTGTAATCTTTCGTTATCCAATTTCGCATGAAATTATAACCTTACAAACATCAGAAAAATCCAGACTCTCCTCAGACTTAGATCAACTTTTGACTAAGAATTGTAGGGCTTTACCCTTGGTTAGAGGGAGGCCCTTCCAGAAATTCTCAACGGCCAAGGCTGAACCCAGGCCGAAGAGGGGGTTTGGAAATAGTTTTCAACCAGCAATTGACGCGCCTCGGTTATTACCTCACTAGCTGCGTCATTGCCCCAAGCGCAAAGATACTATAAAACTTTTACAATTCCTATACTTATAGCTAGTCTCCTGGCAAAGCCTGTCTAAATAGGCGATGTGGGACTCTTATATGTTCTTGTGGCTTCTTAACCATATATCCCAAGCCCAAAACTTAAGAACAGACAAAGTTTCGAACTGTCCCAACTCCAGAAGTTTGATGCTCTGATGAGAAAAACATTGATCAGAATAAGACTCTTATTAATCTCCTTAGAACATAGCAAAACTGTCTCGTTGTGTAATTTTATTTCCATCTTCAGTATGGTTTAAGGATGAGGAACCACTTCAAGGCCTACTTTGGGCCCTCTCCAGTATCGCAAATCGGAAATATCTTCAACCTCCGACAGTCAGAAAAGGTAGACAAGTTTAGGCCTTACCAAGAAGGGGGTGTTTCCACTAAATTATATGGACTAAAACGGATTAAACCCATGTTTTCACAATTTTCTAAGCATGTCATTCTCATCGCATACATCAACTAAAATAGCATTTAGCGAGAACAACTTGACTGTTGTCATTAGCCTGAAGCAAAAGAAAGGCAGCAAAAACGCACCCTAAATATTGCTCCATGGAAGAACCCATCTCCAAGGGATGAGAACATAAAAGTTCGAAGGAAAAAAAAAAAAAAAAACGAAAGTCAGAAGCAAAGCATACAAAAAATACCACAACTGCCTCAAGTGCTTATTATCTTCAATATAGACAAACAGCTTAAATATGCTGATACAACATTCATTCTCACACATAAAAGAACCTTCACACATGAACACATTGAACAAGAAAGAATGATAAGATACCCTACAAATTAAGGGTAAGCCTCAATAACTGATTGAACAGCTTTGATGTTTTTTATCGTGTGTCGACTGAAACCAGATTCGATCGCTCAGAACGTATGCCCACTCCTTTGAAGTCCTCTCTTTCCCTTTGTTTGTGTGAGCCATCATCACCATGTCCAACATCAACCTCACATACTCCAGCTTATCGTTGTTGTGTTCTTCGACCACAGCTTCTACTATGATCACCTTCCCTTTGTCCTTCGGGATAGCCTTTCTGCACTTTCTCAGGATTTGGATGCACTCGTCATCGTCCCAGTCGTGCAAAACCCACTGCATATTTAGAAATTCAGGCATAGATGAAGCGCGCGCACACCCAAAAATCACTGATATCAATGAGATTTCGCACAGAAAAGTAGTGTACGTACTCAGAGTAAAATCTACAAAAAGTGGCATCACCTCAAATTTTCCCCCTCTCTTGATATTCCCGTTGAAGAATTTCCGAGGGCCTTGGAATAATAGGATTTCAAGACTCTCGTGCAACTCTTCAACGGTTCGCGTTTGAACAAGGGAGGGATCATACATATATACACAGAAATGTATAGGAAACATTTACTCACCATGAGGTATGCCGCATCCGCCTTCGGAACACTAGCAAACATGTCACCGCCCACATGCTCGACCCCGACACAATCCAGTGCCACAGACACCACATGAGGCAGATCGAAATTTATCGCTCGAATCGAAGGGAACGCCTCGACCAACAACCGGAGAGCGGTCCCGTCTCCTCCGCCTACATCCACCACGGACTCCACCCCATCGAACGCGTCCGGACACCCTTCGACTATCGCTGGCACGACCACCCTAGCATCGCAAGCCATTGCGTCGTTGATGAGCTTGCTGTGGCCAGGATTCTCCTCAGCATACCTCCATATGTCCTCACCATGGGCGGACTCAAATGCTGGACTCCCGTTGGCCAGGACACGAGCACTTAAACCGTGCCAGGGTGCGAGCATCACCGGAGAGCTCTCGAGCAACAATAAAGCAGCCAGGCTTTTTTCGCGATTTTTCAGGAGAAGGCGGGATAGTGGCGTTTGGAGGTATCCAGCGGGAGCTTCTTTGAAGATTTTACGGTGGACTAAGAACCTCATGACGCGGTGGAGGGCGGAGGGGGAGCACCCGAGGGCGGAGGAAAGATCGGGGAGTGTCGCGGGGCCGCCATGGGCTTCCAGGGCATCAGGTATGCCGAGCTGAATAGCACATTTTACCACAGCCATATCTACAAACCCGAAAACGTACTTCCATATGTCTACATGGGCCTGGGCTTCTTCTTCTTCCTCTCTATTTGCTTCTCCTTCCATCTCTCTCCTCTTCTTCTTCTTCTTCTCTCTCTAAAATGAAAACACACAGACACAGAGAGCACTGGCGGTGAAGAAGTCAATTATATGAGAGAGAAAATCATTGAGCTTCACAAGGAAGGTGGATCTTCCAGGGGGACTTAAAAAATGTTTGATTTTAATGATTGAGCATTCCAGCAACCAAGAAAAGAAATCCAATTGAAGATTTTGTCTGATATTAATTAATTCATGGACATTGACAGCATTAAAGCATGTATCATGTGATATCAACAACCAAGAAAGTAATTCGCATAGATTTTGTATGATATAATATTGTGAAGAGTGACATGCAGCTTATATCGGGGTCGTTCAATTAATTTAAAATATGTTTTCAAGGTTGTCACCGGATTGTGTGAGACTCATTCCGGGGTCTCATACAAATAATTGGGGTCGTTCAATTTATTTGAAACATCTTTTGAAGGGTTTTTGTTAGAAATCAGCTCATTCGGTAAGGACTTCCTATGTTCTGATAATAAAACTAAATGAATTGATCAAGCTACCTACCGATATTCGCTAAGGGCCTTACTCTATTTGACAGAAATTAAATTAAATGAATTGGTCAAGTACACGGTAAGGGCTTCCTCTATTTGACAGAATTAAATTAGTAAATGAATTGATCTAAGTGCATACTACATTAAGTGATTTGGTCAAGTACATACCCATATTCGAATTAATTGATCGTCTAATTTTATCACGCCCAGCACTAAGGCTGTAAATGAACCAAACAGCTCGTAAGCTTGGCTCATTCGGCCCTACCCAACGCCGCACTAAGGCTGTAAAAGAACCGACTCGCAAGCTCGGCTCATTCGGCCCTACCCAACTCTAAAATAAGTAATAAGTCCAGACGGTGGTAAAGCCAAGGAACGGGCCATGTATTTGGGCCTACGAAAGCTGGGCTACGAGGGTTAGATTAGTAGTAGTAATCGTATAGTCCAGATGGGGGTTAAGCGACGGACTGGGCTTTTTATGTGGATCCATAGGGCTCGGGCTCAAAACTTCAACTAGTAATAAGACAGGGGCCGCGCGAACGCAGGCCCCCGCTGACACAAATTATGACGTAGGTTCCACCAACTTGGGTAGACCTTAGGCAGACGCCCCTCCTAAGTGCAATGGAAGTCGTCAACCTAGGCCATGGGCCATTTTGATCACCCATTGACCATGTCCAGGTAAGTATGGAGCCCCATTGTCCCACCTAAGTTTATATCCACGCTCCAAAGCCCCCTCTCCCCTTATCCTTTCGATGTGGGACAAAATACACTCCCCCTCTCTGTCTCTCTCTCAAACACGGACACAAGTATCCAAGCCTTCTCAGTTTTTATAATCCTTGATATGATTCTGTTGTTATTCACAATCAAATGGGTTTGCAGAAAAAAAAACAAATGAAAAGAGAGTTTTTGGTCTGTTTTGGAGAAAATTGAAGTGGCGATTGGCGAAGACTCTGCAACTTCTCTCTCTCTCTCTCTCTCTCTCTCTCTCTCTCTCTCTCTCTCTCTCTCTCTCTCTCTCTCTCTCTCTCTCTCTCTCTCTCTGTGTGAAGTCCATTGTTGGAGTAAAGATTATTATGAAGGAAACGCCAAGAAAGTCCTCTCTAGGTAGGCTTTTTCCTTAGGCAAAATCTTTGAGTTAAAGGTTTGCGAATCTTGGAATTGTGGTTTAGCTCTCTAGTTTCCCTTCCTCTAGTTGCTGAGAAAAGAAAAGAAAGTGAAAGAAAAGGTTGCTCTGACTTCAGCTTTTTATGGATGCCAAACGAAATTGCGGAAAATAAATGCTTTTCTCTTCAAACCCACTCTCCCAAAACACACAACTGGGAGATCACATGAGTTAGTTTGAGGATGGTTTTTTTGGATAATGAACGGAGAGAGATAGCCTTTAAAATCCCCCACACTCCCGCTCTTAATTCTAGCACTGTTGTCGCGCTCTCAATCTTTGTTCTCGCAAATTTTAGTAGTATAACATGCGATTCAAAGACATTTTCACGCTCACACACACTGCAAATTATGCGGCGGCAGAAAATATTACTTGTGAAAGTAGACTAAATTTTCTATTCTCAAAGCTTCTTCATTTTGACAAACATAAAATCTCTGTCTTGGACCTTCATCTCTCTTCTTTTTTTTCTTGTTTTGAATAGCATCGCTTAGTTACACCAAGAACTGTGTTTACTCATCGCCTCATGCCCTTGGACTATGTCTATAAAAAAAAAAAATTCACTCGAAATCCCATATCGAACACCAATCATGCTACAGATACGCTTCTCGGCCACTTTCTAAACACTCCTCTCTCACAAGCAATGGAGCCCGCAGATGTGTGGAGCCCACTGCTTGTGAGATAGGAGTGTCTAGGGAGCAACCAAGAGGCGTGTCCCCAGCATTTCCGTACCAAACACCATCATTGTTGGAAGGGTCAAGCTCCTCTCCATGCCCTTCATCCTCCATATCCCTCCAAGCTCCCCTCTTGTGGCTCCATCCTAAGCCCAAACTGATCATCCGACCTGTAATTTCATACGTCCCGTATGGAAGAACATATCTGCAGAGAAATAGACTCAAATCGGAATCCGGACATCCATAGGTATGCAAGCAGCTCGTATTGATCGTCCACTTATTTAGGAGTACCTAGGGGGACATATAATTCACTCATCTGGAGGCTAGCAGCCCTCCATAAGATTAACAGCATGGAAGAAATACTAGCCGTAAGCATCACATTGCGTTCGAAATTTCCCGAAAATAGGTTATTTTCGAAGCCCACTCATTTTTCGAGGATATTGCGCGAATCGCTTATTGAAATCTCATAGTGGACAATGATCAAATAGCGGATCATAGCTCTTGAATAGCCTTGTTAACGAAAGATGATTCATAGTGCAGCAGACTGAGATAATCTTCAACGTCTCACTCTGTTGTTGGGTAATACTAATACTCTACTAATTGGCAATAATAGATTCTTTCAGAGGCACGGAACAGTCATTTCTCAAACGTAATAGCAATAATAATATATATTCCTCAATCTAGCGCCTGACAAAAAAACTCAAAACTCTTAACCGCAATATTTCTACCGGAGATACAATTTTTTTTTTCCCACGGCTTCTACCGAAGATACATGCTATACAAGATTGAAACAACCTCTATTTTCAGCCCCCTACCATTACAAGTCCCTTTAACCAGGTTTTCAACATCCTATTACCCTCGATAAGTCAATTGCGCTCGGGAGCATTGTGGGAGATTCTTCTGGAACTGAGGTTCCCAGGATATGACCACAAGTTCTCCACGTCACTAGCCAGTAGTTTGTCGAAGGGAATAGTATTAGTGTTTGAAGGTGGAGGTGTCCTACCTGGGCTTTGGAACACAGGAGTGGAAGAACAGAAGGTCCCAAAGGGAGAGCCATAAGGGGTTTGCTGGATTGAGAAGGGACTAGGCGATATTCGTTTTAGGATGGGGAGACCATCGAACCCTTCCCTGCTGATAAATGACATTGATTCTGCAGCAGCACACTGCTTAGTAGCATCGTCCACATACAGGACGTCATCAATCCTTGCCATTATATTGAAGGCCAAGCTCTCCATAACTCTCGAGTAGCTTTCAAGAATCGATTGTCCTAAATCCTGCCGCAAAAATGAGGAAATAGGGCGATAAGATTCGAGCTGAAGTGAAACCAAATGAAGAGTAAAGCAAACAATAGATGATTAATGCACAGCTGTTTATCTCTTCTTTCAAGTTGTTATAGTTCCACGAAAGGAGAATATATTTGACAATAAATAGATGACCTTGAACCAATCGGCAATTCGAGGATAAACAAAAACTCCAAAAGCATGTGTTCCTAAAAATTTTATGCCCAGTAATGATAGAAAACTGATATCAAGATGCACAATTAAACTCTCTGCAGCATGGACATGGTTACCGATACAGATACAAGATTCAGGTATACCTTTGCACGAGGGATAGACAAACACTTAAAGAACTATATATTTAAGAACTCGTACGCCACAATCCATGAATGCATAACAAAGGTAGAATATATCTGCGGGCAAGAACTTAGAGAAACTTTGATTATGTTTTAACTCTTAGTTTTTCCAAATTCTTCTTCTCCAAAGAGTATGGCAAAATATGATTGTGTTTTTCCAAACAGATAGAAATAATCTTGTGATCTCAATTAAATAAAGGCCGAATACGTGAACAAGTAGCTGAATGTTTGGTACTACTGGTCTCAAACCATTAATTATGTTAAAACTATTAATTATGTTAATAGGTGTGGGATATGCATTCACAAGAATCCTACGAATATTGGTTTATGCTAAAGATTTGACAAGGAAAGGATACAGCTCCCTTCTCTAAGTATACATGCTTCTAATTCTAATATAGACACTGATTCAATACATAGTGACCCTATCATCAGAGAAGTAACGATTTAGCTAATACTCCCTCCGTCCCCATTCTTTTGTCCCTTTTGGGAGTCCGTGCCACTTTTCAATTGATTATATCTTGCAATCTATAATGTTTTAGGTGATTTTGAAAACATCGTTTAAAAGAGCTCATTGAGATATATCAAACAATAACCATATTGCATATAAACGGTATTACCAATTAAAAGTTATAATTAGTTTTTTTTATCTGGTTAGTATAGGACAAGGGACAATAGAATGGCAACAGAGGGAGAACAAAGGTCATTAAATGTTTGCTTCCAAATGCCTCTCACTAAAGTCGTACTCCATCAAATTTCATCTGCCCATTTGCCAAATCTTCAAAGGCATAAAAAAATCAGCCTACCTACAAGTGCTAAATATAGTTAAAGTTCTCTATGTTTCCATATGCTTTAGCTGCTATCTTGACGTAGAACTAGATTTGTCAGTTTCACTAGGAGGCAAAATGTGTTTTAATCAGAATACATAGAAATTAATTGTAACTGTTCCCTATATGGTGAAGAGAGGAGATTAATCAAATACCTTGTTGTATTGAATTTTGCTCATATCCAATGCAGTCTGCGGAAGGCCAGGGAAACGGAGCCTCAGGTTATGTAAGAGGATCTCCGCTCGTTGCCCTAGAAATTGATTTTTGTTACCATCAGCAGCAAGGCCCTTGACCTTGGGCCGCCATGGTGAACGCTTAGCTTTCAGGTGCTTTGTATGTTTTCTCTGGCCTTTCTTCTTCCACACATGTATAGATGCCTCAATCATGTTCACCACTTCCAGTGTGTTGTGCTCCGATGACAAGTCCAGGCAATCAAGAAGAGATTCTGGTGTGAACTGCTCAGCAGTTATATAGCGATAGATAATATCACCAAGACAAGCTTTTCCACTCTGGAATGGAAATTCATCAATATATTTTAAGACCAATATGCTATAAGAACTAAACAACCAAACAAATGAAATCTCTTAAGAGCTGATCTTTTTTTGACAATTGCATAGAGTGACACTGACACAGACCATAGGCTTAGAACAACTAAAGAAAATAAGAACTCATCTCCAGAAGATCAACAGCCCCCCGTTCACTTCGGAAAGGTTGTGAACTTATGCTTGATCTGACTAAAGCTACACTGGCCCACTTTGAATATACCCATCATGGAGCTGAATTAACAGCGAAGACACACAACATCAAACACTTCGCCCGATCACATACAAGACCAAATAATGAGTTGATATACTGCTCCGTATCCCAAACAATTCCTCTTTTTCCTCCCCTGTAATCCACCCAGTCATTAAGGAACCAACCTTTCATTCCCTAAGGGTTTGTGAATTAAATGCTCTTTTTCATTATTCCCAACTGCTCTCACTTGGATATATTAGCTACATCTCCACATTTGCATCCAAATCAAGATCCTTAACATATAAATAGATCTAATATTTAGTCTTTTACCTGGTCCCTATAGTACTATTATCATCATATTCAAGCATGACTTTATTCAGCCAAAAACATCAAACAGCTCAAGACAACACCCATGATGAAGGTTTATAAGATTCTGTGCAATGTATTCTGCTATGCTTGCTCCTACGAAGCATGGCACATTCCATAATGACCCAACTCATCTTAGAAAATCTATTCATTGCCCTGGGCACCAACAAAAGAAAGACAACCGAGACAAAAGAGTGGTAAAAGCAAAAAAAAAAAAAAAACAATTGTCCAAAGCACCTGGATTGAGTTCTTTTAATTGACCACACAGGAAAAGCGTACTTTTTGCAGAAAACTAAGTTTGTCATCGGAACATAAAAGTAACATGAAGCTGTATGTGATGAAATTTGAATATGGAAGCAACTAAGCACGTCATAACGATCAAGTCCCACTACAAAGGGGCAGTGCATTTACGATGTTTAGAGAAAGCCTGGACATACAAGGATATCAGGGCGCTGCAAACACACAAGTCCTGCTAAATGGTCGTGAATCCAGAATGCACAATTGTCTATAAAGGAAATGAAAAAAGAAATCCCTCAGCTCAGACTCTAATGAAAGCTAAAAGAACTACAAAGAAATTCTCTCCGCCGCTCTCACCTTAAAAATAGTTAAATCTAACGAAGTGAATGCTCGAAACTGGTAAAATAAGCTAGCATTTATGGATGTATGTTGGCTAAGATAGCTTCCAGAAGCGAACATAAACAAAATTGAAACGCATACCTTGGGCAAAGTTTCCAAATAGGCAACTGGAATCTCCATCTCAGCAAGAACGCTGCTATTGATTGCCATTGCCGCTTTCAATATCTGGTTTGTGCAATCCCTGCACTGCTGCAACTTCTTCCTCGCGTCCTCCGATAGCCCCTTTGAAGGAACCTTTGGATATGGAAGCCACCACTTCTCTTCCTGCCTAATTGAAGGCGTCCCACCACTTGCACCCAATGGACGCACATCACAATCATTTGCATCACCCACGACTATGCCGCGGTCAACGTACCAAAATTCCATATCTTGAAATCCATCAAGGATGCTAAGCAACATAGCATCGAGCTTCTTGAGGGCAGGGAGATTCATATATAAGTCAGACCTAGGTCGGGTGGCCATGACTTCGTAAGTGCCACCGCCAGGGAATTGTTGTATGGAAGGAACAAGCTCCACAATTGAATCACTCACACATAATAGACATTCCATCTCTCTACGCCACATTGCTGCCTTCTGCGGTGCCAATGGCTCCAACCTCCATAACTCCCCAAACACAGTAGCTACAATTGCAAACAAAAAAAGATGACATAAACATAATCGATAAACACACAAAACACACTTGTGGCTTAAGGGTGGTTGTAGGTGTCAAGTTTTTACCCATTACAATCACACAAAGCTAGGTTACTCCATCAAAATACCCAAAACACAGAAATCACATACGCTCATAGGCATCACACACAAACAGAGAGGCTTAAATATGCACTGACCAGAGAGATTTGTGATGGCATTTGATATTGCAAGGGCAGTAGAGACTCCTTTACCCCCTCCAGACATGTCTTCCCCTAGAAGCAGCTTAGCAAATCTTTCCTTCATCATCTCAATTTCTACAAATCCAGGAAAATCAAGAAGTAATTGGTAAAAGTTCGCACAACATAATTTGCCCAAGCATCTATACACCTACCAACTAAGGAAAGAAATTCAAGAGACTAATCACAATTGAAGAAGTTGCCCGCAGTACGATCAAGAAACTATTACTGATACTTGAACAGCAATTAACCCAACTCAGGAACAGCGAATTCGCCTAGGTTTACCATCAGATCCACAGCATAAACAGTTAAACCTTCATCCATAAGAGCATCTCAACCCTTACCCATCATTTTACTCATACATTAAATTCTGTGAGGCTGTTTTCCTCTTCCCGAATTTACGACCATGCCATTTAAGTGAGTAACTATTTTTCAACTCAACCTGAGAATTTGAGTAAAAACCCACAAAAATCCTCTCCACTCCTTGACTCAAACCTATATCAAATTGAGTTTAACTCAAATTTTTACACAAATCAAAGGTTACTCACATTTTGTAAAAGGCTATTTTTCCCCTCCCAAATTTACAACCATGCCATTAATGAAGCTTTTACTCAAATTTGTGCTTAGCTTTTTAGGTTTGCTCGTTGAAGTGCTTCATACCAAATCAACCTTCTGCTAAATTTTTACCCTAATTTGAGTAATAGTATAGGTAAAGACTGGAGGAGATGCTCTTAAACCTACACCTATCGATTAGGAAATAAACTCAAGAGACTAATTTAATTTACCAAGTTGCTATAATAAGATCTAGTGACTACTGAAACTTGAACAGAAATTTTTCACGTTAAACAGTAAGGTTAACGAACCTGACGAACCGGACTCCGGCTTCTGTACCTTATAGTCCCAAAGCACCGCATCTTTCCCTCCACCCACCGGCAACAAGAACACCGGTGGCTGCACCGGCGCAAAGCCGGAACTTGCGGTAGTCGGACGAGTAGGGACGGGGGACAAGGAGAGGGAACTGGAGGGCGACTCGCTGACGTCGGCGCTCAAGCTGTAGTCTTCGTAGAGCTCCTCCTCCTCCTCCTCCTCGCTGTGCTGGTCGGTAATGTCGTCGGACGAGAAACTATTACTCCCCATGGATGTATATGGAATGAAATGAAAGGGGGGATTTTGCTGTTTGTGGAAAGGTTTTTTGAGGAATCAAATGCACATTTGAGCAAAATGGGTATCAGCTAAATGGGTACGATTTAGAGGATATGCTTGGCGTGGTCTGAGAATTTTTGGCAGATATGGTAGAGGGAGGGAGGGTGGTGGTGGTGGGGAGTGAAAAAGCGAAAGAAGACAAAAAAAAAAGGCAGAGTTCAGGGGGTTTGTGGGGTTCGTTTGCTCACACACAATGTATAGTAGTAGTACTATTCCAATTCCACCACCGGGCCCCCACCTCTCTCTCTCTCTCTCTCTCTCACACACACACACACAAATCGTCCTCTTTTTTCCTGACATGGCACAAATCCTCCTTCACACTCGATAAATACACCAACTGGCCTTGTAAAGGCTGCAAACCAACCGAGTTGCTCGTGACAGCTAATGGGTCAGCTCGTCAAGGCTTAGAGCATCCGTACCAATCTCTTCAAATTTTAGACCAAATTATACCTTAAAAACTCACTTTATTACTTTAGCTAGCCACTTTTACAATGTCTACTACATCAGACTCTGTATTCAAAAACTATCTCAATAAAATATTTTATTTTTATCTAAAAACCATCCCAGCTGGCTTTGTAAAGCTCTAGGCATTGGTATTGTGGCAACTCATGATAGGCAGAGAAGTTTCAAATGAAAAAGTAAAACAATAAAGAAATAGGTAGCAAGTGAACAGAAGCTCGTTTCAAACAAAAAGTGACTGTAGCAATTGTAATTAGTAGCGAGCCTCGAGCGAGTCTGATGCTGCACCAATTTCGGATATTTACTCATTACTTTAACAAGAAGAGGGGTTTAACGAGGGAGGTGCAGATGCCCTTAGATCAGCTTGACTCCTTTGGTAAACGAGCTTGAATTTTAGGTTTGTTTACTAAACGAGCCGAGTTTAACACGTATAGGTTTGGCTCATTTAAAAAGGCTTGTTAAGTGAATTAGTCAAGCTCGACTCGTTTAAAGCCGAGCCGAGCTCGAACACGATGAAGCTTGGTTGGTTTGCACCCCTTGACTACTAGTTCTATACACGCAAACATATATTTAGTATAGGGAATTAATTTCTACACTCCATTTTTTTGATATCCACTCCCTTTTTTGTCTTTTACCAAAAAAATACATACATCTTCAACACTAAAATCCAAAAAAATAGTGTAGAAATCAATTCCCATCATAAATTAGAGATTTAAATTGAACCTAAAATTAACTGAAAAGTAGAGTGTAAACAAACAAAAACCGACCAAATTTCTCTTCCTCTCCCACCCTTTCTCTCTCTCAAAATTACAAATTTTTTAAGTATTCAGAATGGGGGATTTGAGGCTTTTGAGCTCAAATTACATTTGTATATAGTGTTGATACTTTGGTTGCAATTGTATACCGACCCATGTGTGGGACCGATACGAAAGATGCAAAGGGTTTATTTCATTTTGCAATAATATTATTTTAATACTGTATGCAATTGTAGAAAAAAAACAGTTCATTCAGATACCGATAGGCGATTGATTAATTCATATTAACTTTTGATAAGCGATTGATTCGTTCAAGTATCTTCCCGTGATACTGATTGTCGGATTCCGCTCTCGAACGCACACTCCCTCTTTTTACGGTCTAGACTTATCTGTGATTTGTGCGATAACTATGACCTAAATAGTTTACTTTATTTCATCCGTCAAGTTTATTTTGGATTCGTAAAATAAGATTGACAATATTATCCGGCAAGTTCATGAACTAAATACAATTTTATTGAAGTTTCTTTTTAAAATTCTGGACATCAATATGTTGCTTTGCAAAGCATATATTTTGTTCAGGTCGATCGATGAGACTAATGCTCAATTAATCTTATTTTTTTTGCACAATAACCTACTCAACAAACTAAATGAATTGAACGATTTTTTTATCAACTCATAGACTTGAGAGAGCAGAAGACCTAATTGTGCCCCTATGTCCCAAATGTGTGACTGACTCTAACCAATAGTAGTATAAAATTGGAGTTCTTGTATGATTAATATGCATGTTATAGAGATTAAAATACATATTCACACTCTAATGCATTTTTGTACGATTAATTCGATACATTTTTCTATCTATTATCAGCAGTTTCCGATTGTATTTGCAAAATTAAACCCAATTTAGCAAAACTCTTTTTGACGCGCAATGGTCCGAGCGATTAACGGACAGCTCTGCAGGTCAATTATCTTCTTTGGTTACACAGATGATTAGCTTCCATGGTACAACTAGTATTAAATTTGGACCAACAGAAGGGAAAAATGTGCCTAAATTGAACCCAATTTAGCAAAGACTCTGTAGCTACTCTTTTTGACGCGCAATGGTCCGAGCGATTAACGGACAGCTCTGCAAGTCAATTATTTTCTTTGGTTACACAAATGAGCTTCCATGGTACAACTAGTATTAAATTTGGACCAACAGAAGGGGAAAATGTGCCTAAATTGGGTTGGGACCAAGTGAATAATTTTGGGACCAAGTGAATAATTTTGTAGAGAAATGAACCTAAATTGAGCATATTTGTACTGGAGGGAGCTGCTGCAGAGGGAAGCAAAAGGTAGACGGCGTTTGCAGGCCAGGCAGGCAGGCGGGTTTTGTGGTGTCGTCTTTCCGTAACGTAACGACAGAGGTTTGCGTTTACCAAATGGACAATCCGACCCGACACTGTCCTTTTCTTCTCTTTTTTTCTTTTCCTTCTTCCACGCTTTTGATATCACCCACGTAATCAAAATCTTTGGTGACCTGGACCCACTTGACCCGGTCCCACAGGGAGAAGTTTTTTTTTGGGTAAATAAAAAAAAATTAAAATTAATAATAATAATTTTTATCATCAAAGATCCACAGGGAGAAAGTTGATCACCAGTCCTGCCACAATATATTTTGGAAAAATAGGTCCCGTTCCGCTTTCTTTTTAAATCTTTTTTTTTTTCAAAAAGAAGGTAATTTCGAACTCACATATTATGAAAATGAAAAATAATTTTTTGATTATTTTTTTTTGCATTGTTTAAAAGATCTCAATGAGATCTATCATGTAATATTCATATTAGTATGAAAATTATTTACGTAAACACATGATTTTTTAGCTTGAAATTATTTTCTTTTTCGAAAAGAACTTTTAAAAAGAAAATAGAACGCCCCCTTAAATGCTCGTCCTAGGAGAAACACCGGTTAATGAAAGTAATGAAGTCAGTCAAATAATGAAGGAATTGATTGCCGTCCTTATGTTCGGAATGAGAAGGGAATTGCATGTGCTATGGACAAACGACGTACGGTTTCATTTAAATGCCAAAGCCATAATTGTGAAAAATTAATTTCTGACGTACCAAAACAATTACTCATTTGATTTCGTGCCAAATTGGCCATCTAACCTACCAAGTCATTCAAGTCATTTGATTTTTATTTAAACATCGGAGTATAATTAGGCCCCGTTCCAGAAATTTGCTTAAAAATAAGCAGCTTATTTCACATTTTCAAACTCAAAAATAATGTAAATGAAAAATAATTTTTCAATTTTTTTTGCATCGTATAAAAGATCTCATCGAGATCATTCAAACAAGATCCATATTGTATAATTTTAGATTTCAATAAATCCATAATTTTTGAGCTTGAAATTGCCTTTTTAAAAAATAAGGACTTTTTTTGAGTTTTGGAACGGGGCCTAGTTTATTTCAATACCCTTGATTTAATATTACAAGTCATTTCTTTAGGAGCAGGGTGAATCGCTGGCTAAACGAGTCAAGCGGGTGAGCAACAAGTGTGCCGACTTTATTTGCACAAGACGCCAAATCGCAATGTTTTGATCAATTTCTCTAGTTTATCTTTCAATGTCGTGTTTTTAAGAAAATCCAATATATGTATTCTTGTGTTTGTTTTACGCAAACTAGCTACTTCCATTTTAACCAAAAAAATAAAAACAATAACAAATCAGAAATATTACTAATTTTTAACGTGATCGCCACTCTGAAGGATTGTTTTTTTCCCATTTTCTCCCTACTAATCCCAATATATTTAACACGAGAAAGAAATATGCAAGGGACATGCTTGTACAAGAAATTACTCCTGGATGCATGTGGTAAGTACTACTAACATTTAAAGCATCGGAGGACGAGATCTGATCTGCTGCGTCACTGAGAATCAATAGAATCAAGTCCCAAGGTCAGTACGGTTTTAGTCGTTGGATTTGCTCCTCACACAATTGACCAAGGTTCGATTCTTGGAGTCAGACTAAAAGAGAGTAATTTCTTGTGAATTCTCTAATTTCGGAGTGGACGACCTCCCTTTGACCGACCAATCCGGAAAGGGAATTACTTGAGTTATACGTAAGCTAAGCCAAACACTCTTACCGTCAGAAAAACTTCAGTAGTATCACAAGGTTTGAGTGGACCTCTTTTATTTTTTTTCTTCTTATGTATATTGACCTTTCGATGGAGTGTGACCAATCCCGGAATAATTGGATCTCAGTCGTTCATCAACAAAATCATATACTCCTTATCAATCCTACATCCAAATAAACAGAACCACGCTCCAATCCAGTTCCCTATTATCCAGTTCGATCGAGTGTTGATCCGTTGATTTAATCGAATGAATATTCAGAACGAGCAATACTACGAACACGCTAATTAGTTTACAAATTAAAACACTAAAATGTACGCATGGAAATACCACTTCAATGTGGGCAACCAGCCCTTGGTGTGTTCGGCTTCAACGACTCGATCCGACAGAGGAGGCGTGCATATCTTCGGGAGCCATGGACTCCGGCAAGAGAGCTGTACTTTTCTCTTGTTGTTTCTTAGTTGTTGTTGTTTATTTTTCAGATTTCAACTGTGCGTACTATTTTCTACGAGTTTGAGCTGTGATCCGTTAGGATTTTCTACTACCTGGACCTAGATTGGTTCATAATCTAGGCGTTTCGTCGGTCTTGCTTCTGCAGGTGGTGCATGTGTCGAAGTCTTGGTAGTTTTGGCTCATTCTTGTATCTTTTATGAAATCTACATTGCCTTCGAGCTTTTGACATAAAAAATAAAAATAAAAATACCACTTCAATGCATGACGCAATACATGCATGAATACATCCACTAAAAGGTTGCTACGTTCACATGTGGTACATTAATTAGTATCTTGTTTAAATCTTTTTTTTGTGTGGAAATAATCTTGTTTAAATCTTTAAAGCTAATGGATTTGGAAATCGACCGACCACTATAAGATTTGAAAGTCCATATCGGCCGTAACACGTAATCAAGATATGTTTATATATATATATATAAAAAAAAAAGAATAGCTCTTTATAAGGAGTATCAAAATGTATCATATACGTTTCTGGCAGCCGAAATAGTGATAGCTATCATCTAACAATCAAGGATTTGGGTCTCGAATTGGGCTTTACGTTCTCTCTTTGTCCTGTTAATCTTTGTAACAATTTCAAAAGTTAATAAATAAAAAAATTCGCCATTCAAAAAAAACAATTATATATTTTGGATGGAAAATGTAAGAAAACAGCAGAGAAGTGATGAAAAAAATTAGAATTTTATTCGTTAATTTTGTTTTATTGAATTATGGGAAGATATCTTCTCATGAATCAACAAAAGGACATCTAAACTTCGACAGTCCAATTTTTTCCTCAACAAATGTCCTTTGTTGATTCGTACAGTTTCATTCTATTATTTCTACACGTATTGATATATATGCACTGATGCAAGTATCTATACATCTTCTGGATATATTATTGATTTTTTTTTTCTGTTGATTTTGCCACTTCTTTTTTTTGTTAACGTCACTCTCTGCAAATGTATTTTTTGTACAAAAACACACTTGCAAGGAAGTGGCGTTAACAAAAAAAGAGTGACAACATCATTGCCCTTTTTTTTTTTTTTTCCCTCTGTGTGTGCATATTATAGCATTTTCCTTTATTAATTGGTACCGCTAGGGGTCGGAATTTCTGACACAAGAACACGACACAAAGCTAGCAGGTTAAGAACAGCTATTTCTGAAACAGAACACAAATATGAGAGGACACATTAACACGAAAAAGCCAAACAGATTGGGTTAAGGTTGAGAGAATTCTGACACGAACACGGCACGTCGCGGGGCGAGAATTTATGAATGGACACGATAACCTGACACGAACCTGGTACAAAGTCAACAAGTTAGGATCGGCTATTTCTGACACGGAACACGAATACAACCCGACACGACACGACAACACGAATAGCTAAACAGGTCGCCGGATTAAGGTTGAGAAAATTTTAACACGAACACAACACACGATGTCTATAGCTACTGATGTTACAGTACCTTCATAATGATTGGATAACAGCCGTTTGTCAACGAGTTGATGATGGAGACAAGAGGGACCCTAGATCCAAATAATTGAAGCAAGATGGTTGGGGCTTGGGGGAACTCGAGCATGTGAGAGGTGAGGTAAACCTAGTGCTGAACCCCCCCCAGAAGTAGGCCGGCCGGTCAGGTCACTGTTTTACAGGTTACCCTATTCATTGCAGGTCAGTTTTGCGTGTTGCAGTATCGTTGTGTTTATACCCTTTAATTCCCGGCCAACGGGCCCGTCAATTATTGCCGGCTTTACTTGCACCTCTAGTAATATCAGAAGACTATTCTATTTTGTCGACTAGTCGGGTCGGGGATAAAAACTCGTATGAATTCGCCCTAAAAGAATTGATAGTGGGTAGGGGTGTTACAAAATCCGACGGATTGAAAAAACCGACCGATCGGTTTCGGTTTTTGGTCGGGGTGATGGCGGAATTTTTCCGGGACCGGATCGAATCGAACCAAACCGAAATCGGTTCGGTCTCGGTTTCCTATGATTTTCAGCAGACCGAACCGACCAACTATATATTTTATATTAAAAAATACATAAAATATTTTTGTAAATATATTTTACATATATACACTTTAAATTTAATAAAAATTTAATATTTCGGGCAGACCGAAATCCCCGACCAAACCGAACTCACCCCGAACCGAATCGAACCGAATTCAATTTCGGTCGGGATCGGTCCTGGATATATTTGGACAGAACCGAACAGAAATCACCCCTAATAGTAGGAATGACAACGGGGCGGAGATAAAGACTCGTATGAATTCGCTCTAAAAGAGTTGATAGTAGGAATGACAACGGGACGGGGTGGGACGGGTTTTGTCATACTCCGACCCGAATGTTTAGTCCCGCCCCGAAACCCAACTGGATAATGTATGGGTAAAATATAAGAACGGTTCGGATTTTTTTTTTTGCTCGGCTACGAACGGTTCGGATTTTGAACTCAAGGCCGGTTATCTGGACTGAAAAATGAAAATGGGTGAACTGCATCCCACAAGTTGAACACTCCAATGGCGCTTAGTGGTGCATTTGGGAACCATTGATTTTTTTTTTTTTTTGAAACCCACAAGATGACTGATATTAAGTTAAAAGGAGTACAAGAGCGAAAGTTTTTTACAAAACGAGGAACTACTGTTCCTCTCTGATAATGAGACAAAACTGATAACAAAAAATCGGGAGCAACACAAACTCTCCATTAATAATTTTTGAAGCTCGTTCAAGTAGGCCAATTTTTCGGAGCAGGTTTTCCACTACTTTGAACAACAAATCCTTAACAATACGGGTCCCACATATTTCATGTCAGGAGAGTTTGTACAAGGATACTGATTTCGGCATTCTATTTTTTTACGCATGCGCTTCAATTTTAACATGAAGTTACTAGTAATTTCATGTGCAAAGTGGAGCGCTTGCGTATAAAAATTGAGCGCGAAAACCAATTTCCTTATGTACTACAACTGTTAGCGCAAATTTTAGTGCCTGTATCCTTTTCGGTTTTTGGACTAATAAAGCAGCATTTGGTGCTTCAAGGCCTTCAAGTACTCCTATTACTTACTACACACCAACATTAATTGAAAGAAGTCCTCTTTTCGCACCCCCCGACACCACCCCCAGCCAAAAATTACTATGACTATTGAAGATAAAATGATAAAAAAAAAAAACAAGATCTTTGTACCGATTCAACCAGATTGAAAATTGGAACACTTAAATAATATTAAATAAATAAAAGTGAAAAAAGATATAAAAGTTATTAGGTAAATAAATGAGAAATAAGAAAATGGGTTGAATTATTGGCGGGGGTATTTTGGTCATGGGGGCGTGTGTCGGGGGGCGCAAAGAGATTTACTAATCGAAACTATATGGTATTAACAAAATAATTTAAAATGGAGAGTCGAAATATCTGCCGATCCCAATCTAGTTCCGTCCTTGCAGCTATTTTATGTTATATATTATACACCAGGAATCACATTGACCCAGATGAATAATAGGGAACCCCAGTGTCACAGGACAAATACGTACGAGGAAAATTTATATTAATGCTAGGTACCTAAAAAACTTATTTAGAAAGTATTCCGAAAAGAAAAATCAATGGTCCAGATCATCTTTTGAGTTAATCCGAATCCTTAATTTTCTTTTCCGGGGTACTTTCTGAGTGAGTTATTTGGATACCTAGCATTGCCCGAAAATTTCTACCGGAGATCTTAGATAAACACTAAAAATGTAACTGAACATGGGATATAGTTGTTGCAAAACTTGTAACTACTACAGTATGTACAAAATAATTCAAGGATGAATGGACCGAGTTTGTCTTCTAGTTCTAACCTATAGGAACCGGATTGAGTTTTCGGGCGTGAGGAGACTGTTCAGGTCTGTAAATTTTGACGAGTAATAAATATATAAAGTTTTTTTGATGAGATTGTACTAGTGTACATAATGTTTATCTCACATCCGCGCGCCTTAAGATAAAACCTATCGTACAAGACATTTTCATTGTTTATTTGGTTCACAAATAATGTGATAACATTGTACCGTAAACAACTCTAAAAATATGTACAGTATATATTAATTAGCTCTCCTTCACTATACATTTAAGAGCAAGTTTATCAATAAAAATGTAAAAAAAGGTAAAAAAAACTTGTGAACAGTGCATATTTTTTATTTTATCTACTCACATTTCTTTCAACACTACACCAACACTATCTATTTAACCTATTCTTTATTAAAATAATTACTTTTAGAGAGATGGAGTGAGTGAGAGAGAAGAGGAACAGTGCTTTGGGTGAGAGAGGGAGGTGAGAGAAACTATTTGTTTAAAGGGTGGCTGATAAACAGTGCTAAGGTATTAATACCTAACCATTTTATCAAATCTATTTTACCTTTGCTTTTAGCTCAGTTGGTGTAGCTTGGATTTTTTGGTTTTCTTCTGTATAATGGCTCAAAAAGCCATTTTACCTGTACTGATACCCTTGCTCTAAGACGCTAACTGGTCAAAATTTATCAAAGGCAATAATAAGTTATCTATAAGTATTTATTTCACATTTTCAAACTCAAAAACAATGTAAACTCAAAATTTATTAATTTTTTTTTGCACCGTATTAAAGATCTCAATAAGATCTTTCAAACAAGATCCATATTGCATATTTTTATATTTTAATAAGCCCATCATTTTTGAGCTTGAAATTGACTTTTTAAAAAATAAATACTTATTTGGCGTTCGAGAACGGGACCTAAAGGGTAAAGTTGGCCAGATCCCTTTAAGCCTAAACTCAACCTTTTTAATAGGCTAGTGATTTTGTCACACCCTTATTTGTTAATGTCACACCCTGCAAGTGTATTTTTTGGTGTAAAAATACATTTGCAGGGTGTGGCATTAACAAAAAAAAGGCGTGTCAAAATCATTTCCCTTTTAATACTTAATAATTAATTAAAGTTAGAATTATGGTGGGCTCAACCTGTGACATATGGACCGATCAAGTGCAAGACTAGCTAGTACTCCATGTGAACAACCGTGTTAATTAATAGGGCAAATTTCACTCAGACCCCCTGAGGTATCTGACAATGACAGAAGGTACCCCTCAGTTTTGAAAAATAACAGAAACCTCCCCTAATTCACAGTTTGGGTTTCATTCCGTTAGTTCCGTTAGTGAGATGGACGGAAAATGTATGGAAATGTACGGAAAATGAAATCTTCAATTTTATTTAGTTTTACAGCTATCTTAGGGCTCTCATTGAAAGTCCTAGAGCCAAAAATTAATTATAATCATTTAGGATAAATGATAAGAAAAGTAAGATCTTCGCACCGATTCAAACGAATTAAAAATTGGAGTACTTAAATATATGCTATTTGGTTCTGCGACTCTCTTAGGGCTCTCATTGAAAGCCCTAGAGCCAAAATTTAATTATGAGCATTTAGGATAAAATGATTAAAAAAATAAAAATCTTCGCACCGATTCAAACGGATTAAAAATTGGAGCATTTAAATTTTTACTCTTCATTTGGTTTTAGGGCTTTCAATGAAGAGCAAATACTTAAGTGCTCCAATTTTCAATCCATTTGAATCTGTGCGAAGATCTTATTTTTCTGATTATTTTATCCTAAAGTGTTATAATTAATTTTTGGTTCTAAGATTTTCAATGAGAGCCCTAAGATAGCTATAAAACTAAACAAAGAGGAGATACTTAAGTGCTCAAATTTTCAATCCGTTTGAATCGGTGCGAAGATCTTATTTTTTTTATTATTTTATTCTAAAGGATTATAATTAATTTTTTGCTCTAGAGCTTTCAATGAGAGCCCTAAGAAAACCGTAGAACCAAATGAAGAGCAGATACTTAAGTGCTCCAAATTTTAATTCGTTTGAATCGGTGCGAAGATTTTTATTTTTTTATCATTTTATCCTAAATGGTCATAGTTAATTTTTGGCCCCAAGGCTTTCAATGAAAGCCCTGAGAGAGCCATAGAACCAAATGAAGAGAAGATACTTAAGTGCTCCAATTTTCAATCCGTTTGAATCGGTGCGAAAATCTTATTTTTCTGATCATTTTATCCTAAAGGGTCATAATTAATTTTTTGCTCTAGGACTTTCAATGAGAGCCCTAAGATAGCTGTAGAACTAAATAAAATTGAAGATTTCATTTTCCGTCCATCTCACTAACGGAACTAACGGAATGAAACCCAAATTGTGAATTAGGGGAGGTTTCTGTCATTTTTCAAAATTGAGGGATACCTTCTGTCATAGTCAGATACCTCAGGGGGTCTGAGTGAAATTTGCCCTAATTAATACTCCTTTCGAATGCCATACGGAAAAATTCTTGGAACTTGAAGGCACTGATTACAAAGGGATTAAAGAAAAAATAATCCCAATGATGATGATTACTAGCAATTAAGTTATAGGGACCCGACTAGGCTTTAATTTCAAAGTCTACACAGATCATTTGATGTTTGCCTAAACTTCCGCGATAAAGCTCGGGTGGCAGTTTATGACTTTAAATGAATTGAGCCGTTCGTGAACTGTTTAAGTCTCGATTCGGTAAATGGTCATTCGAATTCGATTCGTCTACTAAATGAACATAACCTGAACCTCAATTTTGGGCTCGTTTCATAAATGAGCTGAACATGAACATAATAGTATTCGGCTTGATTAGACTCGCGAACTTGAAGTATATGTATATCATGAAGATTTTATATAGTTATATTGTGAAAGCTTTAAAACTTGTACAAGACTAACCGTTCCTAAAAGGAAAATAAGTACTTATTTTTTAAGAAGAGAATTTCAAACTCAAAAATTATGTGCTTGCGCAAATAATTTTCCTATCAATATGTATTTTATTTGATAGATCCCATTGAGATCTTTAATACGGTGCAAAAAAAAATTGAAAAATTATTTTTCATTTACATTATTTTTTGAGTTTGAAAATGTGAAATAAGTACTTATTTTTTAAGAAAGTGTTCTGAAACGGGGCCAAACGTTTACAAATTACTAAAAACTTACCTATGTATATGAACGTATTTATCACTACAAGAAAAAGTGGTTTTGCTGACGTTTCTTTTAGCGGCGTTTCAAAAAACGCCAGCATAGGTGACCTTTCCCGGCGTTTTTGGAAAAACGTCACCAAAAAGGTGATTTTTACTCATGAATCAATCCCGATGTTTTTCAAAAAACGTCGCCATAGATCTTTCCCAACATTTTTTAAATGCCAGAAGCCTAAGTCGACATCGGCGTCCCCGGCGTTTGCAAAAAACGCCGCTAAAATTTTTCCCGTCGTTTTTCAAAAGTTGGTATAGGCTGTTTTTATTTTTTGTAGTGTATGTACTAAAATTTTTATTTACAGCTTTAGACCTGCGTGAGAGAGCATAAATATATGATATTATTAGGTCATTAAGTTCGTGAACAAACTCGAGTTCGACCTAAACTTAGGCAAGCTCGGTTCGAGTTCGGCTCCAGCTAGAGTTCGCTAAAAAATTTAATGAACGAATCTAATATTCGGTTCGATTCGGCTCGTTTACAGCCCTAGGTTGCACTAATTGGAGTGGATTGATTTGAAGGTGGCTAGGGTAGTGGACTTGGTTCCCTCGGGTGTAGTGCGCGATTCAAGCTGAAAATCAGTGACTCAGATTTTATCTCGACTCTTGTCATTCTGAATCATGCCTTGTCAAGATGAAATCTAAATCGTTGAACCATTGATAGATCGACGACTCGAATTGTGCATTACACTCCTATAGTGCAGCCTACAGGAACGCCGGTTCCGGTTAGGTATCTCAATTGTCAAAGAGGTTATCAATATCATGATTCCAGTCCATATTTAGGATGGATTTCTGTGATCGTTTATCGGCATTCATTTCAATGCATGTGAAAGCATGGGTATTGATCTGCATGTGCAGTTTGGTGTGCTACTCCAGTACCGATTGTTATCTCATCGGAACTATTTTTGTTCCCCCTTATTGGATTTTGATTTTCGCGCTTCACTTTTTATTGATGACGTCCACTTTGTTTATGAAATTACTAGTAACTTCACGTTAAAAGTGGAGCGCGAAAATCAGTTTTCTCCCTCAAATCCTCTCAAAAGTGATTTCCTCTTATCATGTTTGGGTACATTATTTACCAGCGAATAATGCGAGATTTTTATTTTCTAACCGAATTTTACCTGATCTAATGGCCGAAAACAAATCGGAGCAAGAGTGGAGGAAAATTCTTGTACATAGGATTATAGCTAGTTCTATTTTGTTTGGATGATTGGTAGATATATGACCTATTCATTTTGAACGTTGCTAACCACACAGATAATAGTGCACAGATTGTGCATAGATTTTATTGTGAGGCTCACCACGGGTCCCATACAAAATATTCGAATCGTTCATTAAATGTAAAACATTTTTTCAAGGGTCTTCGCGAAAAGCTCAATCCGATATGCATATGTGGTCGATCTAATCATCTAACTTTTCATTCAGATTTTCGGATCATGAAAAGTTAGATGATTGGATCAAACACCTATAGGTATTGGATTGAGCTAATTTTTGCGGAGACTCTTGAAAAATATTTTACATTTAATGAACGGCTTGAATTATTTGTGTGGGACCCATGGTGGGCCCTAGAACAAAATCTATGTACTATTTTTCTATGTAGACAGACTTACTGATTCATTTTTATCACTAGCCGCATTTCACTTTCCCTAGGGAGCGAACAAGACTATCTTTGTAATTAATCCCTTCACAACAATTAAAATAAGTACTTATTTTTTGAATTGTATTAAGAGAGAATTATCTGTCTCGTAAAACAAAAAATAGGTATTAACAATCTTAGCGGAATAGGGCCCGATTGTAAGAACACCGTAGCTCCGTATTTAGGGTGAACATTGAAAGCAAGTTGTAAAACGATTCCCAACCATGAATTATTCCAACTATTTTCGTAGCATCTCTAATAGTCTAATTCCTATAGGTAATTTATACTACTGCGAAAAAATGGCTGAGCTCGAGAATGCTCTCCAAAATTTGACAATCTATGCTTGTACTTTGTGAGATGGCCTGTTTGGATTGCATGGAGGCCAAACATTCCACCTTGAGGCTGCTCGAGGGTTTTGCCTGATCGTTAACGTCGGGACTCCGGAATCAGAGCCGGCCTTGTGCTAAAGCCGAAGAAGCGGCCATTTTAGGCTCCAATTTTTTTCAAATTTTAGGAGATCCTCCTCTTTCTTTTTTTTTTTTACCCTTTATAATGGTTTACCAAAAACCCCCAATTTTTAATTTTCACTTTAGGCCCTTGAAAAGTCAGGACCGATTCTGCCCGGAATTAGTGGAGGTGCACACACGCTGATCCGGACATCCGATTTAGAAAAAAAGAAGAAGGTATTTTCTTGGTCTCCCCTTGGGTTTAAGGCCGCCTTTCTAAATTGTATCTCATGGCCTAAAATCACCAGTAGTTTAGCAACATAAATAGTCAGTCCAGATCAAGAAAAACATACTAATATATGTTTACCAAAAAAAAACTGCTGATTTTGCCACTCCCTTTTTTGTTAACTCCACTCCCCTGCAAGTGTATTTTTTGTGAATACACTTGCAGAGGAGTGGTGTTAACAAAAAAAGGGAGTGACAAAATCATTTCCCAAAAAAAAAATACTAATATATCTCGGTGAAAGCCCTTTGGTCCTGAAATAACACCAGACGGGGTTCAATTTACTCCAGCCCAGTGGGCCCAATTTTACTTTTATACCCACACCAAGTCCATTTTCTTTTAGGCCCCAAGCCATCAATAGAAGGAGATATATCCGGTGTATCCAAAAATAAAGGGGAATACACACTTCTCAAACACACCACTCCACCTAATAGTCTAAACTCTATTTTGACAATTCGAACAGTTCATTTTGTAGATCTTGACATAAACATTGCCATGCAAAGAATTAGGTTGATTGAACATTGGTAGCAATCTCAAAACTTTACATTTTTCTTGAAAAAAATGGATTGTCGATATTCTTCTCCCCTTTCAATTGTTTTTGAACGAAGCACTACCGATACCCAATCGATCTAATTTTACGCATGACTGATTTACACGTTTGGAGCTATAAAATGAACGGCCCAGGTTGTTAAAAAAGATTGTCGGACTCCACGTTATCGAGTGGTGTGTTTGAAAGTGTGTTCGAAATAGTGAGTACATAGCAACGCTAAAAAATGGAAAAAGAAAATGAAGGATATATTTGGGAGCTAATTATTTTCTCTCTTGTATATTCTGGATTATAGTTTTTGTTTATAATAAAAAATTATAAAAATATTTGGATGATAATGCACCGAATAGATTTTGCAGAGGGATAGTAGTATGAAAATGGGGTGTTTCTATATTTTATTTCTATTGCTCTAGAATAAGATTTTTACTAGGAATATTTTTGTATAGGTTAGAATTATTAACTTTCCGTATTCGGTTTGATTTTAATTTCTACCTTTATTAGGATTTCTAGGGATTAGGGTCTTATAAAAAGGACTGTAACCTATTCAATTATTTAACATTTTCATCAATAAAATTACAGACTTTGTCTTTCTTCTTGTGGATTCAAGAACGGCTCGTTGCTACGAGTTTCTATCTCATTTGGATTAGTACGCTAACTAATCTATTGTGAATTCCCATGCGTCATAAAATTTACAATGAGAATCTACAAATTTCGAAAGTACTTTTTAAATTCTGCATCCTAACTCCTAAGAGGACAGGATCTGTGATCTATCCCAAGTTCGAAGCTTTTTAAGTGCTATGAATTCATCCGAAGCTACTATACGGAGCTTAATTTGGCTTCCGCGCTAGTAAATGATGGGATTGTTCGCCAAAAATTGGTCGAGCTGAAACTCGGTCAAAACATCAATAAGTTTAGAATATCCGTGAGTATCGATAAGCCAAAAATTGGTCGAGCAGATATCAGTGAATATCATGCTATTGGTTTGCGTGCGGATCTGGAAACGTTTGTTGACAATCAATGGGAACACAAGCCTGGGCCTCTGGTTGTAAAAATTAGTTGTGCAAGTATGGAAAGTGGCCCCTTCATCAATTCCTTGGGTGGAAGGGCATAGCCTTGCCTACTCAAGGACTGTCCTATTTAATGACTTGTCCATGCAATTTTACCTCATCAGAAAACCTAAGAGCATCCACAATGGGTGTGCTAACTAGTGTGTTAATCGTGTGTGCTAAGACTTAGCAAACAAAAATGTATTTTTTGTGCCACAATGCATGTGTGTTAGAGTGTGCTAAATCTAGTAGTGTGTTAGCATGGTTATCAAGTTTAGCAACCAAGCTAACAAACAATAAGTGGGTCCTATCTCCATAAATTCAACCTTGAACCATAAAACATAAATGCTCCCAATACTTTCTTTTTTGAAAACTTACCGTTAGCTTGAACACCAAAGGGCAAAAAACCCACCAAAGGGCAAAGTAACTTACCGTTACTTTCTTTTTCTATATATGTGTTCAACACCAAAGGGCAAAAACCATCCCTCCCAGCAATGGATCCCACTAATTTTGAATAATTTCGACCACTTTGAGTCCCAGTCATATGAACTAAACTCATCTTTTAACTTTGTTAACACACTCCTAACTAACCCATTGAGGTACTCATATATATCCTAACACACTCCTAAGTTAACACACACTTGTGGGACCCATTTTTTATCCTAACACACACCTTAACAAACATTTTGATACACAAATATAACACACCCATTGCGGATGCTCTAAGAGGCACACCATTTACTTCATGGTGTTTGTAGCTCATGGTTTGCTTTGCTGGTGTCCTAGGTGTTAAAGAAACCACATTAGGGTTTCATGACTTGGTAGCTGAAGATATCATATTTATATAGAACGAGATCAGCGGGATACGTCATTACGAAGCAAAATCTCAAGCCCAGGCGGGATACAACCTGGCTTAAAAAACAAATTTTCTAGTAAGACAATCGGGTGCTAACCAATGCGTTACTTCATGACGGTTATAATTGTTGAAGTCTTCGCTTCTCCCTGTATTTGATTTTCAACAACTAATGAAAGAAACATGTTGTTTTCTCCGGTAATACATCGATCCCGTCTTCTGAAGATCTGACCTACCTACATGTTGCTATCAAGGAGTTGGCCTAGGCTTGAATTTTAGCGCTTCTTTCTTTCTAGGTCTCATGTTCGAAACTCTTAGGTTTTTTATACTTGTGGGGCCGGTCCATACGAGATTTTGTCATGCATTGGCCCCTGCTAGTGGACTATTCCCAGAGAAATAGTTGGAATGCGCGTAAATTTGCTTGGATATCTTGAATTGCAAACTAGTCTTGCACTTGGAGATACACATTCATAGATAAGGCGGAACAAAATGTAAACAATCAGATTAAAGTGCTGATGTAGGACACGTGGAGGCCCAATTTCATGAATTGGACCGGATGAAGCCTCGGAAGCCCAAACGATGTTTAATTTCAGATTACCCAATTTGGCAAAATTTGGACGAGCTCGGAATAGGTCCAAACTTAGTGGGTTGACTTATTTTCACGCTCTGGTCAATACACACGACCTTAGGGTTGTGATGCATGGTGGATTTCGTCCCGAATTATTCGTTTAGCCCTTCAATTAGACGTTTTTTGCCGTTTTAGAAAATATTTGTTTCGTTAATAACTCTTAGACCGTAATTCCTTATTAGTTGGTTCTTCTTGGGAAAGTCCTGTTTTTCTTTCCCGTTTTTAATTTTAGGAGTTCCCCCAAATTATGGGACTTTTTATTTTCCGGCTTTATTTTTAGGGTTTCCAGGGTTTCAAGCCTATAAAAGGTTTGTGACCTATTGTTGCGTAACTTTTTCATCAATAATATTACATAATTTGTCTTTCTTCTTGCGGATTCAAGAACGGCTCGTTGCTACGAGTTTCTATCTCGTTTGGATTAGTACGCTAACTAATCTCTTGTGAATTCCGCTGCGTCAAGTGCTACCAATTGGAAAGGGATCCAAGTCCAACCGTATACATCAGTTTATCCAACAACCGGAACATATAGTCGACGGAGTTGGTTTTCATACTTCAAGTAGAAAGGAAAATGGTTGACAAATCTTGGCTATCAGATCTTAGGAGGGCCCATTTGTATTAGAGGTCGAGGCTGTAACATCACTGGACTAGTTTTTCTTCTTCTTTTTTCTAGCTCATTCAGATTTAGATTTAGATTTTGTTGCCCATTCTGATGATAAAACAGAACCATAATGAAAAATGAATTGAATTCTCATTAGTTACCAACTTGGTGGTCGACGAGCAGGCAAAACAGCTGAACTTTAGCACGAGCCAGATGCCGAGTTTTTGGCCGATTTGTCCAATTTCTGTAAGTGAATTGGATGAATACCCACTTTCTGAAACGTTTTGTAAAAATAGTCCATTACGCATTTTCAAAATGCACTATAGTCCATCGTGCATTTTGGAAATGCTCGATGTCGTTTTACAAAGCTTGCGTGGCAACAAAATCCACGACATCGCGCATTTTCCGGAAATGCGCGATGGACTATTTTTACAAAACGTTTCAGAAAGTGGGTATTCGTCCCATTCGTTTACAGAAATTGGACAAATCGGCCAAAAACTCGCCAGATGCCGTGTGAGAGAGCGCTTTCTCTCATTCGCGCTTCCGTGGGGAGGTAACAGTTGATAGTGAACTGTTCATTTTTGGGATTCCCTATTACGGCCGACACTGTGCCGTCTTCAAAGTGTTCATCTCGGCACTGAAGTGCTTTAACCGAAGCTTTTTCTTTTGTTTTCCCGGTAAAAGGTAGAAGAGGAGGCGAATCATTGTAGCTTACGGCAGGCCCGCCCCGATTCCCTTTTTCATACGCCTTCGGAGATTTGGACTCTTGCCTGTAAAAGGGAATCGGGGGGACATACTTCATTGGAATCGTTTGTTGCATAGAACTTGTTGAGAGCATCAGCCATGCCAAAGATACGCGTTGATCGAACATCAATCTGACTCATCATCACTAGAGATTTATCTGGATGTAAATGAGAATGTGTTCGGTAATATATATTAATCGGTATTCAATCAACGTGATTTTTGACTTGGTTGATGGTCCCAACAAGGTCCGAAACATGAACGGTTTCGGTCATTAAAATAGAACCGTAGGAGGACTAGAGAGGAGATGTTCTTTCCATAAAGATCACAGACTTTGCATGAAGTACTCTGACAAGTCTCTGTTCTCAAATAATTTCAGTGTCATAGAAATGGCTGCAAGCCATAACATCAATGGGGGATTGCTGAAATCGCTCCTCAGGATCAGAACAGTGAAGAAGAGAACAATTATAGTTGGTCTGAAATCTGATAACTGCAGCAGAGAAGTACTGAGGAGATTCCTGGCAATGGAGGCCAGGCCAGGAGACAGTGTATTTGCTGTTCATGTGTTGGAACCAAGTGATACCTTTGATCCTAACTCTTTCCATACCCATGAAGATATCTGCAAATCTAAACAGGTTAAAAAAAAGAAGAAGAAGAAGAAAAAATCCCACCTTTTTGTCAAATGTGAATGATATTAGAGCAATCTGAGTAATGTGGTGGTGGTTTTTGTTGAGAGCAGGTGGAGTTTCAAGTGAAGGTTTGTGGAGCAGATTCCTACATTACTGGTTTAGCCCATCAAGTCAGGATCAACTTTGCAGCAGTTCTAGTAGTTGGATGCAGCAGCTCACCATGGTATACTGAAGAAAACAGTGAAAACCTCTCTCTCTCTCTCTCTCTCTCACACACACACACACGGGCTGGTAAATGAACCAAGCTACTCGAGTCTGAGCTCATGTCCACGTGTTCGAGTTCAGTTAGTTGAACCAAGCTTGAACCTTTCTTTGAAGCTTGGACAAGTTACTACTCGTCTCGTTCAACTTATGAGGTTTCGAGCGGCTCGAGAAATGTTCAGTGAAAGCTTATTTGAGACTGATAAACAGGTTAAGCTTGAACATGTTCTCTAAGCTCTTCAAGTTTAAAGGCAAGCTCGAACAATCTCGGCTGCTCGTTTATCAGCCTTGACACATACACATCCTCACAAGAATTGCGCTCCTAAGTATCCCTCTGGAACCTTCAATCCTCACTGCAATGGCCGTACAATTCTTACAATAAGCACAAAGGTTTTTAAGAAATGGCAGATTTCACCATTGAAGGAATGCAATGTAACCTATATAATAGACCATAACTCTCTCTCTCTCTCTCTCTCTCTCTCTCTCATGGGTGTTTGTTATGCAGGCCCAACAATTCAACCCTCACCAATTGCTTGAAAGCATTGCCTCCCACTTGCTCACTTCTTGTAATGAACCAAGGAGGAAAAATCTTAATGCAGAGAAAAGGAACTTCACAACAGGGCTCCACAACTAAAGTCCTTAAGTTTTCTCTCTCTTCAACACCAACATACAACTCCTCTGAACAATCAGTAACTACCCATCAGATACAAAAATCACGGTCAATGCCATCTTGCTCAAAATCAACACCACTCCAACAAAAACCCGAAAATTTGAGCCTTAGGAAGCCCATGACACGGGAATTGTTCCAGAGATTGGCTACACTAGAAATAAAGGGGTCTCGGCGATTCAAACCGGAAGAACTCAGAAGTGCAACTAATGGTTTCAGCCCAGAAATGGTGATAGGAGAGGGTGGAAACAGTATGGTTTACCGGGCCAAACTCGACAGTGGTTGTGCTGCAGCTGTGAAGGTCATGAAAAGCACAGAGAGTTCAGCTGAGGACCTTTTTAGAGAAATGGAGATTTTGAGTTGTTTGAAGCATGAGAGTGTTGTTCAGGTTATTGGGTATTGTTATGGGAAAGAGGTGAATGCTATTGTGTACAATTTGTTGAAGGGAAACTTGAAGCAGAGGCTAAGGTGCCTTCAATGGAGTGAGAGGATGAGGGTAGCAATTGGTGTGGGGAAGGCACTAAAGTACCTCCATTCTTTCTCCCCTCCAATTATTCATAGAGATGTGAAATCATCTAATATTCTGCTTTCTGATGATTGCCAACCCCAAGTAAGTTGTGATTTAGTTCTCTTTATGATTTGGAAGGGTTTCCCCAGCTTCTTTTCCGGGCAATCAGCTCATTTCGATGATATGAACCATTCATTTTAGGCCCTAATGCGTTGAAGCTTAGTTAGACATTCATAGTCATCTGATCAAATCATATTTATCGTGAAAATAATGGACGATCAGAATTGCGACTGTCCATTTGATTCATTTTGATGACATGAACCATTCATTTTTAGGTCCTCATGTGTAGAAGCTTAGTTAGGCATTCATAGTCATCTGATCAAATCCTATTTACCGTGATAATAATGGACGATCAGAATTGCCACTGTCCATTTGATTCAAGCAGTCATATAGGGATGTCTGATCAACTTCATTTGTTTGCATGAATGGTCTACATATCAATTCAATTGATCAAAATTTGACTCTTGCTAGCTTAGGCCCAATGGGGGCGAATTGTTTGGTTCATTTAGTGAAGCCGGTTCCTTCTACATTATGCCGGCATAATAAGAGACATTGTTGATTTAGCTTTGATATCTCCAGCAGTAATCATCAAGCTCAAAGTTTACAGCTTAAGTAATGGGATTCCTAGTTCACAAATGTATACTTGTCAAAATCAGCCATGTTTTTCCCAGTCATCATCAGTACCTGAACATGTGCAATACAATGTGTTCCTACTTTAAACAAGGTTATAATCTTGGATCTTCACGTGCAACTGGTTTTATGTCCACAGTTATCAGATTTTGGAGCAGCAATAGTGCATAAGCAAAATCAGCAAGTCTCGGGGTGCACAAAGCCATTTCATGTGGTTGGGACCTTCGGATACTTGGCTCCGGAGTACATGATGTATGGAAAAGTGGATGAAAAAGTAGATGTGTACTCTTATGGGGTTGTGCTTCTGGAGCTGATCACCGGTAAAGAGGCTATTCAGACGACCCAAGCATCTAACCACGAAAGCTTGGTGCTCTGGGTAAGAGAAAAGGCCATGTATTTTCTGCTTTTTGGAGCAATGCGAATCAATAGTCTAAATGTTTTCGGTTTCAACAGAAAACAAGTTGAATTCAGCAGAGAACGTTTTTCACTTTGTAGAGATCGATAACGTTTTTCGGATCAGTACACTACCACCCCCGCACCACTACCATTTAACCAAAACCATCACCTTGCCACCCACCACTGTTACTGCTGGCACCACCACCCACCACCATCAATACCACAGCCACTATGCCATCTTTTTCAGTGTTGCAACTGAATACAAGAAATTATTTTCGGTCAGAATCTGGAAAAATATTTTCAGCCGAAACAAATGGAGCATTGATCTTGTGTTACTGTTTTTTAAATTTCTTTTTCCAACTCAACAATGGTTCGACAATGTAATGCCGTGAGACTTGCAGGCACGGTCTTTACTCAGTTGTGGCCTATGTGAACGTCTAATTGATCCTCATTTGAACAAAGACTATGACAAGGATGAGGTGCAAACAATGATGACTGCAGCACGCCTCTGCATCTTGCATTCATCCTCTAGAAGGCCAGACATGAAAACTGTATGTTTTCATTCCTTTCATCATACTATTAGCCTTTGTTTTCAGGAGAAAAGCAGTTATTGACTTTGTTTTAGTTCTATCAAATAAAATGACCCATCTTGCTTTTTTGGTAACAAGTTTTGAACTAGGAACCAATAATTGTTGGTCGAGAATGCAGCTTAAAGAAGAATTCCGAAATGTCAGCGAGTTTTTGTTTTGCTCTTCCTAGTTGTAGAGGAGGATCGCATAAAAGTATAAAACTCAAAACTCAGAAGTTTTCGCTTTGCAGCATGTTGGGAGTTGGTACTCCATACTGAATCTCCAAAAGGCTTAATATGCCGAGGAGAAACTACAGAGTCCACACCACAAGACTTCACGTGACTTCGCCCCCATATACTTTGATGTACTCGGACCTACTTGAAAGCTTAAGCCTAGTGGCGAGGCCTCCAATACTATAATGAGCCTAACCCTTCATTCTTTTAATCCCACGTGGGACTCAATGTTCACACATGTCCTAAGACTCCTACCACAGTCCACTCGAGGAACTACATTCAAAGTTAATTCTCAAACGACATTTTTGTTATTGTTGTTGCAGCCTGAAGAGTGAATGATGATCTAAAAATATGGTTAAAAAGTGCTTATCTGGAATGGATATATTCAAAATGTAAATAGTTAATTAGCTGTGTTCTTCATTCTATTTGGCAGATCCTGCAGTTATTTGAGGAGCCACACCACTGCCTAAAGATGCAGAGGAAAGGACAGGTGCTTCTCAATGAGATTAGTCCCAAAGGAAAAACAGGTTTGTGCAGAGATGACTCCTCAGACTCGAATGAAACTTTCGAATTTTGATGACTCCCAACTATAGAAGAAAAATTCTTGTAGAAAGCTCTTGAAATTAGGTATAGTTGTTTAGTTTTGCATTGTATTATTATTTTCTGCTGGTCAATACGTTTATTTGGCGAATGAAATTTCATTTCCTTATTCATCAATGAAATAGGGTCGTTGGAGTTTGGTTCCTTATTGAAACTTCACCATCTGGTATTGATCAAATCCTGAACAGTTTATGGTTCCTGTTTCATTGTTCTCTGTCAAACATTTTTCTCAATCGTGTATTCCTCCGATTACTCATCATGAGTTGCCTTCTTCAATTGAGTAATCGTGTTGTATGGTTTGCGTCGTTGAAATTTATACGCCAGAATCAAACCATATTGATGCCATTCTCCCACACGAGTTTTGAATACCTAGTGATCTGATTGTGCACAACAGTCAACACAGCCCATATTTTCAAACATATGTGTTTTCTTTCGATTATGGATCGTTCAATGGGGGTTGAAGAAATTGGCATCTAAACCATTGACCACTAAATTCCACACTGCTGCGACTACTAACAAAACACTCAACAATATGCCTAAGCACCCTAGGCATAAATTAGACCACCACATTGCACTGTTTGGCTGGGGCTTCATGATGGCGAGCCACATAAAACACGGATAAGCAAGAGTCAGAGGAAACGTGATCCCTCCAAGGAGAGCTGCCAGGCTTCCTAAGAACGGGAGAGCCACTGCTATGAAAAATGTCAATCCTCCAAAGAAGAACCGGAGCCCTAAGCGAAGCCACCTTGGGCATTGCTTGTTTTTCTTGCGCACGTATATGAACTCCAAGTTGTCGAAAAATGGCATTGCATAGATTTGGAATGAGCACAAGCAACTTACGACTATCAATAGGTAAATGAATCCCTTCACAAACTTTGAGGTGTTGCGTTTATTGAGTACTGAAAATGCGCTTAGAAATCCACCGTCGGTAGGTAACTGACATTGGTGAGGAACAAACAAAGTTATTATCATCATCTACGATAATTTGCATTTGGATTTTCTACCTGAAATCAGAAATAAAAGATCTTGAGCGAAATCATGTCCCTTACCCTGTTGCCATAAGCCCAGTATCCACCTATTGCAAGGGGAAATAAGCACAGAGAGATAATTAGATATGATACTTTCACTCCTTTCCACATTGGCTCATTGGATGGATGCTTTGGATTTGAAGGCAATGTTCCCTACATCAACAAGTGTCCAATAAAATTTCACCATAAGCAGAAAACCATGTGAATCATGAACCAATATGTGAACAATTAAAACATTGTCCGGAATTTCGTGCTGGAAGATACCGGACAATTTTCTGCGAAAAAATTCCTGACTTTTTTAGCATTACTGTTATTTTACCTGTATCTCAAGCACAACATTGTGGCCTCTGAAAGCAATAGCTATAATCCCAAGCGCAGTCAAGAAGCCACGAAATCTACCAGTTGCCGATGATGTCAACGTAGATGAGGCGTAAGATGCACCATCCGGCCTGCCCTTGGATACGGACATGACCCAAATCAAAGTACAGTATCCCACGGCTGTGATTGCCCCAAGAAAGGAGACCCCGGCTACGGAATTCAAGTTGGGGCAAAAGAGTGCCACGGCTATGGCCAAGCATGTGAAAACCAAGAAACATTCTGCTCCGGTAAATGCCTTTGGATTGCATAATGGTGGCCCATTCTCACACATGGTTTGATAGAACAGCTCCATGGTCTTTCCCCCATTGATAATTAGCAACACACATGTGCCCCCTGATAGGTACATTACTGGAAATATTGCCAGTAACTTCCCCAGTTTTTCACCTGAAATCAGTTGAGACAAATGAATTCCTGGCACACAAGGGTCCAAAAATCTTGGGCCGCTCATGAATCCTTTTGTCTTAAGGGGGGTATATCATAAACGCGCACAGTTCATATTACAACAATAAATGCACGGTTGGGCCCACAATGGCGGTGGCAGAAAACCACGATTTCCACTACTGGCAGAAAGAACTTAATCTTATATCATATATGGTTACTTACCAAAGGCTGCTATCGATAGTCGGAGGTATCTGCTGTATCTAGTTCCAGCGACGGGTTCGTGGAGATGGACAAGAAGCCATATGGTGTAGAGTTGCCAAGCAAATGCAAGTGACAAAGATAGGATACCCCAAACCCTGCAACCATAGAAAAGGTGGATCTAAGTTCCTGTCCTAAAGCTCTGTGCTTTTATCAAATTTTGAGATCATCATTCTTTAATGTGGCTCAGAATTCACCAGGCCAGAATGAGTTCAATCAATCTCATATGTTATATTGCTTCTGGTTTAACAACCTAGATTCAATCAATCTCATGTGTTATATCAATCATGCTACAGACATGCCTCTTGGCCACTCCCCAGACACTCTTCTCTCACAAGCAATGGAGCCTGCAGATGTGTGGAGCCCACTGCTTGTGAGAGAGAAGTGTCCGGGGAGTGGCCGAGAGGCGTGTCCCCAGCATTTCCGAAAAAAGTTTGTGTAACAAAGCACTTTTGGGTTAAAGGGGCCCCGCTAATGGATGGTGGAATTGGTTCTCCAGGATTAGTCGAGATGTACAAAAGTTGGCCCGGACACCTGCTTATCAAATTGAAAGAAGCACTTTTTGGGCAGGTTTATGGTATATCATGAGTCCATGACCTATACGTATGCCATTGAATTACAGTAACAATTATCGTACTAATAACACCACAATCCCATAGTATTGTACATATATTTTTTTTTGAGATTATATATTGATGATATATTCGAGCCACATAAATCTTAACCATACCCTTGTCATTTTATATTCCACGATTTTTGCGACCATATATCGATTATTAATCACGGCCAATTTTTCTTTTGACCGTACGCTGAATATGTGGTCATCTTGAATATGCAATCCAACTAGATGCTCATATCTGAGCCCTAAGAGTTAGTCCGGTCGGTCGATGGGTTAATTCCCACACAATTGACTAGGGTTTAATTTTTAGGGTCAGGCTGCAAAAAAAATATTTTTTTTTGTGAATCCCCTAGTCTTGGCCCGTGGATGACTTGCTTTTGACTGAACTGGCGATGGATTAAGTCGAGGTGCGCGTAAACTGACATAAACACCCCTGAGTCCTGGTGGTCGAAAAAGAAGAAAAAGAAGATGCTCTTATGCAGTAAGCAACAAGAAACCATCCCAAAAAGAACAACTATTATGTGGTAAAAAGCAGAGAATTGGCTCACCAACCGAGGGCGGCAAATGCAATTGGAAGTGAAAGGGCTTGGAGTCCAATTCCAGAACAAATCAGATGAAATGAGGAGGTATATGCATTTCCTTTTCTGGACTTGGTTATGGGTAGCCAAGCCTCAATTGGGTTGCTCTCTGTTTGATAATCCTGGCTTGAAACTTCTGAATCCACTTCCACTTCCACAAACACTTCTCCCATCTCTCTCTCTCTCTCTCTCTCTCTCTCTCTCTTCAATGTATTCTGTGTAAAATTTGTTATGGCTGAGGAATATAAAGGGACGGGGCTAGTGGAGACAGGACAGGTGTAATCTTGGAAAAAAGGTATGTATTACCTAACAATCCCTCCCTGTTTGTTAGTGGATTTGCTCTCCGCACAATTGATCAAGTTTGATTTTTAGGGTCAGGTCTCAAGAAAGTAATCTCTTATGAATTCCGAAACCTTATCGTGAATGGTGTCTAGACCAGAAATGGAATTTGTTAAAGTGGGCGTAAGGTAACCTTGAAAAAAGAAAAAGATAAAAAAGGGTAGATTTTGAAGGGAAAAAAAAAAGTCATACGGTATACATCGGTACAGTTAATTGTTATTGATTATTAAAAGGGGTGATGTCATTTTCACATGAGTCGAACCCACAAATTCTCACTTCACTTCGAACGGAGAGCTACACGGCTGCTTGAGCGAGGCCCGAAGAGTCTTGATTGAAAAAGAAAGAAGGTGGAAAATGAAAGCAGCGGTGTATGGTTAAAATCTGATTAATTATTCTATGGCTAGAGGGCGACACTGATATTCGGAGAGGGGATGACACCAAGCAGTGACGTAAGCACTGTGACGTACTACATTATTATGTTAGCGTAATAAAAAGCTTACAAAAATCTTTGACCCTTTTGAATTGTCTAATTAAATACTTATGACTCATTTTTTATGTTAAGTTATTAATTAAGGAGGTTATGCAGATTTAAGTACCCTTAGAACATTCACATCGGTGATTATAATTTTATTAGCCAATTTATTAGTGGTTGTAGCGTTACAGGGTTTAAAGTGGCATTTGTGTTTTAAATATAATTAATCATGCTGATAATTATGTGTAGTGGAGGATTGAAATTATAAAAAGAAATCATCCACACGGTTTTCTTTTTATAAGGTATTTATTTAATTAATTAATTAAATCTTCCACTAATTAATGCCGAGAGCATCTTTTCATATGAGACACACACATGTGGGGAGTATCTTTTCATATGAATTTGTTGAAAATTTTACTAGAAAAATGAGATATACACGTGTGAGGAGAGTATCCTTCCATTTAAAAGGGGATGTTTGGTTCCCTCCTTTTCACATTCTCATTTTTGCATTTTGGGTGTTTTGGTGGTTCATTCTAGAATACATTCAGTGAAAACTCATTCACCGTTTCTGCAATTCTAGGCCAGAAGTGAGAAGTAGCTCAAAAGGTCCTTTTTGCATTATTTGGTTTTCTCATTTTAGGTACAATTACCAAAATACCCACTCAAAGCTAGTAAAATTACTCTTATCCTTTCCACAGAGAGAGATCAAGATCAACAGAGATCAGAGAGAGAGGGAGATGGAAAAATATGGAAAAATATGGAAAAATTACTCTTATCCTTTCCAATGGTGGCGATGGTGATGGGTGATCGGAGCGACGAGTGCCGATGTAGAGTCGCCCGTTGTGGCGACGATGGTGGTTGATCGGAGCGACGATCTCAGAGAGGGAGATGGGGAGGGAGAGGGATGAGAGAGAGAGGAAGTCGCACTAGGGGCGGAGGGCGGCGGTGGTGGTGATGAGGAAGCGGTGGGTTTGGGCTGGAGGGCAGTGGGTTGGGATGAGAGAGAGGAAGTCACGAGGAGCTATAAAAGTAACCATTAAATACATCTTTTAATACATAAAACAACCAAGGGCAATATGGTAAAAATCAATTTATAATTCATTTTCATCATTCATCTACCAAACACTATAACTGTTCCAGAATACATTCTACACGTATCTTCCAAACACTCCTATCATACTTAAAACACATTCTAACCATAATCCAAAAAGTCAAAAAGTTAAAAATGAAAAACAAACCAAACGCAAGATGAGTTGATGCAGATGTTTTTTTTTTTGGAAACTGATTTTCGGGCTCCACTTTTAATGATGGCGCTCCACTTTCAACGTGAAGTTAATAATAACTACATGAACAAAGTGGAGCGCCACCAGTAAAAAGTAAAACGCGAATATCAAAATCCCTTTTTTTTTATACCTCCTGAAGAATGTGAACTCTGCATTAAATTAAAAGGCTACAAGCATTGGAACGAATTCTGAAATCATTGTCATCCGCTAAACTTTGGAAAGACAATAATGACTTTAGATGCTTTAACCGTGCAGTTCAATCTGCCTTCGGTTAGGGTTTCGGCCTCCGTGAAACTGGAAGCTCTCCCTCCCTTAGGGGTCTTCACCTCCTTCCCCTCCCCTTCAAACTTGGAGGGCTATGATTCTAGTTCTAGTACTCTCCCTAATCCCCATGAGGGTTTTCCATTCTTGCCTTTTGGGAAGTTTCCTCCCCTTAAAACTTGGAGGGCTATGATTCTAGTTCTAGAACTCTCCCTGATCCCCATGAGGGTTTTCCATTCTTGCCTTTTGGGAAGTTTCATCCCCTTAAAACTTGGAGGGCTATGATTCTAGTTCTAGTACTCTCCCTAATCCCCATGAGGGTTTTCCATTCTTGCCTTTTGGGAAGTTTCCTCCCCTTAAAACTTGGAGGGCTATGATTCTAGTTCTAGAACTCTCCCTGATCCCCATGAGGGTTTTCCATTCTTGCCCTTTGGGAAGTTTCATCCCCTTAAAACTTGGAGGGCTATGATTCTAGTTCTAGAACTCTCCTTGATCCCCATGAGGGTTTTCCATTCTTGTCTTTTGGGAAGTTTCGGTTACGTAGTGGTGGTGGTGGGACGAAACTTGACACAATGATAGAGCTGAAATTTGAGGATTGTTGTTCGTGGATGAATCCAAGACTGAGTTTTTTTCATTTTGAGGTTTCTGCCTTTCTGGAAGGGGACCTTTATTTCGCGTTATGTTCTATGTTTCTCAATTGTTTGCTTGTTCTATTTGGCTGCAATGTTAATAGAATATCCGGAGGATTTGCCCTTGGTAAATATTGGTGTAGGTGTAGCAATATCTCACTTCGAGTTTCAAAATCGGGGTAAACTCAGATCGGTACCTCAACTGAGCTGCTGATCGAAACCCATTGTAGAGCGCTCAAGGACCATATTTGGCCAGAAATTAAGATCGCACTTAAACATCGTGTTTTTTTTTTTTACCTGTCTGATATTATATCCTATATGTGTAAAGTCCATTAATTAATATTAGTGTTTGGACCCAAAAATAACCGTCCAATGGAAACACACCAAGTGGAAAGTATGCCGTAAAAAAAAAAAAAAAAATGAATAAAAAGAGTGGAGACATCTTTTTCCACGAAGGAAATGGGGCAAGTGGCTACTCCTTGTAAAATGGTCAAAATGAGCCAATCGTTTCACAATGGACAAAACGGATTTTAGTTCAGTAACTACCCATCATGTGTATGATGAGGACAAGTTCTGGCACATTAAGCTTTCACAAGAGAGAAAATAGGAGCAAGATCATGGAGGAGTGGGTGTGCTCATTTCTCGAACTTCGCTGCCATCTCAACGGCGTTCTTTACGTCAGAGCGCTGTGCCCGCTATTTTTTCTACATCGCTTGGAAGAAATTATGAAGTTCAATTGATTGAGCAGACTTTGCAATACATACTTACACATAAGGGTCATCATCGGGCCGACCCAGCCCGCCGAGTCACTGCCCAAGCCTGCCCATGGGCCGGGCAGGGCCGACCGGGCTTTTTCTTTTTTTTCGGGCCGGGCGGGCCGGCTACCTACCATAAATTGAAGCCCAGGCCTGGCCCACGGGCTACCCAATTGACGGGCCAGCGGGCCAAAAGCCGGGCAGGCTTAAATTTCCTTGGGCCGAAACTAAATCAAGGGAAAAAAAGAGGATTTTGGGCTAATGGGCTAGCCCGTGGGCGGGCTATTGGGCGGGTACCACGGGCCGGGCCTACAGGTGGGCCGAGTAAAAACTCATAGACCCGAGCCCGCCCATTACAAACTACGGGCCGGGTAAAAGCCCGATGGACCGGGCGGGCTTCGAACGGGCCGCCGGCCTTCGGGCTAAATAATGACCCTTACTTACACATTAGGTGCGATGTCAATGGAGAGTCAATTACGTCCATCGGTGGACTTGCAATTGATGGGATGCCCAAGGACAGACTAAAGGAAATGTGAATGAAAAACCACAAGTTTTAGAAAGCTTCAGATTTACTTATTTCAGTTCACATGCATTCCGTGTGGGCCAAACGCTTTCGACCTCATCGATCTTTGCCTTTTTTGTATGGGTTCCAACTTACTAAGGAGTAAAATGGAAAGCAAAAAATACCACGAAACTTCTTGATCAACCTTTTTTGGAATTTACCCGTTGCATACGTAAGGAATCAAAAAGATTTAAGTCGAGTTGTGCGTAAATTGACCCGGATACTTCTGACCGTCGAGCGAAAGAAGAAGATTGAAGTAGAGGAAAATCATACATCATGTCTTATTGGTACATTTCGTGAAAACTTATGGTTTACCATATGAATCGGCTCTCTCTAGTTTAAATTGAAAACTACACCATTCCAGTTTTGATCTTTTGGGGATGCATTTTAAGCTCACTTGACGATTAATTTTTTATTTTTTTTTGCCACAATGATAACAGGTGATATTATAGATCTAAAAACAGTATATCAAGAGAAACTCTGTCCCTAAATAAGGGATCAAGAAACCAAATAGAAAGGGACTCAGTTCAAAGACTACACCCAACTCCAACTAAACTCATCGCTCCAAACAAATGAAGCACTGCAGAAAATAATCAAAAACACCAACACATGGGTGATAGAAGCCCCACAAACAGGGAGAAATCCCACGCACATAGGGGACACCAAAGAAAAGAACCAGAAAAAAGAGAAAATTCGGTAACAAAACCGGATGGAGTCTACCGTACTGAAGCAGACTTCATCTATACCCACTTAGGTCTCCCACTTCGGCGGGAGGAGGACTCCTCCGGCAACCATGATCTGCAAGCCACTACATCCAAAAGTCGTCGGATGAGGGGCAACAAACGGTGGTTTGGAGAGGAGGATGATGGGGGTGAGGGAGAAAAGAGAGAAAACTTCCGAGATCTAGAATTGGGAGATTGAAAAATCCCACGAGGGGGAGAAATCCCTCCCCTCCTGTCACCCATTGGGGCATAAAATCCTGGGGGGAGGGAAAGAAGAGAGATGGGGGCGGCGGCTTCTTTAGGGTTATAGAGAGAGAGCAAGATCCCAAATTGGGGACGATTAAAAATTTAAAACTGTTAATTTTGTACAGCTTGATGTGAACTTCAACCATGTAAAAGTGAAAGTTATTCAAAAATAAAAAGCTAATGATCGATATGTTTCTATCCCGGAATGGGATCCTCTCCGATCGTATGCATTTGTCGAATCGTTTTTGGGCTTCCTAGGTCTGTTTTAATGATTGAGACAGTTGATATTTTAAACTTGGATGGTAATATTAGGCATGTCAAAACTCATGGTAGTTTGATATATACCGTTTAATATATTTTCGAAATACATTTATCTCAAGAAAAATAGGTTTAGCAAACATTGCAATACTGGATTACAATTTCATTTTCTGGAGATAAATATGTTTTGAGAACACGTTAAACGACATCCGATTAGCATCATTTTTTTTGCTTTAATGTTCTCGATGAGGTCTAAACCGTTAACGGTCCCACTCATAAAAACAAACCCGGAAAGGGCCTAGAAATGACTCGGACGGGAGAGAATCCCATTCCTTCTATCTTGTCAGGGAATTGATTTTCACACTCTCCTTTCTTACATCTACACTCTCTTTTTTTATTTTTTAACACATTTTCAACACTAAAAATAAAAAATAAAGTGTGATTATGAAAAAAGGGAGTGCGAAAATCAATCTCTGATTATTGTGAGTAATAATATTGTACGTAAAGCTAAAGAGTGACACTAAAAAAATCATTGTACGTCAAGCATGTGACGGGATGACGCCATACATTATTGTACGTAAAGCATGTGACGTTGTAGATACATGGCAGACATGGAATTTTATTAAACAAAAAAAAAAAAAACCTTCCATATCTTTTTGACCTTTAAACAATCTAGAGTTGATTCTATGCTTAGAGCATCCACAATGTAATAATCAAAATCAAAAAATTGTAAAGTTAACAATGTGAGCTTAAAAAAATGCTCACATTGTAATAATCAAAGTTAGCAACCTCCTAACTAATAATCAAATTTGGGCATTTGAATAATCAAAAGTAATAATGTGAGACTTCACATTGCTAACTTTAGCAACCCTCTAAATGAATAATCAAAAGCTGACGTGGCAAGTTTTGATTATTACATTGCGGATGCTCTTATGACTCGTTCATGGTAGTATTAATTTGGGAGATTATTATGTGTACCTTAATTAATTGTTATTAATTTGGGAGATTATTAATTTGATCACTAGAGGGCCCCCGCTTCCATCCGAACCCTTCTGGAATAAGTTTGGGGGAAATCGTACAAATCTTGCTTTATTGCTATATTTCGTGAAAACTCGTTATATACCATAAGAAATTACCACGCAGTTTCCATTACGAGGCAAGCACTTTTGACCGGACGGAGTCCGCCTTACTGAAGAAAAGAAAAGATTCGGGAAAAGAAAAAGAAAAATTGGTAACGAAACCGGACGGAGTCCGCCGTACTGAAGCAGACTTCATCTACCCACTTAGATCTCCCACTCCGGCGGGAGGAGGACGCCTCCAACAACCATGATCTGCAGCCAGTACATTCAAAAGCCGTTGGACTGCACGATGGAAGAGGCGGAGGAGGGGCAACAAATGGTGGTTTGAAGAGGAGAATGATGGGGGTGAAGGGGAAATGAGAGAAAACCTCCGAGATTTAGAATTGGGAGATTGAAAAAGGCTGCTGATTTTGCCACTCCCTTTTTTGTTAACGCCACTCCCCTGCAACTGTATTTTAAAGGAGTAGCGTTAAAAAAAAAAGGGAGTGGCAAAATCATTTCCTTTAAAAAATCCCATGAGGGGGAGAAATCCCTCCCCTCCCGTCACCCATTAGGGCATAAAACCCTGGGGAGAGGGGAAGGAGAGAGATGGGGCGGCGGGTTCTTTAGGGTTAGAGAAAGAGAAAGCAAGATCCCAAATTGGGGACGATTAAAAATTTGAAACTGTTAATTTTGTACAGCTTGATGTGAACTTCAACCGTGTAAAAGTGAAAGTTATTTAAAAATAAAAAGCTAATGATTGATATGCTTCTATCTCGGAATGGGATCCTCTCCGATCGTATGTGTCTATCGAGTCGTTTTTGGGCTTCCTGGGTCTGTTTTAATGATCAAGACCGTTGATATTTTAAACTTTGATGGGAACATTAGGCATGTCAAAACTCATGGTAGTCGAATATATACCGTTTAATATATTTTCGAAATACATTTATCTTGGAAAAAATAGGTTTAGCAAACATTGCAACACTGGATTACAATCCCATTTTCTGGAGATAAATATGTTTTGAAAACACGTTAAACGACATCCGATTAGCGATAAACTTTTTAGTATACCGGAGATACCAACACTCTTGGTATCCCCTCCAGTCTAATTTTAATTATTCGGCCATTTTTCGATCACACTTGGATGATCGACTCCGTTCATTTTGTAGAGTTTGACGAGAATCATAATCATACCAAAAATCATGTTCATCGGACGTTAATAGATATATGATCAGGACACGTGAAAATTGAAAACAACAAAAACTGGATCCAAAATCACACTGAATTGGAACCCAGTTTTATTTTTTTTGCAATTTTCACGTGTGCCGATCATGTATCTATTAAAATCTGATGAACACGATTTTCAGTATGATTATGGTTCTCGTCGAACTCTACAAAATGAATGGAATCGATCATCCAAGTATGATCGGAAAATGACTGAAAAATTAGAAAACGGACTGGAGGGGATATCAAGGGTGTTGGTATACCCGGTATACTAAAAAGTTTCTCCCGATTAGCATCATTTTTATTGCTTTAATGTTCTTAACGGTCCCACTCATAAAAACAAACCCGGGAAGGACCCAGAAATGATCCGGACAGGAGACAATCCCATTCCTTCTATCTTGTCAGAGAATTGATTTTCACACTCTCATTTCTTATATCTCCACTCTCTTTTTTGTTTTTTAACACATTTTCAACACTAAAAACAAAAAATAAAGTGTGATTATGAAAAAGGGAGTGCGAAAATCAATTCTCTCTTATTATTGTGAGTAAAAATATTGTACGTAAAGCTAAAGAGAGACACTAAAAAAATCATTGTACGTCAAGCATGTGACGGGATGACGCCATACTTTTTTTTTTTTTTTTTTATGATAATCAAAAAGGGCTGGAGGGGGCAACCAGCGTAGCAACTCCCCTTGGGCGTGACCATAGGGGCTCCAAACCCGCCTGTGGAATGTCCGGTTCGAGCCATAGCTACCGTCCGGGAGGACGGACCGTCACCACGGCGCCACCTTAGTGCACAGTTGGCAAAGAAGTCCCCTCCCTGGTCCACAAAGCGGGTTCGAAATTAAGCCATGGGGCACCACCGGAAATTTGCACAAAGTGCCTCCGGGGCCTCGAACCTGGGCTTGTGTTGGGGAGAGGTGATGCCTTTTGCCACCTGGGCTACCACCTCGGTGGTATGACGCCATACATTATTGTACGTAAAGCATGTGACGTTGTAGATACATGGCAGACAAGGAATTTTATTTTTAAAAAAAAAAAAAAACCCTTCCATATCTTTCACCTTTAAACAATCTAGAGTTGATTCTATGCTTATGACTCGTTCGTGGTAGTATTAATTTGGGAGATTATTATGTGTACTAATTTATGTACCTTAATTAATTGTTATTAATTTGGGAGATTATTATGTGTACTAATCTATGTACCTTAATTAGTTGTAGATATGTGGCAGACATGGAATCTTATTAAAAAAAACTTCCATAACTTTGACCTTTTAAAGCTGATTCTATGCTTATGACTCGTTCACAGTATATTAATTTGGGAGATTATTATGTGTACTAATTTATGTACCTTAATTAGTTGTTACTAGTTTGATTAGTTGGAGTACTTTATTACCGGATCGTTACACATTTGCGTGGTATTTAGGGGTGTTTCTGGTAGAGATTAAGTTAAGGAGAAGATATTGTTATTGACAAGTTGTTAGTTGACTTTACTAACCAATAAGTTGTTGATCAGTGTAAATAAGATGCTAAATAAGCTGTGTGAACAAGATGGCAAAATGTCAAAACTTGTCGATTAATGCGAACAAGATGCCAAAAGGCCAAAATTTATTGATTGATGTGAACAAGACGGTAAAATGTCATAAGTTGTTGTCCAAAAATCTTACTGGAAACGCGTCCCCATTATTTCTACGGAATCATATCGATGATTACTTGATTAGGTAGAGAGTTGCATTTATCAACGCCTACGGCCTACCTAAGGAAAAACCTTCATATGCGTTTGTTTTTTTATATGAAAAGAACCATACATACACATAAAACGAGATTCTTTTCATATTGTACTAATGCTCCATATACGTATAATCTTGACTAGATGCATGAGTTTACGTGCACCTCCGATCGAGAAGATTCTTTACTTTCTAAAGAATGTGAACCAGGAGCGGAGCCATAATTTATTGACAACGAGATTGATTACTTACAAGTTTGGGATAATTGGGCAATAGTTACGGGATCAATGGTGAAAATCAACACAAAAAATTGTACCTACGTTTTTTCCACCTTAGTGGAAAGGCAAAAATGACTTTGCAACAGAGTTTATGTGTCTCACAATCTCACAGATAGACTCTCTTGTTTTCTCTATTTTCATCTTCATATTAACAAATTTATGCAGTATTTTGTTTAATTAACTTAGCAGACTTAATTAATTGGGGCTAATTCAGTAGGCTAGGACTCTTGCATCTCACTAGGAGGTCAAGAATTCGAATCTCTCTACCTGCGTATGTATGTTATTTCCTATGTATTTGTTAAGATTATTTCTCCCTCTAATGAGACTGGTAGTTGGGTTGGACTTGTAGTGATTTTGAAATTATTTTCAGTTTCATGTAATTCTTATACTTTTCTTTTCCTACCGCTTCAAAAAGAAAAAGAAAAGGAAACTTTTAGGTTGAGTTCCGCTTAACTTTTAAGACTTTTTGGAAGTTTTGTCCTTATTTAAATAAATCGTGTTCGATAATTTTGCACCAAACTTTTGTGGATTAGTGATTCGTCTCGACGAGATGAATCGGAATAGTACTTTTACCCAAATATTTTAAAAAATATCCGCTTTTAAGCTAATTTTTTTTGCCAACATTGTATACATCAGCGGGGGTTAGTGGGGTGTTAGAGTTAACATAGGAGGGTCAAGAGGCTATTCATAGCCCTAGCCTTCAAAGCCCGCCCCTCGTGGGACTCGAACTGAGGCCTCCACGGAGGGGAAAAAGAGACAACCAACTACACTAGCAGTGGTTTCTCTCCACTTTTACGCTAGAAAGGTGCAAAAAGTGGCATTTTTTTAGCTTAAAAGTGGATATTTCCCAAAATATTTTGGTAAAAGTAGTTTTTTTTTTTACTCTTCCGATTCGTCTCGCCATCGAGACGGATTAATAATCCACAAAAATTTGGCGTAAAACTAACAAACGCGATTTTTTTTTGAATAAGGACAAAACCCAAAAAATTAGTAAAAAAAAAAAGAGATCAGGAACTTAGTGGAACTAGTAGAGTGAGTTCTTGTAAGTTCTTCCCATGTAGACATACAATTTGTTTTTGACAATGTAGACATTCATTCATTAGGTGACCTAGTAGTATTAATGGAGTCAATTAGATCCATCCACCTGTGGACTTCACTTACTACTGAATCATGGAAACTTGGAATCAGAGGAGAGGAACCTAGGAAAGGCAAAAAGGAAAAAGTGAGTAAAATTACTCACACGACTAGAAAACTTTTACTATTAGCTAGATTTCTCTCAGTTTCACACATGTACTCCAATATTCCTTTCTTGGGGCACACACTTTACCTTTTCTCTTTCTTTGGGTTCCAAATGAGTAATATTAGCAAGTAAGAATTACCACGCAATTTCTTGATAACCCTCAACATTTCTGGAACAAAATTGGATCCCCTCCCGTCCTTAATTTGAAGAGAAAATGATGGCCCAAGACGTGTTTTGATAATTAATACCCGCCAAGGACATGCTGAGAATATTTGTTAATGCTGAAAATGTCATTGGCAGGTATTAATTATCAAAACACGTCATTGGTCGTCATTTTCCCTAATTTGAATTGAAAGGGACAGTCCAAAGCTAGAGTGTCCATTGCTACAATAAATGGTTCGGATTTACTCAGAGACTCTTACCCTTTATTATCTCAATGTATGGTTCAGATTTGGACTGTCCCTTTTAGTCTGAGGGCCTGAGTTTGTGTAGTGAATTGGATCGCTAGAGGGCCCCGCTTCCATCCGAACCCTTATGGAATAAGTTTGGGGGAAATCGTACAAATCATGCTTTATTGGTATATTTCGTCAAAACTCGTTATATACCATAAGAAAATTACCACGCAGTTTCCATTAATCCATTCCTTAATTATGAGGCCAGCACTTTTGACCTTTTTCTTTTTTTTGCGGTTCCAAATGCGTTTTACTATATGGAAAGTGGAAATTACCACGCAATTTCCTTAATTATGAGGCTCAAACATTTTTGGAATTCAGACGGTGGTAAAAATTCAAAAAGATAAAGTTTCGGAAAGATCGTACCTTTATAAATCATACTCCCTCCGTCCCTTTTTTAGAGTCCGATATTCCATTTTGGGCTGTCCCTTAATAAGTGTCTATTTTGTAAAGTTAGTAGGTAAAAATTGGTGAATTTTCCATTTTGCCCCTAAAAGTAGATTCTATTTTGAAAATGTAGTGAGTAAAAGTGTAATGATGATGGGTAAGTAGGGAAAGTGAATGAAAAAGTTGATGTGAATGGTATAATGATGATGTCTTTTTAATAAGTTGGAATTACGAAGCAGGACACTTAAAAAGGGACGGAGGGAGTAGCAGTTTAGGCAAACATGTTGGAATGGAATGGTAGGATGGGAGAGTGGGGTAGTTAAGCGTGAGTGATTTTACCACTTTGCCCCTAGCATTTAATTTGTGTCATACTCCCTAAGATAATTGTAAATTTTTCTTTTATTATTATTTAAGGATAATGCTGAAAATCACTTTATGACAATTTTTTTAAAAAAAATTCACTAAAGACGAAAAATTGTTCGAAACAGCCTAAATAAGTTCCGTCTATGTCTCGATATTCTTGGGAATCGCTTCACTAGGGCCCTTCTTTATTTTTTTTTTTGGAACATGTTTTTTTTTTTTTTTATCTGCATTTTTTTGGAACACATTAGAAATGCATCTTTTTTTTTAACAGAAAAAAAAAAAAATGCATCTTCATTTCTGTAGACACCTCCCAAACAGGGCATCACCATACAGATTGATCACACTTGTTTGCTCGATTGGTTGCTCGCTTCATAAACCAAAATCATGGACATTCCCATGGCTAGGAACATCGCCACATGATAACGGTTATCATCAAATAGAGTCGCCACCCAGTTTATTAAAACTGGGAAAACAGATAGAGATTCTGGATACGGGAGCCAAAAGTACAATAAGGGGAAGGTGTTAGGCACCCCTCTTTGCCCAGTCATGAGACTGGCCCATAATCATTCAACATAAGACATATAGATGCTTTGTTTAATTCCAACATGTAGTCTGTTTAATTAAGCCTTTAACAGTGAATAAGGTGAGCCAGGACTATAATTGAAAGCATGCATTAGAAAGCAGAACAAAACAAAGCTGTCCCAGGAAATCGATTACTCGGCCGGTGAATGGATGTCACGGCCGAGTAATCACGCTGGTTTTATGTACCGTCCGAGGGATCGAAGCCCCGGTCGGTGTTCTTCCTCACACCAGACAGAAAAGTTAGTAGATAATCAACACGCTACGATTAATCATAAAAACAGTAAATAAACCAAACCAGAGGCCGTTGGGCCTCACCACCTTGATCCCTCAGTTGGTTGATTGCTTTGGATTAGTGATGATTGACTGATTGCTTCTTTGGAAACCCTAGGATTAGGGTTTGAACTTCGGGGTTTGATCGTTCGAGATGTGGCTGCCTTTGGAAGGTTAGGGCTTCTATAGAGGGAGTACGTGAGATGATTTCTGCAGAGTTTTGAGGTATGAGATGGAGGAATTGAATGTAAATTTCGGAACCCAAAGGTTCCTTTATATAGGCACCGGATGACTCACTCCAACCAATCACAATGCACGATTAAAATTGGAGTTAGAGAGTGATTCTAACTCTTCATGGCAATCCTCTGGCGTAGCCCGAACGCATCGGGATTTGGCTGCTAGGGTTTGGTGAACGGATCAAACGTTTGACAGAACGTTCCAGAATCTGGAAAAAGGACGATCTGGCGGCCGATGAATAGATCTGGCGGCCGAGGAATTGATCTGGCAGCCGAGGAATCGATCTTACGGCTGAGGAATGGATTTGACGATCTGGCGGCCGAGGAATAGATCTGGCGGCCGAGGAAACGATGTTGCGGCCGAGGAATCGATCTTACGGCCGAGGGATTGATCTCTCAGGGAGATTTTCTAGCAACAGGTTGCTCGGGTGAGGAAATGATGTTAAGGCCGTGAGATCGATGTTACGGCCGACAGATGGATTCTCCTAGGCTTCTGTATTTTCTGTCAAAGGCTATATGGCTGTGGATGGGGTCCTCTAAGTGGCTCAAAGTTCTTACCGAAAATCCTAAGGTCCTCAAGGAAGCAATCAGCAATCACTGTATCCATTTCATCATCGGGATGGTCCCAAGGTGGGACTTGAAATAATCGTTAGGCCAAATTGGGGTGTCTACAGATGCCCCTCTTTGACTGAACTCAGACGGATCGCGAGACATGTTTGAGTAAGAGTCAAAGCTGTAAAAAGCAACTCAATTTGGTCCAACCACTATTCCAAGGGTTTTCGAAAAAGGTTTTGTTATGGTCGGGCCGGGAGGCTGCCTACGTATTCCACAAGGGAAATTCAGACCAACCGTAGTTCGGGCAATAAAATAAAAGCAAAAAGTTGGAGGGTTAGAGACAGAAGACGTACCTTAGGGCTTACAAAGCCGTAGTGTGACGTACCTAGACTGAGCCAGGGTTTTGGCGAAGAGTAGTTGAAGGAGTGCAGGGCTGCCTGGGGAGTTTCTTTGCGGAGAGCTTCCTTAGTATTTTGGGGTAGATCAGTACACTGCAGGTGCGTTTGCTTTTCTTGATCATCCTTACTTTGACTGAAAGGAGCTCGGTAGAGTAGCCTATCCTTGCGAATGAGCTGGAAGGAGTTGATGTAGTGGGGTGGAATCCAAACCATCTACTGGGGATGAATCGGATGCCGGTTGTTTTTTAGATGTGGGGGGGCGCAGGGCCAGTATCTAGAGCACGGAGCTTTGGTGATGAGGGAACCGAGGCACGGAGCCGGTTGTAGTCATGAGGCGAGGGTCTAGAGAGTGATAGAATTGAGGCGTGGAGCCTGTTGTAGTCTTGAGGCGAAAGCCTGAGGAGATTGGATAGGACCGAAGCGCGGAGCTGGTGTTGATCATAAGGCGAGAGCCTGAGGTGAGTAGATTGAGGCGTGGAGCCTGCTGCGGTTATGAGATGAAGGCCTGAAGTGAGCTTGGAGCTTGACAGAACCGAAGCGCGGAGCTGGTATTGATCATAAGGTGAGAGCCTGTGGTGTCAGAGCTTTGAGCTTGACGTGATGAACCAAAGCACGGAGCTGGTATAAGGCAAGGGCTTGAGGTGAAGGAACTGAGGCGTGGAGCCTGTATGCAGTCTTGAGGCGAGGGCCTGAGTTGTTGGAGCTTAGAGCTTGACGTGATTTGAACCGAAGCGTAGAGCTGGTTGCATTCTGATGGTCTGTGCACGGAGCTTTTCCACCATAAGTGTTGGCGTGGAGCCAAAGGATCGAGGCGCCGGACCGATCAATAAAACCGAGGCATAGAGCCGGTTGATTGCAGGGTTGACCTGTTTCATTGAGAGATATGCAGAGTGTATATGTGCGATGTTCGTTTGTTAGATGTGAATAGATATGCAGACTCGATGTGATAATGCAATATGTGCACGGGCCCGTGCGTGTGTGTTTGTTTTAAGCTTAGAGCTTCTATCAAGTTCCGGACTTGAGCATTCAGAGCGTAGAGCTCGAGCATTCGGACGGCAGAATCCGAGCATTCAAAGTACAGGCTTTGAGCGTCCAGTACGCAGTGGTTGGGCATCCAAGCGTAGAGCTTGAGCATTCAGGTGTATAACTTGAGCATCCAGTACACAGTGGCTGGGCATCCAAGCGTAGAGCTTGAGCATTCAAAAACGTTAGATTTTTGAGCATTCAGGCGTAGAGCCTGAGAATAGATGTCTTGATTGTTGGGGCGGCTTAGAGCCTGTTGCTTGTTTACGGCTTCGAGCCAGTTGAGATGATGAACACAGGCTTCGAGCCTGTTAAGAACTTGATTGTGTACGGCTTCGAGCCATTTGAGACAATGGGCTTAGAGCTGCTGAGTTGGTTGTTACGGCTTCGAGCCAGTCGATAATGGGCTTGGAGCCGCTAAGATGGTTGTTTTGGCTTCGAGCCAGTTGAGATAGTGAGCTTGGAGCCGCTGAGATGGTTGTTATGGCTTCGAGCCAGTTGAGATTTGCTTTTTTTTACGGCTTCGAGCCAGTTGAGACGGTGGGCATCGAGCCGCTGAGTTGATGAGATGATAGATATGGGCTTCGAGCCGCTGAGATGGTAGACATAGGCTTCGAGCCTGTTGAGGTAATTGGCTTCGAGCCGCTGAGATTGCTTGAATATGATCAATACGGGTGTTGAGATGATTGTTTACGGCTTCGAGCCAGTTGAGATGGTGGGCTTCGAGCCGCTGAGTTGATGAGATGGCGGGCTTGTAGAACTGCTGAGCTATTGAGTATTCCATCTTCCAACTTCCACGGGGATGCTTGGGATGTTTCCAAGGCTAGTTTTGAGTATGCTCGGGATTGCCCCCAAGGCTAGTTCTGAGTATGGTCGGGATTGCCCCCAAGGCTAGATTCCATAGGCTCGGGATTGTCCCCAAGGCTAGTTCTGAGTATGCTCAGGATTGCCCCCAAGGCTAGATTCCATATGCTCGGGGTTGTCCCCAAGGCTAGTCCTTGACCATATTCCAATTTGTTTAGGGAGATTTCCATTAGTTCCACTGCTGGGAGTGCCTTCCAGAGTCCAAACGCCTTCTAGCGACTCAAATGTCTTCTGGTGGCTAAATGCTTTATGCAAGTTGGCAACATAAACGCTTTCTGGAAGCTAGCAATATAAACGCCTTCTGGATGGTGCATTGAGTGGAAGTCACAGGATTGTTCTGCTGAGCGCGAGGTTGTGCACATGGCGTGGCATAGAGCTGTTGAGGTGTGGGCGTAGAGCCGCTGAGCAGCACTTGAGCGTCCTCAATGTTTCGGTAAGCTTCCTGAAAAGCAAAAAGTTTGCTTTAGTTCGGAGTTTTTGATTTTGTATGATTTAAGAGTGAGTTTTTTTGTTTTGATTTGCGGGATGAGATCCCTCTTAGCCAGGGGCGTGAATGAGAAGGACCCGTGGTTGGGTCGAAGTTGTTCTGTTTACAGAAGCTAAGATAACTGTGCCCCCTGTTTAGGCAATGCATGCTTTTTAAACGTCGATTTGATGCCCCTAGCTTTTTATTTGTTTATGCAATCGTGAGATTAACTCCCTTTTTGTCCTTGGCAGAGAAACAGGAGACTGGAGGTTTGCGGTGGAGGCCTTTAGTGCACAAGTGGTTTGTGACGTTGTCGGAGCAGGCTCGGGAGTTTGTACGTGCTGCTGGTCTTGAGCCGTTTGTTTTGGGCCTCAATCTTCCGAAGATGGATTGGTCGTTGATGACCTCGCTGGTTGAAAAGGTGGTGGGATACTCCCAACACGTTCCACTTTCCTTCTGTTGGCGAGATGACGATCACGCCAGGTGATTTTTCTTTGCTTACTGGCCTATGAGTAGGTGGAGCTCCTCTTTGGGTTAACCGTAGGCTTTGGGAGTGAGTAGGGGATTTGGAGTGGTTCTTGGGCAAGGTGCCCCCTCTTCACTCGCGTGGTCATGTTGACGTCTCTTGGCTGATCAAGACTTTTATGAAGGTTGATATCTTGACTCAGGTGACTGTTGAGTAGTTGACACGGGCCTTTCTTCTCTACCTCGTTGTTTGTCAACAAGGATAGTTCAGTGCATAGGCAGTCTCTAACCCCTTTGCAGTATTTGGAGGCTGTTTGGGAGCTTGATTGGGGAGCATCTGCCTTGGCCACCTTGTATGGCCTCCTTAGGGCTTGTTCACGGGATAGGACTCTTGGCGGCCACTACCGGGTACTTGAGGTATATCCTTCTTCTTTTCTCGTTGTGATTTTTCCCTTGCTACGAGCGATGGTTGGTGGGGCAACGGAAGCCACGGTTGCCAATTTTGAGCCTTGGCGACGAGTTTTGGACCGATTGACGGTTGACCAGGTACCCCCTGCATTCCTTGTTTTTAGATCTCTATTCCTCTGTGCTGTGGCTGATTTAGACTTTGTTTGTAGGCGAGGTTCGACCCTTGGAGTAGTGTATCAGAGGACACCCCTCTTGCACGTTCCAGGGTTCCAGATTGTACTCGTAGCCTGTTCGAGGGTCCCTTTTGTTAAGCTTGGTACTTATGTGATCGGGTGGCTAGCCAGTGGCGCCTGCGTGCTGAGGATCTTCAGTTTGTTCCTCCTCCTCCTCCGGCATTGATGAGGTCTACTTCTTCGATGTCTAAAGTAGACTTGGAGAATGCTCAGATCTAGGCGGATTTACTTCTTTAGGCAGGTGACTGTATGGAGTACTGCCATTTTTCCTTGGTTCTGCCTGCTGTTCCTTCAGTTGCTCTTGTTTGGCCACGGGCCCTTTCCTTTGTCTCCTTCCATTTTGATGACGGAGAAGAGGCGCTTAGTGCTTGCCTCTTGTTTTGCATTCTTTTCCTTGTAGCTTGAGGTTGAATGAGCACCAGCTGTCAGTGAGGAGGATAACCAGCAATCCCCTTCTTCATCTCAGAGATCGTCTTGAAGACGGCGTCACGACCAGCTTTAGGATTTTCTTTTTCCTTCCTGTTCATGGTTAGTAAAGAGAGAAGCAGAGACTGTATTTGTATAGTGAAAGCAACCACAGTGATGATTTGGTAGGCAAGCTTTTTTGTTCATAAAATGAGAAATGCTTTTTATGCCCCTAGATGTCTTGAGTTTGCATGCGATAGTCAGAACATGGCTTTTTAAACAAGTATCTGCTGATAGACAGCAATTTGTGTGAAAATGAAATATTGGCCGAAGAATCGATTACTCGGTTAAAGAATTGATATTGTGGCCGATGTATTGATCCTTTGGCCGTTACTTTGATTTTCCAAAGGTAGATTTTGTTTTGGCCAAGTGGCATCCTTTTTTCTCTTCCTTCTTATGCTTGGTTTTGATTTTCTTGCCTTTTGCTTTTGCCATGTTCCATAGTCCGATTGCCAAACTCGAGAGTTTTCGAGGTATCCTGCTCATTGTGTTAATGACCTTCAGGTTAGAGGGGATGAGCAATAATTCTTGTGTCTATTGCTGTTGCCAATTCTTCGAGAAAAACATACTCATCTTTTGCGAGCTCAATACGCAAGGTTAGCTATGCCTATCATTGAGTACAAACTTGTTGATGTTTTTTCCTTCTCTCCAAATGTTTGGGCTGCATCTCGATGAGAGATTGCCTACGTATCCCTAATCAAGGAATCAGGCCTCTTACGTAGTTCCAAAATCATCACCTTTGAGGTTGAGTTTTCACTCTTGGTTTTTCTTCTCACATGCTCTTGATTTTGCTTAGGTTACCTAATGGAGGATGAGTCCCTAGCGAGCTTTTCTTTGAATGCCTTAACTTTTGCCTAGGCTGCGTTTTTGCATTTTCTGGCCTAGCAGGCTTTGCTCTTACTTTTGCTTGGGTTTTCAGGTTACCCAACGAGCACTTCTCTTAAGAGGGTTTCTGCGTTTCGGAGAGGAATCTGATGGAGATATTTTTCTAAATCTCCCTTGTGTTTGTACCTTCATAATGAGCGAGCTAACCCTAAGTGTTCTCGCGGAGATAGTGTCTTCTTTCTAAGTTTTGACAAAAACCTAGTTTCTTAAGCAACTAGAGTTCATCCTTTCCTTCCTTTTTATCAGCGACACAAGGAACTTGATTCCTTGAAATTTCCCTTATTTGGCAAAAAGACTATGGTGTATTGGTAATTGCAATTTAGGAAATAAATCATTGAATAAGCATAGTCTAGAGGATGAAACAGGAATTCACTTGGTAGAAATTAAATGCCCAAGCAGGGGCTCAAAACATGTTTTAGCTTGATAAAAGCAATGTTTAATGTTCTTTGCCATGTTGTGACTTCTTAGCTATTGTAGCATTTTGAGGTCGTTTTCAAAACCTTTGCCTTTCGCAACTTTATACTCTTTTCCACCCTCTTCTTTGCCAAACAGGGCCTTTGAACTGGATTCATCTTCACTGGTGGCTACTTCTTTGTGACATGAGTAGTCCCCAAATGGAAGTGTTGGTCTAGGTTTTCATCACCCTTTCTTCCCCCTTATTGATTGTGTAGTCGTCAGCCATTTCCACTTGATTGAATAGTGATGCTAAGGAGATTCCATCGAGTGGATCATTGTATTCTCCTTTCATTTCGTCAAAGTCATTTTCCCCTTTGCTTGTTCTTCTTCATTACTTTTGTCAGACATGTCGGGATTGATCACTTCCGATTGATCGGACTCATTGTTTTCTTCCTCCTTCATCATGAAACATTCATCCTCCTCTGGGAAGGTAAAGGTTGGCTTGGCTTGATTGTTTTGGACAATGTATTGGCCAGGATTGTATGTGGGGTTGTGAGGTAGGTTTATGAGATCAATGTTTCGGGGTGGTGGTTCAGCATTGTGAGTAGGAAGTGGATTGGCTTGCACATCAGGTTTTGGAAGTTTTATAGTTCGGCTATCAATGAGATCTTGCATGCGGTTATCTGTTTCATGCCTAGGGTGTTGGTGGTAGGCGCACTGTTTGTTAGGATCATGGTTTGGGCCATAGAGTGGCTGAGGAAGTGGTTTGTTTAAAGGTTTGAGATGCCCCTAACGGCTCAGAATGGCTGAGGCTGGAGATGAGGTCATATAGAGAGGGTCAAAGTTGCGACCGGGGCGATTTGAGCTTCGGGATGAGCTAATTTGAAAAGGGTCTTATGGTAAGGTTGAGTTAAGGGTGTTGACGGAGGCAGAAGATGTACGGGTTGGGAATGTTTTCTTGGGTGGAGGAGTTTCTTCTTTCCCAATGAGGCCTAGCTTGATCCCCTCTTCAATCTGCAGCCCAGTAGCATGCAGGCACTTGAAATCAGTGATAGCCTGAGTGTAAATGTGCGTGAGGTACTTGGGCTGCAAACTCTTGACAACTATTCTCACTTGATCTTCCTCAGAGGGGCGGTTCTTCATCTTGGCGGCTTTTTCTCTCTATCTAGCCACAAAGGTTGCAAAGTCCTTGTTTGACTCCTGTTTAGTCATTTCCAAATCTCGAGTTGTTAACTCAATTTGGACGTTGTATGCATATTGCTTGACAAAAGCATTGGCAATTTCTGGCCAAGTATGATAGTGCACAAACTTCAAAGTGAGAAGCCAATCGAGAGCGCTTTCAGTAAGAGCCCTTTGAAATAACTGAACAATGAGCTCATCATTCAAGCCATTGGCTTCAGAGTGTTGATGACATGGCGGACATGGTTAGTGGGATTGCCAGTTCTATTGAACTTCTCAGGTAGTTGAGAATCTGGAAAAAGGCAGAGTCCTTCAAAATCTAGAATTTGGTCCCCTTGTGAACGGGCCAGAGTACGTTTGATCTCCTTGACTTGTTTGGCCAATTCAGGGTTTTCTGCCAATACCACTTCTTGAGGATTCTCATCTTCCACCGATTTCTCTTCGTTCTCAGCATCTCTTGCTGCTTTCTCTACTAGTAAGGTAGCGACTTTGAGCTTGGTGATTAGCAATGATGGCGTCGTTATCTGCCATGAGAGTGGGAGGATTACTTGATGAAGCTTAGGGTTTGATAGATGATTGAGTTTGTTGAGGAGATGACCGCGGAGTCCCTGGAAGTGATTGGGACCGTAGCAGTGTAGGTGTTTTGGCCGGTGAGAGTGACAGATGGGACGGTTGCAAAGACCTCTGTTTGGCATGACTTCGGGTGTTGTAAGAGTATAAAATTGGCTGTGGTTGCTTCTTTGTTTTACTTATTGTGTATGCTTTGAAAAGTAGAGTACCTGTAAGTCAGTACTTGGCTTGTGTAGGGTTAGGATTTGGGCTTTATTATCTCAATGTATGGTTCAGATTTGGACTGTCCCTTTTAGTCTGAGGGCCTGAGTTTGTGTAGTGAATTGGATCGCTAGAGGGCCCCGCTTCCATCCGAACCCTTATGGAATAAGTTTGGGGGAAATCGTACAAATCATGCTTTATTGGTATATTTCGTCAAAACTCGTTATATACCATAAGAAAATTACCACGCAGTTTCCATTAATCCATTCCTTAATTATGAGGCCAGCACTTTTGACCTTTTTCTTTTTTTTGCGGTTCCAAATGCGTTTTACTATATGGAAAGTGGAAATTACCACGCAATTTCCTTAATTATGAGGCTCAAACATTTTTGGAATTCAGACGGTGGTAAAAATTCAAAAAGATAAAGTTTCGGAAAGATCGTACCTTTATAAATCATACTCCCTCCGTCCCTTTTTTAGAGTCCGATATTCCATTTTGGGCTGTCCCTTAATAAGTGTCTATTTTGTAAAGTTAGTAGGTAAAAATTGGTGAATTTTCCATTTTGCCCCTAAAAGTAGATTCTATTTTGAAAATGTAGTGAGTAAAAGTGTAATGATGATGGGTAAGTAGGGAAAGTGAATGAAAAAGTTGATGTGAATGGTATAATGATGATGTCTTTTTAATAAGTTGGAATTACGAAGCAGGACACTTAAAAAGGGACGGAGGGAGTAGCAGTTTAGGCAAACATGTTGGAATGGAATGGTAGGATGGGAGAGTGGGGTAGTTAAGCGTGAGTGATTTTACCACTTTGCCCCTAGCATTTAATTTGTGTCATACTCCCTAAGATAATTGTAAATTTTTCTTTTATTATTATTTAAGGATAATGCTGAAAATCACTTTATGACAATTTTTTTAAAAAAAATTCACTAAAGACGAAAAATTGTTCGAAACAGCCTAAATAAGTTCCGTCTATGTCTCGATATTCTTGGGAATCGCTTCACTAGGGCCCTTCTTTATTTTTTTTTTTGGAACATGTTTTTTTTTTTTTTTATCTGCATTTTTTTGGAACACATTAGAAATGCATCTTTTTTTTTAACAGAAAAAAAAAAAATGCATCTTCATTTCTGTAGACACCTCCCAAACAGGGCATCACCATACAGATTGATCACACTTGTTTGCTCGATTGGTTGCTCGCTTCATAAACCAAAATCATGGACATTCCCATGGCTAGGAACATCGCCACATGATAACGGTTATCATCAAATAGAGTCGCCACCCAGTTTATTAAAACTGGGAAAACAGATAGAGATTCTGGATACGGGAGCCAAAAGTACAATAAGGGGAAGGTGTTAGGCACCCCTCTTTGCCCAGTCATGAGACTGGCCCATAATCATTCAACATAAGACATATAGATGCTTTGTTTAATTCCAACATGTAGTCTGTTTAATTAAGCCTTTAACAGTGAATAAGGTGAGCCAGGACTATAATTGAAAGCATGCATTAGAAAGCAGAACAAAACAAAGCTGTCCCAGGAAATCGATTACTCGGCCGGTGAATGGATGTCACGGCCGAGTAATCACGCTGGTTTTATGTACCGTCCGAGGGATCGAAGCCCCGGTCGGTGTTCTTCCTCACACCAGACAGAAAAGTTAGTAGATAATCAACACGCTACGATTAATCATAAAAACAGTAAATAAACCAAACCAGAGGCCGTTGGGCCTCACCACCTTGATCCCTCAGTTGGTTGATTGCTTTGGATTAGTGATGATTGACTGATTGCTTCTTTGGAAACCCTAGGATTAGGGTTTGAACTTCGGGGTTTGATCGTTCGAGATGTGGCTGCCTTTGGAAGGTTAGGGCTTCTATAGAGGGAGTACGTGAGATGATTTCTGCAGAGTTTTGAGGTATGAGATGGAGGAATTGAATGTAAATTTCGGAACCCAAAGGTTCCTTTATATAGGCACCGGATGACTCACTCCAACCAATCACAATGCACGATTAAAATTGGAGTTAGAGAGTGATTCTAACTCTTCATGGCAATCCTCTGGCGTAGCCCGAACGCATCGGGATTTGGCTGCTAGGGTTTGGTGAACGGATCAAACGTTTGACAGAACGTTCCAGAATCTGGAAAAAGGACGATCTGGCGGCCGATGAATAGATCTGGCGGCCGAGGAATTGATCTGGCAGCCGAGGAATCGATCTTACGGCTGAGGAATGGATTTGACGATCTGGCGGCCGAGGAATAGATCTGGCGGCCGAGGAAACGATGTTGCGGCCGAGGAATCGATCTTACGGCCGAGGGATTGATCTCTCAGGGAGATTTTCTAGCAACAGGTTGCTCGGGTGAGGAAATGATGTTAAGGCCGTGAGATCGATGTTACGGCCGACAGATGGATTCTCCTAGGCTTCTGTATTTTCTGTCAAAGGCTATATGGCTGTGGATGGGGTCCTCTAAGTGGCTCAAAGTTCTTACCGAAAATCCTAAGGTCCTCAAGGAAGCAATCAGCAATCACTGTATCCATTTCATCATCGGGATGGTCCCAAGGTGGGACTTGAAATAATCGTTAGGCCAAATTGGGGTGTCTACAATTTCGTTAGAAATGCATCTTCACTTGGGCTTATGCTTGCAACAACAATGCAAACTTCATTTTCTAGACCCTCTACCGCCATACTCAGCTACCCATAGGCCATAGCCCATTTTGCTAGGATGTATAGGTTAATGCCTTAACGGTTATCAACCAAATGCCCATCATTTTCTGTGTGTGTACTATATTAGGTACGCACACACATACAGTTAGGGATGGCAAGCGCCCCTCCCCGCCCCGATCGAACAGGGCAGGTTTTCCATCCCATTTTCAGGTATCGGGTCGGGGAGAAATTTTCCAAGCCCGCCTGGGTTCGGGGTGAAGGTACCCCGCCCCTAAACCCGCCCATATATACTTATATACATGTCCTTTCATTTTTTAGCATTAATCCAAAAAACAATGTCTCTTTACTGTCAAGTAGCCTAATTAAATTCAAAAAGAAATAAAAATTGATATTTATTGGTGTTTAGTGGATTTTTTAAAAAGTTTTCTTCAAAATTTATAATAAATTCTACACATAAAGAAATGGAATGAGGTATCTAAAATATTGATTGCAATTAAAAGTTTAGATAAAACCGTGATACCAAAAGACACAAAAATAATTTCAAAAGTTTTATTTTCTAGATAGTAATTTTTATTCTTTTTCAGCATTTTTTTTTACTTTTTTACTTATACATTAATTTTTTTAATTTTTGAGGGGTGGGGCGGGTAAACCCGTTCCTCAATTGGGGCGGGAACGGGGGTACCCAAAAAAAATCCGGTCGGGGTCGGGGCCGGGCCGGGGTCGGGAAATGATTTTCGGGTCGGGGTATGCAAAAACCCGCCCCGCCCCGTTGCCATTCCTACATACAGTTATATGTATAGGGGTGGACATTGTGTCGTGTTATGTTTGTTGATAAGCCCTCAATAGTGTAAATAAAAGGGCTTATCTCTCTCATTTTTGTCACACGCACGTGCGTAACTTGTTTGATTTGAATGATATTGCACGAAAGTTGTGTTTTTGGTATTTTCAGGTTAATTGTGTGAATAAGGCGTGCTTTGACGCCATGGATGGCTACCAAGAGTGTCCAAGGCCTTAAGGCCATGTGGCACCCCGCCGCCGAGTCCCAAGAATCGTGAATTGATGTATCAAAGGGTACTCGGGCCGTCAAATGGCCAAGAGAAGATGAAGGAAAGAAGGGTTGAAAACTGCCCAGATGCTACATGTAGCACTTTTACCCTGCTACATGTAGCCAGTGAACAGAAGTTTCAAAATCAAGTTTGCTACATGTAGCACTTTTACCCTGCTACATGTAGCCACAGATCGGAATTGAAGTTGAGAAGTTTGCTACATGTAGCACTTTTACCCTGCTACATGTAGCCAGGGATCAGAACCGAATTTAAGAGGTTTGCTACATGTAGCACTTTTACCCTGCTACATGTAGCAACTGGGCAAAATCTGCAGATTTTGTGCCCGACTTTGGGAGATTTTAAGGGCATTTAGGACTTTTGTAACACAACTCTAAGGGGCTTTAAATACCTTTAAGCCTCATTCCACTAGGTTATCTTTCATTTTTACTAACCTAGAGCTTTCTCTCTCTACCTCCCTCCTTAGGTTTTACTCTCATTCCTCCATGGATTGAGCTTAGATTTCCATTTCCCATGTAATTTCTTCAAGAATCATGTAAGTACTCTTAATTTCAATATATGTTTTAGTTGTTAATCTCGTTTTTCACCATGTTTCTTGCATTTCCTTCATCTCTCTTGCTTAGTTCATCTCTAATGGAGGGGTAGCCTCCTAGGCTTGGTCATGGGGTGATTTCTATCCCGTGACTTGGGTAGTTTAATGGCTTCTCTCATTTCTTGTGTTTAATGTGGGTTGTGAATGGACTAAGTTCATTTTTATGTACCAAAACCTAGTGTTGTTAACCTCTTTGATTATGTGTAGGCAAGGACTCGATCTCTTGCCACATATAATGCTTGGAGCTATGTCACTCTAGGTGTTTGCCAAAATGCCTCAAAGAACTTGTTGAACTCTAATATTTGGTTTAAACTTAGAGTTGTTAACTTCTTTGATTGGGTGTAGACAAGTCTCCTTGGCACACCCAATGCTTAGAACCATGGCACTCTATGTGTTTGATAAAATGCCTAAATGAGTTCCTTTCCATTTCCAAACCCCGTTGTATGAGTTAAACTTGATTTTTATGGTTAAATCTTCCGAGTGAGATCAAATGATAATGACTCTCACTTGAGTTATCAAAGAGAAGCATTGAACGGCCTAAGTCACGGGTAGTTTGAACCCCTAGACCTTGCCACCTCAAATTTCTAGCCAAACTTCGTTTTTAATCAAAGTTAGGAGGTAGAGAGAATTTCCATCACTCAAAAGTTGGCCGTCTCAAAGCCGAACTAAAGGTTGGCGGTCCTAACGCTAAAAACCCTTCGTAAATCAATCCTCCGGCCTAGCTCCATTGGCTCCCTGTGGATTCGACCTCGGACTTCCGAGTTTATTATGCTGCAACCGACCTAGCCCTACGCTTGGGGCGCTCTTTACTACGGCACACACTTTGGTCGAGCAAGCATTTTTGGCGCCGTTGCCGGGGACTTAATTGGTAGCTAACTTGGAGGTATTGCTTTACACCGCACTGTAAGTATTCCATCTTTTGTTTTTAATTTATATTTTTATCTTTGTAGTAGAATGGCGGCGTCAAATGAGGAATTAGTCCCTCCTACCGCCAGCATTTTTAGTGCTAAGTCGAGCATGCTTCAAGTGTTGCCCTCTTTTCATGGCTTAGCCTCTGAAAATTCATGTGCGCACATCATAGAACTTGAGGAGCTGTGCATGAATGATAAAGTGGCCTTATTTCAGATATTTCCATCATCTTTGAAAGATAGGGCTAAGAGTTGGTTTCATTCATTGAACCCAGGATTAATAGTTACATGGCAAGATATGGAAAAGCAATTTTTCAAAAAGTTTTCCCCAATACATGAGACTCATATGCTACTTTGTGAAATCGTAAATTTTTGTCAACTTGATGAAGAGTCTTTTGCGTGTTGTTGGTGGCGGTTTAGATATCATATACTCTATTGGTCGCAGCATTGCTGTGAAACAAGGCACCTTATTCCCATTTTCTATAAGAGTTTAAATTCTACAACGCGTCAGCTTGTAGATAAGATGTTCGATGGTGTATTTTTGGATAAAACCGCTATTGAAAGTTGGGATTACTTTGATCAATTGGCAGAAAATTCTGAATCTTGGGTTTATGATGTCATTGTTGAAGATGCCAACTTAAATGTTGAGGAAGATGAAATAGAGCCGCTTTTCATTATTGAAGAGGTTGGTTTAGATTTGCAAAACGCCTCGGAGCTTGGATACCGTGATGAGCTTAATGTTCAATGTTCTCCTCATGAGAATTCGGCAGATGTTGTTGGCACTCTTGTTGAGTCTCCACCATTCCAAGATTTTGTGGGAGTGGAACTAATTGATTTTCTTGGTGTTGATGACTTTGATTTGGTTTACCATCCTTACATTGTAGATTTTGTCAACAGTTTGAAAATCAATCTAGTTTGGAATGCTCATTTGGTTGAATTTAAATGTCTTAAACAAATTCAGCAATTGTGCTACTCAAAGTATCTTATTTTGTGGTATGGCTGAATTCAATTTTTGACCAGGATTTTGGAGTAGAGCGATGTGCTCATGTTAATAGCTTTTGATGGCATAATCAATGTTCGAAATCCACATTTGGCTGAAGACGTTTGAACTTAGCTTTCCAATTTTTTTTTTGTTTTTTCTATTTCGCTTTTGTGGTCCGGTATAGCCACCCGTGTCGCGCATAAGATGTTGTATGACTAGTTATGCGGCGCCTTAAGTGAGACACGGGGAGAAAAGTAGTACCCGTTTAATTACGTGACGATTTGGTGGTTTCAATACTTGTTTATAATAATTTTTGTGCCGGGCTATCACGAGCCGGCAGTACTAATGTCTTTTGTCTCCCGGTACGTGGTTGGTTTTTAAGCCTGTTGCAGGAACGAGCTTTGGAAGCTCTGCTAAGGACGGACGGTGACAATGACGCAAAATCCTCCAACTTGGTCGAGGTATTGGGTGGTTGACATTCCACCCCGTAGGTACATTTTTTTTTGTCTCCCTCTCCTTATTTTACGTCTTTGTGCATTGAGGACACTGCATATTTCAAGTTGGAGGGGATGGTTTATACTTTAAGTTTATTTTGTTCTCGGTATTGCATAGAAAATTTTAAAACTTTTTGTGCAATTTTCCCTTGTAATTAGTGAATTCAAGTGCTAGATACTTAGTATATGCTCAATTTTCCCTAATAATGGCAAGAGTCGTGCACCCCGTCGAATTTGATTATGTGTTGAATCCATGTTGCATGCATATACATGAACTTTGTTAAACAAATTGAGCTCCAAGGTGTGTCAAGTAGTATGCATCGCTTAGAGTTGAAGTTCTTTTTGAAGCATCCCATGCTTGTTTGTCTCTTTTTCCGCACTTGCGTAAATAATATCTGTTTGTTCATACTTGAGTAGTTTCGATATCTTTTATGCATCATATTGGAGTTGGTTGGCATACGTAGGAAATGATACAAGGCAATTTTTGCATGATAAAACCACAATTGTGTCCCCTTGTCCTGAATTGTTGAACCATTGTCCGAGTCTCCATTTTTGTTCAAACTTAGGTAACCGGATGTTTGAAGGGTTGTTTGAAATTGATTTTCAATGATTCAAGGAGGTTTGGGGGTGTGGTGAATGTGATAGAAGTGGTTGGGATGAAAAAAGGGCGAAGAATTGATATGTGATTCCCTATCTCTCCTCTCCCACTACAAAAGCTAAAGCCCCAAATTTTCATCTCCTTCTCCAAAGCTCTCGAAATTGGACCCTCAATCTCTGTTACTACAAATCTCACCTCAAAGGACCCTATTCCTCAGAGAAATGCTATGAAAGAGCAAAATCGAATTCGAAAGAGGGTTGAATACTATGATGAGAGGCTTGGTTAGACATCCAGGCTAGCATACATTCCAGATGAGAAGGAGTTCGATGAGAAGGGAGAGCACGAGGCTAAATACCGCGAGGAGCCGGATGAGGACGACGGTGTGGTGGAGTCGGTGGTAATAGTTTAGTAGGATTAATCTAGTAGATTTTCTTTATTGTCTTCTTTGTAGCTTTCTTTTGGGCAATCTACTTGGTGGCCGGCTTGAGGCCATGGTTGGGTAGTTGAAACCAAGCAAAGTTATGGCCGCTACCCCTTTTGTTTCCCTTTTCTGGGCACCAAGGTCATTATAAGCTACTAAAGTCCTTAGTTGATCCTAATTACGCTCGTCTAACTCCTTTTGATGCATGATCGATATTTAATGCTAATCTAGTATGAAATTTCTGTTGACTTTGTTTGTTGTGAATAATTACTTAGCTCTTTTTGCTCGGCGCTCTTTTGATTAGCATGCATAGCTTTTTGTTTCCTGCTATTGCGATTCGTGCTAGCGCTCATCATGGGATGTTATAGTTTATTACTTTGTGCAAGTTCATTTTGATGTACGCTCTTTTGAGTCCTGGAATTGAAATTCAAGGTGGATGTATGTTGCTTGGCCGTTGGCATAATTTGTTCACCTTAGTTCATTGTATGCATGTGCGTGGGTTGCATGTGATTGAGTTTGAAGGGGTGTTGATTATGAACTCTTGCCGTATCCTTTGTTGAGCATAGTTTCGTATCTTGTTTCGGGGGAAGATTGCATAGTATTGGTTACATACTTTTTGCTTAAGTTTGCTAGGGACTAGCAAAGTCCAAGTTGGGGGGTGTGATAAGCCCTCAATAGTGTAAATAAAAGGGCTTATCTCTCTCATTTTTGTCACACGCACGTGCGTAACTTGTTTGATTTGAATGATATTTCACGAAAGTTGTGTTTTTGGTATTTTCAGGTTAATTGTGTGAATAAGGCGTGCTTTGACGCCATGGATGGCTACCAAGAGTGTCCAAGGCCTTGAGGCCATGTGGCACCCCGCCGCCGAGTCCCAAGAATCGTGAATTGATGTATCAAAGGGTACTCGGGCCGTCAAATGGCCAAGAGAAGATGAAGGAAAGAAGGGTTGAAAACTGCCCAGATGCTACATGTAGCACTTTTACCCTGCTACATGTAGCCAGTGAACAGAAGTTTCAAAATCAAGTTTGCTACATGTAGCACTTTTACCCTGCTACATGTAGCCACAGATCGGAATTGAAGTTGAGAAGTTTGCTACATGTAGCACTTTTACCCTGCTACATGTAGCCAGGGATCAGAACCGAATTTAAGAGGTTTGCTACATGTAGCACTTTTACCCTGCTACATGTAGCAACTGGGCAAAATCTGCAGATTTTGTGCCCGACTTTGGGAGATTTTAAGGGCATTTAGGACTTTTGTAACACAACTCTAAGGGGCTTTAAATACCTTTAAGCCTCATTCCACTAGGTTATCTTTCATTTTTACTAACCTAGAGCTTTCTCTCTCTACCTCCCTCCTTAGGTTTTACTCTCATTCCTCCATGGATTGAGCTTAGATTTCCATTTCCCATGTAATTTCTTCAAGAATCATGTAAGTACTCTTAATTTCAATATATGTTTTAGTTGTTAATCTCGTTTTTCACCATGTTTCTTGCATTTCCTTCATCTCTCTTGCTTAGTTCATCTCTAATGGAGGGGTAGCCTCCTAGGCTTGGTCATGGGGTGATTTCTATCCCGTGACTTGGGTAGTTTAATGGCTTCTCTCATTTCTTGTGTTTAATGTGGGTTGTGAATGGACTAAGTTCATTTTTATGTACCAAAACCTAGTGTTGTTAACCTCTTTGATTATGTGTAGGCAAGGACTCGATCTCTTGCCACATATAATGCTTGGAGCTATGTCACTCTAGGTGTTTGCCAAAATGCCTCAAAGAACTTGTTGAACTCTAATATTTGGTTTAAACTTAGAGTTGTTAACTTCTTTGATTGGGTGTAGACAAGTCTCCTTGGCACACCCAATGCTTAGAACCATGGCACTCTATGTGTTTGATAAAATGCCTAAATGAGTTCCTTTCCATTTCCAAACCCCGTTGTATGAGTTAAACTTGATTTTTATGGTTAAATCTTCCGAGTGAGATCAAATGATAATGACTCTCACTTGAGTTATCAAAGAGAAGCATTGAACGGCCTAAGTCACGGGTAGTTTGAACCCCTAGACCTTGCCACCTCAAATTTCTAGCCAAACTTCGTTTTTAATCAAAGTTAGGAGGTAGAGAGAATTTCCATCACTCAAAAGTTGGCCGTCTCAAAGCCGAACTAAAGGTTGGCGGTCCTAACGCTAAAAACCCTTCGTAAATCAATCCTCCGGCCTAGCTCCATTGGCTCCCTGTGGATTCGACCTCGGACTTCCGAGTTTATTATGCTGCAACCGACCTAGCCCTACGCTTGGGGCGCTCTTTACTACGACACACACTTTGGTCGAGCAAGCATTTGTGTCAAAATTTTCTCAAACTTAATCCGACATGTTTAGCGTTTCGTGTTATCGTGTTGTATCGTATTTGTGTTTCGCATCGGAAATAGCCGACCATAACCCGCTAACTTCGTATTGGGTTCGTGTTATGTTATCGTGTCATTTCATAAATTCTCGTGTTGTACTGTGTCATCTCGTGTTTGTGTCAAATTCTCTCAATCCTAATCCGACTTATTTAGTTTTCCGTGTTATCGTGTCGTGTCATATTCGTGTTCCGTGTGGGAAATAGCTGATCCTAACCCGCTAACTTCGTGTCGTATTCTCTTGCCGTGTCGGAAATTCTCACCTCTAGTTATGTACACTTAGGTCAGATTTTTGGGTTCGGTTCTGGTTGAATTTAAATGAGGACTTGTATAAAACCAAACTCGGATTACGGTTGTGAAGCTAGCTAAGATTTCATATGTGCGCACGTTTGAACTGAGGACCCTTATTAGTTTCTCTACTACCTCTTATACGATTGGTTTTTATGTACCGATGTTTCGCCGGCTTGCATTTGCAGTAGGTGTCTGTATCTAGGATTAGGTAGTTTTGGTTCTCTCCTAATCGTTTGATGATTTCTGTAATGCCTTCGGGTTTTGAATGATATATGGCATTGACCATTTAAAAAAAAAAAAAACAGTCGATCTGAAATCCGTCGGTTTTTCCCAGTAAAAAATGAGTAAAACCAAAGGTAATAAGGAAAAATAAGCCATTTGACTTTTTTTTTTGGTTCTTATTCTTCTTCTTTTTTTGCATTTTTTTTTGTCAACTTTTTGTGGATTATTATTTCGTCATGACAAGAGGAATCTAAAAAGTACAAAATTATGATCGAAACCCAAATTATTTTGAATAAAGACGAAAAAATTGGCTTATTGGCTTATTTTTGTCTTTATTCAAAAAATTTAGGTTTCGATCGTAATTTTTTACCTTTTAGATTCCTCTCATCAAGAAGAATCAATAATCCACAAAAAGTTGACGAAAAACTAACAAATGCAGAAAAAAATTAAATAAAGACAAAAAAATCATTTGGCTTATTTAGCCGAATAACCTCTAAATCTGTACTAACCGGTCGGAATGCATCCAACAATATGCCAATCTTTAATGAAGTTTTAGAAACCAGCTGGGGTTTAGGAGTTCGAGTCTCGTCACCTGCGTATGGGTGTTCTTCTCGGACGCGAGGGCTCTGCTGTGCCTCATGGCACAGTACCCCCTACCCACCGTTTTGGGGAAAAAAAATTATTAGTCTCCCTATTTGTAATCCTATGGAGCAGAAACGTGATTATAAGAGATTTAGAAATAAAATTTAATTATGTCTCTTTAGAATAATATGATCAGAATAATAAGATCTTCACACTGGTTCAAACGGATTGAAGATTGGAGCAGTTAATTTTTTAACTGTATTTTTAATATATAAATAGTCTAAAAAAATTAAGTGCTCCAATTTTTAATCCATTTGAACAAGTGTGAATAGCTTATTATTCTGAACATATTATTCTAAAGGATCATAATTAACTTTTATCTCTAGAACTCTCATAATTAAGTATCTGCTCTTTATTTAGGATCCTGTGGAGCAAAAACATGATTATTAGAGCCTTAAAGACAAAAGTTAATTATGATCCTTCAGAATAATATGTTCAGAATAATAAGATATTCGCACTTGTTTAAACGGATTAAAAATTAGAGCACTTAATTTTTTTTAGACCATTTATATATTAAAAATACAGTTAAAAAATTAACTGCTCCAATTTTCAATCCGTTTGAACCAATGTAAAGATCTTATTATTTTGATCATATTATTCTAAAGAGACATAATTAAATTTTATCTCTAAGGCTCTTATAATCACGTATCTGCTCTATAGGATTGCAAATAGGAAGACTAATAATTTTCCCCCCCCAAAACGGTACCGTTTTGGGGTGTGGGCAGGGGTACTGTGGCATGAGGCACGGCAGAGCCCCGCGTCCGTTCTTCCCTTAGTGGGCTTTTCCTTTTAGAAGGATTCTGCACTAATTTTGTGGGATTTGTCCAAGTGGGTGGGGGGTCTTTGTCCCCGAATCTAGGTCCTTGTAGTGACCTCAAGTCCCCACACTCTGCAGTACACCATCCGGATCGTTCGTATCCGCAATCGATGGTTCAGATTCGCTGAAGCACCATTACCGGTCAAAGTTAACTCTTTTATCGGTAAGAGTTAACAACATACATGAACCATTGATAGTCGAGATAGACGGCTCGAATGCGTACTACAAGGTGCAGCGACTTAAGTTCGCTATAGGGACACGGGATCCCTGTATCCCATTGAGAAGTGAGTACACACGCTTTGGTCATTTTGAGTTGCTTTCCTACTGTACTGGGCACTACTGATTCTACGTTGTTGATCAAATACTAGGCTAATAGGCTTACTAGTGCACACAATGGCCATCACCCATTATCATATATAATTATATATTAGTAAACTGACTTAAATGAGACAGAAAGGACATCACTTACTTATGGTAAGGGATTGTGGATGTCACTAATTACATTGGTTACATATTTACATCTTGGAATCCATCTATGTCGGGGTTATTTTTTTTAAAATAATCGGGTGTTTGAGTTAGAGCTAACGCAGACCTCGATTAGTCCTGAGATTCAAAATTAACGACCGGGCAAACCTCTATTGACGCTAAAGGCCTCCAAAGACGCTAAGCGTTTTTTAAATGACCGGGCAACTTTATTCTCAACCAACTCTTGGGAATAATCCTCGAGGACATACTCGCATGCAATCCAGATTTCAAAAGAGAATATATTCTATCCACCGCAGTGTAAAATCTCATTTTTTCACCACCGCCTATTTCATATTTTAAGACACACAATATAGTATTGACATGCAAAAAATATACTTGATCGGAAGTCGATAGATATATCAAAATTTGGATTTTGGTTTATAAAATGAACGATCTAATTTCTGTCAATAATAATAAAGATAAATTACTATCCATTTTACGAAGCAAAAATCAATTTTTGATACTCCTATCAATGTCCGATCAAGTTTATTTTTTGCATGGACACACTACTATGTGGGGTCTACATACAAGATGAACGGTTCAGATCAACAATAAATACACGGTAGGACCAAAAAATATGATGGTGGAAACGTGGGGTTCTCCACCGCTGGTGGGAAGAATGTCAAATGGTCCTCCAATAATTGAAATCTCTCTCTCTTTTGTTACCACTACCAAATGGTCCTCCAATAATTTTCCAGTTGAAAGTGGAAAGCAACCCATTTCCATCTACAAATCAAAACACTCAAACATCCATTTAGTCAGTATATTACCAATAAGGGGGCCCAAAAGTAGAAAGTTGATGCTGGACGTTTTCCCACTTTAACCAACAAATGAAAGACCACCACTAGAGGTATAAAACTTTCCCACTTTCATGGGCTGGGCCTCATGGATCTTCAACCAGTCCAATGAACTTTTGGTCTTCTTTTTTTTTTTTTGGTAAGAAAACTGAAATTATAGCTGCGTTCTTTTAAATTTATCTTAAAATAAGTTGGTTTGTTATTATTTAAATTTTTTTTAGCATTTATTAGTTTTGTGCCAAATTTTTGTGAATTATTGATTCGTCTCGATGAGAAGAATCGGAAAAGTAAAAAAAAAAAATTATCCAAATATTTTGGAAAATAACCACTTATTTCACTTTTTCAGCTAAAAAGTGGTTATTTCTCAAAATACTTGGGTAAAAGTCAATTTTTTTTACTTTTCCGATTCATCTCGTCGAGACGAATCAATAATCTCCAAAAGTTTGGAGCAAAACTAACAAATGCGGAAAAAATTCAAATAATGACAAACCAACTTATTGTAAGATATGTTTAAAAGAACGCAACCTATGTAGGATTCGGCTTCTTTGTAGTCTAATTGCAGAGAAGCCTCTGCAATCCCATGTCGACCGTTGAACACAACAATAATAGCCCAGATTTTGAAAAACTCTTGCCAAGAAGAGTAGTTTCTTCCATGGAAGAAACTTTCAACAAAACCTCATCGTTAGAAACACTTTTAGATGGTTGAGATTACACGGACCGCTCTCTGGAGAGCGGTCCAAACACAGACTCCAGAGAAGCCTAATTGAATTATCTACTGCTTTGTTTCTGAAGTACGTGGAAAGAACAATCTTCCATATATTCTCCAATGCATCAGACTACAATTTATGGAGAATATACAAAAACATGTGATGCATTTTAAGAAAAAATAAATACAAAAAACTTGTGACGGAAATAGGTCTAAAAGCTGCAGACTAGCAATTGCTGGCTTGTTATTTCTTGATGTTGAGAGCAAGACAATGCCCATCTACTAGTTGCTATTGACAAAAGCAGAGCTCTCTCTACGCCTTCCGCCATGCCGCGTTGGATTAAAGAAACCACGTAGTCCATAGAAACAGCGTCGCATGGCAATTTGATCGGTCCATCGCTCCATCGCTCGGTAGTCCAAACTCTTCTTCAGACAACTCGAGGAGCGCCCTGAAGATGTCATTGTTGAGATACTTCATGGGGAAAACGTAGCGTTTTCTATCCGTCGAGTAGACAACGAAGTGGCCCTTATCGGCTACTGATGTCGAGTAACTGCTGCAATTGGTATTGACATCAACATTGGCACTTGGACATGAAATTCTTTTCCTTGCAATGGTAGCCAATTTCTGCCACTTCCTTGCAAATTTCATGAGTTTCTTTGGGTTGATCATATTGCCCAAGTCCACAGATCTTTTGGAACACTGAAATGGTATGTTTTTATGAGTTGAAAAGAAGTGGAAATGTGTTGCTTTTATATTCACAAGACCAAAGATTTTTAATACACCCATGTGCCAAGTGGATGAGAAGTGTGCTCAGAAGGTGGTCAAGTTGAACTCTGCTGTTCTTTTCTGCCCTGTGGTTAGATGACAAACTGGGTCTAGAGCTGCAGATATTTTTCTTTTCATTTCTTTTCTTTTTTGCGTAAAATGAATCCCCTCGGTACCGCGTAGCCGTTTTAGAAGAACTCCACCCACTAATGTCGGAGTCGAAGGTAAAGTCTCACCTTGCCATACACTACAAATTATGAATGTTAAATCCCACCAAGTGGCTGTACGTCGAGACTTGAAACTAATTACTGAGCGATAAATTCCAAGTACTTGCCCATTGAACCAACCACTTCGTCGTTTTTTTCCTCTTTGAAGCCTTGAGAACTGATGGACTATATCATGTCTAGTGTTAAATGGTTAACAACTTCGATGAAATATCTGGAAGACAGAGATTGGCAGCATAAAGGGTTTTGCAGGGCAATGGTTGATGTAGAACCTAACATGTGGGCATAAGATACCAAACAAGAACAAAATGTGTGGCTCCAAAGTATCTATACTTCAATGGAGAATGGGGGCTGTATCTGTCAAGAGAATTCAAGACCTTAAACTAATTGTGATTTTCAAGTTTTGCCTATCTATACAGCCTGTCTTTGAAGACAAGTTGGTGTATGATTTTGAATTGGGTTGGATCCTCTCCTGTCCAAGTTTTGGACTAGACGAGACAGTCCAAATATAGATCATAAATTGGTACAACCAATGGTTCAGATTTGTTCAGAGATTTTTACCAGTAAGAGTCTCTGAACAAATCTAAACCATTAGTTGCAGCAATGAATGATCCAGATTTTGAATACCCACTACCGTCCACATTAAAGACGGGAGAGGATCCCATTCCTTTTGAATTTGCTGATTCTAGAAAGATTACCTAATGCAAATCCCTCTTGGTATCAACATTTGGTTGATTTAAGCGAAACATCATAAAGTTGAGAGGGGCTAGAGAATTTTGTACAATTTTATTGATCACCAATTACATGTCCACCATCAGGGTGGTAGCCCAGTTGGCACTGGTGATGGGGCTTAAGTGCCTCTCCCTCCACGTGCACTCGGATTCGAGCCCCTCCAGTTGCAAAAAAAATATATGAGCTGGAGAGACGCGTGGAGGCCATGTGCCAGCTGTGTGCCTAGATGGTGCTGTGGTGTGACGGCCTGTTCTCACGGACAGTAGCTATGGCTCGAACCGGATATTCCACAGCGGATCGGGAGCCCCTATGGTCACGCCCAAGGAGGGTTCGCCCCCTCTTACCCTTTTCTCTGTTCAAAAAAAAAATTACATGTCCAATTTGGAACCACATCTGCTGCTACAGCCTTATACTAACACGTGGCACTAATTTGCATAGACAATATTCAATGCTAATATATATACGTGTATATATCTATATATAACATATACAAGTATTAATATATACTCATTGGCTCGCCAGCCAGCTCGAGTCAAGCATTTTACAGCTTGGGCAGCTTGGGCTCGGCGCGTTAACAAAACGAGCCAAATGTTATGGCTTGAGCTCATTCATTAATGGGTGAACCGAGCTTGAACGGCGAGTTCTTATCGAGCCGAGCAATTTGTGCTTCTTTTAAAAAAAAAAAGAAAAAGAAAAAAGATTTAGCTATGTGTGGCGACCGATTAGAAAATTTGCTATGAAAAATCCGCCCCAACTCAAAACATGCCTAAAATGTGGTAAAAGTGGAACTAAGGAGTTCTAGAAAGAGGCTAGTTGATGGAACGGAGTACGGTACAGACTGTATGAGTATTTTGGAAAAAATACCATGTACCTGGATTAGGGTTAGAATAGAGTGGAATATAAATATTGTGTAAAAACCCTACTGCAATGATAATAAGAAAGACAACAATTGCTTTCGCTCCCATGAACGTACCCAGTTTCAAGGAATCACGTACGTAATTCTGTGTGTTGATTTCTTTACTGTTTTTCGTATTCGTATATCGTGTGTATGTGGGGTTCTGTTCAAAAAAGAGAGACGCTAATTTTTACAATTAGTTTCTTTACTATTAATCAAAACAAGAGATAGCGTGCTGGCCCGGACACCTTAATTATCAGAAAAAAGGACAAGATAGCGTTCATGTTGGTCATTCGCAGGTTATTATTTATTGTACAGTTTGTACCATTACTCCTGCCTTTTTTTGACGATTGTGTTTACATGGACCAACATTCTGGACGCTTTTGTGAAGAAATTCCGGGTCTTTTTTTTTTTTTTCAATATTGTATACATCAACGGAATTAGTCGGGGAAGTTAGTGAGTTGGTCCATAGGGGGTTCAGAGGCTATCTATAGCCTTGAACCCACAAACCGCCCACAACGGAGCTCGAACCCTAGTCTCCCTTCCCTTGTGGGAGAGCCAGGAGTTACCAACTTGGTCTATACTCGTTTTTTCTCTTTAGAGAAATGAAGTACTCATTTGCAACAACCTCGGTCTCCTACGTAAAAAACAAACGAACAGTCATATTGGTCTTGCAACTTTCGAATTGGAAATCTGCTCTTTGGATAATTGGATATAGAGAAGAGAGAAACTTATTCACGGCGGAGCCCGTGCAATCTCAGTCGTCCGTTTCAGCAATCAATGGTCTGGATTTTAAAAAAAATTCTTCCAGAGTTAGACTCTTCTAGCGAATAGTTCTTTTTTAAAATCCATTCAAAACACTTTTAGACTCGCCGTAAAGTATATTCACAGCTCCGCCGCTAAAAAAGTTTGTCTCTATAGAGAAATATAGAGAATAGTCCATAAAATGTAGTAATAAAAGAAAAAAATTGAAATCTTTCAAATTGGTTGATAGAAAATAATCTGAAGAGTCCCTTGGAATCGATTTGTTCTGATGACTCTTCAATTTGCCACATAGGTGCAATTACTATTTCTGGTGTAAAATGTTGCTTCTCCCTTTGGAGATGCTCAATGTTCTGTTAGAATTACTACTAACATGTATCCTTGGATATTATTCACAAAGGAGGTATATCCCTACACTTGCAAGCATTACATACATAAGTCTATGTGATTACATATCCAATTAACCGCGCGCTCGTTCTGCTTTCATATAACGAGGTAAGGAGCCGCGCATGCTAACGGCGGGAAAAAAAGAAAAGCTTGGATAATTCGCATAGAATAGAATGGGTTGGACTGCAAGTTCTTTTTCGATGAAGATAATCATATAGAATGGGTTGAACTATAAAAAGAAAATGAGGTGGGCTAAAACTTATTCGGTTAAAATCTTACATATAAACTTATTTGTTTTTTTTTTTTTTTTTAATTTCACCTGGACTACAGCCCACCTCATATATCATTATGGGATTCTTGCCTTCCTACCACGAATGGACCGCCACTGAGCGCATGCTAACAACGGGAAAAGAAGAAAAGCTTGCTCTAGATTTTGAGCGAAACCTCTCTTTCATAAGGGAGAGAAGGAGTTCTAAGCACGCTGCATCACACGGAAGCATAATCGGCCCATCTCTCGGCAGTCCAAATTCCTCTTCCGACATCTTCAAGAGCTCTCGGAATACGCCACTCTCGAGATGCCCTAACGGAATCACAAACCGTTTTCGATCACTACTGTAGACCACGAAATGGCCTTTTTCGGCGATACAACGGCCTTCGCATTTCGGCAACGATATTCTCTTCTCTCCAATGCCCGCTACCTTCTGCCACTTCCTTGCCATTTTGATGAGCTTGTTGACACTGATCATGTTGTGTTTGAGATACCCTTTTGGTAGTGAAAAAAAGACTCGAAATGGAAGATTTGCAAAAAGATCTAAATAGCAGAACACAGAGAATGTGTTGATGCGAGAGTCCAATTAATGCAATGGATGTGGGCAATTTATAGGCAAGGATCAATCTCTGTTGGTGCTTTCTTATTCTTGTACTCATGCCTTACATACCACTAGAAAGTGGGCACCTGTGAGCACATTTTTTTTTTATAATCGGATGTCCGGGCCAGCTTGCGCGCACCTCGACTAATTCCGGACCCTTAAAAGTATTGACCGGGTATAACCCCGCCCCAAAGTTTGGAATGTTTGGCCTCCGTAGGAATGGAACTATGACCTCATGGAGGAGCACTTGTTGCTTTCTCATAACCACTTGGCCAAACCCCATGAAGTTATGTGTGCACATTTTTAGATAGGTGGCGATAGTGGGTTCGTGGTTATGATATCTAGTTTTAAATTGATATACTTAGTTTGCCCAAAACAATTACTAGCCAGTTAGAAATAACCGTAAATATGTAATTCGCTTCAAAAATGGGAGACACCTAAGACACCAAAGTGGTGCTTTGCCTTTGCCTTTATATATTAGAATAGATAGCGACTTCTTTTCCTAACTCCGTATACGGCCAAACCGACGATCAATCTGGCGATAAAACTTCCAGCGGGGCCAGCTTAAAACAGGGCCGCACAGGAATTGGATAAGTACTATGCGGATGCGGATGGGAGTCGAAACCAAAAACTACGTGAGGCGCCTGATTGTTAGGAGACTAGCACTGTGCCAAGTTTGCCAACTTCCCGGGAGATTAGCGAACCGGCCATGTGATTTTGTTGCACTGGAAACACAATATTTGGTGGGGGGCATGTTTGTCAAGTCCGGCAATTAGCACAATTAGAGGGACGACAGGTTGGGATCGATTGGCAATTGGACCGGCCCCGCACCGTTTGGGGGTGTGTTTTCGTCAAATTTTTTGGGTTCTGGGTTGGGTTCGGGATAAAATAGAAAAAAACGATTGGGATTGGGTAGGGTTCCGGGTGATATTTTCCCACTGCAAAATATTTTGACATAGAAATTTATGTTTTTTTTCTCAGCAAAAATAGATTTTATTAACTCATAACACGAAATACAGAGATAATAAGAGTTTGGGTATACCGACCTGACCACCTAAGACCCTCTTCTCCTAACCATACGGAGGAAATTGATTTAGGCCCAACAGGCTGAGCCCAAACCAGGAGGAAAACCCTAAAAAAAAATCCAATGGTTGGTAATGAACCAACCCAACCCAAAAGCCCAAACAAAAAACACCTAAAACCTTGGAACAAAACAGCAACAGCCACGCCCCAAGATCACCACCGCCGCCTCCGCAACCCACCGTCGACCAAGAGCCCACAACCACCAGCCACCACCAACAGCAGCCACCAAAGCCGAACAAACGGCGATGCACGCTCGCGCCCTCCACCGAACAACCAAAGCACTGGAGGACCGTGAGCTGCCACCAAAGCTCCACCACCGCTGAACCAACCGTCGTATCGGAACAGCCAACCCCAACTCCGTCAAACCTACACAGATCTGTGCCCCCAACTCCGACAAAACATCCACCGATCACCACCTACCAAAAAAAAAAAACCTAGACCCTAGACAATCGCCCCAACACCCAAACCACCATCAAACACCACCACCTCAAAAGCCACTGAAAGCTGCACCCCAGAAAACACAGTCCGGCCACCACTGCACCCCGATCCTTAGTCCAAGAGCCCGGCACCAAACAGACCCTCACCATCAGCAGCCACCATTGCCAGAAAACATCCACCGATCACCACCTGCCAAAAAAAAACAAACCCAGACCCTAGACAATCGCCCCAACACCCAAACCACCATCAAACACTACCACCTCAAAAGCCACTGAAAGCTGCACCCCAGAAAACACAGTCCGGCCACCACTGCACCCCGATCCTTAGTCCAAGAGCCCGGCACCAAACAGACCCTCACCATCAGCAGCCACCATTGCCAGAAAACATCCACCGATCACCACCTGCCAAAAAAAACAAACCCAGACCCTAGACAATCGCCCCAACACCCAAACCACCATCAAACACTACCACCTCAAAAGCCACTGAAAGCTGCACCCCAGAAAACACAGTCCGGCCACCACCGCACCCCGATCCTTAGTCCAAGAGCCCGGCACCAAACAGACCCTCACCATCAGCAGCCACCATTGCCAGAGCAACGCACGCACCCAACCACCGCAAAACCAGAGCGCCAAGGATGAATCACTGGCCAGAGAGGCCACCGAAGAGGGGAAGTAAACAGGACAAACATGGAAACCCAAACGCCGTTAAGCTATACCAAGATCCGCTCAAGAGAGGAATCGGTGGGAGATCGACCACACACCATCGGATGATACCCGCCACTGAGAAAACACCACCAAGCCGTTAAGCACAAGATCGGAGCAACCCAGGAGAAAGAACCGATGGGTGTGCCCGGCGGAACAGGAGAGATCCAAGGGGAAAGGTGAAACGGGCGTTAGAAGGGAGAGGGAGCAACATGAACGCAAGGGAGAGGGGAAGAAAGGTTAAGAAAACAAGGAAGAACGCCCGGGGAAGGAGGGTGGAGACCGCCTCCCCCAACACCCCAACACCACCACCCCGTCAGATCTAATTTATGTTTTTTTTTTATTAGATATAAATTTATGTTTTTACCCTTACACTTTTGCACTAACTAAAATAAGTATTTATTTGAAAGTACTTATTTTTTAAATTAAATGTGATGTATTGTAAGAGAATGACTTGTCTCGTAAAAAAAAGAACCTCAGTAGAACGGGGCCTAAATAAAATGGTATGCTTATCCAAATAATTTCACTATTTTATTAAAAAATTATATTTATACCCTAATTTATTCACCATTATAAAATAACACTTGACATGTAACTTACTTTTCCTTCCATTTTGTATTTAGTTCACACAAATTTTTTTCTCAATTTTTACGGGGTGGGTAAACCCGTCTCCCGACCGGGGTGGAACGGGCCGGCGCAGCCACATATTACCCGGTCGAGGTTCGAGGCTGTGTCGCACTTTTCAGGTCGGAATGCAGCAAAACCCATCCCGCTCCATTGCCATCCTTAACGAATACTAATCGACAAGGGGAATTTATTATGCAAGAAGAAGTTAGTTATGCAGAGGATTATGGGGACACCATCTGATTCAGCTTTCGTTGTGTCGGGAATTATGCAAGACAAACCATGTGAATAATTTGTGGTGTAGAAACTAAGTGCCGAGAGATGGGCATTTCTTCGAGTGTTTGTTGATCGGCATGTTAAGGGAATGCAAATGGAAGATAGCATGAATTCTGCAGATTGAAAGGCACCATGGGATCCAGCCACTTAGCCTTGAAGACTTGTTTTTATCTTGTCTTAGGACTTTCCATCTTCTTACCATGAAAGCTCATCTCGTACACGAGAGTAATTTTGTTCACTCATCCGAAAAATTGATGGGTATTTTTTGTGGAGCTCATACTGAGTTCTATTCCTATGATTGGATTCATTTCATTTTGTATGACTTGTATTCACCTGAAAATTTGATGAGTCTTTTTTGTGTAGCTCACATTGAGTTCCGTTCCAACGATTAGATTCGTTTCATTTCGTATGACTTGTATTTTTAATTATTTCTGCCAAAAATCAATTCAGTTAGATATCGGTCCTTGTTTAATCCAAGCATTCAACTCTTAGTCGTAACTTATGGACTATAATTTTCGACAACTATAAGCATTCTTTGGTCGAACGCTATTTCCGTCCCCATGTCGCCACAGAAAGGATAGAACTGGGTCCGCCTTTCCTTGATCGAATGTGTAGAATACAATTGTGAGGTGTAGGGGGCGAAAAGAAAGCGGGTTTTTCCGAAATATATACATATTTGGTACAAGTATAAACTAAATGAAAATCAATCTCAAACTAAACTAGAAATTGTCGAGCTTTTTAACTCGCCTTGAATTGAAACTCAACTAGCTTGACTTGACGTGGCCCTTACCAAATTGGGATTGGGCTTTTTTTTCTTTTTTTTTTTGCAGACCGGATTGTCTAAAGAACCAAGCACTAAAACAAACGGCTTTGATAATGGAAATCAATGGTAGAGATCCAGTAGAGAAAAAAGTAAGGATAACGAGCGCTTCGCTAGCTTGACGGGCAACAGGAGTAGCTAGCAAGTGCCTCGCAGGCCAACAACTCACTGAACCATGCGAGGCACTCAACGAAAGTAGAGAAATTAGCCTACTCTGCTTTGTTAAAGGAAAGGACCTCTACGAGAGTGTGGGGCTCCTTTCTGGATGGTTCGATCACCTTTACTTTGGGGTTTAAATCTGGTTCCTAGTCCTTCAGCGTCCTGCAAAAGAGAGCACGACTAAAGACCACACCGGAGGTTCTCCGGGATGGCCCTTCGGTGCAAGATCAGAACACTTGCTAAGAGTTAATGAAGGATCAGAAGCTAGGGTTTAGGGTTCAGTAAAAACGTACCTCTTTCAGGAGGCATCACAATGTATTTATAGGGAGTCCTAACTTGACCTTCAAGGCGGTTTCGATGCATGACAGGTGTCTGCTTATGTCACCCTTACGTCACTTTAGGGTTTTGTAACCGTTTGGAGAGTGAACTGGCTTCTTCACGTGTTACCATCACCCTGATAACCGTTCGGCTGACGTCACAATCGTCATCATGGCCACGGTGGCATTCCCACGCGAGTGAGAGAGGATCATGGCCCCCACATTTCGTTCAAAGCCGAATGTGAGCCGACAATCAAAGAGTTGGCAAGTCGAGAAGGTGTTGACAGTGAAAGAGACCAAGAAGGTGATGCTCGCCCCTCGGCACGCCGAGGTGTATAGATGTCTCTTCGGGTCAAGCCGGACCGTCGATTGGCCGAGGCGTTGTTTGGCATTTCCTCGGAACGAACTGGACCGTCGGTCCTGTGGCACGGCATTACGCTCGGTGCGGACCGAGCCATCTAACTCGGCCTGCTACAGAGAGGCCAAACCAAGGACTTATGGAAGTCCGGGCTCATCCCTGGCCGATATTGGACCAAACAATAGGCGGCCGTGGCACTAACCTTTTTTTTCGTATCCAACAGGATCGGGGAAAAGATTGTGCAATTCCTTGCCAAGACAAACTCTCAGGCCTCGTTTGATAACGGTCATAGATGGATGAGATTCGCAAGGAGATGAGATTAGGATTGAGATTGGTAATGAGATGAGATTGGTAACTCGCTTGTTTGTTTAGAATGAGATTAGATGATGGGATTATTAATATCATGTTTGTTACATATGAGATTGGATTGGAGTATTGGACTAATAGTATACATTTCTATTTTTGCCCTTACGCAAATCCAAAGGATAACAACACCATGCACTGTGCATCAAAAGCAAAACGAGAAAACGATAAATAAATAAAAGCCTTTATATATTAAAAATATATAGTTACAAAATAAAGTGCTCCAATTTTTAATTCGTTTAAACCGATGCAAAGATATTGTTTTGCTGATCATATTATTCTAAAGGGTCATAATTAAATTTTGTCTCTAAGGCTCTCATAATTAAGTTTCTACTCTTTATTTGGGACCCCATGGAGCAGAAACTTAATTATGAGAGCCCTAGAGACAAAATTTAACTATGACTCTTTAGAATAATATGATCAGCAAAATAATATCATCGCACAGGTTTAAACTGATTCAAAATTGGAGCACATAATTTTTTAATTTATAACATAGTTTAAAAAAATGAAGTGCTACAATTTTTAATTAGTTTGAACCGGTATGAAGATCTTATTTTTCTGATCATTTTATCATAAAGAGTCATAATTAATTTTTATTTCTAAGACTCTTATAATCAAATATCTGTTCTACAGGGGTTTCAAATAAAGGGACAATTTGGGCATTGCATCGTTAAGGAAGAGGATCGAATTACCAATACCATTTCCAAGAGGGTATTAGCAATACCCCCAAGTCGAGGTCTTAGCAGTCCAAACGGAATGGTAGTCCGGACCAATTTTGGAAAACAAACAAGATACTCATAATACCATCACTCTACCAATCCAATCCCAACCCCCTGGAAGGTTGTCAAACGGGGCCTCAATGAATCCTCCGCGCTGGCATGCTAAATTCGATATGGACTCTACACAAAATGAGTAATGGTTACCCACTTTTTGAGTAGCTAAATAATGTTGGAATTTTTCCAGGAAAATCGGATGAATAAAATCGAGGCATACGGAGGGTCTCTCGAGGCAACCGATAGGCTTCTATTTGGTTCAACAAATCTGGACGTGGACTAATGACCAGGAGTTACAACTTGGTTTACTCCTCCCCATTATGAGGTTAATGGCATATTTGAATTCTCAAATTCATTGTGGGAGTTACATGCAATTCAATTCCTGAATTCATTATAGGAGGTTTCCTTCCTTTATATTGGTGTATCACATTTTGGTAGAGACACCAGAGTTTCATATTGCTCCATATACTCTGAATATTGTTCTTGTGAGAGAGAGAGACAGACGCTTGTTCAGTTCGCCAAGGCGGTCGACGGCGGTATTCCGACGGCTTGCGGTTTAGCCAACCCTGGGAGGAAGACGCTGGTGCAACCTACAACACCCTCGGTAGGCGGCGAATCTTTCTTAAGGTGACTGTGGTATCACACAGGACTCGGTTCCAATTCAGAAAAGTTCTGTTTGTATCTCGTTTGGGTAAATCTGCTCGGTATTTGTAAATTGTTTCGATCATGTGATTGTTATCAATGAAATTGTTCTCTAGAATTATACGTTATTGCCGAAATTTTCCCAACAAATAAAATTTCACTCACTTGCCACTATCGGATCTGTTAAAAGAAGAATATAAAAAAATGCTTGTAATGCGAAAAATACTGATCATTTGTCACTGGTCAGTGACGCGAATAGTATAATCCACCTTCTAGTTCTAGCCAGACCATGTGACCAAAAATATATAGTAGTAATTTGAGACAAGCTATTTTTTTTTTTTTTTTTAATCAGGGATAGGACCCAATTCAAATCCACGTCTTTCCAAATCCTGCATATGGTTTTGCTATCTGAATTTTCAGGCCAAAAAACTGAATTGCTGGACTAGTGGATGAAGGGATAAGCTAGTCCATTGAAGGATAAATCATCTTGATGCAGCCAAACAAACCAGAGAGTTGGTCTCTCTCTTACACAGTCATTGTGTTTGGAACTCAAGGAAAGTGAGAAAAAGAAATACTATGAGGAAAATTTTACCGTGCACATAACTTTAATTCGTCATTATATCCCCTCTTTCTCTCCAAACCGAACAATGGAAGATAATAAAAAAAAAATTAACAGTGTGTTTGGAGCTTGAGGAAAGAGAGAAAAAAATGAAAGATAATGAGAGAAAAACTTTACCGTGCACAAAACTTGAATTTGCTATATTCTCCCCCAAAAATATGTGTGGATCCCATATGTATGTGAGAGGTTGTGTAAATTGTTGTGTTTAGATTGTTGTGTGAGTAGCATTGTCCACCTATTCTCCCCCTCTTTCTCTCCTAACCAAGCTTCGGATGAGAATTTTCTGAAGTTTCCTTTTTTTTCTTTTCTTTTTTATAAGTTCCGAACAACACCATACAGCCCCCCTTTTGGAACGCAAGGAAAAAAAAGATAAGGAAAAGAAAACTCTAAAGAAAATGTTCAGGAAAATTCACTGTGCTAATTCTTCGTCTCTGTTTCCTCCCAAACCAAACAAGAGAATAATTTTTCTGTCATTTCTTTTCTTTTTCATAGGTTCCAAACAAATCCTTAATTTTCTGAAAACAGTGCGTGTTCAGATCCTTTGTGGGGCCTCTTCGAGGCCCTACGTGTGATTTTTTCCAAAGTCAGTTGGAAAAATATATTTTTAAATTGATGAACGACTCGGATGATTTTTATGAGTCCTAAAGTAAGCCCTACGAAGAATCTGAATACAATTTGTGCAGAATAGAATAGATCTGTGCACTTGGTCAAACTATAATTTTTCTTGAGCAATGCTACAAATACAATCCCGAACACAATTGCGTCCGGAATTGTGTTCTGTAACCCAAACAAGGGCAAATAGCCAAATCCTGAATTCACTATTCTGTAACCCAAACAGACCCAAAACATTTGGCCTGAGGCTTGGGGGTGCAGTGGTCTCACTTTGCATTTCAATTTTCAACTGTTAAACTGATGAATGTGTGGATATTGCAATAGAGCTTATCCCCTCTCTTTCCCTCCTTTCAGCCTCTATGAACACCATCTTTAAACGCCTATTTCGACAGTAGAAAAAAGATAGGCGGCTATGGAATCCTTGAAGCTTCCCCTCTCTCTTGGCATGAGCAACCCTTTTCTTACTTCAAGCTTAGTTTCAAGATTTCACCCAAGATGCAACCTTGGGCTCTCCAATGGTAATTTGCTTTTCTCTAACCTACCCATATGGTAAAATACATATACTTACACATACACATGCACGTACCAGTGTGTATGTGTGTAATCTAGTTCGAACTAAAATTAGCGTCAATTTTGGAACTTTTTGTGGGTTTTCGAGTATGGGAACTGTAAATTTAATCCCATTACAAAAAAGGGTACTTTTTTAACTAATATTTTCTGCTCCATTCTATTAGAATTACCTGTTAGTTTTCAGATTTGGGTTTATGTCAAAATCCTTAGAGAATTCTATTTTCCTCTCTTGGTTTCCCTGAGGGGGAAGTCTCATTGGATTCCTACTTACAGTATAACTAGACTTGTAAGCACAAGACAATTAAACTCATATTAATAAGATTGGAGTTTTTCCATTTGGGGTATCTGGTGTTCTTTAACAAGAGTTCAAGTATCCCTTGCGCATTCAAGGTATATATATTGGTTGAAGATGCTTCAGGCTTGCTGTCTACCAATTGAGTCTGGAGCGACTAATTAAGCATTCTTAGAAAATTATCTAGATAGGTTTATGATACGAAGGTTTGCCTCCCTGTAATAGTAAGAGTTAATGTGTGGCAAGACTTTGTGAGATAGAATTAGTAACGGAAACCTTACCAGAATGGCGGGGTAGCACCGATAGAAAATAAGATGAGCAAAAAAAAAAAGGTGGTTTGAATATGTGTAGATTGGTCTATGCAAAACTTAGCCAGAGTGATATGGTTACAATAGATGGTAGCACTAAGGGCAGGGGTAGACCAAAATGGACTTTAGCCGCAGTAGTTCAAAAGGATATAGGTCTTTTGGATATCACGGAAAAGATGCCCTCGATAGAGCTTAATAGAGGTGATGTATTCATGTAACAGACCCCAAATGAGTGGGACTTAAGGCTTCAGCTTGATGAATATTCCGTTGAACATATTGATGAAATCTTGAAAATCCAAAATATTCTTAGCAATCCTGGGAAGGAGAAAGAATTCATTTTTTGTTTTAGTATGAAGGAAGGTCATGACTTATTTGTTCCTAGTTCAATCACTCTTTTGAAAGGGCAAATGGTAGAATGGAATTCACTTGACCCTGTTCAAAGTGGTTGGTTGTAGTATTAATATCAGTTGGGTAAAGGTTTCAGGAGTGCATACATCCTTCCTGGCACAAGAAAGAAGAGACTTAGAGATTGTTGAGCAATGTGTAATGTATTTGTTAGGCATTTAGGAGTCAAGGTTTTGTTTCTCTTCTCTTTTTGTAATCGGCATTTCATATGGGTATTTGATGCTTTCTTGTTTTGCTTATTCAGTGCATTCTGCCTATTTCCCCACACTGACACATTAGAACCTGAATACAGGTTGCAGGAATCATTCAGGTTTCATCATCGTATTCCCAACTAACTTTCTTTCTAAACATTGCAATACGAAAGGAGTATGGTCAGCCCAGGTCAGCACAAGAAGTACATCAGGTATCTCGTTTAAACTTATCACTTGGCACAGAAGCCTAAGATTTCTACAGCAATCTGTATTCAAAATCATAAATCCGAGGCTCTCTTCTTGCAGCATCAACACAACCCATTACAGAGGAATTGATAGAGGATAACCCCAAGGATCTGTACACAAGTGGGGATTCTATACGCCGCCGGTTTCTCGATTTTTATGCTTCGCATGGTCACAAAATCCTTCCAAGTGCTTCTCTTGTGCCAGAGGACCCAACTGTTCTGCTTACAATTGCTGGAATGCTACAGTTCAAGCCAATATTTCTTGGAAAGGTATCTACATCTGGTTTGAAATTTTACCTACAAAGCCTGCCTCTGTTTTTATTTTGAAAATAAAACAAAAATTTAGCATCATATTGAGTACCTCATATTCAGATTTAAGGATAGGACATTGAGATTATTTTTTGAGGAGTGATAGGACATTGAGATTATTGCCAAACATGATCAATCTGTTATGTTCTATAGTTTTATGACCGGATATCCATGCTTATAGAGCATCACTACTCATTAGACACGTCATTCTCTAGAAATATTGAAATATCTCTGTATTTAAGTTTTCATTCCTTCCGTATGTAGTGATTAAGGATCTGATTTTACCACATCCGAAGTAATGAGATCCATATTGGATTCCCTTCTCTACTTTTGGAATACATCGAGGTGACCAATTATTAAGACCTGAAGTCCAATCTCCCATCACATGATATCGGACCTTGTCACTGTGTCTTTGACTCTATAATAATTTAAGTGAACAGAGAGACATTTACTTAATCAAATCTTTTCTTGTCAGAGGGAACCAATACATGTACCATATTGGCTGGGTAACAGATTCATGCACTGTCTAGTGATAACAGATGCTTGATCTTTAAAGTAGGAGTCGGCTAGGTTTTCACCATCTGTCTTCTCTCATGGTCATGTGTGCTAGTTTTCTTTCTTCCTTTTTGCGCCTCTTTCTTGCTATGTGTCTCCTTGCTTAGGTGGTTTGGGTGGGCACGGGAGGTCTTGACCCATGTATGAGTTCTGTACATGGACTGGCTTGTCTGTTGCTTCTAAATATTCTGCCATGTTCTTTTTTTGTGTTAATGAACATGTGATGTTTGTCCTTTTGAATACAAATTTAAGCCACTTTAACATCATTAGCACGTCTTGTTCAGGTTCCTAGACAAGTACCTCGTGCCACAACTTCCCAAAGGTGCATACGAACCAATGATATTGAGAATGTAGGTCGAACATCTAGACATCATACATTCTTCGAGATGCTTGGAAACTTTAGCTTTGGAGATTACTTCAAGAAGGAAGCAATTAAATGGGCATGGGAGCTTACAATCTCTGAGTATGTATAAATTTTATTTTGACATTAAAGTCCAGACTGATAGTTTGATTGAAGTGTGATCACTATCTTTCAACCAAAATTATGCTGGAACTAGTAGAGCACTAAAAGTCTAAAACTTCATTCGTCTAATTAATGTTCTTGGTTTATGACTTCATATAGTTAGGTTCGATATATTGCCAAACTATATTTTTAGTTGGTGTTCTGTGATTTGATAGAGCTCGTTTGAACTCAACAAAAACCTTAACTTTCATCCCTTTGTTGTTTGTCCGTATATCTTAGTCATCACTTCTTTTAGCCCTCATTTTTCTAATCAAAGGAAAATGGGTAGTACTAGTCTAAGGTTGGGTTTCTGCACTTGTTTTTTTTCTTTTTTTCTTTTTTCCATCTTTTGAATCTTTCTCCCTGTCCTCACAGTCGTCAAATTGTTGTGATTCTCTCAGCAAGCAGAACAGAATTTATTTGTGCTTTGTGTATCCTTACAGATTTGGATTACCAGCTGAAAGATTATGGATTAGTGTTTATGAAGATGACGATGAAGCATTTTCCATATGGCATGATGAGGCAAGTAGACCAGGACTAGGCAGTTATGAGCACTCTTCATTGTCATTCGAGTCATAGATGTCCGCCTTCTAACCAGAGCTATCTCCTTTGTACTATCCACGGCTGAAACAGTTTTAAGTATGTTAAGTGTGCCTATGATAACTGTCTTGTTTATTTGGAGAACAGTGTTAGTTTCACCTGAGTTCTTCCACGAATGGGTGGATTCTAGATAGAAATATCTTTCAAATAAGTTTTATCAACCTGGTACTTTGTTCAGGTAGGTGTTCCTGTGGAGCGTATAAAAAGGATGGGTGAGGAAGACAACTTCTGGACTAGTGGAGTTACTGGTCCCTGTGGTCCATGCTCCGAGATTTATTACGACTTTCATCCTGAAAGAGGAGTCTCTGAAACAGTATGTAGTTCATTAAGACATCTTTTCCCTTAGTTATTTTTATTTGGGATATTGTTTGGGGCGAAGTGCACTGTTTAGTATTTGGTTTGTTTGTTGGATGAATAGTGTAATTATTCTGTTGATGAATTTACTTGCAGGACCTCGGAGATGATAGTAGGTTTATAGAGTTCTACAATCTGGTTTTTATGCAATACAACAGAACGGATGATGGTTCACTTGAACCATTGAAACAAATGAATATAGACACTGGGCTAGGTTTGGAGCGTCTGGCTCGCATCCTTCAGAAGGTACTTCTTGCTTTGCCACATCTGTCTTATGAACTGATAAGTAGTTCTCATAGCAATACAAACCAACTTCTGAGACTTTTTTCCTAATACTTATTTCTGAGGAAGTTTTCACCATTGCTTGCAGGAACTTCTGATTATTTGTAGTTCAACTTTGCCTTTTCTGTTTTGTAGCCTTCCATGTCTATTCTGATTCATAATTTCTTTTCATTATGATGCACTTTCTTTTGCAGGTTCCCAACAATTATGAGACTGACTTGATTTTTCCCATTATAGAGAAAGCATCAGAACTGGCAAATGTCTCATATGCTCGTGCAGATGATTCTGTAAAAACGAACCTCAAAGTACGTGATTCAGAGAATTTGATAAACCTTCAACATCATTCTTTGTCAGATACTCTTTGGTCACTCTGCTAGTTTTGGATGGTCATCCAAAGATATCTCATTGGTTCTGCGTTATTAAAACTGGATACTCTTTGGAGACTATTCGAACACTTGTTGGATACACTTATCCATCACCTACACACGGATGATTCATATAACAAGTTTGAAAAAAGAGTTAGATTCCAACGATATAATAAAAGCAATGTGGATTTATAACTATCTTCTATGAGTGGAATGTGCAAAATGGTGTCTTACTATTTGATAATGGTAAAATATGAACGCAATGTAGTGAGGAAAAAGGAATGTAGTTATTAGTACCATTAATGGTCTTGACAACATGATTTGTTTGTCGCCGATATATGGTGTTCCGTGTCCCTATTTTTTGTAAAGTTATTGTGTTGCCGTATCCATGTCATAGTGTGTCCTGTATATCTGTATCTGTGCTTCTTAGTTTATTATTATTTTATTTGCAATGCCGTCTTAAAGCTTTCCGGTTTTTTTTTCAGATAATCGGCGATCATATGCGGGCTATTGTTTTTCTCCTATCAGATGGGGTTGTCCCATCAAATATTGGGAGAGGTTATGTAGTTCGGCGACTCATCAGAAGGGCTGTTCGTATCGGCAGGTTAGCTGGTATAACGGGCGACGGTAGGGGAAACATTGAGGGAGCATTTTTGCCAACAATCGCTGAAAAAGTAATTGACATGAGCACCCACATAGATTCAGATGTAAAATCAAGAGCACCCCGGATCCTGGAGGAGTTGAAAAGGGAAGAACTGCGTTTCGTACAAACATTGGAGAGAGGGGAAAAACTGCTTGACCAAATGTTAGTGGAAGCTTTGTCAAGTGCTAAGGAAAATGGAACCACGCCTTGCTTGTCAGGCAAGGATGCGTTTCTATTGTATGACACGTATGGTTTTCCTGTGGAGATAACAAGGGAAGTGGCTGGTGAACGCGGCGTTAGTGTAGATATGCACACTTTTGATATTGAAATGGAAAACCAAAGACGTCAGTCTCAGGCTGCACATAGTGCCGTTAAACTTGAAGTTGGAAATGATGCTGATCTAACTGCGAGTATTCCTAACACAGAGTTTCTTGGTTATGACACACTTTCCATCAGAGCAGTAGTTGAGTGTCTCTTAGTTAATGGGAAATCAGTACTACAGGTTTCTAAAGGAAATGAAGTAGAAGTTCTTCTCAACAGAACACCATTTTATGCTGAATCAGGTGGTCAAATTGGAGACAATGGCTTTCTTTTCATTCCTGAAGCTAGAAACCAAGAGCAAGCTGTTATAGAGATAAAAGACGTCAAAAAGTCCCATGGTAATATTTTTGTTCATACGGGTACTGTGAAGGAGGGAAGTATAGAGGTTGGGGGAGAAGTGGAAGCTGCAGTAGATGCAAGGCTGAGGCAGCGCGCTAAGGTAATGGCTTAAATAATTTCTTATCTTCTGTTTCTGCACATTTTATATAATTGCTTCTCCTGTGGATTTTATTTAAACTCTCTTTTCTCTTTCTTAGGTTCATCATACTGCTACTCATTTGCTACAAGCTGCACTTAAAAAGGTAATAGGCCAGGAAGCATCACAAGCTGGTTCATTGGTAGCTTTTGATCGGCTTAGATTTGATTTCAACTTCCACCGGCCACTTTTGGATAATGAGCTCATGGAGATTGAAGAACTGATCAATAGCTGGATTACGGATGCTACACTACTGCAAACTAAAGTGATGGCTCTAACTGATGCAAAGAATGCAGGGGCCATTGCAATGTTCGGAGAAAAATATGGAGAAGAGGTTCAAGTTCTATGTAATCTTTTTTTAAGTAGCTCTGACTGCAAAATATTTTAGTATTATCAAAGCACTTCACAAGAACACTTCATGACACATGATTGCTAATTACAGATATAAATAATTTTACCTTTTACTAGAAATGTGGTAAAATGATGAAATTTGGGATGCTCAATAATATGTTCGTGCAATCGGAGATCAGTTTTGGGCTTTCCTTCAACTAATGTGAATTTTTTTAGGTTCGGGTTGTAGAGGTTCCAGGGGTATCTATGGAACTATGCGGTGGCACTCATGTTAGCAATACTTCTGAACTACGTGGCTTCAAGATAATCTCAGAACAGGGTATTGCTTCTGGGATTAGACGTATTGAAGCAGTGGCTGGTGAAGCTTTTATCGAGTACATCAATGCCAGAGATAGTTATATGAAACAACTATGCTCCACTCTCAAAGTATGTCTTTCTTCTGAATTGTGTGATTCTTATTTCCACAATTTTAGCTCATAGCAATAGCCTGAACGGCTTAGGTTTGATGAACCATGTTTCCCTGGCCTTTTTCCCCTTTGCATTGGTTGGGCTTGCTCTTTATCAATTATCTTAACCCTCTTCTTCTATATCCTTTCTTAAGAAGGAAGAAGCCCTTTTCTTTTTCCTAGTAGAACCTTATTACAATACAAATGGCTTCACATGCTTTTAGTCAAGTATGATAATCAAGTACCAAAATAAGCGAAAGTGGTTTTCTGGCACACTTTTTCTAACTTCTCAATGTTGTGCTATCAAATCTCGTTCTGTGAAGGTTAAAGCTGAAGAAGTACCAACCAGAGTAGAAACCCTCCTGGAGGAATTGCGTACGGCCAGAAACGAAATTTCAGCTGCTCGTGCCAAAGCTGCAGTTTACAAAGCCTCTATTGTTGCAAATAAAGCATTCCCTGTGGGAACTTCTACAACAATCAGGTATTCATGCATCTACTGTGCTAATACTGGATTTCGTAAATCAATCATTGCTGCTCTTGTAGAGTGCATGACAACCAAGAACAAGAAGCCGTCGCTGTTATTAAATCTCTTTTACGTTCTCTTCGGTGATCCAAAGTTTTGCAATACAAAAATTGTAGGGTGCTGGTCGAGTGCATGGATGATATGGATGCTGATTCACTAAAAAGTGCAGCTGAATACTTGATGGATGAATTGCAAGACCCTGCAGCTGTAATTTTGGGTTCATGTCCAGGCGAAGGCAAGGTAAGTTTAATTGCTGCATTCACTCCGGCAGTTGTTGGTATGGGAATTCAGGCGGGAAAGTTTATCGGGCCAATAGCTAAGTTGTGTGGCGGAGGAGGTGGTGGGAGGCCAAATTTTGCTCAGGCAGGTGGTAGAAAACCTGAGAATTTGTCAAGCGCGCTTGAGAAAGCTCGAGCGGAGCTTGTTTCTCTTTTGTCTGAAAAAGCAAGCTGAGAACGATTTCTACTTGCTCAGAAGCCTACCATAGATATCATCAGGCTGTGAAGCTTCAAATGGACTCCATTTTTTAAATTCTCAGGCAAGTGCACATTTGCCATCATACCCCACCATAGCAATACCATATAAATTTTTTTTCTTTTTTGTTTATAAATTTTTCTGGGTGGGAAGGGCTGGAAGGTAAAAATTGTAAAATGCATTTATAGCATTCATGATTTGGTCAGACTGTGAGCTGGCTTTGAGTAAGCCAATTTGTACATATTCGTCATCAGAAGTACCCCTACAGGGATAGGATGGGGCTCTTGTGCTAGCATTTGACTTGGGTTTCAAAGAAACAAGTGACATAGTGCAGAAGTAAAGTTTGAAACCATTTAAGATGGCTTGGACACCAACAAAATGCGATTGGCTTATGGTCATTGAACTCAGCTATTCTACTCTTAGTTGACTTTCTACTGTGGTCACATTCAGAGTTTTAGGGAGTACTTCTTTGCCGACACAATGGGAGATTAGTAGGTTAGTAGGTCAGATTATTGTGAAAAGTCAAGCTTGTTCAATCAAGCAAGCATTGAGTTTACAATTTCGCCCGATGAAATGAATTGGGTTGAGCCCAGGGTCCTGACACGATGGGAGATTAGCAGGGGTGCCAAATTGAATCCAGATCTATTAATAAATCCATACCCATTAACTAAAAAATAGATCCAAGCCAACCCATTTATTCGTTAGGTGAGAATGGGTCCAAATTCAGCTAACCCATTATTAGTTGGGTCTTAATTGAGCATCAATTGGGTCAACTTAAATGACCCAATGGGTCATGAAAGTAACCCACCAAATTCCCATCTGTTTACCAGGTTTCCCGTCTCTTTACCAGGTGTATGGCCTTCTCTCTCTCTCTCGTTTATTCAATTGTTTTGTGCTAAATCACACGTGTCCAAAAATATTTTGGACGGTCCGGATTAAAAACCAATTGTGACCGGTAACAATTATTTTGACCAGTCAAAATTGAAAACACATCTCATCTATTGATTGCGCGAATGGACCGGTGAAATTGCGCTCCGCCGTGAATAACTTTCTCTCATGGTAGTCCCGCATAGGGTTTGGATTAAAAAGTTAAGTGACTTGTTTTTTTGTCCTTATTCAATTTTTTTTTACATTTTTTTTGTTTTGTGTCAAACTTTTGTGACTTATTGATTTGTTTCGACGAGAGAAATTGGAAAAGTAAAAAAAAATTGATCGAAACTTACAATTTTTTGAATAAAGACAAAAATAAGTCAGTAAGACAAAAAAAATTTACTTATTCTTGTATTTTTGAAAAAAATTTATGAGTTTCGATCATAATTTTTTTTTATTTTTCCGATTTTTCTCAACGAGACGAATCACTAAATCACAAAAGTTTGACGCAAAACTATCAAATACGAAAAAATTTTGAATAAAAACAAAAAAAAAAGTTACTGTTTGGTCTGGAAATACCTTAGTTATTTTAAAATTTACTAATATATATGTAATTGGGTTAACGAGCGGGTCGGTTTCAATTTTAAATAAATGAGTCGGGTCGGGTATGGGTCATTGACCTCATAACTAATGGTGGGTTCTAAATGGGTCAATTACCCATTAGAGACCCAACTCACTTACATCTTATCCAATTTGGCCCAAACCCGCCCATTTGACACCCCTAGAGATTAGTATGTTAGTAAGTCAGATTATTGCGAAAAGTCGAGCTTGTTCAATCAATCAAGCATGAATTGGCTTGGGTTGAGCCCAGGGTCTGAAGTTGGTGCTGTTTTCCATTGAGCAAATTATGGGGAGGATAGAAGAAAAGAATCACATTTTTTATGGAACACAGCCCATCTTAGCTTGCATATTTTGGCATCATTCTTGCTTGATAGAGCACTTTTGTTATGTACAGTACTTATTGGGTTCCTATCCTTTCATGAATTAACAAGCTAAGCAAATCATGATGCTCAACAACCGAAACTTAGCATCAATTGCTTTCTTTACATGATATTATTCTCAACTTCTAGAGAATCATACTAGTCATCTGCATAATTGAAGCAAAACTGATGCCAATCCTTAAACCATTTCCATTCAACAACCCACATCGAATGCCAATCCTAGCCGGCGATTGCACATAGAATAGCAAAATAATGAGCAACGTCCCCTTATTGTTCCTTATTGTTAAACACATCAAGACCTACTAAATGAACGGTTTGGACCATGAATTACGATCGTGATAAGTCTTATTTAGCGTCACCTGAGGGACCAGACCATCACAGGAGAGGATCTTGATTCAAATGGTTACTGCTCCCTGTGGGTTATTGCACATATATAGTTTACTTCATATATTAGTTAGATATTAAGCATGTGCATTTGTGTGACGTTGGAACTGGATGTACTCGAAAGATTAATCAGGAACAAAAGAAAAAAGAGTTGCCATTTTGCACCAAAATGGGATCATGGATTTAGGGGGATGATCTCTGTCCCAAAAATTTCTATGCCGAAGGGTTTTTTGGCTGTTGAATTGTATCATTTTTTATTTTATGTTCTAAATTATATGACCGAAAAATCTATCGGCACAGAGTCACATGAGTTTTTGGCAACCAGCCTCGAGAATTTATCACCTATTGGAATGTTGAAATTGACTCAAAAGGTGGGGCCACTACCAAATTGCATTGTCGACACATCAAACTCAGTCCCCAAAATTTAAGCAACCACCATCTTTTTTCTTTGTGAAGACAGGGAGTCAAAGAAATTATAGGAACCACTATGTTTTTTGTTTGGGAGTACAAGGAGAGAGAATTTTCTTCAAACTAGAAAGAGATAAAACCCAAACAAGGAGAAAGGGTACACAAATGCAATTGACAAAAGAAGTCTGTTTTCTCACGTAGCTAGCTGTTAGTGCAAAGGCTGAGAGTCATTAATAAGTATACGGTCACTGCACAAGTCCACCGCACGCCTACATGAGGCTCACTTTGAGCCCATAAAAAGATAGAAAAATACCCATAAAATTTAAAATATTTTTTACGGGGTCCTGTAAAAGATCAGCTCCATTTTATATCGGTAGGTATATATTTTGAATTCGTGAGGACGAAACTGTTCAATTGCTCAGTTTTTTAGAAAGAAAACCCAAACATGGTCAATGGGAAGGGGAAAAACACAAGAGAGAACTTATTCATGAACAAGTAATTCACGGCTTCACGCAATTTCAATCGTCCGTTTTAGTAATCAATTGTTCGGATTTTAAAAAAACTATTCGCTAGAATATGCGAATAGGGAAACAATTTTTTTAAAATTTGGACCGTCCAAATCACTTTTGAACGCTCACGATTGAGTGACGTAAACTTTGTTTACGGGTTGCTCCGTGAAGTAATTTTTCTCAAAAACACAAACGCAAATGACAACCAGAAGTCTGTGTTCTCACATAGCTAGCTGTTCGTGCATAGGCAGAGAGTCGGTGAGGAGACACTGAAACCCATCTTCCCTTGTCCCCGCGGAGAAATTTGTGTGTATCCGGGGATACCAAGTCCCTTGGTATTCCTCCGGTCTGTTTCTTATTTTTCGGTCATTTTTCGATCACATTTTGATGATCGGTTCCGTTTATTTTGTAGAGTTCGATGAGAACCTTATTCGTAACAAAAATTGTGTTCAACAGACTTTATTCGATACATGATCGGCACACGTGAAAATCGCAAAAAAAAAAAAACCAAAACTGGGTTCCGATTCAGTGTGTTTTTGGACATACTTTTGGTTTTTTTGCGATTTTCACGTGTGCCGATCATGTGTCAAATAAAGTCCATTGAACGCGATTTTTGACATGAATAAGGTTCTCATCAAACTCTACAAAATGAACGGAGCCGATCATCAAAATGTAATCAAAAAATGATTGAAAAATGAGAAACAGACTGGAGGGAATATCAAGAGGCTTGGTATCCCAGAATACACAAAAGTTTCTCCCTGCCGCGTATACGCAAATGCCTGTCTCTTTCCCTGCCATCTAAAAGGATTTCCAACCAATGCCCATTAAAATAATAATCACACAACCAAATGGAAGAAAGAATCCCACTCAAATCTGCTTTGAAATGCTAACTGGACTCCACACTTATTCACCCCATCTATAGTATATGTTTTTTTAGTAAGTGTCTGGGTCAGTTTTCGCGCATTTCGATTAATTTGGGGGATTATAAATTCAAGGTCCACTAGCGGGGACCCCATTTAAAGCAAAAGAAAAAATGTTCCGTATAGACCAATCCAAAAAGGTTGACAGCACCTAAGAGGTTTAAAATCCGAAACAGTAAGAGGAAGCAAACCCCTAATCCACAGTCCATGCCAGACCAACTCACTGGGGTTTTCTATATATATATGTTTGATCAAAACCTCTCTTTTTACCTCTCATTCTCTAATCACATTGGTTTGCGAAATGGGTCTCTTTCTTTGCTTCTTTTTCTTTCTGGTCATCTTCTCTTCTGCAAGTGCTTGTGATCGCTGTGTCCATCAAGCCAAAGTTGCCTATTTCTCCAAAGCGTCTGCTCTTTCATGTAAAGACTCTTTCTCCTTAATTCTCGATAGTGATATGATCATGAGAAGACCCCACCGTTTCATGATCAAGAAAACACAAAATTAACGTAGACCCAGTTGGTTTTTTCGAGAATTTCGTTGTGGGTTATCTTGACTTTTTCAATTTGACAAAGACCCAGATGATATTTTGAGTGAGAAAAACACGAAAACTGGAATTGACCCAGGTGATATTTTTCCAAAATATTTATTTGGTTGCACTTAGCCTTCTTTGAATTTCATGTTTTTATTGTGATAAAATACATGAAATTGGCATAGACCCAGATGATATTTTCCAAGATATTACTGTAATTGCTCTACTTTTTCCAATAAGAATTGTTTTACCTTTATAATTTCTCTCAATTTAATGCAGCTGGATCTTGTGGGTATGGTTCCCTGGCGCTGGGCTTCACCGGCGGCCAACTTGCGGCCGCTGTTCCTAGCCTTTACAAAGATGGAGCTGGTTGTGGTGCATGCTTTCAGGTTTGTGGATTTCGTACTTCCCCGTCTGTTTGGAACTTGTGGGAAGAAGAAAAGAAAATGGAAAATAGCTCCGTTTGGAATTAAGGAAAAGAAAAGAGAAGAGAAGGAAAATGGGAGGGAAAATTTCTTCACTCTTTCTCTTCTAACCAAACAATAGAAGGGCAATTTTTTTAATTTTCCTTTCTTTTTTCTTGAGTTCCAAACAGAGGCAAGAAAGAAAAATGCGAGGAAAGCGTAAAGAAAATTTTAGTTCACTTATTTTCTCTTCAATTTCTTGTTAAGCCAGACAAGGGAATCTTTCCTTTCTTAGTTCCAAACAAATTAGTAGTAAATTTTTGGAACCACGGAAAAGAAAGGAAAGGAAAAATTTTCCCTCCCTTTGTTTGGTTAGAAAGAAAATGGGAGAAAACTAAGAAAATCCCCTTCTTTGGAACCTATGGAAAAGAAAGGAAAGGAAAAAATTTCCCTCCCTTGTTCGGTTCAGAAAGAAAGTGGGAGGAAACTCAGAAAATCAAGTTTTGAGCACAGTACATTTTCCCCACACTCATCTCCTTGGCCATTTTCCTTTCTCTTCATTTCCTTTCCACAAGTTCCAAACGGATTCTGGAGAAGAAAATAGTAAAATTTGTCAATTTAATTGTATCCCTTGCCAACATGTGAAATTTCGTATTGTGATTGGGTTATGTTTTTGCAGATTAGATGCAAGAACGCAGCTCTGTGTACCAAACAAGGGACCAAAGTGGTAGTCACTGATCTTAACAAGAACAACCAGACAGATTTCGTTCTCAGCAGCAGAGCTTTCATGGGCATGGCTAACAAGGGCAAGGGCCAGGACATTTTGAAACTTGGCCTAGTCGACGTGGAATACAAGAGGTTAGTTAGCATACATAAATTAGTACACATAGACAGATATGTATCATGCATGTATGTTCATGAATGTATGACATGTTTGCACATACTAGACTTCGTCGGACTTTAATTGAGACCTCGTTCCGCTAAAGTTCTTATTTTTTCTAAGTAGTGATTTCCTACTTTACGAGACAAGTCATTCTCTCACAATATATCACCTTTAATTCAAAAAATAAGTAAGTACTTATTTCTCTTAGTGGAATGGGGCCTGAGTATTATGCTAGTTGTTGGGTTTTTCCCACATTAAATGCAGTTTGAAAAGAAAAAGAAAAAGTGAATAATGGGTTGTTGAGTATTTAATTGGCCCATGTAAATATGGTCATTGGAAAGCCTCTTGAGTGGGTGCCAACAATTCCAAGAGCATTTGTGATGCTTGGAATTTGAAGAGCCAAGTGTGTAGATCTTTCTCCTGGCTCTATTTAAGTGAAGTGGTGCATGTGTGCTGTGTGCTGAGTGTGAGAAAAAGGAGAGGGCAGCCCCTTTTGGGGCTACCGGATACACCGGCCGGGAGGTGAGAGGAGAGTAGATGTGAGGGAAAAATAGAGATGTTGGAGGTGAGGGTAAAACATTGTATAGAGTCAAGTGTTAGGAGCTCGGGGAGGGTTTTACATCTCACATTGTAATCTCTATTTTTCATATAGTGGAAGATCTCTCTCCCGTAGACGTACCCGAGTTTGGGGAATCACGTATTTTGGTTGTGTGTGTTCTCTCGCTGTGTGATTTGTTTTTGTTTGTTGCGCTTCCATTTGCGGGTGGGATTGATTAGGGGAATTAATCCCAACACTAGTGAACGGCTGGATTGATTCCTAGATTCGTCAAAATCAACTAAACTGTTCATAATTGAGTTATAAAGAAAATAGTATGACTTGGGGCCACCGGAGGGTTTGCCTGGTCAGTAACTTCAGGGCTCTGGAATTACTCGAGGTGCCTGTAGGCTGAGTATGACATACTTGCGTCTCATTCAGTTTGAGGAATGCGAAATTGGTTTGGTTGCACCCACCCCATTAAAAAGTATGGACTTCACATCCACATGCACATGAATTGTCAATATTTGCCCAATGTGTCTGCTGCTATTTTCAATGAACAAAAATGGGGAGATTAATGAATGGGTAACAGTTATAATTTATCTCATCTAGTCATCTCTATTGCGTGAAAACAGGGTGCCTTGTGATTACAAAAACCAGAATTTGGCTGTCCGAGTGGAAGAGATCAGCCAAAAGCCAAATTATCTAGCAGTGAAGTTCTTGTACCAAGGTGGTCAAACAGAGATTGTAGCAGTTGATGTGGCTAAGGTAAGCTGCAAAGATCCATTCCTGGTAAAATTTCGCGCAATTTATTTTTAAAGACCAACTAGAATCGAAAACGCTGAAGTTCTCACTGGGTATTATCGTCAGAATTCCCGGTTTTCTTCAGAAAATCGTAATTCAAACACGGTTAAAAATTAAGCTTCTCGAGTCGTATAACTTACCCAACTTGTATGGCCGGCCCTAACAATTAAGTGACCGTACCCTAAGAGTAATAACGTGTACTGACGATGTTTGTGTTATATGTATGTGTAGGTTGGTTCGCCAAACTGGACGTTTATGAGTAGGAACTATGGCGCGGTGTGGGACACAAGCCGAGTACCAGATGGGCCATTGCAGTTCCGAGTGGTGGTGACGTCGGGGTACGATGGGAAGAATATCTGGGCCCAGAATGTGCTTCCGGCTGATTGGAAAGCTGGGGTGATGTACGATTCCGGAGTTCAGATCAGCGATATTGCACAGGAGGGTTGTTCGCCGTGTGACGAAAGAATCTGGAAATGAAAGGAAAGGATGCATCTTGTGTGAATAATACTAATGATAGTATTAGCTTTATTCTGTACCTCAACAAAATAAAGTGCTGCTCATCAATGACACATCTCGTTCATCATTTCAATGAAATTTTCCCATCTTATTATGTTTCTCTCTCTCTCACACGCGCACATGGACTCGGCCTAGATCAGCCTATTTTTGATGTGGCGTTTTATGGCTTATATTTCTCTTTTTCAATTTTTTGCGGAAATTTTTATGAAGTTCGGGCAAGAAATTTTTGAAAATGAAACTATGATCTAAAGCAAAGAAAATGTTCACTAAAGATGAAAAAAATTCAAGAACTACAAATAAAAAATTTCGAACATAGCCGAAAGTTCTGCTAATCCGAACTTTACGCAAGGAAAACGAGAGAAAAGAAAATCAAATTTTTTGTTTTGCTCAGAAATTGAATTTGCTATTTTCTCCCCTCTTTTTCTCCAAATCAAATAATGGAAGAGAAATTTTTTTAAGTTTCATTTTATTTCTCTTCCGTAAGTTCCAAATAAACCCTTAGTCTTGTTCTCATTTTGTCTTAAGCTTTGTGTACCAAAACTTTTTTGGGTCTTAAGCTTTATATTGTACACAAGGCCTGCGCCGGTCTAAACCCTGGACACGGTCTCCAATAAATTTTCTCTATCTATCTCTTTCCACTTATTAATCTCAAAACCCAAACCGAATAGGGCCACCGCCCAAACTTTATAAAGGGCATTTGCGTCATTGAAGCCCATATTTGGGCCTGTTTATTTATGGATAAATGTTCGACCTACATTGGTAATTAATGAAGAAGCCCATCTTACATATTGCGTTGGCCCAGCTGGCCATCTTGGACTCACATAAGCAGGGCAACAGAGTATTAGCCCAAGCCTGGCCCAAAATTCGAGTAGCCCAAAATTTGAAACAGGCAGCGATCCAAACACTTCTTGTTGTTTATCTTAATTCGCGTCGTAGAGCCTGTTAGCCTAAGTGTTGAACACAAATTTCGAGTCTACAGAAAAGAAAAAAAAAAGAAAAAAAAGGGAAAAATGATGAACGAGAGTCAATTTTATTGATGTATGAATTAGGGTTTACAATCTCTGATGTATTTTCTAATTAAAGAAAATAAAGTCTTCTGATTCTTCTCTTCGGTTGTTAAAACGAGGGCTTGATGCTTGATCCGATTTGGTTCGAATGTTCTTCGAGGCTTTGAAGCTTCGATTCGAAGAACTTCTTGTTGAGGGTTTTGATCTTCAGAGCTCAGGAGCTTGTATGCTTAAATGTGCAGATGGAAAAATATGTGAAGAAACACCTCTATTTATAGAGATGTAAGATGGAGAGTCATGACCAACTCTACCTCCTTCATAGTTATCTTCCTAATTATTTTCTTATTTAACGTAAAAGAAATAATTATAATTTTATAACTATCATTGAAAGATAATCATATAAACAAAAATACAATTATTATTTTATCAAGTGGCTTGATTTGATTGGCCAAGCTTAATAAAAATAATAACCGCGTCATTTAGACACGTGGCACCATTTGATTGGCTCATTCGCATCATTTTAACTTTTGACCTAAAGACACTTGGCAACATTTGATTGGTCATTTATTGTGCCCTATTTATTAGGTCCCGCAACACGTGGCAACTTGTGATTAGCTGGAAATTTTACATGCCTACACTAAGTGCCGCTATTGTACAATAGCTCGTGTCTTAGATATTGGTGGTTTTGGTTCACTCCTGATTATTGTGATGTACTTTTTGCCTTCGGGTGTTTGAAATGTAACAAAATTTGCCGTTGATAAAAAAAAAAAAATTAGAAACAAGTTGATTGGAACTTGCCTCTAATTTACGATGAGTACAGCGAAGATGGACACTTGATTTTGCAAAATGACCACATCAAGAACAACATAGTAGTTGCCATTGATAAAGTTGAGAAGTGCAGATCACATGACATGGAAGTGACAAAACAATTTGGTTGGAATCAATCACCATTTTTTGATGTGTACGCAAATGGTAAGTATTTGACATTGTGTCCAGCTTCATCTGTGGAGTTTGTTCTCCCTAATGACATATCCAATCACATTGCGATACATCAAAAAACTTCAAGTTGAATACGTTAACTCAAAAATCAGATTGTGCATAATATGAAGGGACCTCGATTTTTATCACAAAATAAGAGTTGGAAATTTTTAACCACGTACATTTCAAAATTCGAGAACGAATTTTCTCCAACCAAGGGAGAATGATGCAAAAGTATAATGAAGCTGTTAGAAACAATGTGGAATATTTTTATATTTCTTATCATGTCTTTAATTTTCTATTCTAAGTATTTATCCGCACAGTTTTTACTGTCATTTAGTCATTCAAAGAGTCAGTGAGTTGTTCAAAGAGTCTTCCTAGTATTTGTAGTCAAATCTTAGGTCTTATTAATTATCTTCTTAAAAGTAAAAGTTTATTTTTCCTATGTTTGGAGGGATGTTCCAACTATATATCGGGGTGGTTCCGGGGACAACTAATTAGACACCTAAAAAAACACCTCATAGTTCCCGATCAAATTTTGATGATCCGAGCCGCTCAATGTGATCAGAACGTGATTTTAAGGGTACTCGCGAGAAATTAGCAAAAAAAATGACCGGAAAAGGCTTGATCTGAGCAGTTTTTAACTTAGATTTAATGAACGGTTCAATTAAAAACTGCTCAAAATAAGCACTTCCCGGTCATATGTTTTGCTAATTTCTCGCGGGCACCCTTAAAATCACATTCTGCACACATTGAACGGTTCGGATCATAAAAATTTGATCGGAAACTATGAGATTGAGATTTGGGGTGTTTTTTTAGGTGTTTATTTGGGTGTCCCTTGAACCGTCCCGTATATATATATATATATATCCTTTCCTATGAATGAAATGAGTAGTTTTGAGTGTTGAGTTTAATAGCCTTTGGTTTACGATAAGATTGGGTCTTCTTATTAACTCTTATCCTTCGGTGGGTTCTGATAGGTGTCGAGTTTCTTTAAGCTCTTATCCCTTATTGGACACCTCTTGTGGTGTTTATTCTGTATCCCCTGGCGTCCTATCTCGGGTGGTGAGCTTACCTCTTTTTTTCCCGTTTTATCCCGTTATTATTTTCTTTTCTTCCTTCCAATTATCTTTCATCGGAATATACATTTTTGGGAAAAAAACCGAAATGGTCCCTGTAGTTTAGTGTTTGTGTCAACTTGGTCCCTGCAGTTTGAATTGGCTCAATTTACACTATGTAGTTTTCATTTTGTTCCAATTACTAATTGTCGTTAGCCTCCGTTAATCTCTTTTATAAAACACAAAACTCCTCATTTTTCCTTTCTTTTCAAGAACCACGTCGCAATCCATAGGAATCGGATCACTTATCCAGGCCCTAATCCCTCTCGCTCCTTCCCCCCAAGGCGAACGAGACACGTTTCGGTCGAAGGTAAAATCCTAGGAGCGACAAATGGAGAATAAAAGCCGTACGTGAAAAAAAAATGGAGAATAGAACAATGAGGCTATGTGTTTTGGTTCAGAGGTATATTAGGACAATAGGAGAATGGCAGATTACGGTTTTAACAAAAGAAAAGGGGCCCCTCCTGTCTGGGATTAACGGAGTCTAACGGCAGTCAGTAATTGGACCAAGTTGAAACAAAATGAAAACTACAAGAGTGTAAATCGAGCCAATTCAAACTGCAGGGACCAAATTGACACAAATACTAAACTATAAGGACCATTTCGATTTTTTTTCCCTACATTTTTCTATTTTCTAGATTCCTCTGATCAGCCTAATATTTAATCCAACAATATAACGTGAATGTAATAGTACTAAAATCCAGACGAAAAATATAACAAAAGGTCCAAAACAGTGGTAATTGCATGTTAAAAATTGCATAGCAAAAATTGCATGAACTAGTAAAAAAATGTTAGTGGTACAGTATATGATAGGAAGTAGTAATAAATACGGGGACAAAGAGGACGGTAGGAGGGCCTAGAGGGGGGGCGTGAGAATGTGACTGGGAGCCGGCGGGATAGTCATCATTGCGCCTCTTTACTATGCAAATCAATCTCCCCTCTCTCTCTCTCTCTCTCTCTCTTCACAAATCGATCGTTCCTTGAATCACGATCACGGTCCCTACTCATTTAAGGGGTATGTTATCACTTTTCACCGACCAACAAGTTTGTGAATTTTTTCAGCTTTTACTTGGATTTCACATAAATGGGTAAAAGTTTGTACAGTAATTTTTTATTTTTGCGATACATATCCTCGAGACTAATCAATATTATCTGAAAATTTGGCACAAAACTAATACTCCGTAAATGTGAGAAAATTTTGAATAAAGACAAAATCAATAAGTTGTGGTCCACACAACTTGTTGGCCAATAAAAACACTCCCTAAACTACGCCCTGTACCCTTCCACCGGTCCATTTGTACATCATGAAATTTGAAGAGGTAGTAACAAGCAGTATCTCCTTGCTTTTACTCCCTTTGGGTTCGGGGAACTTTTTTTTATACTAACTCGTTTGGGCCAGCTTTTTCGCATATCAACTAATTATGAGGATCAATTCCATGATTCATTTGCGAGGGTCCCAATTAAATTCAAAGAAAAACTCTGTAGGGATTGGCTGGCTCATGTTCTCGGAACTATTGGTTACAATAGTCAGTTGGAAGTGAGCCCACTAGGGGTATATCATTTGATGTACACCAGATTAAGTTGAATTTATTTCAGGGTGTCACACACAGGGTCGGCCCTAGGCATAGGCCCACCAGGCGACTACTTAGGGCCTCTTGTTTTGGGCCCAATTATTGGGCCCCAAAATAGAGAGATATGTTAAATATTATTTATGTCACTTTTCCTAAATGAGATGTGTAGTGTGTGGTAAGATCTACGCAGTTTAGCCTAGAGGTGTCAAGCCACGGAAGCCTCTTTTTTGGAGCAGATTTTTTGAACTTGTGCAAATGAAATGTTCAAACTGATGGCAGTGACACTCGAACTCGCGATCTAGGGCACCGAAAACATAGTCAAAGGCTCAAAGCCATGCATCTTGCTTCTCATATTGAACAACTAATTTATGTATAAAAACATGAGAGGCCCCATTTTCATATTTCGTCTGGGGCCTCTAAAATTTCAGGGCCAGACCTGCTCACACAGTATTTGCTCCACCAATACCACTAGCGACATATATCACCATTGGGATAAAGATAGTGCCGTATGAAGTATGAAAAATGGAAGAGTGTAAACTTAAGAAATAGAATCCTCTCTCTAGATTATCAGAGGAATCGGAGCGTCTCCTCTTCAACCTATTTGTGGACTCTTCTAAACTTTATTGTATGAAATTAAATATCGATCACTTTTTACATTTTTGTGAAAATTATAGTCTAAAACTTTGGAGTTTATTTGGTTATTAGAGTTTTGAGAGAGGTTTTTGGAGTAATAAATAGAGAAAAATAGGAGTAATAATTAAAGAGAAATCCTATTGGGGACCATGCACAGAGAGATAGCCTAGTACTAGTGACCTAAATTAAAGCAAATTAACAGAGTCTTGATGTCAATAAAAAAAAAAAAAAAAAGTTTGAAACACTGAATTAGAACAAACTTAAAAACAACACACAAAAAAAATGGATTTTACGAACTCTTCAGTGAACTCAGTAGAATGGACAAAAAAAAAAAAAAAAAGATTAAGCAGGTGTGCAGAGTTGAGTTTTGTTCACCCTCCACTTAAGAGGGTGAACATTACCCTCCTTCCCATTGATTGAAATGATGTGGACCCCACTACAAAGTGATGTCATGCTTACCAAAAAGTGTATTTCATGGTAAGCATGACATCCCTTTGTGGTGAGATCCACACCATTTCAACCAATGAGAGAGAGGGTAATCTTCACCCTCTTTTAATGAGGGTGAACAAAATTGCACTTGGGAGCGCAGGACTCTGGGCTCCTTGAGGCACAAGCGCTTACCACTAGTACAGGAGCACCACATTTGCCATATTTCGGGAAATTTAATATATGTTACTTATATTTTTTTGTAAAAAAATTAGTATACTCCGACAACTTCAGGGTCACGTGACCCACCTGTTCCTCTACTAGATCCGCCCTTGCTCCTCTCCATACCTCATCCCTCTATACCCCTTCATGCTTTCATTTTATATATATCCACATCTCGAGTATAGAACACGCAAAGAATTACAAATTTAAAAAAATTGGAATGATCGGATATCAATTACTCCGTAATATGCGAGAAAGCAACACTTTTGTTATGTGAATTGTAAGTCTCAACTTCAGAATACATTGACCATTATTCATTTTGTATACTCCGTATATGACAATTCGCAACTCGTTCATGTGTCTATCAATATCCTATCAGACTAGTTTTTTTTTTTTTTTTGTAGACATAGTTCGCTACGTGTTTTACGAGCTGAACTGTTAGAATCATAATTGTGCATTCGAAATGTTTGCAAAATTATCTCTTTAGAAAACGGGAGAGGATCCTATTCCGTAATATGCCTTGGACCTCTCTCTCTCTCTCTCTCTCTCTCTCTCTCTCCTTCCTTTTGTGGGCAAAATTAAGCCCCCTCCAACCGGATATACATATCCCAGCATATCCGGGAAGCAAAACAAAACAAACAACGGATATACTGTAGCGGGTCAAACGATGACCTTTCGGTCTGACCGAGCCCACGGTGAAGGAATGCGTGATGGTTCAGGCCACGATTAACCCGACGGTACTTTCGCTTGGCAAACCATAGTGTTCGGCAGTCCCTCAGGATGGGTGGATTTGCGAATAAATACTTATTTTTTAAGAAGGTATTCTGGAACGGGCTCTCGATCGGTTGCAGCAAGCAAGTGGAAGTTGAGATCCAACCAGAACCAGATCCCCCTGGGAAGTTACGGAGTAATTCCCTCCCGGCCCATAATTAAAGGCAAGTACTACTACTTGCTGCTTGCTAGAGTAGCAGCTGGCCAAGCCAGGCCTCTCTAGTTGGGATTGAAAGGCTTGGAGTACCACGTACTTATACTTACAAGAAGCACAAGTACAGAAGCAACAGATCGATGATTGATTAACGGATTACCTGACTTTTTTTTTTTTGAAAATGTCACTTCATTTCATCACCCAAAGGGAAAGATTTCGACCCGTTCCACTTTCTTCCAAAATCTTCTTTTTCAAAAAAAAGGTAATTTCAAAATCAAATATAACGAAAATGAAAATTAATTTTTCAATTTTTTTTTGCACCGTTTAAAAGATTTCAATGAGATCTATCAAAGAAGATCTATATTGGTAGAAAAATTATTTGTGTAAACACATTATTTTTTAGCTTGAAATTACATTATTTTTCAAAAAGAAGGTTTTCCAAAAAAGTGGAACACTCACAAATACAAGGAGATAACCAAAAACTACCAAATCGAGACATGAGTTATTGCTTTAAGCACACGGGCTACAGACTCTAGGACACCCTGCCGAAGCAAACCTACACTACGTGCTGGTATGAGAGACCCGTCAGCGACTCAGAAGTAGAGGCTCCAAAGAACCCCAGCTCAGACCTCGAACAATAAGCGCAAGGATGAAATCGACAGCCTACCAAAAGAACTGAAAAAAGAAAAAAAACTGAACAGCCACTGAATTACTGCCCTGAGTTGACTCGCTGAGTCGCCCCACTGAGTCACAGCAAAGAGTAACAAGCAGATCTGAAAGCTGTCCGGCTTCTTTCCCGGAATGAAACAGAGCTCCATCGCTGGCCGCCTGCGAAATCCGGAGCCTTATTGCGTTGGGGTGGCCCAAACCATCCAACGTCATCTCCTTGTCGACCCAAACAGAAACCCTTACCAGAAGAGGGAAACAGCTGGTGGTGGCTAGAGGAAGAGGTAGTGGAGGGGGCAAGTTCTGGCAGGGCCATGGAAAGGCCGGCGGTGGAGATGATGGTCGGTGGTGGGCAGGGAGGGGGACGGGCAAGGGTGGGGCACGGGGGTGGCAGCCCCACCCCCAAAACACAACACCAAGCCGGAAACTAGAAAAAGGGATGGGGGCTGAGAACCGACAGGGGGTGGATGAGGGGGGAGAGAGGAGGCGCTGAGGAGTAGAGCGGTGAAAAAGGAGGCGGAAACCCTAACCCTAGGGTGGGGTAGAAGAGGAGACCAGGCGGCTCCTAGAGAGAGAGAGAGACCAGGCGGCTCTATTACCTAACATACTGTGTTGGCCTAGCTAGGTACAAACGTCCATCTATTCGACTGGCTTATTTTCAGCTAAATAAGCGAAGGTGGCTTATTTTTTTATCCTTAATTAATTTTTTTCGCATTTAATAAATTTTTATCGATTTTTTGAGAATTATTGATTTGTCATGACGAGAGAAATCTAAAAAGTAAAAAACTACAATCAAAATCTTTTTATAATAAAGATGAAAATAAGCCAATAAGCCAATTTTTTCGTCTTTATTAAAAAAATGAATTTCGATCGTAATTTTTTACTTTTTAGATTCCTCTAGTCATGACGAAGCAATAATCCTAAAAAAATCGACGAAAAACTAATAAATGCGAATTTTTTTTGAATAAGGACAAAAAAATAAACCACCTTGACTTATTTAGCCGAAATAAACCTAACAATAAATATCATCATACTTTATGATCAAGTATTCTCATCTTATTAAATTTAAGGTGCGTTTCCGTTATATTATTGAATTACAGGCTAATGATAAAGTCAAGTAGTTTTCGTTAATTGACATTTTAGTTGATGTATGTGAGGAGAATTATCTGTCTATAAATCCGTGTAAACATGTACTTTTAGGCCATTTAATTTAGTGGAAGCACCCCTTAGCACAACTTCATTGATTTGAAACTAGTATGTCTCAATAACCAGACCAGTTTTGGGTGACTCTTAGTTATAGTTGTTTGCTAGTGATAGAAGTTGAACGTGTGAGTTATAAAAAAATTGTCATTTATGTTAATTGGCATGTTCTTGCTCGACCAATCCGTTTAGGGTTGAAGATCGGCCTAATTTGATTGTAACCCGCTTAGGGTTGAGGCAGGATCTTTTGTGCCGAAAATTCATGTGTCTCTGTTCCGAGAGATTTTTCGGCTGTTGGATTGTGTGATTTAGATTTAACAGCCAGAAAGCCTCTCCGCACAGAGACACAAGAATTTTCGGAACAGAGGAAATCGAACACGTTAGGCGTGCTCAAAGTCAAAGCAACACCTGGTTCCTAACAGTAGTAGGAGTATGTTTTATAACCTCCTTCATTATATGTCATTCTTATTTGATTCCAAATGGAACCAAACACGATTCCTCTTAACGATCTAATCGTTCATTTCATAAGCTTCAATAATCACTTGTGTGAAAAATTCAGAACAGATTATGTAGAAATTTTATATTCATCTCAAAATCAATTGGCAATGAGTGGAGAGGTCCCAAATGTTATTAAGTGATTACTCATTCCACTTTTAAGCAATGTAGGACTCTATTTTCTTAACATCTCCCTCACGTGCAGCCGCGTTTGAGGTCTGTCATGTGTGGCTACTTTTTGGGTCCTATCATCATGCAGCCTTTTTGCTGGTCTGTCATCGTGCGGTGTGGATTGTAAATTTTATAAAATGTGGGGTGGAATGGGCCCCGCTTTGATACCATGTAGAAACTTTATGTCCATCTAAAAATCAATTGGCAATGAGTGGGGAGATTCCAAATGTTATTAAGTGATTACCCATTCCACTCCTAAGCAATGTAGGACTCTATTTTCTTAACAAAAAACACAATTTTCAAATATTGATGTCAACTCAAATAGAACGTAATTGCCACGACAGAAATTGATGATCAGGGTTTGACGATTCAATTCTATGATAACTAATGCGGTTCGGCGAAACATTTACCGAAGTAGGATCAACTTGATTTTTCAAATAAACACCATGAATTGTCAAGTGATTTTCCATAGGTCCTATTTTGCTGCATATGAGTAGGGCTGCAAAATGAACGGAGCAGTTTGTGAACTGTGTGAGACTCGACTCGGTAAATGCTCATCTCAATACAATTCGTCCACTAAACCAATCCAACCTAAGCAGTTTGTGAACTGTACGGCGAAACTGCTCAGTTCACCTCTATGAATCCTAAAGTAATACTTACCGATATCCGTTGTAGCTGATTTTTTATTGGGCCCCATAAAATAATATTAAAAAATTTATTGATATTTTTCTAGATTTTTGTGGACCCGGAATGGGCCTAAACACGTTTTTTCTTGCGTGGTTCCTTGCAAATCTTCCTTGCGAATAGGCACTCTACTGCTACTGATCATAGCCATTATTATTGATGGGAGAAAAATAAAAGGCTACCATTCTTTTTCTCAATTAAAAGAAAGAATTACTGGTTTTTTTTTTCTAAAAATCACTGGTTCGAAAACTCTCAAGTGCATTCAACTCTATAAGGGTCATTTCATGCAGAGTTTTGTTTTTTAGTTTTATTGAAAATTCCACAAGTGGATGGTGGAATGGGTCTTCAAAAGATTAATCGAGACATGTATATATAAGTTGATCTAAACACTGGAGTTATAAAAAATGGTAGTGATTTTAATACTCCCCTTAGGCCCCGTTCTGTTAAAGAAAATAAGTACTTTGAGAGAATGATTTGTCTCGTAAATCAAAAAATAAGTACTTAAAAAATAAAACCTTAGTGGAACAGAGTTTAAGACCCCGTCATTACCTTTAATTCAAAAAATAAATATTTATTTGAGTTAACGGAACTTATTATTGGCATTTAGTGGTTTTTTTAATGTTTTTTGTCCAAATATTTAAGATTAATATTCTACTATACAACAAGTGTACTAATTTTTTTTTTTAAAATGTGTGTTCGAAGTTAAAAAAAAATCAAAAAAGTAGAACAAAAAGATAGTGAATTTTTACTTTTTTTATTTTAAATCTTTTTCGTGTTTAATAAAATGTTTTTTAACTTTTTGATCATAATATATCTTTTTACTTTTCTATTTTCTAGTTAAGAGAAATCTTTAATCAAAAAGGTTTGTCTTGATGGTCAAGACATGGTACTTAATTAGTTTTTGCTCCATACCGGGTCTCAGCTTCGAAACATTCTATGTGCTATCAAATCTTATTTGGCTAGTTCATATGGGCTTTGTCGACACGACTTTAAATTAGAGTTTCGCTGGCAAAGAGTGAGATACCCTCAAGAATTAGGTAATATGTGAGTAAGCTAGTCAAAACGGCACATGTTAGCAAACAATTGAAGCGAATCTACCAAGAAATAAAAAACATAAAAAAATATTTTAAAAAAATCCCTTAAAATTTAAGTCGAGCTAACTTCAATGGTTCTCAAATATGATCACGTGACCCATCAACGCCCTTATAACATAGGGCTACACAATACAGTTGAATAAATTGACCAAAGCCAATATTTTCACGAATTTATAGACAAATTATTTTTTGCACATACAATAACTAAAATATAATTTATTAAAAATAACTTGACTGTTGCCATTAGTCTGAAGACAAATTTATTTTCTGACTTATACAATATTTCGTGTGCAATAGGGAATTTATTTGATATATATCACCTGAAGATTACATTTAAATAAATTCATCATTATAAATTTTTTTTATGAATTATACAAATATAGGTAACTTTTTTAAGAAGCGGAGTGATTTCCGTAGTCCTATTTTTACTAACCACAACCCCTTTTTTTTAGTGTGTGAAATTATCAAAATTTCTTTAAACTTAACACAAAAAACTATTTTATCTGGATATTAACAAAAAGAAAATATCGAAAAGCGGTAGGATATTTTGGTAACTTCGCGTACTACGTAGTAAAACAAAATGGGAGTGTTGTTAGGGGAAAAAAGAGGTGATAGTTCACAACCCTTTAATGCAAATAGTGTTTTTTTTTGGGATCAGATGGGATATATATCGATCTCAAAAGCATATCTCTATGGACTTTTACGGCCTCATTTGGGTTCAAAAGTCAGCGGTAATTTTTTTTGTTTTCATTCAAAAAAATTTCGCATTTGTTAGTTTTGCGTCAAATTTTTGTGATTTATTGATTCACCTCGGCGAAAGAAATCGGAAAAGTAAAATTTTTTGATCGAAACTCATAATTTTTTTAAAAAAAACAAGAATAAGTAAAAAAAGTTGTCTGACTTATTTTTATCTTTATTCAAAGAATTATGAGTTTTGATCAATTTTTTTTAAAATTTTTTCAATTTCTTGGATCGAGACGAATCAATAAATTACAAAAGTTTAACAAAAAATAAACAAATACAAAAAATAATTAAATAAAGAAAAAATAAGTCACCCTACTTTTCAATCCAAACCCACCCGTCATGAGGAACACCCAATAATGACAGTCGAATATGTTAAATTTCTTGGAGGGATCTAACCTCAAACCAATTTTCTATAGGTGAAATAGCCTCTAGAATTTATTAACTAAGCTTGGGTGGCTTAAATAAGCGATGTGGGACAAGTCTAACACTCCCCCTCACGTGCAGCCCGGATGCACGTGGAGGTGACTGACTGACTCGGGCGACGGAGGTGACAGAGACTTTCCCACGAGAGAGGAGGCCACTCAAGACCTAACTCTGATATCATGTTAGAAATGCTCAGCCCACAGAGTCTCTTAAAACCCATGTATTAAGGAGATGGAAGCTATGGCCTTATAACTAGCATAGAGGGGGCTTGTCCAAGTGATGTGGGACACAATCCAACATTGCCAATTGATTTTGAGATAGATATAAAGTTTCTACATGATATCAGAGTTTGGTTAATAAATTCTAGAGGCTACTCCACCTATAACCAATTGGTTTTAGGTTGGAACTCTCCAAGAAATCTAACATATTCGACTGTCATTATTGGGTGTTCCTCATGATGGATTGTTTCCCACATCACCTGAACAAGCCCTCTTTAAACTGGTTATAAAGGCTTTAGTTTTCCTCTCCTTAATACCAAGGTTTTAAGGAGACTATGTGGGCTGAGCATTTCTAACCGAATACGTATAAACTGCGGTTATTACCACTCACGCTCAAGCTAACCTTTCATAATTATTGGCAGCAAAACAATGACGCGTGTAAGCCTAGGGTTTGAGAGCGCTACCCCCCAGGAAGAAACTATGGCCAGCCTTCTCTCTCCATTGTTTTTTCCTTTTGTCTCTATTATCATCTGATCTGAATTTCCCAGTTCCCACCCCCCTCCAAAACAAAACAAAAACTTTATTCATAAGAGTGAACAGTTTATGGTAAGTAGTGGATCAGTACTATAAACAATTTTTTTTTTGGGCTTTTGTTTTGATGATCTGGGGTGGGTATAAAACGGATTGAGAGTACTTTCTTGTCTATCTTCGTCCTCTTTTCATTCTCCACAGTCCACTCCTCAAAAAGCAACACAGCCCTGTAATGGAGAAGGGGAAGCTGGTTAACAAGTCTAGGTTCAAGACCGTCTGTGTGTTTTGTGGAAGCAGCACTGGCAAGAGAACTTGCTACAGAGATGCCGCCGTTGAACTCGGCCAAGAACTGGTAATACCTCTCTCTCTCTCTCTCTCTCTCTCTCTCTCTCTCTCTCTCTCTCTCTCTCTCTCTCTCCCAGCTCGTTTGGTACGTTAGCATTCGCGAGAGAAGAAAAGAAACGGGGAGAGAGCACAATCTCTCCCTCGTTTGGAAGGGGAAGAAGGCGAGAGACGGAGGGAGACCAGAACCCCTTCCAAGCCCAGTTCCGTTTCTTGCCAAAAGTGGCGAGATTTCGTGAGAAAGGGGAGCGTGTGATCCACCCCTCATCGGATCGTCGTCGGACGAGTGACTATGCATCGCCAGAGAAGAGAGAGAGTACCAGGTTTGCCGGAGATGAGAGGGAGAGAATTTCAGCTCGTCGAAGAGTCGCCGGAATTCTATCAATCGCCTGTGAGAATTTGATTTCTCACTGTTATTTGGATGAGAGGGTGAGAAATCACACCCCTTTCTTTTCTTTTCTCACTAATAAGGAAGAAGACACCCTTTTTTTTTCTTTTCTCACCCCTCCATCCAAAGAGGCTATACATATACACACCCAATTTTTTTTTTATTGGTAATTAACCATTTTATAAAGCAAACCAATCAAGAACAAAGAAAAATCCCAACATACAACGGGAATCAGGCAGAACTAACACATTCTTAGCTGCCTAGGAAAACCAGTAAACAAAACCCAACAAAGAAAAGATTCACAAAGAAAATATGCGAGAGCTAAGACTCCAAGACCGAGCTAACAATCTCGTACCATCACATAGCCTCAAGTCTCTCCACGAGCATAAACAAGCACGGACTTCCTCAATAATAGTCCACCCAAAACTAAAGTAGAAATACCACGGCCCTGAAAGATTCTCTTGTTTCTTTCTCTCCAAATCCAGTAGATAACAATAGCCAATGAAAGTTTATATACTCTACTGGAATACGAATTGTCAGACCTATGATTCATAACCCAAGCCATCTCTTCGGACAACCCAGAGCTCCTCCGACTAACATTATTCCGCTGCAAGAGAATATCCCATACCGAACTGGAAAACTCACAAGCAAAGAATAAGTGATCATGTGATTCATCTGCATTTTAACAAAAAGGACATATTTGATCTCCCACCACCCCCCCATCTATGAAGTCTATCCTTAGTGGAGAGACGTCCCAAAAAGGCCAGCCACTCAATAAAAGCCCAGCGAGGTACGTGACGAGAAAACCAGACACATTTAGACCAAGGAACTAAAGGGAAAGTGTGTCTCATCTCTTCCCATGCAGACTTAGCAGAGAATACCCCAGAGTTACAAAGAGTCCACCTCACGGTATCAGGAATAGAAGTGTTAAGAAGCAAAGATGGATTAGTATTTGAAACAATTTCTCGCGTAATAACACTACGTGGTCGAAACCACTTCTACGCACCATTATGGATAATTGAAGAGACCTTTGCAGATAAAGGTCTACCCACATTGAAGTCCCCAGAATCACCAAATCGTTTGTAGAGGGGGCCCAAATTATGCCAGTTATCAGCCCAAAGATAAGTAGACTTACCATCACCAATCACATATTGAATCCAAGGTTGAGCAATATCCCTAAGCTTCAAGAGCTTGCATACCGTCCAAGAAGCATCCTGAGGGATCTTAGCCCTCCATAGACTTTGTTTTTTTAACACAAACGTGTGAATCCATTTAATCCAGAGGGTATCGGCCTTCATACAGATTGCCCAAAGATGACGCAACATAGATGCTTTATTCCAAGTTTTGAGTCAACGAATGCCCAAACCTCCCTCCTCTTATACACACCCATTTTGCTTTCATTTGTCTGATTTTTCTTTGCTAGCCGAAGCATGTTGATGGGTATGATGTTTCTTCGTGTGTCGTGTTTGTTGAAGGTTTTCAGGGGGTTGGACCTCGTCTATGGAGGTGGAAGCATTGGCTTGATGGGTTTGGTTTCTAAAGCTGTTCACCTCGGTGGAGGACACGTTCTTGGGTACGTACCCTTTAATTTCAGTGTATTTTCCTCAACATTCGATTTCTTGCTTAGAAATCATCCACTTAAATCCATCAAATTTTTTTTTTTTTTTCATTTTTTTCTACAGAATCATACCCAGAACTCTGATGAGCAAAGAGGTATATATGTACATAGAGAAATTAAATTTTATTTGGGGGGGTTTTCTCTTGTATTTGCAACTGGAATCATTGTTTAATCGGTGGGTTCCATGGGGGGATCAGTTGACAGGTGAAACAGTTGGTGAGGTCAAGGCTGTGGCGGATATGCATGAGAGGAAAGCCGAGATGGCCCGCCACTCCGACTGCTTCATTGCCCTACCAGGTCCCATATCTCTCTCCCCATTTTCCACTTCTATACATATATATTTGGCCTCTGCTTTGGTACCCATTTTCTTCCTCAAACTTGAAGTTTTGCTCTCTCTCTCTCTCTCTCTCTCTCTCTCTCTCTCTCTCTCTCTCTCTCATGACAGGTGGGTATGGAACTCTGGAGGAGTTACTGGAAGTCATAACTTGGGCTCAACTTGGCATCCATGACAAACCCGTAAGTCTTTTGCCCAAAATCCTTCATATCATATTGTGGCTGCATAGTTCAGTATACTACAACACAAAAAGTCTATAACAAGAAAATATGGGAGGAAAATGGATTTCGTCGCTAAAAGTACATTATTAGCGAGGAAATTCAATTTCGTCGCCTTTTCTAGCGAGGAAAACAGAATTTCTCGCGAGCCAAATGTAACCTTTTAGCGAGAAATTATGTTTTCCTCGCCAAATGTAACCTTTTTAGCGAGGAAATATTTCGTCACCTTTTTTAGGACTCATTATTTTGATATTTAAGTCATTATTAATTTATGTTCATATGTATTTGTAATATAACGATGGTAAAACATAAACAACTACATAGTTCAATACTATTATCCAATGTATTAAAATAAAAAAGTGATAAACAGGAAAAAATAGTTTCGTTGCCAATCACATTGAATTGGTGATATTTGTCACTTTTCTTATTCTAATTAGCAATAAAAGATACATTTCTCACTAATTCTATGCATTCACTTTTTTCAATTTAAATTAATTGTTAACAATGTCAGTTTATTCAAATTGTCATAAAGTTTATTGTTTGAATAAATTTTTTTTTAAAGACATGCTAAAAAAAATGTATCCCATTGTATTTTTTTATCGAGTTTATCCCATTGTAGTTGAGTATCTTGAAGTGTAGGTATCGATGATTTATCCCATAGTAGCTGAGTATGTAGGAATCGATGATTTATCCCATTGTAATGAAAAACTCAACAAAAGCTAGGTAAAGTTAAAAACATCTTGAAGTGATGTCGTATTGAAAATATCTCAAAGTTAGATTATCACAAAACTATTTTCAAAACATCTACATTGCCACCATCTATTATCACAAATCTATTGTGCATTCATGCTATAAAGAATTTTTTTGTAAACCGTTATTGATTTTTATCAAAGGCAATTTTGCAAGTACGTATCATTCATATTTTTATATATACACACATATTGTGTGTGTGTGAGAGAGATACAGGGGCAATTTAAAATTAAAAAAAAAATCGTTAAAAGATGAAAAAATTTAGAAAGTATTTTCTTTAATGTTTTTAGGATGATCTTATCTGAATATTTATAGATTTTGTTCATATTATTATAGTGATGATGAAAAAAGCTTTAAAAAATAACTATGAATCTATAGTACTCTTTGTATTTGGCAAAAAAAAGGTCAAACTCACGCTTAGAATTAAAAAATGGCAGTGATTCCTATCGTCAACATAATCTGATATTAAATATATCTCGAGCTTATGATGACAAAAATCTCATTCCATAAGAGCTAGGATAACCCCATCAAAAAATTAGAATAATAATAGATATTATTAGTCATTCAGAAGTTGCTGTCAGATACCAATGTAACATGTTTCAACCCAAAAAATTGTTATGCTAGCAAAAAATTAAACATGTTCAAATAAAGTTCAGACACTATAAGAGTACAAAAAATCGAAAGACCATAATTAATGTTGAAGAAACTAATTTGGAGAGGTGAAAGACATGCTAATACGATGATATATAGCAAAAAGTTCACCGTTTTTTCCAAAAGTGTAACGTGGTGCAGTTGGTAGGTGTCGCGCCTCTTATAGCTGAGGTCCAAGGTATGAATGCTGGGAGCTGAAGAAGACGCGGATAGATATTCCTCGCCAATTGTGTCAGAATAGGCGAGGAAATATAATTTTTCCTCACAAATTCCTTTTGCGACGAAGTTTCCTTGCTAATGCATTTTGCGAGGAAATTAGGTGCTTTGGCGAGGAAACTAAATCCTCGCTATAGCCCTTTCGTGTTGTAGTGGTAGTCTGGGAGCACGTGCTCCGGGCCATTCTACAATCACATATTCTCGTGAGGTTCACGGCTTAGTGCACGGATTCCTCATAAATACTACTCGTATGTGGTTTTGAAATAGTTCGGAGCATGATTACCTGCATATAATATGGTCCAATATAGTACCATACTAGTAAGTAGTCACTGATTGCATGAACTAATGTGCATGTCTGAATTCACCATCCCAATGAAATATATGCAGGTGGGTTTGCTGAATGTGGATGGGTACTACAACTCCCTGTTAACTTTCATTGACAAGGCAGTAGATGATGGCTTCATCAAACCTTCTCAGCTTCACATCTTTGTGTCTGCCCCAAATCCCAAAGAACTTGTTCAGAAACTTGAGGTGGGATTTTGACATTTTTTGTTTCTAACCCACTCTTTCTAGTCCTCTTTAATTTCTCATCAGTTCTAGTTGGCATTTTTTGAGATGGGGAAAACTGGGTGAGAATCAGAAAAAGTGTCTTCACAGATTACCATATTGGGTCTAGTTATTCATGATCAGTGTTCCTGGAGCATTGCCAACACGGTGCTACAAATCCCTACGCTCAACCACACTTTCTTGTTCGACTCACAAATAAGCGTATAAACTCCACGTAAATGTGTGGTACCGAGGTGGTCCGCAGCACCACATGTCTGTGCTCCGATACCGCCGAGTACTCCCATATTTGAGTGTATTCAGGATCTTGTATTTCCTGTCAAATAGTATTGGTGTCCACTGTGCACTAATGATATACCAGTTTTGTTTGTTTTTTGTTTTTGTGTTAGGAGTATGTGCCTGTGCATGATGAAACCATTGCTAATCTGGACTGGGGGGGTGAGGTGGTGCAAGAGGTACCAAAGCCGACTGTGGGGTTCAGTGGTTTGCAGACTACTGAAATCGCTCGGTAGAACTGATGATGATTTCACATAGCTGGTATATATAATATGTATCCACATATATGTTGCAATAGGGGAGGGATTTTGGACTGAGGAGTGCCAGGTACCCAGAAAGATTACCCAGAAATTGCACCAAATTTGAAAATCGATGGTCCAGATTCACTTTCATTGGGTACCTAGCACTCCTCTCTTTTGGACTGTTCTTTTTGTCTAATTTCACATATCTGGTATATATAATATGTATCCACATATATGTGCATGATTTCTTTTTGTTTCCCTATATATTGAAGTGTAAAGAAGTTGTTAATCATTCCCTTTGGTCCCTTCCATATATAATTTCCAAAACAAAATACTACAACTGCAGTCAGATAGAGATAATATTCAAAAGAATATTATCAATCCGTTTTGTGCTTTGAGTTGTACGTTTCATTTCTTTTGGCTTATTTGCTGGTGTTTAATTGAGGTTTAATGCCGAGGTTCATGATATATACATTTTGCATAGGAAGATATTTTTTATAGACTACGGTTTAAGATCACGGTTTCTATGAGTTTTAATCACGGTTTGAAACTGTGGTGATAAGATGCGGGCTTTTGATTACGGCCCAGATAGATCAGGGTTTTGAAACTAAGAGTAAAAGTGAAAGATCACGCCAAAAATTGTGATCTTTATCTATTATTGTTCTAGTCTTTGCTTCTGTTTATATATATATGTACTTGCCATCATGGAATCATACTTTTTGCATTTAATTAAAATAATTGATGTTGAAGGTATTGAGTGTTCTGTTGTATCGCTTATTTGTTTAAATGTTTTGAATAACTCATTTGTTTAGGAAATCAAATCAAAAAGTATAAAACTAGTTCGATGGTCCCAAGGTTTGAATGTCAAGCCTTCTAAGATTCGAGATGGGACCTCGTGGAAGACAAAAAGTAGAGTGTGTTTCACCAACTAAAATTAGTACTTATTTTTTTAAATTAAAAATGATGTATTGTGAGAGAATAACTTGTCTCGTAAAATAGAAAATAAGTACTTAATAAATAAGAACATTAGCTGAACGATGCATTAATTAGTTTTAGATCTGGGCACTAGCTTACTAACCGGTAGATGGTTCCTTATCCCTCTTTCTCGCGTAAAGTTGATTAGAATTCGCTGGTTGGTACTCCTTTATCAAACCAGAACAATTATGAATCATTCTTGTTTGATCAAATCCCTCCGATTCCCACTAGGGCTACAAACGAATCGAGCTTTGTTGTGTTTGAATTTGACTCATTTACTAAGCAACCTTAAAATTCGAGCTCGACTCGATTACTCAGCGAGTTGAGCAAAGCCGAGTCTCAAGTTGCTCACGAGCAGCTCGATTTGCTTGCAGCCCTAGTTCCCACCGAACAATTTTCCTACTTGAAATTTTATCTTATTAATTTTTTTTTGCGAACATGGAAAAAGTGTTAGTTGAGAGTGTTGTTAGTAGGATTTGACCATAGATCTTGTATGATGCCTTTATTTGGCTTTCCACCCCACTTTACACAAGGAAAACGAGAGAGAAGAAAAACGAACGAAATTTTTGTTTTTCTCAGAACTTGAATTTTCTATTTTCTCTCCTCTTTATCTCCAAATCAAATAATGGGGGAGAAATTTTTTTAAGTTTCATTTCATTTCATTTCTTTTTCATAAGTTCCAAACAAACCCTTAAGTCTCGTTTTCATTTTGTTTGTCTAAAGCTTTGTATACCAATTTTTTTTTCTTTTTGTCTTAAGCTTTATAAATGTACACAGAGGCCTGCATTCTCATGCTTGGCAGCCCAAACTTTGGCCCAGCTGGCCATCTTCGACTCACATTCGCAGGAGTATTCATGGGCTGGCCCAGATAAAACCAAACCAATGTTTGCAGCTGGATATAGTATTTAGGGCAAGCCTGGCCCAAATTTTGAAACAGACAGCAATCCAAACACTTGTTGTTTACTGGGATTCGCGTCAAATATTTTGAATTAATCATCTATCTTGAGAGAAATCTAAATAGTAAGAACCATTATATATATATATATATATATAATTACTGAAGACAAAAGAAGTTCCAAATAGATGACGTTTTTACCGCCTCAGTGGTTGTATTTTTGTGATATACTTTTCTAATTCTTATCGTGAAGAAGAGTGATTACAGCCAATAGTTTGACAATGAGGTAAAGAATACACTAACCTCCAAGTATTGCTATTTGTTAATATCTCACGAGTAAAATTTTTCTCTACGTGATTGGTAATTGTACCATGTGAAAATGTCTTGTTTTAGATGCAAAAATATAGATATCTTGATAGACTGGTTCACATATCCACCGAAAAATATTTCCCTCGTATCACACAACCATCCGTAGAGTACCTTACCTCACTTACATCGAGGCCAAAATCTATGTCTTGAGCTAGCTCTAGGAGTCACGGAATACATGACTAAAGAGACTCAACGCAAACATTGAACGAGAAGAATTAGAAAAGAAATGGTACAACTACACTCATTGTCTCATTTAGATACGAAATGCACACACACTCAAAAGGTACTGTGTGTGGAGCCCACAAACCTTCTGTGTGTGTGTATGTGCAAGTATTTTTGGTTGTACCATTTTTTAAATTCAAATACTTGACCAGCACTTAGGCCCCGTTCTTTCTAAACTTTTGGTCTGATATTTATTTAATTATTGTACTTTTCTTACGGAGTAATATTTTTTATATATTTTGTCGTATTTTCTGAAATTTATAATTTATCTCGACAAAAGGAATCAGAAATGCATGAAAATAGAGACCAAATTTGAAAAAAAATAATAATATAATACGACTCTAAAGACAAAAGTACAAACTATTTGGTATTTTCTCATTTTAAGTGAACTTTTCTGGCTTTTGGTTGTAGGAATATGATGCAAAAGTATAATGAAGCTGCTAGATATGATGAGGCATATTTTTATTCTTTTTATTATGCCTTTTATTTTATTTTTTATTTTAAGTATCTATCCACACAGTTGTAAGTGTCATTTAGTCATTCAAAGAGTCAATGAATTGATCAAAAGTCTTCCTAGTTTTTGTAGTCAAATCTTAGGTCTTATTAATTATCGTCTTGAAAATATAAGTTTACGTTTCCTATGTTTGGAGGGATGTTCAACAAATCCTATATACATCCTTTGCTATGAATGAAATAAGTAGTTTTGAGTGTTGAGTTTAATGGGCTTTGGCTTGTGAGAAGATTAGGTCTTCTTATTAACTCTTATCCTTGGGTGGATTTCGATAGGTGGCGAGTTTTTTTAAGCCATGTATCCCTTGTTAGACACCTTGGGTAGTGATTATCTGCATCCCTTGGCATCTTATCTTGGGCGGTGAGTTTACCCCTTTAATTTTTACTCCGTTTTATCCTGCTATAATTTTCTTATCTTTCTTGCAAAAATCCGCCACAGTATGGTATCAAAGCACAGCTATCCATCCTCTTGAAGGCGTTTGAAGATAAAAACATGTTGGAAGGAATTTTTTCCTATGAAAATTTGACAGTTTGACAACCATAAGTAGATTGAAACTTGCCTCCAATTTACAATAAGTACAACGAAGATGGACACTTTATTTTGCGAGATGATCACATCAAGAACAATACATTAGTTGTCATTGATGAAGTTGAGAAGTGTAGATCACATGATGTGGAAGTGACAAAACAATTTGGTTAGAATCAATCACCAATTTTTGATTATTTGATATTGTGCATGTCCAGCTTCATCTGTGGAGTTTGTTCTCCCTAATGACATATCCAATCATATAGTGATACATCAAAAAACTTCAAATTGAACACGTTAACTCAAAAATCAGATTGCGCATAATATGAAGGGACCTCGATTTTTATTACAAATTAAATAAGAGTTGGAGAAATTTTACTACATTTCAAAATTCAATAACGAATTTTCTCCAACCAGGGGAGAATAATGCAAAAGTATAATGAAGATGCTAGAAACAATAAGCAATATTTCTATATTTCTTATCATGTCTTTTATTTTCTATTCTAAGTATCTATCCGCACAGATTTTAGTGTCATTTGGTCATTCGAAGAATCAGTGAGTTGATCAAAGAGTCTTCCTAGTTTTGGTAGTCAAATCTTAGGTTTTATTAATTATCTTCTTGAAAATATATGTTTATTTTTCCTATGTTTGGAGGGATGTTCCAACAGATCCTATATATATATATATCCTTTTCCTATCAATGAAATGAGTAGTTTTGAGTATGAGTTTAATAGCCTTTGGCTTGCGATAAGATTAGGTCTTCTTGTTAACTCTTATCCTTTGGTGGGTTGTGATAGGTGTTGAGTTTCTTTAAGCTCTCTCTCTCTCTATATATATATCCTTTTCCTATCAATGAAATGAGTAGTTTTGAGTTTGAGATTACTAGCCTTTGGCTTGCGATAAGATTAGGTCTTCTTGTTAACTCTTATCCTTTGGTGGGTTGTGATAGGTGTTGAGTTTCTTTAAGCTCTATATCCCTTATTAGACACCCCCTGACATCCTATCTCGAGTGGTGAGCTTACCTCTTTTTGTCCTATTTTATCCTGTTATCATTCTCTTTTCTTCCTTCCAAATATTTGCCATCGGAATATACATTTTTTTTTTATGTTTTATGATGTGCTTAATTTCTATGCAAGTTTCGGAATACTTTTACTCTTAATTTTATGTTAGTTTGTGTTTAATTGTCTTATTTATTAGAGTTTTTATTTACTTTATTTACTTTTGTTTAGGAATAAAAACATTGAAGACTTGATGGGAATTGAGGAGGAAACCTTCCTTTTCGAATGAACAAAGATTTCCTTCATCAAAAGAATAGGAAACACTCGATCCTTTCTCGGATTTCCTGAAGTTCCCTACCGTAATCGGAGCATTTGAGCTCACGGAATTTTCCTACGATGGAATTGATTTAAGAAGATTTGGATTGCAAGGATTTTTGGTGATTCTCTGCACATGGCCTTGCACAGCTGATTGGGTGACAAGAGTTATTGTCTTTGATTACAACTCCGAAGGCAAGAATTGTTTAAGGAAAAGAATATTATATAATCGGTATTTACCGATTTAACGAGAAGATTTATGGAACTGGAATTATATTCCAAAAGGGAAGTCTTGGCCTTATAAATAGCAAGCAAAAGGAGGGTTGGGGGATCACTTTTCCACGCACGACCAGAGCCTTGAGAAAGGAGTTTTTCACCATTGGAGAAGAGTTAGAAGTTTGGGAAAAGAAAGAAGAAGACAAAGGTCGAATTGGAGTTTGTCGACAGATTTTCAATCTACATACAGTTTCCTTCTAAACTTTTCACCTTCTTTTCGTACAATTTTCATTATGAATAGCAGAAATATTATGGGTTGTTTTGATTCTATTATGAACTAATATCTATTGCTAAGGCTACGATGCAGCCTCTCCATGACAATTCCTAATCCTATTTTTATGTGATCATAATTTTATCAATCCTTTTGAGTCTACATCATTGTGTTTAGTGCTCTCAATTATCTGGCCAATATTTGAGTGATGTGTTGTGCATGCTAATTCGAGAGATGATGCATGCAATTTAGCTTCATATGATGTATGCCATGAATTGAACGAAAGACAGGAATGTGCCAACGTGATTTGTGCGGCTTATATGAGAAATATTGTTGATCTTAATGGGCTCAAATACTCTTAAATTCGCATAGACATATCGCGGATTATTGTATGTTGGGTAGTTCTAATTCTACTTGAGAGAGGGTCTTAGAAAAGTTTGAATTTCTCGCTGTCAAATAGGACTATAATTGACTGATCGCATGGTTAGGATTTGGGATTGGATTGGTTAGCTGAGTCGGATGCCTTAGTATTTTTCTTCTTGAGTGAAAGCTTATTCTTTTTAAGTGTTTGGTCAAATCTTCAGTTGTTGAATTACTTTTAGTTGTTTTTATTTTTCAAATCCAAAATCCATCACTTTTATTGATTTCAAATAATTCAGAACTAGAACAATTTCAATAGTTAATAGGTAAGTAGTCCTCGTGGGTTCGACATCTTTCTTTATCACTATATTACTTGTTACGATTTCGTGCACTTGCGAATTTTCACAACATTTTAGATTCCTCTTATCAGCCTAATATATAATCCAACAATATAATGTGAATGTAGTACTAAAATCCAGACGAAAAATATACCCAAAACAATGGTAATGCTAAAAATGCTTAGCAGAAAAAAAAAAAGAGAATTGCATGAACTAGTAAAAAAATGGTAGTAGTATAGTACATGATAGGAAGTAAATACGGGGGACAAAGAGGAGGGTAGAGGGGGCGTGAGAATGTGACTGGGAGCCGGCGGGATAATCATTGCGCCTCTTTACTATGCTAATCAATCTCCCCTCCCCGAGGAGTTTTTCAGTGCCGAGCGGGTATTGCCGACGTGGTACCCGCTCGGCACATCTAAGCCGTCCGATACACTTTTGGACGGCTCGGATTGAAATCCCCTCTCTCCTCTCACCCCAACACTTTCTCTCTCCTTTTTCTCTCTCCAAATCTCAGGCGTTCAAACACGCAATGGACTGCTCGGATGCGCGAGCGGACACCATGTGGTACCCGCTCGGCACTAAAAAAATTTCCCCCCTCTCCCTCTCTCTCTCTCCACACAAATCGATCGTTCCTTGAATCACGATCACGGTCTCTTCCCCGTTTCTGTTTCTTGAAAAAAATACATTTTGAAAAGAAAGGTAATTTCAAACTAAAAATTTATGTATTTACGCAAATAATTTTTCTATCAATATGGATCTTATTTGATAGATTTCATTGAAATCTTTTAAACGGTGCAAAAAAAATCGAAAAATTATTTTCTATTTTCATTATATTTAAGCTTGAAATTACATTCTTTTTGAAAAAAAAAATTTAAAAAGAAAGCGAAACGATCCCTAACTCATTTAAGAGAGAGTGTTTCCAGTAACCAACACGTGAATTGGAGTATAATTTTTTTAGTTTTGTTCTTATTCAAATGTTTTTTGAATTTGTTAATTTTGCGCCAAATTTTTTTGTAATATTGGTTCGTCTCGACAAAAGGAATTGAAAAAGTTGTCTTTATTCGGTTCCAATCTTTGGAAAATATTTTTGATGTAATGAGTGTATAGTTACGAGCTGAACAATTCGAATCATTACTATGGATCTGAAATATTTGCAAAATTTGATGGAGGAGACGACGGTGACGGCCTCTCGGCGCTTCGTCATTTTGTACTTCCCTGAACGGTACCGCTCAACTGCGCTCTCTCTCTCTCTCTCTTTCTCTCTCTGTTTGTGTGTATGAGATCCTGAGATAGAAGTTAGACCAAGAGGCGTTTTTGGTAAAAATTTCAGCCGAATAAGATAAGGGGAGGGGGGTGCAAAATTAAGTCCCCTCCCGCCGGATATACATATCCCAGCCAAAACATATCCCGGAAGCAAAACTCAAACAAACAACGGATATACCTTCTCCCTATATATATCCACCTTCCATTTCCTTCTGCCAAACAGGCCGTTAGGATACGGGTGAGGATCCTATTCCATAATATTAGGGCTGCTAAAAAAATCCGGTGAACCGTGAAACCGGACCGGACCAAATCGATCCGTACCTTTTGGATTTTGTCCATGGATTAATGGTCCGCACACGGATTGAAAAATTAAAAAACCGTGACTCGCGGTTCGGTCCATGAATTTTCATTACGAAACCGTGGATTAACCGAACCGGACCGTGAGAATTTATTATAAATATATATATATATATATATATTAATATATATGTCTATACATAAATAATTTTCACCTATAAATAAATTTTTATACCAATTTTAGTATTTTACTTAATATTGGGATAAATTTTAAGCCTGCAAAAACTTTAGGGGGTAAATCGTAACTTGTCAATAAGACATTAAGCCTATTTCACTGAGCATTGAGTATAAATACTAGAAGTTTTGGGCGTCATTCCATATGTAGCTACGTATATTCTAGAGAGAGCAACAAAAAGAGTAAAGACGCCGCATTTCGGTATTTCCTAGATCAGTAGATCTAATTCTTCAAAGTTCAAAAGAGTAAAGACGCCGCACCTCTCTCTCTCTCTCTCTCTCTCGCTCACACACCGCTTGGAGGTCTCGCTCGCACACCGCTTACTTACGTACCAAAATCCGTGGACAAAACCGTAACCGAACCGTGAGTCACGGATTGGATTGGATTGGATTGGAACCGAACCGTAGGACTTTTGGTCCAGACACGAATTTCATTTTCAAAAAATCGTGACTAGCGGTTCGGTCCTCGAATTCTTAAAAAATCAAACCGGACCGCGAGCACCCCCTCATAATATGCCTTGGACCCCTCTCTCTCTCTCTCTCACTCACACACCGTTTGGATGTCTCGCTCGCACACCGCTTACTTACGTACCAAAATCCGTGGACGAAACCGTAACCGAACCGTGAGTCACGGATTGGATTGGAACCGAACCGTAGGACTTTTGGTCCGGACACGGATTTCATTTTCAAAAAACCGTGACTAACGGTTCGGTCCTCGAATTCTTAAAAAATCGAACCGGACCGCGAGCACCCCCTCATAATATGCCTTGGACCCCTCTCTCTCTCTCTCTCTCTTCATTTGTGGGCTAGGTTGGTAGTAGTTAACAAATTAAGTCAGTCGGTTGCGGCGAGCAAGTGGAAGTTGAGATCCAACCAGATCCCCCTGGCCGGGAAGTTAATTCCCTCTATACAAATACGGAGTAATTAAAGGCAAGTACTCCTACTTGCTGCTTTCTAGAGTAGCTAGCAAGCCAAGCCAGGCCTTTTTTTAGGAAGGACAAGAGGGTAACTTCACCTACCAACTCACCTAAACAATTACTGACTAGGAAGAAATAGAGTGAACCATTCGATCCGCGACGAGAGCTCTTGGACCTGCGTCAGTTGAGCTGACTCCCACATCGGAAGTTTGGGTTTGTGTGCAAACCAGGCCTCTCTAGTTGGGATTGAGGCCTGGAGAGTAGTACTCCTCCTACTACTACAACTTGCAAGTAAAAGTACAAGTACAAGTAAAGAAGCAACAGATGATTGATTAACGGATTACCTAACATACTGTGTTGGCCTAGATACAAACGTCCTTCTATTCTTCTTTTACTTTACCAGGTATTCTGATCTCTTCTTCTTTTCTTTTTTTTATCAACAAAAAAGGGTGGGAGGGGACGACCAGATTAGTAAGTCCTCATTGGCGTGATCATAGGGGCTCCCTATCCGCCAATAGAATGTCCGGTTCGAGCCATAGCTACCGTCTGTGAGAATAGGCCGTCACCACGACACCATCTGGTGCACAGCGGCGAGAAATCCCCCTCTTCGGTCCACATACGGGTTCGAAATAAAGCCTATTAGTAGCACCACCGGATACCAGCACAAATGTGCCTCTCGGGGCTCGAACCGGCGTAGGTGTTAAAGAGAGGTGGTGACTCCCACCAACTGAAAGTATTCTGATCTTATTAAATTGAAAGTTCTGATGGAGATGTTTTAATTTTTTATTATTATTATTTTTGGCCATAGTTTAGGAGAATATTAATAGCTGTTAGAGATTAGTGTTGGGGGAAGGGGAGGAGGTGGGATTTGAACCGCCGACCTCATGCATTAGGGGTATAGTGCTGGGCCACCTGCGCCAGCACCCCACATGCTGGAGATGTTTTAATTGAGTTGATCTTGAATAGCTTGATTATATATTATAGGCCGATGTTGGAGCTATTCAAGTTTGGTTTAAAAGTGTAACCTTCTTCAAAAAAAAAATCCAGACTGAATTTCATTTATGTAAAAATCAATCTCAAACGTACTATTAATAAACAAATACAAGCTCAAATTTGAGCAACTTTGGTATCTTATTGGCCCAGTACTTGTGGATCCTCTTGTTCGATCCTTCATTATATGTCATTAATCATGTTTGATTCCAAATGGAACCAAACAAGATTCCTCTTTAACGATCCGATCGTTCATTTGGTAAGCTTCAATATATACATCACCATTTTGGAAAATTCAAAACTGATCAAATATTGATGTCAACTCGAATAGAACGTAATTGTCATGATAGAAATTGATGATCAGCATTTGACAATTCACTTCTATTATAACTAATGCGGTTTGGTGAAACATTTACCGAAGTAGGATCAACCTGATTTTTTGAATAAACACCATGAATCGTCAAGTGATTTTCCATAGGTTTTATTTTGTTGCATATGAGTAGGGCTGCAAAATGAACTGAGCAGTTTGTGAACTGTGCGAGACTCGACTCGGTAAATGCTCATCCCAATACAATTCGTCTACTAAACCAATCCAACCTAAGCTTTAATTTTAGGTTTGTTTAATGAATGAACTAAACTTGAATTTGATAGCATTCACCGCAAACATGGAGTATATGTACATGTATTGAGAATTTCATGTACAATCTTGAATATAAATAAACTTATACTATATATGTATATAATGCATTTCAGATAAATATAAGTATATAATGAATGAAAATTTTATAATTTGTACGGAATACTAGCATAAATTTTCACTATTTCTTTAAAGGAATGTGATTTTGGCACTCCAATTTTAGCCAATGGCACTCTACTTTTTGTTTTGTTTTCTCACATGATCAAGACACAAAGTGGAGTGCCAACAGCTAAAACTGGAATGCCAAAATCAATTTCCTTCTTTAAAATATGGAGTATATTGTTTGTTTAATCGTATACATCGATGAACTCATTTATGTACATAACAAATATTTTATTTGCAATTGCAACTCGCGAATTATATGAGGGCATAACTATTTGGGCTTTGTTCGTTTCTCATTTTAATTTTGTTCTAGTTTTATTTTTTAATCATTACTCTATTTCTCTTTCCAATCATTATCCTATTTATCTAATTATTACTTTCATTTATCTCTTTATCTCTCTACTCATTAGCTCTCTCTCCAATTATTACCATATTTCTCTCTTCACTCACTACCAAAACTAAAATACCCAAAACTAGCAAACGAACAAGACCTTGATTTTCTTAGCTCGTTTAGACTCGTGCACAAGTTCGAGTTTGACTCAAATATATACAAGCTCAACTCGTTAGATTCTCATCGAGCTCAAACTTGAATTTGTTAAAAAATTTAAAGAAAGAAACAGAACATTCTAAAGTTACACTCGGCTCGACTTATTTTTTGCAGCCCTACACGTGGGAATATCACATTACTTCACAAAAAACTTGTATGTGTAGGGGTGTTATATTTGAGTCTAGTTCTAGACTTTTTGATTGGATCTTGGGCTATTGACCCCCAATCCATGCTACAAAGAAGTCTCTCGGTCGGTCGCTCTAGACACTTCTCTCTTACAAGCAGTGGAACTTGAAGATGCGTGAAACCCACTGTTTATGAGAGAGGAGTGTCCGAGGAATGATCGAGATGTGTCCCGAGCATTGCCGACCCCTAACCATGATGAAGTAGTGGGAATCGGCAAGTGAGCAAGTGCGCGTGGGACTAGTTCTGGCGACAGTGACTTGACCTAGACTTGCAGCACGTGTGTATGCCGCCCCAGGCATGATGATTGCTTTTGCATTAAAATTGATAGACAGCAAAAGTAATTGCCCGATAGGACTTTGGAATTGTAGGCACTCTACTGCTACTACTGATTGCTGAGTGTTCTTGATGGGAGAAAAATATACTCGTATAGTAAAGGCTACCAATTCTTCTCGAACGATTAATCGAGACACGTATAAATTGACCCGAACACTTGAAAATTATCACAAAGGGTAGTGATTATAATAGTGCTAGTCTTATTCATAATCACACTGTTCTTTGTTTTTTTGCGATATGAATTTAGAAAATTGACCTTTTACTTGTATACTGTATTATTTTACATTTAAAGGGTAATATTGTAAATTCAAATTACAAAAAGACAAAGAGGGTGTGATTATAAATAGGGGGAGTATTAAAATGTTTGGATCAACTTATATGTGTCTCAATTAATCTTCGGAGATCCATTCCACTTCCTACTTGTGGGTTTTTCAATTAAACTAGAAAACAAAATTTTGTGTGAACTGACACTAATAGAGTTGAATGCACCTGAGAGATTTACAATATGATATCTTAGGAGGAAAAAAAAAGAAAGAAGAAGCTTTTAAGTCTCATAGCTAGGCCAATCTGTTGGGGTTGGATGAGTAGTATAATGCTCTTTATTGAAACTGGAAAAGACATCAGCCAGGAGCTTTTTTTTATCAAAAATAAAAATAAAATTGGATGAGACGGGACTAATAAGGCTCCGTTCCAAAAACGGAATAAGAACTTATTTTTTGTTCAATAATAAGACTTGTTCCAAAAAAATAAGAAGAAGGTACTTATTTTTTCAGAATTTATATAGGTACCATCCGAGCACCCTACACACCTCGGATGTCGTTGATTCCCGCGTTGGCCCCCTCGGTTTTTTTTTATAGAATTTTTGGACGGCTCGGATCTGCCGTCCGATGGCCGGAGACGGCTCGGCGAGGCCGTCGGTACGATTTCCCTCCCCAGCGCCCATTACTCATAGCACAACTCCTTATTTTTTAAGAAGACAATTTCAAACTCAAAAATCATGTGCTTACGCAAATAATTTTCTTATCAATATGGATCTTGTTTGATAAATCTCATTGAGATCTTTAATACGGTGCAAAAAAATTTATTTTTTTTCATTTACATTATTTTTGAGTTTGAAAATGTGAAATAAACTTTTTATTTGAATTTTGTGGAATGACCCTTCTTATTTTACATTGAGAAGTTCCAAAATAAGTATTTATTTTTTAAGAAGGTTTCTGGAACGGAGCCTAAATCAATTATCCTAAAAAGTTGCTACTACTTAGGCCTCGTCAATGGCGGAGCCAGGATTCTGGATTCGGGAGAGTCGGCTTAATAGATTTAGTATTTTTAGCAGAGTGAGTGTTTATTATATTATATATAAAGTTTTTATTTTCCAATATATTACATTTGTACTTTGAAATAATTATAGCTTAATGCAGTTAAATTATACCCATCATTTTATTTTTTTCTTTACGCTACTTCAACTGTTACGTACTTATTTTTTATTTATGAATGAAATTGAGAAATGATTAAATAATCGATTTTTTATCAAATCAAATCAAAATTATTAAGATAATAGGTATACACCGAGTTTCAAAACACCTTCTTAAAAAAAAGTACATATTTCACATTCAAACTAAAAAATAATGTAAATGAAAGTGTTCTGGAACGGGCATAAGTATCAATAATATTAAAAATCAGGTATATACAAAATAAAAAATTTAAAACTCTAGAGCTTGGGGTGTCGGGGCCCAACATAGCTCCGCCACTGGGCCTCGTTCTTCTAAACTTACTTATTTTTATATGTTTTGTGTATTTTGTTTGTTTTTTTTTTTGAATTTTTGTTAGATTTGAATGATAGATGAGTCTAAAAAATACAAATTTTTGACCCAAAGAAAAAAAAAGTCCACTCAAGACTATCTTATTTTATTATTTTTAATATCGGTCCATATTTTAACTCCAAAAATTACGACGAAAAACAAACAAAAAGTAAAAATACCTAAATAAGGCCCTGTTTCCACTAACAAAAAATATTAAAAACTTAACACATTTTATTATCTCATTTTCACTAACAAAAAAGTTACAGCATTTTACCATCTCGTTTCTACTAATAAAAAGTTTTTACCAACAATTTTTGGAAAATGATTTTGCCACTCCCTTATCTGTTAACACTACTCTCCTGCAAGTGTAATTTTGCACCAAAAATACATTTGCAGGAAAGAGACGTTAACAAAAAAAGGAATGATAAAATCAACAGGAACCTTGCTACTGGTACAGCAATCTGTGCACAGATTGTGCACAGATTTTTTTGTGGGGCCTACTACGGTCCCACACAAGTGATCCGAACCGTTAATTATGTTTAAAACATTTTTTCAAGGGCCTCCGCGAAAAATTAGCTCAATCCGATACCTATAAGTGCTTGATCTAATCATCTAACTTTACATTCGGGTTTTTAAAGAATGAAAAGTTAGACGATTAGATCAAGTATTTATAGGTGTCGGATTGAGCTGATTTTTAGCGGGGGCACTTGAAAAAATGTTTTAAACATAATGAACGGTTTGGATCACTTGTGTGGGACCCACAAAAAAATATGTGCACAATCTATGCACAGATTGCTGTACCAGTAGACTTTCTGAATCAACAGCCCAATTTTTTCAATCACTTTTTTTGGGATCGGATGGAATATGTATTTTTACATAGGAGGAACACATAATAGGAACATTAAAAACTGCTGTTACCACCACACACTCAATCTAACCTTGATGAGTATTGGCAGCAAAACAATGACACGTGTGAGCACAGGGATTGAGAGCGGCACTCCCAAGGAAGAAACCCAACCTTCTCTCTCCATTTTTACCTTTTGTCTCTATCATCTGATCTGAATTTCCCACCCCCCCAAAAACAAAACAAAATCTTTATTCATAAGAGTTGAACAGTTTATGGTAAGTGTAGTGGATCGTACTATAAACTTTTTTTTTGCTTTTGTTTTGATGATCTGTGGTGGGTATAAAACGGATGAGTGATATTTCGGAGTACTTTCTGGTCTCTGTTGCAAAAATATCTTCTTCCTCTTTTCATTCTCCACAGTCCACTCCTCAAAAAGCAACGCAGCCCTGTAATGGAGAAGGGGAAGCTGGTTAACAAGTCTAGGTTCAAGACCGTCTGTGTGTTCTGTGGAAGCAGCACTGGCAAGAGAACTTGCTACAGAGATGCCGCCGTTGAACTCGGCCAAGAACTGGTAATACCTCTCTCTCTCTCTCTACATGTACACACCCATTTTGCTTTCCATTTGCCTGATTTTTCTTTGCTACCCGAAGCATGTTGATCGGTACGATGTTTCTTCTTGTGTTGTGTTGTTGAAGGTTTCCAGGGGGTTGGACCTCGTCTATGGAGGTGGAAGCATTGGCTTGATGGGTTTGGTTTCTAAAGCTGTTCACCTCGGTGGAGGACACGTTCTTGGGTACGTACCCTTTAATTTCAGTGTATTTTCCTCAACATTCGATTTCTTGCTTAGAAATCATCCACTTAAATCCATCAAACTTAATTTTTTTTTCATTTTTTTCCCTCGCTACAGAATCATACCCAGAACTCTGATGAGCAAAGAGGTATATATATATATATATATATATATACACATAGAGAAATTAAATTTTATTTGGGGGGGTTTTCTCTTGTATTTGCAACTGGAATCATTGTTTAATCGGTGGGTTCCATGGGGGGGATCAGTTGACAGGTGAAACGGTTGGTGAGGTCAAGGCTGTGGCTGATATGCATGAGAGGAAAGCCGAGATGGCCCGCCACTCCGACTGCTTCATTGCCCTACCAGGTCCCATATCTGTCTCCCCATTTTCCACCTCTATACATATATATTTGGCCTCTGCTTTGGTACCCATTTTCTTCCTCAAACTTGAAGTTTTGCTCTCTCTCTCTCTCTCATGACAGGTGGGTATGGAACTCTGGAGGAGTTACTGGAAGTCATAACTTGGGCTCAACTTGGCATCCATGACAAGCCCGTAAGTCTTTTGCCCGAAATCCTTCATATCATATTGTGGCTGCATAGTTCCCTAGTCTGGGAGCACGTGCTCCGACTAACCACACATTCTCATGAGGTTCATGGCTTAGTGCACGGATTCCTCATAAATACTACTTGTATGTGGTTCTGAAATAGTTCGGAGCATGATTACCTGCATATAATATGGTCCAATATACCATTCTAGTAAGCTGTGACTGATTGCATGAACTAATGTGCATGTCTGAGTTCACCATCCCAATGAAATATATGCAGGTGGGTTTGCTGAATGTGGATGGGTACTACAACTCCCTGTTAACTTTCATTGACAAGGCAGTAGATGATGGCTTCATCAAACCTTCTCAGCGTCACATCTTTGTGTCTTCCCCAAATCCCAAAGAACTTGTTCAGAAACTTGAGGTGGGATTTTGACATTTTGTTTCTAATCCACTCTCTTAGTCCCTCTTTAAATTCCTCATCAATTCTAGTGGGCATTTTTTGAGATGGGGAAAACTGGGTGACAATCAGAAAAGGGTCTTCACAGATTACCATATTGGGTCTCATTATTCATCAGTGTTCCCGGAGCATTGCCAACACGGTGCTCCAAATCCCTCTGTCTACCACACATTCTTGTTCGACTCACAAGTAAATGCGTATAAACTCCACATAAATGTGTGGTACCGAGGTGATCCGCAGCACCACATATCTGTGCTCCGATACCGCCGAGTACTCCCATATTTGAGTGTATTCAGGATCTTGTATTTCCTGTCAAATAGTATTGGTGTCCACTGTGCACTAATGATATACTAGTTTTGTTTGTTTTTGGTTTTTGTGTTAGGAGTATGTGCCTGTGCATGATGAAACCATTGCTAATCTGGACTGGGGAGGTGTGGTGGTGCAAGAGGTACCAAAGTCGACTGTGGGGTTCAGTGGTTTGCAGACTACTGAAATCTCTCTGTAGAACTGATGATGATTTCACATATCTGGTATATATAATATGTAATCCACATATAGGTTGCAATAGGGAGAGGGATTTTGGACCGAGGAGTGTCAGGTACCCAGAAATTGCCCTGAATTCGAAAATCGATGATCCAGATTCACTTTCATCGGGTACCTAGCACTCCTCTCTTTTGGACCCACTTTCTTTTTATCTAATTTTTGGGGTATGGCATGGAAGATGAAAATGTGGGAAAAAGGGATTTCTTTTTTTTTTTTTTTTTTTTGTTTCCCTATTGAAGTGTAAAGAAGTTGCTAATTTCTTTTGGGTATTATCTTATCTGGCCGCAGTTGAAGTATTTTGTTTTGGAAAAAATATATATGGAAGGGACCAAAGGGAATGATTATGATGAAGGCAGTTATTGTCTTATTCTCAATCCGTTTTGTGCTTTGAGTTGTCCTTTTCATTTCTTTTTGGCTTATTTGCTGGTGTTTAATTGAGGTTTAATGCCGAGGTTCATGATACAGTTTGCGTAGGAAGATATTTTTTATAGACTACGGTTTAAGATCACGGTTTCTATGAGTTTTAATCACGGTTTAGAACTGTGGTAATAAGATGCGGGCTTTTGATTACGGCTGGGTAGATCAGGGTTTTGAAACAGAGAGTAAAAGTGAAAGATCACGCCAAAAATTGTGATCTTTATCTACATCTGGGAGAGGCCGACTCGGCTTAACGGTGAGATTGGACTCCGGTGGTTTGTACGGCGGTGGCTGCCGGTGTAGTTAAGGTTTAGCTGAATGAGGCATTAATTAGTTTTAGATCTGGGCACGAGCTTACTAAACGGTAGATGGTTCCTTATCCCCCTTTCTCGCGTAAAGTTGATTAGAATTCGCTGGTTGGTGCTCCTTCGTCAAACCAGAACAATTATGAATCATTCTTGCTCATGAGCAGCTCGATTCCCACAAGGGCTACAAACGAATCGAACTTTGTTGTGTTCGAATTCGGCTCATTTACTAAACAATCTTAAAACTCGAGCTCGACTCGATTACTCAGCGAGTTGAGCAGAGCCGAGTCTCAAGTTGCTCACGAGCAGCTCGATTTGCTTGCAGCCTTAGTTCCCACTGAACAATTTTCCTACTTGAAATTTTATCTTATTACTATTTGTTTTTGCGAACATGGAAGAAGTGTTAGCTGAGAGCGTTGTTAGTAGGATTTGACCATTGATCTTTGTATGATGCCTTTGGCTTTCCACCCCACTTGCTGCATGAACTTTTATTTTTATATTTATTGTTTGAGGAAAATGAACTTTTATTGAGTCTGAGAAAATTAAACATTTGTTGATGAGTAATAAATACGGAGTATTAAATATCGTTGACTCCCCCAAGGATTTCTTTAAGTACAGATTCTCCCTCCAGGCTTGGCAAATAATTTTTAACCCCTTGAGGTTTGGTGATAGTACATTTTATTTACAGCATTTCAAGCTTACACCGGATTGTGTTGGACTCAACTTGGAGTTCCACACAAATGTTCGAAGCTATTCAATTTGTTTAACATATAAAGATATATTGGGCTCTCATAAAAAATCGGCTTAGTATGATATCGATAAAGAATTCATCGACTTGTTAAATTTTTTGTCTCTAAATTTGCAGGGTCCGTTTGAAAACATGTTTTAAATAAATTGAATGACTCCAATTATTAACGTGGGATTCTGAAGTGGGTCCAACATAATCCATTATAAGCATTTCAAACAATTATGTGTAATTGGAATGCATCCTCAAACCTCAGGGGGTTAAAATTAATTTTCCAAACCTGGAGGGAGAATGTCGACTATACTTGTGGAAAACCTTGGAGGGTGTCGGTGATATTTACCCGTGTAAAAAAGAATTTGGAAATTCTGTAATATAGCCTGCACTACAGAGCCTGAAGGGCGGCCAATTTAGCTGTCCATTTTGATGAAGATGACTCGGATTTAATCCGAGCTCCCATTTTGATGCCGACGGTTGGGATTTAATTCAAGTTCCTATTGAACAGTCCATTACCTAAATGGACAACCAGATCAGGCATCCTACAACCCTGTAGGGCAGACTGTCCTATTGAGTAGTTCATTACCGAAATAGACGACCGGATCAGGCACCCCATAACCCTACCCTGTAGGGCGGATTGCCCTGCAGGATCCCTGACCAAAAAAAGAGAGGGTGGGGGGACTTCAAAATGATGAGATTTGAGATCAGTGGTGGGGCAGAGACGTGTGGAGGCTTGTGCGGAGTAATTGTTTTGGGGCTTGATTGCCCCCCTGGGCGCCATCAGAAAATTGTGCAGTTGCAGGAATTTAACACACAGAGGAGCTCTCATCAATTTGCAGTGACAGGGGTTTTTTTGAACTGTAGCACAAGGCAAGTTTGTTTGGTGCCATTCCTCAGAAGTACCGTGTAGAGAGAGAGAGAGAGAGAGAGAGAGAGATGATTGGGAGAGTGGTATGAAATTAAAAGGAAGCAGCTTTTTTTCCTTTCCTTTTTGTCGATTGCCACCAAAACAGCTTTATGTGGATTTGCTCCTTTCCCACAACTCTTTTTCCTTTTTTGTTGCTCTTTTTTCTTTTTTTTCTTTTTTTTTTTTTTTTTGGGGATAAAAGGATCTGAGTAGTGCTACAGGTACCGACGTCCCCTGGGAAATCGTACCGACGGTCGCGCTGGGCCGTCTCCGGCCACCGGACGGCCGATCCAAGCCGTTCAAAAATTCTATAAAAAAAATGAGGGGGCCCACGTGAAATCAACGGCATCCGATGTGTGTAGGGTGTTTGATCTAAACACCCTATATATACATGAAAATAGAGTGTTTAGATCAAACACTCTACACATATCGGATGCCGTTGATTCCAGCGCGGGCCCCCTCGTTTTTTATATAGAATATTTGGACTACTTGGATCGGCCGTTCGGTGGCTGGAGACGGCCCGGTGCGGCCGTCGGTACGATTTCCTGGGGGCGTCGGTACCTATATCTTTATTGAAAGGATATGGAGTTCTAGAAAATGCAGTTCATTCCAAAGCCATTTTACTGGAGTAATTTGAATAAGAGCATTCTCACCACACTAGTCAAATTTTGGATCATATTAATCCCATATATGGTGCCGTGCGAAAAATTGTTGTCAAAACTCCTACACATGGTTTTCAAAAAATAATATTCTCTATCTATCTATCTCTCTACTCATTGTTTTTAAAAACTTTCTTCAAAATTCAAATCGAACAGGGTCCAGAATCCCAATTTTCCTTTACACTACACATTGGTGTAAGACTCGAGACAAAGTATGCAGACTCTATCTCAATGTGTGTGGTATAAAAGAAACTTGGGGCATTGAATAATCTCACCATATTGCTACTAACGTTTGGATACTGATCGGCATACAAACGTGCCAAACAAAGTTATGTGCACGGATATTTATTCAAAATTTCGAACAGAAGTACGTTTGGAACCGTTTGATGCATAAATACACATCATTATCTTCAAGTGCTCTGTTCAAATTAGTGATGTTCAAAAAAAAAAAAAAACCATTGTGCTAAACGTTAATTTGTACGCATAGACTTTTCTATAGAAAACTTATGGTTATCTTTTGAGATAATGCTGGATCGGTCCCGTTTGATAACCATATTAGCACTTGGGATTGGATTACCAATCCTATGGGACTATTAATACTTTGTTTGGTAATCCAAAATGAGTTGGGATTATTAGTCCTTAGGACTAGCAAGGTGGGTATTAGGAGGTATTGAGAAGGGTCTCTCCCACTTGGTATTAACAATCCAATTACCTCCTTGCCAATGCACAAATACGAAAATAGCCTTCACCAATCTCATCTCCTTACCAATCCTATCCCATGTGAAGGGCAAAAACGGAAAATGTATACGATCAATCCAATCCTATCCCATGTGAAACAAACATGATATTAATAATTCCATCATCTAATCTTATCTCAAACAAACATACTCATCACCAATCGCATCTCCTTACCAATCCCTTCTCATTACCTATCTCAATCCTAATCCCATCTCCTTACCAATCCCAACCATCTATCACTGTTATCAAACGGGGACTATGTCTAACGATGTGTAGGTCTTGTGGCATGTATTTTTACAAAATTGCCCCGATGCAAGACATGCACAACAAATGCACATGCCAGTCTCTTTTCTCCATCCTCTCTTGTCGTCCCTTTTTTCTTGATCTCCCAGTTGTTCTTTCTAGCTTCTGTCGTCCTTTTCTTTCGCTCTCTGTCTCGTATCTCTCTCTCTCTCTCTCTCTGATCACCACCATAATTCTAGGTACGTACATTACGATTGAACTTGCCAAGACTCTCTCTCCCTCAAGTCTTCTCTTCCTCCTTCAATAATTTTAGCAAACAAAGAACACAAAAGTCTAATTGAAGTTCGAAGGGTGAAACTCTCTCACGCCGCGGCCCTGATCGATCCTCCGATTACATGTTCGAACACATGTATGCAGACATCTATACCCTATTCAGTTTTCTTTCCTATAAAGATTTGTTTAGTTTCGGTCTTCATGACTAATTCTTTCCTGTCATTTTAATACTAAAATACAAGCATAGGGATAAAACGTACAATGTTACGTGCACGAATTTTTATTTAAAATTTTAGCTATAGAGGTATGTTTGGAACCGTTTGAGATAACCCGAATTTTTATAATGAAATATAAAATTCATTTTTCAAATTTGCTTCTCGAAATTTGTATTCTTGCTATATTTTTCTTAAGGCCTACGATGGTTTTTTGGTATTTTTTGAGAACGCAGTCCGAACAACGCAACAAGAAGGCTACCGATTTGATAGTATCGGTTGCATTATTTTCCTAGCCGGTATTTCCTATAACCTTATCCTCCAAATACTTCTATCCGGACGTAAAACAGAAGGGCAACATGTATGAATTTTGTCTACAAAAACTCTCACTGATCACTCTTAGTCAGTAGTCACATTCTTTCTCTCTCTTCTTCCTATCAACAAACACCCCGTATCCGTCGGATTGGGAAATCCTGTAGGGCGCTCTGTCTTTACAGGGATTATAGTGCGGCACATGGACGATGGACCGTCGATCTCGGTAATGAATGAGTAGGAAAAAAGAAATTGTGTTTACCCCATATTTATTTTATATCTAAAAATAAAGAATGAGTAGGAAAAGCAGATAAATTGGTGGGACCAATTCTTCAATTTTAGACGTGGCCATCTTGTACGACACCATGACAGCTTTTTTTTATTGAACGAAAAAAAAGATTTCATTAATTCTTGAAATTGTACCAAAGACTAATTAATAAGGAACAATGAGAACGACATCAAATTCCGAACAATGCTAAGAACAATCCTATATCCAATTCGAGATCAAAATCTTCGATTGGCAAGAAACCGACCTAGAAAACTTAATGGGACAAGCCCACACCTAAGAGGCAGAAGTTTTCTTTCCTACAAAGATTTGTTTAGTTTCAGTCTTCACAAAATTCTTTCCTGTTATTTTATTATACTAACATACAAGCATGAAGTTAATAGGGATAAAACCAGATACGGATACATGAATATAATCTAGTGAGGGCACCTTGTTAATCATAATGGTGAAAGTTTAATTTTTTTAGTCAACCACAGTAAGATCGTACTCTCTCCATCCGGATTTAATAGTCCACAATTCAATCCTAACCGGATAAAAAATGAGTTATATCTTTAAATTAGTAATAATGAATTTTATATTCAATATGGATCTTACGGAGTATTTGATAAATCTCAATTAGTTCTATAAGACAATATTTTCAAAATTACATAAAACATTATAAATTATAAGATATAATCGATTGAAAAGTGGCACAAACTCCCGAAAATGACTATTAAATCCGGACGGATGGAGTATAAAATTAAGACATGCATTACTAACTATAAAAGTTTATAACGTGTACTTTAAATTAAATTAAGTAAAAATGAGCACAAAATCTCAGACAAAATTTTTAAAGTATGTTTTCAATGAACATCAATAAGTTTTAGAATGACCGAACTAATTTTGTTAATGACTTTATCGTAAAATATTTCTTCCAAACGGTTAAAAATAAAGAGAATCAAAAAAGAATAATTCCAAATAGACAAACAGCTCATAAAGTAACAAGTATAAATGCACCATATGTTGAAATTCAAGCATAAAACTAATTCTCTATGTATATTTTCAAGATATATGCAAGTGCGTATGTTTATAGGGCAAATTTCACTCAGACCCCCTGAGGTATCTAACAATGACAGAAGGTACCCCTCAGTTTTGAAAAATGACAGAAACTTCCCCTAATTCACAGTTTGGGTTTCATTCCGTTAGTTTTGTTAGTGAGATGGACGGAAAATGTACGGAAATGTACGGAAAATGAAATCTTCAATTTTATTTAGTTCTACAGCTATCTTAGGGCTCTCATTGAAAGTCCTAGAGCAAAAAATTAATTATGACCCTTTAGGATAAAATGATCAGAAAAATAAGATCTTCGCACCGATTCAAACGGATTGAAAATTGGAGCACTTAAGTATTTTCTCTTCATTTGGTTCTATGGCTCTCTCAGGGCTCTCATTGAAAGCCTTGGGGCCAAAAATTAACTATGACCATTTTAGGATAAAATGATTAAAAAAATAAAAATCTTCGCACCGATTCAAACGAATTAAAATTTGGAGCACTTAAGTATCTGCTCTTCATTTGGTTCTACGGTTTTCTTAGGGCTCTCATTGAAAGCCCTAGAGCGAAAAATTAATTATAACCCTTTAGAATAAAATAATCAAAAAAATAAGATATTCGCACCAATTCAAACGGATTGAAAATTTGAGCACTTAAGTATCTCCTCTTCGTTTAGTTCTACGGCTATCTTAGGGCTCTCATTGAAAATCTTAGAACCAAAAATTAATTATGACACTTTAGGATAAAATAATCAGAAAAATAAGATATTCGCACCGATTCAAATGGATTGAAAATTGGAGAACTTAAGTATTTGCTCTTCATTGAAAGCCCTAAAACTAAATGAAGAGCAAAAATTTAAATGCTCCAATTTTTAATCCGTTTGAATCGGTGCGAAGATTTTATTTTTTTAATCGTTTTATCCTAAATACTCATAATTAAATTTTGGCTCTAGGGCTTTCAATGAGAGCCCTAGGAGAGTCGCAGAACCAAATAGCAGATATTTAAGTACTCCAATTTTTAATTCGTTTAAATCGGTGCGAAGATCTTACTTTTTTTTATCATTTTATCCTAAATGATTATAATTAATTTTTGGCTCTAGGACTTTCAATGAGAGCCCTAAAATAGCTGTAAAACTAAATAAAATTGAAGATTTCATTTTCCGTACATTTTCCATCCATCTCACTAACGGAACTAACGGAATGAAACCCAAACTGTGAATTAGGGGAGGTTTCTGTCATTTTTCAAAACTGAGGGGTACCTTCTGTCATTGTCAGATACCTCAGGGGGTCTGAGTGAAATTTGCCCATGTTTATATATTAGCACACTTTCATAATTATGTTAATTTATACAAAAATATTTTAATTTTGAGTGGGTAACGCGTTTGAATTGGGGCACATGCCCCCACCTAGGTCCTTCCCTAGATAAAACAATGTTATGTGCACGGATTTTTATTTAAAATTTTAGAAAGATATATGTTTGGAACCGTTTGATGCATGGAATACCTAACATTATCTTCACGCATAGATTTATTTGTGCGCCGGGACTTGCAGTGGTGTAGTCCACCCACATAGGACTGGCTAGGAAAGAGCCCTTAACTTTTGGATCTAATGGTTGAAACACTTGGGCTTGCGTTTGTAACAATTGACCCTAAATGGGCTGTGTGGAGTAGGCTAGGTTGAGGTTGGGCCGGCCAACGTAGTAGTTCTATATTTGTTCTCATCTAGTTAGCTTCTAAACAAGTCCATTCCAAAAATTTCCAATAAAACCCAAACTTGCACCAAATTCATTTTCTCGATTTTTTTTTTCTAGTGATTTAATAGTTGGGTTTATCGACTTATGGTTGGCAAGCACATGGTAGATAACTCCAAGCGATTTCGCCAGGTGAACATGAGAAAACAAATAAGTCTTCTATCAAATTACATCTTTGAATCCCATAGAGGCCAAAAATTGTTCTAAACTTTGGGGCCATTGGAGGATTTGTCCGGTCGTTAATTTCAAGGCTCCGAAAATAGTTGAGGTGTGCACAAGCTGGCTCGGACATCCGGTGACAAAAAAAAAAGGGCAAATGACTATGTTCATGTGAAATTTGTTCGCATTTTTTTTTAGTGCTACTAGTTGAAGACCCATGATTGGTGAAAAATACTCCTTCCGTCCCATTTTCATTATCCATTATTCCTTTTGTCTCTTTTGTGTCTATTGCTTATATCTTTTAATCAATAATATTTTTCATGATTTCGACAACTTTGTATTATAGTAGAAATTGAAATTTATCAAATAATATCCATATTGCATATTTTTGAAGATTCACATTGAAAGATATAAGCGATTGAAAACTGATACGGACATCAAAAAGGACAACCAAAATGGGAAGGAGGGAGTAGCTCTTTGAGGGTTGGTAAGTTTGTGAGTTTTAGATAATAAGGTATACTATAGGGGAAAATTTCAAAAACCCCCCCCAAACTTTGAGCTCAATGTCTAATAGACATCTAAACTTTGTTAAACTTTAATTTCACCCAAAAAGGGGTGGATCAATGTTTGTGTCGAAAATAAAGATTCACGTGTATGATTTAACGGACGAATTTGGACGGTATGGGTCTAATTGAATAACGGAGCAATAATTTAAGTGTAAAATTGAAGTTTAGTGAAAATTGGGTGTTTATTAAACATTGGGGTCAAAAGTTGGTGGGTATTTTGAATTTTTCGTACTTGTGTTTTTTGTGCTTCTGTCCAACGTTGAGCAACTCTTTTTGAGTCCCATAATTCTGAAAACAATACCCATATTCTCATATTTAACTGGAGCGAGTTAGACCAAATTGGATTTAATTATGCTTTTTGGGAACTGTTATTATTATTATTATTTTGTCTATTCTGAATTTTCTGATATTTTTAAATTTTGAGCAATAGCTAAAACAGAGTTCATGATTTTTTAATAAACTTTTTTTTAAACTTTGACTGAGACTTAAAACTTGGTTTGATTTTATTTACTTATTTTTGACTTTCCTAATAGTCTAAATTAGTTCAACTGTTTATAATTTTCTTGTTCACTCGCCTGGACAAATCAGAGTAGATTTTTTTTTTTTTTTACCAAATCTTAAAGTAAATCATCATGCTAAAGTTAACACTTATTTCTTAATCAGCTCTTGTTGGGTAGGGCTGCAAATGAATTGAGCAGGTCTCGAGCTCGGCTCGATCTCGAGTTTTCGGCTCGTTTAGTAAGCGAGCCAAGTGGAGCTCGGCTCATTCGAAAAAAGTTTGGGTCGTTAAGGGAGACTTGGCTCGATTAAAGAGGCTTGTTTAGTAAATAACTAAGCTTGCTTGTTTTTTTTTTTTGAACAACAAAAGAAATTTTATTAATCCTTGAAAATGATACAAAGATTAAAAGGATAAGATATGATAGCATTAAATCTTAAGCTAAGTAAAGAACTATCTTTTGCTCACCTGAAACCCAAACCGATTAGCAAGAAACCAACTTAGGAGAACACCCCATTAGGTCAAAGTCCCAAAAAATACCCATTGGGCCAAGCCCATACACCAAAAGGTCTCAAATCCAGATATACCATTTACAGCTCGAGGGCGGGCCAAGCCCAGCCAAAAAATGGACTAAAGCTTGCTTGTTAAGGCTTGAACTGAAGTCTGGTGGATATCTTCCTCGACCAAGATGGGTTTTCGGTTGGGTTTTGTTTTATCTGCATGGTTGTGGCCGGAGGTGGGTCGGCGGCGGTAGGGTTAGGGTTTAGTTTTAGGTTTTGGGTCCCTGGGTTGAGTTTTGGGCCTTTTTGGTCCATACTCTTTTTCTGGTTTTTTTGGGCTTTTGCCCATTTGGCTGTAGCCAACCCTTGGTTGGTACCCTCTCTCCTTTCCCCCAACATTTTTTCAATAAAATGTTTTTCTTTGCCGATAAGAAAAAAAAGAAGGCTTGAATCGAGCTCGAGTTCAAGTTTTTGGCTCGTTTCGTAAAAAGCTTGCTTCGGCTCTGCTTCTTTACATTTGTTGGGTAACCCCACACACGATTTTGCTTCAGCTTTAATTGCGTAGGGACAGTGTAATGGGGGATCTACTGGGATTACTGCATAATTAGCTCAGACACCTTGAAATATAAAAAAAGTTATTTTTATACAAGAATTGAAAGGTATTTGTGTTTGGCAGTTGAAGCAGTCCCAACATGGGTAGCTACAAGTAATTTAACAAAGAAGTGACCGGATGATGAAACCTGGCCATCAATTTCCACACATAGGGCAAAAGACTCAAACCTTTTGGAGTCTTGTGGGGAGACTTGACTTCCAAGTCAAATTGTCTGTTAAAGCCATATAATAGCACAAAAATGCTAGACACACAACGTACGGACGCATAACAATTCACACAACCGTTGACATCAGCATGACGTCTTCTGATGTAAGTGCAAAACGACATCGTTTTGCTAAAAAAAAACTAGGTCCCTGGTCTTGAAACGAACCCCCTTTCCCTTCCATCCCCACATTCACAATGAAAAGAGAATCGAGAGAGAGGGTTGCTCCCACCACCACCACCACTGTCACGACCTCGATTTTTTTAACATAAATAATTAAACCATATCGATAAAAGATCCTCGCATAAAGTAATTATTACCCAAATTGATTCCCCACCTGTTCGATTTACAAACAAATCCCCATTTTAAAATAATTACCACCTTGGCACTACGGCCCAAATTAATCTCGATACAAGTACACAGTGTTCAGAACATTACACACTTAAGTCAAAAGACATCTCAAACGTACATTAGTTACAAGTCATCTTTAACCAAAAGTAAGTCTATTACATAGATGAGAGGGTAACTAAGTCACAATAGCTTCCAAAATTCTTCATGATCGAGCACACCATAGCACGCAAACATTGTCCGGCATTAAGACCTGAAAAGAAGGATTTTGTTGAGCTACACTAGCCCAGTAGAAAATTCTATACCCAAACTATATGAAAATGCGATAGATTATGCAACCAGAGTGAATGGGTACAATATGATATCACAAGAGACAATGATCTTTCACCATAAATAAGCACTCTATAACCCAAGAGAATCAAAATCCTATAAGAGTACCCTTAACAGTTCACACGTCTGTTGGGGAAGGGAACCAACTCGAATCAATCTAACTAAAATATAATATACTCTCAACCGTCGCTTGTCCTTCACTACGCAGATACAAAACTCATCGCCTCTCACATGGACCCGATTTCAATTTATCGATTATCAAACCTTTTCTTTTCAAAACTTCGATAGAATCATTTACCCTTCATTCGTATCGTCCAACAATCCTTACATTTTCATTCCCTAGTTTCGCTAGGTTTTGCGCGTTGTCCGATTTTCTCACCGAATGGTGATACCCGTTCATCTACCCGCAGTTTAACAATCACTAAAATTCTCCCTTTCCATTATGTCTTAGATGAACGGGTATCACCATTCGGTGAGAAAATCGGACAACGCGCAAAACCTAGCGAAACTAGGGAATGAAAATGTAAGGATTGTTGGACGATACGAATGAAGGGTAAATGATTCTATCGAAGTTTTGAAAAGAAAAGGTTTGATAATCGATAAATTGAAATCGGGTCCATGTGAGAGGCGATGAGTTTTGTATCTGCGTAGTGAAGGACAAGCGACGGTTGAGAGTATATTATATTTTAGTTAGATTGATTCGAGTTGGTTCCCTTCCCCAACAGACGTGTGAACTGTTAAGGGTACTCTTATAGGATTTTGATTCTCTTGGGTTATAGAGTGCTTATTTATGGTGAAAGATCATTGTCTCTTGTGATATCATATTGTACCCATTCACTCTGGTTGCATAATCTATCGCATTTTCATATAGTTTGGGTATAGAATTTTCTACTGGGCTAGTGTAGCTCAACAAAATCCTTCTTTTCAGGTCTTAATGCCGGACAATGTTTGCGTGCTATGGTGTGCTCGGTCATGAAGAATTTTGGAAGCTATTGTGACTTAGTTACCCTCTCATCTATGTAATAGACTTACTTTTGGTTAAAGACACCGGCGACGACGCTTCCACCTCCACCAGTGACCACGCTTCCCACCTCCACCACCAGTACCAATCCCAAGTCTTCTGTTCTCAAATCCCCTCTCCCTATCTCGGGCTGATGGAGTTCGTTGAACTTGTATGATTTCTCTCCCTCTTTATGGAAATTAAGCCAATTATAGTCCAAAAGAACTTAACAAAATATGGCTGGCAAATAGGTAGTTGCTTTAGTGATGGAAACACAATAAAACTTTGGAACTAGTAAGTTCATTGTCTGTTGTTAACAACTCCAATTTAGGGTTTCTCATATTTTCGAATTAGGTTTTTTTTTTTTTTTTTTTGCAGCACAATAGTTTAGGGTTTCTCAAATTGAAACCCTCTAATTGATGAGGATGAGGAGTAAATAGTGGGGTAATCTATCTATCTAAAACAAGGAGAGAGAGAGAGAGAGAGAGAGAGAGAGAGAGAGAGAGAGAGAGAGAGAGAGAGAGAGAGAGAGAGAGAGAGAGAGAGAGAGAGAGAGAGAGAGAGCTTCATGGCGGGGATAAGTACTCTGAAATCGGTGGTGGTGGCGGTCGATGGAGGTGGGGGACCTCCGGGGTTGGGTTGTGGTGGTCGTCGGTGGAGTACCCGTGGTCGAACTCGGTGGTGGTGGCAGTCGCGCCCTCTCTATCTTCTCTGTAAATTTTGAGTGTCAATGGAGGAAGAAGGGGAAGGGGGTTCTCTGTTGGCGACCAGTTTTTTTTTTTAAAAACAAAATGACGTCGTTTTGTGCATGACGTCAGCGGTTGTGTGAGTTGTTGTGCGTCCGTACATTGTGTGTCTAGCATTTTTGATAATAGCAGCTCTTTTTCATTCTTCATCAGATTCTGATTTGGAAAAAGGAATGCCAATAACGTGGTTGGAGCGCGGAGGAGCCTCTGCCGTTTCATCGTAGTTATTTATCTTTGCATTCAACAATCCATATTTAAAAAAAAATCTTTCACAGAGAGTTAACTCTTTTCTTGGAAGATTATGTTGAAATCTGAACCGTTAAAAACACTTTTGGACGGTTAGGATTACGCGAATGGCACTCTGCAGTCCAACAACAGACTGCAGAGAAGCCAGATTCAATTCAAAAAACCATTGAGAAAAAAGTGGGGTGAGATATGGCTATTAGCCTATCTGGTTGTATCCCTTGTTTTCTAATAGGAAGGTTTGGGGTTTGAGTTTTTAGAGATTTCAAACTCTGGTTAATTTACTAACTCGCCTCTAAACTCCACTCATACATATTGTCTGGAAAAAAAAAAAGGGGACACAGGAACCTCTTGTAGTCAAGGGGTGTACATATTTTAGCAATCCATTTCACCAAAGCACATATAAATTGGGTACTACTCCGTATATATTCATACCTTTCAGCCATCAATAAAATATTGGGAGTATTCATCATTAGAGCACTAAGGGCCTGTTTGGATGCCACAATAGAAAGGGGTATTGTAATATACACCATTCTAATACGTGGGTCCTCCTTTATGGCGTGGTTTGGCAAGCCAATAACCGGGGATATCTTAATACCTCCTTCTCCATAACCCCCCCTAATACCCCTGAGAGGGGCTTACACATGGCTAGGGTGGGAGCCGGCAATGTGGAATCCCCCTTTATAATACCCCCTCTCTCTTCCATTCAACTACAAAACAACCTTATCCCCCCATTTTATACCTCATCCAAACTAAGTATTATTTAATCCCCCGTCACATCAATGTGGACCCACATTTCTTACATAATACCCCCTATTATCCAATCCCCCCTTCTTACATAATACCTCCAAACCTAATACCTCATTCAAACGAGCCCTAAAGCACTTTGAACCACTATTATGGGCGTAGTTGAGATAAGTGTGAGTACAGATGTTAGACTGAATCTTAAGGTAAAGCTGAATAAACATTTGATGTAAAAGATAAAGTCTTAATCTTATCTGGAAAGCACCAAAATCTATCCAAACACAGCTTTGAAATTTTTAGAATTTCATTCATTTTTTCGATTTTCAAATTGATTTTCGTTAAACCTATAGTTTCCGCGAATCTATTATTTAGAATTTTCGATAAATATTCCAAACAGTTTTTGAATAGTTAGAATATCAAAAATTTGCTTAAAAAACGTGCAGTCACCATAATTGTCTCAAAATTGTTTGAGCGAGTCTTCTTAAATGATTTGTTGTTAGGATGGATTTTCTTAGGAGTTTGGGCATTCTACATGGCAACTGCATGTTTGTTTTTGGAGTGATTTTTCCCAACATACGGAACCAAAATTTCATATACGAGGGAGCCGGCTACAATATGAATAACAAGATTTTGAAATTTCAAGGTTCAATAATATAAAACATTTAAATGATTAAATAATACCCAATACAAAACACAATAACCCAAGAAAATTTGGCGCAAAACTAATAAATGCAAAAAAAATTCAAATGCGGACAAAATCTCCAGATTTAAGTTAAGCTCATAAGAACGCAGCCTTACCAAAAAAGTAACGGTGCCAAACAAAGTGGTAAGATCTAATAGCAAGGCCGAATAGCGAGGCCGAAGTCGTTGATGGCATGAGGCCCCGTTTCGCTAAGGTTCTTGTTAATGAAGTACTTATTTTATGTTTTAATAGACATGTCATTCTCTCACGATATATCACATTTAATTTAAAAAATAATACTTATTTGAAAAAAGATTATTCTAATCTCCGCCCGGAAGGTGTAAAATAATAGGTAAAAGATGAATTGATATCCAAGAAAGGTGTATTGATATTTATAAAAATATATTAATATCTGTGAGATATGCATTAATATCCAAACTTATTTAAAATTATGTGTGTATTATACTCCGTCTATAGGGTGAAAGTTAGCAAAATTGTTTGAAAAATAAATATTTATTGGAGAGAGAGAGAGAGAGAGAGAGAGAGAGAGAGAGAGAGAGAGAGAGAGAGAGAGAGAGAGAGAGAGAGAGAGAGAGAGACACCTGCTGAAAATAGGAGTATAGGATATGGTAAAATTTCAAAAAATCCCAAACTTTGTCCTCAATATCTAATACACCCAAACTTTGTTAAATTTTACTTTTACACTGAAACTATTACTCCCTTAATCAATTAGACCCCTACCATATAAATCTATAAATCTGTTTAAATTGAAGATGGATTTTGCTGAATAGATTAACGGCTCCGTTAAATCCACCCATTTTGGCTTAAACCCATACAAAACAAAAACGAAAAGAAAAGTGAGAAAATATGGGGAAAAAAATTCAAGAAGTACAGTGCACATCTCTCTCTACTCTTGACTCCTCCCCTCATTCCTCCCTTCTCTCTGAAAATCTCAAAGCCCACCAAAACCGAAACACCCCGACCTCGTCTGCCTCCCCGTTCTTCAAGTTTGACACCCGAGCCCACGCGAGCTTGGCAATCGAATTCTGTATGTGTATTTATTTATAGGTGTGCATATTTTGCACGGGTGAATTGGATTTGGGAAGATAGTTTGCATTAAGAAATGTAGGGAAAGAATCCATGAGAGGGGGGCAGATCGGGGTGGGGGTGTCGATGGGGACAATGATTCGGAGTGGTGGAGCTTTGGGTGGGGTTTTGACTGAGACTAGACTCGACATGGTTGAGTGTAGAAGGAAATGCAGGAGCAATAATTTAAGTGTAAAATTGACGTTTAACAATGATATGTCAAAAAAACAATGATATGTCGAGACGAATTAATAACCCACAAAAATTTGGCGTAAAACAAAAAAATGCGAAATAAATTTAAATAAGGACAAAATTTCCAGATTTAAGTTAAACTTAAGTTCATAAGAACGCAACCTTACCAAAAAAGTAACGGTGCCAAACAAGGTGGTAAGATCTAATAGCAAGGCCGAATAGCGAGGCCGAAGTCGTTGATGGCATGAGGCCCCGTTCCTCTATGGTTCTTGTTAATGAAGTACTTATTTTCTGTTTTAATAGACATGTCATTCTCTCACAATATATCATATTTAATTTAAAAAATAAGTACTTATTTGAAAAAAGATTATTCTAACCTCCGCCTAGAAGGTGTAGAATAATAGGTAAAATCTGAATTGATATTCGAGAAAAGTATATTGATATTTGTAAAAATATATTAATATCCGTGAGATATGCATTAATATCCAAACTTATTTAAAATTATGTGTATATTATCCTCCATCTATTGAGTGAAAGTTAGCAAAATTGTTTAAAAAATAAATATTTATGGTAGTTAGAGAGAGAGAAAGGGGGGGGGGGGGGGGGGGGGGGGGGGGGGGGCTCCACACCTGCTGAAAATAGGAGTATAGGATATGGTAAAATTTCAAAAAAACCCCAAACTTTGACCTCAATATCAAATACACCCAAACTTTGTTAAATTTTACTTTTGCACTGAAACTATTACTCCCTTAATCAATTAGACCCCTACCATATAAATCTGTTTAAATTGAAGACGGATTTTGCTGAATAGATTAACGGCTCCGTTAAATCCACCCGTTTTGGCTTAAAATCATACAAAACAAAACAAAACAAAAACAAAAAGAAAAGTGAGAAAATATAGGAAAAAAAAATTCAAGAAGTATAGTGCACATCTCTCTCTACTCTTGACTCCTCCCCTCATTCCTCCCTTCTCTCTGAAAATCTCAAAGCCCACCAAAACCGAAACACCCCGACCTCGTCTGCCTCTCCGTTCTTCAAGTTTGACACCCGAGCCCACGTGAGGTTGGCAATTTCGATTCCGTTCCAAAATTGATTTGACACTAGGGTCCTTATCCGAATTTTGTATGTGTATTTATTTTTAGATGTGCATATTTTGCACGGGGTGAATTGGATTTGAGAAGATAGTTTGCATTAAGAAATGTAGGGAGAGAATCCATGAGAGGGGGGCAGATCGGGGTGAGGGTGTCGTTGGGGACAATGATTTGGAGAGGTGGAGCTTTTGGTGGGGTTTTGACCAAGGCTAGACCCGACATGGTTGAGGGTAGAAGGAAATGCAGGAGCATTAATTTAAGTGTAAAATTGATGTTTAACAAAGTTTGGGTGTTTATTTGACATTGGGTCAAAAGGTTAGTGGGTATTTTGAATTTTCCGTTTCTCTTGTTTTTTGTGCTTCTGTCCAACTTTGAGAAGATCCTAGGAAATTGCAAGGAATATTGCTCTCTTTTTGAGTCCCATTATTCTGAAAACAATATTTATCTAGAGCGAGTTAGACCATTTTGAATTTAATTTTGCTTTCTGGAACTATTCTTTTTTTTCTTTTCTTTTTTGTCTATTCTGAATTTCTAATATTTTTAATTTTTGAGCAATAGCTAACACAAAGCTCATGATTTAAAAAAAATAAAACCTATTAAACTTATTTTTCTGGTGTGTTTGGTTTTGATGGTCATGGGTGGTTTTTGTTTTTCTTTCTTTGTTGGTTTCTGGACAACGTTTCTCATGGGGTCTCTCGGGTTGCTTTCGCTTGCCCTTGCCCTTTTAATCTTTGTATCATTTTTAAAGATTAACAAATCCTCCTTTGCCGAGAAAAAAAAAGACGAAAAAAAAAATTTAAATTTTTTTGGCAAAACTTAGCCTTAATCTTGTTGGGTAGTACTCTACACAGACTTTGCTTCAGCTTTAAATGCTTAGGGGACAGTGGAATGGGAGATCTCCTGGGATTACTGCATAATTACCTCAAACTCCTTGAAATATAAAAAAAAATTTATTTTTATAAAAGAATTGAAAGGTATTTGTGTCTTGCAGTTGAAGTAGTCCCAAAACGGGTAGCTAGAAGTAATTTAACAAAGACGTGACCGGATGGAACCTTACCTGGCCATCAATTTCCTCACATAGGGCAAAAGACTTTTTGGAGTTTTGTGGGGAGACTTGACTTCCAAGTCAAATTGTCGGTTAAAGCCGTATAATAGCAGCTCTTTTTCATTCTTCATCAGATTCTGATTTCGAAAAAGGAATGCCAATAACGCGGATATGCTTTTTGAATAATCAATTCAATCGGGACCCGGTTTCTCTGTCAGTTGGATTGCGGAGGAACCTCTGTCGTTTCATCGTAGTTATTTATCTTAGCATTCAATAATCCTGGAAGATTATGTAGCTTTTATTGACTTTAATTTTCATGGAAGATTATGTTGAAATCTGAACCGTTAAAAACACTTTTGAACGGTTAGGATCACGCGAATAACGCTTTGCAGTCCAACAACAGATTGCAGAGAAGCCATATTCAATTCAAAAAACCAATGAGCAAAAAGTGGGTTGAGATGTGGCTATTAGCCTATCTGGTTGTATCCCTTGTTTTCTAATAGAAAGGTTTGGGATTTGAGTTTTTAGAGATTTCGAACTCTTGTTAATTTTCTAACTCGCCTCTAAACTCCATTCATACATTTTGTCTGGAAAAAAAAAAAAAGGACACAGGAACCATTTCACCAAAGCACATATAAATTGCGTTCTTACTATATTCATACCTTTCAGCCATCAATAAAATATTGGGAGTATTCATCATTAGAGCACTAAAGCACTTTGAACCACTATTATGGGCGTGGTTGAGATAAGTGTGAATGCAGATGTTAGATTTAATCTTAAGGTAAAGCTGAATAATCATTTGGTGTAAAAGATAAAGTCTAAATTTAATCTGAAAAGCACCAGAAGCCATCCAAACCCAACTTTGGAATTTTTAGAATTTCATTCAATTTTTCGCTTTTCAAACTGATTTTCGTTAAACCTATAGTTTCCGTGAATCTATTATTTATAATTTTCGATAAACATTCCAAACAGTTTTTGAATAGTTAGATTATCAAAAATTTGCTCAAAAAACGTGCAGTCACCATAATTGTCTCAAAATTGTTTGAGCGAGTCTTTTTAAACGATTTGTTGTTAGGATGGATTTTCTTAGGAGTTTGGGGCATTCTACATGGCAACTGCATGTTTGTTTTTGGAGTGATTTTTCCCAACATACGGAACCAAAATTTCATATACGAGGGGGCCGGCTACAATATAAATAACAAGATTTTGAAATTTCAAGGTTTAATAATATAAAACATTTAAATGATTAAATAATACTCAATACAAAACACAATAACCCACAAAAATTTGGCGCAAAACTAATAAATGGGAAAAAAATTCAAATGCGGACAAAATCTCCAGATTTAAGTTAAGCTTAAGTTAAGTTCATAAGAACGCAGCCTTACCAAAAAATTAACGGTGACAAACAAGGTGGTAAGATCTAATAGCAAGGCCGAAGTCGTTGATGGCATGAGGCCCCGTTCCGCTAAGGTTCTTGTTAATGAAGTACTTATTTTCTATTTTAATAGATATGTCATTCTCTCACGATATATCACATTTAATTTTAAAAATAAGTACTTATTTGAAAAAAGATTATTCTAACCTCTGCCCAGAAAGTGTAAAATAATAGGTAAAAGATGAATTGATATTCGAGAAAGGTGTATTGGTATTTGTAAAAATATATTAATATCTGTGAGATATGCATTAATATCCAAACTTATTTAAAATTATGTGTATATTATACTCCGTCTATTGGGGGGGGGGGGGGGTGTGTGTGTGTGTGTGTGGTGGGGGGTCCACACGCAGACACACCTGCTGAAAATAGGAGTATAGGATATGGTAAAATTTCAAAAATTCCCAAACTTTGACCTCAATATCTAATACATCCAAACTTTGTTAAATTTTACTTTTACACTGAAACTATTACTCCCTTAATCAATTAGACCCCTACCATATAAATCTATAAATCTGTTTAAATTGAAGATGAATTTTGCTGAATAGATTAACGGCTCCGTTAAATCCACCCATTTTGACTTAAACCCATACAAAACAAAAACGAAAAGAAAAGTGAAAAAATATGGGGAAAAAAAATTCAAGAAGAACAGTGCACATCTCTCTCTTCTCTTGACTCCTTCCCTCATTCCTCCCTTCTCTCTGAAAATCTCAAAGCCCACCAAAACCGAAACACCCCGACCTCGTCTGCCTCCCCGTTCTTCAAGTTTGACACCCGAGTCCATGCGAGCTTGGCAATTGATTCCGTTCCGAAATTGATTTGACACTACGGTCCCTATCCGAATTCTGTATGTGTATTTATTTATAGGTGTGCATATTTTGCACGGGGTGAATTGGATTTGAGAAGATAGTTTGCATTAAGAAATTTAAGGAGAAAATCCATGAGAGGGGGGCAGATCGGGGTGGGGGTGTCGTTGGGGACAATGATTCGGAGTGGTGGAGCTTTGGGTGGGGTTTTGACTGATACTAGACCCGACATGGTTGAGTGTAGAAGGAAATGCAGGAGCAATAATTTAAGTGTAAAATTGACGTTTAACAATGATATGTTGAGACGAATCAATAACCCACAAAAATTTGGCGCAAAACTAATAAATGAGAAAAAAAATTAAAATAAGGACAAAATTTTCAGATTTAAGTTAAACTTAAGTTAAGTTCATAAGAACGCAGCTTTACCAAAAAATTAACGGTGCCAAACAAGGTGGTAAGATCTAATAGCAAGGCCGAATAGCGAGGCCGAAGTCGTTGATGGCATGAGGCCCCGTTCCTCTATGGTTCTTGTTAATGAAGTACTTATTTTCTGTTTTAATAGACATATCATTCTCTCACAATATATCATATTTAATTTAAAAAATAAGTACTTATTTGAAAAAAGATTATTCTAACCTCCGCCTAGAAGGTGTAGAATAATAGGTAAAATCTGAATTGATATTCGAGAAAAGTGTATTGATATTTGTAAAAATATATTAATATCCGTGAGATATGCATTAATATCCAAACTTATTTAAAATTATGTGTATATTATCCTCCGTCTATTGAGTGAAAGTTAGCAAAATTGTTTAAAAAATAAATATTTATGGTAGTTAGTTAGGCTGTTTCAGTTTCTCATAAAAGAACTTTTAAGAAAAGGAAGGTAATTTCAAGCCCAAAAATCATGTGTTTACGCAAATAATTTTCCTATCAATATGGATCTTGTTTGATAGATCTCATTGAGATCTTTATACGGTGCAAAAAAAATTAAAAATTATTTTTCATTTTCATTATATTTGAGTTTGAAAATTGAAGAAAAAGTACTTTTTAAAAAAGAAGGGAAAATGGAACACCTTAGAGAGAGAGAAAGAGGGGGGGTGTGGGCGTGGCGGCGGGCGGGCTCCACACGTGGACACACCCACACCTGCTGAAAATAGGAGTATAGGATATGGTAAAATTTCAAAAAAACCCCAAACTTTGACCTCAATATCAAATACACCCAAACTTTGTTAAATTTTACTTTTGCACTGAAACTATTACTCCCTTAATCAATTAGACCCCTACCATATAAATCTGTTTAAATTGAAGACGGATTTTGCTGAATAGATTAACGGCTCCGTTAAATCCACCCCTTTTGGCTTAAACCCATACAAAACAAAACAAAAACAAAAAGAAAAGTGAGAAAATATAGGAAAAAAAAATTCAAGAAGTATAGTGCACATCTCTCTCTACTCTTGACTCCTCCCCTCATTCCTCCCTTCTCTCTGAAAATCTCAAAGCCCACCAAAACCGAAACACCCCGACCTCGTCTGCCTCTCCGTTCTTCAAGTTTGACACCCGAGCCCACGTGAGCTTGGCAATTTCGATTCCGTTCCAAAATTGATTTGACACTAGGGTCCCTATCCGAATTTTGTATGTGTATTTATTTATAGCTGTGCATATTTTGCACGGGATGAATTGGATTTGAGAAGATAGTTTGCATTAAGAAATGTAGGGAGAGAATCCATGAGAGGGGGGCAAATCGGGGTGGGGGTGTCGTTGGGGACAATGATTTGGAGAGGTGGAGCTTTGGGTGGGGTTTTGACCGAGACTAGACCCGACATGGTTGAGTGTAGAAGGAAATGCAGGAGCAATAATTTAAGTGTAAAATTGATGTTTAACAAAGTTTGGGTGTTTATTTGACATTGGGTCAAAAGTTTAGTGGGTATTTTGAATTTTCCGTTTCTCTTGTTTTTTGTGCTTCTGTCCAACTTTGAGAAGATCCTAGGAAATTGCAAGGAATATTGCTCTCTTTTTGAGTCCCATAATTCTGAAAACAATATTTATCTAGAGCGAGTTAGACCATATTGAATTTAATTTTGCTTTCTGGAACTATGCTTTTTTTTTCTTTTCTTTTTTGTCTATTCTGAATTTTCTAATATTTTTAATTTTTGAGCAATAGCTAACACAAAGCTCATGATTTTAAAAAAAAAACCTATTAAAATTATTTTTCGTCTTTTACTGACCTCAATAATTCACAAAAGTTAGGCGCAAAACTAACAAACCTGAAAAAATTTGAATAAGGACAAAAGTTAGGCGCAAAATTAGGAGTTTTGATGCCGTTTCTTCTGTTCTTTTTGGGTTGGCTGCGTGTGCTTTGATGTTTTGGAGGAAGTTGCTTTTATCTCTGTGAAGTTTTGATGCCGTTTCTTTTGTTCTCTTTGGGTCTCCGACTGTTGTTCTTGGTGCTTTCTTTGTTGTGGTTGCTGAGGTGGTTGTTTTCGGTTGTTTCTCTCGCTGTTTGTTGCTTTGTAGGGTTTTGCTTGGTTTTGGTAGTCATGAGATGTTTGCTGCTGTTGGGTTGATGGTCTTGGGTTGTTTGATGTTATTGTTGCTGGTGTGTTTGGTTTTGATGGTCACGGGTGGTTTTTTGTTTTTCTTTCTTTGTTGGTTTCTGGACAACGTTTCTCATGGGGTCTCTCGGGTTGCTTTCGCTTGCCCTTACCCTTTTAATCTTTGTATCATTTTCAAAGATTAACAAATCCTCCTTTGCCGAGAAAAAAAAAAGGCGAAATAAAAAAATTCAAAATTTTTAGCAAAACTTAGCCTTAATCTTGTTGGGTACTCTACACAGATTTTGCTTCAGCTTTAAATGTGTAGGGGACAGTGGAATGGGAGATCTCCTGGGATTACTGCATAATTACCTCAAACACCTTGAAATATAAAAAAAAAAAAAAATTTATAAAAGAATTGAAAGGTATTTGTGTCTGGCAGTTGAAGTAGTCCCAATACGGGTAGCTAGAAGTAATTTAACAAAGAAGTGACCGGATGGAACCTTACCTGGCCATCAATTTCCTCACATAGGGCAAAAGACTTTTTGGAGTTTTGTGGGGAGACTTGACTTCCAAGTCAAATTGTCAGTTAAAGCCATAAAATAGCAGCTCGATCTTTTTCATTCTTCATCAGATTCTGATTTGGAAAAAGGAATGCCAATAACGCGGATATGCTTTTTGAATAATCAATTCATTCAATTCAATCGGGACCCGGCTTCTCTGTCAGTTGGATTGCGGAGGGGCTTCTGTCGTTTCATCGTAGTTATTCATCTTTGCATTCAATAATCCTGGAAGATTATGTAGCTTTTATTGACTTTAATTTTCCTGGAAGATTATGTTGAAATCTGAACCGTTAAAAACACTTTTGGACGGTTAGGATCACACGAACGGCACTCTGCAGTCCAACAACAGACTGCAGAGAAGTTAGATTCAATTCAAAAAACCAATGAGCAAAAAGTGGGGTGAGATGTGGCTATTAGTCTATCTGATTGTATCCCTTTTTTTCTAATAGAAAGGTTTGGGGTTTGAGTTTTTAGAGATTTCGAACTCTCGTTAATTTACTAACTCGCCTCTAAACTCCACTCATACATATTGTCTGAAAAAAAAAGAAAAAAAAGAGGGACACAGGAACCTCTTGTAGTCAAGGGGTGTACATATTTTAGCAATCCATTTCACCAAAGCACATATGAATTGGGTTCTTACTATAATACTATATTCATACCTTTCAGCCATCAATAAAATATTGGGAGTATTCATCATTAGAGCACTAAAGCACTTTGAACCACTGTTATGGGCGTGGTTGAGATAAGTGTGAATACAGATGTTAGATTGAATCTTAAGATAAAACTGAATAATCATTTGGTGTAAAAGATAAAGTCTAAATCTAATCTGAAAAGCACCCGAAGCCATCCAAACCCAGCTTTGGTATTTTTAGAATTTCATTCATTTTGTTCGCTTTTCAAATTGATTTTCGTTAAACCTATAGTTTCCGCGAATCTATTATTTAGAATTTTCGATAAACATTCCAAACAGTTTTTGAATAGTTAGAATATCAAAAATTTGCTCAAAAAACGTGCAGTCACCATAATTTTCTCAAAATTGTTTGAGCGAGTCTTCTTAAACGATTTGTTGTTAGGATAGATTTTCTTAGGAGTTTGGGGCATTTTACATGGCAACTGCATGTTTGTTTTTGGACTGATTTTTCCCAACATTGTGTAAACAATAGGAACGGAACCAGAATTTCATATACGAGGGGGCCGGCCACAACATGAATAACAATATTTTGAAATTTCAAGGTTCAAGAATATAAAACATTTAAATGATTAAATAATACCCAATACAAAACACAATATCGAGATACTCTTAACAAATAAAAAACAACTAGCATGCAAAAAAATAAAAGTTTTTTTAAAATGTTATTACACGTTAAGCATGTATAAAAATGGAATGTGCCGATCCTTTAGATCTCAAAAGTCATCTATGATTTTGTTGGTACAAAATTTCATAGCAATTTCCTTCTCAATGAATATAATCAAAACATTTGAAAGAAACTCATCCTCCATTTTGTTGCGATTTTGACAATATTCATAGCTAAACATGTCTTTTCTAGGCCGTCTTTCTTTATTCAATAGGAGGCCACCATGTATAGTTTTGATATTTTGAAAAAATACATAAATAAATCCAAAATTTTGAACCACGGAGAGGCCTTGGCCTCATACGCCCACTATTAGTTCTCTCTTGTAAAAAAACCCTACTTCCCTCATAAAACCATTATTAGCATTGCGAAAAATTTTACTCGTGTCTTAGCATTCGACACCATATCTGGAAATATGTTTTGAGAGTACCAATAGAAAAACTGTGTTCTAAACAGATTAGGCCATTTAGAAGGACGAAAAAAGCGGACAAGGCTCCAAACCAGCTTACATTCCCTTATGATCCAATTTTGGGCCGTTGTGGCCCTCATCCCGAGTCCACCATGGTGATCTGCACCACTCATCTCGTAGCTCCTGCCAACGTAACTTTCCTGTAAATTACTAACTTGATCGGATATTAATTGCTACGGCCAATTTTTCTTTAACAGATGTGTTTAGTTTAAGTAGCTTTTGAGGGCAAAAAATCACACGGTCCTGTCCCATTAAGGGTCTTGAAACCTAGCTGTAATGACTATTCAACGGTGGTTTGTGACTTCATTTTGATCAAACTTCTTGACTATTGAATGGTGATAAAAGAGTTGAAGCCCTGATTTTTGAGGTTTCAGTGCTCCTCAGAATTTTTCAAAGATAAAATTTGCCCAGAAAATTCCCATGAAAATGACTTGTCTAGTAAAAACTACAAAAAAATGGAAGAAAATAGTCAAGCAAAAGACCCAAGACGTGTTGATGTTTGTGTCACCATCATCATGAATCTTTTGTCAATTATAAGAACGGAATAAAACCGTGTGGAGCCACCAATTTCCTTACCTTGATTCCTCCCTTGTCAAATCAAAAGACTTGGCCCAACAGGGTTGTCTCCACTAGCCATGGGGTTTGCTCCCATCTTAGAAGTTTGAGTTCGATTCTGGAGAATAGGACAACCGGTTGGGAGGTGAAAGTCCATGTGTACAGTTTTATGGGCGAGTCCAGTGATCTCCCTCCTAGTTGCTTCAAATTGCTTTTCGCGGGTGTTGATTTTCTGCTGCCAGTCTTAGGTAGATTAGTCTCATCCCATTTGGTGTGGGGACACCTCCTATGTGTAAAAATAAAAAATGGGTAAATTTCAGAAATAGTTCTTCTAGTTTGCATGAATTCTCATTTTTGTCCCTCTAGTATTAATAGTGTCAATTTTAACTCTTTAGTGTACATTCCGTCTCAATTTCATCCCTCTCACTGACGGCGTATTGAAGGGCAAAGTTGTTATTTCACCTCATAGAGGGACGAAATTGGGATTTTATGTAAACTAAAAGGACTATCTAAAATTTTACATTTTACTTTCGTTTTTGCAAATAAAAATAAAAAGCACCACACGTAATATATTTGGCACCTCAATGGTGTTTTATTGGGTAATCAAAATATGTTGAGAGAGTTTTAAACATATATATTTTTACAAATTACTAATATTTTGGAAACTTAAAAAATCAACCCCTTAGTTAAATATCTTTGTACCATCTTTTCCTTTTTGATGACTTTATCATACTTTTTAAAATCTCCTTTTTTTTTTGTCACCCGATTAAAAGAAATTGTTCAAAGCCATTTAATGTCACTACCCAACCATTTCAAGTGTCACGACCGAATCACGTAAAATAAATTGCTCAAAATCACCATCATTGGAAGAGTCAACTTAACTCGCGGTGATCTGGAATGTGTGTGCACAAAACCATTTCAAGTGAGAATTACGGTATAACAGAGATTGCACAATAATATGAAATAATTTGATAGAAACATAGCACAACCAAATATCGATTTCCTTCCATTCGCATACAAGGTAAAAATCTAAAAAATAGTCACTCTAGTTCGCACGAAATCTCAATTTAGTCTCTCTACGAGGAGAAATGACAATTTTGCTTACCGTCAGCGAGAGGGACGGAATTGAGACGCAATATAAACTATAAGGTTAAGATTGACACAATCAGTACTAGAGGGACCAAAATGAGAATTTATGCAAACTAGAGGGACTTTTTTTAAAATTTACCCTAAAACAAAATCAAAGACTTTATAGAATTTACTAATTTTGTGGTGCCCATACAAGAATTTCCAACCCTTCTCCCACCTATATAAACCCATCATAGTTTGCTTTTATATTTGTGTTTTTGTGAACGTTACAGCCACATCGCTTCGGTTTCCTTAAGAAATCTGGAAAACCCACAAGCAAAAGGCAAAACCAAGTACTTACCCAGCTTGACAACATATATTTTTGCAAACCAATTCTAGTCTGATTAATGGAGGAATCAACATTTCAGATTGATCAATTGCCTGGCTTCCGGTTCCACCCGACCGAAGAAGAGCTCCTTGGCTTCTACCTCAAAAACACGATTTTCGGGAAGAAAGTCAGCTTCGATATAATCGGGTTCCTCAACATCTACCGTCATGACCCCAAGGACTTGCCCGGTAACGCATTACTCTATTTCGTTACATAAATTTCCCTACTTAGTTTCATACCGTTATGATTCGAGGAAAAAAAGGCGATTACATGAATTTATATTTGCATAATGCGTGACAGGCCTTGCTAAGATTGGGGAGAGAGAGTGGTACTTCTTTGTGCCAAGGGACAGAAGGCAGGGGAACGGCGGGAGGCCGAACCGGACCACTGAGACAGGGTTTTGGAAAGCAACGGGGTCGGACCGGAAGATACTGTGCTCAAGTGACCCGAAGAAGATGATGGGACTGAAGAAGACCCTGGTGTTTTACAAGGGGAGGGCGCCCCGGGGCTGCAAAACTGACTGGGTCATGAATGAGTATCGTTTGCCTGATAATTGCCCCTCACCAAAGGTACTTTCTGTTCGATGAAAGTTTTTTTTTTCTCTGTTCTTTTCTTTTCTTGAGGATCAGAATTCAGTTTCTGAATCATTAAAAGAAGTTGACAATGAAGACCTTATTTTTGTGCAAAAGTAGCTTTTAGGAATCAAGAAGACCTTTTACCTGATCTTTAAGCAATTTCCTTTTAACTTCCTCGATTTCTGGTAATGTGTCGAAAGATGTTGTGGCTCCTACTCCTGTTCTAAAAATAAGTAGGGCACCACCCCACAATTTAGCATTGGGTATCTAAATCCCTTGGGCCGGCCCTGCCTACAATTCAGAACTGACAAAGATGAGCAGTGCTATGAACACAGATTCCCAATACAGATGTGTCCGAAACCGTTCGATGCACACGGGCTTCACAAGATGCACGTTGTTCATCGGACGGCTGCGAACACACCTGTGTCCGAAACAATTTCCGATTCCCATTGACGACATTCTAAACTTCATGTGATGTAAACAAATGCAGGACATAGTGCTGTGCAAGATATACAGAAAGGCAACCTCCTTGAAGGAGTTGGAACAGAGGGCCCAAATTGAAGAAGAAGAAAGGAAGACTACACTAACCCATTCACTCACACCACCACCACCACCACCACGACCAATGGACACTCTTATCTCCTATAATTACAGTCCACATGTTGAAGAAGAGTTCGTGCCACCAATGGCCGCGCAACACGTGGCATTCAAGAAAGAGTATGAAGACCATAGTCCAGACCAATTCATAGTAGAGGATCAAGAGAAAATCTACTATCAAGATGAAGAAGCAGAGGAGGGTAATTATAAAGGGATTAATACTGCAGCTTCTCTGCAGTTGACAGAGCTACAAGTGCCCAAGTTTAACATGGACTGGACCCAAGACACCTTTTGGACACAGCTAAGAAGCCCTTGGCTTGAAAATTTGATGACCCCTCCTTATGCTAACGTACTTAATTTCTAAGATATGATCATGCCTTTTTTTTTTTCTTTTTTTTTCCCCCGATAACTCAAGTGCCTGGGCCAATATAAGCGCCCAACATAAGATTATGTGTGTTCATTAGTGTAGATTAATTAGAAGACATCCTACTTAGGACCCGTGAAGTCGACCCTGTGAAAGTAATGAACCACTAAGTTTCGAGGATATCTTATAACTTTGTTCAGAATCCTTGAAAGGGTTAATTGACCGAGGTTAATAAACAAGTTTAGATCTATTTTAATGGAGTAGAACTGAGTTCATGTTTCCTAGTACCTTTCTGCATTCTTCTTTGTGTGAATTGGCTACTTCCTTAAACCTCTAATGGTTTTGTTTTGAGTGCCTGTTTATGTGCTATGGGTATTGGGAGAGATGGATCATCGGATCGATCCATGAGTCAAAACATGGCTCGAGCCTTGTGTCTTGAACTGATATTGAATGCAATTAATATAGATTTTGTATGATTTTCTGAACTTTCGATAATCGTCAATTAGAAGAAGCTATCTTCTCGATTTTCTGTCATCGTAATTGCAGCCTCTGATGCGGCTTCTCTCTCATGCTATCAAAATCGCACGCGCCACTTGCATGACTTCAATTTTCTACTCACTAGTGCCAAGTGAGGAAACTAGTGACCAATAAATGTTTGAAATGACATCTTCTGAAGGATGGCATAATGAACACCACACCTTTAGGGCCCGCTTGGATGCGGGTAAAAAATCGGGGGGGTAAAAAATATGAAGGGAGAATAAGATAGTAGGGGTATTAATTTTGATGAGTTGATCTACATCGATTTGATGTTTATGAATGGGAGATAAAATATTATGTGGTTTGGATGGGGTATTAAAAAGGGGGATAAAATTTGACTTTGTTTGGATGGTTTATAGAATGGGGGGGGTAAGAAGGGGTGGATGATGGGAAAAATTGTTAAATGACTATTTTGCCCATGTGCAGTGTTAAATTTGATTATGTATTAAAATAAGTATATAAATTCAAAAATCAATATATTTAATCAACTTTGGACAATTGGAAGTATAAAAAAAAAAAATTTAAAAATGCATATTCTAAAAAATTTATATTAAAAAACGTTTTTTTAATTAATGGTTCGTATTTATCATTTTTTTTTGATAAAATCAATTCATTTAATCTATAAACGTTTTAGACAGTTTATATATTAGTAAAAAATATGGTTAAAAAATTAAGTGTTCCAAATTTTAATCTGTTTGAACCGGTGGAAAGATTTTAGTTTTCTGATCATTTTATCCTAAATGGTCATAATTAAATTTTGACTCTAGGGCTCTCGTTGATTAGCCCTAAGAAAGTCGTAGAATCAAATATCTCTTAGGGCTAATCAACGAGAGCCATAAAGTCAAAATTTAATTATGACCATTTAAGATAAAATGATCAAAAAACTAAAATCTTTTCACCGGTTCAAATGGATTCAAAATTGGAACACTTATTTTTTTACACCATTTATATATTAAAAAATATAGTTCAAAAATTAACTGTTCCGATTTTCAATCCGTTTGAACCGGTGCGAAGATCTTATTTTTCTGATCATTTTATTTTAAATGGTCATAATGAATTTTTGGCTCTAAGGCCTTTTAATAAACACCCTAAGAGAACCCTGAAACTAAATAAAGAGTATTCGGATTAGTGAAAGGGGATAAACAGGGGTGATTTCGTCCAGATTTCGCCCTTCTACAGCCGGATAAAAATTGGGCAACCCTAGGGCCGCCCAAAAGTTTCACGGGGAAACCCACATACGAGTGAAAACAAAGAACGGAGGAAAAAAAATGAGGGGAGCAAATGGACAATCCAAGCAGCGGCAAACCTGGGGCTCACCCCTTTTACCCCTCATTTATTTTCACTCCTCTTTTGACTCCATCCAAGCAGGGCCTTAGTGTAGTTGGTTCATTACTCTCCCTTCTAAGGGAACAGTCCTAAGTTAGTGTTCATGGAAGAGGTCCTCATAGAAGAGATGCTCGACCTTCGTTGTAATCACTCACAAGAAGTAACAACTAACCCGGTAACCCTTAAGATCCTATTGCCTGGCAAAAACAAAAATAAAGTTGGCATAATGTGATGAGGTGTATTAAGTGTGCTTGACTCACTTTGTTTAGAACTTGCACAACTTGCCAAAATATGAGAAAACAAATGCCCACATACAGGGGTCAAGAACTAATTGATTATTGATCACATGCACCAAGTTATTTTCCTTGGGGCGATTGGGAGTTTGAAAAAAGAGGGAGGAGCCATGAATCATTTGCGGAGCTGCATGATCTCAGTCGTCTGTTTTGGTATTGGACGGTGATCAGGATTTTAAAAGAATTATTCGCTGGAAGATTTAAAAAAAATCCAGACCGTCCAATACACTTTAAACGCACGCAATTTGACTCTGTAAATGTTTATTCATAGAAAGCTCCGTAATAAAGTTATTCTCTTGAAAAAATTCAGTATCAATGAGTTATACACTGCATATGATATAACTATATGTTCGACAACATAAAACTCGAGTGCAAATTTCAAGAAGAACCCTCCAATGGGAACTGACCGGACGGTGCACATACTGGCACGCGGGGCCCACTCCGGATCTTGCACGGATAATCTGACCCATTCAATAATTTAATAATTTTTCGAGTGGCCTTTTGAAAAATCAGCTTAATCCGATACGTGTACGTACTTGATTCGATCTTCCATTTTAAATGTCGGATTATCTGTATAGGACCCGGAGTGGGCCCGTGTGCCGGTCTGTGCACAGCGGGTCCGTGTCAAGGGAAATTCCTGGCCGGTCCTATTTTTTGTCTTGGGTTCCATGCAGACCCATTTTTGTAGTGCTATCCCATTCAGACCCTATTTAAAGATGCTTTTACTATTTGACCTTGTCACTATTTACACTTCCAAAATTCACATCACTTTGCATAATTTACACCATCCAGAATTCACGCTTCTTTTTAGAATTCACACCCATTTGTAGAATTCACACCTTTTACAGAATTCACACATTTGGGTGTGAATTTTGACTTTTTCGAACGTCGGAATTCTTCATTTGAGTGTGAATTTCGTTTTTTTTCAAAATTATAAATTCTTCATTTGGAGTGAATTTTGTTTTTTTTCGAAGGAGTGAATTCTTCATTTTGGTATGAATTTTTTTATTTAGGTGTGAATTTTCAGGGTGTAAGTCAAATTCACAAACCCAAGCACACCAATTCACACAAAAATTCAAACAACTACGACAGCTAGCTACAGTGCTACACTGACCAATTTTCTAGAAGCACATTACCATGAGAGCTGCTTCCCCCCCCCCCCCCCCCCCCCCCCCGACACACCCCCCCTCCTGGCCCCACCTCCATTTTCCCGGATTACCCCGCCTCTCTCTCTCTCCTTTCTTTCTTTCTTTCTTTACCGTTTGTTTCTTTTCTTTTCTTTTCCATTTTCTATCCGGTTTACTTCCTTTTTTTTCATTTCATTTCCTTTTCTTTCTTTCCAATTTGATTTTGATTTTTCTTTTTTTCTCTTTAATAATAGGTTCAAGTCTAATTCTAAGCTTTATAAAGTAATTGAGAGGAAAAAAAAGTGTTTCAATTGATCATGTTTATCCGACTGTTTTATTTTTCTTTTTTTGTCCTTTATAGATTAAAAAATATAGTTACAAAAATATGTGTTTCAATTTTCAATAGTGATTCAATCCGTTTGAACCAGTGTAAAGATGTTATTTACCTTTTATATATTAAAAAATATAGTAAAAAAATTAATCCGACTGTTTTTTTCCATTTTTTCCCTATATATATATGAAAAAATATAGTTAAAAAAAATAAGTGTTTCAATTTTCAATCCGTTTGAACCGGTGCAAAGATGTTATTTTTATAAACATTTCATCCTAAATGGTCGTAGTAAATTTTTGAATACACTTATTTTTTAAACTATTTTTTCAATATATAAACGATGTAAAAAAATAAGTGTTTCAATTTTCAATATGTTTGAAAAATAAAGGAGTTTTTTTGGTTATTATATATTTTTAAAATTTTGAAATCCACTTTTGTAATTATCTCTCGTAATTATTGTATTGGCTCCAAGGCCTTTCAATAGACACCCAAAGAAAGCCATGAAACTAAATAATGAGTCTTAGGGTGTTCGTTGAAAGGCCTAAGTCATTATGACCATTTAGAATAAAATGATAAAAAAAATATGATCTTCGCCCAGGTTAAACGGAATTGAAAATTGGAGCGCTTAATTCTTGAATTATATTTTTTAATATAGAAATGGTGTATTTATAGAAATTAAATAAATAAGATAAAAGTAATTAAATAAATAAAGAAATTTAAAAGTGGGAGTAATTTAAGGGGACCCGGAGGCTCTACTGCCCTAGGGGCACAGGAGCCCGTACCCACACTGCCAAAACGTTGCCGTTTTGGTTAAATAAAAAATCATTGCCATCGATTTGCAATCTTATGGAGCAGAAACGTGATTATGAGAGTCTTAGAGACAAAATTTGATTATGTCTCTTTCGAATAATATGATTAGAATAACAAGATCTTTGCACCGATTCAAACGGAGTGAAAATTTGAGTACTAATTTTTTGAGACCCTTTAAAAAAAAAAGAGAATAGTTAAAAAATTAAGTGGTCCAATTTTTAATCTGTTTCAACGGGTGTGAAGATCTTACTATTTTGATCATATTATTCTAAAGAGACATAATCAAATTTTGTCTCTAAGGCTCTCATAATCACGTTTTTTGCTCCATAGGATTGCAAAGTGGTGGTAAGAATTTTTATTTAACAGAAACGGTGCCGTTTGGTATGGTATGGGGCGGGTCCAATTTAAGAGGAGAGAGAGAGAGAGAAAGGGGGGGCCGGGGGTACTTTCGAAAAAGGGGGAATTGCATTTCAGTGGGAGTTGGGGCAAATAATGCCCAACTCATGGAGAGGTTTTTTCGAAATTATATAAATATGAAACGGAGGGAAAATAATTTCCCATACATGAAACGGAGAAAAAATTATTCCCCATACATGGAGTTGGTTGTAATCGAATCTGGGTTTTCTAAGTTGCTCCTTCTTTGAATTTAAGTTGCTCCTTCTATGAATTTAAGTTGCTCCTTATATGGACCTAAGTTGCCCCTTTTATGAACTTATTGAGTATTCAATTTCTTGAGCATTTCTTCAATCTCCTTACCATTTCTATTATTTTCTGAAAAAATTGGGATTTGTATTACTTGCAAATTTAAGTTTTTAAAATACTTTGAGATTAGTGTATTTTGGGTAATTTTTTAGAAAGAGAAATGAAGTCGATTTGTAGTCAAAAAGATGGTAGCATTATGGTAGATAGAGGCAGCATGACGGTTTCTGGCAAGTTCCTACATTTATCTGAAATCTCAGGAGAGGCCGGTGAAACTTACTCAAAAAAAATATTGATGAAGTCGACTTTGTCTCGCACCCATCTTACGAAAGTGGGTAAAGTTACTTGAACTCTATACACACCTAGTTGTTTTAAGAGATCGTTCCTCAAATTTTCAAAATTGAAACTCTTGGTATTCAGATTCGGCATGTAGAAGGAAAAAAACTTAATCAAATCAAAATAAGGGAAAACTAAAAAAAACCTTAATTTCCACACTTTTCTGTCAACTTGGTATGCGATGTAGGAAAAAAAAAATTTAGAAAGAGAAATGAAGTCGATTTGGTTTTACTTGAAATGAAGTCGATTTGTAGTCTATCTACCATAATGCTACCATCTTCATATTTTGGAAAAAAAAAAAAAATTGTCCCTCTATGGACTTAAAATTTCCTCAAACAGAGGAAAAAATTTCCAAAATATGAAGTCGATTTGTAGTCAAATCTGAATTTGAACCTAAGTTGCTCCTTCTATAGACCTAAGTTGCCCCTTCTATGGATTTAAGTTGTCCCTTCTATGGACTTAAGTTGCACCTTATTTTTTCTAAGAAAAGCAGCCAGTGAAACAAATTGGTAGCTACTAACATAACTTTTTCACATTTTCAAGTAAAACCAAACAAGAAATTTCAATTGGCAATTCCTAGAATCTAAAACCAAAGTATAAAGTGGATATTAGAAAACATATATCTTATTTTCTTTATCATTTCTCTTTCTAAAAAATTACCCAAAATACACTAATCTCAAAGTATTTTAAAAACTTAAATTTGCAAGTAATCCAAATCCCAATTTTTTCAGAAAATAATAGAAATGGTAAGGAGATTGAAGAAATGCTCAAGAAATTGAATACTCAATAAGTTCATAGAAGGGGCAACTTAGGTCCATATAGGGAGCAACTTAAATTCATAGAAGGAGCAACTTAAATTCAAAGAAGGGGCAACTTAGAAAACCCAGATTCGATTACAACCAACTCCATGTATGGGGAATAATTTTTTCTCCGTTTCATGCCTGGGAAATTATTTTTCCTCCGTTTCATATTTATGTAATTTCAAAAAAATCTCTCCATGAGTTGGGCATTATTTGCCCCAACTCCCACTGAAATGCAATTTCCCCTTGGAAAAATGGAGGTGGGGCCGGGAGGGGGTGTGTCGGGGGAAAAAACAATTTCCATTAAAGACAAACAACAGAGACTCACTTTCTTCCCCCAAACTAAACAGTAAAACTACAGGTATAGCAGTTGGTGTACAGTAGTCGCGCACATATCACTTTTGCGCCCGTCTCGGGTTCCATAAAGATGATTGGAGTCGTTCATTTTGTTCAAAATACTTTGTTTAGGGTCCCTGTAAAAAATCATCTTAATCCGATATCGGGAAGGGTGTTTACGAATCATCCAACTTTGCTTCAAAATTTAGCCAAGTATTTTAAACAAAATGAGCAATTCCGATCATCTTTGCGGGACCCGAGACGGGCGCAAAAGTGATCTGTGCGCGGCTACTGTACACAAACTGCTGTACCTGTAGCAGTGTTCCTAACTAAACCTACCTTCCATGATCGCTCTACGGCTGTCATCGGAAAATACCATCATTCACCCTTCCCTCACCAAAACCACCACCAGATCTGGCCGCCAAACCTCCTTCTAATTGGTATAAATACATCTGAACTCCTGATGTTGCTTAAATTGGTAGGATATGTTGGATTTGTGCTGCCGCCGTCCGACGAAGAATCCGACGACTACGACGAATCCCGATTTCCGCCGATGATTCCTCCCCTTTTTCCCTTTCGGCGTTTCAAATGAAAAGAAAAAAAAAAAAAAATCAAACGATACATACACCGCTCCAAGGTTTCGGTTGCTGCGGTGTTCGATTTGTAGGATATGTTGGAGATGTTCGGTTTGTAGCCTTGTAGGATATGTTTTTTTTATTTTATTTTAAACACATTCAATTCATTTCATAACAAAATCCGAAGGTAATAGTATAGATTTCATCAAAAAAATATATAAGAATGAGCCAAAACTACCCAAATTTATACACAGGCACCCTCTGCAGAAGCAAGACAGGCGAGATCGCCATATGAGAACAAATCAAGGCCTAGATAGTAGAGAATCCCAAACGGACCGAATCCCAACTCAAACCCGAGAAGCGCATATGAAATCTAGACGGCAAGAGCCGTTCACCGGAGCAGAAGTCGGTAGCAGACCCTGTCACCAACAACAGCACCCGGACGAATCTCAACCCACCAACAACCACAAACAATCCCAACTTCGGACGATTCTCAATAGGCGTCGGATTATTTGCCCACCTCCTCTTCCACACCAGATTTGGGGAAGCCAAACTGGTACCAAACCGGACTGATTTGGGGGAAACCCAAATCAGCCGGTAGAAACCGAGCCAAACGGCCGGAAAAAAAAGACAAAGAAAGAAAAAACCCTAATCTCAACACTGCCCCCCACCTCGTCGTTATTCGCAACCCACCACCTACGCCCTCTGAACCGTCAGTCCCGCCCCGTTTGTAGGATATGTTCGGTTGCTGCGGAGAAGATAAATTAAATTGGTAGGATATGTTGGATTTGCGGTGTTCGATGATCTGATCTGAGGATCTGATCGTGGGTTCGCGGGTAGGGTTTGGTTGCTGCGGAGTAGATTGGGGAACGATTTTGGACACGACCAAGGTTGTGACAGGGGTATTTTTGGTAGTTTACTTAAAATGGAGCTTATGTGGGATGGACTTGATACGGAGTAGGTTTGGACAGGTAGGCATTGACAAAAAAAAGACCGGCCAATAAGAACCCCTAAAAGTAGCTGAAACATAGTCATCTATGATCAAATGCTGCAGTATACTTTTCATCTACTTCAAGTATCAGAGAAAGTAATTATTCCAGTAGCAGTATTTTTGTATTTTGGTTGCAAATTCCAACAGATTGGCTTCGCTAAGGCCTGTGACTTAGGAGGTTGCTTCCTATTAAGATTTCAGGTTTGAAACCTTTTCAGCAGGGTCGGCTCATATATTTTGGAGATTCAAAGCGAATTCCTTATATTGAGATCCTTATATATTCATGAATTTTTAAAAAAATGATAAAAGTACAAAAATAACAAAAAATATCAAACTAAAAGAATACAATTATGAAAATATAAATGTAAAAAGATATTATTGCAAGAGTTAAGATACAATTGTGTTTTTATTTAGAAACATTCTAATATTAATATGTAAATTATATTACAGTGAAACCTCAATTTTGGACCAAAATTCGGGGGCCGGAAGCGGCTACTTCCCCGGCTTAACTCATGAGCTGGCCTTGCTTCCAAGTATTAATCCGTATTATCAACTCCTTTGGGGTCTGTCCAAACAGAGTTTTGGTCCGACTTTAATTGGGCTCCTACAAGTAGGCTTTGAGAAAGGGAAAATGATGGCCGAGAACGTGTTTTGATAATTAATACCCGCCAAGGATATGTTGAAAATATTTTTTAATGTTGAAAATATCCTTAGCGGATATTAATTATCAAAGGCAAAACACGTCATTAGCTGTCATTTTCCCAAAAATATTTTGGTTGCCAAGTTGTACAACGTTGGTTCCCTGTTTCCTCTATTTCTTGATGTAGTGCGCCCGATGGCGGGTCTTCTATCCGGACTGTCCGAATAGGCCCAATCTGGGGGAGGCCCAAGCAGTCCGACAGCCAACGCCCACACATGGCCGTATGGGCCGTTTAGCCTGTGGTTTCACGGGCGGAACGAGGCGTCGGGTCGGATCATAGAACGTGGTGTGCAGCGGTGACGAGTCCACGTTGGTGCCAAGTAGATCGGTTCCATGTGGCACCAATCTCGGTTCCGGCCACCTGGCTCGTTTACGTGCTGCCTAATAGCGTGGCAATCGGCAATCGTACGTGAAAGACAACCAATGCATGGTAGAAGTACCAAAGCTATTATTTTGGTAAACGAAGTACTTTAAAATTTAAATAAACTTAGAGTCATACGAGATATGCAACCCAATTTAAATCATCGCAAAATCGCGAAATAATACAATCCCGAGCACTACTCAAAATATTGAAACCAAAACCACCATCACAGCTGCAAATTTCCATTTCCATTAGTATTTATTTTCCTTGCAGAACGTCACCACTCACCAGTACAAGCACACAAAAAGAAGAAGAAAAAAGTTTAGTCATTATTAGGGTGCACTTATTTTTAGTACAACAGTAGGTTGTGCATTTTGGGTACATTATAAGAGCAGGGCACTTAAGCTGGCTACTGGAGTATTACATTGTAGGGTACCCTACATTGTATCGACCAAAAGTCCATTACCGAAAGACCTTTGGTTGCCGCAGTCGAGATTGTCACCAGGGCTAATCCCAAGTACTTGACAGTACCTCCTAAAGAACCCAATCCGATCTTGGACCCTCGAATCCGACCCGTGACCGCATTCGAGCCCACCGTTTATGATGTTTGTGATTGCACCGAACCCCGAGACACGACCCGCTGAACTGTCTGCAGCCGACGGGTTCCACCTTCTGGTAATAACGTCGTGGCACGACGGCTTCGGTGATTGTGGGGTCATCCAGAACCACAAGGCAGTCTTGAACGAGACGACTGGATCGGTTGCTACCAGATCAGGGTTCTTCAAGAGGTCCACCCCTATGGCCCTTCCCGCCGGCCCGTAGTTGTAATTGCTGGAACACCAAATTAAAACATAGATGAGGTTGGAATTGGTGATTTCGATTTTCTATTACAGCAAAAGAAACCAATCTTGTAACCAAAAACAGATGAACAATACTAAGATCACATAATTACTTGATCAGTCGAGGTGCGGGTAACTGACCAGAAGACTTGTGTTATCAAAAAAAGTGGAGCATCACTTACTAGGAAATTTGGATTGGACCGCGGCCGTAATACTTCTTGCCGGGAGCACAGGGCCATTGAGCACTCGAGGAGCAGTAGTCACCGGGGTTACCTTGTTCCTTCAGATAGCAGTATCCCCATGAGTAAGGGCCATCAGGGGCACTAGCCCATCCACCTATACACATATATAATGTCACATTTATAGTTGCTCTACGAGTATTTTTTTTATCAGCAAAAGTAACAATTTATCAAGGAACTGCATAATTATCTGCTTATATCCTTGGAATATTCACCGATCGTGTAACTTTTTTCAATTTTAGTCCAGATTAGTTCGCAAGATGTTTCTCCCTTCGTCACATTGGGTTTTTTTTTCTTCTTCTTTTGATACCAAATAACCTGTACTTGTTATGGTTAGTTTTCCCGAAAAACTTTTTGAGACTGTAACAATGACCCACAAATTCACATGCCTGTTATGCCACACAGTGTGAGTCGCGTCGACACAAAAATAATGTTTTGGTGGCAAAGAATACCGTTTTTTTGTGCTTGATTTTTTCGAGGTGTTATGTTGCTAAAGATGAAAAGTATGCCAAAATGGCAGTCTAATTAACTGACTAGCTAACTAACCAGTAGTTTCATGGGAAGTTTGGGCCAAGAAAGCCGCAATCTCCCTCTTCTGTGTAGCCGTATCGCCCGTAGTAGCAAAGGCGCCAAACGCCTTCGTAGCCGACACAAAGGCATCGTAGGTGTAGAAGTTCTTGGCAGGACAAGCACCGTCGTTGCGATGCAACAACATTCGGTTAAACAAGTCTCTGGAAACGAGACTGCTAATGTCACCACTGCTCGGGCTGGGGGTGGGGGTGGAGCCGCCGCACTGGCTCTGGCACCCGGTGCTGCAGTAGTCGCCCCCGTTGCCGCACCACCCAAATTTGCTGCAGCACAGGCCGCCCGGGCACAGGGCTCCCCCGGCTTGTGTCCCGCATTGCTCTGCTGAGGCAAGTGCCAGGAGAATTGGTAATAGAGAGAAAATTGTGAAGGCTGGAAACCTCATTTTTGTGATTGGGAAGTTTTTGTTTTTGGTAAGGGACACGGTGGGGAGTTGGGGTTGGGGGCTTTATATAGGGATGGGTAGAGTTTGTTTTTTTATAACTCAAGTGTCTGAGGCAGTTGATGCACAACTCGACTAATTTTGGGTGACCAATCCCATTGCTCAACTGCGGCGATTCCAATCAAAGTCAGGGCAAAACTCTGTATGGACTGACTTCAAAAGAGTTCATAGCATCTGGTTTGAATTGAAGACCTTAAAAGAAAGCAAAATCATAAGTTTCAGGCCTTGTCCAGTTCATAGTATTTGGTTCGAATCGAAGACCTTAAAAGGAAGCAAAATCCTAAGTTTCAAGCCTTAACCACCAGGGCAACCTCTTGGGGTTGAGTTTGTTGTTTTTGTTTTGTCTTCTTGGTTTTTTTTGTTTTTGACTCAATCAATGATGGCGGCTAATCTTTGCTTTTTAACTTTATAATCTTGATTTTTGCTGTTCAATGGGGTGAAGAAATTAATAGAAAGAAGAAAAAGAAGACAATGGGGGCGGCTAGCTGTTGGCTGCATATTCATCAATGCTCCTTTGGGTTCAACGAATCAACGCCAGGATCAAGAATTATTCGGTGAGTTGTTCAAGACGCAACTTTAGAACGCATACTTGACATAATTGGATCCGGAGCTGTTCGATGTATGTGAAATCACATGCATACAGATTTGAAAATAATTACTATGTTTTTTTTAATCAACGGCACATTTCATTATATTGCAAACGCCCGAAGGTAAAGTTACATCACAAATTCAGGAGTGAATCAAAACCACCAAAATCTAAGACACGAACGACTGTACAATAGCACTTAGGCTAACAGATTCTACAATGTGTATAGCCGAGGCAGACCAGTACGAGGTGTCGGCGTAGGGTCCATGGTCAACTTGGACATACAAGGAAGATAAGATATACTACTGTAATTGCATAGAAACGCCGCCTCTAATCTGACGGTTCATCCTTTCCGAAAGAATCGACTTTTCAAAATTGGAGTATACATTTGTTTTTGGAAAGAGTCCTGCTACACACACAGACAATCTGTGTACAGATTGTGCACAGATTTCGTTGTGGGGCCCACCACGGGGCCCACACAAATCATCCGAGCCGTTCATTAAATGTAAAATATTTTTTTGAGGGTCTTCGTAAAAAATAAGCTCAATCCGATACCTATAGGTGCTTCATCCAACCATCTAACTTTTCATTTAGATTTTCGGATAATGAAAAGTTAATCTGAGCCGTTCATGTACACTTTAAGGGTCTTTTCTTTGCCCATTTTCTTTGTCTCGAGCACAACCCTTCCTTCAACTAGCGATGTGGAAGGTGAGAGGTTTTGTTTTGCAACTTGTTTGTCCCACATCGATAGAGCAAGAGAAAATGACGGTCCAGAACGTGTTTTGATAATTAATACCCGTCAAGAACAGGCTGAGAATATTTGTTAATGCTGAAAATGTCCTTGGCGGATATTAATTATCAAAACACGTCATTGGCTATCATTTTTCCATAGAGCAAAGGCTCAATTGGCAAAGTGCTCATCTATAAAGCTCTCTACTCTACCTGTTCCACTTGCTCACAGAGTGGTTGCATGTGGACAGCAAGTATCGGTATTAAAATTGTTTTGAAGGGAAATTTCAAATTTTGAAATATGTATATATATGTATGTTATGTATTAGTCAAGGGGATTTAATACTATAGTTTTGACTTTCTCTGACTGTTTATTTTTTTTTCGGTAAAAATTGAGAGCAGATCCCCTGTCCGACTCACATTCGGACAGGCGCCTGTCCGAGTCTCTCTCGGCCGTTGATCTCGCAAATCAACGGCTGAGATGAGCCGAACACTTTGTGCTCCAAAACGACGTCGTTTTGGAGCACAAAGTGTTCGGCTCATCTCAGCCGTTGATTTGCGAGATCAACGGCCGAGAGAGTGGGACAGGCGAGTCGGACAGGGGAGTCGGACAGGGGATCTTCTGCCGTAAAAATTGTCAAGTATTTAGGGCACAATTTTTAGAACAGACCTTGGGCACCCAAATATCTTGGGCCGGCCCTGCTTTGGGATAAAATGTTACACTTCTTTGTGGGAATGACTTTGGTGTCCCCGGTCATTTTGCGGATATCGTAACTTTTAGCATAACAAAACCATTATGAGTATAACTAAAACCCATTACAACCATAACAGAACCATAGCAAGACATAATTTGTTTGTTATGCCTTAGTTGAGTTTGGTTATGCCTTGGTTGGTTTTTTGAATATTCCTTGGTTATATCTTATTTGGGTTCTATTATGCTTGTAATGAATTTTAGTTATACTCATAATGATAAAGTTATATCAAAAATTACGGTATCCCCAAAATGACCGGGAACACCAAAGTATCATCCCTTCTTTGTCGTGGAATCTTACTCCTCTTTGTAATGAATGTTCGGCATCTTTTTTGAGAGCTGCTACTCACACAGCAACTGTGCACAGATTTTGTGCACAGATTGCAATGTGCGGCCCACTATGGGTTATATCCAAATGATCCGATCCGTTCATTAAATGTAAAATATTTTTTCAAGGGTCTCCGCCAAAAATCAACTCAATCCGAAACTTATAAGTGTTTGATTCAATCATTTAATTTTACATTCAGATTTCAGGATAAGAAAAAATTAGATGATTGAATCGAGAATTTATAGGTATCGGATTAAGCTAATTTTTGGCGGTGACCCTTGAAAAAATGTTTTAAATTTAATCAACGACTCGGATCATTTTTGTGGGACCCGTAATGGGTCCCACGTCGCGATCAGTGCACGATCTGTGCACTATTTTTCTGTGTTGGTAGCATTTCTGATCTTTTTTTGTGGTACCTGGTGGCGGGTGCATATCATAAACCCAAAAAAAAAAAAAAAAAAAAAAAACGCGTGTTGTAGCTTGACCCATATATAGTTTATCTGAAGACATATATTAATCACTTCAAGCAATTTGAAAAGTCATATTCTATGATCTATCCATATCTTTCTGCCCAACTTTCTCTCTGTCATATAAATTAGAACGTGAAAATGTCCTTTTCCGAGGTGTTATGTTTGTCTCCCATTAATAAAATGTAAATGAGAGGAAAGTGATTCAGAAGCATAGTGCAGCACCTACGTACCGACCTGATCTTCTTTTTCCTTTTTTCCTTGCCATCTTCTGTTGACTGGCACCTCCCAAGACTCCAGCATATCCTATTTTTCGGATTCTTTTTGAAAATATCTAAGATAAAGTCTTGGATATTTCAAAAATTATTTGGGTAAAACTCATAATTTTTTATTTTTCTGATACGTCTTGGCGAGACGAATCAATAATTCACAAAAGTTAGGCGCAAAACTAACAAACGCGATTTTTTTTTTTGATAAGGATAAGTACAAAAATTTTAGCGGAACTTATTAGTTAGGAAAATAATGTTTCCACTCCCTTTTTATCTTCTAACCCTCCTTTACTTGCCTTAATTCACGTGAAATTACTAAATTATTCTTACTAATGAATCTACCTTTCACATATTCTTGGCAATTAAGTAATTTCACCTGAATAAGTATAAAAAAAGGAGTGCAGAAGAATAAAAGAGGAATCCAAAAATTATTTTTGCACTGATTTATAAGCCTGTTGTTATATGGGAGCTATGAGTCTGTGACTTCTAACAGCACTGCTACCCACACATCAATAATACACAGACATCGTGCACAAATTTGATATGTGGCCCACTATGGGTCTCACATAAATGATCCGAACCATTCATTAAATGTAAACATTTTTTCAAGGGTTCTAGCAGCAAAAAATCAGCTGAATATAATATCTTTAGATGCTCGATTCAATCATCTAACTTTTCATTCGGATGTCACGATAATGAAAAGTTAGATGATCGAGTATCTAAAGGCTGATTTTTCGCGAGGACCCTTGAAAAAATATTCTACATTTAATAAACGGTTTGGATTGTTTGTGTGGGACCTATAGTGGGCCCCACATGCCACAATAGATTTGTGTACGATCTGTGTCTACAAAGTCGATCTGTGACAACAGACTTTCCGGACTTCTAATGGTATATCTCCACAGAAATCACTTTTGATCTGTTTGAACTGACCGAGCTGATTTTTGGTATACTTGTTCTACTTGATGAGCTCTACGAAGTGAACGATTCCGATCATCGAAGCGAGACTGGAGCGGCGGCGATTTGTCGTACACAGCACGGAACTGTGCAGCACTGCCTTCCAACCCAAGTAGGGCTGAGATGTCGGTCAGTATCTGGGTTCAAGTATCTATAGTCGCTTTGGTGATCAGAGTACAAGATTGAGAAGTTTGTATGTTTTTATTTTAATTGCTCTAGAACATGATTTTGACTAGAAATATTTGTTATTCAGGTTAGGAAAATTATCTTCCCCTATTCGGTTTGATTTTGATTTTCTAAACTAAGTTCGTTGTTTACGAAACCTAATTAATGGTGTTGTCTTTAGATAATGGATTACATAATTACAAACCCAAAAAAGGTTAAAAAGTAACCAAAAAAATAATCAAAAGTGGAACTGTTTCGGGGACCTAGGTTTCCACATAATCCATACTAGGTACAAGTCTAGTCACAAATATCTGGTTGTGATAAGATCAGTTTGGCATATACTTTAGAATTCGGCATATGCTCGAGAATGATACTAGAAAAAGATCATTGACTAGGTCCTGTTCCGCTAAGGGGTAAGGGAAATAAATATACTTATTTTTCAAATAAGTACTTATTTTTGAATTGAAGATAATGTATTGTAAAGAATGACTTATCTCGTAAAACGAGAAATATTTATTTTCAAAATAAGAACCTTAGCTAAACGGGGCCTAACACTCCAGTATAGTAATTGAAGCTATAGGATAGTAATTGAAGCTATAGGAAAATAGCTACAATGATGTTATCATCTCTTGATTGGATTCTGGGATCTCTTTTCAAAAAAAGTGAGAAAGAATGAAAACCTACCACCGGGTGATAGTTCAAGTGGCTGAGGAGGCAGTCGGGTTAAAACTTTTCACCTCTCATTGATCGTGAGTTTGAGTTGACTTAGTACTAGATGGTTGGGTTGTGAGGGGTCCACTTGCATTTCGGTGGAGTTTTGGTGATGGGTCCTACGACGTGGTGATGATCAAATATTTCCTCCTTGTCCGAGTCGGGTATAGCTCAAATTCTGACATTCCAACAAAACCTCAGAAGTCGTTTAAATTAATTGAATGGGTCAAAATATTTCAAGTTTTCAACAAATCGAAACAATGAGGTTCATATTTGATTTGCTAAATGATCATTGTGAGGTTATACTATTGGTGCCTTCACATCTTCTGGTTTAAGCCATGGCATGAGTCTTGTCGTGAGTCTGGCGACTGAAGTAGCTAGGTTGTCAATGTTAGTAATTTATTTTAATCAACGGGTATCTGTAATTTTAACGTGGGGAGATTAATAAGTATTTAATATCATGGAGCTCGTAATATAATTGAGATAAGGACGGGAGTGTAATTATAATTCTGTAGTGGGGTGAATTATAATTAGTGAAATAAGAAATAGAATCCTGGTGGGATTAGGTTTTCTTATTTACACTGGGAGCCCAGACTTATTACTCCTTAGGTCCCTATCGTAGCCCTATATATACACGTTATGCTCTCTAGGTCAGATTGACGTTTTTTTGACGTTTCTATTATTCACAAAATAGAGACAGATCTAGAGAGGGCAAACAGACCACGAAAGAGTCCACACTCGGTTCGTGTTCTAGGCGTGCAGGGAATACGATAGAAGATCGTAAGGTGCATTCGAGCAGTATACGTGGCTTATAGCAAGACGTGTTATAACAAGTTCAACCAGCGTTCGTGTTCGCAGGGAGTTGAGGTAAAACCCTAATTCCGCCTTGTAGGATTTTGCGGTTTTCTTATTGTCTAATCTGTACGCGTCATTATTGGGTTCTGGGAATGTTTCCCAACAGTGGTATTAGAGCAGGCTGTAATCACGCGTATGGATTAAACAGGCTATGTTGTCCATAGGATATAGAGGGTAGAACGTAGAACTGTGCTAACCCTTGTTTTGCAGTGTTCTTACCCAGCTATTATGGTCACATGATTTTTTGTTGATTTTATGTGATTGGATCCCACATGATTTTTGTGTGGTTATTGTTATTTATTGGGTACCACGATTATTTTTCGTGGTTGTAATAATTAACGTAGCATGTGTTATTTATTGGGTGCCACGATTATTTTTCGTGGTTGTAATAATTAACGTAGCATGTGAACTCCAATGGAGGCATAAGATCGATATATGTATGTTTCTTCGATCGTAATAGCATTCGATGGTTATTCGGAGATCGAAGAAGGGAGATACAGAAGATACAAGTTGTTTGGCTCGCAATAGTTTTTTTCCAGATTCGTAGGGTCTGATTGCAGGGCTATTTCGACCCAGTAAACGTTGGAATTAGAAAATCTGTTCTTCACAGAAGTTGTAGATAATTGAATTTCGAATCCAACCCAATTTGAATCACTTCAATTGGAGGTCGGATGAGAAAGATATGGCCAAAATACTTAAGGCTGTGCAGTTTACGCGGGAATTTATCAAATCCGAATTTTCTTGCTTAAGCACGGTTGGATTTTGGTCTCCTTGATTGATTCAAAGTATCTAAGTCTTCCACACAAGTATAGCTGAAGGATTTCGAGTTTGGAAGGATTGCTTAAGGATTTCAAGTTTAGAAGGACTCCTTATTGCTTAAGGATTTCAAGTTTGGAAGGATTCCTTGTTGTTCAAGGATTGCATATTTGACCATAATAGCTGGATTCTTTATCTTATGTTTCCTTATTATTTGTGTTTCCATATTGTTTGCATATGTGATAGTTTACCATATTGGGACAACATGGTAATATTTGGCCTTTGACCTAGATCACGGTTTTTTTGCAAACTCGAAAATTTGATAACCCTCACAAATTTTTTAAATAACTAAGTGGGAGAGGAAATTTATTTTGAATAAATCCTATGGTCTCCATTGCTAGTTCGTAGGTGATATAATTAATTTTGTGTGTTGGTTTCAGAACCTTCCTCCCTATCGGACAAAATTAATTGTGGCATCATCGGTACAAACTTCCTAAAGGGATAGCTCTAAGATAATTGTTGTGTGGGTCACTTCTCCATCTGAGGTGGTTTATAACGGAACAATAGGTCTAAAAGCTAGGTAATGGTATACACTTAGCTGTAAATAATAATATCCTCACCATCTGAGTCACTATTATTATTTATAGGACCGAAACTATATTGGCTATTTAATTTTGCTTGGCACGGTATAGTGTCTAGATAGTAAAATTAAAAGGTTGTGCCTATCTACACAAATGATGAAGAGTAGACGACCTTCCCATCGAGGCATGCTCTTCACGGTGTGTAGGGTTGCCAATGTTTTTCTTTTAACACGTGGTTGAGGGAACCAATATTAAAATGAAATTCAAGTTTTTATTGCCCTTCATAATTGTTGTTATGTGATTCTCAAATTCAAAAATGGGTTTTTTTTCAATCCACTTGCAATTATTCTCAAAGCTAATAAACTTACTGGATCGAATTATATTGATTGGAAAAGGAATTTGGATATTGTGTTAACTGTTGAGGGGCACAAATTTGTGTTGTATGAGATGTGCCCTCCTAGACCTGATGAGAATGCTACATAACATGAAGCAAAATTTTATAAAAATTGGTGAATATCACCCATGTTAAAGGGACCCCGATTAGGGATCATGTTCTTAAGATGATAGGTCTTCTTAGTTCAAGGTCTTCTTAATGAACTAGAGATTCTTGGAGCTAAAATTGATGGGGAAACCCAGATCGACTTCGTTCTTAACTCACTGCAATCTGAGAGTTTTAAGTAATTTCGCCTGAACTATTATATGAACAAAATGCATTTATTTTTGGCGAAACTTCTTAAGGAACTCCAAGCAGCTGAGGGTCTTTTGGTTGTAAAGAAACCACCATCAGTGTTAGTGGCAGAGAAGGCTTCTACTTCTAAGCTGAAAGGCAAGAAGAAGCAGAACTAGTCTCAGGAAAAGGTTGTGGAGGCATTTCATACGCCTCAAGGTGGAGTGAAAAAGCCTGCGGGCAAGTGTTTTCACTGCAAGTAGAAAGAACACTGGAAGTAGGAATGTCCATTCTATCTCAATAAAGTGAACAATTTGGATAAATCTTTTTCACTAGTTGTTGAATGACGTTTAGTGGTGTTATCTACCAGTACCTGGTGTGTAGATATGGGAGCCACTAATCATGTTTGCAATTTGTTGCATGGGTTCCAGGAAACCAGAAGACTCAGTGATGGGGAGATTTATCTACATATGGGAAATGCTACGAGAGTGGCAGCAGTTGCAGTAGGAAATGTCTTTTTAAATTTTAGTAGTAATAGGAGTTTAATTTTGAGAGATTGTCTTTATGTTCTTACTATTAGAAGAAACTTGGTTTCAGTTTCTAAGTTAATAAAGGACGGATATTTGGTTTATTTTAGTGACTCTGTGGTTATTAAGTTAAATAAACGTTTTATCTGTTCTGGTTCATTGGTGGATGATCTCTACATTATTAATCCTATGTTTCCTATAATGCAACTACATGAATTGAATAACACAAATAATTTACCATGTAAGAGAAAAGAACCTTCTAAATTGAACCAAACGTATCTTTGGCACTTATGTTTTGGTCATATTAATCTGAATAGGATTTCTAGACTGGTTAGAGATGAACCTTTAGGTTCATTGGCAGTTGAGGAACTTCTAGTCTGTGAATCCTATTTAGAAGGTAAGATGACCTAGAAGCCTTTTTTCAGCAAAAGGATATAGAGCCAAAGAGCCGTTGGAATTGGTTTCATTCTGATTTGTGTGGGCCTATGAATGTCCAAGCTAGAGGTGGTTTTGAGTACTTTGTCACTTTTATTGACGATTACTCAAGGTATGGATACATTTATTTGATGCGCCGTAAATCCGAATGCTTTGAGAAATTTAGGGAGTATAGGGCGGAAACGAAAAAGCGTCTGGGTAAATGTCTCATGACACTGCAATCTGATCGTGGTGTAGAATACCTCTTGGGAGAGTTTAGGGACTACTTGTCAGCTGAAGGGATTACATCCTAGTTGTCAGCTCCAAGTATGCCGCAACAAAATGGTGTAGCAGAGAGAAGGAATAGGACTCTTATGGATATGGTAAGATCAAAGATGAGTTATTCAGATTTACCAATTTCGTTTGGGGACATGTACTAGAAACAGCAGCGTATATTCTTAACTTGGTACCATCTAAGTCAGTACCATCTACACCCACAGAACTATGGACTGGGCGCAAACCTAGTCTGCAGCATGTTCGGGTTTGGGGTAGTCCAGCACATGTGCTGAATGGGAACGCAGATAAATTGGAATCAAGGACAGAAGTTTGCTTGTTTGTGGGGTACCCTAGAGGAACGAAAGGTGGATTGTTTTATAGTCCTACGGATAAGAAGGTCATTGTTAGCACTAATGCCCGATTCTTAGAAGAGGACTATGTGATAGACCACAAGCCCAGAAGTAAAATTGTTCTAGAGGAATTGAGAGGAGAGATACTGACACAAACTTCTTTACCACCAATAGTGCAGGAGGAAACGCCACAAGAGACATCTGTAGAGGTAGCTATTGACACACCAGTACCTCGTCGTAGTGGGAGGATTATTGTTCCACCCAGTCGGTATACGTTGTTGGGAGAGTCTTTTGAAATGATCCCTGATAATCAACATGCCGAACCCTGTAACTACAATGAGGCACTTCAAGATAAAGATGTGAAACTTTGGCAAAAGGCTATGAAATCAGAGATGGAGTCTATGTACTCTAATCAGGTCCACGTTTCTTAATGGAAATCTGGATGAGTGCATCTATATGATGCAACCAGATAGATTCATAGCCAAAGGTCAAGAGCACATATTGTGTGCAAGCTTAAGAAGTCTATTTATGGGCTTAAGCAGACATCTAGATCGTGGAACATTCGTTTTGATCAAGCAATCAAATCTTTTGATTTTGATCAATGTCCGAATGATTCATGTGTGTATAAAAAGCGCAACGGAAAAGTGGTGGTGTTTTTAGTACTATATGTCGATGATATCCTGCTCATCAGAAACGATGTGGGAGTATTGTCTTCAGTGAAAGTGTGGTTATCCGACCAATTCGAAATGGACTTGGGAGAAGCCAGTCACATCTTTGGGATTAAGCTTATACGATATCGCAAGAACAAGATGTTGGGCTTATCACAAGTTACTTATATCGATGAGATTCTTGCCCGTTTTAGCATACAGGATTCCAAGAAAGGGTTCCTCCCTTTTAGACATGGAATCAACCTATCCAAGGATCAGTGTCCTAAAACACCTGAGGAGATGGAGAAAATGAAGGCAGTTCCTTATGTCTCAACAGTAGGAAGCCTTATGTATGCTATGTTGTGTACTAGACCTAATATTTGCTTTGCCGTTGGCATGGTTAGCAGATTTCAGTCTAATCCAGGACAAGAACATTGGACTGCAGTGAAACATATACTCAAGTATCTGAAAAGAACTAGAGATCATATGTTGGTGTTCCAGTCAGATAGTCTGGTACCTTATGGGTACACAGACTCAGACTTTATGTCAAATAGGAATTCCAGAAAGTCTACCTCCGGATATGTGTTTACCTTAGGAGGTGGAGCCATAAGTTAGAGGAGTATCAAGCAATCATGGATTGATTGATTCCACCATGGAGGCCGGTGGTAGCTTCTTAAGCAACCAAAGAGGCCGTTTTGGCTTAGAGACTTCTGGATGGATCTAGAAGTGATTCCTCTAGTGCAATTAGCTATTACATCTATTGTGACAATAGTGGTGGAATTGCTAACTCTAAGGAGCCATTGACTCATAAGAAGGAAAACACATCGAGCGTAAGTATCACCTGATTCGAGAGATCGTTCAGAGAGGTGATGTAGCTGTGGCCAAGATCGCATCGATAAACAACCTAGCAGATTCTTTTACGTACAGCTTACAGGCTAAGACTTTTGATAGTCACGTAGTAGAGAGAATGCGAGTAAGATGCGTGGCAACATGACTTTGAGTCTTAGTGGGAGTTTGTTAGGAGGTTATGTAAAAGCTATGTTTTTATATGATGGATTAATATTGTTATGTATTAATCAGTTTTATCCCTTTTTTTATGAGAATCTTTTATGGGTAATATTTGCATAATATTATTGTATGTTGTGCATATGTGTCTTTTATTTTAAAAAGTAGATGATCCGGTGTGTAGAGTTTGGCTTACACACAGAAGATCGGATCATCGGTTCTTGTAAAATATAATATATGGTTCACAGTCTTAGATGGAACTGGACACACCATCAGTAGGACTGTAGTACAATGTTTAGTAGGTCTGTCTTGACTACAGGGAACGGTCTAGTTCTAACTCATTGTGCTAGTACACTTTGTGTGTATTGAACAGGACCGCATTGAGGTAATTGTCTTTGTACTAACTTTATAAGACAATTGGAACCTCATGGTTATTATGAATGCTTATGCTCTTAATCCAAAGATAATTATTAGATGTATATATTTAATGTTGTTGATTTTGATTCATTAAAGGGTGAGATCTTTATACGGTCAATAGTCTCGGTGAGTTGGGTCGCAACATTATGTATATGACAACTATTAATTATTAATGGAATCCACGTCCCGATAGGGATTGATGATACCCCTTGAGTAAGTTTATAAGTTTCGATTATGTCAAACCCTGCAGGTGGATATTTGTATCCGACATATCGAATAAGTTAAGCGGATAGTCTCAAGTTAAGATGTTGATTACGTGGGAGATTGTTAGTAATTTATTTTAATCAACGGGTATCTGTAATCTTAACGTGGGGAGATTAATAAGTATTTAATATCATGGAGCTCGTAATATAATTAAGATAAGGACGGGAGTGCAATTATAATTCTGTAGTGGGGTGAATTATAATTAGTGAAATAAGAAATAGAATCCTGGTGGGATTAGGTTTTCTTATTTACACTGGGAGCCCAGACTTATTACTACTTAGGTCCCTATCGTAGCCCTATATATACACGTTATGCTCTCTAGGTCAGATTGACGTTTTTTTGACGTTTCTATTATTCACAAAATAGAGGTAGATCTAGAGAGGGCAAACAGACCACGAAAGAGTCCACACTCGGTTCGTGTTCTAGGCGTGCAGGGAATACGATAGAAGATCGTAAGGTGCATTCGAGCAGTATACGTGGCTTATAGCAAGACGTGTTATAACAAGTTCAACCAGCGTTCGTGTTCGCAGGGAGTTGAGGTAAAACCCTAATTCCGCCTTGTAGGGTTTTGCGGTTTTCTTATTGTCTAATCTGTACGCGTCATTATTGGGTTCTGGGAATGTTTCCCAACAGTCAATACCTCCGCGTGAACAAGTCCTAGAGATAAGCCAAGAGGCCTTTGGCCCAACGACATCAGGGGGTGCACTAAGGTGCTAGGAGCAAGGAGGTCAAAAGTTCAACTCCTCGTGCTAATCTAACTATTCTAATAGTACGAACTTGTTCAAATTTTGTGAAACTGTAACGATAATTTGAATCTTTTAATTTCCCCTATCTTGTGTATTGTCCTTGTTCCATATGCAACTTAAACTTGGTAACAAGCTTGTACTACGATCTGGGCATGGTTGAAATTCCTTGTTTAGATCTCTGTGTCATTGACCAAAAGATGTGAAAGGAGAGAAGTAAAGTTGTTCCCAGAATTGTATCAAGTGTATCGATTTACGATTGATGGACAGATTATAAACAGTGTATTCCTCATGGCCTATGTACAAGTACGAAAATCTAACAAAAATCTTTACAACTTTTTTGATGCCAAAAGCTCTAAGCCAGACTTTTTTTTTTTGCTAGCTAGTGGTTGAGAATGTTGAGGAGGATAACTCTCGTTTTGATTAACCGTCTGAACAAACACTCCAGTCCTTCTTCAATATCTTGAATGCTTGGCTCCATCTTCGCCAACTGGTTTTGCAAATTCTCGACGGGTACTGCATTATCAGATTTGCTCGTCTTATGATGGTTGAGCGAGTGCAATGCGGCATCAAATTTCTTAAACACATTTGTGCTTGTTTCTTCATCTTCGGATGCAACGCTCTTTCGGTGCATGAATCTGGACACCAAAGAAAATCCACTCAAACTTGATTCTGCCTCTGTCCCAGAAATATAGGACAACAACGACTCAAACACCGCAACAGTGGCTGTTTCGACCTCATTTAGCGAATCCAGAATTTCCCGGCTTTTTCCAAGAGCTACACTGGTGTGATTGCTTTTGATACACTTCAAATCCTTTAGAGACTTTCGGATCACCTTCTTTGCCTTCTTTCTCGAATTTAAGTACCCAGAAAAGTCATTCATGTCTCTTCTCCTGCGTAGGATTGAAAGAAGGCCTTGTAAATCTTGCTTTGTTTGTGAGAATACGTCTTTAGCAGTAGCACACACATCCAAGAGCCCTAGATACTTTTCCAGCACCACTTCCACCCATTTCTCTTTGTGTTGTTGAGCAAAGGCTTGTTGAGCGTGCGGCAATAGAAGCAAATCGTCCAGATGATCATACATGTTTTCAAGGCCACTTAGCCTCAAATGCTCATCGACATGAGGAATGACCAGGCGAAGTCTAGAAGGCAAGCTGACAGAGCGAGCGTGGTATGTGGATTTTGATCTCAAAGGAGAGGAAATCATTTGCTTTGGAATGGGGAGTAAGGAAAACTTAGAGGAGGATGGGAAATTTGCAATGTTAAACAATTTGTGGTGGATTGTGTTTCCTTCCCTCTTCATAGGCTCTGTATATATACCTGGCTACAAGAGACAAACCAATCCGCTGACTATAACGTGGTTTTGATTCAGATCTACACGCTTTCACGGCGATGTTTTCTCGATGTCTCCCACCAAATTGACCCTGGAATGGTTATGCAATATAGTACAACGTAGCTGATAGAAAATATGATGCACGAGTGGAGTTGATGCACGGTTGTCTCCTCTGGCGTGAAAATGTCAGCACTATTTACTCCTGATTTCCTTTCTATAATATACATCCGTGCACATGCACATGATCTGAGCTTCTTTTATGTTCTATTCACGTTATTGAGGTCAAGGCATTCTTGGTGTGATAAGGACAGATCTAGAAGCTGGGATTTCCACCAAGAGGATGGTTAGTATATTGCTAACCGGATCAGAGTGCTCCCAAACAGAAAGGAAGCCAGCGCTTTTTCTCTCATTTCTAAACCAGATCAGATTCTAAACTTCCACGCGTCTCATTATTATTTGTTAAATCACTGGCTTGAGACATTTGGAATCTTGACAGCTTTCGTGTGATTAAATAAAAAATCATCTAGAGGGGAAAAAAAATGAGGTCCATAGTTCATTTACTAAATGATCAGGTTAGTTTAAGCTAGCTGTTCCTTGGCATCATCTGGTGTAAACCGGTATGAGTATTGTGGTGGCTGAAATAGATCGTCAATGCTTCCGTGTGTACAAGTCCTTGAGACAAATTTCAGCTTAATTTCTTGATTTTTGCAGTAAGACGCATCAATCTGGCAGGACAATGCATCCACAGAAATTAAAAACTTCAGCGGCAGGCAATTCTAGCTACAAAGGCTGTGGCCTTTTTACAGATGACCACCAACTAGTTTTATCACATAACCTAGCACCAGAAATAATAACCCTGTCTATAGAATTTATTAAAGAAAGAAAGAGAGATTCAATTTTTATGCGAAGTAGTTAACTTCTGGTCAATTCTAAATAATTTTACTTGAGAAAATTGGAATATTTCCATCTTTTATGTGATTAACATGAATGAACTACAAGAAGTTCCTTGATTAAACACTAGACGTACACGTTTTCCAACTTTGTGCAACTATACACAATAAGGGAGTTGAAAATGGACCTTCTTTTCGTTATTAGTACATTTTCCTCTTTTTTCTTTTTGTATATTTTTCTTTCACCATATTCAACTATTGATTTGGCCGGTTACAAACTTGAATGATTGGGGATTTTTGAAAATTTTGTCACAGGCCAAAAGATGTGAAAGGAGATAAGTTGAAGTTGTTGACAGATTTATCACAAGTGTATTGACCTTTAATTAAATGCCAGATTATAAACAGTGTATGCCTCAAGGCTCATGTACAAGTATGAACAGCTAATCAAAATCTTTAGCAACATTTTGGCTGCCAGAAGTATTAAACTACAGTTTTTTTGGCTCGCTAGCGGTTGAGAATGTTCAGGAGGATAACTCTCGTTTTGATTAACCGCCTGAACAAACACTCGAGTCCTTCTTCGATATCTTGAATGCTTGACTCCATCTTCCCCAACTGGGTTTGCACATTCTCGACATGTACTGCATTGTCAGATTTGCTCGTCTTATCATTGTTGAATGAGTGCAATGCAGCATCAAATTTCTCAAACATGTTACTATTTGTTTCTTCATCTTTGGATGCAATGCTCTTTCGGTGCAAGAGTTTGGAAGCCGAATAAAATGAACTCAATCTTGACTCTGCCTTTGTCCCTGAAATAAAGGACAACAATGACTCGACCATCCAAATAGTGGTTGCTTCAACCACATTTAGCAAATCCAAAAGTTCCCGGCTTTTTCCAAGAGCTACGACAGCATGCTTGGTTTTGATACTCTTCAAATCCTTTAGGGACTTTTGGATCACCTTCTTTGCCTGCTTTCTCGAATTCAAGTACTCTGAAAAGTCATCCACCTCCTTTCTTCTGCGTAGAATTGAAAAAAGGCCTTGCAAATCTTGTTTTGTTTGTGTGGATACATCTTTAACTGTAGCACACACATCCAATAGCCTTAGATACTTTTCCAGAACCACTTCAACCCATTTCTCATGGCATTGTTGAGCAAAGGCTTGCTGAGTCTGTGGCAATTGAAGCAAATCACCCAAACGATCATACATTTTTTCAAGGCCACTTAGCGTCAAATGCTCATCGACTGGTGTAATGACCGGGTGAAGTCTGGAAGGCAAGCTGACAGAACGAGTGTGGAAGTTGGATTTTGATCTCAAAGGAGATGAAGCCATTTTTCTTCTTGGGGATAAGATTACTTAGAACTGGATGTGAAATTGGCAATGTCAAGTTACTTGTGGTGGGTTTTTTTTTTTCCTTTCCTCTTCATCAGGCTCCACATATATACCAGGCTGAAAGGAGACAAGGAATCTCATCCTCTCCGACAACCAGCTGGCTACAACATGGTTTCGATTTGGATCTACATGTTTTCACGGAGATGTTTTCTTAATGTCTCCTACCAAATTGACCCGAAAATGATTATGCAATACAGTACAATGAAGTTCATAGAAAATGCAATGCACGAGTGGAGTTGATGCATGGTTGTCTCCTCTGGCATGAAAATGTCAGCACCATTTACTCCTGATATTCGTTCTATAATAAACATCCGTGCTCATAATCTGAGCATCTTTTATGTTTTACTCATGCCATCGAGGCCTAGGCATACTTGGAGGGAAAAAATAGCTTCCTAATTGATCACTTGTAAACTTCCACCCGTCTCATAATTGTTTATTAAATCACTGAATTGAGACATTTAGAATCTTGACAGCTTTCGTATGATTAAAATAAAAAATCATCTAGAGAAAAAAAGAGAGGTCCATAGTTCATTTACTAATTGATCAGGTGAGTTTAAGCTAGTGGTTCCTTCACATCTTCTGGTATAAATCGGTATGAGTCTTATGGTGACTGAAATAGATTGTCACTGCTTCTGTGTGTATGATTCCTTGACTCAAATTTGAGCTTGTCTGCTTTATAAAATATGCAATTTTCAGCTTATCTATTTCTGAATTATGAAGTAAGATGCATTAATCTTTTTTTCTTTTGATCGGCAAAAAGGGTGGGAGGGGGTGGCCAGTTTAGCAACCTCCCTTGGGCGTGATCATAGGGGCTCCCTTCCCGCTGTGGAATGCCTGGTTTGAGCCATAGCTACTGTCCCTGAGGACAGGTCGTCACCACAGCACCACCTAGGTGTCTAGATGGCATAAGCCCCCACAATTTGCAATTGGCGTGGCTCGATCCTGAGGCTCGATTGTGGGGAGACTTAGGCCTATGCCATCTAGGCTACCACCATCGGTGGTAATATGCATTAATCTGGTATCAAAATGCATCCACAGAAATTAGAAATCTCAGTGGCAGGCAATTCTAAAAAGGCTGTGGTGTTTTTTCAAATGACCACCAACTGGTTTTATCACATAACCTTGCGCCCAAAAGGTAATGACCAACTCCTACACCACGTCCTTGTACAATGCTCAAGGCTCTAGTCTGAGTCGCAGGAGCAACTTTTAGTTCATTATGAGCCAAAACGATGGATTCAATAAGTTTTGCAAATAACTCCATCCGCTGAATAGAAACATCAAACTAAACGCCCATATACAATGAGCACCAGATAATGAAGAACCATAAGACTGTGACAGTAACCCCGTCTATTGAAGATATTGGAGAAAGCAAGAGAGACACTATAGACGTACACATGTTCCAAATGGACCATCTTTTTTTGTTAATATCTTTTCCAGTTCCTTCTTTGTATGTTTTTCTTTCACCGTATGGAACTTTTAACTTGGTTAATAGTTTTGAATGACTGGCCATGTCTGAAAATTTTGTCACAGACCAAAAGATGTGAAAGGAGATAAGTAAAGTTCTTCACAGATTTGTCACAAGTATACCGATTTACAATTAAAGGACAGATTAAAAACTGTGTATGCCTCATGGCTCATGTACAAGTATGAACAGCTAATCAAAATCTTTAGCAACATTTCGGCTGCCAAAAGTATTGAACTAGAGTCTTTTTTCGCTAGCTAGTGGTTGAGAGTGTTGAGGAGGATAACTCTCGTTTTGATTAACCGTCTAAACAAACACTCAAGTCCTTCTTCGATATCTTGAATGCTCGACTCCATCATCCCCAACTGGGTTTGCACATTTTTGACGTGTATTGCATTATCAGATTTGCTCGTCTTATGATTGGTGAGCGAGTGCAATGCAGCATCAAATTTCTCAAACATGCAATGCAGCATCAATTTCTCAAACATGATACTCTTTGTTTCTTCATCTTTGGATGCAACGCTCTTTCAGTGCACGAGTTTGGAAGCCAAAGAAACTGCACTCAATCTTGACTCTGCCTTTGTCCTTGAAATATAGGACAACAGTGACTCAAACACCCCAATAGTGGCTGCTTCAACCTCATTTATTGAAAGTGTGATTACTATTCACGATTCTCTTGTGTTTTACATGCCTCTTGGCCGGGAAGAATTACACCTGGCTACATAAAATTACTCTTGGCCGCAAGGAATTACATCTGGCCACAAAGTATTGAAAGCGTGATTACTATTCACAATTCTCTTGTGTTTTACATGACTCTTGGCCACGAAGAAATACACTTGGCTGCATAGAATTACTTTTGGCAGTAATTAATTACAGCTGGCCGCAAAATATTGAAAGCGTGATTAGTATTCACGATTCTCTTGTGTTTTACATGCCTCTTTGCCACGAAGAATTACACATGGCCACATAAATTTACTCTTGGCTGCCACAAATTACACATGGCCGCATATAATTACTCTTGGCCGCATTGAATCATACTTGGCTACATATAATCACTCTTGGCCGCCACGAATTACCCCTCGCCTCATATAATTACTCTTGGTCGCCACGAATTACGGTTGACTGCATATAATTACTCTTGGCTGCCACAAATTACACCTGGCCGCATATATTTACTCTTGGCCGCCACGCATTACACCTGGCCGCGTATAATTACTCTTGGCCGCAACTTATTGAAAGCATTACTATTCACGATTCTCTTGTGTTTTACATGCCTCTTGGCCGCGAATAATTACATCGATTTGGCGCTTGATCTAATTATGGTGAAAGACCAGATGGAGAAGACGGAGTACTCATGCATCCAAGATATTGAAGAAGGACTTGAGTGTTTGTTATCAAAACAAGAGTTCTCCTCCTCAACATTCTCAACCATTAGCTTGCAAAAAAGATAAAAACTGTAGTTCAATATTTTGGCATCTGAAAATGTTGCCTACGATTTTTGATTAGCTGTTCATACTTTGTACATGACACATACACTTTATATTTTGTCCTTGTGTTATAAACCAATATACTTGCGACAGATCTTCTTACCGTGATACCCGCTTGGTTTACTTGGTTTCATTTCCTACTTGCGAACTCCGAGTTTACAAAATAGGGAATACCTTAGTACCCATTCCTTCCTCAGTGCAGGAATGTAATCAATGTATGGATGGAGATACTGCTTTGTTTGGGCTACCCTTGCTTTCGGGGACTAGACACAAACCAGTATACTTGAGACAGTTCTGTGCACAACTTTAGTTCTTTCCTTCTACATTTCTACACATTCCATAGCACTTGGAAATGAATGAAAAATAGTAACATGCCCAGTCATTCAAGTTAGTTACTTGCCCGGTTAAAGTTGAATATGGTAAAATGAAAATATTTAAGAAAGAGACTTGTAAAGATTAAAATAACTAAATGGGAACTCGTGTATGTTGTAGTTTATTCAGCACTTTTGGGAGTTCATGCATGTTAAATCATGCAACAGCTGGGAAGATTCCAATTGTCTCAGGTAAAATTATTTTAATGCTACCAGAAGTGATGGTGGACTAGATGGTGAATTGATGGTGGTGTAGAAGTAGTGTTACGGTGACAGTATTGATAGTGTTAGTGCTCAGATAATTTTTGTAGCGGTCTAATTGCTGCCCCTTTCTCATAAACTAAACTTTATTATTTTTATAGCTGGAATCAACCATCTTTTAGAAATTTAAAAATCTTCTTTATCGATATATTATAGGTCTTTATCCAATTTAAAATGAAGCACTTACGAGCATTTTACCAGAATGATTTATATTCAATTCACTGAGAGTAAATTTGTCATAACCTTTTATGTAGGAATAATTTTAACTCCAAACTACTTGAGTTAGAAAGTACACTCAACAAGCTTTTTAACAGTTCAAACCTTGCGAAAATCGGAGCTCGAGAGTGTCCGGAGCGAACCCGCAAAGTTTGACCAATTGCTGAGTGCTAATGCGCCTCAGGCGCAAATCCGTGCGCCCCAGTCGCATTGCATCGTGCCCTGGGGGCATTGTTAAAATTTCAACAATCTTTGCGGTCTTGCCACCGACACTCTCGAACTCCGATTTGCATGTGGTTTGAACCATTGAAAAGCTTGTCTAGCCTACTTTCTAACCAATTTAGTTAGGCTTCAAAATTATTTATTCAAAATATAGGCAACTTTATCCTCAACGGGTTGAAGAACAAATTGTTTCGGAAAATCCTTGAATCAAACTAATGTTAAACCGGATAGAAACCTATTTTATATCGATAAACAGGGTATTCAAAGTACTAAAAGATGGTAGGATCAAACCATAAAAATAATAGATTTTGATTTCCGAAAAGTTATTCGAAAGTAAACCAATTCTAAAATCGTCGGAGCCACTAAGGCTAAAACACGTTTTCGCACCCTTCCACTCATTCTAAATTCCATTCAGTATTCGCATTCCCAGTTTTACGGAATTTATTCCTTTCTTAAAGAGTTTAAGAGAGTTCATAAGGCATTCCAAACTTATCAAAGCGCACAAAATCTGTATAATCATCGGAAGTTTCCTAAGACATACAAGGCTTGTACATTTACGAAGTCAATTTCAATGTCTATACCACCAAAAATGTCACTTGACCACAACGACTATCAAACCACCATCTTTTAGAACTTTAAAAGTCCTCTTTTTACTGATATATTATAGGTCTTTATCCGATTTAAAATGAAGGAGATGCCAACGTTTTATCGGAATGATTTATATTTCAACTCACAGAGAGTAAATTTGTCATATTTTAATTTACAAATAATTTTAAATCCAAACTACTTGGGTTAAAACTTTTTAACTGTTCAAACTTTGCAAAAATCGGAGCTTGGGAGTGTCCGGAGCAAACCCACAAAGTTTGACCAATTGCTGAGTGTTAATGCGCTCAGGTGCAAATCCTTGCGCCCCAGGCGCATTTCATCGAGCCCTGAGCGCATTGTTGAAATTTCAAAACCTAACAAACATTGCGGTCATGCCATGACACTCCTGAACTCCGATTTGTATGTTTTGAACGGTTGAAAAGCTTGTCTAGCCTACTTTAATTTCTAACCAATTTAGTTTGGCTCCAAAATTATTTATACATAAAAAATATTGGACGACTTTACCCTCTACGGGTTGAAGAACAAATTGTTTTGGAAAAATCCCAATTGTTTGGAAGCATCGATTGTTTTTACAACATAGAGTATTTATATGTACTCTATTGTAACCCTAATCCAGTATTTGGCCTGTATCCCAAAAATACCCCTGTATTGTACCGTACCATACCGCGGGGCTACCCCGCACCCCCAACCCATGGGCCAGTCCACTCCGGCATCTGGCCTCTTTCTGGAACTTCTAAGTATCTCCATATTAACATATGAGCCACAAGTTCTAACAGAGTTTTTATAAAGTTTTTCTCTAGTTTTTACACCTATGTGTTCCAACTTTGTGAAACTGTAATGTGGGGGTTGAAACATACAATTTAGATTTTTGAATCATTTACTTTTCTCCTTCTTGTATATTTTCCTTTTACCATAAGAAACTTTAACCAGGTATCTATGTTTCATTCATTTCCAAGTGTTATCGAATGATAAGGAGAGAACTAAAGTTGTAAAAAGAATTGTCTCAAGTATATTCGTTTATGATCGAAGGACGAAATAAAAAGTGTAAGCCTCAAATACAAGTATGAACTAATCAAAAATCTTGGGCAACATTGTAGATGCCAAAAATATTGCACTACGGTTTTTTATCGTTTTTTCTAGCTAGTGGTTGAGAATGTTGAGGAGGATAACTCTTGTTTTGATTAACCGTCTGAATAAACACTCAAGTCCTTCTTCAATATCTTGAATGCTTGACTCCATCTTCCCCAACTCGTGTTGCGCATTCTCAACGTGCATTGTATTATCAGATTTGCTCATCTTAAGATTGTTGAGCGAGTGTAATGCAGCATCAAATTTGTCGAACACGTTACTCTTTGTTTCTTCATCTTTGGATGCAACGCTCTTTCGGGGCATGAGTTTGGAAACCGAAGAAAATCTTGACTCTGCCTTTGTCCCTGAAACATAGGACAACAGTGACTCGAACACCCCAATAGTGGCTGCTTCAACCTCATTTAGCGAATCCAAAAGTTCCCGGCTTTTTTCAAGAGCTACGATGGCATGATTGGTTTTGATACTCTTCAAATCCTTTAGGGACTTTTGGATCACCTTCTTTGCCTTCTTTCTCGAATTTAAGTACCCGGAAAAGTCATCCCCCTCCCTTCTTCTGCGTAGGATTGAAAGAAGGCCTTGCAAATCTTGCTTTGTTTGTGAGGATACATCTTTAATGGTAGCACACACATCCAATAGCCTTAGATACTTTTCGATCACAACTTCAACCCATTTCTCATGGCGTTGTTGAGCAAAAGATTGTTGAGTGTGTGGCAATAGAAGCAAATCGTCCAAACGATCATACATGTTTTCAAGGCCACTTAGCCTGAAATGCTCATCGAAGTGAGGAATGACAGGGTGAAGTGTAGAAGGCAAGCTGACGGAACGAGCATGGTAGAAGGATTTTGATCTCAAAGGAGATGAAGCCATTTTTTTTTTTGCAATTGGGAATAAGGACACTTAGAACTGGATGGGAAATTTTCAATGTCAAGTTACTTGTGGTGGGTTGTGTTTCCTTTCCTGTTCATCAGGCTCCACATATATACCAGGCTGAAAGGAGACAAGGAATCTCATCCTCTCCAACAACCAGCTGGCTGTAACATGATTTCGATTTGGATCTACACGCTTTCACGGAAATGATTTCTCAATGTCTCCCACCAAGTTGACCCCAAAATGATTATGCAACATATATAGTAGTATAGTAAAATGTGGTTCATAGAAAATGCGATGCACGAGTGGAGTTGATTCCCGGCTGTCTCCTCTGGCATGAAAATTTCAGCACAACGTCTACTCTAGCTGTCCTTCCCAATATTCAACTCAACCTTGCACATGATCTGAGAATCTTTTATGTTTTCTTCATGTTTTCGAGGCAACATGTGAATAACAAGGACAGATGAAGACTTGAGGAAAGAATTATTTTGCTAATCTATTAGCATTAGTTTAGAAGCTGAGATTTCCAAATAATACAAAGAGGATAGCTATTAGCTGCTAATAAACCAACTGGCTTATTTTTTTTATTCTTATTCAAATTTTTTTCGTATTTGTTCGTTTATCGTCATTTTTTTGGGGATTATTGCATCGTCATGACAAAAGGAATCTAAAAAGTAAAAAATTACGATCGAAACCTAATTTTTTTGAATAAAGACAAAAATAAGCCAATTTTTCGTCTTTATAAAAAAAAATTGGATTTCGATCATCATTTTTTACTTTTTAGATTCCGTTCGTCATGATGATGCAATAATCCCCAAAAAATTGATCATAAACTAACAAATACAAAAAAAAATTGAATAAGAACAAAAAAATAAACTAGTTGGCTTATTTAGCCGAACGAGGAGTATTATACAAACCAAATCTGAGTGCTCCCAAACTGCAGAGAGCCTGCCAGCACATTAAGGACAAGAAAACGAAAATTTCCCAAAGGTGGGCCGTAAGGTATTTTGAACTGACTCTCCATCATATGGCAACATGGACGATTAATCTTTCTTCTATTTTTCGTTCAAAATAAATGAATGAAAAATAGTAACATGTCCAGTCATTCAAGTTAGTTAGTTAATTACCCGGTTAAAGTTGAATATGGTAAAATGAAAATATTTAAGAAAGAGACTTGTAAAGATTAAAATAACTAAATGGGAACTCGTGTATGTTGTAGTTTATTCAGCACTTTTGGGAGTTCATGCATGTTAAATCATGCAACAGCTGGGAAGATTCCAATTGTCTCAAGTGAAATTATTTTAATGCTACCAGAAGTGATGGTGGACTAGATGGTGAATTGATGGTGGTGTAGAAGTAGTGTTACGGTGACAGTATTGGTAGTGGAGGGGTAGTAGTGCTCAGATAATTTTTGTAGCGGTCTAATTACTGTCCCCTTCTCATAAACTAAACTTTATTATTTTTATAGCTGGAATCAACCATCTTTTATGTAGAGACCCGAATATTTTTTTTTAATTCTTGAAATATTTATTAAATGACAAATTGGGAAACTATGATTTATTGGGTGATTTATTGAATTGGGGACTAAAGTAAAAGAATTGAGAATTGAGGAGTGAATGGGTAGTTTAATGATATGAGGGTATAAATAGGGGTGTGAGCTTGTAGGAGATCATTTTTCTCCTATTTTCCCCCTCTCTCATCCGGTCTCCCCTCTCTCCATCGATCTATCTCTCTCTCATCTCCTCTCACTCAAAACTCCACCTCATCTCCCAAAATCTTCAAGAATCAACCTCATTCAAGTCTTCCATTCGCGTTCTTGAGCTTGGAGATCCGTGGGTCGAGCTTGAATCGAAGTTTCGGAGTCCGAGAGGCTAGGGCTCGTTCAAAGACGCTTGAATCTCGGCCATTGTTGCGAGGTAGGGACTTCTTTACCTCTTCTATGTGTTTATGTGTTGATTTGGTGTAGATTCGTACCTTGGGTTGTTGGATTTTGGTTGTAGTTCATGCCTTGAAAGTCTGCTGAAATCGCCACCCGAAGCCCTGTGGTATCGATACGAATTTTGTGGCGTATCGATACCACAAGCTTATCTTTTTGGACAGCTTGTACCGTATCGATACGGTTTTTGCGCGTATCGATACGGGGAGCTTAACTCCAATTTTGCTCCTGTTGCCTTTTCGTTGATTGTTTGATCCCCCAAATCACTTCTAAATCCTGTTGGACACCTCCTAACCTATCTTAAGCTTGTCTAATTGACTTCCTTGATTATTCGATGCTATCCTCATTCCGTCGATCTTCTGTTTGTGAGGAACGAATAAGGAATCACTTAGTTAAAACATCGTTAAGTGCATTTTGTTGATTGTTGGTACTTGTGATTGTTCATGGCGCAATTGTGATGGTATTGGCATATTGTATGATGTTCCATTTATGAATATGATCATAGGGGAGTCTTAGCCTGCATATTGTATGAGAAAGTAGTTGATTGGGTCGGAAGTTAGTGTAGGGAGTCTCGTAACGCAAGGGGTGGTAATACGGAGACTTAAACGGGTTTCGTAACGCAAGGTGTGGTAATACGGTAACCCGAGTCGTTCGGGATCACCATGACGCAAGGGGTGAAAACACGGTAATCCTCGTAGTGATATACGGTAACGCAAGGGGTGGAAACACCGATTGTGGGAATTTGGGATAGCAAGTCGTGTTGAGTTGGTAGAGTGCATGAGTCTTGTGAATTGTGTGGCTTTTGTGATAATGGCATGTCCTTGAGCGATCGTAATGAATGTCGATACACCTATGAGTTCGTTGTTATCTCTTGAGTGAACTACATCTTCTTATCAACTCATTTTACACTTGGCTTTATATTTATACATAGAATTGGTAAAGATTTTCCTACTGGGTTAGTGTAGCTCAACCTATCATTCTTTTCAGGTTCAAATGCTGGACCATAGCATGCATGCTTCGTGTGTTGGGATGTGAAGACTTTTTGGAAGCTTATTTCATTAGTACCTAATCATCTTGTGATGACTTTCTTTTGCCAAAGATTGGTTTGTAACTTAATAACTTGTTTGTATTCGAACTTAAGCTTATTTTGGGGCCGGTGTGCCAATGTTGTAAAATCTTTAAACTTGGGGACTTGGTCTGTAAGGTTAAACAGGTGGGAACTCTTTTGGGTATTATTTAAGTTATGCGAGGAACTTTTATTGAAATGTCTTATTTATTTATGTTGAAAATTGAGGGCGTGACATTTTAGAACTTTAAAAATCTTCTTTATCGATATATTATAGGTCTTTATTCAATTTAAAATGATGCACATGCGAACATTTTACCAGAATGATTTATATTTCAACTCACTGAGAGTAAATTTGTCATAACCTTTTATGTAGGAATAATTTTAACTCCAAACTACTTGAGTTAGAAAGTACACTCAACAAGCTTTTTAACAGTTCAAACCTTGCGAAAATCGGAGCTTGAGAGTGTCCGGAGCGAACCCGCAAAGTTTGACCAATTGCTGAGTGCTAATGCACCTCAGGCGCAAATCCGTGCGCCCCAGTCGCAAATCCGTGCGCCCCAGTCGCATTGCATCGTGCCCTGTATTTATATCACTGCAGCTGTCGATATTTTTATTATCACTGCAGTAGGGTTTACAACATGGAGTATTTATATCTACTCTATTCTAACCCTAATCCAGTATTTCACCTGTATCCCAAAAATACCCCCGTATTGTTGTTTGTAATTTATTTTAATCAACGGGTATCTGTGATCTTAACGTGGGGAGATTAATAAGTATTTAATAACATGGAGCTCGAAATATTATTGAGATAAGGACGGGAGTGCAATTACAATTCTGTAGTGGGGTGAATTGTATTTTGTGTGATAAGAAATAGAATCCTGGTGGGTTTAAGATTTCTTATTTACACAAAGAGCCCAGATTTATTTCTCCTTAGGTCCCTGCCCTAGCCCTATAAATATACCACTTCATTCTCTAGGTCAAAAACACGTTTTTGAGATATCAGAAAAGTGGGCTGTGAGAGAGAACAAACAATCACGTAGGGTTTCCACAAACGGGTTACGTGATTCGAGGTATAAGGGAATATGGCAGAAGATCGTAAGGTACGGTCGAGCAATATTCGTGGCATACAGCAAGATGTGCTATAACAAGTTCAACCAGCGTTCGTGACGCGGGACTTGTGGTAAAACCCTAATTCCGCCTTGTAGGGTTTTTGCAATTTTTGTTGTCTAATCTGTACGCGTCATTACTAGGTCTTGGGGATTCGGTTTCCCAACAATTGTACCGTACCATACTGGGGGGCTACCCCCCGCACCCCCCAACCCACGGGCCAGTCCATCCCGACATCTGGCCTCTTTTTGAAACTTCTAAGTATGTCTTCATATTAACATATGAGCCACAAGTTCTAACAGAGTTTTTATAAAGTTTTTCTCTAGTTTTTACACCTGTGTTACAACTTTGTGAAACTGTAATGTGGGGATTGAAACATACAATTTAGATTTTTGAATCATTTACTTTTCCCCTTCGTGTATATTTTCCTTTTACCATAAGAAACTTTAACCAGGTATCTATGTTTCATTCATTTCCAAGTGTTATCGAATGATAAGGAGAGAAGAACTAAAGTTGTAAAAAGAATTGTCTCAAGTATATTCGTTTATGTTCGAAGGACGAAATAAAAAGTGTAAGCCTCAAATACAAGTATGAACAACTAATCAAAAATCTTGGGCAACATTGTAGATGCCAAAAATATTGCACTACGGTTTTTATCGTTTATTCTAGCTAGTGGTTGAGAATGTTGAGGAGGATAACTCTCGTTTTGATTAACCGTCTGAATAAACACTCAAGTCCTTCTTCAATATCTTGAATGCTTGACTCCATCTTCCCCAACTCGTGTTGCGCATTCTCAAGATTGTTAAGCGAGTGTAATGCAGCATCAAATTTGTTGAACACGTTACACTTTGTTTCTTCATCTTTGGATGCAACGCTCTTTCGGGGCATGAGTTTGGAAACCGAAGAAAATCTTGACTCTGCCTTTGTCCCTGAAACATAGGACAACAGTGACTCGAACACCCCAATAGTGGCTGCTTCAACCTCATTTAGCGAATCCAAAAGTTCCCGGCTTTTTTCAAGAGCTACGACGGCATGATTGGTTTTGATACTCTTCAAATCTTTTAGGGACTTTTGGATCACCTTCTTTGCCTTCTTTCTCGAATTTAAGTACCCGGAAAAGTCATCCCCCTCCCTTCTTCTGCGTATGATTGAAAGAATGCCTTGCAAATCTTGCTTTGTTTGTGAGGATACATCTTTAACGGTAGCACACACATCCAATAGCCTTAGATACTTTTCGATCACAACTTCAACCCATTTCTCATGGCGTTGTTGAGCAAAAGATTGTTGAGTGTGTGGCAATAAAAGCAAATCGTCCAAACGATCATACATGTTTTCAAGGCCACTTAGCCTGAAATGCTCATCGAAGTGAGGAATGACAGGGTGAAGTGTAGAAGGCAAGCTGACGGAACGAGCATGGTAGAAGGATTTTGATCTCAAAGGAGATGAAGCCATTTTTTTTTTGCAATTGGGAATAAGGACACTTAGAACTGGATGGGAAATTTTCAATGTCAAGTTACTTGTGGTGGGTTGTGTTTCCTTTCCTCTTCATCAGGCTCCACATATATACCACGCTGAAAGGAGACAAGGACTCTCATCCTCTCCAACAACCAGCTGGCTGTAACATGGTTTCGATTTGGATCTACACGCTTTCATGGAAACGATTTCTCAATGTCTCCCACCAAATTGACTCCAAAATGATTATGCAACATATATAGTAGTATAGTAAAATGTGGTTCATAGAAAATACGATGCACGAGTGGAGTTGATTCCCGGCTGTCTCTTCTGGCATGAAAATGTCAGCACAACGTCTACTATATCTGTCCTTCCCAATATTCAACTCAACCGTGCACATGATCTGAGAATCTTTTATGTTTTCTTCATGTTATTGAGGCAACATATGAATAACAAGGACAGAAGTAGACTTGAGGAAAGAATCAGTTTCCTAATCTATTAGCATTAGTTAGAAGCTGAGATTTCCAAATAATGCGAAGAGGATAGCTAGTAAGTATTATACAAACCATATCTGAGTGTTCCCAAACAGAGAACCTGCCTACACATTTTTGCTAATTTCTAAACCACATCAGATTCTAAACTTGCACGCACCTCATAATTGTTCGTTCAATCACTGACACCCTTGCATAACCCTGTAATCAGGCTCCTCGTGTTTAATATCGTACTCAAATGTCTCGCATATTATCTTGGTGGGAACAACAAATAACCACAACCAGGTGGTAAACGTTGATTACTGTCAATGAGTCAGATGAATTCATGCTTATGTCTATCCAAGCAAAAGTTTTATATAATCAGTGCTTCCATATTCTGCAGTCTAAACTTTGCCTTGTCAGACACCACCGTGACATTTCTTTTTCAGATTGGTCTTTCAACCCCACATCAATGATTTCCTTATCTACCAACATATGCAAATGACAGCAATAACAAATATGTCATAGTCTGATTAATACAAATTAGTCTGTCCCAATAAGAAAGATAGCACATTTTGGACTGCATGATTAGTATTCACGATTCTCTTGTGTTTTACATGTCTCTTGGCTGCAACGAATTACACTTGGCCGCATAAATTTACTCTTGGCCGCCACGAATTATACCTGCCGCATATAATTACTCTTGGCCTCAACGAAGTACCCCTGGGCGCATATATACTCTTGGCCACAACGAATTACACCTGGCTGCATATAATTACTCTTGGCCGCCACAATTTACACCTGGCTGCATATAATTACTCTTGGCCGCCACGAATTACAGCTGGCCTCATATAATTACTCTTGGCCGCCACAAATTACACTTGGCCGCATATATTTACTCTTAGCCGCCACGAATTACACCTGGCCGCAACGTATTGAAAGCGTGATTACTATTCACGGTTCTCTTGTGTTTTACATGCCTCTTGGCCGCAAATAATTACACTTGGCTACATGATCTAATTATGGCGAAAGACCGGATGGAGAAGATGGAGTCATGCATCCAAGATATTGAAGAAGGACTTGAGTGTTTGTTTAGACGGTTAATCAAAACAAGAGTTATCCTCCTCAACATTCTCAACCATTAGCTAGCAAAAAAGATAAAAACTATAATTCAATATTTTGGCATCTGAAAATGTTGCCAACGATTTTTGTTTAGCTGTTAATACTTTGTACATGAGACATACACTTTTTATTTTGTCCTTGTGTTATAAACCAATATACTTGAGACAGTTCTGTGCACAACTTTAGTTCTCTCCTTCTACATTTCTACATATTCCATAGCACTTGGAAATGAATGAAAAATAGTAACATGCCCAGTCATTCAAGCTAGTTAGTTACTTACCCGGTCAAAGTTGAATATGGTAAAATGAAAATATTTAAGAAAGAGATTAGTAAATAATGAGGGCATAATCATCCAAATTTTAACGATTACCTTGTTTAAAGTAAAAAATAGTGTAGTTGAAATTCTCTGATCGAAACAAGTCAGCCACTTTCAAGTATAAAATCCAAGGTCATATACATATCTAGCGTAAACCAAGCCGATTAAGTCACAAATGATACACGGTATGATTTTCTTGGAATTGGGATTTTTCTCTAAATTTTTTTTAACTGTTATTGGGTCTTATATTAGGAAGTCCACAAGTGATATTACTTCCCAAATCTAATCCATTCTGCCTTTTCATTGGCATTGGTTTTTTTATTTCTAGATCCTTACTTATTTCATTCCATGTGGTGAGTCTGGTGACAGTAACAATTTTTTGCTAGCTCCCACCAGTTATTGCAAGTGCATTATGTTCTTTTGTTGAGCCACAAAGATGATTTATGAGACATTTGAGTAAGTTATATGCCACACGAGGGAGGCAGGATCCTCTATGCCGAAAACCCCTGCGCCTTTGTGCCAAGGGGTTTTTTGTCCGTTGAATTTAAAACATAAAAAAAATTCCCACAATCCAGCGGCCGGAGAACCCCTCGGCACAGAGGCACATGAGTTTTCGGGACAGAGGAGATCGGACCCCCACACGAGGAACCATGATTACATGATCATGTAAAGCTGGAAAGATTCCAGTTGTCTCAAGGCAATGATTTTATAAAAAACTAAGAGACTCGCATGGACAATTCAGAATCTCAGATTGTTTAAAACCAATGAAAAGTTTGCAGGCAAAGAAAAATTTGGCGTAGATAAAAAAAAAATGATGCGTGTGCACGGATGAATATTGATGAAAGGAAAAGCAGAAGAGAGTAGATGGTGCTCACATTTTCTATAGCAGAGGAGAGCCAGAATCAATACCACTTGTGCATTCGATGCATTGCATTTTTGGCATACACTACCATTTAAGGACCTATTTGGTGGGATACCAAATGTTTTTATATAGCTTATAAAAGTTATTGAAGAGAGCGTTTGAATAGTTTTACTTGAGTGCCATCTTTTCGTTGATTTAATAGGCATGAATTCCTAGAAGTGCCTTGATTAAACTATGACATACATGTATGTGTTCCAATTTTGTGAAACTGTAACGTGGGAGTTGAAACATACAATTTTACTTTTCCATTCCTTGTAAATTTTCGGTTTACCATACACAACTTTAATCTGGGTAACTATGTTTCATTCATTTCCAAGTGTCATCGAATGAAAGATGTAAAAGGAGAGAACTAAAGTTGTACACAGAATTGTCTCAAGTTTATTGGTTTATGATCAAAGGACAAAATAAAAAGTGTAAGCCTCATGTACAAGTATGAACAGCTAATCAAAAATCTTTGGCAACATTTTCAGATGCCAAAAATTTGAACTATGGTTCTTATCTTTTTTGCTAGCTAATGGTTGAAAATGTTGAGGAGGATAACTCTCGTTTTGATTAACCGTCTGAATAAAAACTCAAGTCCTTCTTCGATATCTTGAATGCTTGATTCCATGTTCCCCAACTGGTGTTGCAGATTCTCGAAGTGTACAACATTCTCAGATTTGCTCGTCTTATGATTGTTGAGCGAGTGTAATGCAGCATCAAATTTTTCAAACACGCCACTCTTTGTTTCTTCATCTTCAGATGCAACGCTCTTTCGGTGCACGAGTTTGGAAGCCAAAGCAAATGCACTCAATCTTGAATCTGCCTTTGTTCCTGAAATATAGGACAAGAATGACTCCAACACCCCAATAGTGGCTGCTTCAACCTCATTTAGTGAATCCAAAAGTTCCTGGCTTTTGCCATGACCTCTGATGGCGTGTTTGGTTTTGATACTTTTCAAATCTTTTAGAGACTTTTGGATCACCTTCTTTGCCTTCTTTCTCAAATTTAAGTACCCGGAAAAGTCATCTGCCTCCCTTCTTCTGCGTAGGATTGAAAAAAGGCCTTGTAAATCTTGCTTTGTTTGTGACGATACATCTTTAGTGGTAGCACACGCATCCAATAGCCTTAGATACTTTTCCAGCATCACTTCAACCCATTTCTCATGGCGCTGTTGAGCAAAAGATTGCTGAGTGTGTGGCAATAGAAGCAAATCATCCAAATGATCATACATGTTTTCAAGGCCACTTAGCCTCAAATGCTCATCGACAGGAGGAATGACCAGGTGAAGTCTAGAAGGCAAGCTGACAGAACGAGCGTGGTAGAAGGATTTTGTTCTCAAAGGAGATGAAGCCATTTTTTCTTCAGTTAAGGAGACTTAGATCTGGATGTGAAATTGGCAATCAAATTACTTGTGTGGTGGGTTGTGTTTCTTTTCCTCTTCATTAGGCTCCACTTATATACCAGGCTGAAAGGAGACCAGGAATCTTATCCTTTACAACAATCAGCTGGCTACAACGTGGTTTCAATTTAGATCTACACGCTTTCACGGAGATGTTTTCTCAATGTCTCCCACCAAATTGACCCTGGAATGGTTATGCAATAATAGTACAACGTGGTTAATAGAAAATATGATGCACGAGTGGAGTCGATGCACGGTTGTCTCCTCTGGCATGAAAATGACTGCACCATTTACTCCTGTTTTCCTTTCTATAATATGCATCCGTGCACATGATCTGAGCTTCTTTTATGTTCTATTCAGGTTATCGAGGTCAAGGCATCCTTGGTGTAATAAGGACAGATCTAGAAGCTGAGATTTCCACCAAGAGGATGGTTAGTATAATATTGCTAACCAGATCTGAGTGCTCCCAAACAGAAAGGAAGCCAACACTTTTTCCCTCATCTCTAAACCAGATCAGATTCTAAACTTCCACGCGTCTCATTATTGTTTGTTAAATCATTGGGTTGAGACATTTGGAATCTTGACAGATTTTGTGTGATTAAATAAAAAAAATGAGGTCCATAGGTCATTTACTAAATGATCAGGTTAGTTTAAGCTAGCTGTTCCTTCGCATCTTCTGGTATAAACCAGGATGAGTCTTGTAATGAGTCAATGCTTCCGTGTGTATAAGTCCTTGAAACAAATTTCAGCGTTTCTGCTTTAGATAGTATGCTAATTTCACCTTAATTTTTCTTGATTTATGCAGTATATAAGACGCATCAATCTGGCAGGACAATGCATCCAAAGAAATTAAAAACTTCAGCGGCAGGCAATTCTACAAAGGCTTGTGGCCTTTTTACAAATGACCACCAACTAGTTTTATCACATAACCTAGCACCAGAAATAGTAACCCTGTCTATCGAATTTATGCGAAGTAGTTAACTTCTGGTCCATCTTTTATATGATTAACATGCATGAACTACAAGAAGTTCCTTGATTAAACTCCAGACGTACACGTTTTCCAATTTTGTGCAACTATACATAATAAGGGAGTCGAAAATGGACCTTCTTTTCTTTAAATATATTTTCCTGTTCCTTCTTCTTTCACCATATGCAACTTTTGACTTGGTTACAAACTTGAATGATTGGGGATTTTTGAAAATTTTGTCATAGGCCAAAAGATGTGAAAGGAGGTAAGTGAAGTTGTTAACAGATTTATCACAAGTATATTCATTTATAATTAAAGGACAGATTATAAATAGTGTATGCCTCAAGGTTCATATACAAGTATGAACAGCTAATCAAAATGTTTAGCAACATTTTGGCTGCCAAATGTATTAAACTACAGTTTTTTTTTTGCTCGCTAGTGGTTGAGAATGTTGAGGAGGATAACTATCGTTTTGATTAACCGTCTGAACAAACACTCGAGTCCTTCTTCGATATCTTGAATGCTTGACTCCATCTTCCCCAACTGGGTTTGCACATTCTCAACATGTACTGCATTATCAGATTTGCTCGTCTTATGATTGTTGAACGAGTGCAATGCAGCATCAAATTTCTCAAACATGTTACTCTTTGTTTCTTCATCTTCGGATGCAATGCTCTTTCGTTGCAACAGTTTGGAAGCCAAAGAAAATGCACTCAATCTTGACTCTACCTTTGTCCCTGAAATAAAGGACAACAATGACTCGACCACCCAAATAGTGGTTGCTTCAACCACATTTAGCAAATCCAAAAGTTCCCGTCTTTTTCCAAGAGCTACGGCAGCATGCTTGGTTTTGATACTCTTCAAATCCTTTAGGGACTTTTGGATCACCTTCTTTGCCTGCTTTCTCGAATTCAAGTACTCTGAAAAGTCATCCGCCTCCCTTCTTCTGCGTAGGATTGAAAGAAGGCCTTGCAAATCTTGTTTTGTTTGTGCGGATAGATCTTTGACTGTAGCACACACATCCATTAGCCTTAGATAGTTTTCCAGAACTACTTCAACCCATTTCTCAAGGCGTTGTTGAGCAAAGGCTTGCCGAGTTTGTGGCAATTGAAGCAAATCGCCCAAACGATCATACATTTTTTCAAGGCCACTTAGCCTCAAATGCTCATCGACCGGTGTAATGACCGGGTGAAGTCTAGAAGGCAAGCTGACAGAACGAGTGTGGTAGTTGGATTTTGATCTCAAAGGAGATGAAGCCATTTTTCTTCTTGGGATATGGTAACTTAGAACTGGATGTGAAATTGGCAATGTCAAGTTAGTTGTGGTGGGTTGTGTTTCCTTTCCTGTTCATCAGGCTCCACATATATACCAAGCTGAAAGGAGACAAGGAATCTCATCCTCTCCGACAACCAGCTTGCTACAACATGGTTTCGATTTGGATCTACATGCTTTTACGAAGATGTTTTCTCAATGTGTCCTACCGAATTGACCCCAAAATGATTATGCCATATAGTACAATGAGGTTCATAGAAAATGTGATGCACGAGTGGAACTGATGCATGGTTGTCTCCTCTGGCATGAAATTGTCAGCACCATTTACTCCTGATATTAGTTCTATAATAAACATCCGTGCTCATGATCTGAGCATCTTTTATGTTTTACTCATGCCATTGAGGCCTAGGCATCCTTGGTGTAATAAGGACAGATCTAGTCTTGAGGGAAAAAATAGCTTCCAATTGATTACTTGTAAACTTCCACGCGTCTCATAATTGTTTATTAGATTCTTGACAGCTTTCGTATGATTAAAATAAAAAATCATCTAGAGAAAAAAAGAAGAGAGGTCCATAGTTCATTTACTAATTGATCAGGTGTGAGTCTTATGGTGACGGAAATAGATTGTCACTGCTTCTGTGTGTGTGATTCCTTGACTCAAATTTGAGCTTGTCTGCTTTAGAAAATATGCAAATTTCGGAACTATGAAGTACGGAGTAAGATGCATTAATCTTATTTTCTTTTGATCGGCAAAAGGGTGGGGGGGGGGGGAGGGCGACCAGCGTAGTAACCTGCTGTTAGATTGTATTAGCTACATGTTATGAGACATGTCTCAGTTGGTCAGTTTGTATTAGCTAGGGTGCTATTTGTTAAATTCTTTGTACATAAGGGTTCTTTAGTCATTTGTTTTGTAGGGTTGTATATATACTCTTTTTCTCAGTTAATGGAAGAACAAGAGGGATTTTCTACGCTCAATACTCTCTCTCTAAAACTGTACATGGTATCAGAGCATCACGATCTAGGGCACCAGATCTTTTTCCCACCTGGACTCTCGCCGACTACCGGCGACCTCCGGCGAACTTCGGCGAACCCAGGTTGTTCTCGTTTGAGGTCTTTCTGCCTCCGGTTGGACTCGTTTTGAGTGTTTTCTGGTGCCGATTGGGTATGTTTTCTGCTGCCTATTGCTTCCAAGATCTGGTATGTGCTCGTTTTTTATGTTTATTGCTGTTGATCATCTCTGTAAGCTTCCGCTACCCCCTCTTTACTTCTGAAAGTGTCTGGGTCTGGTTATCCAAGGTCCATTTTCCATGTGTTTCGAAGCCTGTGGTTAGTTTACTCATAACCCACTATTTAGGGGGCGTTTGCTGCAACTGAACAGTGATCCTGGCCTTTTTCTGACTGTACAACGTCTGTTGTGCACTGTTTCAGCATTATTTGGCATTACTCGGTTGTGCTTTGTATTGTTCAGTTGTGAAAATTCTGTTTTTCGGCAGTCCACAGTTTTTTTGAGCCTTCAATATGTCAGAGGAGAATCCTTTTTCAAAGGAAGAAACTGGTCAGTCTAGTTCAAACAGTGGAATGGGTTATAGTCCTTTTCTTGACAACACTCCGATGGATATCTGCCGCGTCAAGTTAGATGGTTCCAATTATCTACTGTGGTCGCGTGCGTTTACATTGGCTATCACCACTAAGGGCCTCCTACACTACCTTACTGAGAATGTGGTGAAACCCACGGAGGGACCAGATCTCACAAAATGGACCAATCATAATGCCTTGGCCTTGACATGGTTGTTTAATTCGATGTCTCCTACTATTCAGAATAGCTTTATGTATCTTGATACGCCAAAGCAAGTTTGGGATGCCGTGGCAGAGACTTATTCTCAGAAAGGGAATGACGCCCAAATTTTTGAATTGAGGAAGAAACTCAAGGCCGTGGTGCAAAACAATCGACCAGTTGCTGACTATTATGCAGAGATAATGGGGCTCTGGCAGGCTCTTGATTTTTATCAAAGTTATCGACTTGTTTGCGCTACTGATGCTGTTGCTTTCCAACAAATGGTTGGGAAAGATCGTGTTTATGACTTTATGGCAGGTCTTGATGTGAATTATGATCAGCACCGTGGGCATGTGCTGAGTCGTACACCTCTTCCCTCTCTTGGAGAGGCTTATGCAAGTATCCAGCAAGAGGAGACTCGGAGAAATTCTATGGCTCCTCATTTGATGGCAGCCACTCCAGATCACTCAGCCTTGGTATCCATTCCTTTTCCACGGGATGGTAAAACAGGACAGAACCAAGTGAAAGCCAAAGGTATTTCGGTTGATCGAGCCTCACTTCATTGTGACTATTGTGATAAAACAGGTCATACCAAGGAATACTGTTGGAAGTTACATGGTAAACCTAACTCACGGGGACGCCGAGGTGGTCGTAGTGGTGGTTCTATGCGCTCTTATGCCAATACCACAGAGTCTGCTGGTGACTCTATATCTGATGCGTGTGATTCTTTTTCTCTCGAAGAGATGCAAGCTCTCAGGCGGCTAATGAGTAGCCAAGGCCCTCCATCCTCTATAGCTTCTAATTCCACTACTTCCTCCCACTTTGCCAACTCAGGTATACAAGCTAATATTTCAACAGCTTCTATCTCTGTTCCTTGGATAATCGATTCGGGTGCCACGGACCATATGACAGGTTGTTCTTCCTTTTTTGATTCCTACTCCACTTGCTCTGGTAAGGACAAAGTTAGAGTAGCTGATGGATCCCTATCTGCTATTTCAGGGAAAGGTTCCATTTGCTACTCACCTACCTTACCTCTTTCTTCTGTTCTCCATGTTCCAAATTTTACTACTAATCTTATATCTGTTAGTAGTCTCACACAATCTTTGAATTGTTCGGTAACATTTTTTCCCACTCATTGTGTCTTTCAGGAACTGGGAACAGGAAAGACGATTGGTACTGGTAGAGCTCAGGATGGCCTGTATTTTTTGGAGTCTGTGCCTTGTTCATCTCTTACACCCTCATCCTTGGGTCATGCTCTTGAGGCGGATACGGGTTCAGCTCTTCCTTTATTGCATCAGTGGCACCGTAGACTTGGCCATCCTTCTTTTGGTGTTTTAGAGAAACTTTTTCCCACTTTAACTAACCGATGTTCTAGAAGTAGGTTCTTTTGTGAAGCTTGTGAACTTGCGAAACATAGACGTTCATTTTATGCTCCTGTTCATCAGAGGAGTGCTTCTCCTTTTATGGTTGTCCACACTGATGTCTGGGGTCCTTCCCCCATTACCTCTATTTCTGGTTATCGCTATTTTGTTACCTTTATTGATTGTCATTCTCGTATAACTTGGGTGTATCTACTCCGAGCAAAGAATGAAGTTTTCTCATGCTTTCAGTCTTTTCATAAGATGGTGCACACACAATTTGATACCAACATCAAGATACTTCGTTGTGACAATGGGACTGAATATATGAACGGTCCCTTCAAGTCATATCTTGATGGCAATGGCATTCTTTTCCAAACTACTTGTGTGGGTACACCGCAACAAAATGGAGTTGCGGAAAGGAAGAACCGGCATCTTGCTGAGGTGGCTCGTTCTCTTATGTTTACTATGAATGTTCCTAAACATTTTTGGGGCGAGGCCATCCTTACAGCTTCTTATCTTATTAATCGAATGCCCTCCAGTGTTCTCCGATTCCGGACTCCCTTGGATTTCCTTCCTGGTAACTTTCGGGTCTCTACTCTTCCTCCTAAGGTTTTTGGTTGTGTTTGTTATGTGCATGCTCCTCACCACCCCGGTGGAAAGTTAGATCCTAAAGCTCGTAAATGCATTTTCCTTGGCTACTCTCCCACTCAAAAGGGGTATCATTGCTATGACCCTCTTTCTCGAAAGAAATTTGTTTCAATGGATGTCACCTTTTGGGAACACCAACCCTTCTACCCTCTCTCGTCCCCATCTCTTCAGGGGGAGAGTTCTAGAGGGGAAGAGATGTTGACACCTTGTGATTTTGATTTGTGGTACTCTCCCCCAACTGTTGGTGAGAGGGAGAGCCCAACTGTTGGTGAGAGGGAGAATGTTGTTACAGGGGAGAACATTGGTGAGGGGGAGGAGGCATCTCCCAGCCTTAGTAATCCTGAAGGGGAGAGAGAGGAACCTGAATCTGGAGAAAGAGTAATGCCGGATGCAAGAGAAAGATTGGACAGACCTGAGTTAAAAACTTTCACTCGCAAGAAAAAGGGCCAACCTGGTGCATTACCACAGTACCAATCATCATCACCAGTTCTAGTTCCTGACGCTTCAGCTGAGTCTTCTGGTAAATCTCCTTCCTCTATATCCCTTCCTTTTGATGATCTTGATGTGCCTATTGCTCATAGAAAGCCAATTCGTACACATAAAGTGCCGGCTCGATTATGTACCCAACATTCCATTTCGCAATTTGTTTCATATTCTCGTCTGTCTCCTTCGTACTCTACCTTTCTTTCTTCTCTTTCTTCTATACCTATTCCACAGGGTTGGAAGGAAGCTTTTGCAACTCCTAAGTGGAATGAAGCTATGGTAGAGGAGATGAAGGCCTTGAAGAAAAATGGCACCTGGGAGTTAGTGTCTCTTCCTCGGGGAAAGAATGCAGTGGGATGTAAATGGGTGTTCACGGTTAAGCATAAAGCTGATGGCACTGTTGAGAGGTACAAGGCAAGATTGGTTGCCAAAGGCTATACTCAGACATATGGCATTGACTATGAAGAAACCTTTGCTCCAGTGGCCAAGATGAACTCTATTCGCACCTTGTTGTCCTGTGCTGCTACTCTAAACTGGCCACTTCAACAGTTTGATGTGAAGAATGCCTTTCTTCATGGTGATTTGGAAGAAGAGGTGTATATGGATATACCACCTGGTTTTTCTTCCTCTACCACTGAGGGTAAGGTGTGTAGGTTGAAGAAGGCTCTCTATGGCTTGAAACAATCACCAAGAGCGTGGTTTGACAGATTTCTCAAGGCCATGTTGAAACTTGGATACACGCAGAGTCATGCTGATCATACTATGTTCACCAAGAGGAGTGATGGTAAGATTGCCATCCTTATAGTTTATGTGGATGACATAATTATGACAGGTGATGATGTGAATGAGCTTCAGATGCTTAAAGTTCTTCTTGCCAAGGAATTTGAAATTAAGGAGTTGGGGGCGATGCAATACTTTCTTGGCATGGAGGTGGCTAGATCTGAGAAAGGGATCTTCATTTCCCAAAGGAAATATATTCTTGACCTCTTGGAGGAGACTGGGATGCTGGGGTGCAAGCCCGCTGACACTCCTATTGAGGTCAATCATCATCTTGGCAGCGTGGGAGAGCATGCGAATAAGGAAAGATATCAGAGACTTGTGGGTCGTCTGATATACTTATCTCACACACGTCCAGATATTTCTTATGCGGTGGGAGTTGTCAGTCAATTTATGCATGACCCTCGTTCTTCTCACCTTGATGCTGTTTATCGTATCTTGAGGTACCTAAAATCCTCTTCAGGCAAAGGTATTTTGTTTTCCAACCATGGTCATTTGAGGTTGGAATCCTTCACTGACGCAGACTGGGCAGGTTCGATTGATGATAGACGTTCTACCTCTGGCTATTGCACTTTCCTTGGCGGGAATTTAGTTACGTGGAGAAGCAAAAAGCAATCTGTGGTAGCGAGGTCAAGTGCAGAAGCTGAGTACAGAGCCATGGCACATGGTGTTTGTGAGCTTTTATGGCTTCAAACCTTTTTGCATGATTTGGGAATTGTTGATCACTATCCTATGAAGCTGTACTGTGATAACAAGGCTGCTATCAATATCGCTCATAACCCTGTTCAACATGATCGGACAAAGCATATAGAGATTGATAGACACTTTATCAAAGAGAAGCTGAGCAGTGGTGTAATATGCATGCCTTATGTGAGATCCGAGGACCAATTAGCTGATGTGTTTACTAAAGGTCTTAGTAATAAGGTGTTCCACCATATCCTCTTCAAGTTGGGCATGATTAATATCTATGCACCAACTTGAGGGGGAGTGTTAGATTGTATTAGCTACATGTTATGAGACATGTCTCAGTTGGTCAGTTTGTATTAGCTAGGGTGCTATTTGTTAAATTCTTTGTACATAAGGGTTCTTTAGTCATTTGTTTTGTAGGGTTGTATATATACTCTTTTTCTCAGTTAATGGAAGAACAAGAGGGATTTTCTACGCTCAATACTCTCTCTCTAAAACTGTACACCTGCCTTGGGCGTGACCATAAGGGCTTCCTACCCACCGTGGAATGTTCGGTTCGAGCCATAGCTACTGTTCGGGAGGACAGGCCGGCACCACAGCACCACCTAGGTGTGTAGATGGCATAAGCCCCCACAATTCGCAATTGGCGTGGCTCGAACCTGAGGCTCGAGTGTGGGGAGACTTAGGCCTATGCCATCTAGGCTACCACCATCTGTGGTAAGATGCATTAATCTGGTATCAAAATGCATCAATAGAAATTAGAAATCTCAGTGGTAGGCAATTCTAAAAAGGCTGTGGTTTTTTTTCAAATGACCACCAACTAGTTTTATCACATAACCTAGCGCCCAGAAGGTAATGACTAATTCCTACACCACGTCCTTGTACAATGCTCAAGGCTCTAGGCTGAGTAGCAGGAGCAACTTTTAGTTTATTATGAGCCGAATAGATTCAACAAGTTTTGCCAATAACCACATCCGCTGAATAGAATCATTAAACTAAACGCCCATACACAAGGAGCACCTAGGAAAACAAGGACATATGCAGATAATGAAGAACCGTAAGACCGTGACAGTAACCCTGTCTATATAAAGATATTGAAGAAGGCAAGAGAGATACTATAGACACACATGTGTTCCAACTTGTGCAGCAATACATAATGAGGGAGTTGAAAATGGACCATCTTTTTTTGTTAATAACTTTTCCAGTTCCTTCTTTGTATGTTTTATTTTTCACCATATGGAATGACTGGGCATGTCTGAAAATTTTTCACAGACCAAAAGATGTGAAAGGAGATAAGTAAAGTTCTTCACAGATTTGTCACAAGTATACGAATTTATAATTAAACAACTGATTTAAAACTGTGTATGCCTCATGGCTCATGTACAAGTATGAACAGCTAACCAAAATCTTTAGCAACATTTTGGCTGCCAAAAGTATTGAACTACAGTCTTTTTTTGCTAGCTAGTGGTTGAGAGTGTTGAGAAGGATAACTCTCGTTTTGATTAACTGTCTGAACAAACACTCAAGTCCTTCTTCGATATCTTGAATGCTCGACTCCATCATCCCCAACTGGGTTTGCACATTCTCGACATGTACTGCATTATCAGATTTGCTTGTCTTATGATTGGTGAGCAAGTGCAATGCAGCATCAAATTTCTCAAACATGTTACTCTTTGTCTCTTCATCTTTGGATGCAACGCTCTTTCTGTGCACGAGTTTGGAAGCAAAAGAAAACACACTCAATCTTGACTCTGCCTTTGTCCCAGAAATATAGGACAACAATGACTCGAACACCCCAATAGTAGCTGCTTCAACCTCATTTAGTGAATCCAAAAGTTCCCGGCTTTTTCCAAGAGCTACGACAGTGTGCTTGGTTTTGATACTCTTCAAATCCTTTAGGGACTTTTGGATCACCTTCTTTGCTTTCTTTCTCGAATTTAAGTATCCGGAAAAGTTATCCCCCTCCCTTCTTCTTCGTAGGATTGAAAGAAGGCCTTGTAAATCTTGCTTTGTTTGTGAGGAAACATCTTTAGCAGTAGCACACACGTCCAATAGCCTTAGATACTTTTCGATCACAACTTCAACCCATTTCTCATGGCGTTGTTGAGCAAAAGATTGTTGAGTGTGTGGCAATAGAAGCAAATCGTCCAAACAATCATACATGTTTTCAAGGCCACTTAGCCTCAAATGCTCATCGAAGTGAGGAATGACAGGGTGAAGTGTAGAAGGCAAGCTGACGGAACGAGCATGGTAGAAGGATTTTGATCTCAAAGGAGATGAAGCCATTTTTCTTTGCAATTGGGAATAAGGACACTTAGAACTGGATGGGAAATTTTTAATGTCAAGTTACTTTTGGTGTGTTTCCTTTCCTCTTCATCAGGCTCCACATATATACCAGGCTGAAATGAGACAAGGAATCTCATCCTCTCCAACAACCAGCTGGCTATAACATGGTTTCGATTTCGATCTCCACGCTTTCACGGAAATGATTTCTCAATGTCTCCCAACAAATTGACCCCAAAATGACTATGCAACATAGTAGTATAGTAATAAGTGGTTCGTAGAAAATATGATGCACGAGTGGAGTTGATTCCCAGCTGTCTCCTCTGGCATGAAAATGTCAGCACAACGTCTACTCCAGCTGTCCTTCTCAATCTTCAACCGTGCACATGATCTGAGAATCTTTTATGTTTTCTTCATGTTATCGAGGCAACATGTGAATAACAAGGATAGCTAGTAAGTATTATACAAACCAAATCTGAGTGTTCCCAAACAGAAAGCCTGCCAGCACATTTTTGCTTATTTCTAAACCACATCAGATTCTAAGCTTGCACGCACCTCGTAGTTATTCATTAAATCGCTGACTTGAGACAATTGGAATCTTGACACCCTTGCATAACCTTGTAATCAGGCTCCTCGTGTTTAATATCGTACTCAAATGTCTCGCATATTATCTTGGTGGGAACAACAAATAACCACAACCGGGTGCTAAACGTGGATTTTTGATTCTGTTTACTGCCCCCCGGCAGTGTTCCCAGCTAATTACCTCCTATATTTAGTAAAACAAAGAGCAAGCAAAGGGAGCCCTAAGAGCCACTTGAGGACATTTTTTGCAATGAGACTGTTGAGCTTAGAGGAGACAGAATTCAAGCTTATGTCTATCCAAACAATAGTTTGATATAATCATTGCTTCCATATTCTGCAGTCTAAACTTTGCTTTATCAGACACTACGGTGAAGTTTCTTTATGGATTGGTGTTTCAACCCCGCATCAACGATTTCCTTATCTACCAACATATGCAAATGACAGCAATAATAAATACGTCACAGTCCGATTAATACAAATTAGTCTGTCCCAATAAGACAGATAACACATTTTGGACTGCGTGATTAGTATTCACGATTCTCTTGTGTTTTACATGCCTCTTGGCCGCATAAATTTACTCTTGGCTGCCACGAATTATACCTGGCTGCATATAATTACTCTTGGCCACAACGAAGTACACTTGGGCGCATACATACTCTTGGCCGCAATGAATTACACCTGGCCGCATATAATTACTCTTGGCCGCCACGATTTACACCTAGTAGCATATAATTACTCTTGGCAGCCACGAATTATAGCTGGCCGCATATAATTACTCTTGGCCGCCACAAATTACACCTGGCCGCATATATTTACTCTTGGCCGCCACGAATTACACCTGACCGCAACGTATTGAAAGTGTGATTTCTATTCACGGTTCTCTTGTGTTATACATGCCTCTTGGCCACAAATAATTACACTTGGCCGCATGATCCAATTATGGCGAAAGACCAGATGGAGAAGATGGAGTCATGCATCCAAGATATTGAAGAAGGACTTGAGTGTTTGTTTAGACGGTTAATCAAAACAAAAGTTATCCTCCTCAACATTCTCAACCATTAGTTAGCAAAAAAGATAAAAACTATAGTTACATATTTTGGCATCTGAAAATGTTGCCAACGATTTTTGATTAGCTGTTAATACTTTGTACATGAAACATACACTTTTTATTTTGTCCTTGTGTTATATACCGATATACTTGAGACAGTTCTGTGCACAACTTTAGTTCTCTCCTTCTACATTTCTACATATTCCATAGCACTTGGAAATGAATGAAAAATAGTAACATGCCCAGTCATTCAAGATAGTTAGTTACTTACCAGGTTAAAGTTGAATATGGTAAAATGAAAATATTTAAGAAAGAGATTAGTAAATAACGAGGGCATAATCGTCCATATTTTAACGATTACCTTGTTTAAAGTAAAAAATATTGTAGTTGAAATTCTCTGGTCAAAACAAGTTAGCCACTTTCAAGGATAAAATCCAAGGTCGTATGCATATCTAGCGTAAACAAAGCCGATTAAGTCACAAATGATACTCGATACGATTTTCTTGGAATTGGGATTTTTCTCTAATTTTTTAAAACTGTTATTGGGTCTTATATTAGGAAGTCCACAAGTGATATTACTTCCCAATCTAATCCATTCTGCCTTTTCATTGGCATTGGTTTTTCATTTCTAAATCCTTATTTCATTCCATGTGGTGACAGTAACAATTTTTTTGCTAGCTCCACCAGTTATTGCAAGTGCATTATGTTCTTTTGTTGAGCCACAAAGATGATTTATGAGACATTTGAGTAAGTTATATGCCACACGAGGGAGGCAAGATCCTCTGTGTTGAAAACCTGTGCCTCTGTGCCAAGGGGTTTTCTGGCCGTTGGATTTAAAACATAAAAAAAAAAATCCCACAATCCAGCGGCCGTTGGTAACTATGTTCCATTCATTTCCAAGTGTCATTGAATGAAAGAAGTAAAAGGAGCGAACTAAAGTTGTACACAGAATTGTCTCAAGTATATTGGTTTATGACCGAAGGACAAATTAAAAAGTGTAAGCCTCATATACAAGTATGAACAGCTAATCGAAACTCTCTGGCAACGTTTTGGATGCCAAAACATTGAACCATGGTTTTTATCTTTTTTGCTAGCTAATGGTTGAGAATGTTGAGGAGGATAACTCTCGTTTTGATTAACCGTCTGAATAAAAACTCAAGTCCTTCTTCGATATCTTGAATGCTTGACTCCATGTTCCCCAACTGGTGTTGCATATTCTTGAAGTCTACAGCATTCTCAGATTTGCTCATCTTATGATTGTTGAGCGAGTGTAATGCAGCATCACATTTGTCAAAGACGTTACTCTTTGTTTCTTCATCTTCAGATGCAACGCTCTTTCGGTGCACGAGTTTGGAAGCCAAAGAAAATGCACTCAATCTTGAATCTGCCTTTGTTCCTGAAATATAGGACAAGAATGACTCCAACAACCCAATAGTGGCTGTTTCAACCTCATTTAGTGAATCCAAAAGTTCCTGGCTTTTGCCATGACCTCCGATGGCGTGTTTGGTTTTGATACTCTTCAAATCTTTTAGAGACTTTTGGATCACCTTCTTTGCCTTCTTTCTTGAATTTAAGTACCCGGAAAAGTCATCCGCCTCCCTTCTTCTGCGTAGGATTGAAAGAAGGCCTTGTAAATCTTGCTTTGTTTGTGAGGCTACATCATTAGCGGTAGCACACACATCCAATAGCCTTAGATACTTTTCCAGCACCACTTCAACCCATTTCTCATGGTGCTGTTGAGCAAAAGATTGCTGAGTGTGTGGCAATAGAAGCAAATCATCCAAATGATCATACATGTTTTCAAGGCCACTTAGCCTCAAATGCTCATCGACATGAGGAATGACCGGGTAAAGTCTAGAAGGCAAGCTGACAGAACGAGCATGGTAGAAGGATTTTGTTCTCAAAGGAGATGAAGCCATTTTTTCTTCAGTTAAGGAGACTTAGATCTGGATGTGAAATTGGCAATCAAATTACTTGTGGTGGGTTGTGTTTCTTTTCCTCTTCATTAGGCTCCCCACTTATATACCAGGCTGAAAGGAGACAAGGAATCTCATCCTCTACAACAATCAGCTGGCTACAACGTGGTTTCAATTTAGATCCACACGCTTTCAAAGAGATGTTTTCTCAATGTCTCCCACCAATTAGACCCGCAAATATAGTTATATAATATAGCACTATGTGGTTCATAAAAAATGCAATGCACGAGTGGAGTTGATCCCCGGCTGTCTCATCTGGCATGAAAATGTCAGCACTATCGACACCTACTGCTTTTGTTTCATCGATATTCAACTCTGCACATGATCTGAGCATAATTTATGTTATCTTTGTGTTGTAGACAGATTAGACGCGGGCGGAAACTTTAACTTCGTTCTTTATTATCATCATTTAGAAGCTGATATTTCCAAATGATGCCAAATCTGAGTGTTCCCAAACAGAATGGCAGCCAACCTCATTTCTATACCAGATCAGATTCCAGACTTCCACGTGTCGCATAGTTGTTCATTAAACCACTGGCTTGAGACAATGGGAATCTTGACAGCTTCGCCCAATCATGTAATCATGTTTAATATCTTACTTAATTGTCTCACTAATTATCTTTGAGGGTGCAACAAATAATTGTAACTTGGGTGCTAAAAAGTAGATTACTGTCACCTCAGGAAATGAATTGAAGGTAAGTGTTTTCAAGAAAGTTTCACAATATCAGTGCCTCTGAACTTTGGCTCATCAAAAACAGATGTGTTCTTTTTTCCCAAGATTCTTCTTTTAGACCTCCTCTCTGTGATTCAATTATCTACCTACATAGGCAAATTACAGTACTAATGATACTTAACCCATATAGTGTGATGCATTATAGTCAAAGTAGCTAAGCAGGTACCTAAATGATGGTGGACGATAAGGCCAGCAGATTCTGCATGGCTCCCCAATTCTTTTCCGTTATTTACCAAGATGGAGTGAGTCTGACTAACATAACTCAGGCTGTCCAGAAAACTGAAAGACAGCCAACACATTTTTGTTTCTTAAATGGTATCAGATACGATTCATTCAACTAACATTCTAATCACAAAACTTTTTGAATCAGTACTTTTGCCTTATGTGGACTCAATTATAAAATAAATATGTGCATGATTATATTCCTCGAGTAAAATGGAGAAAAAAGGGGTTCTAACTACGACTACGATTCATACGGCTAATTTCAAATTCTTCCAACTTTTTCAGGGACAAATATCGAAATTTATCATTCCAATGCCCATGTCCTCTCCATGCCTCTCCTTAAACTAGTGTTTGAGAATATAGTGCCTGCTTTCATCTTAAACCGATTAATCACTGTGGCAAGAACAGATAGCAGGAAACAAAGTGATGTATAGGCACCAATTTTGCTCAAAGTATATTGATTTATAACTTGACAGGAAATTTACAGGTATAATTTATCATTTACAATTCCACTGATGGACATCAAAATTTCTGCTCCAAGATTTTCTTTGCTAGTAGTTGAGAATGTTGAGGAGGGAAACTCTAGCTCTGATTAGTCGCCTGAACATGCATTCTAGTCCTTCTTCTATATCTTGAATGCTCGACTCCATCTTCCCCAACTGATTTTGCACATTCTCCATGTGTATTACACCATGAGTCTTGTGACTGTGACTGTTGAGTGAGCACAATGCATCATCAAAATTCTCAAATGCGTTGCTGTTTGTTTCTTCCTCGTTTGATGCAATGCTCTTTCGGTGCATCAGTTTAGAAACCAAGGAAAAACCACTCACCCTTGATTCCGCCTTTTTCCCTGCAATATACGACAATAAAGACTCAAACTCCCCGACTGTGGCTGCTTCAACCTCATTTAACAAGCTAATGATCTCCGAAATTTCAAGGCTTTTTTCAAAAGGTACTATGGTAGTATTGCTTTTGACACTCTTCAAATTTTTGATACTTTTCAAATCCTTTAGAGACTTTTGGATCATCTTCTTTGCCTTCTTTCTTGATGATACATATCCTGCAAAGTCATTTGTATCCCTTCTTCTCCTTAAAATGGAAAGAAGGTTTTGCACATCTTGTTTTGTTTGGGTGGACACACCTTTAGCAGCAGCACAAATATCCAAGAGCCTGAGATACTTTTCCAGAACCTCTTCGGCCCATGTCCCGTGTTGCTGCTGGGCAAAGGCTTGTTGAGTGTGTGGCAACAGAAGCAAATCGTCCAAACGATCAAACATGTTTTGAAGTCCACTCAGCCTCAAACTCTCATCGACATGAGGAATGAGTGGGTGAGGTCTGGAGGGCCAGCTGACAGAACGGGCGTGGTAGTTGGATTTTGATCTCAAAGGAGAAGAAGACATGTTTCTCTCCAAGTGAGAATAAGGAAAGCTAGAAATGGATATGGGTTGTGTTAAATGTGAAATGTCAAAACTTCTAGTGGACTTGTGGTTCCTTCCATCTTCTTAGGCTCAATATATAAGAGGAAGAAGGAGACAAGGAATCTCATCCTCTCTTCAACCATCACCTGCCAGCAACGTGGTTTTGCTTTGGATCTGTAGCCTCTTGCGGAGATGTTCACGCAGTGTCTCCCACCAAATAGCTCCTGGTAGTGTTATATGCCATGTTACAAGGGTTGGTTCACAAAAAATGCAATGCACCGGATGCACGAGTGGTATTGATTCTGGCTGTCTCCTCTGCTATGGAAAATGTGAGCACCATCTACTCTCTTCTGCTTTTCCTTTCATCGATATTCATCCGTGCACACGATCTGAGCATCAAATTTTTTTGTGCACTTAATTTTTCTTTGCCAGCACACTTTTCATTGGTTTTAAACAATCTGAGATTCTGAATTGTCCATGCGAGTCTCTTAGTTTTTTATAAAATCATTGCCTTGAGACAGCTGGAATCTTTCCAGCTTTACATGATCATGTAATCATGGTTCCTCATGTGGGGGTCCGATCTCCTCTGTCCCGAAAACTCATGTGCCTTTGTGCCGAGGGGTTCTCCGGCCGCTGGATTGTGGGATTTCTTTTTCTCAATCCAACAGCCAGAAAACCCCTCAGCACAGAGGCACAGGGGTTTTCGGCACAGAGGATCTGCCTCCCTCGTGTGGCATATATATAACTTATATTACTCAAATGTCTCATAAATAATCTTTGCGGCGCAACAAAAGACATAATGCACTTGCAATAACAGGTGGGAGCTAGCAAACAAATTGTTACTATCACCACATGGAATGAAATAAATAAGGATCTAGAAATAAAAAACCAAATGCCAATGAAAAGGCAGAGTAGATTAGATTGGGAAGTAATATCAGTTGTGGACTTCCTAATATAAGACCCAATAACAGTTAGAAGTTTTTAAAGAAAAATCCCAATTCCAAGAAAATTGTACCGCGTATTATTTGTTACATAATTGGCTTGGTTTTCGCACGCTAGATATGCATACGGCAGCTCGGATTTTATCCTTGAAAGTAGCTGACTTGTTTTTGACCAGAGAATTTCAACTACACTATTTTTTACTTTCAAACAAGGTAATCGTAAAAATATGGACGATTATGGCCTCATTATTTACAAAATTTCTTTCAAACTCGTACAACAGCATATTCGAGCCAATGTCCATTTTGCATAACCTAAATTATTGTTTAGGATTTAGATAAGAATTCGAGTTCATTTTACCTTTTTTTACCCGTAAATGGTGTATGATCTGAATTGCTATGTGACTCACAATTTTTTTTTTTTCTAGAAATCATAGAAGTGATTGAAGAAACCGTGTGAGAATCAAATTTTTTTCGTGAACTTCATTATTTTCTGGTAGCATTAAAATAATTTTACTTTATCTTCCCAGCTGTTACATGATTTAACATGCTCCCAGAAGTGCTGATTAAACTACAACATACACGAGTAAATATATGCGGCCAAGTGTAATTCGTGGCGTCCAAGAGTAATTATATGCGGCCAGATGTAATTGGTGGCGGCCAAGAGTAAATATATGTGGCCAAGTGTAATTCGTGGTGGCCAAGAGTAAATATATGCGGCCAGGTGTAATTCGATGCAGCCAAGAGTAATTATATGCGGCCAAGTGTAATTATATGTGGTCAGGTGTAATTCGATGCGGCCAAGAGTAATTATATGCGGCCAGGTGTAATTCGATGTGGCCAAGAGTAATTATATGCGGCTAAGTGTAATTCGTGGTGGCCAAGAGTAGTTATATGCGGCCAAGTGTAATTCGTGGCGGTAACGAGTAAATATATACGGCTAGGTGTAATTCTTTGCGGCCAAGAAGTATGTAAAACACAAGAGAATCGTGAATACTAATCACGCTTCCAATATTTTGAAATGAGTTTGTTAACATAAACCGTTCGCCGGGCACTCGTAATAATATGTAACCGGCTCGTTTCACTCCGATTTCGCATTTCTTCACAACGTATCAGAGCTATAAAATCTAGGCTTTGTGGAATTTTCGCTCTCGGCGGGCGGCCTAAATTTCGTCGCCGTCCACTGGGCACTCGTAGTAATATGTAACCGGCTCGTTTCACTCCGATTTTGCGTTTCTTCACAGAGTTGAAGGCAATGAGTTTTCAAAAGAAGTTTATCTAATCAGTGCTTCCAAATGCAGAGGTCCAAACTTTTACTTACAGAACGACTGTGATGTTTTCTTTTCCTTTGGATTCTTCCATCAACCCCCTCTCAACGATTTCCTTATCGACCTACATAGGCAAATAACAGAAATAATGCCAACGTTAACTCAGATTTATTTCAGTCAAATTAGCTAGGCTGAAGCTAAATTATTGTGGACGAACAAGCCTGCAAATTGCATATGGCTTTCCCATGTCTTTTCACTATTTATCGACACGGTGTGAGTCTGGTAGATCTGAAACTACCGCGAAAACACATGTTATAATATGTTAAAAGTGTTCTATATATGGTGGCTTTTCGAAAAAGCCGCCAATACTAGTGTCGAGAAAACTACATTTTTTTGTAGTTTATATTTTTGAATTAGTCTCTGCCATCATTATATAGTGTCTGTTATAATACATGCATGGTTATATTCCATGAGAAAAATGGAGGGGAAGAAAGAAGCCATAATGATTCACATGGCTAAGCTCATTTTTTGAACTTTCACAGAGAACTTCTAAAATATTGCCATTCAGCAAGTCACTGCCAATTTCGTCTCCATCATCAACTGAGTAATGAAAGAATGCCCAGACAACAAGGGAAAAAAAAGGTTTGATGTATAAGCAAGAATTTTGGTCAAAGTATATTGATTTATATCTTGAGGGGAAACTACAGGTATAATGTTTCATTTACAACTACAATACTATACATAAAAATTTCTGCTCCAAGATTTTCTTGGCTAGTGGTTGAGAATGTTGAGAAGGGAAACTCTAGTTTTGATCAACTGCCTAAACAAGGATTCTAGCCCTTCTTCCAGATCTTCAATGCTAGACTCCATCTTCCACAACTGATTTTGAACTTCGTCAAGATCAGCCTTGCTTGTCTTGTGACTGTTGAGGGAGTGCAATGCGGCATCAAATATCTCAAAAGCGTCGGTTTTTGTTTCTTCCTCTTTGTTATGGATTTTACGCAATCCTACAACGCCCCTACGGATCTTGGAACAATGGATCACAGAATAAAGCAAACAAATACGTGCGTAATGAAAACTGGAAAGAAAACGAGACACAAGATATACGTGGAAAAACCTCAACGTGAGGAAAAAACCACGGGAGCCACACCAGTCCACTATGAAATCAATCCAAGAGTACAAGTCTTCTCACAATCTCTCTAAGATGTGTTTTCTCTCGCCTCTCTCTTTTTCACGCTCAGAAAAAGTGATTACAAAAACCCTTTTCGTGCAGCCGCGCACAAAACCCTAAATACAATTTAAGGCCCGAAGGCTCTCGGTAGCGCTATAGCAAAAAGGCTATAGCGCTATAGCTACGCGGTAGCGCTACACCAAAAATGGTGTAGCGCTAGGAAACCCACTGATCAAAAAAGGTTTATCTACACCCCAACAATCTCCCACTTGAAGATAACCTGAAGCATCCGCAAACCCATATAATCTCAATCAATCATGGACGTAGTCATCTGACCCCTCTTGGTGTGGCTCCAGGCCCATCATCTCTTCAAGCATGAAGGCCAACTGAAGTCGAACACAACTTCAGTTTCTGAACAGTAACAGACTTGGTCAACATATCTGCCGGATTTCGTTCCCCCAAAATCTTCTCTAGCAACAAATCCCCATCTTCCAAAAGCGAGCGAATAAAATGATACCTCAAATCAATGTGCTTCGTTCTGGCATGGAACACTGGATTTTTGGCAAGGTGTATAGCACTCTGGCTGTCACTGAAAAGAACGCAGTTCTCTTGCTTCAAACCTATCTCCTCCAAGAAGCCCTTCATCCAAACCATCTCCTTTGCAGCCTCAGTCACGGCCACATACTCAGCTTCTGTAGTAGATAATGTCACTAATTTCTGCAGACGTGAGACCCAGCTCACCGCTGTTGAACCCATAGTATAGATATATCCTGTGGTACTTCGCCGCGTATCATGATCACCGGCAAAGTCAGCATCCACATATCCCTGCACTGTCAATTTTCCTCTCCCAAAATAAAGTGGCAAATCAGTGGTACCTTTCAAGTATCGCATAATCCACTTTACTGCTTCCCAATGCTGTTTCCCCGGATTGCTAGCAAACCTGCTCACAACTCCCACTGCATGGGCAATGTCTGGTCTCGTGTTCACCATCGCATACATCAGGCTACCCACGGCCGAGGTGTACGGAACCTTGGCCATGTACTCTTTTTCTGCATCTGTCTTGGGTGATTGCCCCTGAGAAAGTTTGAAATGACTTCCCAAGGGTGTGCCAACTGCCTTAGCACCCTGCATATTGAACCTCTCCAGAACACGCTCAATATACTCAGCTTGACTCAACCGTAAGGTTCCCTGAGCCTTATCTCTGCTGATTCTCATCCCAAGTATCTGCTTAGCTGCACCTAGATCTTTCATAGCAAACTCTGTTGCCAACTGCTGCTTCAATTTGTTGATCTCCCTAACACAGGAACCTGCTACAAGCATATCATCTACGTAAAGCAATAAAATGATGTAGCTAGACTCAAACCTCTTGAAGTAACAGCAGTGATCCCCATTGCACCTTGTGTAACCACTGCGCTGCATGAAACCATCAAACTTTCTGTACCACTGTCTGGGAGCCTGTTTCAAACCATACAGACTCTTCTTGAGCCTGCACACCATCTCTTCCTTGTCTTTCACAATGAAGCCAACAGGCTGCTTCATGTAGATTTCTTCATCCAAGTCTCTGTGAAGAAAAGCAGTTTTAACATCTAACTGCTCAAGGTGGAGATTTTCAGCAGCAACCATACTCAGCACCACTCTGATAGTGGCCATCTTCACAACGGGTGAAAATATCTCTGTATAATCAATCCCCTCCTTCTGTTGGAAGCCCTTTACAACCAATCTTGCCTTGTACCTTTTCTTGCCATCACTCTCCTGCTTAAGCCGAAAAACCCATTTGTTCTGCAAGGCTTTCTTTCCTGCGGGAAGCTGAGCTAACTGCCAAGTACCGTTGGAATAAAGAGAATCCATCTCTTCCTGCATCGCAGTCTTCCACTTTGCTGACTCAGAAACCTGCGTAGCCTCATCATAGCATTCTGGTTCTCCACTGTCCGTCAAAAGCAAGTAATCAAGCGAAGAAATATATTTCGGATTCGGCTTGTGTACTCTGGTTGTCCTCCTCAACTCTCTGACCGCTGAACTAGTCCCTGTCTCTGGAGCTGCCTCATCTGAAACTGTCCCCTCTGAAACTGTCTCATCTAAAACTCTATCCTCTGCCTGACCAGACCCCTGTTCAACCCCCTGTCACCTGGAAGATCCTCCAACCCAAAGTACTCGGATGTATCTCCATCCGAAGTGGTACTCCCACTGCTCAGTTTGCTGTCCCTGTCTTTGTACATCACCTTCTCATCAAACACAACATCTCTGCTTCTGATTATCTTCCGGTTCTTGTTATCCCAAAAACGATAACCAAACTCATCTCCGCCGTATCCAATAAAGGTGCACTTCTGTGACTTAGCATCAAGTTTATCCCTGTCCTTGTCGCTAATATGCACATAGGAAACACAACCGAAAACACGTAAGTGTGAGAGATTTACCTCTTTACCACTCCAAACCTCCTCTGGTATGCCAAAATTCAACGGAACTGATGGCCCAAGATTGATCAAATGTGCTGCTGTGCTGACTGCATCTGCCCAAAACATCTTGGGCAACCCTGCGTGTAACCGCATGCTCCTAGCACGCTCAGTCAAAGTCCTGTTCATCCTTTCTGCAATGCCATTGTGCTGCGGAGTCCCTGGAGGTGTCCTCTCTAAACGAATCCCGGATAGAGCGCAGGCTTTCTTGAACTCCCCCAACTCATATTCTCCGCCGTTGTCGGACCTCAACCTTTTCACCTTCAAATCTGTTTCATTCTCAACCATGGCCTTCCACTTCTTGAAGACTTCAAAGACCTCTGACTTGTGCTTCATGAAGTATACCCATACCTTCCTCGAGTGATCGTCGACAAAGGTAACATAGTAATAAGAACCGCCAAGAGAAGACACTGTAGCTGGACCCCACACATCTGTATGGACAAGCTCTAGCTTCTGAGCCCTGGGAGGCCTGCCGCCTTTCTGAAAGCTAACCCGTTTCTGTTTCCCGAAGATACAATCTTCACACATGTCAATATCCACTGACCCTAAACCCGGTAGCTTCCCTTTTGACTGCATAACCTTCATTCCCTTCTCACTCATATGCCCCAATCTATAGTGCCACAGATTTGAACTCTCCTTGCTGTCTATAACTGCAAGTATGTCGCTACCATGTGAAGTCAAGTAAAGTGTACCAACTTTCTTGCCTTTAGCCGTCACTATGGTACCATTGGAGACTTTCCACATGTCCCCTGTGAATGTCGATGTATAACCTGCTGCTGCAAGCTGTCCAACCGAAATAAGATTCCTCTTCAACTTCGGAACGTGCCTGACATCTTTCAGACACCATTTGAACCCATGCGTTGCAATCTGAACATCCCCTTTTCCCACAATACTGCAAGGCTCGTCGTCCCCTAAGTATACTTTCCCAAAGTCCCCTGCTATATAGTTCTGCAGAACCTCCCTGTTAGCAGTGGCGTGGAATGAGGCACCCGAATCAATCACCCAAGATTCAGTGTCGCTGTTCATGGAAAGAATAAGTGCATCGTGCACAACGTGAGCCTCCTGCCCACCGTTATTCTTTTTCGGTGCTTTGCAAGTTTGTGACATATGGCCTGTCTGACCATAATTCCAACATTCACCTTTAATGGGCCGAACCTGAGATCTATCTCTATTTCCCTTGCTCTTGCCCTTCGATTTCGATATGTTCCTGTTCTGATTCTGACCACCTTTGGTTTGACTTCTGCCCCTCTGCTCAAAACTTAGAGCTGAACCTGAACTACCTGAACCATCGATCGAACCCCTTCTGACCTCCTCAGTCAGAATCAAACTAACAACCTCACTCAGTTTCAACTTTTCTTTCCCTGCCGAATTACTGACTGCAGTAACAGTACCCTGCCAGCTCTCTGGCAACTGAGACAGTATTAACAAGGCTTGAACCTCATCATCAAACTTGATTTCGACAGACATAAGTTGATCAACTATCGTATTGAACTCACTGAGATGTGACATAAAGGAAACCCCTTCAGCCATAGACAGATTGAAAAGTTTTTTCATGAGATGTACCTTATTCGCAGCAGACGGTTGCTCGTACATCTTTTTCAGTGCTTCCACAAGACCCTCCGTCGTTTTCTCCTTCAAGATGTTGTGGGTGACTGACTTTGAAAGGGACAGGCGAACGACCCCTAACGCCTTCCTGTCCAGGACGTCCCAATCCTCGTTGCTCTCATCTTTCTTCTTCCCCTTTTCTTTACCCAGCAGCGGTCGGTAAAGATCCTTCTGATACAGATAGTCCTCTATCTGCGTTTTCCAGAACGCGAAGTCTGACCCGTCAAACTTCTCCATCCTCTGCTTGCCTTTTTCAGAACCCATAGCTCCCACTGAACTCTGGCCTGCCCGAACGAGATTAAACCCTAACCTGTCGAACAAAACCTACCGCAACCGCGGCTCTGATACCAGTTGTTATGGATTTTACGCAATCCTACAACGCCCCTACGGATCTTGGAACAATGGATCACAGAATAAAGCAAACAAATACGTGCGTAATGAAAACTGGAAAGAAAACGAGACACAAGATATACGTGGAAAAACCTCAACGTGAGGAAAAAACCACGGGAGCCACACCAGTCCACTATGAAATCAATCCAAGAGTACAAGTCTTCTCACAATCTCTCTGAGATGTGTTTTCTCTCGCCTCTCTCTTTTTCACGCTCAGAAAAAGTGATTACAAAAACCCTTTTCGTGCAGCCGCGCACAAAACCCTAAATACAATTTAAGGCCCGAAGGCTCTCGGTAGCGCTATAGCAAAAAGGCTATAGCGCTATAGCTACGCGGTAGCGCTACACCAAAAATGGTGTAGCGCTAGGAAACCCACTGATCAAAAAAGGTTTATCTACACCCCAACACTCTTCGGGTGCAATGCTCTTCCGGTTCATAAGTTTGGAAACCAAGGAAAATCCACTCACCCTTGATTCCACCTTTGCCCCTGCAATATAGGACAATGAAGACTCGAACACCCCAATCATGGCTGCTTCAACCTCATTTAACAAGCTAGAAATCTCAAAAATCTCATGGGTATTTTCAAAAGCTGTTGTGGTACTCTTGCTTTTGATACTCTTCAAATCTTTTAGAGACTTTTGGATTGCCTTCTTTGCCTTTTTTCTGGATGTTAAGTACCCTGCAAAGTAATTTGTATCCCTTCTTCTCCTCAAGATGGAAAGAAGGTTTTGTACATCTTGCTTTGTTTGGGTGGACAAATCTTTTGCTGCGGCACAAATATCCAAGAGCCTGATATACTTTTCCAGAACCTCTTCAACCAATAACTGGTGTCGCTGTTGGGCAAAGGCTTGTTGAGTGCATGGCAATAGAAGCATATTGTCCAAATGCTCAAACAATATTCGCAGTCCGTTAAGCCTCGAATTCTCATCAACATGAGGAATGAGTGGGTGAAGTTTAGAGGGCAAGCTGGTAGAACGAGTGTGGCTGCAGTTGGATTTGTATCTCAAAGGAGAAGAATCCATTTCTCTTTCCAAATGGAAACAAGGAAAACTAGAAGTACTGGATGTGGAATGTGAAATTTCAAAACTTGTGATGAGTTAGTGGATTTGTGGTTCTGTCCCTCTTCTTAGGCTCAATATATATAAGAGGGAGAAGGAGACAAGGAATTTGAAACTCTCTTCAATTATCAACCAGCTAAAATGTGATTTTGATTTGGATCTTGCGGAGAGGTTCACGGAATGTCCCCCCACTAAATAGGTCCTAAAATGGTTTTATATGCAATATGTTACATGGTTAGTTTATAACAAATTGCAATGCACGAGTGGTATCGATACCCGTTTGTCTCGTCTGGCATGAAAATGACAGCACCATCTACTCTCTTCTCCTTTTCCTTCCATTAATATATATCCATTCTACACGATCTGAGCATCTTTGTAAGGACAGCCAAAACATTTTTCATTGTTTCTATACCATCAGAGATCCAGCATTTCCCATGTGATTATATTAATTTCCATTAGATCATCACCAAAGTTTAGACAAAAGGAATCTTTCCATCTTTATTATCTTCTTTGTGGTGCAACAGAAAACATAATGAACTTATAATAACTCGGAGCTAAAAATTTATTACTGTCCCCATATGGAATGAAATAATGGTTATGAGTGGTCATTAAAACTAGACAATCGATGCTTCCAAATTTGAAGTCCAATGTGTGGCTTCTCGGACACCACCATGTTTTTTTGTGCTCTTTTTGTTCGGGATTCTTCTTATAAACCTCCTCACTTTGCGTGATTCACTTGGGATTTTCCCCAAACAATTTGTTCTTCAACCCGTTGAGGGTAAAGTTGTCCAATATTTTGATGTATAAATAATCTTGGAGCCAAAACTAAATTGGTTATAAAGTAGGCAAGACCAGCTTTTCTACGGTTCAAACCACATGCAAATCGGAGTTCGGGAGTGTCCGTGGAAAGACCGCAAAGTTTGGTCGGTTTTGGAATTCCAACAATGCGCCCAGGGCGCGATGAAATGCGGCTGGGGCGCACGGATTTGCGCCTCAGGCGCATCAACACTCAGCAATTGGCCAAAATTAGCGGGTTCACTCCGGACACTCCCGAGCTCCGATTTTTGCAACGTTTGAACCGTTAAAAAGCTTGTTGAGTGTACTTTCTAACCCAAGTAGTTTGGATTTAAAGTTATTTATGCATAAAAAGATACGACAAATTTATTCTCAGTGAGTTTGAAGTACAAATCGTTTTGATAAAATGCTCGCATCTCCTACATTTTAGATCGGATAGAACTATAACACATCGATAAAGAGGATTTTTAAAGTTCTAAAAGATGGTGGTTTAGTAGTCATTGTGGTCAAGTGACATTTTCTGTGATATAGACATTGAAATTTGGCTTCGAAAAAGTATAAGGCTTGTTTTGGGCATATGTCTTGGGAAAATTCCGATGATTATGGAGGTTTTGTGCGCTTGACAAAGTCTGAAATGCCATATGAACTCTTTTAAACTCTTTAAGAAATTAACAAATACCTTAGAATTGGGAATGCGTGTACTGAATGGAATTTAGAATGAGTGGAAGGGTGCGAAAACGTGTTTTAGCCTTAGTGGCTCCGACAATCTTTGAATTGGTTTACTTTCGAACAACATTTTGTTAATCAAAATCTATTATTTTAGTGGTTCAGTCTCACCATCTATTAGTACTTTGAATACCCTATTTATCAATATAAAACAGGTTTCGATCCAGTTTAACGTTAGTTTGATTCAAGAAATTTTCCGAAACAATTTTCTGTTCAACCCATTGTGGGTAAAGTTGTCCAATATTTTGATGAATAAATAATCTTGGAGCCAAAACTAAATTGGTTAGAGAGTAGACAAGACCAGCATTTCTACGATTCAAACCACATGCAAATCGGAGTTCAGGAGTGTCCGTGGCAGGACAGCAAAGTTTGGTTGGTTTCGGAATTCCCACAATGCGCCCAGGGCGCGATGAAATGCGCCTGGGGCACACGGATTTGCGCCCGAGGCGCATCAACACTCAGCAATTGGTCAAACATAGTGGGTTCGCTCCGGACACTCCCGAGCTCCGATTTTTACAAGGTTTGAACTATTAAAAAGCTTGTTGAGTGTACTTTCTAACCCAAGTAGTTTGGATTTAAAGTTATTTGTGTATAAAAAGATACGGCAAATTTATTCTCAGTGAGTTTGAAATACAAATCGTTTCGATAAAACGCTCGAATCTCCTTCATTTTAGATCGGATAGACCTATAACATATCGATAAAGAGGATTTTTAAAGTTCTAAAAGACGGGGGTTTAGTAGTCATTGTGGTCTAGTGACATTTTATGTGATATAGATATTGAAATTTGGCTACGTAAATGTATAAGGCTTGTTTTGGGCGTATGTCTTAGGAAAATTTCGATGATTATGCCGGTTTTGTGCGCTTTGATGAAGTCTGGAATGCCTTATGAACTCTTATAAACTCTTTAAGAAATTAACAAATACCTTATAATTGGGAACGCGTGTAACGAATGGAATTTAGAATGAGTGGAAGGGTGCGAAAACGTGTTTTAGCCTTAGTGGCTCCGTCGACAATCTAAGAATTGGTTTACTTTCGAACAACTTTTTGTTAATCAAAATCTATTATTTTTTCGGTTCAATCCCACCATCTATTAGTTCTTTGAAAACCCTATTTGTCAATATAAAATAGGTTTCGATCCGGTTTAACGTTAGTTTGATTCAAGTAATTTTCCGAAATTTTTTTCTGTTCAACCCATTGTGGGTAAAGTTGTCCAATATTTTGATGTATAAATAATCTTGGAGCCAAAACTAAATTGGTTAGAAAGTAGACAAGACCAGCTTTTCTACGGTTCAAACCACATGCAAATCGGAGTTCGGGAGTGTCCGTGGCAAGACCGCAAAGTTTGGTCAGTTTGGGAATTACCACAATGCGCCCAAGGCACGATGAAATGCGCCCGGGCGCACGGATTTGCGCCTCAGACGCATCAACACTCAGCAATTGGTCACACTTACGGGTTCGCTCCGGACACTCCCGAGCTCCGATTTTTGCAAGGTTTGAACCATTAAAAAGCTTGTTGAGTGTACTTTCTAACCCAAGTAGTTTGGATTTAAAGTTATTTGTGCGTAGAAAGATACGACAAATTTATTCTCAGTTAGTTTGAAATACAAATCGTTTCGATAAAACGCTCGCATCTCCTTCATTTTAGATCGGATAGACCTATAACATATCGATAAAGAGGATTTTTAAAGTTCTAAAAGATGGTGGTTTAGTAGTCATTGTGGTCAAGAGACATTTTATGTGATATAGACATTGAAATTTGGCTTCGTAAATGTACAAGGCTTGTTTTGGGCGTCTGTCTTAGGAAAATTCCGATGATTATGCCGGTTTTGTGCGCTTTGATGAAGTCTGGAATGCCTTATAAACCCTTATAAACTCTTAAAGAAATTAACAAATACATTAGAACTGGGAACGCGTGTACTGAATGGAATTTAGAATGAGTGGAAGGGTGCGAAAACGTGTTTTAGCCTTGGTGGCTCCGGCAATCATAGAATTGGTTTACTTTCGAATAACTTTTCATTAATCAAAATCTATTATTTTTTCGGTTCAATCCCACCATCTATTAGTTCTTTGAAAACCCTATTTGTCAATATAAAATAGGTTTCCATCCGGTTTAACGTTAGTTTGATTCAAGAAAATTTTCGAAACAATTTTTTGTAACCTGTTAAGGAGAAAGTTTTCCAATAATTTGATGTATAAATAATCTTGGAGCCAAAACTAAATTGGTTAGATAGTAGGCAAGACCAGCTTTTCTACGGTTCAAACCACATGCAAATCTGAGTTCGGGAGTTTCCGTGGCAAGAGCGCAAAGTTTGGTCAGTTTTGGAATTACCACAATGCGCCCTGGGCGCGATGAAATGCGCCCGGGCGCACGGATTTGCCCCTCAGACGCATCAACACTCAGCAATTGGTCACACTTACGGGTTCGCTCCGGACACTCCTGAGCTCCGATTTTTGCAAGGTTTGAACCGTTAAAAGGCTTGTTGAGTGTACTTTCTAGCCCAAGTAGTTTGGATTTAAAGTTATTTGTGCGTAGAAAGATACGACAAATTTATTCTCAGTTAGTTTGAAATACAAATCGTTTCGATAAAACGCTCGCATCTCCTTCATTTTAGATCGGATAGACCTATGACATATTGATAAAGAGGATTTTTAAAGTTCTAAAAGATGGTGGTTTAGTAGTCATTGTGGTCAAGAGACATTTTATGTGATATAGACATTGAAATTTGGCTTCGTAAATGTACAAGGCTTGTTTTGGGCGTCTGTCTTAGGAAAATTCCGATGATTATGCTGGTTTCGTGCGCTTTGATGAAGTCTGGAATGCCTTATAAACCCTTATAAACTCTTTAAGAAATTAACAAATACATTAGAACTGGGAACGCGTGTACTGAATGGAATTTAGAATGAGTGGAAGGGTGCGAAAACGTGTTTTAGCCTTATTGGCTACGACAATCTTAGAATTGGTATACTTTCGAATAACTTTTCATTAATCAAAATCTATTATTTTTTCGGTTCAATCCCACCATCTATTAGTTCTTTGAAAACCCTATTTGTCAATATAAAATAGGTTTCCATCCGGTTTAACGTTAGTTCGATTCAAGAAAATTTTCGAAACAATTTTTTGTTCAACATGTTGAGGGGAAAGTTTTCCAATAATTTGATGTATAAATAATCTTGGAGCCAAAACTAAATTGGTTAGAAAGTAGACAAGACCAGCTTTTCTACGGGTCAAACCACATGCAAATCGGAGTTCGGGAATGTCCTTGGCAAGACCACAAAGTTTGGTTGGTTTTGGAATTCCCACAATGCGCCCTGGGCGCGATGAAATGCGCCTGGGGCGCACGGATTTGAGCCTCAGACGCATCAACATTCAGCAATTGGTCAAACTTACGGGTTCGCTCCGGACACTCCCAAGCTCCGATTTTTGCAAGGTTTGAACCGTTAAAAAGATTGTTGAGTGTACTTTCTAACCCAAGTATTTTGGATTTAAAGTTATTTGTGCGTAGAAAGATACGACAAATTTATTCTTAGTTAGTTTGAAATACAAATCGTTTCGATAAAACGCTCGCATCTCCTTCATTTTAGATCGGATAGACCTATAACATATCGATAAATTAAGAGGATTTTTAGAGTTCTAAAAGATGGTGGTTTAGTAGTCATTGTGGTCAAGAGACATTTTATGTGATATAGACATTGAAATTTGGCTTCGTAAATGTACAAGGCTTGTTTTGGGCATATGTCTTAGGAAAATTCCGATGATTATGCCGGTTTCGTGCGCTTTGATGAAGTCTGGAATGCCTTATAAACCCTTATAAACTCTTTAAGAAATTAACAAATACCTTAGAAATGGGAACGCGTGTACTGAATGGAATTTAGAATGAGGGGAAGGGTGCGAAAACGTGTTTTAGCCATATTGGCTCCGACAATCTTAGAATTGGTTTACTTTCGAATAACTTTTCATTAATCAAAATCTATTATTTTTTCGGTTCAATCCCACCATCTATTAGTTGTTTGAAAACCCTATTTGTCAATATAAAATAGGTTTCGATCCGGTTTAACGTTACTTTGATTCAAGAAAATTTTTGAAACAATTTATTGTTCAACCTGTTGATGGTAAAGTTTTCCAATAATTTGATGTATAAATAATCTTGGATCCAAAACAAAATTGGTTAGAAAGTAGACAAGACCAGCTTTTCTACGGTTCAAACCACATGCAAATCGGAGTTCGGGAGTGTCTGTGGCAAGACCGCAAAGTTTGGTCAGTTTGGGAATTACCCCAATGCGCCCAGGGCGCGATGAAATGCGCCCGGGCGCACGGATTTGCGCCTCAGACGCATCAACACTCAGCAATTGGTCAAACTTACGGGTTCGCTCCGAACACTCCCGAGCTCCGATTTTTGCAAGGTTTGAACCGTCAAAAAGCTTGTTGAGTGTACTTTCTAACCCAAGTAGTTTGGATTTAAAGTTATTTGTGCGTAGAAAGATACGACAAATTTATTCTCAGTTAGTTTGAAATTCGAATCGTTTCGATAAAACGCTCGCATCTCCTTCATTTTAGATCGAATAGACCTATAACATATCGATAAATAGGATTTTTAAAGTTCTAAAAGATGGTGGTTTAGTAGTCATTGTGGTCAAGAGACATTTTAGGTGATATAGACATTGAAATTTGGCTTCGTAAATGTATAAGGCTTGTTTTGGGCGTCTGTCTTAGGAAAATTCCGACGATTATGCTGGTTTTGTGCGCTTTGATGAAGTCTGGAATGCCTTATAAACCCTTATAAACTCTTTAAGAAATTAACAAATACCTTAGAACTGGGAACACGTGTACTGAATGGAATTTAGAATGAGGGGAAGGGTGCGAAAACGTGTTTTAGCCTTGTTGGCTACGACAATCTTAGAATTGGTATACTTTCGAATAACTTTTCATTAATAAAAATCTATTATTTTTTCGGTTCAATCCCACCATCTATTAGTCCTTTGAAAACTCTATTTGTCAATATAAAATAGGTTTCCATCCGGTTTAACGTTAGTTTGATTCAAGAAAATTTTCGAAACAATTTTTTGTTCAACCTGTTGACGGTAAAGTTTTCCAATAATTTTATGTATAAATAATCTTGGATCCAAAACAAAATTGGTTAGAAAGTAGACAAGACCAGCTTTTCTACGGTTCAAACCACATGCAAATCGGAGTTCGGGAGTTTCCTTGGCAAGACCGCAAAGTTTGGTCAGTTTGGGAATGACCACAATGCACCCAGGGCGCGATGAAATGCGCCTCAGACGCATCAACACTCAGCAATTGGTCAAACTTACGGGTTCGCTCCGGACACTCCCGAGCTCCGATTTTTGCAAGGTTTGAACCGTCAAAAAGCTTGTTGAGTGTACTTTCTAACCCAAGTAGTTTGGATTTAAAGTTATTTATGCGTAGAAAGATACGACAAATTTATTCTCAGTTAGTTTGAAATACAAATCGTTTCGATAAAACGCTCGCATCTCCTTCATTTTAGATTGGATAGACCTATAACATATCGATAAAGAGGATTTTTAAAGTTCTAAAAGATGGTGGTTTAGTAGTCATTGTGGTCAAGAGACATTTTATGTGATATAGACATTGAAATTTGGCTTCGTAAATGTATAAGGCTTGTTTTGGGCGTCTGTCTTAGGAAAATTCCGATGATTATGCTGGTTTTGTGCGCTTTGATGAAGTCTGGAATGCCTTATAAACCCTTATAAACTCTTTAAGAAATTAACAAATACCTTAGAACTGGGAACGCGTGTACTGAATGGAATTTAGAATGAGGGGAAGGGTGCGAAAACGTGTTTTAGCCATATTGGCTCCGACAATCTTAGAATTGGTTTACTTTCGAATAACTTTTCATTAATCAAAATCTATTATTTTTTCGGTTCAATCCCACCAACTATTAGTCCTTTGAAAACCCTATTTGTCAATATAAAATAGGTTTCCATCCGGTTTAACGTTAGTTTGATTCAAGAAAATTTTTGAAACAATTTTTTGTTCAACCTGTTGAGGGGAAAGTTTTCCAATAATTTGATGTATAAATAATCTTGGAGCCAAAACTAAATTGGTTAGATAGTAGGCAAGACCCGCTTTTCTACGGTTCAAACCACATGCAAATCGGAGTTCGGGAGTTTCCTTGGCAAGACCGCAAAGTTTTATCAGTTTTGGAATTACCACAATGCGCCCGGGCACACGGATTTGCGCCTCAGACGCATCAACACTCAGCAATTGGTCATACTTACGGGTTCGCTCCGGACACTCCCGAGCTCCGATTTTTGCAAGGTTTGAACCGTTAAAAAGCTTGTTGAGTGTACTTTCTAGCCCAAGTAGTTTGGATTTAAAGTTATTTGTGCGTAGAAAGATACGACAAATTTATTCTCAGTTAGTTTGAAATACAAATCGTTTAGATAAAACGCTCGCATCTCCTTCATTTTAGATCGGATAGACCTATAACATATTGATAAAGAGGATTTTTAATGTTCTAAAAGATGGTGGTTTAGTAGTCATTGTGGTCAAGAGACATTTTATGTGATATAGACAATGAAATTTGGCTTCGTAAATGTACAAGGCTTGTTTTGGGCGTCTGTCTTAGGAAAATTCCGATGATTATGCCGGTTTCGTGCGCTTTGATGATGTCTGGAATGCCTTATAAACCCTTATAAACTCTTTAAGAAATTAACAAATACCTTAGAACTGGGAACGCGTGTACTGAATGGAATTTAGAATGAGTGGAAGGGTGCGAAAACGTGTTTTAGCCTTAGTGGCTCCGTCGACAATCTTAGAATTGGTTTACTTTCGAATAACTTTTCATTAATCAAAATCTATTATTTTTTCGGTTCAATCCCACCATCTATTAGTTCTTTGAAAAACCTATTTGTCAATATAAAATAGGTTTCGATCTGGTTTAACGTTACTTTGATTAAAGAAAATTTTTGAAACAATTTATTGTTCAACCTCTTGACGGTAAAGTTTTCCAATAATTTGATGTATAAATAATCTTGGATCCAAAACAAAATTGGTTAGAAACTAGACAAGACCAGCTTTTCTACGGTTCAAACCACATGCAAATCGGAGTTCGGGAGTGTCCGTGGCAAGACCGCAAAGTTTGGTCAGTTTGGGAATTACCCCAATGCGCCCAGGGCGCGATGAAATGCGCCCGGGCGTACGGATTTGCGCCTCCGACGCATCAACACTCAGCAATTGGTCACACTTACGGGTTCGCTCCGGACACACCCGAGCTCCGATTTTTGCAAGGTTTGAACCGCTAAAAAGCTTGTTGAGTGTACTTTTTAACCCAAGTAGTTTAGATTTAAAGTTATTCGTGCGTAGAAAGATACGACAAATTTATTCTCAGTTTAATTTGAAATACAAATCGTTTCGATAAAACGCTCGCATCTCCTTCATTTTAGATTGGATAGACCTATAACATATCGATAAAGAGGATTTTTAAAGTTCTAAAAGATGGTGGTTTAGTAGTCATTGTGGTCAAGAGACATTTTATGTGATATAGACAATGAAATTTGGCTTCGTAAATGTACAAGGCTTGTTTTGGGCGTCTGTCTTAGGAAAATTCCGATGATTATGCCGGTTTCGTGCGCTTTGATGATGTCTGGAATGCCTTATAAACCCTTATAAACTCTTTAAGAAATTAACAAATACCTTAGAACTGGGAACGCCTGTACTGAATGGAATTTAGAATGAGTGGAAGGGTGCGAAAACGTGTTTTAGCCTTAGTGGCTCCGTCTACAATCTTAGAATTGGTTTACTTTCGAATAACTTTTCATTAATCAAAATCTATTATTTTTTCGGTTCAATCCCACCATCTATTAGTTCTTTGAAAAACCTATTTGTCAATATAAAATAGGTTTCGATCTGGTTTAACGTTACTTTGATTAAAGAAAATTTTTGAAACAATTTATTGTTCAACCTCTTGACGGTAAAGTTTTCCAATAATTTGATGTATAAATAATCTTGGATCCAAAACAAAATTGGTTAGAAACTAGACAAGACCAGCTTTTCTACGGTTCAAACCACATGCAAATCGGAGTTCGGGAGTGTCCGTGGCAAGACCGCAAAGTTTGGTCAGTTTGGGAATTACCCCAATGCGCCCAGGGCGCGATGAAATGCGCCCGGGCGTACGGATTTGCGCCTCCGACGCATCAATACTCAGCAATTGGTCACACTTACGGGTTCGCTCCGGACACACCCGAGCTCCGATTTTTGCAAGGTTTGAACCGCTAAAAAGCTTGTTGAGTGTACTTTTTAACCCAAGTAGTTTAGATTTAAAGTTATTCGTGCGTAGAAAGATACGACAAATTTATTCTCAGTTTAATTTGAAATACAAATCGTTTCGATAAAACGCTCGCATCTCCTTCATTTTAGATCGGATAGACCTATAACATATCGATAAATAGGATTTTTAAAGTTCTAAAAGATGGTGGTTTAGTAGTCATTGTGGTCAAGAGACATTTTATGTGATATAGACATTGAAATTTGGCTTCGTAAATGTACAAGGCTTGTTTTGGGCGTCTGTCTTAGGAAAATTCCGATGATTATGCTGGTTTTGTGCGCTTTGATGAAGTCTGGAATGCCTTATATGTTATGGATTTTACGCAATCGTACAACGCCCCTACGGATCTTGGAACAATGGATCACAGAATAAAGCAAACAAATACGTGCGTAATGAAAACTGGAAAGAAAACGAGACACAAGATATACGTGGAAAAACCTCAACGTGAGGAAAAAACCACGGGAGCCACACCAGTCCACTATGAAATCAATCCAAGAGTACAAGTCTTCTCACAATCTCTCTGAGATGTGTTTTCTCTCGCCTCTCTCTTTTTCACGCTTAGAAAAAGTGATTACACTAATTACATAACGCGCAGCCGTTCACAAAACCCTAAATACACTTTAAGGCCCGAAGGCTCTCGCTAGCGCTACACCAATTCCTATGTAGCGCTAGGAATCCCTCTGGATTGTGGCTGAAGGATTGTCTCACCCCAACAATCTCCCACTTGAAGATAACCTGAAGCATCCGCAAACAATCAACTGCAAACCCAAATAATCTCAATCAATCATGGACGTAGTCATCTGACCCTTCTTGGTGTGGCTCCAGGCCCATCATCTCTTCAAGCATGAAGGCCAACTGAAGTCGAACACAACTTCAGTTTCTGAACAGTAACAGACTTGGTCAACATATCTGCCGGATTTCGTTCCCCCAAAATCTTCTCTAGCAACAAATCCCCATCTTCCAAAAGCGAGCGAATAAAATGATACCTCAAATCAATGTGCTTCGTCCTGGCATGGAACACTGGATTTTTGGCAAGGTGTATAGCACTCTGGCTGTCACTGAAAAGAACACAGTTCTCTTACTTCAAACCCAACTCCTCCAAGAAGCCCTTCATCCAAACCATCTCCTTTGCAGCCTCAGTCATGGTCACATACTCAGCTTCTGTAGTAGATAATGTCACTAATTTCTGCAGACGTGAGACCCAGCTCACCGCTGTTGAACCCATAGTATAGATATATCCTGTGGTACTTTGCCGCGTATCATGATCACCGGCAAAGTCAGCATCCACATATCCCTGCACTGTCAATTTCTCTCTCCCAAAACAAAGTGGCAAATCAGTGGTACCTTTCAAGTATCGCATAATCCACTTTATTGCTTCCCAATGCTGTTTCCCCGGATTGCTAGCAAACCTGCTCACAACTCCCACTGCATGGGCAATATCTGGTCTCGTGTTCACCATCGCATACATCAGGCTACCCACGGCCGAGGTATACGGAACCTTGGCCATGTACTCTCTTTCTGCATCTGTCTTGGGTGATTGCCCCTGAGAAAGTTTGAAATGACTTCCCAAGGGTGTGCCAACTGCCTTAGCACCCTGCATATTGAACCTCTCTAGAACACACTCAATATACTCAGCTTGACTCAACCGTAAGGTTCCCTGAGCCTTATCTCTGCTGATTCTCATCCCAAGTATCTGCTTAGCTGCACCCAGATCTTTCATAGCAAACTCTGTTGCCAACTGCTGCTTCAATTTGTTGATCTCCCTAACACAGGAACCTGCTACAAGTATATCATCTACGTAGAGCAATAAAATGATGTAACTAGACTCAAACCTCTTGAAGTAACAACAGTGATCCCCATTGCACCTTGTGTAGCCACTGCGCTGCATGAAACCGTCAAACTTTCTGTACCACTGTTTGGGAGCCTGTTTCAAACCATACAGACTCTTCCTGAGCCTGCACACCATCTCTTCCTTGTCTTTCATAATGAAGCCAACAGGCTGCTTCATGTAGATTTCTTCATCCAAGTCCCCGTGAAAAAAAGCAGTTTTAACATCTAACTGCTCAAGGTGGAGATTTTCAGCAGCAACCATACTCAGCACCACTCTGATAGTGGCCATCTTCACAACGGGTGAAAATATCTCTGTATAATCAATCCCCTCCTTCTGTTGGAAGCCCTTTACAACCAATCTTGCCTTGTACCTTTTCTTGCCATCACTCTCCTGCTTAAGCCGAAAAACCCATTTGTTCTGCAAGGCTTTCTTTCCTGCGGGAAGCTGAGCTAACTGCCAAGTACCGTTGGAATAAAGAGAATCCATCTCTTCCTGCATCGCAGTCTTCCACTTTGCTGACTCAGAAACCTGCATAGCCTCATCATAGCACTCTGGTTCTCCACTGTCCGTCAAAAGCAAGTAATCAAGCGAAGAAATATATTTCAGATTCGGCTTGTGTACTCTGGTTGTCCTCCTCAACTCTCTGACCGCTGAACTAGTCCCTGTCTCTGGAGCTGCCTCATCTGAAACTGTCCCCTCTGAAACTGTCTCATCTAAAACTCTCTCCTCTGCCTGACCAGACCCCTGTTCAACCCCCCTGTCACCTGGAAGATCCTCCAACCCAAAGTACTCGGATGTATCTCCATCCGAAGTGGTACTCCCACTGCTCAGTTTGCTGTCCCTGTCTTTGTACATCACTTTCTCATCAAACACAACATCTCTGCTTCTGATTATCTTCCGGTTCTTGTTATCCCAAAAACGATAACCAAACTCATCTCCGTCGTATCCAATAAAGGTGCACTTCTGTGACTTAGCATCAAGTTTATCCCTGTCCTTGTCGCTAATATGCACATAGGAAACACAACCGAAAACACGTAAGTGTGAGAGACTTACCTCTTTACCACTCCAAACCTCCTTTGGTATGCCAAAATTCAACGGAACTGATGGCCCAAGATTGATCAAATGTGCTGCTGTGCTGACTGCATCTGCCCAAAACATCTTGGGCAACCCTGCGTGTAACCGCATGCTCCTAGCACGCTCAGTCAAAGTCCTGTTCATCCTTTCTGCAATGCCATTGTGCTGCGGAGTCCCTGGAGGTGTCCTCTCTAAACGAATCCCGGATAGAGCGCAGGCTTTCTTGAACTCCCCCAACTCATATTCTCCGCCGTTGTCGGACCTCAACCTTTTCACCTTCAAATCTGTTTCATTCTCAACCATGGCCTTCCACTTCTTGAAGACTTCAAAGGCTTCTGACTTATGCTTCATGAAGTATACTCATACCTTCCTTGAGTGATCGTCGACAAAGGTAACATAGTAATAAGAACCGCCAAGAGAAGATACTGTAGCTGGACCCCACACATCTGTATGGACAAGCTCTAGCTTCTAAGCCCTGGGAGGCCTGCCGCCTTTCTGAAAGCTAACCCGTTTCTGTTTTCCGAAGATACAATCTTCACACATGTCGATATCCACTGACCCTAAACCCGGTAGCTTCCCTTTTGACTGCATAACCTTCATTCCCTTCTCACTCATATGCCCCAATCTATAGTGCCACAGATTTGAACTCTCCTTGCTGTCTATAACTGCAAGTATGTCGCTACCATGTGAAGTCAAGTAAAGTGTACCAACTTTCTTGCCTTTAGCCGTCACCATGGTACTATTGGAGACTTTCCACATGTCCCCTGTGAATGTCGATGTATAACCTGCTGCTGCAAGCTGTCCAACCGAAATAAGATTCCTCTTCAACTTCGGAACGTGCCTGATATCTTTCAGACACCATTTGAACCCATGCGTTGCAATCTGAACATCCCCTTTTCCCACAATACTGCAAGGCTCGTCGTCCCCCAAGTATACTTTCCCAAAGTCCCCTGCTACATAGTTCTGCAGAACCTCCCTGTTAGCAGTGGCGTGGAATGAGGCACCCGAATCAATCACCCAAGATTCAGTGTCGCTGTTCATGGAAAGAATAAGTGCATCGTGCACAACGTGAGCCTCCTGCCCACCGTTATTCTTTTTCGGTGCTTTGCAAGTTTGTGACATATGGCCTGTCTGACCACAATTCCAACATTCACCTTTAATGGGCCAAACCTGAGATCTGTCTTTATTTCCCTTGCCCTTACCCTTCGATTTCGACCTGTTCCTGTTCTGATTCTGACCACCTTTGGTTTGGCTTCTGCCCCTCTGCTCAAAACTTAGAGCTGAACCTGAACTACCTGAACCATCGATCGAACCCCTTCTGACCTCCTCAGTCAGAATCAAACTAACAACCTCACTCAGTTTCAACTTTTCTTTCCCTGCCGAATTACTGATTGCAGTAACAGTACCCTGCCAGCTCTCTGGCAACTGAGACAGTATTAACAAGGCTTGAACCTCATCATCAAACTTGATTTCGACAGACATAAGTTGATCAACTATCGTATTGAACTCACTGAGATGTGACATAAAGGAAACCCCTTCAGCCATAGACAGATTGAAAAGTTTTTTCATGAGATGTACCTTATTCGCAGCAGACGGTTGCTCGTACATCTTTTTCAGTGCTTCCACAAGACCCTCCGTCGTTTTCTCCTTCAAGATGTTGTGGGTGACTGACTTTGAAAGGGACAGGCGAACAACCCCTAACGCCTTCCTGTCCAAGACGTCCCAATCCTCGTTGCTCTCATCTTTCTTCTTCCCCTTTTCTTTACCCAGCAGCGGCCGGTAAAGATCCTTCTGATACAGATAGTCCTCTATCTGCGTTTTCCAGAACGCGAAGTCTGACCCGTCAAACTTCTCCATCCTCTGCTTGCCTTCTTCAGAACCCATAGCTCCCACTGAACTCTGGCCTGCCCGAACGAGATTAAACCCTAACCTGTCGAACAAAACCTACCGCAACCGCGGCTCTGATCCAGTTGTTATGGATTTTACGCAATCGTACAACGCCCCTACGGATCTTGGAACAATGGATCACAGAATAAAGCAAACAAATACGTGCGTAATGAAAACTGGAAAGAAAACGAGACACAAGATATACGTGGAAAAACCTCAACGTGAGGAAAAAACCACGGGAACCACACCAGTCCACTATGAAATCAATCCAAGAGTACAAGTCTTCTCACAATCTCTCTGAGATGTGTTTTCTCTCGCCTTTCTCTTTTTCACGCTATGAAAAAGTGATTACACTAATTACATAACGCGCAGCCGTTCACAAAACCCTAAATACACTTTAAGGCCCGAAGGCTCTCGGTAGCGCTATAGCCATTTGCCTGTAGCGCTACAGCTACTCGCTAGCACTACATCGATTCCTAAGTAGCGCTAGGAATCCCTCTGGATTGTGGCTGAAGGATTGTATCACCCCAACATTATAAACCCTTATAAACTCTTTAAGAAATTAACAAATACATTAGAACTGGGAACGCGCGTACTGAATGGAATTTAGAATGAGTGGAAGGGTGCGAAAACGTGTTTTAGCCTTAGTGGCTCCGACAATCATAGAATTGTTTTACTTTCGAATAACTTTTCATTAATCAAAATCTATTATTTTTTCGGTTCAATCCCACCATCTATTAGTCCTTTGAAAACCCTATTTGTCAATATAAAATAGGTTTCCATCCGGTTTAACGTTAGTTTGATTCAAGAAAATTTTCGAAACAATTTTTTGTTCAACCTGTTGAGGGGAAAGTTTTCCAATAATTTGATGTATAAATAATCTTGGAGCCAAAACTAAATTGGTTAGATAGTAGGCAAGACCCGCTTTTCTACGGTTCAAACCACATGCAAATCGGAGTTCGGGAGTTCCGTGGCAAGACCGCAAAGTTTGGTCAGTTTTGGAATTACCACAATGCGCCCTGGGCGCGATGAAATGCGCCCGGGCGCACGGATTTGCGCCTCAGACGCATCAACACTCAGCAATTGGTCACACTTACGGGTTCGCTCCGGACACTCCCAAGCTCCGATTTTTGCAAGGTTTGAACCGTTAAAAAGTTTGTTGAGTGTACTTTCTAGCCCAAGTAGTTTGGATTTAAAGTTATTTGTGCGTAGAAAGATACGACAAATTTATTCTCAGTTAGTTTGAAATACAAATCGTTTCGATAAAACGCTCGCATCTCCTTCATTTTAGATCGGATAGACCTATAACATATTGATAAAGAGGATTTTTAAAGTTCTAAAAGATGGTGGTTTAGTAGTCATTGTGGTCAAGAGACATTTTATGTGATATAGACATTGAAATTTGGCTTCGTAAATGTACAAGGCTAGTTTTGGGCGTCTGTCTTAGGAAAATTCCGATGATTATGCCAGTTTCGTGCGCTTTGATGAAGTCTGGAATGCCTTTTAAACCCTTATAAACTCTTTAAGAAATTAACAAATACCTTAGAACTGGGAACGCGTGAAGTGAATGGAATTTAGAATGAGGGGAAGGGTGCGAAAACGTGTTTTAGCCTTATTGGCTCCGACAATCTTAGAATTGGTTTACTTTCGAATAACTTTTCATTAATCAAAATCTATTATTTTTTCGGTTCAATCCCACCATCTATTAGTCCTTTGAAAACCCTATTTGTCAATATAAAATAGGTTTCCATCCGGTTTAACGTCAGTTTGATTCAAGAAATTTTTCGAAACAATTTTTTGTTCAACCTGTTGAGGGGAAAGTTTTCCAATAATTTGATGTATAAATAATCTTGGAGCCAAAACTAAATTGGTTATATAGTAGGCAAAATCAGCTTTTCTACGGTTCAAACCACATGCAAATCGGAGTTCGGGAGTGTCCGTAGCAAGACCGCAAAGTTTGGTCAGTTTGGGAATTACCACAATGCGCCCGGGCGCACGGATTTGCGCCTCAGACGCATCAACACTCAGCAATTGGTCACACTTACGGGTTCGCTCCGGACACTCCCGAGCTCCGATTTTTGCAAGATTTGAATCGTTAAAAAGATTGTTGAGTGTACTTTCTAACCCAAGTAGTTTGGATTTAAAGTTATTTGTGCGTAGAAAGATACGACAAATTTATTCTCAGTTAGTTTGAAATACAAATCGTTTCGATAAAACGCTCGCATCTCCTTCATTTTAGATCGGATAGACCTATAACATATCGATAAAGAGGATTTTTAAAGTTCTAAAAGATGGTGGTTTAGTAGTCATTGTGGTCAAGAGACATTTTATGTGATATAGACATTGAAATTTGGCTTCGTAAATGTACAAGGCTTGTTTTGGGCGTCTGTCTTAGGAAAATTCCGATGATTATGCCGGTTTTGTGCGCTTTGATGAAGTCTGGAATGCCTTATAAACCCATATAAACTCTTTAAGAAATTAACAAATACCTTAGAACTGGGAACGCGTGTACTGAATTGAATTTAGAATGAGTGGAAGGGTTCGAAAACGTGTTTTAGCCTTAGTGGCTCCGTCGACAATCTTAGAATTGGTTTACTTTCGAATAACTTTTCATTAATCAAAATCTATTATTTTTTCGGTTCAATCCCACCATCTATTAGTTCTTTGAAAACCCTATTTGTCAATATAAAATAGGTTTCCATCCGGTTTAACGTCAGTTTGATTCAAGAAATTTTTCGAAACAATTTTTTGTTCAACCTGTTGAGGGGAAAGTTTTCCAATAATTTGATGTATGAATAATATTGGAGCCAAAACTAAATTGGTTAGATAGTAGGCAAGACCAGCTTTTCTACGGTTCAAACCACATGCAAATCGGAGTTCGGGAGTTTCCGTGGCAAGACCGCAAAGTTTGGTCAGTTTTGGAATTACCACAATGCGCCCTGGGTGCGATTAAATGCGCCTGGGCGCAAGGATTTGCGCCTCAGACGCATCAACACTCAGCAATTGGTCAAACTTACGGGTTCGCTCCGGACACTCCAGAGCTCCGATTTTTGCATGGTTTGAATCGTTAAAAAGCTTGTTGAGTGTACTTTCTAACCCAAGTAGTTTGGATTTAAAGTTATTTGTGCGTAGAAAGATACAACAAATTTATTCTCAGTTAGTTTGAAATACAAATCGTTTCGATAAAACGCTCGCATCTCCTTCATTTTAGATCGGATAGACCTATAACATATTGATAAAGTGGATTTTTAAAGTTCTAAAAGATGGTGGTTTAGTAGTCATTGTGGTCAAGAGACATTTTATGTGATATAGACATTGTAATTTGGTTTCGTAAATGTACAAGGCTTGTTTTGGGCGTCTGTCTTAGGAAAATTCCGATGATTATGCCGGTTTTGTGCGCTTTGATGAAGTCTGGAATGCCTTATAAACCCTTATAAACTCTTTAAGAAATTAAAAAATAACTTAGAACTGGGAACGCGTGTACTGAATGGAATTTAGAATGAGTGGAAGGTGCGAAAACGTGTTTTAGCCTTAGTGGCTAAAACAATCTTAGAATTGGTTTACTTTCGAATAACTTTTCATTAATCAAAATCTATTATTTTTTCGGTTCAATCCCACCATCTATTAGTTCTTTGAAAACCCTATTTGTCAATATAAAATAGGTTTCGATCCGGTTTAACGTTAGTTTAATTCAAGAAATTTTTCGAAACAATTTTTTGTTCAACCCGTTGAGGGTAAAGTTGTCCAATATTTTGATGTATAAATAATCTTGGAGCCAAAACTAAATTGGTTAGAAAGTAGGCAAGACCAGCTTTTCTACAACTCAAACCACATACAAATCGCAGTTCGGGAGTGTCCGTGGCAAAAACCGCAAAGTTTGGTCGGTTTTGAAATTTCTACAATGCGCCCAGGGCGCGATGAAATGGGGCGCATGGATTTGCGCCTGGGGCACATTAACACGCAGCAATTGGTCAAACTTTCCGGGTTTGCTCCGGACACTACCGATCTCCGATTTTTGCAAGGTTTGAACCGTTAAAAAGTTTGTTGAGTGTACTTTCTAACCCAAGTACTTTATATTTAAAGTTATGTGTGCATAAAAAGATATGACAAATTTATTCTTAGTGAGTTTAAAATACAAATCGTTTCGATAAAACGCTCGCATCTCCTTCATTTTAGATCGGATAGACCTATAACATATCGATAAAGAAGATTTTTAAAGTTCTAAAAGATGGTGGTTTAGTAGTCATTGTGGTCTAGTGACATTTTATGTGATATAACGTTAGTTTCTCCGAAAATCTTAGAATTGGTTTATTTTCGAATAACTTTTCATTAATCAAAATCTATTATTTTTGTGGTTCAATCCCACCATCTATTAGTACTTTGAATACCCTATTTATCAATATAAAATAGGTTTCGATCCGGTATAACGTTAATTTGATTCAAGAAATTTTCCGAAACAATTTTTTGTTCATCCCGTTGAGGTTAAAGTTGTCCTACATTTTCATTTATAAATAATCTTGGAGTCAAAACTAAATTGGTAAGAAAGTAGGCAAGACCATGTTTTCTAAAGTTCAAACCACATGCAAATCGGAGTTCGGGAGCGTCCGTGCCTAGACCGCAAAGTGTGGTCGGTTTTGAAATTTCAACAAAGCACCCAGGGCGCGATGAAATGCCCCTGAGGAGCATGTGATGAGCACCCAATATTGTAGATAATTGGTGCGACTAGTCCCGTTCTATCTTGCTTTTACTTATGTTTATTTAGCTTTTATAGCGATATTGCACGTAAGGTAGGTTTTTGTATGTTTCAGGTAAAACGTGCAAATAAGGCGTAGTTTGACGCCATGAATGGCCCAAGTGCTTCCAAGTACCCGAAGACCCTGTCGGTCCCTTAAAATCTGTCTAAGTATGGAAAAATGACTTTCTGAAAAAGTATCGATTTTCGAGATAAAAAATGGCGGTAATTGATCCTTGAATTTTTCTAAGAGTTACTACAAAGTTGCAAGGTTTTATTTAAAGAGTAAGGTCATGTTTTGAGCCATTTCGTCTTGAGGAAAATGTGCAGTTTTCCATTTTACACTAAAAGTGGGGGGTCGACATTTTGATTTAATTGGAATCTTGAAATTCTGGTAATGCCATTGTTTCCAAATGGGGGGTACTTTCTTATTTTCATTAAATAAAATTAAAGTAAAGAAAAGGTAAAAGAAATGTTTAAAATGTAGTCTTTACTTAAATTTAGAGAATGAAAATAAGTGCTAAGAAGCTGGAAGTTGCTGGGAGCTGTTTGCCGAAGCTGAAGCCTACCTGGAATCTGCATTTTCAGCCTTAGGTATCGATACCAAGGTGTAGGGTATCGATACCTTTCATCCCATTTTGGTCCAGAAATTGTCCAGCCGCAAGGGTATTGATACCTTTATCTTTTGGTATCGATACCACACTACTACAAAAATAGATAAAGACCTCGGTCATTTGGTGTGATCTTTCACTTTTAATCTCCCATTCAAAACCGTGGTCTATCAATGTGTAACTAAAAGTCTCTATCTTTTAACCACAGGATAAAAATCGTGATTAAAACTCACTAAAACCGTGACTAAAAACATAAAAACTATGATTAAAATGATAAAACCGTGACCTTTAATAGCTTAACATCTCAGTTTTATTATAAAACCGTGGTTGTTTAGAGAGAAATAATCTCAGTTTTTGAAAAAACCGAGATTAAAAGTGGTGTTTTCCTAAGGGAAAAAATCTTACTCTATTTCTCTTGTTGGCTTTCGAACCCAAGTCTCTTGAGTTTTACATAGAAGCTTTAACCAACTACACCACACATACTTTTCAATATATAATTGAAATATTTAATATATAACATATGCGTTTAACTTACGATCTCAGTTTTTAGATGACTGAGATTAAAGATTCTTTTTATCTCAGTTTTTCTGAAATGAGATACTCCCTCCGTCCCTAAATAAGTGTCCGGCGCGCAAAATTAGGCCTTACAAAAGAGGCATGTTTTTCGTTAAAAAATCTAATTTTTTTTCCATAATCTAATAGAACACATTGCCATCTATTGATTTGTGAAAAAAAATTGATTTTTTAAACGAAACAAATGCATTTTTTTTAAGGTCTAGGTTTGTGCGCCGGACACTTATTTAGGAACAGAGGGAGTATATTCTTTCATATACAATCTCAGTTTTTCAAAAACGAGATCTATTCTTGAAGTTATAATCTCACTTTTAGATTACTGAGATTAAAAAATCTTTTCATCTTAGTTTTTTTCGAAACGAGATATATTCTTTCATATATAATCTCAGTATTTTGAGAATGAGATCTATTCTTCAAGTTACGATCTCACTTTTTAGATTACTAAGATTAAAAAATCTTTCCATCTCAGTTTTTTCGTATAACTAAGATGAAAACTATAGTCTATAACATTTTATTACGCTTTTACAAAAAGTGAGATCTTTTTAGTTTTTGTACCGTGATCTTTATATCATTTTGTAGTAGTGCCAGTTATCTACGGGGGAAGTTTTGAAGGAAGGTATCGATACCATTGCCTTTGGTATCGATACCTGTTGTCTCCTGCAGATATTTTGTTGCTTTTTGGACTTTCCATTTATAGAATACTTGCCACTTTTGGCAAGTTCAGGGATATTTTGTGGAGAGGAATGGCTGAATTGTATAAATACCCATCTCTCTCCCCCTTAGTCATGATCTACCTTATGTTCTAGCTTTAGTTCTCTCTCTAGGAGAGACCTCCATTGTTGTTCAAGCTTATTTTCTTAAGAACTCAAGTAAGTTTAGTTCGTTTGTTGTTTTCTCGTTTATTAATGTTGTAGCTACGGTTGAGATCCTTATATAAATCAAGTTTATTTTTGATTCCATCGGTTAATTATGTTTTCGCTTCCTAGCATAATTTCTAGTCTTGTTGCTATGAGTGAGTAGTCTTCTAGGCTTGGTCATGGGGTGATCTCTCTCCCATGGTTTAGTTGTTTTAGTGGTTTTTCTATAACTTGATCATGATTTTAGTAAGGGAAAGGCTTAATCTCTAATTTTCGACCAAACCAAAGGGGCTAATACCTTTCGTTGATCATGTGTTGGCCGGGGCTAATACCTTCGTTTTACATATGAGACTAGGAGCTTTTAACGCTACCGGCGTTTGATTTAAGTGATTTCCAAATGAGATTAAGTCATTTCTGAGCTAATGCCATAGTTATGCTCGACTTTTAGCGTTGAGTGCTCCAAACTAAGTTTGTCTATGCCTTGGCTTGGAGTTGTTAGAAAGAAACGGCTGAATTGGCTAAGTCATTGGGCAATTTGAGCCCCTAAACTATGCCGCCTGTTTTTACCAAGCACAAACCGTTTTTCTAGTCATTTCACTTTCGTTTTTCTTTCTCTAAAAGCAAAACCGACAGTTGGCCGCCTTAAACGCCAAGAACCTTACAAAAATCCTACAATCCAATTAAGCTAACTCTGAATCCCTGTGGTACGATCCCGGTCTTACCGGTTTATTGCTACCGACGATCAAGCCCTACGCTTGGGGTTTCCGACCTTATTCCGAAGGCAAGGTTTTACGGGTTAAGCAGCATGGATTTGCGCCTGAGGCGCATTAACACGCAGCAATTGGTCAAACTTTGTGGGTTTGCTCCGGACACTACCGAGCTCCGATTTTTGCAAGGTTTGAACGGTTAAAAAGCTTGTTGAGTGTACTTTCTAACCCAAGTACTTTGGATTTAAAGATATCGGTGCATAAAAAGATATGACAAATTAATTCTCATTGAGTTTGATATACAAATCGATTCGACAAAACCTTGCATCTCTTTCATTTTAGAACGGATAGACCTATAACATATCGATAAAGTGGATTTTCAAAGTTCTAAAAGATGGTGGTTTAGTAGTCATTATGGTCAAGTGACAAAATTTGGCTTCATAAAAATATAAGGCTTGTTTTGGGCGTATGTCTTCGGAAAATTCCGATGATTATGCAGGACTTTTTGCGCTTTGATGAAGTCTGGAATGCCTTATGAACTCTTTTAATCTCTTTAAGAAATTAACAGATACCTTAGAACTGGGAATGCGTGTACTGAATGGAATTTAGAAAGAGTGGAAGGGTGCGAAAATGTGTTTTAGCCTTAGTGGCTCCAACAATCTTAGAATTGGTTTACTTTCGAATAATAACTTTTCGTTAATCAAAATCTATTATTTTTGTGGTTCAATCCCACACTCTATTAGTACTTTGAATACCCTATTTATCAATAAAAAATAGGTTTCGATCTCGTATAATGTTAGTTTGATTCAAGAAATTTTCCGAAACAATTTTTTGTTCAACTCGTTGAGGGTAAAGTTGTCCAACAATTTCATGTATAAATAATCTTGGTGTCAAAACTAAATTGGTTAGAAAGTAGGCAAGACCATCTTTTCTACGGTTCAAACCACATGCAAATCGGAGTTCAGGAGTGTTCGTGGCAAGACCGCAAAGTTTGGTCGGGTTAGAAATTACAACAATACGCACAGGGCGCAATGAAATGCGCCTGGGGTGCACAGATTTGTGCCTGAGGCGCATTAACACTCAACAATTGGTCAAACTTTGCGGGTTCGCTTCGGACATTCCCGAGCTCTGATTTTTTGCAAGGTTTGAACCGTTAAAAAGTTTGTTGATTATACTTTCTAACCCATGTACTTTGGATTTAAAGTTATTTGTGCATAAAAAAATATGACAAATTTATTCTTAGTGAGTTTGAAATACAAATCATTTCGATAAAACTCTCGCATCTCATTCATTTTAGATTGGATAGACCTATAACATATCGATAAAGAGGATTTTTAAAGTTCTAAAAGACGGTGGTTTAGTAGTCATTGTGGCCAAGTGAAATTTTCTGTGATATAGACATTGAAATTTGGCTTCGTAAATGTATAAGGCTTGTTTTGGGCGTATGTCTTAGGAAAATTCCAATGATTACGCAGGTTTTGTGTGCTTTGATGAAGTCTAGAATGCCTTATGAACTATTTTAAACTATTTAAGAAATTAACAAATACCTTAGAACTGGGAATGCGTGTACTGAATGGAATTTAGAATGAGTGGACGGGTGCGAAAACTTGTTTTAGCCTTAGTGGCTCCGACAATCTTAGAATTGGTTTACTTTCGAATACTTTTCGTTAATCAAAATCTATTATTTTTGTGGTTCAATCCCACCATCTATTAGTACTTTGAATGGCCTATTTATCAATATAAAATAGGTTTCGATCCAGTATAACGTTAGTTTGATTCAAGAAATTTTCCGAAACAATTTTTTGTTCATCCCGTTGAGGGTAAAGTTGTCCAATATTTTGATGTATAAATAATCTTGGAACCAAAACTAAATTGGTTAGAAAGTTCGCAAGACCAGCTTTTCTACGATTCAAACCACATGCAAATCGGAGTTCGGGAGTGTCCGTGGCAAAACCGCAAAGTTTGGTCGGTTTAGAAATTTCAACAATGCACCCAGGGCGCGATGAAATGCGCCTGGGGCGCATGGATTTGCGCTTGAGGCGCATTAACACGCAGCAATTGGTCAAACTTTGCGGGTTCCCTCCGGACACTCCTAAGCTCTGATTTTTGCAAGGTTTGAACCGTTAAAAAGCTTGTTGAGTGTACTTTCTAACCCAAGTACTTTGGATTTAAATTTATTTGTGCATAAAAAGATATGACAAATTTATTCTTAGTGAGTTTGAAATACAAATCGTTTCAAAAAACACTCGCATCTCCTTCATTTTAGATTTGATAGACCTATAACATATCTTTAAAAAGGATTTTTAAAGTTCTAAAAAAAGGTGGTTTAGTAGTCATTGTGGCCAAGTGACATTTTCTGTGATATTGACATTGAAATTTTGCTTCCTAAATGTATATTGTTTGTTTTAGGCGTGTGTCTTAGGAAAATTCCGATGGTTACGCAGGTTTTTTGCGCTTTGATGAAGTCTGGAATGCCTTATGAACTCTTTGAACTCTTTAAGAAATTAACAAATACCTTAGAACTGGGAATGCGTGTATTGAATGGAATTTAGAATGAGTGGAAAGGTGCGAAAACGTGTTTTAGCCTTAGTGGCTCCGACAATCTTAGAATTGGTTTACTTTCGAATAACTTTTCGTTAATCAAAATCTATTATTTTTGTGGTTCAATCCCACCATCTATTAGTACTTTGAATACCCTATTTATCAATATAAAATAGGTTTCGATCCAGTATAACGTTAGATTGATTCAAGAAATTTTCCGAAACAATTTTTTGTTCAACCCGTTAAGGGTAAAGTTGTCTAATATTTTCATGTATAAATAATCTTGGAGCCAAAACTAAATTGGTTAGAAAGTATGCAAGGCCATCTTTTCTACGGTTCAAACCACATGCTAATCGGAGTTCAGGAGTGTCCTTGGCAAGAATGCAAAGTTTGGTCGGTTTAGAAATTTCAGCAATGCACTCAGGGCGCGATGAAATGCGCCCGGGGCGCACGGATTTGCGCCTGAGACGCATTAGCACTCAACAACTGATCAAACTTTGCCGGTTCGCTCTAGACACTCTTGAGCTCCGATTTTTGCGAGGTTTGAATCGTTTAAAGGTTGTTGAGTGTACTTTCTAAGCCAAGTAGTTTGGATTTAAAATTATTTGTGCATAAATAGATATGACAAATTCATTCTCTATGAGTTTGAAATATAAATCATTTCGATAAAACGCTTGCATCTCTGTCATAGATCGGATAGACCTATAACATATCGATAAAGATGATTTTTAAAGTTCTAGAAGATGGTGGTTTAGTAGTCATTGTGGTCAAGTGACATTTTCGGTGATACAGACATTGAAATTTGGCTTCGTAAATATATAAGGCTTGTTTTGGGCGTATGTCTTTGGAAAATTCCGATAATTATGAAGATTTTGTGCACTTTGATGAAGTCTGGAACGCCTATATGAACTCTCTCAAACTCTTTAAGAAATGAACAAATACCTTAGAACTGGGAATGCGAGTACTAAATGGAATTAATTAGAATGAGTGGAAGGGCGCAAAAACGTGTTTTAGCTTTAGTGGCTCCGATGATCTTAAAATTAGTTTTCTTTCGAATAACTTTTCGAAAATCAAAATCTTTCATTTTTATAGTTCGATCCCACCATCTTTTAGTACTTTGAATACCCTATTTATCAATATAAAATAGGTTTCTATCCGGTTTAATATTAGTTTGATTCAAGGATTTTCCCAAACAATTTGTTCTTCAACCCGTTGACAATAAAGTTGCCTATATTAATTTTGACGTATAAATAATTTTGAAGCCAAACTAAATTAGTTAGACAGTAGGCTATAGAAGCTTTTAAATGGTTCAAACCACACGTATTTCGGAGTACAGAAGTGTCGGTGGCAAGACTGCAAAAATTGTTGAAATTTTAAAAATGCGCCTGGGGCGCACGGATTTGCGCCTGAGGCGCATTAGCACTTAACAACTGATCAAACTTTGCCGGTTCGCTCCGGACACTCCTGAGCTCCGATTTTTGCGAGGTTTGAACCGTTAAAAAGGTAGTTGAGTGTACTTTCTATGCCAAGTAGTTTGGATTTAAAATTATTTGTGCATAAAAAGATATGACAAATTTATTCTCAGTGAGTTTGAAATATAAATCATTTCGTAAAATGCTCGCATCTCCATCATTTTAGATTGGATAGACCTATAATGTATCGATAAAGATGATTTTTAATGTTCTAGAAGATGGTGGTTTAGTAGTCATTGTGGTCAAGTGACATTTTCGGTGATATAGACATTGAAATTTGGCTTCGTAAATGTATAAGGCTTGTTTTGGGCGTATGTCTTGGGAAAATTCCGATAATTATGCAGATTTTTTGCACTTTGATGAAGTCTGGAATGCCTATATGAACTCTCTCAAACTCTTTAAGAAATGAACAAATACTTAGAACTGGGAATGTGAGTACTAATTGGAATTAATTAGAATTAGTGGAAGGGCGCAAAAACGTGTTTTAGCCTTAGTGTCTCCAATGATCTTAGAATGGGTTTACTTTTGAATAACTTTTCGAAAATCAAAATCAAAATCTATTATTTTTATGGTTCAATCCCACCATCTATTAGTACTTTGAATACCCTATTTATCAATATAAAATAGGTTTCGATCCGGTTTACCGTTAGTTTGATTCAAGGATTTTTCCGAAACAATTTGTTGTTTAACCCATTGAGGATAAAGTTGCCTATATTTTGATGTATAATAATTTTAAAGCCCAAACTAAATTGGTTATAAAGTAGGCAAGACAAGCTTTTCAACGGTTCAAACCACATGCAATTCGGAGTTCGGGAGTGTCGGTGGCAAGACCGCAAAGTTTGGTCGGTTTTAAAGTTTCAACATTAACACTCAGCAATTGATCAAACTTTGCAGGTTTGCTCCGGACACTCCCGAGCTCCAATTTTAGCAAGGTTTGAACCGTTAAAAAGCCTGTTGAGTGTACCTTCTAACCAAAGTAGTTTGGATTTAAAAATATTCGTACATAAAAAGATATGACAAATTTACTCTCAGTGAGTTGAAATATAAATCACTCTAGTAAAATGCTCACATCTCCTTCACTTTAAATTGGATAAAGACCTATAATATGTCGATAAAAAGGCCTTTTAAAGTTCTAAAAGTTGGTTGATTCCACTACCAATATTGTCACCGTAACACTACCTCTACACCACCATCAATTTTGCTTGAGACAATTGGAATCTTCCCAGCTGTTGCATGATTTAACATGCATGAACTCCAGAAATGCTGAATAAACTACAACATACTCAGGTTCCCATTTAGTTATTTTAATCTTTACCAATCTGGTTCTTAAATATTTTAATTTTACCATATTCTACTTTAACTTGAATGACTGGGCATGTTACTTTTTTACATTCATTTCAAAGTGCTATGAAAGATGTAGAACTGTAGAAGAAGAGAACTAAAGTTGTGCACAGAATTGTCTCAAGTATATTGGTGTATACCACAAGGACAAAATAAAAAGTGTATGTCTCATGTACAAGTATGAATAGCTAATCAAAAATCTTTGGCAACTTTTCAGATGCCAAAATATCGAACTACGGTTTTTATCTTTTTCGCTAGCAAAAGGTTGAGAATGTTTAGGAGGATAACTCTCGTTTTGATTAACCGTCTAAACAAACACTCAAGTCCTTTTTCAATATCTTGGATGCATGACTCCATCTTCTCCAACTAGTCTTTCACCATAATTAGATCATGTGGCCAGGTGTAATTATTCGCAGCCAAGAGGCATGTAAAACACAAGAGAAACGTGAATTGTAATCACACTTTCATACGTTGCGGCCAAGAGTAAAATATACGTGGCCAGGTGTAATTTGTGGCGGCCAATAGTAAATTAATGCGGCCAAGAATAATTATATGAAGCCAAGTGTAATCCCTGACGGCCAAGAGTAAATATATGCGGCCAAGTGTAATTCGTGGCGGCCAAGAGTAATTATATGTGGCCAACTGTCATTCATGGCAGCTAATATTAATTATATGCGGCCAAGTGTCATTCATGGCAGCCAAGAGTAATTATATGAGGCCAACTTTCATTCGTGGCGGCCAAGAGTAATAACATGTGGCCAGGTGTCATTCGTGGGGGCCAAGAGTAAATATATGCAGCCAAGTGTAATTCGTTGTGGCCAAGAGTAATTATATGCTGCCAGGAGTAATTCATGGTGGCCAAGAGTAATTATATGCGACCAGGTGTAATTCGTTGCGGCCAAAGTAATTATATGTGGCCAAGTGTAATTCGTGGTCACCAAGAGTAAATTTATGCGGCCAAGTGTAACTCTTCGCGGCCAAGAGGCATGTAAAACACAAGAGAATCGTTAATAGTAATCACACTTTCAATACTTTGTGGCCTGGTGTAATTCGTTGCGGCCAAGATTTGCTCATCTTAAGATTGTTGAGCGTGTGTGTACTCCATTGCTTGGTTTCATACTCTTCAAATCCTTTAGAGACTTTCCGATCACCTTCTTTGCCTTCTTTCTTGAATTTAAGTACCCAGAAGCCTCCCTTCTTCTGCGTAGGATTGAAAGAAGGCCTTGTAAATCTTGCTTTGTTTGTGAGGATACATCTTTAGTGGTAGCACACGCATCCAATAGCCTTAGATACTTTTCCAACACAACTTCAACCCATTTCTCATGGCGTTGTTGGGCAAAAGATCGCTGAGTACTTATGCGGCAATAGAAGCAAATCATCCAAATGATCATACATGTTTTCAAGGCCACTTAGCCTCAAATGCTCATCAACATAAGGAATGACCGGGTGAAGTCTAGAAGGCAAGCTGACAAAACGAGCATGGTAGAACGATTTTGACTTCAAAGGAGAGAAAGCCATTTTTCTTTGGGAACAAGGACACTTAGAACTGGATGTGAAATTTTCAAAGGCAAGTTAGTTGTGGTGGGTTGTGTTTCCCTTCCTCTTCATTAGGCTCCAAATATATATCTGTCTCTAACATCTTTATATGGCTGGTTTATGTTATAATACATGGTTGGTTATATTCCATGAGAAGCCATAATGATTCACTGCCCATTTCGTCTCCATGTACTTTTATTTCAGTCTCATGGTAAAATTGGAGAACTTAGTGCTTACTTTCATCATCAACTGAGTAACGAATGAATGCCCAGACAACAAGGAAAAAACGGTTTGATGTATAAGCAAGAATTTTGCTCAAAGTATATTGTATCTGGAGGGGAAACTACAGGTATAATGTTTCATTTACAACTACACTCCTAAACATAAAAATTTCTTGGCAAGTTGCCGAGCAAAAAAAAAAAAAAGATTTTCTTGGCTAGTGGTTGAGAATGTTGAGGAGGGAAACTCTAGTTTTGATCAACCACCTAAACAAGGATTCGAGTCCTTCTTCCAGATCTTCAATGCTAGACTCCATCTTCAACAATTGATTTTGAACGTCGTCCATATGTATTAGACCATCAGTACTCTTGCTTGTCTTGGGACTGTTGAGGGAGTGCAATGCGGCATCAAATTTCTCAAAAGCTTCAGTTTTTGTTTCTTCCTCTTTGGGTGCAACGCTCTTCTGGTTCATAAGTTTGGAAACCAAGGAAAATCCACTCACCCTTGATTCCACCTTTGCCCCTGCAATATAGGACAATGAAGACTCGAACACCCCAATCGTGGCTGCTTCAACCTCATTTAACAAGCTAGAAATCTCAAAAATCTCTTGGCTTTTCTCAAAAGCTGTTTTGGTACTCTTGCTTTTGATACTCTTCAAATCTCTTCGAGACTTTTGGATCGCCTTCTTTGCCTTTTTTCTGGAAGTTAAGTACCCTGCAAAGTCATTTGAATCCCTTCTTCTCCTCAAGATGGAAAGAAGGTTTTGTACATCTTGCTTTGTTTGGGTGGACACATCTTTTGCTGCGGCACAAATATCCAAGAGCCGGAGATACTTTTCCAGAACTTCTTCAACCAATATCAGTTGTCGCTGTTGGGCAAAGGCTTGTTGAGTGCGTGGCAATAGAAGCATATTGTCCAAACGCTCAAACAATATTCGAAGTCCGTTAAGCCTCGAATTCTCATCCACATGAAGAATGAGTGGGTGAAGTCTAGAGGGCAAGCTGACAGAACGAGTGTGGTAGTTGGATTTTGATCTCAAAGGAGAAGAATCCATTTCTCTTTCCAATTGGAAACAAGGCAAACTAGAAGTACTGGATGTGGAATGTGAAATTTCAAAACTTGTGATGAGTTATCGGATTTGTGGTTGTTTCCCTCTTCTTAGGCTCAATATATACAAGAGGGAGAAGGAGACAAGGAATCTAATCCTCTCCACAATTATAACCCAGCTACAGGGTGATTTTGATTTGGATCTACAGCATCTTGCGGAGATGTTCACGCAATGTCCCCCACCAAATAGGTTCTAAAATTGTTGTATATTACTAAATGAAATATTTTACATGGTTGGTTTATAACAATTACAATGCACGAGTGGTATCGATACCCGTTTGTCTCGTCTGGCATGAAAGTGACAGCACCATCTACTCTCTTCTCCATTTCCTTCCATTACTCTCTTCTCCATTTCCTTCCATTAATATACGTCCATTATATATTCTACACGATCTGAGCATCTTTGTAAGGTTATCTTCTTGTTTTCAAAGGCTTTGTGTAGTTTTGTTATTTATTAGCATTATTTAGATGTTTTGATTCACAAATGACACCAAGAACCAAACGGACTGGTAGTATATAATATAAACCAAAAGAGAGTGTCCCCAAACATAAGGACAGCCAAAACATTTTTCATTGTTTCTATACCAACTGGGATCCTGCATTTCCCATGTGATTCTCTTTATTTCCATTAGATCATCACCATATGGAATAAAATAATGGTTATGAGTGGTCATGGTTGAGGCGACAGTGCTGGTGGGGTGAAGAGGTTATAAAATTATGGTGGTGATGGTGGTTTGGTAGTCATAGTGGTCAAGTGACAGTTTTGGTGATATGGACATTGAAATTTGGCTTTGTAAATGTATAAGTCTTGTCTTGGGTGTCTTTAAAAAATTCTGATGATTATACAGATTTTGTGTGCTTTGATGAAGTCTGGAATGCGAATTCGCTCAAAATCTTTAAGAAATGAACAAATACCTTAGAACTGGGAATGCCAGTACTGAATGGAATTTAGAATGAGTGGAAGGGTGCGAAAATGTGTTTTAGCCTTAGTAGCTCCGACGATCTTAGAATTGGTTTACTTTCGAGTAACTTTTCTTAAATCAAAATCTATTATTTTAATGGTTCGATCCCACCATATTTAGTACTTTGAATACCCTGTTTATTGATTTAAAATAGGTTTCAATCCGATTTAACATTAGTTTTATTCAAGAATTTTTTCGAAACAAATTGTTCTTCAACCCGTTGAGGGTAAAGTTATCCTACATTTTGGTGTATAAATCATTTTGGAGCCACACTAAATTGTTTAGAAAGTAGGCTAGACAAGCCTTTCAACGGTTCAAACCACATGCAAATCGGAGTTTGGGAGTATCTGTGGCATGCAAGACAGCAAAATTTGGTTGGTTTTGCACCCAGGGCGTGATGAAATGCGCCTGGGGCGCAGGAATTTGCGCCTTAGATGCATTAACACTCAGCAATTGGTCGAACTTTGCGGATTCGCTCCGGACACTCCCGAACTCCGATTTTTTCAAGGTTTGAACTGTTAAGCTTGTTGAGTGTACTTTCTAACTCAAGTAGTTTGGAGTTGAAATTATTCATACATAAAAAGATATGACAAGTTTATTCTCAATGAGTTGAAATATAAATCATTCTAGTAAAACGCTCGCATCTACTTCATTTTAAATCGGATAAACCCCTATAATATATCTATAAAGAGGATTTTTAAAGTTCTAAAAGGTGGTTGATTCCAACCATAAAAATAATAAAGTTTAGTTTATGAAAAGAGATAGCAATTAGACTGCTACAAAAATTATCTGAGCACAACTACCCCTCCACTATGCTTATCAAAAAAGAAAAACTACCCCTCCTGTTACTAAGTTTTCAGGATCGATCCAATCGACGGGGATCGACGGTAGAATCAACGGGGATTTGTGTTTTTGAATTGCTGGAATGTGGTTGTGGAAAGTGGAGTTTGGTTCCTTGCCGTGTTTCAGGACTTCTTTGGAAGCAAACAATGAAGTTGATGGATTATGGAAGAAGAGTAATAAAAATGGGCTTTATTAAACTTCAAAGTAGAAGAACAATCGATAAAGATTATCGAGTGAACAATTACAAGTTAAAGCTACTCCTAGAAAAGAAAAGATAAAGGCATGATTGGCGTTGTTTGTGTGTCCTTCAAATTGTTACGATCTCAAACATAAATAGAGGCCCTCTCAAGTTTTGAATTTGGATCTTCCCTCCACAATGGCGGTTGAGCCTCTTTTCAAATTCTAGCAAGTAATTTCCCCGAATAGTAAGGCACCCACTTCTGGAAAAACTGCCTCTTTGAACACGAATACTTGATTTAGTGATCGTGGGATCACTAAATGAACTCCCTTCTGACACCTGTTGCTTCATAAACGGAAAGAACAAACCAAGTAACAAAAGAACTAGTTAAATAATGATCGATCGACGGGCAATTAGTCTTTAAAAACTTCATCATAGTTGTAGGAAAATAGTACGGAAAACAATAATGAAATTCACTAATTTTTGGAAATTACAAATTTAGAGATTTACAACTTGAACATAAAATACAGTAAATAGAACATGAACCGTAAAAGATCAAGAATTTGCAAACCGAGACCCGTTTTGTACAATGGTGCCCTTAAGACAAATTCGCCGCCTCACCGGTGCTGGAGGTTGTGTCGGTGTTCGTCTCCCAGGGTTGACTCGGTTACCACTCAGCCGCCGGAGCACCGCCGTAGACTACCCGTCGAACCAACTTGTGTCTGTACTCTCTCTCTCTCTCGAAAAGAACAATAGTATTGCAGAAGTAGTAGAGATGATTGTTTTTGGTGTGATGAAACCAATGGAAGAGGTCTCCTTTTATAGCTGAAGGAGGAGCCTCTGCCATGAATGCTGCAATGAAGGTGAAGGAGCCTCTCAATCAATAGGGGAATTGATTCCGCAATTCAATTCTGGAATAAAACTGATACAGTTATTATTCCTGAAATTGAATACACAATCATGGGTAATAACTCTGGTAATCAACCCAGCTTTGACCATCCAACCGTAACCGTGCACTGTTGTTGGTCCGAAACCCACTTTGAGAGACAATTTCTCATTCATCTCTCAATGGAATTTGTTCATTTTTCCAACGGTTTAAACTCCTTAGCAAGGAGTATCTAAAACCCACTTGGTCCCACCTCGCGCGGTGTGGGTCCCACCAAATTCTCTTTGGTTAAAATTCCATTTTTTCCAACATTCATTAATATTAATCAAGTCATGATAGGTGCGTAAATACGCCTATTTACGCCCCCTAACTTAGGTTTGTTATGTCCATTTAGTGCGCTACTTGGGGTTTGATTCTTGTTAATTATGTTTCAGGACACTATGAGCCGATGAATAACGTTTGGAGCTAAAACACAAAATAATATTTTACCCGGTGTCAACGCAAAGCCGGTGCCACTGAAATTAATGAAGATGTGGGACTGAGTGTACACTAGATTAACGAAAGAGGGAAGCACTGGATCAAATTCCTAACTACAATGGAAATTGGCAGCATACTCTTGCACGTGGTTTTGTGGCTGGGAATTGGGCCATATGTATTGTAACAAAATGGGGGGAGTTTGGAAAAGGTCGGCCCGTGAATTATAATTTCCGGAAAGACTTTAGGCTGGGAAAAAGACAATTCTCGTTCGGCAACTATAAAAGGGAGAAAAGGGTTTTGTTTAGAGGATCTCATATTCTCACGCATAAAACCGAGAATGGGGGCTGCCATCAGATCGGACTCCACGAACGAAGCAGAGCACTACGGCTGCAGCAGAAGTTTAATGGAGTTTCATTCTTGCGCGATCATCTTCTCCTCCATGCGCGGCTAAATCCTTCGGCTAGGGTAACGAGGAAGCTTTCTCCGAGTAATGTAATCGTTTAATTTTTAGGGTTTTATTCAACAATGAATTGTATGACTTGGGATGATTCATAGTTTTTATGAAAGAACATATTTTTCCCATTTATCTATTGTGTTTGTATTCCGGATATCAAGCACTGTCATACAATAGTTTTCACTTTTCCAGGATAGTCTCTGAGATGGGTTATACTGCGTTAGACGGATCGTGCCGTTGGTTAAATCCAGTGAGACGATCCGCGCTATGTTGAGATAGCCTTTACTGTGTACGAGTCCTGTGAATCCTCTTGACGATTTTCGATAGGGATTGCAAGCCCTAGCGACAATCTTATTTGTCTTATGTTGAATAATTACCCTTGGTTTATAACGATTATATTGCAAGGGGAAGGTGGAATCGAAACCCTAGTCCCTTCTCTTCTCTCTCCTGTCTTTAGAACTTTAATCGCTTTCTAGTTTAATTTTAGTTTAATTAAAATCAAATCACAAATCCAACTTCCTGTTCTTTACAGAATTAAATTAGAAAATAAATCGAAAGTATCGCAACTTAGCTTTTTACTCTCCGTGGACGATCTCGGACTTGACCACTATTCTTCGGAATATTAGTTAATTCCTTATTTTATAAATTATATTTTTGGTACGAAAACGACAGACCAAGTCATTAACTCAACCATACTTTATTTTGGTAAACCCAAGTCATCTTTCATTTTTTCAATTATGCCCTTGCCACGTGTCGCCCAATCGACGGGCGAAAGAAAATCACAGATATGGAGCAAACACCTCCACTACCAACACTGTCACCGTAACACTACCTCTTACACCACCATCAATTCACCATCTAGTCCACCATCACTTCTGGTAGCATTAAAATACTTTTACTTGAGACAATTGGAATCTTCCCAGCTGTTGCATGAATTAACATGCATGAACTCCCAGAAGGGCTGATTAAACTACAACATACACGAGTTCCCATTTAGTTATTTTAATCTTTACTAGTCTTTTTCTTAAATATTTTCATTTTACCATATTCAACTGGGCATGTTATTGTTTTTCATTCATTTCCAAGTGCTATGGAAGATGGAGATCTGTAGATTGAAATTATACCATTTAGATTTTTGAATCTCTTTACTTTTCCCTTTCTTGTATATTTTCATTTTACAATATCCACTTTAACCAGGTAACTAACTTGTAGGACTAGGCATGGTTACTATTTTTCATTCAACGCCAAGTGGTAAAGATTGGAAGATGTAGAAGGAGAGAGATAAAATTGTGCACAGAATTGTCTCAAGAATATTGGTATATGATTGAAGGAAACAAATAAAAAGTCTATATATGCCTCATATACAAGTATGAACAGCTAATCAGAATTCTTTGCCGACATTTTGGAATGTCAAAAATGTCGAACCACGGGGTTTTATCTTTCTTTTTTTTTTTGCTAGCTAGTGGTTGAGGATGTTGAGGAGGGAAACTCTGGTTTTGATTAACCGCCTGAACAAACATTCAAGTCCTTCTTCGATTTCTTGAATGCTTAACTCCATCTTCCTCAACTGTTTTTGCACATTCTCAACGCGTACTGCGTTATCAGATTTGCTTGTCTTATGATTGTTGAGGGAGTGCAATGCAGCATCAAATTTCTCGAACGCATTTATGTTTGTTTCTTCATCTTCGGATGCAATGCTTTTTCGGTGAATGAGTTTAGAAGCCAAAGAAAATCCACTCAATCTTGACTCTGCCTTTGTCCCTGAAATATAGGACAACAATGTCTCGAAGGCCCCAATAGTGGCTGCTTCAACCTCATTTAGCGAATCCAAAATTTCCCGGCTTTTGCCAACAACTACGACGGTGTGCTTGGTTTTGATACTCTTCAAATCCTTTAAGGACTTTTGGATCACCTTCTTTGCCTTCTTTTTTGAATTTAAGTACTCTGAAAAGTCATTCTCCTCCCTTCTTCTGCGTAGGATTGAAAGAAGGCCTTGTAAATCTTGCTTTGTTTGTGAGGATACATCTTTAGCAGTAGCGCATACATCCAATAGCCCTAGATACTTTTCCTGCACCACTTCAACCCATTTCTCATGGCGTTGTTGAGCAAAGGCCTGTTGAGTGTGTGGCAATAGAAGCAAATCGTCCAAACGATCATATATGTTTTCAAGGCCACTTAGCCCCAAATGCTCATCGAAGTGAGGAATGACAGGGTGAAGTGTAGAAGGCAAGCTGACGGAACGAGCATGGTAGAAGGATTTTGATCTCAAAGGAGATGAAGCCATTTTTCTTTGCAGTTGGGAATAAGGACACTTAGAACTGGGTGGGAAATTTTCAATGTCAAGTTACTTGTGGTGGGTTGTGTTTCCTTTCCTCTTCATCAGGCTACACATATATACCAGGCTGAAAGGAGACAAGGAATCTCATCCTCTCCAACAACCAGCTGGGTATAACATGGTTTCGATTTGGATCAACACGCTTTCACAGAAATGTTTTCACAATGTCTCCCACCAAATAGATCCCACACGACAATGTTAGAAAACAGTTGACAATTAAAATGGCTATGTAGTACAGCACAATGTGATTCATTGAAAATGCGATGCACGAGTGGAGTTGATGCACGGATGTCTCCTCTGGGCTCTGGCATGACAATGTCAGCACCATTTACTCCTGCTTTCCTTTCCCCGATGTTCAACCGTGCACATGATCTGAGCATCTCTTATGCTTTCTTCGTGCTATCGAGGCAGCATGTGAACATGGACAGATTTAGACTTGAGGGAAAAATTAGCTTGCTTATCTATTAGCATCATCTAGAAGCTGAGATTATAATAGCAAGAGAGAGTTTGCAAGTATAATTAAAACTAATCTGAGTGTTCCCAAATTAACAGAAAGCCTTCCAGCTCATTATCGCTGATTTCAAAACTAGATCAGATTCTCAACTTCCACGCGTCTCATAATTGTTCATTAAATTTAAATCACTGGTTTGATGAGACAGGGTGAATCTTGACACCCTTGCACAATCATGTAATCCGTCTCCTCATGTCTAATATCTTACTCCAATGTCTCAAAAATTACCTTTGTGATTGCAACAAAAAAAAAAAAACTAATTGGGTGCTAATGTTTGTTATTTTCACCACAGGAAATGAAGCTTATGAGTTTTCACCACAGGAAAATTTAACATATCAGACATCACCGCGGTGTTTTTTATTTCTTCGGATTCTTCCTATAAACCCCCTCTCAAAGATTTCCTTATCTATCTACATAGGCAAAATAACACTCCAATAATAAGTACTTCGACCAATGTTAACTCACTGCATTTTAGTCAAATTAGCTAATTAACTTGAAGCAAAACGATTGTGGACGACAAGGCAGCGAATTCCAGATGGCTTTCCCATAACTCTTTCACAATTTGATATTGATTCTTTAACTTTTCCATTTCTTGTGTATTTAACTTCCTTTTACCATATCCAACTTCAATCGGGTAACTAACTTGAAGGACTGAGCATGTTACTATTTTTTATTCATTTCCAAGTGTTGTAGATTGGAAGATGTAGAAGGGGAGAGAGAAAGTTGTGCACAAAATTGTGTCAAGTATTTTGGTATATGATTGAAGTAAAAATAAAAAGTTTGTTCCTCGTATATTTGATGCAGGCCGAGACCCGCAAGGTTAGGATAATCCCGGGAAGCCACTCACCGGGGGCAACGGAAGTCACTCGACGTTGCTAATCGCGGAAGACACTCACGCGACCAAGTCACACACTTGATTATCGAAGGAATCACTCACTTCAAGCAAGAAAACACTTGCACATATTTTTCATAAACTCAAACTCTGATTTTCATTCCATTTAGATTACCTATATATAGGCATAACAATAGATGACTCCTCAAGACTCCTAATAAATGCTAAATAAGACTTGACTCCAAACTACTAGGAAGACTCCTAGAGAAAATAAAAGACAACTAGTGACATAGAAAATGAAAGAAAGACTCATAAAAGAAATACAAAAGTAATTAGACTCATTGAATAGAAGCTAGAAAGTCACTCAGCATGAACTTCACGATATTTCCCAAGAACCATTAATATGCTCCTGCATCATACTCCCTTTCTTCAAAAGAACTCGTCCTCGAGTTCAACTTTCCACGGTCCACGGGTTGACCAATGAGCCTTTTCATCCTTAGATGTTGCTTGAATTTAGGTTTGCGACCAATGAGTAAATAGAACACTTTCATGACTCCTGAAACTTGGCCATTAACAACCTGTATTGGAACTTCAAAGCCTGACAAAAAATCAACTTTTCTTGAACTACTCCTTGCCATTTTACCCCCATAACTGTTTGCATTTCTAGCCAATAAAATCAGCTCGCTCAGGACTTTCTGAACCAAGTCTTCTTTTGAACATGGTAACCAAAAAGGATCCTTGCAATGTAGGAATGGTTTTGCTGCATGTAACTCCATGTTATTAATCATTTCTTGATTAACAACTTCAACGACACCAACTTTTTCGCCCTTCAAGTTATAAAACGTATCCTCTCCGACAAATTTCAAATCTTTAGAATTCACCATGTTACCAAAATCACATTTAGTAGTGATTAGGAAACCATCATCTGTATACTCATCGTACCTTGGAGGTAGAGCCCAATCAACTTCTTGTAGAGGGGACGAGTCACTCGTCGAGAAAATCTCCTCCAAATTCATTCCAAGAAATATGTCATCACTCATCTTCCGTGGTGTCAAAGTTGCATCAGCTTCAATGTTGTTGTTGTTGTGATATGTCCTCGGTCTTTCACACACACGCAACATTTTATCTCAAAATGCCACGGGATGAAAACTCAGCAAGGCAGGATCACCGCTCTGATACCAATTTGATGCAGGCCAAAACCTGCGAGGTTTGGGATAGTCCCGGGAAGTCACTAGACCGGGGGCAACGGAAGTCACTCGACGTTGCTAATCGCGGAAGACACTCACGCGACCAAGTCACACACTTGATTATCGAAGGAATCACTCACTTCAAGCAAGAAAACACTTGCACATATTTTTCATAAACTCAAACTCTGATTTTCATTCCATTTAGATTACCTATATATAGGCATAACAATAGATGACTCCTCAAGACTCCTAATAAATGCTAAATAAGACTTGACTCCAAACTACTAGGAAGACTCCTAGAGAAAATAAAAGACAACTAGTGACATAGAAAATGAAAGAAAGACTCATAAAAGAAATACAAAAGTAATTAGACTCATTGAATAGAAGCTAGAAAGTCACTCAGCATGAACTTCACGATATTTCCCAAGAACCATTAATATGCTCCTGCATCAACAAGTATGTACAGCTAATCAAAACTCTTCGCCGATATTTTGGATCAAAAGTATTGAACCGCGGCCTTTTATCTATTTTGCTAGCTAGTGGTTGAGAATGTTGAGGAGGGTGACTCTGGTTTTGATTAACCTCCTAAACAAACATTCAAGTTCTTCCTCGACCTCTTGAATGCTTAACTCCATCTTCCCCAATAGGTTTTGCACATTCTCAACGCGTAATGTACAATCAGATTTGCTTGTCTTGTGATTGTTGAGGGAGTGCAATAGAACATCAAATTTCTCAAACACGCTTGTGTTTGTTACTTCATCTTTGGATGCAACGCTCTTTCGGTGGATGAGTTTGGAAGCCAAAGCAAATCCACTCAATCTTGACTCTGCCTTTGTCCCTGAAATATAGGACAACAATGTCTCGAATGCGCCAACAGTGGCTGCTTCAACCTCATTTAGCAAATCCAAAATTTCCCGGCTTTTTCCAAGAGCTACGACAGTGTGCTTGGTTTTGATATTCTTCAAATCCTTTAGGGACTTTTGGATCACTTTCTTTGCCTTCTTTTTCGAATTTAAGTACTCTGAAAAGTCACTCTCCTCCCTTCTTCTGCGTAGGAATGAAAGAAGGACTTGTAAATCTTGCTTTGTTTGCGAAGATACATCTCTAACTGTAGCACACACATCCAATAGCCCTAGATACTTTTCCAGCACCACTTCAACCCATTTCTCATGGCGTTGTTGAGCAAAGTCTTGTTGAATGTGTGGCAATAGAAGCAAGCCGTCCAAATAATCATACATGTTTTCAAGGCTACTTAGCCTCAAATGCTCATCGTCATGAGGGATAACTAGGTGAAGTCTAGAAGGCAAGCTGACAGAACGAGTATGGTAGAAGGATTTTAACCTCAAAGGAGATGAAGCCATTATTCTTTGCAGTTGGGCACAAGGACACTTAGAACTGGATATGTGAAATTTTCAATGTCAAGTTACTTGTGGTTGGTTGTGTTTCCTTCCCTCTTCTTAAGCTCCACATATATACTAGGCTTAAGGAGACAAGGAATCTCATCCTCTACAACAATCACCTGGCTAGAATGTGGTTTCGATCTAGATCTCCATGCTTACACCCATATGTTTTCTCAATGTCTCCCACCAAATAGTGCAGCACCATGCGATTCATAGAAAATGTGATGCACGAGTGGAGTTGATGCATGGCTGTCTCCTCTGGATTGAAAAATGTCAGCACCATTTACTCCTGCTTTTCTTTCCCCCCATCTTCAACCGCGCACATGATCTGGGCATCTTTTATGTTATCTTTGCGTCATCAAGGCAACATTTGTGTGATAAGGACAGATTAGACTTGGGGGAAATTTTAGCTTCCTTCTTTATTAGCATCATTTAGAAGCTGAGATTTCCAAATAATAACAAGAGGTTCCCGAACAAATCTGAGTGTTCCCTAACAGAAACGCTGCCAGCACATTTTCATTAATTTCTATACCAAATAGATTCTAAACTTGCACGCGTCTCATAATTGTTCATTAAATCACTGACTTGAGACACATGGAATCTTGACACCCTTGCACAATAATGTAATCAGGCCCCTCCCGTTTAATTTCTTACTGTATAAAAAAATCTCAAATTGTCTATGTTCGTGCAACAAAAAATGATACTTGGTTGCTGAAGTGTGTTATTTCCACCATTGGAAGCTTATGAGTTTTCAAAAACAAATAAACAAAATCAGTGCTTCCAAATTCGTTGGTCGAAAATTCAACTTATCCGACACCAGCATGATGCTTTTTCTTTCTTCGGATTCTTCCTATAAATCCCCTCACAAAGATTTCCTTATATAGGCAATAGAAATCATTGGTACTTCAACCAACACTAACTCATTCCATTTTAGTCAAATTCTCTGATTAGTTGAAAGCTACATGATTGTGGATGACAAGGAAGCGAATTCCAGATGGCATTCCCTTGTCTTTTAAAAATTTACCAGGATTTTTTTTAACAGAAACAAATTTACCAGGATGGTGTGAGTATCTTTTACTTTTCCATTTCTTGTATATTTGATTTCCTTTTACCATATCCAACTATAATCGGGAAACTAACTTGAAGGACTGAGCATGTTACTATTTTTCATTCATTTCCAAGTGTTATAGATTGGAAGATGTAGAAGGAGAGAAATAAAGTTGTGCACAGAATTGTGTCAAGTATATTCGTATATGATTGAAATACAAATAGAAAGTTTGTTCATCGTATACAAGTATGTACAGCTAATCAAAACTTTTTGCCGACATTTTGGTTCAAAAGTACTGAACCACGGCTTTTATCTATCTTGCTAGCTAGCGGTTGAGGATGTTGAGGAGGGTAACTCTGGTTTTGATTAACCGCCTGAACAAACATTCAAGTCCTTCTTCAATTTCTTGAATGCTTAACTCCATCTTCCCCAGTAGGTTTTGCATATTCTCAACACATACTGTGTTATCAGATTTGCTTGTCTTGTGATTGTTGAGGGAGTGCAATAAAACATCAAATTTCTCGAACATGTTTGTGTTTGTTTCTTCATCTTTGGATGCAACGCTCTTTCGGTGCATGAGTTTGGAAGCCAAAGAAAATCCACTCAATCTTGACTCTGCCTTTGTCCCTGATGTCACGACCCGGATTTTCAACATAAAATAAATAATATGTTTTAAAAGAAAGTGCTACGCTTGCCTTCGTAATCCCAAAATAATGTTCCACCTGTTTAATTACAGACAAGTCCTCTATTCAAAGAAAGTATACTTTGGCATCACAGCCCAAATCTGCTTAATACAATTATAAATCTAGTCAAAAGATAGTTTATGAATTCTTAGTTACAAAGCCATCTTGAACCAAAAGCTAAACCATTACAAGATGAAAAAGGTAACTAAGTGCAAAGGCTTCCAAAATCTTGTTCACAATTCAGGCATGCACGCATGAGGCTAAAGTCCGGCATTGGTACCTGAAAAGAAGGATTTTGTTGAGCTACAAAGCCCAGTAGGAAAATCTTAACCAAAATTATATGTACACATGTCGACTGATGCAATGGAAAGAAAGGTATGGAAACAAAGCTCAGTACTCAAGATCAATCGATCCACAATCTAAACCTCGACTTAGAATATGTGCATCAATTACGAGACTCAACAATTCAAGTGCCCCAACTCAACTCAACACCATTTAACTCCCACCATTGGTATTTCCACCCCTTGCGTCACCATACAACTTCAAGTGGATTACCGTGTTACCACCCCTTGCGTCACAGTGATCCCCACAAACCCAGGGTTACCGTATTACCACCCCTCGCGTACGAAACCCTTGTGTGTCACCGTATTACCACCCCTTGCGTACGGGACCCCCTAAAATCACCATTCGACCTCAAACAACTCAATTCTCAACTCACATGCAAGTTATGATTCCCGTAGATCACATTCTTAAGTGTAATGTCATATGATATGCCAACACAATCACAAAAGCATCACAAACGGTCACATAGTCCAACTAACAACCATTAGGCACTTTAACAACATTTAACCATGTGATTCTATGTTCAATTTTGCTAACGGAAAGCCAAAGGACAAGGGAAGCATCGAAAAGTCCAAAGACGCCAAAAGAACGAGCTTGAGATCAATTAGGAGGTGTTTCAAGGGGTTTAGAAGTGAGTGAGAGCCAAAGCAATCAATAAATGGTCAACAGGAACAAAATCTGGAGATAAGCATCCCGTATCGATACGCATAAAATCCGTATCGATACGCGTTCAACTGTTCGAAAAGATAAGCAACCCGTATCGATACGCCACTAAAACCGTATCGATACGGATTGATCTCGGGTAGCGATTTTCAGCAGATTTTCAGAACTCAATACTCGACCAAATTCAACAATCAATAGCTCGATTTCACACCAAATCAACAAGGAAACATATAAAAGAGGTCAAGAAGTTCCTACCTCGATTCAAGGAACGAAACCCAAGCAAGTAGCACGAGCCCTAGCTTCCAACTTTTGAAACCAACCGAGATCTACTTCCCGAGCCTCACCCAACGCGATACGAGTCCGGGGTTGCGTAGAGGAGGTGAAACGAGGGTGGGTTCTTGAGATCTTTACGGACTTTGGGTGAGTTTTGAGAGAGAGCAAGGGAGAGAGATAGAGCCGTGAGAGAGAGAGAGAGATAGATCGGCTGGGGAGAGAGAGAGAGAGAGATGGAGATAAATGATCTCCTACAATGCACACACACACCTTATATACTCTCAAAACTTAAAACTACACAACCACTCCCTCAACCTCTTATTCATTCACTATAGCCCTCAATTCATTTAATCACCCAATAAACTATATTTTTTTTTCCAATAAGGCATTTACTAATAATTTCAATAATTAAAATTATACGGGTCTCTACAATCTATCCTCCTTAAAGAAATTTCGTCCCGAAATTTACAACTCAAGCCAATCAAGATCATACATCAAATAAACATGCTCATGCCATACAAATACAACCAAACAACAAGCCATTAGCCATAAAGTTTAAACTTGGAACTCACATTGGTTAATTTGGAAATAATTGCGGATACTTTTCCCTCACTTCGTCTTCCCTTTTCCACGTAGACTTTTCCTTACTCTAATTGCTCCACGAAATCCTTACTAACAGTATGGTCCTACCCCTCAACATTCAGTCCCGCGAGTCTAGGATGCATATCGGTTTCCCCTCAAAAACTACACCAACCTCTAATCATCCTTATTAAATCTTCAACCTTCACAAACACTCAAGTTCTAACACTCATACAAGAGTCCTAGTACTCTTACAGTTACATGACATCCCCACCGAAATTTAACAAATGGTACCCTCACGTTTCTCTAAACTTACCTTATTTCACTAAGTGCCTCTCGAACCCTTTTTTTTTTTTTAAAAAATTATTAATATATATATATATATATATACATTGAACCACTTAATAAACTCCAATTCTCATTTTCCCCAATCAACGTCAACTAATGAATCAATTTAGAGAACTCAAATAATCTCCATTAGAATAAAACTAAAAGCCCAGAACCCAATTATTAGACTACAAAATGACTTATCACCATCTGCTCAGCTATGAACACCCACTCACCCTAGTTAAACTCCTCACATTCCAAAAGTATTGATATTTCTTTGGACTCAAATAAATTAACACGTCTCGCAACCTATTCAATTCTATTGATTCTGCTAATAATTGACAGCAACACCACTCCCTTAACAATCCCAAATGACCCCGTGCATCTTAGCACTCACTTCCCTCTCATGAAGACACTATTAACCTCCCTTGGTACGACGAAACACATAACACAAATCCGCTTGCCACTACCTCCAACTCACACATCTATTCACCCATAAAAATACTCTGTCAATTCTGCATAACCCTCAGACGCCTTTTCGTCCACCTAACGTTCGAATAAAACTAAAATTCCAATATCACTCCACATTCCCCTCAGCCCACTCAAAATCACTACCGGTTTCTGTTTCGGATGCCCAAACCCCTTTTTTTTTTTAAAGCGCTCGTCCTACATAACCCAACATAACACAACCTTGAAACCATTCGGGTGAACTCTCCATTTCACCATTCTCCCTATCACAAGCCATTAACCACTTCAGACTAGCGGGGTTGACCTACCACGAAAACCTCCTGTATCTAATTTTCTATTTAGGTCACACAAAAGAGTAGTGAGTACATGATTTGAAGTCAAATTCTACCCTCGTCAAACTGTATGTCTCATAATTGTTAGTAAAAGAAAAGGCATACGCTAGATTCCAACTAAAAATTAACTCCTCATCGCAAGTACCCACACACATATCAGTGTCCATCCTGCACTGCATTCTAAGAGCAAATTCCACATACTAAGATTTCACAACAGGTCAAATATGTAAATTTAAACGAAGTAGCAACACATTTCTTACATGAAATTTTTTTTTTTTTCAACTATACAAATTAATAGTTTACACAATACCATCTCTTCATAGTTCATGGCTCTTGGAAGCCCAATAGTAATCAAGTTCACCTCATTCTCGTAAGACTTCACACGATGTCTATTCACCTTACCATTCTCCGGTACTCTCATTCATTTAGTCTAGTCAATTTAAGCATTTCTCATATTCACTATCTTAAATCACACTTCTAATATAACCACTGTAGACACCCCAATTTGGCCTAACGATTATTTCAAGTCCCACCTTGGGACAATCCCGATGATGAAATGGATACAGTGATTGCTGATTGCTTCCTTGAGGACCTTAGGACTTTTGGTGAGAACTTTGACCACTTAGAGGACCCAATTCAGAGCCATACAGCCTTTCAGACAGAAAATACAGAAGCCTAGGAGAATCCATCTGACGGCCGTAACATCGATCCCACGGCCATAACTTCAATCCCTCGCCCGAGCAACCTGTTGCCAGCAAAATCTCCCTGAGAGATCAATCCCTCGGCCGCAAGATCTATCCTTCGGCCGAGACATCCTTTACACGGCCGTGACTTCCTTTGCTCGGCCGCCAGATCGACCTTTTTCCAGACTCTCGAACGTTCTGTCAGACGTCTGGTTTGATCCAACTACACTACCTTTCCGATGCGTTCGGGCTACGTTCGGAGATCACGACGTAGAGTTAGAGATGCATTGCAATTGCAATTGCCATCTCGTGATTTGATTGGCCGGAGTGAGTCATCCCTATGCCTATATAAAGGGGCCTTTGGGTTCCGAATTAACACACAGAAATTGAGATACCCACACACTCAATCAAACCTCGAAACTCTGCAGAAATACTCCCTCGATCCCATACTTCAAAAGCCCTAACCTTCCGAAGGCAGCCGTCAATCCGGCGATCAAACCCCGAAGTTCAAACCCTAACCCTAGGGTTCTCGATCAAGCAATCAGTCAATCACGCCCAATCCGAAGCAATCAAGCAACTGAGGGATCAAGGTGGTGAGGCTCAACGGCCTCTGGTTTGCCTTATTTACTGTCCTTTTTTACTAATCGTAGCATTTTGATTATCCGTTAATCTTTCTGTCTGGTGTGAGGAAGAACACCGACCGGGGCTTCGATCCCTCAGCCGGTACATCAAACCAGGAGGATCCCTCGGCCGTGAGATCCATTCACCGGCCGCGAGATCCATCTCCCTGGGACATTTTGTTTGTTTCCTGCTTTCTGATGCATGTTTCAATTATCGCACTGGCTCACTTTGCTTACTGTTTAAAGGAATAACTAAACAGACTATGTGTTAGGATTAGATAAAGCATCTATACGTCTTATGTTGAACAATTATGGGCCAGTCTCACGACTGGGCAGAGAGGGGTGCCTAACACCTTCCCCTTACTGTACTTTTGGCTCCCGAATCCAGAATCTCTATCTATTTTCCCAGTTTTAATAAACTGGGTGGCGACTCTATTTGATGATAGCCGTTATCATGTGGTGATGTTCCTAGCCATGGGAATGTCCATGATTTTGGTTTATGAAATGAGCAACCAATCGAGCAAACACAATGTGATCAATCTGTATGGCGATGCCCCGCTTGGGAGGTGTCTACAACCACCAGTACCAATCATTCCTCTGACTCGACAACGTCACAACCTAATAATATCACATCACCCAAACACCCACAAAATATGTGCAACGGTTGCACCAACAAACATCTAATACTTTATCCGATCTTAGAAAAAGAGTTAATCACATTCCTAATTATGTTTTAAGACTTCTACTAGCCCATTACTCAAGAGTCAAATTCTCTCGCTCAAATAACTTCCAACGGTCTCGCTCACCACCAATTTCACAGCTCACAAATCTCTATTTCCACTAAGTAATCATATCATCATCAATGTTTCTCAAAGACAAGCACTACTATTTCGCCACCAACCCACAACAGTAACAACAACACCATTACAATAAGTATTTCAACAAAGACCTATCGTGTCCCCATCGTATCTCTCTATTTTACATTATTCATTTTAATGCCAACGTGCCAACGAGTGCTCATATTCGTACGCATGCATGCCCCCTTTTTTTTTTCTCCACATGTGAAACACCAACATAACCCTCGTACAATATCTACTTCACCCCAAGTGTCATCATGTCTTCATACCAAGCAAATTTTCACGTTGATAATAGAACAATGACCCACAATACAAGAAGGCTATAAGAAAGAAAGAAGGCAAGTACAGACATTCCAAACAATCCAGTATACCAACTCAGCCACAAAATTTGAGAGGTCCACAAGAAAGAAAAGAAGCTAGTGTCAACATTTTGAACACTCCAAGATGCCAACTCCACAAACACCCATATTTGATGATAATAGCATACAACCAAGGTATAAATAACAACTTCATTTCACAATTTGAATCAAAAGTCACATACTCACAAACCGTCTGCATTTCCACCCCTTGCGTTGCTGTAAACACCCACATTCCAATTCTCAACCACAACCATTCAAATCATATTAGTCCAGCAACTTCACTATCAAGTATTTTTCTCTAATATCAATACATAACAAAAACATGCCAACCAAACGAATTTATGGAGCGAACACATGTAAATAATCTCATATTCCCTATTCCTACAAGAAAGGCACACAATTCCACACATTTTTTTTTTATAGCAAATCAACCCTTTGTTTCACATCTCATCTTACCACCTTCGCTATCACTGTTATCTCTTAATCACTCTCAAACCAACATCATCCCAATGGTATACCCCGACACGTCCTCTACTATTGGCAGTGTAAGTCTACCTTACCGAATACACATCGTACACCATCTCTACACTCAAACCCTTCAACTCGTAACGTCCCTTTTTCTCACATGCCTATCACTCCAGATTTCGCACCATTATAATTCAAGACATTAACTACACTCCACTTCGTTAACAACCACAATAGTTCTCCTTCGTATTACTCCGCTTCAAGCAAATTTCTCACCATGCAGCTTACTTCGACCACTCGACTCAAGTCACATCGATATAGTTCACCTCAAGTCTTGTTGTCCCTCTCACCAAATAATGTCTTCACTAGTTCCTATCAATCCGTCATAATAACACCATCACGGCATTCACCTCAGCAATGACGACTACAACACTATAACTCTTCTCAAGCTTAGAGATCTAGCCCCTATACACAATCCTAGTGTCCAATTGACTTTCCGAGACTTCCATCTAGAAGGAGTGGTGATCAAGCGCCTCTTCCAACTGGATCTCATCAGTAGTCGCCTGGGTGTCCAGAAGACACATACTGTATCTAGACACCCTACCTATGACCCTCATCTTCCTAAGTCAACCTCAGATACTTACAATTCTCTACGGGGCTCAACTTACCTTACCTTACTTACACTCCAAATCACTACCAATAACTACCATAACAATGACAAACTACAACCATTAGCACACAAAGACATCATTACTTTAAACACATTCAAGGCCCTTGCTAGCTTAACCCTCTAGCTATGACGCACTTTGCTCACTTCCTGGACAAATTATGGTTCCTGTCACATCTCAACACAATTCTCCTTTCTCCTACGATCCTAACAAACATACCACCCTTCGCTCTTTTACACTCAACGCACCTCACATCACATGGAAAATCACTTAAGGTATTTAAAATTTAACACATAATTTGCACAATTCGAATGAAACACATCAAACACTTAGTTCACAAATCTCCCTAATAGTCTAATGCTTGTATTACGTACTAACAGGTGTCTCATATGTCAATCTTGTCGCTATACACAAACTCTACAACAATTTCCCCCTTTCAGATTCTCTCCCGTCTAACATCTCATCTCAAATGGGCACCTTACCATGAATAGCTCAAGTCCAAGACTTCCAACGGTAGCAATAACAATAACAACGGTCGTAACCATAACCGTTACAAGGTGGTCAAATTTCTCCTTCTCTCAGACACAAGAATCAACTTTTCACGATTTCAAGTAAACATAAATGCAATGCCACGTAAACCAAACAATGCCAATGAACACAAGCACCCATGATGCATGCAAAAAGCGTGACATTTTAAACCCATGAGACTAGAAGTCTCCCCACGGTCTCAAAGTATTCAAACCTAGACGCTCTGATACCAATTGTCACGACCCGGATTTTCAACATAAAATAAATAATATGTTTCAAAAGAAAGTGCTACGCTTGCCTTCGTAATCCCAAAATAATGTTCCACCTGTTTAATTACAGACAAGTCCTCTATTCAAAGAAAGTATACTTTGGCATCACAGCCCAAATCTGCTTAATACAATTATAAATCTAGTCAAAAGATAGTTTATGAATTCTTAGTTACAAAGCCATCTTGAACCAAAAGCTAAACCATTACAAGATGAAAAAGGTAACTAAGTGCAAAGGCTTCCAAAATCTTGTTCACAATTCAGGCATGCACGCATGAGGCTAAAGTCCGGCATTGGTACCTGAAAAGAAGGATTTTGTTGAGCTACAAAGCCCAGTAGGAAAATCTTAACCAAAATTATATGTACACATGTCGACTGATGCAATGGAAAGAAAGGTATGGAAACAAAGCTCAGTACTCAAGATCAATCGATCCACAATCTAAACCTCGACTTAGAATATGTGCATCAATTACGAGACTCAACAATTCAAGTGCCCCAACTCAACTCAACACCATTTAACTCCCACCATTGGTATTTCCACCCCTTGCGTCACCATACAACTTCAAGTGGATTACCGTGTTACCACCCCTTGCGTCACAGTGATCCCCACAAACCCAGGGTTACCGTATTACCACCCCTCGCGTACGAAACCCTTGTGTGTCACCGTATTACCACCCCTTGCGTACGGGACCCCCTAAAATCACCATTCGACCTCAAACAACTCAATTCTCAACTCACATGCAAGTTATGATTCCCGTAGATCACATTCTTAAGCGTAATGTCATATGATATGCCAACACAATCACAAAAGCATCACAAACGGTCACATAGTCCAACTAACAACCATTAGGCACTTTAACAACATTTAACCATGTGATTCTATGTTCAATTTTGCTAACGGAAAGCCAAAGGACAAGGGAAGCATCGAAAAGTCCAAAGACGCCAAAAGAACGAGCTTGAGATCAATTAGGAGGTGTTTCAAGGGGTTTAGAAGTGAGTGAGAGCCAAAGCAATCAATAAATGGTCAACAGGAACAAAATCTGGAGATAAGCATCCCGTATCGATACGCATAAAATCCGTATCGATACGCGTTCAACTGTTCGAAAAGATAAGCAACCCGTATCGATACGCCACTAAAACCGTATCGATACGGATTGATCTCGGGTAGCGATTTTCAGCAGATTTTCAGAACTCAATACTCGACCAAATTCAACAATCAATAGCTCGATTTCACACCAAATCAACAAGGAAACATATAAAAGAGGTCAAGAAGTTCCTACCTCGATTCAAGGAACGAAACCCAAGCAAGTAGCACGAGCCCTAGCTTCCAACTTTTGAAACCAACCGAGATCTACTTCCCGAGCCTCACCCAACGCGATACGAGTCCGGGGTTGCGTAGAGGAGGTGAAACGAGGGTGGGTTCTTGAGATCTTTACGGACTTTGGGTGAGTTTTGAGAGAGAGCAAGGGAGAGAGATAGAGCCGTGAGAGAGAGAGAGATAGATCGGCTGGGGAGAGAGAGAGAGAGAGATGGAGATAAATGATCTCCTACAATGCACACACACACCTTATATACTCTCAAAACTTAAAACTACACAACCACTCCCTCAACCTCTTATTCATTCACTATAGCCCTCAATTCATTTAATCACCCAATAAACTATATTTTTTTTTCCAATAAGGCATTTACTAATAATTTCAATAATTAAAATTATACGGGTCTCTACACCTGAAATATAGGACAACAATGTCTCGAATGCCCCAACAGTGGCTGCTTCAACCTCATTTAGCGAATCCAAAATTTCCTGGCTTTTTCCAAGAGCTATGACGGTGTGCTTGGTTTTGATACTCTTCAAATCCTTTAGGGACTTTTGGATCACCTTCTTTGCCTTCTTTCTCGAATTTAAGTAGCTGGAAAAGTCATCCGCCTCCCTTCTTCTGCGTAGGATTGAAAGAAGGCCTTGTAAATCTTGCTTTGTTTGCGAGGATACATCTTTAACAGTAGCACACACATCCAAGAGCCTTAGATACTTTTCCAGCACCACTTCAACCCATTTCTCATGCGTTGTTGAGCAAAGACTTGTTGAGTGTGGGGCAATAGAAGCAAACCATCCAAACAATCATACATGTTTTCAAGGCCACTTAGCCTCAAATGCTCATCGTCGCGAGGGATGACTGGGTGAAGTCTAGAAGGCAAGCTGACAGAACGAGTATGGTAGAAGGACTTTAAACTCAAAGGAGATGAAGCCATTTTTCTTTCCAATTGGGTACAAGGACACTTAGAACTGGATATGTGAAATTTTCAATGTCGAGTTACTTATGGTGGGTTGTGTTTCCTTCCCTCTTCTTAAGCTCCACATATATACTAGGCTTAAGGAGACAAGGAATCTCATCCTCTACAACGAGCAGCTGGCTAGAACATGGTTTCGATTTAGATCTACACGCTTACACCCATATGTTTTCCCAATGTCTCCCACCAAATAGTACATTACAGCACCATGTGATGGATTCATAGAAAATGCGATGCACCTCTGGAATGAAAATGTCAGCACCATTTACTCCTGCTTTTCTTTCCCCCCGTCTTCAACCGTGCACATGATCTGGGCATCTTTTTATGTTATCTTTGTGTTATCGAGGCAACATTCGTGTGATAAGGACAGATTAGACTTGGGGGAAAATTTTAGCTTCCTTCTTTATTAGCATCATTTAGAAGCTGAGATTTCCAAATAATACCAAACAAATCTGAGTGCTCCCTAACAGAAAGGCTGGCAGCACATTTTTACTAATTTCTATACCAAATCGATGCTAAACTTGCACGCGTCTCGTAATTGTTCATTAAATACTGACTTGTGACATATGGAATCTTGACACCCTTGCACAAAAATTCATTGGTCGAAAATTTAACTTATCGGGCACCAGCGTGATGCTTTTTCTTTCTTCGGATTCTCCTATAAATCCCCTCACAAAGATTTCCTGATATAGGCAACAGAAATAATTTGTACTTCAACCAACGTTATCTCATTGCATTTTAGTCAAATCCTTAATTAGTTGGAAGCTAAATGATTGTGGATGACAAGGAAGCAAATTCCAGATGGCATTCCCTTGTCTTTTAAAAATTTACTGGGATTTTTTTTTTAACAGAAACAAATTTACCAGGATGGTGTGAGTATCTTAAATGGTATCAGGCCTGAAACAACCATGCCAAACACCGTGTTTTTCAATCAGTATCAAACATCCTTATGTGGTCTCAATTATAAAGTATGCATATGATTATATTCCTTGAAGAAATTGGAGGGATAAAAAGGTTCTATCAATGATGATTCCCACGGCAATAACCTCATTTTTATCGACTTTTACATGGCAATTCTTAAAATTTATCATTCCATTCGACACACATGACACAGCCCGATTCCCCTCCATGCACACCCATGCCAATATGATGGTGATTACTAGCATTGAGAACATAGTGCATACTTTCATCTTCAACTGATTAATGAATGAATGTGTCCAGGCAACAGATAAAAAAAATGATGTATAAGAATTTGCTCTCAAAGTATATTGATTTATAACTGGGGACAATTTACACCTACCTATCTATCATTTCATTTACAATTCGTGATTTTCTTGGCTAGTGGTTGAGAATATTGAGGAGGGAAACTCTAATTTTGATTAGCCACCTGAACAAGCATTCTAGTCCTTCTTCCAGATCTTGAATGCTCGATTCCATCTTCCCAAACAGATTTTGGACATCGTCCATGTGTATTAGACCATCAGTCTTGCTTATCTTGTGACTGTTGAGTGAGTGCAATGCAGCATCAAATTTCTCAAAAGCGTTGGTTTTTGTTTTTTCCTCTTCGGGTGAAACGCTCTTCCGGTTCATAAGTTTGAAAACCAAGGAAAATCCACTCGCCCTTGATTCCACCTTTGTCCCTGCAATATAGGACATCGAAGACTCGAACACCCCAATCGTGGCTGCTTCAACCTCATTTAACAAGCTAACAATCTCCAAACTTTCATTGCTTTTGCAGAAAGCTATTGCAGTACTAGTCTTGTTTTCGATACTCTTCAAATCCTTTAGAGACTTTTGGATCACCTTCTTTGCCTTCTTTCTAGAACTCAAGTACCCTGAAAATTCATTGGCATTTCTTCTCCTGCGCAGGATCGATAGAAGGCCTTGTACATCTTGCTTTGTTTGGGTGGAAACGTCTTTAGCAGCAGCACAAATACCCAAGAGCCTGAGATACTTTTCCAAAACCTCTTCGACCCATGTCTTGTGTCGCTGTTGGGCAAAGGCTTGTTGAGTGTGTGGCAATAGAAGAAAATCGTCCAGACGGTCAAACATATTTTGAAGTCCATTAAGGTTCAAATTCTCATCGATATGAGGAATGACCGGGTGAAGTCTAGAGGGCAAGCTGACAGAACGAGCATGGTAGTTGGATTTTGATCTCAAAGGAGAAGAATCCATTTCTCTTTCCAATTGGGAATAGGAAAAGTAGAAATGGATATGGAATGCTAAATGTGAAATGTCGAAACTTCTTGTGGACATGTGGTTCCTTCCATCTTCTTAGGTTCAATATATAAGAGGAAGAAGGAGACAAGGAATCTCACCTGCCAGCAACGTGATTTTGATTTGGTTCTGTATCCTCTTGCGGCAATGTTCACGCAGTGTCCCCCACCAAATAGGTACAAAAATGGTTGTGTATGCAATATTTTACAAAGATTGGTTCAAAAAAATGCAATGCACAAGGGGTATTGATACCAGCTATCTCCTCTGGCATGAAAGTGTCAGCACCATCTACTCCAAGCATTTTTTTATGTTCCCTTCATCACTACACAATATTCGTGCACACGATCCAAGCAATTTTTTTTTTTTATGTTCTCTTATTGTTTCTAGAGGCAATGTGTGTGTAATAATGGCCGATCTAGACTTGAATACCGATTTAGTCCCCCAATGGAAGGACAGCTAACACACGTTTCATTGTTTTTAAACCGTCTGAGATTCTGAATTTCCATTTTAATCTCTTTATATTTCATTAGATCGCCATCACTGAGACCTTGAGACAATTGGAATCATGACAGCTTTGCAACACAATCATGGTCCCTGTGTAGCACAACTTGCTTGAATGTCTCATAAATTATCTCCGTGGTGCAACTGCAACAACAAACATAATGCCCTTAACTATGATAAGTTAAACGGTAACTATCGAGATAGCATCAAAGATACTAGATTGGAAGGCATATCCCAAGGTTAAGTCAAACACTCATAATAGCTATTAGGTGACTATGGATGTGGAGCCAGCAAGATCATCGTGGCTTTCCTTAGTCTAACATGGAGTTAGGCTTAACATAACAAAAACACAGACAACACATTTTTAATTCGTAAATGAAATCAGACCTCGAACTACCCAGTGGATCACAAATTTTTTTCCCATCCGAAATTGTAATATGCCATTATATATACCTTCTTATGTTAGAAAAACAAATGCAGAAGATGTAGAGACCCGAATAATTTTAATGTTTGAGATATCGATTAAAAGTCTAATTGAGAAAATATGGTCTTATTTGTGAATATTTGAATTGGGGGCTTAAGTGAGAGAATGGAAGGTTGAGGGGTAAATGTGTGATTTGTAGATTTTGAGGTATAAATAGGAGAGTGTGAGTGTATGGGATCATTTTTCCCCAAAACCAAAACTCTCGGCTCCTCTCTCTCCCTCCACCGGTTCCCTCTCTCTCCTCTCCTCTCTCACAAAAACTCACCAAAACACCTCCAAGCTCTCAAGAACCCACCCTCATTTCACCTCCTCTCCGCAACCCCGGGCTCGTATCGCGTTGGGTGAGGTTCGGGAAGGAGATCACGGCAAATTTTGAAAGTTGGGAGCTAGAGCTCGTTCGAAGTGTTGGGTTTCGTTCCTTGGTTCGAGGTAGGGATTTCTTTGCTACCTTTATGTGTTAGTAGCTTGATAATGTGTGAATTCCGTGCTTGGTGATGTTGTTGTTGTTGTTGAGCTTGAAATTCTGAAATCTGCAGAAAAATCTGCTCGAAACCTCTCCGTATCGATACGGGATTCTTGCCGTATCGATACATCATTAAAACAGAATGAACTTTGCTGATAAGCATCCTGTATCGATACAGCCATTTTGGCCGTATCGATACCAGTTCCTTATGGGCAGTTTTGCCTTCGCTGCTTCTACTTCGACTGTTTCGAACCTTGGACACTTCTAACACCCTTGTAACACCTTTTACACTATCACAAGCTATTCAATTGACTTCCAATGATTGATTGGTGCATCCCTATTCAATCGACCTCTCGTTAGTAGGATTTCCTCTAAGTTTATTCGGGTAAACCTTGTTAAGATGAGATTTACCGATTGATTGATCGTTTGCGAGTATTTGTGGTATCTCGGTAATATTGTTGATACGATGTGAGATGTTGCGTGCATGAATGTGATTATGAGAGAGTCTTAGTTTATGTGTTGGTTAAATAGGAGATTGTTGAGTCGGGTTTGGTATAGGGAGTCTCGTAACGCAAGGGGTGGAAATACGGGGACTCTAATGGACCTCGTAACGCAAGGAGTGGTACCACGATGGTCCGAGGTATTGGGGTTACCGTGATGCAAGGGGTGGTAACACGGTGACTCACGGGATGTAGTACTGTAACGCAAGGGGTGGAAATACAGTTAGTGGAGGTTGATATTGTCGAGTCTTGTCGGGATGGTTAGAGTGAGTTCATTGATCATTGTCATGCTCGATTGGACCATGTCTTCTCATTCGTTTCCTTTTGCACTTAGCATGTTACTTGCACATAAGTTTAGTAAAGATTTTCCTACTGGGCTCGCATAGCTCAACCTATTCTTTCTTTTCAGGATTAACTGCTGGACTGTGACTTGCATGACTTGCGTGCCTGGAAGTGTAAAGGATTTTTGGAAGCTAACTCTGATCTAGTTACATAGTCATCTTTGTAATAGACTTTCTTTTGATAAAGATGAGGTTGTAACTTAATGATTTGTCTTTACGAGCAAATGTAACCTATTTTGGGCCGGAGTGCCATAGTGTTTACTCTTTTGAAACTGGGACTTATTTGTAAAGTTTAACAGGTGGGACATTATTTTGGGAATACGATGGCAAGCATGGTTCTTTATTTCAATAAGTTATTTATTTCAATGTTAAAAATCCAGGTCATGACAGAAGAAGTAGAAGTTTTAAGGTTTTATGATTGATATGGGTAGCCAAATCTCATTTTTATTTCACTTCTACCAACTTTTACTGGGGCAAATTTAGAATCTTAAAATCATTCGACGTGTAATTCCTCTTTTCCCTCCATGTACTTTTAAGTTCAATCTCATTGTCATTACTAGGATTTGATCAAAGAGCTAAGAAAGAATGGACATAGTGTTGGTGTTAATTTCAGGTACGACCGACCTAAGAAACGAGAAAAGGGAAAGAAAAAAAAAAAAAAAGGAAAGAGGGATGTATAAGCAAGAATCTGTATGTTAATTTATAGATTGAGGGCAAATTACAAGTATATGTTCTATTTACATTTCAAGTATGGACAGCTAACATTCCAGCTACTGGTTGAGAATGTTGAGGAGGGAAACTCTGGTTCTAAATAAACGCCTGAGCAAGCGCTCCAGAACTTCTTCCACGCCTTGAATGCTCAACTCCAACTCTCCTAGCTCAATTTGCACAGTCTCGATATTCTTGTTGTCGTCAGATTTGATGGGCTTATGACCAATGAGCACATGCACTGCAGCATCAACCTTCTCAAACTCGCTACCTACTGTTTCTTTTGCTTGACACGTTGCTCTCTTATGGTGCATAAACATGGAAACCAAAGACCACCTACTTCCCCTTGATTGCATCTTTGTTCCTGAAGCGTAGGACAACAAGGATGCCAAGGCAGAAACAGTGACTGCTTCAACCTCTTTTAATATGCTAAACGTGGCAACAGTTTCATGGTCTTTGTCTAAGGTCAGAGCATATATGTCTATGTTTTCGATACTCTTCAAATCCTTCAGTAACTTCTGGATCACCTTCTTCGCCTTTGTTCTAGAGGCTATGAACCCACCAAAGTCACTTGCATCCCTTCTTCTCCGCAGGTTTGAGAGTTGTCCTTTCACATCTTCCTTAGTTTGTGAGAAGATGTCTTTGGCGGCCGCGCAAGCATCCAAGACCCTAAGATATCCATCCAATGCCTCTTCAACCAATTTTTCATTGCATTCTTGGCCTAGTCTTTGTTGCGTGTGAGGTAGTTGGAGTAAATCATCAACGCAATCGTACAAATTTTCAAGGCCACGTAATGTATTGCTTATTGATGGAAATGAGGAAGAGGTAGCTTCAGAAGATGTGCCAAGTCTACACAAATGCTCATTGAACTGTGGAATGATTGGATGAGATCTAGAGGGCAAGCTGACAGAACGGGCATGGTAGGATTTTGATCTCAAAGGAGAGGATGCCATTTTCTTCTTTCTCAAGGGGAATATGGCTTAGGACTGGAAGCCTAGAATGAGCAACGGATCAAAGCTTTGTGAGTTGTGACCTTTCCATTGGCATATGCTCAGAAATATATACCCTGGGCTGGAGGAGACAAGGAATCTCACCATCCTCAATTACAACTGACTGGTAATGTGGATCCATGTGGATAATCTTGGCGATGTTTACGGATTGTCTCCCCGTCTCATTATCCTTGAGACAATTGGAATCGCGACAGCTTGGGCATCATTGAATAACATGACTCCTCGTGTGTGTCCAAAATATATTATGCATAACGAAATCCTGAATGGTGTTCTGAGAAGCCAGTAAGATCCACATGGATTTCTCCCGCGTCTGCAAATGCAAGATCCATAACTTACGAAATTCGTTTGGTCTATCCCGTCAAGTTCATCCATCCATTGAGAAAAGTGGACCGGAGAACATCGGAGAAGCCAATGGAGGTAGTTTTCAAGAGTAATAGGAGGGTTGCAACTTCACTGGAGCTAAGGCAAATGGAGTTTGAGGTCATCAAGAACTGCTGTTCATTTCATGCTGGAAACGAAGCCCCATGAACAAGGCATTGACCAAAATGCCATAGGATTTATCTGCTGCAGAACCAAGTTTGCGACCGCAATTTGTAATATGCGACCTGAAACTCTTTCCCACAACAACTATGAGGCCGCAAACCTGAAACTTGTGGCTGCAACCTCTGACTTTTCGGCCGCAAAGGTCTGTTTGCAGCATAAGTTTGACAGAACCTCCTCGCTTCTTTGGCATGTCCCGACATCCCATCGTCTCATCCAAACACAGCCATCAACAAGAATTTGTAGTATATAGCTATACTCATTATGGACTTGTTATCGAAATCAAATTTGAGAATCCACGACTTTCTTACAAAAAAAGGATCACAAATCAAAACTACGGCATCGATCGAAAGCAATAAATGCGATTACCATTTGATGCAAAATACAAAATATGGTATAAACTGAGCATCATCATACATATCATCTACCCTAACAATCCACGACTTTCATATGAAGCAATGATCATAAATTAAAATTACGGCATCGGCTAGACTAATTGAAAGCAATAAATACAATTATTGTTTGATGCAAATACAAAATAGGGTATAAACTGAGCATCATCATACATATCATCTACCCTAACACTACGTACAAGCATAAAGGACAGGAAAGAACTGAGTGTCACTGACGGGGCTTCTTGGCCAAAGGCCCCGAAGGTGAAGCCACTATACTAGCCGACTCTGTGTCCTTGTCCTACTCCTCATCCTCGCTCCCCAACTGAGGTCTCGCTGTCTTGTCCGTCATTGCCTGCTGTCGGACAAGGACTCTTAAGCCGCTTATATTACGAAAGCACGCCTCCACGTACTCCCGGGGCACCTGAAAAGGAAAACTGATCAGACCAATATTCTACATATCTTATCTTTCTACTTTAAAAAATCAGAAGAGCTAAATTGTCTCCCGCACTTTTCATTCCAAATATACCCTCGACAGTAGAATGTATTTACAAATTACAATAAAACGCTTTAGTTCTAGAACCCCCAGGCCCCGGGCAACGCTTCATTTCAAAAGCCCTTCCAAAAAAAGCCGTTTGTGTGGAAACGTTGTTACTCAAACGTAAAACTCTTCGCACTGTAATTTTCATGTCCTCGTGTCCATGTTGTGCCTTCTGTATTTGTGTATGTGCTTATTAGCTTGATAGTGCATATGAACATGATATTTCTTGATCCACCACTAAGTTGTGCTCTTAAATGTTTAGTAAGGCACAATGAACTGGCACGCTAATGTAGAACTAGATTACTAGAAGAATTGATAACTACGAAAAGAAAAGATTAAGAGAAGCAGAAGTCAAGGAAAGCAAATCAATATTCAACATTCAATACTTAAGTCTTGCAAAAACAAAAAAAATTACCTATGTTCTATATACCTAGGCAGAAAAAGCCACCTTAGTCCAAAATGAATTTAAACTTTGAAAAAACATTGTAAGCCAAATAAAACCATACATTTTCCACATCTCAAGACATTCGTCATGTATTGTCCATTTAGTTTAAAATTCTCCTTCTTTTGCTTCACACACATTGATTGGGATACTTTTGCGTTAGGGTTATGGAGAGGGGAATCACTAAGCTCCTTCGGATCAACACCGTAACGTATCTAAAGTTTTTTTGAACTGCATCACTCGCACTGAGTGGGATGTCTAAAAAAGTATCCATTGTGGTGTCTTGGGCAGTGGAGAGCGGATCACTAAGCTTATCCATTGTGGTGTCTTGGGCAGGGGAGAGCGGATCACTAAGCATTTTTTATCTTAAAATCCCTTAACATGTAAATTCAACTAATGAGACAAAACATCGAATGTCCTACAGAACATTCCAGTGGATAAGTTGAATTAATACTTCTTTGGGGATTCTAATTTATATGGGAGATCATTTTGGAAAAACTATGATATTGTGTTCAAGGTGCTTATTGTCTATAGGTAAATTTTATGTGCTAAGCTGGTGAAGGCAAATTGTCCATGTGTTAAACTGTTTATTCGCATGTGACTATCCCCGGTTGGAGTTTGAATTGATAATATTGACAGTTACTCATACTGAATGGTTATTGCAAGGTATGCAAAGGACCTCAAATGTCAAGGCAAAGAGGAGAGTAAATGCCATAATCTAATCTTGTAAAAAGCACGACAATTGAATGTGTAGTAGCATATGATTTGGTAAGAGCTTGATGCAAAAATAGAATTTGATGAGAAATGGATTGTGATGGTTTAGGTCTAATTTTAAATGTTATTTTGAATTTTATTATTTTGTGCCTGGGTGCTAGCGTGATTGCACAGTAGAAATTTAAGGTTTTGATATATAAAGAGAATCAAAATTTACAAAGTTATCTTCATTTGCTGGTAAATATGCTTTATACCTGAGACAAATGGTTGTCAATTGGGTACTTTGGAAAGCAATTGCGTTCTAATTCAATAATAGTTGAGAAACCACGTTATTCCAAGATCACACCAAATGAAAAACTTGTCGAAATATCATTTCAAAAAGTTCAAATTGGGCATTTATGTATATAACTTGTGAAGGTCAGGAAAAAGACTGCAATCATAAAATAAACTTCCATAATTTGACAAACTCCACGTGCATCATTGCAAGTAAACACAAAAGGCAAACGAAGACTGAAATTTAAGGTTGAAGAAAGGAAACAAACCTGTTGGACATTAGGCGGAAGAGTGAAGTCCCCGTGCTCTGGACTAGGAATGTCAACGTACCGCCTCTGCCCCGTACTACTGTAGTAGTCCACTTGCCATGGCAAATGAGGAAGCTCCGCCAAAAGATCACCAATTGGAACCGCAGCTCCTCCTTCTGTTGGAGCTGTTTCTGTTGCCGTTGCTGGCACAGTTACAGCATGTGGTCCTGGGGGAGGGCCTCTCCGAACTCTACTTACACCCAAGACAGGCGTAAGCCTTTGTACCATGTGCTCCTCGTAGTCCCCGGACTCTTCCAAAAAGGTAGCAGCATCCTCACCCTTAGTCCATCGCGCCACATCCTCTACTGTCAAGCTCCTCGTGTTCAACATAGAAGACGGAATCGGTTTCGGCACCCTAAAGACGTTGTAGCCTAGGGACTGTCTCACCACTCTCTCCCCCAGGTACCACTGTCTGCAAAACGGTCCCTCCAACAAAATCCTCCGACCATTGGCCTGTCTACTCCTCAATAAATCAACGTGTACCACTGGATCAACCCCTGCCCATACATCCCAATTCACCTGCATTTAATGCCAAAGATTGATAAGAATAGTTTTGAAGATTGAAAGATCCAATGAAACCAAAAAATTCTAAGCTTACATGTTCCTTCGTCAGCTGGTCCAAGAAAAGACGGTATGTCATCAAGTTCTTCCTACCTTCCTTCTTTCCCCTAGAGTCTCGCGCCCACTTCAACCCTCGGGGGATCACCGAAGGGTCTGCATAGCTATTTTTTGGAACATGCATCCTCAAAAACTCGTAACTCCATATCTGCATTAAAAACGCGTACTAGAAACCGTTAAACTGATAACGATGCATAAATGAGTAAAGGAAAGGTGCAAACAAGTGAAATCATTTGGAACAAAGAACATTGATACAACGGTTTACCTCCCAAACCCGCCAGTATCCCCCCATACTCAATGTGGTCCCCCTGGAGATGGCCCCCATATGGCCATAAAGAGTAGCAAGTGCAGCACCTCCCCAATCGTAGTCCTTGACAGTGGACAAGTCCTTCATCCCAGTCAAATAGTGCAAGTGAACCCGACTATCCTTATTGGGAAACAATGCGGCCCCAAACAAATACAATAGGAAGGCTCGGGCCACGTGCTCGTAATCCCTCTCCGTTACACAGGGATGCTTCTTGAAAGTCTCGTAAAACCATGAGTAACGCACGGTACCCGTGTCAGTCATATCAGGCACCTGACCGAGAAAATAGACCAACGCAGTCCTATTCTTGTAAAGTCCAATATCAAATGGAATCGGATTCCCCCCAACCCGTATCCCAGTAATTGCCGCGAAGTCCAGAGGTGTCAGTGTAGCCTCCCCAAAGGGTAAGTGGAAGGTATTGGTGGTATCCCACCACCTCTCAGTTAGGGCTGTAAGCTGCAAGCGATCGTTACTGGTCTCACCCAGCAGCTGTACGAACCCCCCAAAGCCTGTGCCATCTACCAACTCCTTTGCTCTTCGGGGGAGTGTCTCATACCACTGTTTCACCTTCCCTGAACCCCCGAAGCCCCTGATGTAATCCTTTGCCTACAATGTTTAACGATAATAGAAAAGGGAGTTAGCTTATAAGTGGTAAATCCAAACAACATTCATGCATCATGCATCCAAACATGCACTCTAAAAGCACGGATTGGAATGGTCATGGATGACATGGTGACGGAAATTCAGTAGTGCAAAAGTTCATCACACACCATAATCCTCGTTCCAAGCATTCACGCATCCTAAGCATCCAAGCATTAAAGTAGAATAGTAAGGACAGTTAGTCATATCTCATGGATCAAAAGCATAAACAAGGCTAAAAAGGGCTTAAAACATACATAGGTGCAGTATTATTTCAACATTTACCCATCATTCAAAGGAGTGTTCGAAGGTTAGACGCAGCATGCAGCGTTCTAAGTTTTAAAATCATCACTCAATCCTATCAGTTAGTCCACGTTTTGATCAAGAAAATTTGAACATTCAGGTACATTCAGAAAATTAAACAATCATGCATCATAAGAAACGCGTTTGCGGAGTTATGTGTCCGTAAGACTTCATCTCATCATGCAAGCATATAATCAAGATCCATCAGCATGCATGTATCTTCCCTTTTTGCTTGTTTTTAATTCCTCCTAAATCTAATAGCATTTCTCGTTCTAGGAACAAAAGCAACTGTCATGATAACACATAAACACATTGGACCAAGTTTAATTTGAAAACCTTGAGAGTTTTTTTTACCTCTTTGTTCTTCACTGAGAAGTGTATCTCCGGCTCTTGTGGCACCGCCTCGTTGTCGAGTATCCTTGCTTTCTTTTTCCGGTGCTTATTTATCTTCCTTGATTTCTGCTGGTACAGCTTTAGACCCACCGGCTCGAACTCATGCGGCAGAGGCCGGTACTTGTCCGGATCGAATGCCGGAACCACGGCGGAACTAGAACCACCTGCAGCCATGGCCGCCGAAGATAGACAAGGAACACCACCACAACCGGAAACTTCAACCCCGGATTTCGCGACCCTATTCCCCCGAGAAAACCCCCAACTGCCGATAGAAATCCCAACCCCTAATTTCGGGAAAAAAAAACCTCAATCTTAAAATCCTAGCTCCCAATCCAGTCACCACCACCACCGCTGCTGCCCACCAACACCGCAGAGAGAGAGAGAGAGGGGGAGAGAAAAGTTTGCGTTTTAGGGCTTATTTGTCACGCCGCCAGACATTTACCAACGCAAACTCCATCTGAGATAAAGAAAGTGGCCACGATAAAACGAACATAAAAAACCTTCCGGCCCGTTTGGAACGTAACCCTCTGCTTGGAATTTGAGGGAAGTGGAAAATTTCTGTCATGCTCCCAAGCGGACCATTAAATATGGACCCTTAGATTGAAAAATATGTAAATCACGCCATTAGATCAAAACCACCTAAAAAAGTAGGGTGAATTTGTTAAAAACAAAATGATTTTCCTATTTTTTGCCAAAAAAATCACAATATTACCTACCATAGAAACAGGGTTTTTTTAATATTTTTTTTCTAATATTGTATAGTTAGCGGGGTTGGTGGTGGGATGTAAGTCAACGGGGGCTCAGAGGCTATCTATAGCCCTGAAACCCAAAAGGGCCCCCGCCCACCCCGCCCCTCGTGGGGCTCGAAACTAGGCCATCATGGAGGGGGACATGAACTTACCAACTGTGCTAGCTTACCATTTACTAAGGCAACACTATGTTATATAGTTACACTTACTACATTGTATGGCTACAATTACTACGGAGAAGTTTGACAATTAATGGTTGAACTCATACAATCTAATGGTTGGGAACAATTGGGAGCATCATGTTCCAAACAATGGGAGGGATTTTTTTTTTTAATTTTCCTTTCTTCTCTTTTTATTTCCACATGTTCCAAACAAAATAAAGGAAAGGAAAGGAAAGAAAAGAAAAGAAAATTTTGAGGAAAGTGTAAAGAAAAATTCACTTTGCGTAATTCTTCATTTTATTATTTTCCTCCCCGTTACCTCTCAAACCAAACTAGAGAAAATAATTTTTGCTTTTCTTTATTTTCTTTTCCATAGGTTCCAAATTCATTCCTTATGCATCCTCAGGTGCAATGACTGAGTCCGCAAACTAACTTTGAGTTTTGTGGCAGCATAGTTCGAGTTTTGCACCCACAATTGAGGCACCATTCTACTAAGGTTCTTTTTTACTTATTTTCCACTTTACGAGATAGTTAATTCTCTCACAATACATTACCCTTAATTCAAAAAATAAGTACTTATTTGAATTAGTTAGCAGAACGGGGCCTTAACGGTTTTGCGTACGCTATGTTCCGGTTTGGTGCTTTCTATGTTTCATGCATCCCGGGCCATTCTCAGATGCCTTTGGTTCATCTGATACCATTTCAGCTTATTTGGAGCCAAGATATGTCTTATTACATCACTTGAAAAACAAAAACAAAAAGCAAGGAATACAGAAAATCATTCAAACAAGCACCAAAAGAAAAAAGGGGATTGCACCATTGATATTTCTTCCAAGATCAAGATGGTTGTTGGTACCGTAAGACTCCATCCCACTCTTTCAGATGTCATCACATCGACAAGTACGAACTTTCAGCTCCAGGATTTTCAAACAAGCACCAAAAGAAAAAAGGGGATGTGCAATGTATATTGATTTGTAATTGCTGGATAAATTACTAGTATGTTTCTCATTTTCATAACAAGTACGAACTTTCAGCTCCAGGATTTTCTAGTCTAGTTATTGAGAATGTTGAGGAGGGAAACTCTGGTTCTAATTAAACGCCTGAGCAAGCGCTCTAGAACTTCTTCCGCACCTTGAATGCTCAACTCCAACTCTCCTAGCTGGTTTTGCACCCTCTTGATGTTCTTATTGTGGTCTGATTTGATTGGCTGATGACCAACGAGCACATGGATCGCAGCATCAATCTTCTCAAATTTGCTAACAATTGTTTCTTTTGCTTGACAGGCTGCTCTCTCATGGTGCATGAGTCTGGAAACCAATGACCATCCACTTCTCCTTGATTGCACCTTTCTTCCCGAAGCATAGCACAACAAGGACTCCAATGCACAAACAGTGACTGCTTCAACCTCTTTCAACATGCTAAAAGTAGCAATAGTTTCATGGTCCTTATCTAAGGAAAGACCACGAAGTATATCTTTGTGTTTGATACACTTTAAATCATTTAGTAACTTCAGGATCACCTTCTTTGCCTTCTTTCTAGAGGCTATGTACCCACCAAAGTCACTTGCATCCCTTTTTCTCCGCAGGTTTGAGTGTTGTTCTTTCACATCTTCATTTGTTTGTGAGAAGATGTCTTTGGTGGCCGCACAAGCATCCAAGAGCCTAAGATATCCGTCCAACACTTCTTCAACTGATTTTTCATTGCATTCTTGGCCTAGTCTTTGTTGTGTGTGAGGTAGCCGGAGCAATTCATCAACACAGTCATATACATTTTCCAGGCCGCTTATTGTACTGCTTATTGACGGCAATGAAGAAGAGGTAGCTTCAGAAGAAGCATTAAGTCTACACAAATGGTCATCGAATTGAGGGATGAGTGGATGAGTTCTAGAGGGCAAGCTGACAGAACGGGCATGGTAGGATTTTGATCTCAAGGGAGAGGATGACATTTTCTTCTCTCTCAAGGGGAATATGGCTTTGGACTGGAAGTCTAGAATGAACAATGGATCAAAGCTTTGTGAGTTGTGACCTTTTTCCTTGGCGTATGCTCAATACATATACCATAGGCTGAGGAGACAAGGAATGTCACCATCATCAATTATATGTGGGGGGTAATGGGGATTTATATGGAAAATGTTGGCGATGTTTAAGGATTGTCTCCCCACCACCTGATTACAAACTACTAGCTAGCCAATGAAATTTTTACTTTGAAACTCGAAGTAGGTCTTACATAAACACTATGTTTTTATATTGTTCCCTTCGTGTTCCCTGAAATAGTACTTGAGTATTTTCTTTACTTTTCTTGTTTCACTGATGGAGTCAATGCCACTCTTGCATTACATTGCTTAGCAACCATGCTTAGGTAGGCCTGTGAATTTTGGTTAAAGTAATCGGTGCCTGAGCTGCAGAATTGGTCATGATAAGCAGTTTAGGAAATAGTAATATGCTGTTGACACCCTATTTCTTGCACTGTTGCCACTCGTGCATTGCTGGTATTGCGAAATATGCAATAGAAAAGAAAATTTGGTAGTAGTTTGGAACTTTAGGGTGGGGAGACAATCCACAAAACATGGCCATGATAAGTAGTTAGATCCAAATCACAAACCTGGTGGTGGGGAGACAATCTATAAACATAAATATGGCCATGATAAGCAGTTAGATCCAAATCACAAACCTGGTGGTGGGGAGACAATCTATAAACATTTCTAAAATTAAAATTTAGATTCTGATTCAATCATGTTATATTTCTCTGATAACTAAAGATATGAGATTCCTAATGTCTCCTCCAGCCAATGTCCTATATAATTGAGCATAGGCCAAGGGAAGAGTCACATCTCTCAAGATTGATCAATTGTTCAATCCAGTGCTAAGCCATAGTCCAAACTAGAAAGAACAAAGAACAAAAATGTCTTCCTCTCCCTTGAGATCAAAATCCTACCATGCCCGATCTGTTAGCTTGCCTTCTAGATCCCATCCACTAATTCCACAATTCAGCGAGCATTTGTGCAGAATTAGTGCTTCTGAAGCCACCTCCTCAACATTGCCCTCGATATCAAATAGATTAAGTGGCCTTGAAAATTTGTATGACTGTGTCGATGATTTGCTGCTATTACCGCAAACCCAACAAAGATTAGCAAGAGAATCGAATGAGAAATGGGCTGGAGAAGCCTTAGATGGATATCTCAGGCTCTTGGATGCTTGTGCAGCTACTAAAGACCTTTTCTCACAAACAAAGGAAGATGTGAAAGAACAACTCTCAGTTCTACGAAGAAAAAGGGATGCAAGCGACATTGGTGGGTACTTAGCCTCTAGAAAGAAGGCGAAGAAGGTGATCCAGAAGTTACTCAAGGATTTGAAGAGTATCGAAAACAAAGACACACTCAATGTTCAGGCCTTGGACAAAGACCATGAATCTGTTGTCACTTTTAGCATGCTGAACGACGTTGAAGCTGTCACTGTTTCCGCATTGGAGTCCTTGTTGTGCTACACTTTGGGAATGAATGTGCAATCAAGGAGAAGTGGGTGGTCTTTGGTTTCCAAACTGATCCACCACAGAGAGCAATGTGTCAAGCGAAGGAGACAGTCATCAGTGAATTTGAGAAGGTAGATGCTGCAGTGCACGCGCCCATCTGTATTGAGACGGTGCAAAACCAACTAGGAGAGTTAGAGTTGAGCATAGAAGTTGTGGATGAAGTTCTAGAGCTCTTGCTTAGGCGTTTTATTAGAACTAGAGTTTCCCTCCTCAACATTCTCAACAACTAGCCTAGAAAATCATGGAAGCCAATGCGCTCTATTTGAGATGTAAATGAGGAATAGGCTTGTAATTTGTCCTCCAATTATAAATCAATATACTTTGCACAAATTTTTTAGCTTATACACCACTTATTCCTGTTCTCAAACTATTTGTTCACTGATCACTTGAAGATTAGAATAACACCATGTTCAATATGCTGTAGTTTTCAGATTCTAAAAATAATGGTGAAGTCGAAAAAAAACTCTTTAGCTAGAGGGGAAATAATAATATTGAATGATCTCAAGGGTGTCCCTGTAAAAGTTGAAAAACTTTGAGCTTAGAAATTTGAATGATCACAGATAAAATGTTTTTACATTCCAATTTTCTCAAAATAGAAGAAATAATGTGTTTAAAAGTTAACTCCACATGAAAATTGATTGTAATAGAATACTTTTAAGTTCTCAAGATTCTAATTTTGTGATGGGGAGGATTATAGACTGCCCAAGAGATTATATGATTGGCACAGTAGTTTCTGATCTGATATCGTCATAGCTGAGACAGCATTTTATCCCAGTCATGCCACTCGTGCATTTCATTATATCGGAGTCATGTTCAGGTAGGCCTGTAAATTTTGGTTAAAAATTGGTGCTGAGCTGGGTAGCTGTTGGGAGGGAAACATTGCATTGTCATAGCCATGATAGCATTTCATCCTAATAACGACCGTGTTTTCATAAATCTTCCATAATCAACCTGAGATGAACGTAGGCTATATATGTATAAAGAAATAAAAAAATTAATGGTACTGGTCTTTCTTCAATTCAGAGTAATATGCCAGAGTGTGCTGCATGAAAAGTAAAATAGTCCTGAATCTTGATATGTGCTTAGATAGGCCATTGATTATGAGGAAAAATAAATGGTGATGATTTAGGACAGCGTGGGAAGGAGAAATTGCATAAACTCATGAGCTGAGACGGCGATTGGAACCATATTTTGATCATAAACTCACTCTTTCTGCAATCTACCGATCATTTGTGCGCATTAAAATATAGTAACTGGTCCATTTAATTGTTTGATGGTAGTCACTATCACAAACATACAGAATCTCCGTAAATATTAAAGACAAAGCCTACGATCCTGCATAAAAGTTCATAAGCATGATAACATTTTGCACGCTTACGCGATTGTGGTAATAATGCTCACATGAGTGTTGCAGGAGACGCTTTGTCACCAGTTTTCATAATGCTCGAAAATGGTGCCATGACTAGTGAGTATAAAATGAACCAAATCTGAGTGTCCCGTAAGAAAGACAGCAGGTACAATTTTTCCAATTTCAGAGCATACGATATTCTAATTTCATGTCTCTTAATTACAATTCTATGCAAAATCATTACCCCTTGAGACAATTGGAATCCTGGCAGCTTGGGCATCATTAAATAACATGATTCCTCGTGTGTCCTGAGTATGTTATGAATAATAACGATTACTCTAATAAAAACCCTTCCAAGAAACCAGCTAGATGCAATTAAAGTTATGGAATAATGGAAGTGAGTCTGATTAGCTTGAATAAGACTGCCAGCGCATTAAGGAAAATGGAACCAAAAAAATGTTGTTTTAGCTATCCTTTCCATTTCTTTCCTTAAGTTCCAAAAGCCATCTTCTCTGCTTCCCCTTCATGGTGCCATGCATGAAAGTTAGTAAGTAATTGACAGATTTTGCACGGATACACGATTGTGGTGGTAGTAATGCTCACATGATTGTTGCACGAGATGCTTTGTGGTGCCATGCCTAATTAGTATATTGTGAACCAAGTCTGGGTGTCATGCAAACAAAAAGACAACCAGTACACTTACTGAATTTTAAAGCATCCGATGCTAAATTCCCATGTGTGAGTCTTTATTTCAACTCTTTGCTAAATCATTATCCTTGAGACAATCGGAATCCTGACAGCTTGGGGATCATTTAGTAAGACGACTCCTCGTGTGTCCAAATTATACTATGAATAATGATTACTCTAATAAAAATTCCGAATGGTTAATTTTCATCAACAATTCTTAAAGTTCATCATTCAACATGTGAAGGCCCATTACCCGGTCCATGACTTCTACAATTCTTTTTGAATCTCATGGGTATTGCTAGTAGTCGTGAACATAGAGCTTGATTTCATCTTCAACTGATAAATGAATGGCCAGACAAAGGGGAAAAAAAGGTGATGAATAAGCAAGAATTTTGCTCGAAGTATAATGATATATAACTAGAGGGAAAATTACCGGTAGACTGTCTCATTTACAATACTACATATGAACATTAAAATTTCTGCTACAAGATTTTCTTGGCTAGTGGTTGAGAATGTTGAGGAGGGAAACTCTAGTTTTGATTAACCTCCTGAACAAGCATTCTAGTCCTTCTTCCATATCTAGTATGCCCAATTCCATTACTCCTAACTGATTTTGTACAATCTCCCCGTGTGTTACACCATCAGTCTTGGTTGTCTTGTGGCTGTTGAGTGAGCGCAATGCAGCATCAAAGTTCTCATATGCCTTGGTGTTTGTTTCTTCCTCTTTGGATGCAACGCTTGTCCGGCGCACCAATTTTGAAACTAAAGAAAATCCACTCACCCTTGCTTCCACCTTTGTCCCCGCAATATGAGACAACAAAGACTCAAACAGCCCAATCACGGAAGCTTCAACCTGATTTAACAACCTAAGGATTTCGAAAATGCCATGGCTTTTGTCAGAAGCTATTCCGATAGTCTTGCTTTTGATGCTCTTCAACTCCTTTATAGACTTTTGGATCTCCTTCTTTGCCTTCTTTCTAGAGGTTAAGTACCCAGAACATCTTGCTTTGTTTGGGTGGACACATCCTTAGCAGCAGAACAAATATCCAAGAGCCTGAGGTATTTTTCCAAAACCTCTTCAACCCAGGTCTCCTCTTGTTGTTGGGCAAAGGCTTGTAGAGTGTGTGGCAATAGAAGCAAATTGTCCAAATGGTCACACATATTTTGAAGTCCGTCAAGATTCAAATGCTCATCGATATGAGGAATGAGCGGGTGAAGTCTAGAAGGCAAGCTGACAGAACGAGCGTGGTAGTTCGATTTTGATCTCAAAGGAGAAGAATCCATTTCTCTTTCCAATTGGGAATAAGGAAAATGAGAAATGGCTATGGAATGTGAAATGTGGACTGTCAAAACTTCTTCTAGTTCTTTCCATGTTCTTAGGCTCAATATATAAGAGGAAGAAGGAGACAAGGAATCCCATCCTATCTTCAACCATCAACAGGCAGCAAAGTGATTTTGACTTGGATCCATCAGCTCTTACGTACGGAGATGTTCACTCAATGTCCCCCACCAAATATACAGTGATTGTGTACGCAATATTTTACAAGGGTTGGTTCAAAAAAATGCAATGCACAACCGGTACTGATACCGGCTGTCTCCTCTAGCATGAAAGTGTCAGCACTATCTACTCTCTTCTGTTTTCCTTCATCGACATCCCATGCATCTTTTTTTATGTTCTCTAATTGTTTCCAGAGGCTAAGTGTATGTAACAATGACAAATCTAGACTTGAATACCCATTTAGTTTCCTTATTTATTAGCATCATTGAGAAGTTCAGATTCATAAATGGCACCAAGAAACACAAGGACTAACACTTTTGTATTGTTTTTAAACAGTCTGATTCTGCATTTCCCCTGTGATAGACTGTATTTTACATTAGATCATCATCAACCTTGAGACAATAGGAATCTTGCCAGCTTTCACAATCATGTCATAACTTGCTCAAATGTCTCGTAAATTATCTTTGTGTTGCAACAAAAAAAAACATAATGCACTTACAAGAACTCGGGGCGAAAAGCTAATAGCTGTCACCTTATGGGATGAAATAAAGCTTATGAGTGGTCAATAAAACTCGATAGACAGTGCTTCCAAATTTGAGCTGCAAACTTTTTCTTGCCGCCATATCTTTTCTGTTCTTTTTCTTTTCCTTACTCATCTTATAAACTTCCTCACTTTGATTCTCCAGTGTATCTATGTAGGGAATTTAAATCTTTTATTGACTCGAAAACACAAAGTATAACGAGTTAAACTATAATTCGACGAGATATCTCAAGTTTATAGGCCAAATGAATTTTAGTCAAAGCCTCAAAATAGCTAGCAGGTGATTATTGAAGTGAAGCCAACAAGATCCACGTGGCTTTACATTGTTTAACGGATGGACAGCGTCTGATTAGCATACATTAGCCTGCCCTTATAGAAAAACAAAAAAACACATTTTTAATTCTTGAATGGTATCAGATCTGAAACTACCATTTCGATCACAATTTTTTCCTATCCGAAAATGTAATGCAACCATGATTATATACCTTATATATACTGGTAATTTAAATTCTACTGAAAACCAGAAGTTTTAAGCTTTATGATTCATACGGATAACCTCATTTTTGCCGACTTTTGAACCTTAAGAACTAACAAAGATTGGACATAGAAAATGATCACCGTCGTCAATTATCATTGAGTTATAATTACTTCAAAGTTCATAGAAAAATGCTCTCTGTTCCCCCACCCTCATGTTTATTTGCATTAAATAAGAATCATGCTGAGTATAGGCTTGTGAGTGTTGGTTAAAATAAATGGTTCTGAGCGGCAGAAGGTGGATACATGAGTTCGAGTAGGCCTGTTTCTATTTGTTTCTGTCTTTCAATTTGCAGATGATAGCGGCAATATTTTCAGCTACTTGGTGGATACATGAGTTCGAGTAGGCCTGTTTTCATACATGATATTTAATAGCTTTATAGATCAATCAGCCGGAAACTTTTCGTGCATGATTTCTATTTGTTTCTCTCTTTTTAAGAGTTTCTGGTGAACTTGTGTAATTTTGATCTTTTTAAGAAAAAAACTACTATAGCTCTAAACAACTTTGAAACTTGGGTATGGCGGTCGCCCGGACTCATCTAGCCCTCGATCCGTCCTTGTGGCTCATCCGCCCCTCAATCCATCCTTGTAACAAAACCTACCATTAGCAATCTTTATTTTTAATTAGTTCTTTTGTGTCACAAGCTTTTTATCTAACAATTACAAGGGCACGTTCCAACTCACTCAGCCCTTTATTACTACAACCACTCGTTTCTTTCAATGTGAAATAAAAAACTATGCACATAAGAATCAATGAATCACCTTGATACAATTTTTGCAAATTCAAGGATAAAACATACTCGTGACACGTGATGAAAGACATTGGCTGCATATGTAACAAAAAAGTTTTCATTAACCGGAATGCAAATTGATGAGCGCTAAATTATGAATGAATAATTTTTCGTGCAAGAAAGCAAGGGCTAAAACCGAAATTTACATTACCAAATTGTAAATTTACATAACCTATTGCAGAATTTGTATTCAAGTACGAGCTTCTTCTTTCTCTTGCTTTCACTCACTATTCTCTCTCTTCTTTCGAACACCGAAACTTCGAGTACCTCTTCAATACACCGACGACTTGTCTGCATTTCTGTTTAGTTCCCAAAGTGATATGTCTGTAACTTCTCTTCCTTGTCGATTCTCCAGTGCTATTGTATTTAATATGTACAGTTAATTAAGTTCCAATTATGAGTGACGCAGTGGTTCAATGGTTTTGGATTCGTGTGTTTACAATGGGTTTTAATGGAGAAGATGAAAGGGTGCAATTTTTAGCCCCTACAATGTCGTAATGATAGGACTTCTGGTGGTCCTTCATATCGTGGCTATACTTCACGATCAAACAGGAAGTGTTTGCATCCATGAGAAGCAAACAGTCAAATTAATTCCTGTGCGGACACTTCTCGTTTGATCATGATGTAGAAACAATATAGAGCACCACAAGGAGCCCTACCATTATAACATTGTAAGGGCTAAATATTGCACCCTTCATCTTCTCCATTAAAATCCTCAGTAAACACAGGAACCCAAAATCATTGAACCACTGCATCACTCATAATTGGAGCTTAAGTAAAAAGCTAGGTTTGGTTTTGTACATATTAAAAACAAGAGCTATAAAAAATAGAAAAGGAAGAGGATATACAAACATATCACTTTCGAAAAATAAACAGAAATACAAAGAAGTCCTAAGTGTATTGAAGAGGAACACGAAATTTCAATATTCGGAAGAAGAGAGAGAATAGTGAGCAAGAGAAAGATGTAGCTCATACTTGAATACAAATTAATTCTGCAATAGGTTATAATGTTATATGTTCCATTCTGCAAGAAAGCATTCATTTACAATAGAGAAGAATGATCATACCTGATTATGTGGTTGTAAACAAAGAAGGGGAAAGTGGCAGGATTCGGCTGTCTTTTTTTTTTTTGTAACTCAGGTATCGGGGTCAGTTCATGCGCACCACGACTAATCTTGGGGTATCAATCACACTGCTTACTTACGGGGATCTCAATTAAAGCCAGAGTAAAGCTTTATATACACCCTCACTTTGGAGTGGGAGTGATTTTATCCTTCTAATCTATAAGAAGGAAAACGATTTGAAGCTTTTTTGGAAATTCCTCGCTGATCAAAAGAGGAGAAGGTTAGGTTATGGTGTCAAGGACTAAATTAAGGAACTCTTTTTTTCCTTTTGCTAAGTGACTAATTTAAGGAACTACATATGAGAGGAGTGATATTGCTCTTCTTTATATAGGCATTAGTGTAAGTTAGTTACAGATTGCATCTTATGGAGAAATATAAGGAGATAGACCTAGTCCCTTGAACTAATCCCACATTCTTTGATGTGTAAGTTAGTTACAGATTGCATATTATGGAGAAATATAAGGAGCTAGACCTAGTCTTTGTACCATTCTAATTTTATCGGATGTTTCCGAAAGGACAGCTAGTCTCACTGGGTATTTTGAACTAATCCCACATTCTCTGATGTGTAAGTTAGTTAGTTACAGATTGCATATTATGGAGAAATATAAGGAGCTAGACCTAGTCTTTGTACCATTCTAATTTATCGGATGTTTCCGAAAGGACAGCTAGTCTCACTGGGTATTTTGAACTAATCCCATATTCTCTGATGTGTAAGTTAGTTAGTTAGTTAGTTACAGATTGCATCTTATGGAGAAATGTAAGGAGCTGGACCTAGTCTCTGTACCATTCCAATTTTATCGGATGTTTCGAGACAGCTAGACCTAGTCTCACTAGGTATTTTGAACTAATCCCACATTCTCTTATGTTTACTTTGGGATTACTCTTTTAGGAGACCTCCTATTATCACGTAAGAGAATTTGGTGTTAACTTGTTGGGTTAAGTAAAGTCTTGAAGCAGCCATTTACAGAATTCTAAACGTTTACAAATTACAATGTTGAGAAATTGGCCAAAAACCAACTAACACATAATGCAAAGATTAATCAAGAACAGAAAAAACAAGAATGGCGCAATTCAACGGAAAGAGTAGTAGTTTGGGAACCAGAGGTCGTGATTCCAAATACAAGCACCAACAATTCCAACAGAGTTGAATATTATTTTTCTAGTTTGGTTGCTTTTTGTTAGATTGTATTAGCCTCTTATAATGAGACATGTCTCATGTGGTTAGGATGTAGTAGCTAGTGTCACGCCCTCGATTTTCAACATAAAATATAATGATATCCGATAAACGATACCCCGCAATAATACAGATAATACCCCAAATCATGGTTCATTCCCATATTTACAAATTAAGTTCAAAGTTTCTTGTCAAGCTTGACGATCCAAATAACATAATAGAGAGGAAGTTTTAGGGTTTACAGTCCCCCATGATCAAACGATAGTCAAAATAGAAATCAATATTACACTGCCAAAGAGTTTTACAAAAGATGCCAAAGTAATTTCCATATCAGCTTTCAAAGGGATGATGTCAAATTGCATGCCAAGCACTTCGTGTCACTATCCTCGGGTGTACCTGAAAGAAAGATAGGATTGAGCAAAACACGTGCCCAGTAGAGAGTTCTATGCTCAAACTATATGAAAATGAAGTGAATCATGCATCGAGAATGAGTAAACATAGACAGAGAAGCCCCAAGTACGAATGATTTCCAACGAGCTATACGCTTTGAACAAAGGATTCTAGACTCCACCGGAATGTCACAAATCGTAACTCCTCAGACTAGATACAACAATAAACTTACGTCAGTCCACACTAGTTCATGTGTCATTCCAATTCATCTTATTATTCTTTATACGATACCACAATCGTTCTCATGTCTACAGTCATCATTGTCCAATCCCTTCATCACAGAGTCTTTCTTTCCTTTTAGTCAGACATTCCCATCAATCGTCACTAGGGTCACCACGGGTCTAGTTCCCTCGAGCGCAGGGTCACCCCGAGTCTATTCCCTTGATAATAATAATAATAAAAACTTGGGTCACCTCGGGTCTATTTCCTCGAGCATAGGATCACCCCGAGTCTATTCCCTAAATAACAATCGTTTGGGTCACCTCGGGTCTATTCCCTCGAGCGCAGGGTCACCCCGAGTCTATTCCCTAAATCAGCAATAATCATTGGTTAGCGGAAACGCACATCGCATAACCGACCATCCATCATTTCACAATCAACTTCATTATCAATCTATTGTTTGTACCACAAAACTTTAATCAACCTTACGTAACTCTACAAATATACATGTTCATGCCCCTTTCATTAGTTTATGTAGTCTGTATCGTACGTAATGTTTTAAGTCCATATATAATCCGACAATACTCTGCTCATTGGTTTCCACACTTAAATCTCATAGGACGAGTGCCCATGAAATTGAAAGACTTGACAAGTCATGAGGACGCAAGTTATCTTATCATCTCAAATAGTTCTTTCACAACATTGACCTCATCCCAAGCATTCTAAACAATCAACTATATCATAACATCGGCTAATGGATAAACACATATCATACCCCACATATGTCACCATGCTCTAAGTAACCTACCAACCCCTAGTATTATATAACGTATGACTCGCCTGTATCGATACTTAAACCTTTAACAACAAACGCCATTGGGAACTAATAGTTCGACGAATCAAGAGGACAAGAGATCGTGCTAGACATGCCCACGTCTACCCATAATACCGACTACGGCACCCCATATGGCCTACGGTACTCCTAACCAGCTTTACGGTACGTTTCTCATTTACAACGAAGCTAAAATGACGTTTAACGATTGTTTAAAGAGTGGAAACGATCAACGGATTATCAAGGGACGAACAACCAAGCTTAGAGACGGTTTAAAAGTGTTTTAGAGGTGTTGGAAGTGATCGGGGGTAAAAAGGATGAAGTTTAGAAAAAGCTGAAAAACTGTCCCTAAGCCAAAGGTATCGATACCTAGTCAAATGGTATCGATACCATTTGACTAAAAAGCTCTCCAGACGCAAGGGTATCGATACCTAGGACAAATGGTATCGATAACAAGTGATTTTCTGGGTTTGTAAGCCAAAGGTATCGATAACAATACCAAAGGTATCGATAACAGTTCAGTTCGAGGTATTTTCTGCAGATTTTTGAAACTACTCTTAACAACCAAACCAATGATTTCAAGCACGATCAAGGCACAAATTCAACTCATAGACATATAGAAAGAGCAAGAAATCCCTACCTCAAAGTTGGAGAGCAAACACGAAAGGAGATCGGGCCACGCAAGCCTTTGACTCCGAAATCTTGAAATCGACCGAAATACTCCTCCTCCGGGCAAGACCCACGAAATTCAAGCTCGGTAACGCGTAGAAAACGTAAAACGGAGGTGGGTTCGTGTGGGTGTCGAGTGGTTTTGATTGGGAGCAAGAGGGAGTGAGAGAAAGAGAGAGAGAGTGGAGCCGAGAGAGAGATCGGGAGGGAGGAGAGAGAGAGCCTTGGGATTTTTAATCCCCTACACACACTTCCTCATATATATACTCACACACACACAACTCACACTTGCACTCCCTCCACTAACAATCCTTTCACATTAGCCCCAAATCAAATAAACTTAACAAATTCCATCTTTTCCTTCAATTATAATATCTAATAAACTTTTTAATAACTTTTGAAATTACGGGTCCTTATAGCTAGGGTGCTATTTGTTAAATTCTTTGTACATAAGGGCACTTTAGTCATTTGTATTGTAGGGCTGTATATATTCCCTTTTCTCTGTTAATGGAAGATAGAAGAGAAATTCTCACGCTCAATTCTCTCTCTCTCTAAATTCGTTCATGGTATCAGAGCATCACGATCTAGGGCACCAGATTTTTTTTCCCACCTGGACTACCGGCGACCTCCGGCGAACTTCGGCGAACCCAGGTTGTTCTCGTTTTGAGGGTTTTCTGGTGCCGATTGGGTATTTTTTCTGCTGCCTATTGCTTCCAAGATCTGGTATGTGCTCGTTTTTTATGTTTGTTGCTGTTGATCATCTCTGTAAGCTTCCGCTACCGCCTCTTTGCTTCTGAAAGTGACTGGGCTTGGTTATCCGAGGTCCCTTTTTCATGTGTTTCGAAGCCTGTGGTTAGTTTACTCGTAACCCACTATTTAGGGGGCGTTTGCTGCACTTGAACAGTGATCCCAGCCTCGTCGGATCTTGCTGAATTTTTCACCGGACGAAGCTCAGCCTCGTCGATCAACTGGGTCAGATTCTTTTTTTTGGGTCTGGGTAATTTTTTTTTGCCATTTTCGATCGGTTTGGTGTTGCTTTTGCTGAGCTGTTTGAGTAGTAGTCCGCTGGGTTCTTTTGATTACCCGTGAGTCGACATTTTCTGAACGTACAAGAGGATTTTTGGACTTCATCTATAACTTGCAATATAGTCTGAAGGGTTTGTGCCTCTATGTATTCGGGGTTTGCAGTTTATTGTTAGGGCAGTTTCGTAGTCCCTGTTTAGGAGCTGTTTGGATTGTATTTGCCACTGTTGGGTACCGTTCTGCACTATACGTACGGGATTGTTTCGAGCTATTTGACAATTGACGGTATGTCGGAGGATCACAAGAATATTCCTGTTGGTACTTTTTCTCAGGGGGAGTTACAAACTCTCAGGTGCCTACTGGCTAAGCTTGATACTTTGTCTTCCATAGCTCCTATTTCCACTACCTCCTTTGCTCACACAGGTATCCAACCTAGTGCATCTACCGCCACTTCTTCTCTTCCTTGGATAATAGATTCCGGTGCTTCGGACCATATGACAGGTTGCTCTTCCTTTTTTGATTCCTACTCCACTTGCTCTGGTAAGGACAAAGTTCGAGTAGCTGATGGATCCCTATCTGCTATTTCAGGGAAAGGTTCCATTCGTTACTCATCTACCTTACCCTTTTCTTCTGTTCTCCATGTTCCAAATTTTACTACTAATCTTATATCTGTTAGTAGTCTCACACAATCTTTGAATTGTTCAGTAACATTTTTTCCCACTCATTGTGTCTTTCAGGAACTGGAAACGGGAAAGACGATTGGTACTGGTAGAGCTCAGGATGGCCTGTATTTCTTGGAGTCTGTGCCTTGTTCATCTCTTACACCCTCCTCCATGGGTCATGCTCTTGAGGCGGATACGGGTTCCGCTCTTCCTTTATTGCATCAGTGGCACCGTAGACTTGGCCATCCTTCTTTTGGTATCTTAGAGAAACTTTATCCTACTTTGACTAAACGATGTTCTAGAAGTAGGTTCTTTTGTGAAGCTTGTGAACTTGCAAAACATAGACGTTCCTTTTATGCTCCTGTTCATCAGAGAAGTGCTTCTCATTTATGGTTGTCCACACTGATGTCTGGGGTCCTTCCCCCATTACCTCTATTTCTGGTTATCGCTATTTTGTTACCTTTATTGATTGTCATTCTCGTATAACTTGGGTGTATCACTCCGAGCAAAAAATGAAGTTTTCTCATGCTTTCAGTCCTTTCATAAGATGGTGCACACACAATTTGATACCAACATCAAGATACTTCGTTGTGACAATGGGACTGAATATATGAACGGTCCCTTCAAGTCATATCTTGATGAAAATGGCATTCTTTTCCAAACTACTTGTGTGGGTACACCGCAACAAAATGGAGTTGCGGAAAGGAAGAACCGGCATCTTGCTGAGGTGGCTCGTTCTCTTATGTTTACTATGAATGTTCCTAAACATTTTTGGGGTGAGGCCATCCTTACAGCTTCTTATCTTATTAATCGAATGCCCTCCAGTGTTCTTCAATTCCGGACTCCCTTGGACTTCCTTCCTGGTAACTTTCGGGTCTCTACTCTTCCTCCTAAGGTTTTTGGTTGTGTTTGTTATGTGCATGTTCCTCACCACCCCGGTGGAAAGTTAGATCCTAAAGCTCGTAAATGCATTTTCCTTGGCTACTCTCCCACTCAAAAGGGGTATCATTGCTATGACCCTCTTTCTTGAAAGAAATTTGTTTCAATGGATGTCACATTTTGGGAACACCAACCCTTTTACCCTCTCTCGTCCCCATCTCTTCAGGGGGAGAGTTCTAGAGGGGAAGAGATGTTGACACCTTGTGATTTTGATTTGTGGTACTCTCCCCCAACTGTTGGTGAGAGGGAAAATGTTGTTACAGGGGAGAACATTGGTGAGATGGAGAATGTTGTTACAGGGGAGAACATTGGTGAGGGGGAGGAGGCATCTCCCAGCCTTAGTAATCCTGAAGGGGAGAGAGAGGAACCTGAATCTAGAGAAAGAGTAATGCCGGATGCAAGAGAAAGATTGGACAGACTTGAGTTAAAAACTTTCACTCGCAAGAAAAAGGTCCAACCTGGTGCATTACCACAATACCAATCATCATCACCAGTTCTAGTTCCTGACGCTTCAGCTGAGTCTTCTGGTAAATCTCCTTCCTCTATATCCCTTCCTTTTGATGATCTTGATGTGCCTATTGCTCATAGAAAGCCAATTCGTACACATAAAGTGCCGGCTCGATTATGTACCCAACATTCCATTTCGCAATTTGTTTCATATTCTCGTTTGTCTCATTCGTACTCTACCTTTCTTTCTTCTCTTTCTTCTATACCTATTCCACAGGGTTGGAAGGAAGCTTTTGCAATTCCTAAGTGGAATGAAGCTATGGTAGAGGAGATGAAGGCCTTGAAGAAAAATGGCACCTGGGAGTTAGTGTCTCTTCCTCGGGGAAAGAATGCAGTGGGATGTAAATGGGTGTTCACGGTTAAGCATAAAGCTGATGGCACTGTTGAGAGGTACAAGGCAAGATTGGTTGCCAAAGGCTATACTCAGACATATGGCATTGACTATGAAGAAACCTTTGCTCCAGTGGCCAAGATGAACTCTATTCGCACCTTGTTGTCCTGTGCTGCTACTCTAAACTGGCCACTTCAACAGTTTGATGTGAAGAATGCTTTTCTTCATGGTGATTTGGAAGAAGAGGTGTATATGGATATACCACCTGGTTTTTCTTCCTCTACCACTGAGGGCAAGGTGTGTAGGTTGAAGAAGGCTCTCTATGGCTTGAAACAATCACCAAGAGCGTGGTTTGACAGATTTCTCAAGGCCATGTTGAAACTTGGATACACGCAGAGTCATGCTGATCATACTATGTTCACCAAGAGGAGTGATGGTAAGATTGCCATCCTTATAGTTTATGTGGATGACATAATTATGACAGGTGATGATGTGAATGAGCTTCAGATGCTTAAAATTCTTCTTGCCAAGGAATTTGAAATTAAGGAGTTGGGGGCGATGCAATACTTTCTTGGCATGGAGGTGGCTAGATCTGAGAAAGGGATCTTCATTTCCCAAAGGAAATATATTCTTGACCTCTTGGAGGAGACAGGGATGCTGGGGTGCAAGCCCGCTGACACTCCTATTGAGGTCAATCATCATCTTGGCAGCGTGGGAGAGCATGCGGATAAGGAAAGATATCAGAGACTTGTGGGTTGTCTGATATACTTATCTCACACACGTCCAGATATTTCTTATGCGGTGGGAGTTGTCAGTCAATTTATGCATGACCCTCGTTCTTCTCACCTTGATGTTGTTTATCGTATCTTGAGGTACCTAAAATCCTCTCCAGGCAAAGATATTTTGTTTTCAAACCATGGTCATTTGAGGTTGGAATCCTTCACTGATGCAGACTGGGCAGGATCTATTGATGATAGACGTTCTACCTCTGGCTATTGCACTTTCCTTGGTGGGAATTTAGTTACGTGGAGAAGCAAAAAGCAATCTGTGGTAGCGAGGTCAAGTGCAGAAGCTGAGTACAGAGCCATGGCACATGGTGTTTGTGAGCTTTTATGGCTTCAAACTTTTTTGCATGATTTGGGAATTGCTGATCACAGTTCTATGAAGCTGTACTGTGATAACAAGGCTGCTATCAATATCGCTCATAACCCCGTTCAGCATGATCGGACAAAGCATATAGAGATTGATAGACACTTTATCAAAGAGAAGCTGAGCAGTGGTGTAATATGCATGCCTTATGTGAAATCCGAGGACCAATTGGCTGATGTGTTTACTAAAGGTCTTAGTAGTAAGGTGTTTCATCGTATCCTCTCCAAGTTGGGCATGATTAATATCTATGCACCAACTTGAGGGGGAGTGTTAGATTGTATTAGCCTCTTGTAATGAGACATGTCTCATGTGGTTAGGATGTAGTAGCTAGGGTGCTATTTGTTAAATTCTTTGTACATAAGGGCACTTTAGTCATTTGTATTGTAGGGCTGTATATATTCCCTTTTCTCTGTTAATGGAAGATAGAAGAGGAATTCTCACGCTCAATTCTCTCTCTCTCTAAATTCGTTCACTTTTAGTGATGAACCAATTTCATCGTGTTACAATAAGCGACAAATTTTTTTCGTCACCAACAACTACCATAAACTTTTTAGCGACAATCTATAGGTGACAAAACGTGGTGACGAAATCTGACTCTTTAGCGATATTGTTTCGTGACCAAAGTCATTTTTCTTGTAGTGAGATTTTTCGTGGTTCCGAATTAAGCAAATTACTTAATCGTACTCCATGGGTTACCGGTGTTGCAGTTGTTTCACTATAGTGAGAGGAGAAATTAGGTTACTATAGAATGCCCCAGCTATTCTTTTCTAGCGAACTACAAAGAAAGCCGATGAATATAAGCCCGAAAAAATGCGTAACTCCATAACGTGGTCCATATGACCCTGTTCGGACGCAAAACAGGCTCTTGGGCATTGTCTTCAATTACTCCCGTCCGGACGCTAAACACCTACGTTAGGATGCTCGACGATCAGACATCACACTCAACATAGAAACACTGTTTTTCATTACCCTTGAGGCCATTGGAATCCTGACAGCTTGGGAATCATTAAATAATTAACATGAATACTCTCGTGTGTCAAAAATATATATTGAATAATGATTAATCAAAAGCCTGAACAGTTTTTCTGAGAAGCCAGCAAGATCCAGATGCATTTCTCCCACGTCTACAAATGCTGGAGTGAGACTGATTAACCAGCAAACTACCGTTTCCTAGTCAATATATGATCAGAAACTACCGTGCCAATCGCGTAATTATTGGGCAGTCTATAGTCATCCCCTTTACAGAATTTGAAAATCAACATCTTTGGCGGGGCAACTCGTGGTGGCTTGGTAGTTCTTGGGAGTTCATTGGTGCGTTCATACTTGATTGTGGAGTGCATCTGATCTGGGTATTTGGTGTCTTTTGTTCTTGACTTTGCACTCTTTGTTCTTTGAGACTCCTAATTAGATGTTAGGCAGTTTAAAAGTGTTGCTATTGCGTCAGGTGTTGCGTCAAGCCATGCCTAGGTTAGGATGAAAGACATCGATTGCCTTATAATTTACTCGTTTTGCATTTGTTAGACGATTAGTTTGGCTTTGTCTAAATTCTTTGTAATGATCTCCGTTTTGTAAGTGCCGCTCGGCGTTTATCAATACAATCTTCTCACTTTTGACAAAAAAAAAAAAAAAATTCTTTGTTATCATTCACTTACAATAAATCCTCCCTTGGACTCAGTCATACATAATTCTTGCTGTATGTTGAGAAAACTGGAGAGCAAAAAAGCTTTAACTGGGGCGATTCAAATTTCTAACCTCCATGTTTGTCAACATCTGATTCACCATCCAACATGTCAATGCCCATTTCCTCTTCGCGTACTGCTATTTCAATCACATGGGTATTACTAGTATTTTCAAACTTAGTGCTTACTTTCATCTTCAGCTGATTAATGGATAAATTTCAAGATCACAGGAAAAAGGTTATTTGTAGGCAATATTTTTGCTCAAAGTATATTCAGTAAAAGCTAGGACAAATCACAGGTATACTGTCTCATTTACAATGCTACATATGAACATCAAAATTTCTGCTCCAAGATTTTCTTGGCTAGTGGTTGAGAATGTTGAGGAGGGAAACTCTAGATTTAATTAACCGCCTAAACAAGCATTCTAGTCCTTCTTCCATATCTTGAATGCTCAAATCCAATTTTCCCAACTGATTTTGCACACCATCAGTCTCGCTTGTCTTGTGACTATTGAGCGTGTGCAATGCAACATCAAATTTCTCAAACGCCTTGGTGTTTGTTTCTTTCTCTCGGGATGCAACTTTCTTACGGTTCATCAGTTTGGAAACCAAGGAAAATCCAATCATCCTTGATTCCATCTTTGTCCCCGCAATGTAGGACAATAAAGACTCGAACACCTCAATCGTGGCTGCTTCAACCTCATTTAACAAGCTGACAATCTCTGAAATTCCATGGCTTTTGTCGAAAGCTATAACGGCAGACTTGCTTTTGATACTCTTCAAATCCTTCAGAGACTTTTGGATCACCTTATTTGCCTTCTTTCTAGAAGTTAAGTATGCTGCAAAGTCATTTGCATCCCTTCTTCTCCGCAATATGGAAAGAAGGTTCTGCACATCTTGCTTTGTTTGTGTGGACACATCTTTAGCAGCAGCACAAATATCCAAGAGCCTGAGATGCTTTTCCAAAACCTCTTCGACCCATGTCTCGTGTCGTCGTTGGGAGAAGGCTTGTTGGGTGTGTGGCAATAGAAGCAAATCATCCAAACGGTCAAACATATTTTGAAGTCCGTTAAGCTTCAAATTCTCATCGATATGAGGAATGAGCGGGTGAAGTCTAGAGGGCAAGCTGATAGAACGAGAGTGGTAGTTGGATTTTGATCTCAAAGGAGAAGAATCCATTTCTCTTTCCAATTTGGAATAAGGAAAACTAGAAATGGATATCGAATGTGAAATGTCAAAACTTCTTATGGACTTGTGGTTCCTTCCATCTTCTTAGGCTCAATATATAAGAGGAAGAAGGAGACAAGGAATCTCATCTCTCTTTAACCATACCTGGCAGCAACATGATTTTGATTTTTTTTCTATATCCTCTTGCGGCGATGTTCACGTTAATGTCCCCACCAAATAGGTTACTAAAATGGTTGTGCGTGCAATATTTTACGAAGATTGGTTAAAAAAAAAATGCAATGCACAAGGGGTATTGATACCAGTTGTCTCCTCTGGAATGAAAGTGTCAGCACCATCCACTGTCTTCTACTTTCCATTCATCAATGTACGTGAGTGCATCAGATCCAAGCTTTTTTTTTTTGTCCCCTTACTGTTTCCGGAGGCAATATGTAGTGGGCCGAACATAACTGTTCGCGTCCATCTTTACCAAGGATCTCTTTGGCCGTACATAACCCAGGTCTCGGCTATAGTGCCGAGACCAGCCCGTTGGCATCGCCCTCACCCAAGCTCGGCCGCGTGATAGCTCAGGCTCGGCATCGTTGGTATTCGGGTTCGGCTCCCCGATGGGCTCGGCTACGGGTGGGCTCGGCCACCCGCTGGATCACGTGCCCTTTCACGTGATGAGGCGGTTACGCTAAAGGATAATCGTGAGCGCACATGGGGGCGCCAGCTCACACCTAAAACGGTTATCAGAACTATTCAGTGATGTCACGAGACGTCATCTAGCTCGTGCAAGACACATGCCCGTACTTGGAGAGCAAGCTAAGGAGACTCTATAAATGCCAAAAGATAGCAACCCTAAGAGGTACACACAGATACGCACACTCAACCCTAGTCTCTTATCTTTCTCTCTGCACATACTTATCCTCTCGCCGGAGGGCCTTGCCGGGCAAACCCCGGCCAGGCCTTAGTCGTGCGTTCACTGTGCAGGCTAGGTGAAGAAGACTAGACAATTCCTGAAGCCAACGGAGGAAGGATTCGGATCGGAGATCACGGGCCACACACAATGTGTATGTAACAATGACAGATCTAGACTTGAATACTAATTTAGTTTCCTTATTTATTAGCAACATTGAGAAGTTGAGAATCACAAATGCACCAAGAAACACAAATTTGATAAACCAAATTTGAGTGTCCCCAAGGCCCAAACATAGAACCAGCCAGTACACATTTTATTGTTTTTAAACCGTCTGAGATTCTGCATTCCCCATGTGGTACGCTTTATTTTTTATTAGATCTCCAGCTTTCACATTCATGTAATCATGCTCCCGTGTCAGTCTTAGTTACAGTTTTTTCAATGTAATTATCTTTGAGACAATTGGAATCCTGACAGCATGTGAATCATTAATAACCTCATTCCTCGTGTGTTATTACCCTATACTGTCAGCAATTGCCAAGTGAGCGGTCAAGTGGAATTACCCTCTTACCCCTTCTTAGAAAAAGAGATCAGTCAGTGAATTAAGTGCAAGTTACTTTTATAGAGAATGCAAAGTCACTTTTAGAGAGAGAATCCAAATCAGCTATATGCATAAGTACATGTAACATAGAGCTTGATTTCATCTTCAACTGATAAATGAATGGCCGGACAAAGGGGAAAAAAAGGTGATGAATAAGCAAGAATTTTGCTCAAAGTATAATGATTTATAACTGGAGGGAAAATTACCGGTAGACTGTCTCATTTATAATACTACATATGAACATCAAAATTTCTGCTCCAAGATTTTCTTGGCTAGTGGTTGACAATGTTGAGGAGGGAAACTCTAGTTTTGATTAACCTCCTGAACAAGCATTCTAGTCCTTCTTCCATATCTTGTACGCTCAATTCCATTACTCCTAACTGATTTCGTACAATCTCCATGTGTATTACACCATCAGTCTTGCTTGTCTTGTGGCTGTTGAGTGAGCGCAACGCAGCATCAAAGTTCTCAAATGCCTTGGTGTTTGCTTCTTCCTCTTTGGATGCAACGCTCGTCCGGCGCACCAATTTTGAAACTAAAGAAAATCAACTCACCCTTGCTTCCACCTTTGTCCCCGCAATATGAGACAACAAAGACTCAAACACCCCAAACACGGCTGCTTCAACCTGATTTAACAACCTAAGGATTTCGAAAATGCCATGCATGGCTTTTGTCAGAAGCTATTCCGATAGTCTTGCTTTTGATGCTCTTCAACTCCTTTAGAGACTTTTGGATCTCCTTCTTTGCCTTCTTTCTAGAGGTTACGTACCCAGCAAAGTCATTTGTATCTCTTCTTCTCCTTAAGATGGAAAGAAGGTTTTGTACATCTTGCTTTGTTTGGGTGGACACATCTCTAGCAGCAGAACAAATATCCAAGAGCCTGAGGTATTTTTCCAAAACCTCTTCAACCCAGGTCTCCTCTTGTTGTTGGGCAAAGGCTAGTTGAGTGTGTGGCAATAGAAGCAAATCATCCAAACGGTCACACATATTTTGAAGTCCGTCAAGATTCAAATGCTCATCGATATGAGGAATGAGCGGGTGAAGTCTAGAAGGCAAGCTGACAGAACGAGCGTGGTAGTTGGATTTTGATTTCAAAGGAGAAGAATCCATTTCTCTTTCCAATTGGGAATAAGGAAAACTTGAAATGTATATGGAATGTGAAATGTGGACTGCCAAAACTTCTTGCGGACTTGTGGTTCTTTCCATGTTCTTAGGCTCAATATATAAGAGGAAGAAGGAGACAAGTAATCCCATCCTATCTTCAACCATCAACAGACAACAAAGTGGCGTGATCGATATCTCCTATTATCTCATTGGACCGCATACCGAGTTATAAACCAAATGACATTGACACCAAAATGTGAGGTAAAGCTGAGGAAAGTTTTCTGATACTCAGGAAATAAAAAAAATTACTAATAGCACTGAGTGTCAGAAAATTTGAACCCCTGCTTCTATTGATCTCTTATACCCTGGTTGACCATCCAGGGAATTAAGCAGGGGTTCAAATTTTCAAATCTTCCATTTCTATTCTGAGGGTGCCACTTGGGGCTTCACTAGCGTGCCACCTCATCTTGTGATTCAAAATAGGAAGGAAATCTAGATGGAGAAATCACAATCTTCCAACAATAAATCCCCAAAATAAAACCAAAAACGTTTGGTCAGGTGGGCATGTGATTAGAAAGCAACTAAAGGGCTTTCATCCAAGAAGTCGGAATTTTGAATATCATGAACGCCAGACATTTCACACCTTGGGTTACAGGAGGTTTATCCGACCGTTAAATTTTAGGGTTCCAGAATTAGTCAGGATGCGCGCAAGTTGTCATGGACATCCGATTTTTAAGAAGACAATGAATATCTACAATAGAAGAAATAGGTGGTCTTGATAGGAATTAACGTGCACGTTTCCAAATATATTGGGTTTCCTGTGTTCCAGAGTGTTTCACAATCGTATAGTACCCTTTTTATCTTTGGAAACTCGTACCACAATACCGGACTTCGGGTTGGTGTTGTGTAGTGAGGTGCACAGCACCATGCTGCGCTCCTCCAAGCCATCGGTTTGTACATCCGAGGGCTCAGATCTCATCTCAGCAACCAACGATCGAGAGCTGTTTATTGCCGAGATGAGATTGGGAGTCAGCTTACACACCCTGCTTCAACTTAATAAAACATGAGTTCAAAAAAATTGGCTTAAGCTTCAACTTTCGACAAGTCAATCACACAATCCAAGTTTGAGGAACATGGTTATCACTTTTTTCCTTTTTTTTAGGTCCCGTTCCAGTAAGCCTTATCCGCAAAGTTTTGAAAGTGTGATTACTATGCATAATGCTCTTGTGTTTTACATGCCTCTTGGCCGCGAAAAATTACTTTGGCCGCAAAGAATTACTCTTGGGTAATTCTGGCCGAAAAGAATTACTCTTGGCCGCAAAGTAATTCTTAGCAGCGAAGAATTACTTTTGGCCGCAAAGAATTATTCTTGGCCGCATCGAATTGCACTTGACCACTTCGAGTTGCTCTTGGCCACATCGAATTGCATTACAATTGGCCGATCCGAATTATTCTTGCCTCAATTGAATTTCACTTGGCCGCATCGAATTGCACTTGGCCACATCGAATTGCACTTGGCCGCATCGAATTACTCTTGGCCGCATTGAATTGCACTTGGCCGAATCGAATTGCTCTTGGCCACCTTGAATTGCACTTGACCGTATCAAATTGCACCTGGCCATGTCGAATTGCTCTTGGCCGCATTTCAAGCAATTCGATGCGGCCAAGTGCAATTTGATGCGGCCAAAAGCAATTCAATGAGGCCAATAGCAATTCGACGCAGCCAAAAGTAATTTGTAGCGATCAAGTGCAATTCGATGCGCCCAAGAGAGCAATTCGATGCGGCCAAGTGTAATTCGATGCGGTTAAAAGGAATTTATCTTTAGCTTATCTCACTTGTTGTAATCACTTGGATGCCCTCAACCTTAAATCTCCCTCTAATTTAGAATTTGGATTTGGTTTTTTTAGTTGTTTGTTTGCAGAAGATCAAGTAGTGGTGCCATTCCTATATAGAAGTATATATCCAACTGCAAAGTTTTGAAATGTGATTATTATGCACGATTTTCTTGTGTTTTACATGTCTCTTGACCACGATGAATTACTCCTGGCTGCAAATAATTATTATTGACCGCAAAGAATAACACCTGACCGCAAAGTTTTGAAAGCATGATTACGATGCATGATGCTATTGTATTTTACATGCCTCTTCACCGCAAATAATTTCTAATGGCCATAACTAATTACTCTTGGCCACAAAGTTTTGAAAGCGTGATTACTATGCACGATACTCTTGCATTTTACATGTCTTTTGGTCATGAAGACTTACTATTGGTCGCATTTAATTACTCTTCGCTACAACGAATTACATTTTTGAAAACGTGATTACTATGCACGATGCTCTTGTGTTTTACATGACTCTTGGCCTCAAATAATTACTCCTGGTTGCAAATTTTTGAAAGCATGATTACTATGCACAATGCTCTTGTGTTTTACATGCTTCTTGGTCGCGAAGAATTTTCTGTCCTAGTTAATCCTGATTCAGCATTAAAAGTATATTGATTTTTCTCGAATAACCGAATACTTTTGGGGTAATTTTCAAAAACCCCCCTCCATCTACCACCAAAAATCAAGGACCCCCCTCCATCTACCAAATGAAACAAGAACCCTCCTCCATCTTTTTTCAATTTGCAATGTCCAACATTTTAACAGTTCTGTTAACAAAATTAACAGGAAAAAATCATTTCATATTTTAACTCCCTTAAATGCCCCTCTCCCCATTATTCTTTTTTGGGTAAAGGAAATATATCTATTCTCATGTATATACATATCACAGTCTTCTTCCTCCACGTCTCTCCCCTCCCCCACGTCTTCTTCCTCTGTTCGATCTCCACCATCTCTCCATTGTTGGATCATGTCTTCTTCAATGACAAGTAGCAGCTCCGGTAATAGCAAGCAACGTTCGAGCCCTAGTCTGATTGTGTTCTGCACATGTGGAATTAGGGCTCCACTTGTTACATCAAAGACAGATGACAACCCCCAAAAAAATTATGAGGTATGTTTTCACTCTTTGATTTCTTCCTCCATTTCTTGATAATCACGACCTTTGAACAAAAGAAAACCCCCCCAAAAAAAAAGCTGATAAAAGGTGTGGGTTTTCCTCTCTTTTTTTTAGTGATATGTATTGCTAATTTTTTGTTTTTGATTACTGTAGACGAGAGATTTTCTAGATATCAAAACAGGAAGTTGCTATTTGAACTCTAAGCAACTGACCAACATTCCCCCTGGTCTCTATCCTTAAGGAAGTCATGCTTTTGCCAACGGACTGTTACTAATCGGATGGAAAGAATCCTTGATCTCCCCCCAACTTGTGCTAGAGGAATGGATAATGGAAGGCATCTGTCAAGGAAATTGATGAATTTGCAGGCTAAAAATGAAGAGCTGCTAAGGAGAAATGAAACAATGGTGATGAAAATTGAGGAATTGATGATGTCAAATGAGACCGCGGCCAAAAAAATTGAAGAGTTGTGCGACAACAAAGGAAACATATTGTTCTTGCCATGAGGGAGAGGTCAAATGTACTGCAACTATGTAGATGAATGTAATGGTCGTTTTCAATTTTCGTTTGACCAAAAAAGAAAGAAAGAATGTAATGATCCTTTTGATGGTTATGAATGAAATGGAATGCCACTGTGGTTTCAGGCACCCGGTTTCTTTTTATATTGTGTCTACATCATTTTTATTTAGCAAATTCCTCGCATATCATTTGAGGATACAAATTTGTTTCGTACTGGTTAGAATCACTAGCAGAAAAAAAAGAAGAAGAACATATTGAATCTGTGACCGAAGAGAAACAAGTGGATACAGTGTGCACAAATACATTACTTTTCTGTGGGAGAGCATTCCAATAACACATACTGCAGAAACTTTCCATCTTCAATTTAAAAACAATAATCAAACTTGAGCTTGATTATTATGAGAATACTATAATCCCTTAAAGCCACTAGCACTTAGAGCAACCGGTATTATGAGAATACTACATCAGCAAGCAAAAGTTTGAAGGAAAACTTTCTGAGACATCAGCTGAACAAAGAAAATCTAGTCTAGCCCAAAAGTTTCTGGGAATATTAGGACTAGCTAAAAAGCCAATGGCTACCATTAAACAAAATATAACAGTCATAACATTGTCATTACAAACCCAATCACAAAAGTTGAGTACTGCCATTAAACAAAAGATAACAGTCATAACATTGTTCTCTGATTCAGATCCAATCACAAAAGCCAACAGTCATGGTTTTTTCCAATTCTAATCACAAAAGCTAACTGCTGCCATTAAACAAAAAGTTGTAGCAATGACTCAACATCCCTCCCTAAAATAGTACTAATTTAAGTCATAATAAAGTGTTTCATCCATTACACAAATTGATTGTTGCCATTACACAAAAAGTTACAGCAACTGAAAATGTAGCCCATATGGATACTTGGTTCAAAAATCCTCCTCATAAGGTGCTGATGAAGATGCTAGGCTACCAATGCCAAGCCAATGACCAATGCCAGTGCTCCTCCTTCCATTGGTTGCTGCAGTGACTTGTGAAGTTCCACTTGTACCACTTCCTCTTCCACCTCCTACAACTACACTCCTTCCTCTTCCACCACCACCTCCAGTTGTACCCCTTCCTTTCCCACCAACTTCAGACACACCCCTTCCTCTTCCACCACCTTCAACCACACCCCTTCCTCTTCCACCACCTACAGCTGCACCCCTACTTCTCCCACCACCAACAGCTACCCCCTCCCTCTTGCAGCACCTCTAGCTCCACCCCTGCCTCTCCCACCACCAACAGCTAACCCCCTTCCTCTTGCAGCTCCACCTCCAGCTCCACCCCTGCCTCTTCCACCACCTATAGCTACACCCCTTCCTCTTCCACCTCCTCCAGCAACACCCCTTCCATTTCCCTTTTGAACCTGCAAATATTGATACTTATTAAACAAATAATTAAGGTAGATATTAAAAAATTGAAGCCAAAGATTAAAAAAATTGCAGTCTATATTTACCTGTGTTGGGTTTTTGCAAGTTCTTGAATTGTGTCCATATTCTCTGCACTTTCCACACTTCAAAGACTCAGGTTGCTTCCTTATAGCATTTGGGTTCTTAGGCTCATCAACAGCTCTTCTCCTTGCTTTTTTAGGCCTGCCAGCCTTCTTCCTCAACGGAGGAGGCATTATGGGATCGTAGTCTGTTTGTACCCACATTGACTTATCAGGAATAGGGTAGATCTGTCCGTCCCAAGCCCTAAGGTAGGTGCTGATATGGTAAAATTCATGGACATAATTTTCAGGCTTCCCTTTGTCAGTATAAATTGCAGCTACACCATGGATGCATGGGATTCCTCTCAAGTCCCATCTTCTACATGTGCAGGTACAGTTATCTAGATCCACAAGGTAAGTCTTTAACTCATTAAATACTTCAAATATCCTCCCTCCAGAGTATAGACATTGACAGCCCCTTGCCCATTTTTTTATTCCCTCTAGCTTCTTATGAATTGATGGACATAAGGGACCCCTAAACTTTTGAATGTATTGTAGCCTCTCTTGAAATCTCACCATGAATTGCCTCCTAATCATCTCCAACATTGTGACTATGGGCTTGTCCCTAGCATCCATGATCATTTCATTAAAAGACTCTGCCAAGTTATTAACAATAACTTCAGATTTAGCCAAACCACTGAATTGCCACCTTGCCCAGTTTTGCACATTTTGATCTAACATCCATTTGTGAGCTGCTTCATTCAAAGCCTTCAATTCATCCATTTTTTCTTGAAATCCCTGTTGTGTGTATGCACATGCAGCCCCCCACATTGCATCTTTTTCATCTTTACCTTTAAAACCCCCCAGTTTGAAATTTGCATACAAATGCCTCATACAGAATCTATGTTCATTGGCTGGTGTGACCTTCTTCACTGCCTCAAGTAGTCCTTTCTGCCTATCAGATATGAACACCATCCCACTACATCTTCCTAGGGCACTTACAAGATTTTCAAGAAACCATATCCAACTACTCTTGTTCTCCGATTCAGCAATAGCAACTGCAAGAGGAAACATTTGGTTGTTCCCATCTCTAGCTACTGCACTTAGGAGTTGGCCACCATATGGACCCTTTAAAAAACATGCATCTAACTGTATGAAAGGCCTACATCCATTAAGGAACCCACTAACCTGGGCCTCATAAGCTACAAACAACCTCTGGAAAATTGGTGAATTTTGAAGCCAATTCCTTTCTACCTTAATCATCGCTGTGCTACCGGGATTACGCCTTCTAACCATCTCACAGTAGTCCCATAACCTGAGGTATTGTTCATCATAGTTTCCTTGAATTAATTCAAGTGCCTTTCTCTTAGCCCTATATACTTTCATTTTTGAAACATTAACCATCCATTCTCTCCTAATAGTGTTTTTCATCCCTTTGACCTTCAGTGTAGAATCATCACTTAGCTTATCAATGTATTTTGTAGCCAACCATGCAGATGAAACCTTGGGATTGTTATAATTCCTACCACATTCATGAGGACCTATGTAACTCTTAATTTGAAATGCAGTACTGTCACCATCATTGGATGCATGAATTCGAAAACCACATTTTTCCTTGCATATTACTGTGACCCTATCTTTGTCATTTTTGACATATGTGAAATCAGACCCTATCTTTACATGGTACTCTCTAAGAAATTTCCTGAATTCATACACACTCTTGAACATCATACCTTTCACCACTTCAGGATCAGCCATGTCTTTAACCTCATCAAACTGAGTATATTCAACTCCATCACCATGTTCCTGTGTTTCACTAGGAAATGTTAACTGCTCAATGTCACTACTATCACCATCAGAAAGGTCATCCATCAACTTAGAACCTGTACAAACCCTTTTTTGAACCTCTTGAACCTCCTTTTCAATAGGGACATCATACTCCTCATTCTCTTCACTAGACATTACAAGCCCACTAGTATCACTCTCACTGTCTCCCTCATGTTCAGTGTCAGGGTCTGATTCCCTTGGGACATTAAACTCCTCCTCATCATCTTCACTTCCATTATACATCCTAGGAGAATCAACATATACTTCAATTGGGACATTAAACCCTTCATGAGTTGCAAACATGTCTAACAAATCAATATCACCAGTCAACCCTACTAGACCACCATCTAAGTCAGCATTTGGTAGTTTATGGTATATGATAGAGTTTCTCGGACAACCCATTTCCTCAATAACATCAATAAGATTAGCATAAGTGAAAAGGTTTCGGTCAACGTTGCTTATACCTACAACCCCACCCACATACTTTCTTTGCGGTGCATCGACAAACCTACCCCCTAAATGAATATTCAATGTAACCCACATTTCCACCATTTTTTTATGACCTACAAATGAACAAAGGGGACCAGTTCAATGAATGAGGGCATATCAACTCCATATTTAATACAAGCAAACGAGCAGGAGGGGACCACTACAAATCTTTGTAAATAGAAAAATAGGAGCAGATCGATACATTATTATTAAACCAAAAGGGATATCGTATCACACCCCAACACATGCATAAAATCGCAATTTTATACTACGAATTTAACCTTTTTTTAATCACTAATTACCTGGAAGACAGCTTTAGATTCAGGAAGAGGATTTTCGATTCTTCTCGAAGAATGAGAGAAAAACAGGGCTTGCGATTTCTTCCTCAGCTACTTCATTAGTGTGTTGCGTATGGAGCTCAGATCTTCTTTTCCATCACGTATGAGAGAGAAACAAGAGAGCTCATGTTTCTTACGAAGGGAGACGGATTGGAGAGGTCTTCAGGAAATTTAGGGTTATAAGGATTTTAGGGTTAATTACAAGGGTTAGTGGGGAAAACGAGAGTTGTTCCCGGTCCAAATGATTTAATTAGGGTTAGGGGGTAATATGGACCTTTTGTCTTCTCCGTTAACGGTAATTTTCAAAAAGTGGGACATTGAAACTTGAAAATAGATGGAGGAGGGTTAATGATTCAATTGGTAGATGGAGAGGGGTTGTTGTTTTTCCGTGGTAGATGGAGGGGGTTTTTTGAAATTCACCCAATACTTTTGTTTGTAAATAATGCGTATTTAATTCCATCCCTGGTACATTGCTCATTTGCTTTCTTCTTCTTTTCGACAAATTGTTTCAGTAAATACATTATTTTTATGATTGAAAATAACAAATAAATACTTATTTTTTTATAAAAAAACTTAGCAGATTGGGGCTAGTCTTAAGGTACTTACAGTTTAATTGAATCAAAGTCGAATTTAACTAACTCAAGCATGACTCGAAATGAGTTTCAAAACATGTTCAAACCTTGCCTTGTTTATACGTTAAAAGACTGGTTTTTAATTAAGGAAAAGAAACATAAGATGACACCCATTGCAAGTAGAGTGGAGTGCAGTTGATGTCTCCCTTATACTCCGATGCACATGGGCAGGGTTCGATTACTGCGGTAAGCACCCATCCCTCATCCCAAGTCCCCTAAGATAGTAGATTAGGAATAACGAATGACAAAAAAAAAAAAAAAAAAAAAACAACCCCTATTACGTCACAAGCAGTTTTCTTCATTGCAGACGTCTTAACATGGCATAGATATTTGTAGTAAATTCCAATTCATCTATTTCAAGTCCAAAGCTAAGATATTACCACGTGATATGAGCGTTAAAGCAGATGTTTAACTCTCCCCAACTACTATGGAGGCTTGAAACTCAAGCATTGAGCGAAAAATTCCAAGCAGTTAACTTCACTTGTATTTATTATGGAAAAAAACAATCCTTCTTTGTTCAAAGCGAATACTTCACATGTATTGCAATTAGGTTCACTTGTTACATCTGGATGTCAAATGCTATAGGTTGTGAATTTTACGCATTCTATGTTATGCGTACATATTGGTTGACCAAGAGATCATTCACAAGGTACGTAGTTCATCCATCAGAACCCTTTGAAAGATCATCCTCCCATAAAGTAAAACTCTTCTAATAATTTTATTCCCCTAACGAAATAAGAAGGAAAAGAAACAAGCTAAATGGTGAAGCAAACAAACCAGGGGAATGTGTCAAAAAATACAACAGATGGACAACAAAGAAGATACAATAGATGGCATGGACAACAAAGAAGATACAGGGAAGAGGGAGGAGGCGGCGAAATCAAAGCACTAATCAAAGGACTCTTAAATTAAGATCAGCATAGCCCACCCTTGCTTTGTGCCTCTCAAAAAGGTCTCGAAGCGCTTCAACAAACTTCAGTCACCTTCCAAAGGAGATCAGGAGGCAAATAAACAACCCATATAATATATCCCTTCACCACCATTAGTCCCATACTGAATCCAAAAAAAAAAAAAACAGAAAGGAATTACAAAAAAAAAAAAAAACAGATGCAAATACAGAACTTTGAGTAAAGAGAATTGGTTTTAGTTGTCAAAGTAACATTTTGGTGGACGATTTGCAATATTTCTGTTGACATTCATACTTGCAGAGGAGGGGGTGTTCAGTCTTGACATTTCCCTTCAAACAGGAAGCTAAACACCTCTTCCACATTTGAATTGGACATAGAAAGGCATCCGTCTGAAGGCGTCAACTTGGACAGATAAACACTAAGTAATGCAACACATATAGGAGGGTGTAATTACCTTGAATACCTCTTCCATGGTGGGTTGTGGATTTTTCTGAACTTCAATTGGTCGACCAACCACCACATGCATTGGAAGTTGAAAGGGTATAGGAGACTTGCGATAGAAGAATCGCAATTCTCAGTTCAAACAGCTTTATGAAACGGTTGTTGTCCAGTAATCCTAGTGTGGTTCTACAACTACATATATGGTCTCAGCTTCGGTCATTGAAGAAAATATTACCAAAGAAAACAATTGCTAGAAAAGAATGATTTCTAAATACACTAAACTAGCATGAACGCATACTACGCACGGGAATTGAAAGATAAAAAATCTGAAATGAAAGATATCTCAACAACGTATTTTCTTACTGCAGTATGTAAATAGAGATAGATAAATGGATTTGATAGAGGGGCCCAATCCCACCACCAATTTACCGGGACCCAACTTACACACATTGCTTCAACTTATTAAAACATGAGTTTCAAAAAATTGGCTTAAGCTTGAACTTTTGACAAGTCAATCGAACAATCCAAGTTTGAGAAACATGGTTATCACTTTTATATTATTATTTTTTTAATTCTCATTCCAGTAAGCCTTCTCCGCAAAGTTTTGAAAGTGTGATTACTATGCACGATACTCTTGTGTTTTACATGCCTCTTTGGCTGCGAAGAATTACTTTTGGCCGCAAAGAATAATTCTTGGCCACATCGAATTGCACTTGGCCTCTCTGAATTGCTCTTGGACGCATTGAATTGCACTTCTATATAGGTATGGGCACAACTACTTGATCTTCTGCAAACAAACAACTAAAAAAACCAAATCCAAATTCTAAATTAGAGGGAGATTTAAGGTTGAGGGCATCCAAGTCTTTACAAGTGAAATAAGCTAAAGATAAATTACTTTTAACCGCATCAAATTACAATTGGCCGCTCCGAATTATTCTTGGCCGCATTGAATTGCACTTGGCCACATCGAATTACTTTCTTGGCCGCATCGAATTGCACTGTGCCGCATTGAATTGTACTTGGCTGCTTCAAATTGCTCTTGACTGAATTGAATTGCTCATGGCCACCTTGAATTGCACTTGGCCGCCTCAAATTGCACCTGATCGCGTCTAATTGCTTATGGCCGCATCGAATTGCGGCCAAGTGCAATTCGATGCGGCCAAGTGCAATTGAATGCGGCCAAAAGTAATTCGTAGCGACCAAGAGCAATTCGATGTGGCCAATAGCAATTCGACGCAGCCAAAAGTAATTCGTAGCGGTCAAGTGCAATTCAATGCGGCCAAGTGCAATTTGATGAGGCCAAGAGATAGACAAATGGATTTGATAGAGGACCCAATCTTACAGGGAGCCAGCTTACACACCTTGCTTCAACTTATTAAAACATGAGTTTCAAAAAATTGGCTTAAGCTTCAACTTTCGACAAGTCAATCACACAATCCAAGTTTGAGGAACATGGTTATCACTTTTTTCCTTTTTTTTAGGTCCCGTTCCAGTAAGCCTTCTCTGCAAAGTTTTGAAAGTGTGATTACTGTGCACAATGCTCTTGTGTTTTACTTGTCTCTTGGCCGCAAAGAATTACTTTTGACCCCAAAGAATTACTCTTGGGTAATTCTGGCCGAAAAGAATTACTCTTGGCCACAAAGTAATTCTTAGCATCGAAGAATTACTTTTGGCCGCGAAGAATAATTCTTGGCCTCACCGAATTGCACTTGACCGCTTCGAATTGCTCTTGGCCGCATCGAATTGCACTTCTATATAGGTATGGGCACCATTACTTGATCTTCTACAAACAAACAACTTAAATAACCAAATCCAAATTCTAAATTAGAGGGAGATTTAAGGTTGAGGGCATCCAAGTCATTACAAAGTGAGATAAGCTAAAGATAAATTACTTTTGGCAGCATCGAATTACAATTGGCCACTTCAAATTACTCTTGGCCACATCGAATTGCACTTAGAAGCATCGAATTGCATTTGCCCGCTACGAATTACTCTTGGCCGCATCGAATTACTATTGGCCCCGTCTTATTGCACTTGGCCGCATCGAATTGCGCTTGGCCATTACGAATTGCTCTCGGCCGAATCGAATTGCTCTTGGCCATGTCGAATTGCACATGGCTGCATCGAATTGCACTTAGCCGCGTCGAATTGGTCTTGGCCGCGTTTAATTGCATTTGGCCGCTTGAATTGCACTTGGCCGCAATTTGATGCGGCCAAGTGCAATTCGACGCGGCCAAGAGCAATTTGAAGCGGCCAAGTACAATTCAATGCGGCCAAGAGCAATTCGTAGTACCAAGTGCAATTCGATGCGGCCAAGTGCAATTCGGAGCGGCCGAGTCTAATTTGGCACGACCAAGAGTAATTTGACTCGGCCAAGTGCAATTCGATGTGTCCAAGATAGTAATTCGATGCGGCCAAAAGTAATTTACCTTTAGCTTATCTCACTTGTTGTAATGACTTGGATGCCCTCAACCTTAAATCTCCCTCTAATTTAGAATTTGGATTAGGTTTTTTAGTTGTTTGTTTGCAGAAGATCAAGTAGCGGTGCCCATACCCATATAGAAGTATATATCCAACCGCAAAGTTTTGAAATGTGATTACTATGCACGATGCTCTTGTGTTTTACATGTCTCTTGTCACGCCCTTGATTTTCAACATAAATAATAATCATTTGTAATAAATAAAATCCTTGCTGAAGTACAGATAATACCCAAATAACATTTCTTTTCCCTATTCTCAAATTAAATACAAATGTTTAATCTTGGCTCGAGGCCCCAAATTATCAAATACCAGTATCCGAGGAAAAATAATGTTACAATTTACAATAATCATTCTTCCGAATACTTCTCTTGAAAACCTTTCAATAACATGATCATGCATGCGCATCACGTACGCCAAGTCAACTCTTGAATTGTACCTGAAATTGATAATAGATTTGAGCAAACACGCACCCAATAGAGAAATCTTTACACAAGCTATATGAAAATGCGATGAGAGATGCACCAGAGTGGAATGAGTTTCAATGAACAAACACAAGCAACGAAGATTTACCACGATAGACAAACGGACATCAACTTCAATGTTCTAAGCATCATATCGGGATTCCTATCAAAGCACATGTCAACTAGAAGCTGTACAAAACTCTCATCAAATCGAACAAACCTACAACAGATTCTCAATCACTTCATTTACTTCATGAATGAATACCACAATCTATCTCAATTTCACATTACTAATTATCAAATCTCTTTCCCTTAAAACTTTCCTTTTTATTGCAAAATGACTTGTGAAAACAAAACCAAACCAATACGGGTCAAGCTCCGTTGAATCGAGCTTGAATACCGGAATCCGTTGATTTGTGCCCAAATACCGGAAACCGTTGATTCTCTCAAGAATACAGGAGGATTTACATCAAAATCTTTTAACCCAAACCAAAATTTTCTCATTAACTTCATAAACCAATTGCATGTCGTTAAAAGTCTGAGCCGGAGCTCCTGCCAAGCACTTACTCGATAACGAGCCCTGAAAGCATACGATATGAGCATTTAGCTCCTATCAGGCATTTACTCATTCAAGAGCCCTGAAAGCATACAATATGACCATTTAGCTTGCCAGGCATTTACTCATTCAAGAGCCCTGAAAGTATACAATATGAGCATTTAGCTCCTGCCAGGCATTTACTCATTCAAGAGCCCTGAGAGTTCTCTTTGTGACCATTTGTCACCCACATTCATTCTACGTTCCACATTCATTCCATGTTTCCATTTCACAAACATCAACTCATTCAATCAAATCCAAAAGTCATTTAATCAATCACATGGCATTACGAGACCCACAATCTACCATATTGCATGTAAGCAATTACATACGTCCTCACCGTACCTCTAAGTATATCCCCTTACCTACACGACATACTACTCACAGACAGTCCTAAAGTATCCAATCCACTAATTCCGATTCTTGAATCCCGTAGCAAGAGTAACAAGGAAAAGTCAAGAGGTTCAACGAGTTGTGAAGATACAAGTTACTACTTTACCCTTGAAGTCTTTATACCGCTCCCATTTACCATTTATACCCACCATGATGTTCATACAACCTACGGTACTCATATGCACTCTACGATACGTTTTTCGTTCACAACGATACTAAGATTAAACTTAACAAGTCCCTAGGGAATGAGAACGATCAATGAGTCACCAAAGGACAAGCAACCAAGCTTAGAAATGGTTTAAAGGTGTTTTAGAGGTGTTAGAAGTGATCGGGTGTCAAAACAATGAAGTTTGGAACAAATACTGAAAAACTGTCCATAAGCTCCTAGTATCGATACAGCCAAAATGGCGTATCGATACAGGAAGCTTATCAGAAATTCTGAAGCTTCTATTTTCTTATGGTATCGATACGGCAAAAAGCCCGTATTGATACGGAGTGGTTTCGAGCAAAATTTTAGTAGCTTTTCGAGAATTCGACAACAACAACAAGAACAACAACAACCAAAGCACGATTTTCATGTACAAAACCAACTCATAAACATATAGAGTGTGTAAGAAATCCCTACCTCGAGTATCAAAGCCGAACCCCAACGAGAGATCGAGCCCTAGCTTCCAAAATCGACTCCGAGAGCAATACATCTCCACCGAGCACTAGCCAATGATGTACGAGCTCCAATACGCGCGTAGATGATGGATTGGAGGTTGGTTGTCTTGGGTTTTGAGTTTGGGGAGGAGTTCTTGAGTGATGGAGTGAGAGAGAGAGAGAGAGAGAGGAGCCGAGAGAAGGGAGGGAGGCCAGGAGGTGAGAGAGAGAATTTTTGGGGAATTCTCTCCCCTACACACACACCCACACATATATATACTCACACACATCACAAATTGCATAGGCACCCCTCTACAAACAACCTTCCCACATTGACCCCAAATCAAATAATTCAATAAATCCCTCATTTATTCCATATTCTAACATTAATAAATCCTTTAAACTATTTTCGAAAATACGGGTCTCTACATCTCTTGACCACGATGAATTACTCCTGGCCGCAAATAATTACTATTGACTGCAAAAAATAACACCTGACCGCAAAGTTTTGAAAGCGTGATTATGATGCATGATGCTCTTGTATTTTACATGCCTCTTGGCCGCAACTAATTACTCTTAGCCATATAGTTTTGAAAGCGTGATTATTATGCATGATACTTTTGCGTTTTACATGTCTCTTAGCCGCGAAGAATTACTATTGGTCGCAAATAATTATTCTTGGCTGCAATGAATTATTCTTGGCCACGAAGAATTATTATTGGTCACAAATAATTACTCTTCGCCGCAACGAATTACTCCTGGCCTCAGATTTTTGAAAGCGTGATTACTATGCACGATGCTCTTGTGTTTTACTTGTTTTTTGGCTGCAAATAATTACTCTTGGCCGCAAATTTTTGAAAGCATGATTACTATGCACAATACTCTTGTGTTTTACATGCCCCTTGGTCGTGAAGAATTTTCTATCCTAGTTAATCCTGATTTGGCATTAAAAGTATATTGATTTTTCTCGAATAACCGAATACTTTTGTTTGTAAATAATGCATATTTAATTCCATCCCTAGTACATTGCTCCTTTTCTTTTTTTTCTTTTTTTCGACAAATTGTTTCAATAAATACATTATTTTTAAGTTTGAAAATTACAAATAAGTACTTATTTTTTATAGAAAACTTAGCAGAACAGGGTTAGTCTTAAGGTACTTACAATTGAATTGAATCAAAGTCGAATTTAATTAACTCAAGCATGACTCGAAATGAGTTTCAAAATATGTTCAAACCTTGGCTTGTTTATACGTTAAAAGACTTGTTTTTAATTAAGGAGAAGAAAAATAAGATGACACCCCTATTGCAAGTGGAGTGGAGTGCAGTTGGTGCCTCCCTTATACTCCCATGCACATGGGCAGGTATGATTCCTGTAAGCACTCATCCCACTCCCCAAGTCCCCTAGGATAAAGTTGATTAGGATTAACAAATGACACAAAAAAAAAGGACACCCCTATTACATCACAAGCAGTTTTCTTCATTCCAGACGTCTCAATATTGCATAGCTATTTGTAGGAAATTCCAATGCATCTATTTCAACTTCGAAGCTAAGCTATTACCACGTGATATGAGCATTAAAGCTGATGTTTAACTCTCCCCAACAAAAGTTGCAACAGATGGACAAATGCTATAGGCTGTCAAAGAAAACGTACCAAAGCACCAAGTATGCATTGATAGTGTGTGAAATATTTTACAAGGGTTGGTTCAAGAAATGCAATGCACAACTGGTACTGATACCGGCTGTCTCCTCTGGCATGAAAGTGTCAGCACTATCTTCTCTCTTCTGCTTTCCTTCATCAACATCCCGTGCATCTTTTTTTATGCTCTCTTATTGTTTCCAGAGGTTATGTGTATGTTTCTTGAAATTTGGGTATGGCGGTCGCCTGGACCCATCTGGCCCTCGATCCGTCCTTGCGGCTCATCCGCCCCTCGATCCATCCTTCTAACAAAGCCTACCATTAGCCGTCTTTATTTTTAATTAGTTCTTTTGTCACCAGCATTTTATCTAACACTTATATACAGGGGCACGTCCCAACTCACTCAGCCCTTTATTACTACAACCACTCGTTTCTTTCAATGTGAAATAAAAACTATGCACATAAGTCACCTTGATACAATTTTTGCAAACGTACTCAAGGATAAAACATACTCAAGGATAAAACATACTCGTGACATATGATGAAAGACATTGGCTGCGTATGTAACCAAAAAAAAATTCATTAACCGGAATGCAAATTGATGAGTGCTAAATTATGAATGAATAATTTTTCATGCAAGAAAGTTAGGGCTAAAACCGAAATCTACGAACAATACCGAATTGTAAATTTACATAACCTATTGCAGAATTTGTATTCAAGTACGAGCTACTTCTTTCTCTTGCTTTTACTCACTATTCTCTCTCTTCTTTCGAACACCGAAACTTCGAGTACCTCTTCAATACACCGAGGACTTGTCTGTATTTTTGTTTGGTTCCCAAAGTGATATGTCTGTATCTTCTCTTCCTTTTCGATTCTTCAATGCTGTTGTATTTAATATGTACAGAACCAAACCTAGCCTTTTAAGTTCCAAGCATGAGTGGCGCAATAGTTCAATGGTTTTGGATTCGTGTGTTTACAGCGGGTTTTAATGGAGAAGATGAATGGTGCAATTTTTAGCCCTTACAATATTATAATGGTAGGGCTCCTGGTGGTCCTTCATATTGTTGCTATACTTCACGATCAAACAAGAAGTGTCCGCATCCATGAGAAGCAAATAGTCGAATTAATTCCCATGCGGACACTTCTTGTTTGATCATGAGGTAGAAACGATATAGAGGACCACAAGGAGCCATACCATTATAACATTGTAAAGGCTAAAAATTAATCCCTTCATTTTCTCCATTAAAAATCCTCTGTAAACACAGGAACCCAAAATCATCAAACCACTGCATCACTCATAATTGGAACTTAAAGTAAAAAAGCTAGGTTTGGTTTTGTACATATTAAAAACAAGAGCTCTAAATAATAGAAAAGGAAGAGGATATACAAACATATCACTTTCGAAAAATAAACAGAAATACAGAGAAGCCCTAAGTGTATTGAAGAGGAACACGAAATTTCAATATTCGGAAGAAGAGAGAGAATAGTGAGGAAGAGAAAGAAGTAGCTCATACTTGAATACAAATTAATTCTGCAATAGGTTATAATGTTATATGTTCCATTCTGCAAGAAAGCAATCATTTACAATAGAGAAGAATGATCATACCTGGCCTGGTTGGGTTGTTGTAAACAAAGAAGGGGAAAGTGGCAGGATTCGGCAGTTTTTTTTCCCCTGTAACTAAGGTATCCGGGTCAGTTTATGTGCACCACAATTAATCTTAGGGTATCAATCACACTACTTACTTGGGGGGATCTCAAGTAAAGCCAGAGCAAAGCTCTATCTGCACTGTCAGTTTGGAGTGAGAGTGATTTTTGGTTGATAATTTTGGAGTGAAAATTTTGAGTTAAAATGTAAAAACATGTGATTGGATGTGAGATCTCAAAGATGAGTGGGGACTTGAGTGGGTCCCCTTGACTCTCTCATCAGAAAGGGAAAAAAAAAAAACTCACCTCCAATTACTCACGGGTTGCCCCAAGTTTCCAAAAGTCTGTTCAATTAGTCATGGGTTGCCCCAAGTTTTCAAAAGTCTGTTCTGATCTCCCAACCTTACTTTTTTAAAGCGAACAGCTTCGGACCAATTTCGGAGGAGAGAGAGAGAGTCTGACCAATTTGGGAAGAGAGAGAGAGAGACGGGACCCCCTTGCTTTTCAAGGGACCCACTACTTTTTGGTTCCCTTGCTTTACAAAAAGTTTGCATTCAAAATTAACTTTCTGAAATAAAAGTTCAAAAAGATGAACCAAACACAGCTACCTCCGGAAAAAGGAAAACTAATTAAAGCTTTTTTGGAAATTCCTCTCAGATCAAAAGAAGAGAAGGTTAGGTTAGGGTGTCAACGACTAAATTAAGGATTTTTTTTTTCTTTTGCTAAGTGACTAATTTAAGGAACTACATATGAGAAGAGTAATATTGCTCTTCTTTATATAGGCATTAGTGTAAGTTAGTTAGTTACAGATGGCATCTTATGGAGAAATATGAGGAGCAAGACCTTGTCTCTGTACCATTCCGATTTTATCGAATGTTTCCGAAAGGACAACTAGACCTAGTCTCACTGGGTATTTTGAACTAATCGCACATTCTCTGATGTGTAAGTTAGTTACAGATTGCATCTTATAGATATATAAGGAGCTAGACCTAGTCTATGTACCATTCCAATTTTATCGGATGATCCCGAAAGGACAGCTAGACCTAATCTCATTAGGTATTTTGAACTAATCCCACATTCTCTGATGTGTAAGTTAGTTAGTTACAGATTTTATCTTACGGAGAAATATAAGGAGCTAGGCCTAGTCTCTGTACCATTCCAATTTTATCAGATGTTCCCGAAAGGACAGCTAGACCTAATCTCACTAGGTATTTTGAACTAATCCCACATTCTCTGATGTGTAAGTTAGTTAGTTACATTATCTTACGGAGAAAAATAAGGAGCTAGGCCTAGTCTCTGTACCATTCCAATTTTATCAGATGTTCCCGAAAGGACAGCTAGACCTATTCTCACTAGGTATTTTGAACTAATCCCACATTCTCTGATGTTTACTTGGGGATTACTCTTTTTAGGAGGCCACCTATTATCACGTAAGAGAATTTGGTGCTAACTTGTTGGGTTAAATAACGTCTTGAAGCAGCCATTTACAGAATTCTAAAATTTTACAAATTACAATGTTGAGAAATTGGCCAAATACCAACTAACACATAATGCAAAGACTAATCAAGAACAACAAATACAAGAATGGCGCAATACAACGGAAAGAGTGGTAGTTTGAGAACCAGTGGTCGTGAGTCCGAATATTTATTTTTCTAGTTTGGTTGCTTTTAATGATGAAACCAATTTCATCGTGTTACATTAGGCGACCAAATTTTTTCATCACCAACAACTACCATACACTATTTTCGTCACATGATTGTTCTAAATTTCCGTTTTAGTCTTAATTACAATGTTTGCTAAATCATTACCCTTGAGGCCATTGGAATCCTGACAGCTTGGGAATCATTAAATAACTTGACTCCTTGTGTGTCAAAAATATATATTGAATAATGATTAATCAAAAGCCTGAACAGTTTTTCTGAGAAGCCAGAAAGATCCAGATGCATTTCTCCCACGTCTACAAATGCTGGGGTGAGACTGATTAACCAGCAAACTACTGTTTCTTAGTCGCTTGTTCATTTTGGAATTTTGGATTTTGGATTTTGGGTAATGAGTGCAGAGAGAAATGAGGGAAAAAATTTATTGGAGACCGTGAGCAGAGAGAAAAATTTGAATCTAGAGTTGCAAAATGAACAAGCTTTATATGATCAGAAACTACCATGCCAATTGCGTAATTATTGGGCAGTCTATAGCCATCCCCTTTACAGAATTTTAATATCGACATCTTTACAGAATTTCTTGCTGTATGTTGAGAAAACTGGAGAGCAAAAAAGCTTTAACTGGGGCGATTCAAATTTCTAGCCTCCATGTTTGTCAACATCTGATTCACCATCCAACATATGTCAATGCCTGTTTCCTCTTCGTGTACTGCTATTTCAATCTCATGGGTATTACTAGTATTTGCAAACGTAGTGCTTACTTTCATCTTCAGCTGATTAATGGATAAATTTCAAGATCACAGGAAAAAGGTTATTTGTAGGCAATAATTTTGCTCAAAGTATATTCAGTAAAAACTAGGACAAATCACAGGTATACTGTCTCATTTACAATGCTACATATGAACATCAAAATTTCTGCTCCAAGATTTTCTTGGCTAGTGGTTGAGAATGTTGAGGAGGGAAACTCTAGATTTAATTAACCGCCTAAACAAGCATTCTAGTCCTTCTTCCATATCTTGAATGCTCAATTCCAATTTTCCCAACTCATTTTGCACACCATCAGTCTCGCTTGTCTTGTGGCTATTGAGCGAGTGCAATGCAACATCAAATTTCTCAAACGCCTTGGTGTTTGTTTCTTCCTCTCCGGATGCAACTTTCTTACGGTTCATCAGTTTGGAAACCAAGGAAAATCCAATCATCCTTGATTCCATCTTTGTCCCCGCAATGTAGGACAATAAAGACTCGAACACCTCAATTGTGGCTGCTTCAACCTCGTTCAACAAGCTGACAATCTCTGAAATTCCATGGCTTTTGTCGAAAGCTACAACGGCAGACTTGCTTTTGATACTCTTCAAATCCTTCAGAGACTTTTGGATCACCTTCTTTGCCTTCTTTCTAGAAGTTAAGTATGCTGCAAAGTCATTTGCATCCCTTCTTCTCCGCAATATGGAAAGAAGGTTCTGCACATCTTGCTTTGTTTGTGTGGACACATCTTTAGCAGCGGCACAAATGTCCAAGAGCCTGAGATGCTTTTCCAAAACCTCTTCGACCCATGTCTCGTGTCGTCGTTGGGAGAAGGCTTGTTGGGTGTGTGGCAATAGAAGCAAATCATCCAAACGGTCAAACATATTTTGAAGTCCGTTAAGCTTCAAATTCTCATCGATATGAGGAATGAGCGGGTGAAGTCTAGAGGGCAAGCTGACAGAACGAGTGTGGTAGTTGGATTTTGATCTCAAAGTAGAAGAATCCATTTCTCTTTCCAATTGGGAATAAGGAAAACTAGAAATGGATATCGAATGTGAAATGTCAAAACTTCTTATGGACTTGTGGTTCCTTCCATCTTCTTAGGCTCAATATATAAGAGGAAGAAGGAGACAAGGAATCTCATCTCTCTTTAACCATACCTGGCAGCAACATGATTTTGATTTTTTTTCTATATCCTTTTGCGGCGATGTTCACGTTAATGTCCCCACCAAATAGGTTACTGAAATGGTTGTGCGTGCAATATTTTACGAAGATTGGTTCAAAAAAAATGCAATGCACAAGGGGTACTGATACCAGTTGTCTCCTCTGGAATGAAAGTGTCAGCACCATCCACTCTCTTCTGCTTTCCATTCATCAATTTACATTCGTGCATACGATCCAAGCATATTTTTTATGTCCCCTTACTGTTTCCAGAGGCAATGTGTATGTGATAATGACAGATCTAGACTTGAATACTAATTTAGTTTCCTTATTTATTAGCATCATTGAGAAGTTGAGAATCACAAATGGCACCAAGAAACACAAGGACTGTTAAGTATTAGATAAACCAAATCTGAGTGTCCCCAAGGCCCAAACATAGAACCAGCCAGTACACATTTTATTGTTTTTAAACCATCTGAGATTCTGCATTCCCCATATGGTAGGCTTTATTTTTTATTAGATCTCCATCAACCTTGGGACAATAGGCATCTTGCCAGCTTTCACAGTCATGTAATCATGCTCCCATGTGAGTCTTAGTTACAGTTTTTTCAATGTAATTATCTTTGAGACAATTGGAATCCTGACAGCATGTGAATCATTAATAACCTCATTCCTCGTGTGTTATTACTCTATCATGCATTATGATTACTATTATCAACATTCTGAATGGTTTTCCAAGAAGCCAGCAAGATCCACATGGATTTCTCCCACGTCTACAAATGATGTAGGGAGTCTGATTAGCATAGATAATTCTGTCCTCGAAACAGAAAGACAGCCAGCACGTTACTATTTCTTAATCTGTATCAGATCAGAAACTACCGCGCCAATCATATAATTTCGAGATCTTAAAGTCATTCTATTACGATCAATCTTCATTTGGACTCAACAACACATTTCTTTTTCTATTTTCAGAAATTGGAAAGTAAGAAAGCTTTTTCTGTGATGATTCAAATTTCTAAGCTCAAAATTTTTCTACTTTGCCAGGGACACCCTTGAGATCATTCAATATGATTACTTCCCTCTAGCTAAAGAGTTTTTATTTTCACTTCACTGTTACTTTTGGAATTTAAGAACTAGAGCATATGGAACATGGTGTTACTCTAATCTTCAACTGATCAGTGAACAAATAGTCTGAGAAAAGGACAGAAGTGATGTATAAGCCAAAAATTTCGAGCTAAGTATTTTAATTTATAATTGGAGGACAAATTACAAGTATATTTCTCATTTACATCTCAAGTATGAGAGTATTGGCTCCATGATTTTCTAGGCTAGTTGTTAAGAATGTTGAGAAGGGAAACTCTGATTCTAATTAAACGCCTAAGCAAGCGCTCTAGAACCTCTTCAACTACTTGGATTCTCAACTCCAACTCTCCTAGTTGGTTTTGCACCGTCTCGATATTGATGGGTGAGTGCACTGCAGCATCTAGTTTCTCAAACTCACTGATGACTGTCTCCTTCACTTGACACGTTGCTCTCTTGTGGTGGATCAGTTTGGAAACCAAAGACCACCCACTTCTCCTTGATTGCATATTCGTTCCCAAAGTGTAGCACAACAAGGACTCCAATGCGGAAACAGTGACATCTTCAACCTCTTTCAACATGCCAAAAGTTGCAACAGATTCATGGTCTTTGTCCAAGGTCGGAACATTAAATGTGTCTTTGTTTTCGATACTCTTCAAATCCTTCAGTAACTTCTGGATCACCTTCTTCGCCTTCTTTCTAGAGGCTAAGTACCCACCAATGTCACTTGCATCCCTTTTTCTTCGTAGAACTGAGAGTTGTTCTTTCACCTCTTCCTTTGCTTGTGAGAAGATGTCTTTAGTGGCTGCACAAGCATCCAAGAGCCTGAGATATCCATCTAAGGCTTCTCCAACCCATTTCTCATTCAATTGTCCTGCCAATCTTTGTTGGGTTTGCGGTAATAGCAGCAAATCATCAACACAGTCATACAAATTTTCTAGGCCACTTAATCTATTTGATATCGAGGGCAATGTTGAGGAGGTGGCTTCAGAAGCACTTAGTCTGCACAAATGCTCACTGAATTGTGGAATTAGTGGATGGGATCTAGAAGGCAAGCTAACAGATCGGGCATGGTAGGATTTCGATCTCAAAGGAGAGGAAGACATTTTTGTTCTTTCTTAGTTTGGAATATGGCTTAGCACTGGATTGAACAACTGATCAATATTGTGAGATGTGACTCTTCCCTTGGCATATGCTCAATTATATAGGAAATTTGCTGGTGGAGACATTAGGAATCTCATGATTGTATTAAATCTAAATGATAATCTTGGTGATGTTTATAGATTGTCTCCCCAACATCAGGTTTGTGATTTGGATCTAACTGCTTATCATGGCCATGTTTTGTGGGTTGTCTCCCAACCAAAAAGTTCCAAACTACTACCCATTTTTTTTCTTTTCTATTGCATATTTCGCAATACCAGCAATGCATGAGTGGCAAAATTGCAAGAAATAGGGCATCAACGTAACTCATGGACAGCAATAAAACCTGAATTATGCTAAGGTAGGCCTGTGAGTTTAATCAAAATAAGAGTTGCTGAGCTGTAGAACTTGCGGGAGGGAAACATGGCACAAACATAGCTGAGATTAGCATATGATCCTAATCAGACTGTCAGGTATGGGTTAGAAATCTAACTTAGCTACAATACAGCTAGTAATCCAGATAGTAAACTGGTTCATGTGGTACACAAAAGATTATTGTGGATCCATATGGAAAATCTTGGCGATCTTTACAGAATGTCTCCTAACCATCGGGTTCCAAACTACTATAGTCCCAACGATTTTCTACTTCAAAATTCATAACAGATTTCAGCATAAATTCATAACGTTTTTCTACCCAACGTTTTTCTACTTTTCCTGTTTCACAATGCAGGACCGGGAGGCAAAGTGACTCATGCATTGCATATTCATCAGGATCACGCTGAGGTAGGCCTGTGAGTTTTGGTTAAACTAATTGATCCTGAGCTGCAGAAGTAGTGGGAGGGATACATTGCCTGTCATATCTGAGATAGCATTGGATCCTAATCACGGTCATGTAATCATAAAACTTTTAACACATGTAAGCGGTAGCCCCTTTTTCGTAGCTCTTTTTTTTTTTTCCTTTGATGGGATATTCATAGTTGTTTTAGTTGATAACATCTTGTACTTTGGAAGGTCCGCCTTCCTTGTCTTTCTATAATGCCTGTTCTTCAATAAAATTTCATATTAATAAAAACCAAAACAATTCAGCATAGATAGTGATTAGATCCTTATCACGTTAAAATATCTTAAACTGTTTGGCTGTAGTCCTTATCATAAACAGACCGAATCACTTAAAATGAATATCAAGGCAATGCCTTATTCCCTTCTTTTTTCCCTCATGCTGCCATGCACGAAAGTTAATAAGCAATAAACAGATTTTCCTAATGCTTGAAAATGGTGCCATGCCTTATTAGCATAACATGAACCAAATCTGAGTGTACCCAAAGAAAAAGACAGCTAGTAACTTATTCGAATTGTAAAGAATCCGAGATTCTCTAAATTTCCGTGTGAGTCTTAATTACAGTTTTTTCAATGTAATTATTCTTGAGACAATTGGAATCCTGACAGCATGTGAATCATTAATAACCTGATTCCTCATGTGTCGTCACGATATTATGCATTATGATTACTATAACCAACATTCAGAATGGTTTTCTGAGAAGCCAGCAAGATCCTCAAGGATTTCTCCCACGTCTACAAATGATGGAGCGAGTCTGACTAACATAGATAATACTGTCCTCAAAACAGAAAGACAGCCAGCACATTACTATTTCTTAATAGGTATCAGATCAAAAACTACCGCGCCAATCATATAATATTTTTGTCAGTCTATATTCATCCCCCTTGCAAAATTAGAATTTCGAGATCTTAAAGTCATTCTATTACGATTAATCTTCATTTGGAATCAACTACACATTTCTTCTTCTATTTTGAGAAATTTGAAAGTAAAAAAGCTTTATCTGTAATGATTCAAATTTCTAGACTCAAAGTTTTTCAACTTAGACAGGGACACCCTTGAGATCATTCAATATGATTATTTCCCTCTAGCTAGAGAGTTTTTATTTTCACTTCACCATTACTTTTTGAATTTAAGAACTAGAGCATATGAAACATGGTGTTACTCTAATCTTCAACTGATCAGTGAACAAATAGTCTGAGAAAAGGACAGAAGTGATGTATATATAAGCCAAAAATTTCGTGCTAACTATTTCATTTATAATTGGAGGACATATTACAAGTCTATTTCTCATCTACATATCAAGTATGAGCGCATTGGCTCCATGATTTCCTAGGCTAGTTGTTGAGAATGTTGAGGAGGGAAACCCTCGTTCTAATTAAACGCCTAAGCAAGCGCTCTAGAACTTCCTCCACAACTTGGATGCTCAACTCCAACTCTCCTAGTTGGTTTTGCATGGTCGCAATACTGATGGGTGAGTGCACTGCAGCATCTAATTTCTCAAACTCACTGATGACTGTCTCCTTCACTTGACACGTTGCTCTCTTGTGGTGGATCAGTTTGGAAACCAAAGACGACCCACTTCTTGATTGCACATTCATTCCCAAAGTGTGGCACAACAAGGACTCCAATGTGGAAACAGTGACAGCTTCAACCTCGTTCAGCATCCTAAAAGTGGCAACAGATTCATGGTCTTTGTCCAAGGATGGAATATTGAGTGTGTCTTTGTTTTCGATACTCTTCAAATCCTTGAGTAACTTCTGGATCACCTTCTTCGCCTTCTTTCTAGAGGCTAAGTACCCACCAATGTCACTTGCATCCCTTTTTCTTCGTAGAATTGAGAGTTGTTCTTTCACATCTTCCTTTGTTTGTGAGAAGATGTCTTTAGTGGCTGCACAAGCATCCAAGAGCCTGAGATATCCATCTAAGGCTTCTCCAGCCCATTTCTCGTTCGATTCTCTTGCTAATCTTTGTTGGGTTTGCGGTAATAGCAGCAAATCATCAACACAGTCATACAAATTTTCAAGGCCACTTAATCTATTTGATATCGAGGGCAATGTTGAGGAGGTGGCTTCAGAAGCACTAATTCTGCACAAATGCTCACTGAATTGTGGAATTAGTGGATGGGATCTAGAAGGCAAGCTAACAGATCGGGCATGGTAGGATTTCGATCTCAAAGGAGAGGAAGACATTTTTGTTCTTTCTTAGTTTGGAATATGGCTTAGCACTGGATTGAACAACTGATCAATATTGTGAGATGTGACTCTTCCCTTGGCATAAGCTCCATTATATAGGACATTGGCTGGAGGAGACATTAAGAATCTCATATATTAAATTATCAGTGAAATGTAACATGATTGTATTAAAATCTAAATGCTAATCTTGTGAGATGTTCATAGATTGTCTCCCCACCACCAGGTTTGTGATTTGGATCTAACTGCTTATCATGGCCATGTTTTGTGGGTTGTCTCCCCACCAAAAAGTTCAAACTACTACCCAATTTTCTTTTCTATTGCATATTTCGCAATACCAGCAATGCACAAGTGGCAAAATTGCAAGAAATAGGGCGTCAACGCAACTCGTGCACAGCAATAAAATCAGAATCATGGTAAGGTAGGCCTAAGTTTAATCAAAATAAGAGTTGCCGAGCTGTAGAACTTGTGGGAGGGAAACATGGCACAAACAGCTGAGATTAGCATACAATCCTAATCAGACTGTCAGGTATAGCTAGAATACAGCTAGTAATCCAGATAACTGAGATAAGTAAACTGGTTCGTGTGGTACTCAAAAGATTATTGTGGATCCATATGGAAAATCTTGGGGATGTTTACAGAATGTCTCCTAACCGCGAGGTTCCAAACTACTACCCAACGTTTTTCTACTTCAAAATTCACAACAGATTTCAGCATAAACGCTATCTGTTTATATTGCTTCCTTCATGTTCCCTAAGTAGAACGCTATCTGTTTACTATCTGATTTTCTTTTCTATTGCATATTTCGCAATACCAGCAATGCACGAGAGGCAACAATGCAAGAAATCGGGTGTCGATGCAACTCGTGCACTGCAATAAAATCAAGAATCATGCTAAGGTAGGCCTGTGAGTTTTAATCAAAATAAGAGTTGCCGAGCTGTAGAACATGGCACCAACATAGCTGAGATTAGCATGAGATTCTAATCAGAATCATACTGTCAAGGTATAGGTTAGAAATCTAACTTAGCTACAACACAGCAACTAATCCAGATAATACGGAAACTGGTTCGTGTGGCCGCACACAAAAGATTATCGCGGCGACAAAATGGAATCGAAAATTGAGGTACTTTTTCTTTTTTCGATCTCACATGGATCATGGATAGTATCAAGACACTCGGTAATTAACACTTGCTGCCAACCACCATACACATCTGTGGCGAAAAAATCCTCAAGAAGTGGGTAAATGAGTCACTGGAAGAAATGAAGAATTCTCAAGCTCTCAAGTCTCAATACCCGAACAAGACCAACTCATGGGACCATCTCTCATGCGATTCCTCATGTGGCACAAAGTGGGACCCATCATTTTCCATTTGACAAGGGCCCGCTTTGGGCATAAGCCGCATCCCCCAATTTTTGTATATTTTTAGGGGCCCTATATATGTGTCCTTGGATTATGTATATAGATATAAAATTAGTAGAAATATGACAAACCCCAATTTTAATTGAAGTATGTTACCAGGCTCAAAAAATAATTGCAAGCCAAACACCGCACAATCCAAGTTTGACGAACATGGTTATCACTTTTATATTTTTTTTTTTAGTTCTTGTTCCAGTAAGCCTTCTCCGCAAAGTTTTGAAAATGTGATTACTATGCACGATACTCTTGTGTTTTACATGCCTCTTGGCCGCGAAGAATTACTTTTGGCTGCAAAGTAATTCTTGGCCGCATCGAATTGCACTTGGCCACTCTGAATTGATCTTGGCCGCATAGAATTGCTCTTGGCCGCATTGAATTGCACTTCTAATATTGGTATGAGCACAACTACTTGATCTTCTGCAAACAAACAACTAAAAAAACCAAATCCAAATTCTAAATTAGAGGGAGATTTAAGTTTGAGGGCATCCAAGTCATTACAACAAGTGAGATAGGCTAAAGATAAATTACTTTTAACCGCATCGAATTACAATTGGCCGCTCCGGATTATTCTTGGCCGCATCGAATTGCACTTGGCTGCTTCAAATTGCTCGTGGCCGAATCGAATTGCTCTTGGCCGCCATGAATTGCACTTGGACGCATCAAATTGCACCTGGCTGCGTCAAATTGCTCTTGGCCGCAATTCGATGCGGCCAAAAGCAGTTTGATGCGGCCAAGTGTAATTTGAAGCGGCCAAGAGCAATTCGTAGCGGCCAAGTGCAATTCAATGCGGCCAATAGCAATTCGACGCAGCCAAAAGTAATTTGTAGCGGTCAAGTGCAATTCGATGCCACCAAGTGCAATTCGATGAGGCCAAGAGATAGATAAGGATTTGATAGAGGGCCCAATCTCACCACCAACTTACAGGGAGCCAGCTTACACACCTTGCTTCAACTTATTAAAACATGAGTTTCAAAAAATTGGCTTAAGCTTCAACTTTCGACAAGTCAATCGCACAATCCAAGTTTGAGGAACATGGTTATCACTTTTTTCCTTTTTTTTAGGTCCCGTTCCAGTAAGCCTTCTCCGCAAAGTTTTGAAAGTGTGATTACTATGCATAATGCTCTTGTGTTTTACATGTCTCTTGGCCACGAAGAATTACTTTAGGCCGCAAAGAATTACTCTTTGGTAATTCTGGCCGAAAAGAATTACTCTTGGCCGCAAAGTAATTCTTAGCAGCGAAGAATTACTTTTGGCCGCGAAAAATAATTCTTGGCCGCGTCAAATTGCACTTGACCGCTTCGAATTGCTCTTGGCCGCATCGAATTGCACTTGCCGCATCGAATTACTCTTGGCGACATCGAATTGCACTTCTATATAGGTATGGGCACCATTACTTGATCTTCTGCAAACAAACAACTAACAAAACCAAATCCAAATTCTAAATTAGAGGGAGATTTACGGTTGAGGGCATCCAAGTCATTACAAAGTGAGATAAGCTAAAAATAAATTACTTTTGGCCGCATCGAATTACAATTGGCCACTACGAATTACTCTAGGCTACATCGAATTGCACTTGACCGCATCGAATTGCATTTGCCCGCTACGAATTACTCTTGGCCGCATCGAATTACTCTTGGCCCTATCTAATTTCAACTTCGAAGCTAAGATATTACTGTACCACGTGATATGAGCATTAAAGCTGATGTTTAACTCTCCCAAACAAAAGTTGCAACAGATGGACAAATGCTATAGGCTGTCAAAGAAAACGTACCAAAGCACCAAGTATGCATTGATTGTGTGTGAAATATTTTACAAGGGTTGGTTCAAGAAAATGCAATGCACAACTGGTACTGATACCGGCTGTCTCCTCTGGCATGAAAGTGTCAGCACTATCTACTCTCTTCTGCTTTCCTTCATCAACATCCCATGCAGAGGTTATGTGTATGTAATAATGACAGATCTATTTACCCAAAAATAATAATGACAGATCTGGACTTGAAATACCAATTTAGTTTCCTTATTTATTAGCATCATTGAGAAGTTCAGATTCATAAGGGACTAACACTTTGTATTGTTTTTAAACCGTCTGATTCTGCATTTCCCCTGTGATACACTGTATTTTACATTAGATCATCATCAACCTTGTGACAATAGGAATGAAATAAATTTTCATAAATTATCTCGTGTCGTAAACCAAAAATTGTGATTCACTTATAAGAACACGGGGCGAAAAGCTAATTGCTGTCACCATATGGAATGAAATAAAGCATATGAGTGGTCAAAAAAACTCAATAGACAGTGCTTCCAAATTTGAACTACAAACTTCGTCTTACGGACTCTGCCGCCATATCTTTTGAAATGATTCTTTTCTGTTCTTTTTCTTTTTCCGTGCTCATCTTACAAACTTCCTCACTTTGATTCTCCTGTGTATCTATGTAGGGAATTTGAATCTTTTATTGACTCGAAAACACAAAGTATAACGAGTTAAACGGTAATTAGGCGAGATAGTGTCAAAGATAGGAAGGTATATCTCAAGCTTTATAAGCCAAAGAACTTTAGTCAATGAAGCAAAATAGCTAGCAGGTGATTATTGATGTGAAGCCAACAAGATCCACGTGGCTGTACATTGTTTAACAGATGGACCGCGTCTGATTAGCATACATTAGCCTGCCCTCAAAAAAAAAATAAACACACACACATTTTTAATTCTTGAATGGAATCAGATCTGAAACTACTGAACGAATTTAGAGAGAGAAAGAATTGAGCGTGAGAAATATCTCATCTGATTTCATTAACAGAGAAAAGGGGAATATATACAACCCTACAATACAAATGACAAAAGAACCCTTTTGTACAAAGAATCTAACAAATAGCACCCTAGCTAAAACCATCTAACCTACTGAGACATGTCACATTACATGATAGCCTATACAATCTAACACTCCCCCTCAAGTTGGTGCATAGATATTAATCATGCCCAACTTGGAGAGGATACGATGAAACACCTTACTACTAAGACCTTTAGTAAACACATCAGCTAATTGGTCCTCGGATTTCACATAAGGCATGCATATTACACCACTGTTCAGCTTCTCTTTGATAAAGTGTCTATCAATCTCTATATGCTTTGTCCGATCATGTTGAACAGGGTTATGAGCGATATTGATAGCAGCCTTGTTATCACAGTACAGTTTCATAGAACTGTGATCAGCAATTCCCAAATCATGCAAAAAGGTTTGAAGCCATAAAAGCTCACAAACACCATGTGCCATGGCTCTATACTCAGCTTCTGCACTTGACCTCGCTACCACAGATTGCTTTTTGCTTCTCCACGTAACTAAATTCCCACCAAGGAAAGTGCAATAGCCAGAGGTAGAACGTCTATCATCAATTGATCCTGCCCAGTCTGCATCAGTGAAGGATTCCAACCTCAAATGACCATGGTTTGAAAACAAAATACCTTTGCCTGGAGAGGATTTTAGGTACCTCAAGATACGATAAACAGCATCAAGGTGAGAAGAACGAGGGTCATGCATAAATTGACTAACAACTCCCACCGCATAAGAAATATCTGGACGTGTGTGAGATAAGTATATCAGACGACCCACAAGTCTCTGATATCTTTCCTTATCCGCATGCTCTCCCACGCTGCCAAGATGATGATTGACCTCAATAGGAGTGTCAGCGGGCTTGCACCCCAGCATCCCTGTCTCCTCCAAGAGGTCAAGAATATATTTCCTTTGGGAAATGAAGATCCCTTTCTCAGATCTAGCCACCTCCATGCCAAGGAAATATTGCATCGCCCCCAGCTCCTTAATTTCAAATTCCTTGGCAAGAAGAACTTTAAGCATCTGAAGCTCATTCACATCATCACCTGTCATAATTATGTCATCCACATAAACTATAAGGATGGCAATCTTACCATCACTCCTCTTGGTGAACATAGTATGATCAGCATGACTCTGCGTGTATCCAAGTCTCAACATGGCCTTGAGAAATCTGTCAAACCACGCTCTTGGTGATTGTTTCAAACCATAGAGGGCCTTCTTCAACCTACACACCTTGCCCTCAGTGGCAGGGGAAGAAAAACCAGGTGGTATATCCATATACACCTCTTCTTCCAAATCACCATGAAGAAAAGCATTCTTCACATCAAACTGTTGAAGTGGCCAGTTTAGAGTAGCAGCACAGGACAACAAGGTGCGAATAGAGTTCATCTTGGCCACTGGAGCAAAGGTTTCCTCATAGTCAATGCCATATGTCTAAGTATAGCCTTTGGCAACCAATCTTGCCTTGTACCTCTCAACAGTGCCATCAGCTTTATGCTTAACCGTGAACACCCATTTACATCCCACTGCATTCTTTCCCGGAGGAAGAGACACTAACTCCCAGGTGCCATTTTTCTTCAAGGCCTTCATCTCCTCTACCATAGCTTCATTCCACTTAGGAATTGCAAAAGCTTCCTTCCAACCCTGTGGAATAGGTATAGAAGAAAGAGAAGAAAGAAAGGTAGAGTACGAAGGTGACAGACGAGAATATGAAACAAATTGCGAAATGGAATGTTGGGTACATAATCGAGCCGGCACTTTATGTGTTCGAACTGGCTTTCTATGAGCAATAGGCACATCAAGATCATCAAAAGGAAGGGATATAGAGGAAGGAGATTTACCAGAAGACTCAGCTGAAGCGTCAGGAACTGGAACTGGTGGTGATGATTGGTACTGTGGTAATGCACCAGGTTGGCCCTTTTTCTTGCGAGTGAAAGTTTTTAACTCAGGTCTGTCCAATCTTTCTCTTGCATCTGGCATTATTCTTTCTCCAGATTCAGGTTCCTCTCTCTCCCCTTCAGGATTACTAAGGCTAGGAGAAGCCTCCTCCCCCTCACCAATGTTCTCCCCTGTACCAACATTCTCCCCCTCACCAACAGTTGGGGGAAATGACCACAAATCAAAACCACAAGATGTCAACATCTCTTCCCCTCTAGAACTCTCCCCTGAAGAGATGGGGACGAGAGATGGTAAAAGGGTTGGTGTTCCCAAAAGGTGACATCCATTGAAACAAATTTCTTTCGAGAAAGAGGGTCATAGCAATGATACCCCTTTTGAGTGGGGGAGTAGCCAAGAAAAACGCATTTACGAGCTTTAGGATCTAACTTTCCACCGGGGTGGTGAGGAGCATGCACATAACAAACACAACCAAAAATCTTAGGAGGAAGAGTAGAGACCCGAAAGTTACCAGGAAGGAAATCCAAGGGAGTCCGGAATTGAAGAACACTGGATGGCATTCGATTAATAAGATAAGAGGCTGTAAGGATAGCCTCGCCCCAAAAATGTTTAGGAACATTCATAGTAAACATAAGAGAGCGAGCCACCTCAGCCAGATGCCGGTTCTTCCTTTCCGCAACTCCATTTTGCTGCGGCGTATCTACACAAGTGGTTTGGAAAAGAATACCATGGCCATCAAGATATGACTTGAAGGGACCGTTCATATATTCAGTCCCATTGTCACAACGAAGTATCTTGATGTTGGTATCAAATTGTGTGTGCACCATCTTATGAAATGACTGGAAGCATGAGAAAACTTCACTTTTTGCTCGAAGTAGATACACCCAAGTTATACGAGAATGACAATCAATAAAGGTAACAAAATAGCGATAACCAGAATTAGAGGTAATGGGAGAAGGACCCCAGACATCAGTGTGGACAACCATAAAAGGAGAAGCACTTCTCTGATGAACAGGAGCATAAAAGGAACGTCTATGTTTTGCAAGTTCACAAGCTTCACAAAAGAACCTACTTCTAGAACATCGTTTAGTTAAAGTAGGGAAAAGTTTCTCTAAAATACCAAAAGAAGGGTGGCCAAGTCTACGGTGCCACTGATGCAATAGAGGAAGAGCTGAACCCGTATCCGCCTCAAGGGCATGACCCAATGATAAGGGTGTAAAAGAAGGACAAGGCACAGACTCCAAAAAATACAGGCCATCCTGAGCTCTACCGGTACCAATCGTCTTTCCTGTTCCCAGTTCCTGAAAGACACAATGAGTGGGAAAAAATGTCACTGAACAATTCAAAGATTGTGTGAGACTACTAACAGATATAAGATTAGTAGTAAAATTTGGAACATGGAGAACGGAAGAAAGAGGTAAGGTAGGTGAGCAGCGAATGGAACATTTCCCTGAAATAGCAGATAGGGATCCATCAGCTACTCGAACTTTGTCCTTACCGGAGCAAGTAGAGTAGGAATCAAAAAAGGATGAGCAACCTGTCATATGGTCCGTGGCACCAGAATCGATTATCCAAGGAATAGAGATAGAAGCTGGAGAAATATGAGCTTGTATACCTGAGTTGGCAGAGTGGGAGGAAGTAGTGGAATTAGAAGCCATAGAGGATGGAGGACCTTGGTTACTCATTAGCCGCCTGAGAACTTGCATCTCTTCGGGAGAAAAAGAATCACAAGTATCAGATATGGAGTCACCAGCAGACTCTGTGGCATTGGCATAAGAGCGCACAGAACCACCACTACGACCACCTCGGTGTCCCCGTGAGTTAGGTTTACCATGTAACTTCCAACAGTATTCCCTGGTATGACCATTTTTATCACAATAGTCACAATGGAGTGAGGCTCGATCAACCGAAACACCTTTGGCTTTCAACTGGCTCTGTCCTGTTTTACCATCCCGTGGAAAAGGAATAGATACCAAGGCTGAGTGATCTGGAGTGGATGCCATCAAGGGAGGAGCCATAGAATTTCTCCGAGTCTCCTCTTGCTGGATACTTGCATAAGCCTCTCCAAGAGAGGGAAGAGGGGTACGACTCAGCACATGCCCACGGTGCTGATCATAATCCACATCAAGACCTGCCATAAAGTCATAAACACGATCTTTCCCAACCATTTGTTGGAAAGCAGCTGCATCAGTAACACAAACAGGCCGATAACTTTGATAAAAATCAAGTGCCTGCCAGAGCCCCATTATCTCTGCATAATAGTCAGCAACTGGTCGATTGTTTTGCACAACGGCCTTGAGTTTCTTCCTCAACTCAAAAATTTGGGCGTCATTCCCTTTTTGAGAATAAGTCTCTGCCACAGCATCCCAAACCTGCTTTGGCGTATCAAGATACATAAAGCTATTCTGAATAGTAGAAGACATCGAATTAAACAGCCACGTCAAGACCAAGGCATTATGATTGGTCCATTTTGTGAGATCTGGTCCCTCCGTGGGTTTCACCACATTCTCAGTAAGGTAGTGTAGGAGACCCTTAGTGGTGATAGCCAGTGTAAACGCACGCGACCAAAGTAGATAATTGGAACCATCTAACTTGACGCGGCAGATATCCATCGGAGTGTTGTCAAGAAAAGGACTATAACCCATTCCACTGTTTGAACTAGACTTACCAGTTCCTTCATTTGAAAATGGATTATCCTCTGACATATTGAAGACTCAAAAAACAGTGGACTGCCGAAAAAAGAACAGAAGTTGCACAACTGAACAATACAAACCCAAATCACTGTTCAAGTACAGCAAACGCCCTCTAAATAGTGGGTTACGAGTAAACTAACCACAGGCTTCGAAACACATGAAAAAGGGACCTCGGATAACCAGGCCCAGTCACTTTCAGAAGCAAAGAGGCGGTAGCGGAAGCTTACAGAGATGATCAACAGCAACAAACATAAAAAACGAGCACATACCAGATCTTGGAAGCAATAGGCAGCAGAAAAAATACCCAATCGGCACCAGAAAACACTCAAAACGAGTCCAACCGGAGGTAGAAAGACCTCAAACGGGAACAACCTGGGTTCGCCGAAGTTCGCCGGAGGTCGCTGGTAGTCGGCGAGAGTCCAGGTGGGAAAAAATCTGGTGCCCTAGATCGTGATGCTCTGATACCATGAACGAATTTAGAGAGAGAAAGAATTGAGCGTGAGAAATATCTCATCTGATTTCATTAACAGAGAAAAGGGGAATATATACAACCCTACAATACAAATGACAAAAGAACCCTTTTGTACAAAGAATCTAACAAATAGCACCCTAGCTAAAACCATCTAACCTACTGAGACATGTCACATTACATGATAGCCTATACAATCTAACAACTACCATTTGGATCACAATTTTTCCCTATCCGAAATTGTAATGCAACCATGATCATATACCTTATACTGGTAATTTAAATTCTACTGAGAACCATAGGTTTTAAGTTTTATGATTCATATGGATAACCTCATTTTTACCGACTTTTGAACCTTAAGATCATTGAACATGTTATGCTTCTTTTTCCTCCATATACTTTTCATTTCAATATAATGGTTATATAAGTAGGATTTGATCAGAACTAACAAAGATTGGACATAAAAAATGCTCGCCATCGTCAATTATCATTGAGTTGTAATAATTACTTCAAAATTCATAGGAAATGCTCTCTGTGATCGAGTGTTGGTTAAAATAGATGGTTCTGAGCGGCAGAAGGTGGATGCATGAATTCGAGTAGGCCTGTTCCTATTTGTTTCTCTCCTTCAATTTGAAGACGATGGCGGCATCATTTTTCAGCTACTGGGTGGATACATGAGTTCGAGTAGGCCTGTTTTCGTACATGATATTTAATAGCTTTATAGATCAATCTCCCGGACACTTTTCGTACATGAGTTCTATTTGTTTCTATCTTCTTAAGAGTTTCCGGTGAACTGGTGTAATTTTGATCTTTTTAAGAAAAAAAACTACTATAGCTCTAAATAATTTTGAAACTTGGGCATGGCGGTCGCCCGAACTCATCTGGCCCTCGATCCATCCTTGTGGCTCATCCGCCCCTCAATCCATCCTTGTAACTAAACCTACAATTAGCAATCTTTATTTTTAATTAGTTCTTCTGTGTCACCAGCATTTTATCTAACACTTACAAGGGCACGTCCCAACTCACTCAACCCTTAATCAATGTATCACCTTGATACAATTTTTGCAAATTCAAGGATAAAACATACTCGTGACACATGATGAAAGACATTGGCTGCGTATGTAACAAAAAAGTTTTCATTAACCGGAATGCAAATTGATGAGCGTTAAATTATGAATGAATAATTTTTCGTGCAAGAAAGCAAGGGCTAAAATCGAAATTTACAATACCGAATTGTAAATTTACATAACCTATTGCAGAATTTGTATTCAAGTACGAGCTACTTCTTTCTCTTGCTTTCACTCACTATTCTCTCTCTTCTTTTGAACACTGAAACTTCGAGTACCTCTTCAATACACCGAGGACTTGTCTGTATTTATGTTTAGTTCCCAAAGTGATATGTCTGTATCTTCTCTTCCTTTTCGATTCTTCAGTGCTATTGTATTTAATATGTACAAAACCAAACCTAGCCTTTTAAGTTCCAATTATGAGTGACGCAGTGGTTCGATGGTTTTGGATTTGTGTGTTTACAGCGGGTTTTAATGGAGAAGATGAAGGTTGCAATTTGTTGCCCCTACAATGTTATCATGGTAGGGCTCCTCGTTGTCCTTCATATCATTGCTATACTTCATGATCAAACAAAGTGTCCACATCCATGAGAAGCAAACAGTCGAATTAATTCCCGTGCGGACACTTCACGTTTGATCATGAAGTAGAAACGATATAGAGGACCACAAGGAGCCATACCATTATAACATTATAAAGGCTAAAAATTGCACCCTTCATCTTGTCCATTAAAATCCTCTGTAAACAATGGAATCCAAAATCATCGAACAATTACGTCACTCATAATTGGAACTTAAGTAAAAAGCTAGGTTTGGTTTTGTACATATTAAAAACAAGAGCTCTAAAAAATAGAAAAGGAAGAGGATATACAAACATATCACTTTCGAAAAATAAATAGAAATACAGAGAAGTCCTAAGTGTATTGAAGAGGAACACGAAATTTCAATATTCGGAAGAAGAGAGAGAATAGTGAGCAAGAGAAAGAAGTAGCTCATACTTGAATACAAATTAATTCTGCAATAGGTTATATGTTCCATTCTGCAAGAAAGCATTCATTTACAATAGAGAAGAATGATCATACCTAATTCTGCAATAGGTTATATGTTCCATTCTGCAAGAAAGCATTCATTTACAACAGAGAAGAATGATCATACCTAATTCTGCAATAGGTTATATGTTCCATTCGGCAGTTGTTTTTTTTTTTTTTTTTGTAACTCAGGTATGGGTTAGTTCATGCGCACCACGACTAATCTTGGGGTATCAATCACACAGCTTACATGCGGGGATCTCAATTAAAGCCAGAGCAAAGCTTTTATATACACCCTCAGTTTGGAGTGGGAGTGATTTTATCGTTCTACTCCGTAAGAAGGAAAACGAATTGTAGCTTTTTTGGAAATTCCTCTATGATCAAAAGAGGAGAAGGTTAGGTTATGGTGTCAACGACTAAATTAAGGAACTCTTTTTTTTCTTTTGCTAAGTGACTAATTTAAGGAACTACATATGAGAGGAGTAATATTGCTCTTCTTTATATAGGCATTAGTGTAAGTTAGTTAGTTACAGATTGCATCTTATGGAGAAATCTAAGGAGCTAGACCTAGTCTCTGTACCATTCCAATTTTATCGGATGTTCCCGAAAGGACAGCTAGACCTAGTCTCACTATGCATTTTGAACTAATCCCACATTTTCTGATGTGTAAGTTATTTAGTTACAGATTGCATCATTGGAGAAATATAAGGAGCTAGACCTAGTCTCTAGCTAGCTTCTATACCATTCCAATTTTATCGGATCAATCCGAAAGGATAGCTAGACCTAGTCTCACTAGGTATTTTGAACTAATCTCACATTCTCTGATGTTTACTTTGGGATTACTCTTTTTAGGAGACCACCTATTATCACATAAGAGAATTTGGTGTTAACTTGTTGGGTTGAATAACGTCTTGAAGCAGCCATTTACAGAATTCTAGACGTTTACCATGTTGAGAAAATTGGCCAAAAACCAACTAACACATAATGCAAAGACTAATCAAGAACAGCAAAAACAAGAATGGCGCAATACAACGGATAGAGTGGTAGTTTGGAAACCAGAGGTCGTGAGTCCAAATACGAGCACCAGCAATTCCAACAGAGTTCTAGTTCGGTTGCTTTTTGTGTGGCCCGTTGATCCTTGATTCGAGTCCGCACAACTAAGACCTGACTTGCGTTGCCCGGCAAGGCCCTCCGGCGAGAGGATGAGAATGTGCAAAGAGTAAAGCGAGAGACTAGAGTTTAGGTGTCTAGAAGCATGTACCTCTTAGGGTTGTCATCCTTTGCCTTGCACGGGTTGACTAATGTCATTGTGATGTCACCGATAAGATCTAGTAACCGCTTTGGTGTGAGCTGGCACCCCCATGCTCACTCATCATTACTCTTTGGCATAACCGCTCCAGCGCGTGGGGAGGCACGTAGCATCACGGTTGGCCGAGCCTCGCACTTAGCCGAGCCTGAAGACGGGTGACTCGTAGGGAGTGACGACTGAATTGCTTGTCTTGAAGATGGCCGAGCCTGAAGGCTTTCTCAACGAGCCAGCCGTCGGACTTACACACCGTCGTTCACTACAGCACCTCGGTTGGGGCCGAACCTGGGGTTAAGTACGGCTACCCATCTCAACCCCAGCCTTGGTCCAGTCTCCTTGGGTGTGGGCTCGGACCGTTATGCTCGGCCCGCTACACTTTTAGTGATGAAACCAATTTCATCGTGTTACATTAGGCGACCAAATTTTTTCGTCACCAACAACTACCCTACCCTTTTTTCATCACATGATTGTTCTAAATTTCCGTTTTAGTCTTAATTACAATGTTTGCTAAATCATTACCCTTGAGGCCATTGGAATCCTGACAGCTTGGGAATCATTAAATAACTTGACTCCTTGTGTGTCAAAAATATATTGAATAATGATTAATCAAAAGCCTGAACAGTTTTTCTAAGAAGCCAGCAAGATCTAGATGCATTTCTCCCACGTCTACAAATGATGGAAACTACCGTTTCCAAGTCAATATATATGATCAGAAACTACCGTGCCAATCGCGTAAATATTGGGCAGTCTATAGTCATCCCCTTTACAGAATTTGAATATTGTGGCGGCTTGGTAGTTCTTGGGAGTTCATTGGTGCGTTCATACTTGATTGGAGTGCATCTAATCGTCTGGGTATTTGGTGTCTTTTGTTCTTGACTTTGCACTTTTTGTTCTTTGAGACTCCTAATTAGATGTTAGGCAGTTTAAAAGTGTCGCTATTGCGTCAGGTGTTGCGTCAAGCCATGCCTGGGTTAGGATGAAAGACATCGATTGCCTTATGATTTACTCGTTTTGTATTTGTTAGACGATTAGTTTGGCTTTGTCTAAATTCTTTGTAATGATCTCCGTTTTGTAAATACCACTCGGCGTTTATCAATACAATCTTCTCACTTTTAACAAAAAACAAAAAAATCTTTGATATCATTCACTTACAATAAATCCTCTCTTGGACTCAGTCATACATAATTCTTGTTGTATGTTGAGAAAACTGGAGAGCAACAAAGCTTTAACTGGGGCGATTCAAATTTCCAACCTCCATGTTTGTCAACATCTGATTCACCATCCAACATGTCAATGCCCATTTCCTCTTCGCGTACTGCTATTTCAATCACATGGGTATTACTAGTATTTTCAAACTTAGTGCTTACTTTCATCTTCAGCTGATTAATGGATAAATTTCAAGATCACAGGAAAAAGGTTATTTGTAGGCAATAATTTTGCTCAAAGTATATTCAGTAAAAACTAGGACAAATCACAGGTATACTGTCTCATTTACAATGCTACATATAAACATCAAAATTTCTGCTCCAAGATTTTCTTGGCTAGTGGTTGAGAATGTTGAGGAGGGAAACTCTAGATTTAATTAACCGCCTAAACAAGCATTCTAGTCCTTCTTCCATATCTTGAATGCTCAATTCCAATTTTCCCAACTCATTTTGCACACCATCAGTCTCGCTTGTCTTGTGGCTATTGAGCGAGTGCAATGCAACATCAAATTTCTCAAACGCCTTGGTGTTTGTTTCTTCCTCTCCGGATGCAACTTTCTTACGGTTCATCAGTTTGGAAACCAAGGAAAATCCAATCATCCTTGATTCCATCTTTGTCCCCGCAATGTAGGACAATAAAGACTCGAACACCTCAATCGTGGCTGCTTCAACCTCGTTCAACAAGCTGACAATCTCTGAAATTCCATGGCTTTTGTCGAAAGCTATAACGGCAGACTTGCTTTTGATACTCTTCAAATCCTTCAGAGACTTTTGGATCACCTTCTTTGCCTTCTTTCTAGAAGTTAAGTATGCTGCAAAGTCATTTGCATCCCTTCTTCTCCGCAATATGGAAAGAAGGTTCTGCACATCTTGCTTTGTTTGTGTGGACACATCTTTAGCAGCGGCACAAATGTCCAAGAGCCTGAGATGCTTTTCCAAAACCTCTTCGACCCATGTCTCGTGTCGTCGTTGGGAGAAGGCTTGTTGGGTGTGTGGCAATAGAAGCAAATCATCCAAACGGTCAAACATATTTTGAAGTCCGTTAAGCTTCAAATTCTCATCGATATGAGGAATGAGCGGGTGAAGTCTAGAGGGCAAGCTGACAGAACGAGTGTGGTAGTTGGATTTTGATCTCAAAGTAGAAGAATCCATTTCTCTTTCCAATTGGGAATAAGGAAAACTAGAAATGGATATCGAATGTGAAATGTCAAAACTTCTTGTGGACTTGTGGTTCCTTCCATCTTCTTAGGCTCAATATATAAGAGGAAGAAGGAGACAAGGAATCTCATCTCTCTTTAACCATACCTGGCAGCAACATGATTTTGATTTTTTTTTCTATATCCTCTTGCGGCGATGTTCACGTTAATGTCCCCACCAAATAGGTTATTAAAATGGTTGTGTGCAATATTTTACGAAGATTGGTTCAAAAAAAATGCAATGCACAAGGGGTATTGATACCAGTTGTCTCCTCTGGAATGAAAGTGTCAGCACCATCCACTCTCTTCTACTTTCCATTCATCAATGTACGTTCGTGCATCAGATCCAAGCATATTTTTTTTGTCCCCTTACTGTTTCCGGAGGCAATGTGTATGTAACAATGACAGATCTAGACTTGAATACTAATTTAGTTTCCTTATTTATTAGCATCATTGAGAAGTTGAGAATCACAAATGGCACCAAGAAACACAAGGACTGTTATTAGATAAACCAAATCTAAGTGTCCCCAAGGCCCACACATAGAACCAGCCAGTTCACATTTTATTGTTTTTAAACCGTCTGAGATTCTGCATTCCCCATGTGGTACGCCTTATTTTTTATTAGATCTCCATCAACCTTGGGACAATAGGCATCTTGCCAGCTTTCACAATCATGTAATCATGCTCCCGTGTGAGTCTTAGTTACAGTTTTTTCAATGTATATCTTTGAGACAATTGGAATCCTGACAGCATGTGAATCATTAATAACCTGATGCCTCGTGTGTTATTACTCTATCATGCAAGATCCAAATCGATTTCTCCCACGTCTACAAATGATGGAGGGAGTCTGATTAGCACAGATAATACTGTCCTCGAAACAGAAAGACAGCCAGCACGTTACTATTTCTTAATCGGTATCAGATCAGAAACTACCGCGCAATCATATAATTTTTTTGTCAGTCTATAATCAGCCCCCTCACAAAATTAGAATTTCGAGATCTTAAAGTCACTCTATTACGATCAATCTTCATTTGGACTCAACAACACATTTCTTTTTCTATTTTCAGAAATTGGAAAGTAAGAAAGCTTTTTCTGTGATGATTCAAATTTCTAAGCTCAAAATTTTTCTACTTTGCCAGGGACACCCTTGAGATCATTCAATATGATTACTTCCCTCTAGCTAAAGAGTTTTTATTTTCACTTCACTGTTACTTTTGGAATTTAAGAACTAGAGCATATGGAACATGGTGTTACTCTAATCTTCAACTGATCAGTGAACAAATAGTCTGAGAAAAGGACAGAAGTGATGTATAAGCCAAAAATTTCGAGCTAAGTATTTTAATTTATAATTGGAGGACAAATTACAAGTATATTTCTCATTTACATCTCAAGTATGAGAGTATTGGCTCCATGATTTTCTAGGCTAGTTGTTAAGAATGTTGAGAAGGGAAACTCTGATTCTAATTAAACGCCTAAGCAAGCGCTCTAGAACCTCTTCAACTACTTGGATTCTCAACTCCAACTCTCCTAGTTGGTTTTGCACCGTCTCGATATTGATGGGTGAGTGCACTGCAGCATCTAGTTTCTCAAACTCACTGATGACTGTCTCCTTCACTTGACACGTTGCTCTCTTGTGGTGGATCAGTTTGGAAACCAAAGACCACCCACTTCTCCTTGATTGCATATTCGTTCCCAAAGTGTAGCACAACAAGGACTCCAATGCGGAAACAGTGACATCTTCAACCTCTTTCAACATGCCAAAAGTTGCAACAGATTCATGGTCTTTGTCCAAGGTCGGAACATTAAATGTGTCTTTGTTTTCGATACTCTTCAAATCCTTCAGTAACTTCTGGATCACCTTCTTCGCCTTCTTTCTAGAGGCTAAGTACCCACCAATGTCACTTGCATCCCTTTTTCTTCGTAGAACTGAGAGTTGTTCTTTCACCTCTTCCTTTGCTTGTGAGAAGATGTCTTTAGTGGCTGCACAAGCATCCAAGAGCCTGAGATATCCATCTAAGGCTTCTCCAACCCATTTCTCATTCAATTGTCCTGCCAATCTTTGTTGGGTTTGCGGTAATAGCAGCAAATCATCGACACAGTCATACAAATTTTCTAGGCCACTTAATCTATTTGATATCGAGGGCAATGTTGAGGAGGTGGCTTCAGAAGCACTTAGTCTGCACAAATGCTCACTGAATTGTGGAATTAGTGGATGGGATCTAGAAGGCAAGCTAACAGATCGGGCATGGTAGGATTTCAATCTCAAAGGAGAGGAAGACATTTTTGTTCTTTCTTAGTTTGGAATATGGCTTAGCACTGGATTGAACAACTGATCAATATTGTGAGATGTGACTCTTCCCTTGGCATATGCTCAATTATATAGGAAATTTGCTGGTGGAGACATTAGGAATCTCATGATTGTATTAAATCTAAATGATAATCTTGGTGATGTTTATAGATTGTCTCCCCAACATCAGGTTTGTGATTTGGATCTAACTGCTTATCATGGCCATGTTTTGTGGGTTGTCTCCCAACCAAAAAGTTCCAAACTACTACCCAATTTTTTCTTTTCTATTGCATATTTCGCAATACCAGCAATGCATGAGTGGCAAAATTGCAAGAAATAGGGCATCAACGTAACTCATGGACAGCAATAAAACCTGAATTATGCTAAGGTAGGCCTGTGAGTTTAATCAAAATAAGAGTTGCTGAGCTGTAGAACTTGCGGGAGGGAAACATGGCACAAACATAGCTGAGATTAGCATATGATCCTAATCAGACTGTCAGGTATGGGTTAGAAATCTAACTTAGCTACAATACAGCTAGTAATCCAGATAGTAAACTGGTTCATGTGGTACACAAAAGATTATTGTGGATCCATATGGAAAATCTTGGCGATCTTTACAGAATGTCTCCTAACCATCGGGTTCCAAACTACTATAGTCCCAACGATTTTCTACTTCAAAATTCATAACAGACTTCAGCATAAATTCATAACGTTTTTCTACCCAACGTTTTTCTACTTTTCCTGTTTCACAATGCAGGACCGGGAGGCAAAGTGACTCATGCATTGCATATTCATCAGGATCACGCTGAGGTAGGCCTGTGAGTTTTGGTTAAACTAATTGATCCTGAGCTGCAGAAGTAGTGGGAGGGATACATTGCCTGTCATATCTGAGATAGCATTGGATCCTAATCACGGTCATGTAATCATAAAACTTTTAACACATGTAAGCGGTAGCCCCTTTTTCGTAGCTCTTTTTTTTTTTTCCTTTGATGGGATCTTCATAGTTGTTTTAGTTGATAACATCTTGTACTTTGGAAGGTCCGCCTTCCTTGTCTTTCTATAATGCCTGTTCTTCAATAAAATTTCATATTAATAAAAACCAAAACAATTCAGCATAGATAGTGATTAGATCCTTATCACGTTAAAATATCTTAAACTGTTTGGCTGTAGTCCTTATCATAAACAGACCGAATCACTTAAAATGAATATCAAGGCAATGCCTTATTCCCTTCTTTTTTCCCTCATGCTGCCATGCACGAAAGTTAATAAGCAATAAACAGATTTTCCTAATGCTTGAAAATGGTGCCATGCCTTATTAGCATAACATGAACCAAATCTGAGTGTACCCAAAGAAAAAGACAGCTAGTAACTTATTCGAATTGTAAAGAATCCGAGATTCTCTAAATTTCCGTGTGAGTCTTAATTACAGTTTTTTCAATGTAATTATTCTTGAGACAATTGGAATCCTGACAGCATGTGAATCATTAATAACCTCATTCCTCGTGTGTCATCACGATATTATGCATTATGATTACTATAACCAACATTCAGAATGGTTTTCTGAGAAGCCAGCAAGATCCTCAAGGATTTCTCCCACGTCTACAAATGATGGAGCGAGTCTGACTAGCATAGATAATACTGTCCTCAAAACAGAAAGACAGCCAGCACATTACTATTTCTTAATAGGTATCAGATCAAAAACTACCGCGCCAATCATATAATATTTTTGTCGGTCTATATTCATCCCCCTTGCAAAATTAGAATTTTGAGATCTTAAAGTCATTCTATTACAATTAATCTTCATTTGGAATCAACAACACATTTCTTCTTCTATTTTGAGAAATTTGAAAGTAAAAAAGCTTTATCTGTAATGATTCAAATTTCTAGACTCAAAGTTTTTCAACTTTGACAGGGACACCCTGGAGATCATTCAATATGATTATTTCCCTCTAGCTAGAGAGTTTTTATTTTCACTTCACCATTACTTTTTGAATTTAAGAACTAGAGCATATGAAACATGGTGTTACTCTAATCTTCAACTGATCAGTGAACATATAGTCTGAGAAAAGGACAGAAGTGATGTATAAGCCAAAAATTTCGTGCTAACTATATTCATTTATAATTGGAGGAGATATTACAAGTCTATTTCTCATCTACATATCAAGTATGAGCGCATTGGCTCCATGATTTCCTAGGCTAGTTGTTGAGAATGTTGAGGAGGGAAACCCTCGTTCTAATTAAACGCCTAAGCAAGCGCTCTAGAACTTCCTCCACAACTTGGATGCTCAACTCCAACTCTCCTAGTTGGTTTTGCACTGTCGCAATACTGATGGGTGAGTGCACTGCAGCATCTAATTTCTCAAACTCACTGATGACTGTCTCCTTCACTTGACACGTTGCTCTCTTGTGGTGGATCAGTTTGGAAACCAAAGACCACCCACTTCTTGATTGCACATTCATTCCCAAAGTGTGGCACAACAAGGACTCCAATGTGGAAACAGTGACAGCTTCAACCTCGTTGATCAGCATCCTAAAAGTGGCAATAGATTCATGGTCTTTGTCCAAGGACGGAACATTGAGTGTGTCTTTGTTTTCGATACTCTTCAAATCCTTCAGTAACTTCTGGATCACCTTCTTCGCCTTCTTTCTAGAGGCTAAGTACCCACCAATGTCACTTGCATCCCTTTTTCTTCGTAGAATTGAGAGTTGTTCTTTCACATCTTCCTTTGTTTGTGAGAAGATGTCTTTAGTGGCTGCACAAGCATCCAAGAGCCTGAGATATCCATCTAAGGCTTCTCCAGCCCATTTCTCATTCGATTCTCTTGCTAATCTTTGTTGGGTTTGCGGTAATAGCAGCAAATCATCGACACAGTCATACAAATTTTCAAGGCCACTTAATCTATTTGATATCGAGGGCAATGTTGAGGAGGTGGCTTCAGAAGCACTAATTCTGCACAAATGCTCGCTGAATTGTGGAATTAGTGGATGGGATCTAGAAGGCAAGCTAACAGATCGGGCATGGTAGGATTTCGATCTCAAAGGAGAGGAAGACATTTTTGTTCTTTCTTAGTTTGGAATATGGCTTAGCACTGGATTGAACAACTGATCAATATTGTGAGATGTGACTCTTCCCTTGGCATAAGCTCCATTATATAGGACATTGGCTGGTGGAGACATTAGGAATCTCATGATTCTATTAAATCGAAATGATAATCTTGGAGATGTTTATAGATTGTCTCCCCAACATCAGGTTTGTGATTTGGATCTAACTGCTTATCGTGGCCATGTTTTGTGGGTTGTCTCCCAACCAAAAAGTTCCAAACTACTACCCAATTTTCTTTTCTATTGCATATTTTGCAATACCAGCAATGCACGAGTGGAAAAATTGCAAGAAACAGGGCGTCAACACAACTCGTGCACAGCAATAAAATCAGAATTATGGTAAGGTAGGCCTAAGTTTAATCAAAATAAGAGTTGCCGAGCTTTAGAACCTGTGGGAGAGAAACATGGCACAAACATAGCTGAGATTAGCACGTGATTCTAATCAGAATCATACTGTCAAGGTATAGGTTAGAATGAATCTAACTTAGCTACGACACAGCAACTAATCAAGATAATACGGAAACTGGTTCGTGTGGCCGCACACAAAAGATTATCGCGGCGACAAAATGGAATCGAAAATTGAGGTACTTTTTTTCTTTTTGTCGATCTCACATGGATCATGGATAGTATCAAGACACTCGGTAATTAACACTTGCTGGCTGCTGCCAACCACCATACACATCTGTGGCGAAAAAACCCACAAGAAGCGGGTAAATGAGTCACCGGAAGAATTCTCAGGCTCTCAAGTCTCAATACCCGAACAAGATCAACTCATGGGACGATCTCTCATGCGATTCCTCATGTGGCACAAAGTGGGATCCATCATTGTTCCATTTGACAAGGGCCTGCTTTGGGCATAAGCCGCATCCCCCAATTTTTGCATATTTTTAGGGTCCCTATGTGTCCTTGTAGAAATATGACAAACCCCAATTTTAATTTTGAAGTATGTTACAAGGCTCAAAAAATAATGGTAAAAGATGTAGTAATTTTTGAAGTTTGTGGGTTTTGTAATAAGAATAGTATTTTTTTTCCTTACCCTCTTAAATACACTCTAGCCCTCAGTTTTCCTTTCCACACCGTTTCCAAGGATCCAATCTTAACTAGTTACCTTCGGTCTTCGGTCAACTATGTTGCAAGAAAAGTTAAATGAATCAGCTATGCTCTCCACTGAAAAAGATACAGTGGCTAAACTTGATTACGAGAGCTTAATTGATACTTTTGCCGCAAAAAATGCAAGAAGAGTGATGTTTAAGTAATACATTTCGAATGAATGGAATGATTATATAGCTTTTTGCTATTCTAGTTCTGAATACTTTTAGCATTTTGTATAAATTATTTTTAAAATTTTATTTGTGAGTTATATAAAGGACCTCATTTAAAAAAGTTTGCATCAGGCCCCAGAAAACTCAGAGCCGGCTCTGCATTTGATGATTAGATTATTTTGTAGGTCTCGATGTGCACGTCGTCCATGCAAAAAAGTAAGGTTGATCGGATATTGGTATCCATTGAAACGAACCATATTTGTTTGAAGAGCAGTAAATGTCCCGTGTGAATCCGTCCATTGCTCTTAAAACAAATATGATCCGACCAAACCTTTACAAATGTCCGATGATGTTGATTTATCACATGGATTATTTACAAAGAGATCAACATAATGAACGGCTCGAATAGTCAAAATGGGACCATGATGGGTTACATTTTGTCACAAAATGGATCACAAAATGGATCGTCACGTCACTTTAGAGTATCCTTACTCCTTAATTCCTGCAACTAGTTGTAGTTGGTTTATCCTTGAGTATGAATTGTCTCCTGTGATGCAAAATGTAACACACCACAGTCTTACAAGACGATTCGATCCATTCATTTTGTAGGCCTCGATGTTGTCACAAGAGAAATTGATGATCACTGTTTAACAACCCATTTCTCTTATGACCAATACCAGGCAACTAGTGATGGTTTATCCGGGAGCATGGATCCTCATGTAATGATTCTCTTATGTGACTCTCATGCGATGTAAAATGGAACCAACCGCAGTCCTACTTGACGATCCTCAAATGAGAGGATATCACATTTAGAGGATTTTGATTCATCCATCTGCAAAAGTGGTGCAATAAGAAGCTTGTATTAATGTGATCAAAACCAGCTGTTGCTATAATATACACTTGCAATTGAGAAGACAAAAAAAAAACTCCAATTCCCTACTCAGATTGTGCAAACTGGATTAGGCGTTGAGCGAAAAATAGATGTGTGGTGAATCTCTTTATTCATCACAATCCAATTCTTTCTTCTCCAGAGTACTCATTTTCATGATCCTCTCCCACCCTTTTGCCTCTTCTCTTCAAGTCCAGCAGCTTCATTCAACATATCAGCAGCGTCCTGGTGCATGTCCAGCTTCGCAAGGGCAACCGATTGCATGTAAAAGGCGACTGGCCAATCTGGGCTGATGTTTTGTGCTTGCATTGCATCTCTAAGAGCAGCATCGGGTTGATCACATAGGAGATAACATAGGCTTCGCCGTGCATGAACTGTTGGGGAGACCATGGTTCCCACATTGATAAACTGCACACCCAACCAAACAAAAGAACCAAAGAGAACATCAAATCCCAACTATTACCACCTGTTGTTGATTCAGCTTGTACTTTCAAGAAAAATGAAAAGGCAGAAGTCTCTTGCTGAGGCACCAATTTCTGATCTACTGAAAGACAAAGCGAAGAGACATACTAAACCCCATAATGCGCTACACAAATGAAGGGAGCTTTTCTTGTGGGTACTATAGATCTGTCGTATGCTTAGGAAAGTTTTCTTCCATCCTGGTTAATCTTTTTCAGCTCTGCTTTTAGTACGGCAAGGTTCTATGTCCCCCCTCAGTATCGTTACTCCCTCTTTCCATTACTAAAAATTCCTTGTGGCGTGAGGTTTTAGCTATTTAGGGGGAGAAAAGGGAGTTTAATTTACAAATCCCCTCAACACCAGTACAAAAATATGACTACGATAGGGGAGAGAAGGCCCATTACCATGAAATATAAGAAAAAGAATGACAAAGGAAATTTTCTGCGGCGAACTTAACCATAAAAGAACACCGAAGAGGAAATAACAGTGTCCAGAAATTATGAGCTCAAATTTTCTGGCAAAAAGTGGGTTGACCCTAAATCTTAAACATCTCACAGCCCTTTCCCAGCATAATGAGGTATATTCTTCGACAGAAGTTCCATGAATCCGTACCTGAGAATAGTTATCAATGGCAGTTCTAAAATCCTTGTCACGAAAGGCAGAGTCCCCACGTTTTCTTGCATCCAGCATCTCTTTCATCTGTTGGGTCCACTCTTGGAAAGACAACTGAACCAAACAACCACCGCATAAACCTTATATCATAGAACCAAAAAAGTGCATGGAGATATGACCCCTCTTGTACAAGTCAGTACCTCATTAGTTCCTTCATCGTCCCGATAATGCATCTTAACCAAGATTTCATGGATTGCGGTGAGGTCCATCCGCGAGCATGCATCCCCCATTGGTGAAAGAGGGCGTTGAGGAGTTGGCGGGGCTTCCACTTGCTTTGAAATCCCAAGCATGATATAAGAAGGAACCTGATAAATAGAACCACCGTGATCAGATCGATGTAGCAGTGATCCATTGACAAACTGATGACCTCAGCAGATTGGAAATGTTACAAAAAGATAAGAAACTAGCATAGTATTAATGTGGTAAGTTCAACATTGATCATATTTAATTATTTACTCACATCAGATTTCGTTTGCAGTGGATCAAGAGACGCGGCAAGGTCTTTCATACTAGGCCGCTCTCTAGGTTCATTTTGCAAACATTGAGAGGCGAGACCAATCACCGCTGTCGCTTCTTCTGAGGAAAATTTGCCCTCCAAGTGTGAATCCATTAAGAGAACAATGTTCTTGGCACGTAGCATATCAAGAGCCTACATAAGTAAACAGTAGATGAAATTAATAGTCGAACTTGTATCTTGTTTCAATGTAGACAAAATACAAATCGGTGGTATTGTCTTTACAGTTGGAGTGCAATAGCAAACACATAATCACCAAGACTCTCCCTCTGAGTAGGGAAGCAGGAGCGCACTTCAGATATGGTTCCCAAATAGAGTACATTAAGGTTCCAACAATACCCAAAATATTTTTTTATGACAAATGTCCTATGAACACAGAATGCACTCAAAAGATAAAAGCAACTTACATGACTCGGAGGGATGTGCTTTCCACTAAGCAGATCCAAAAGGACAGTGCCAAAGCTATATATAACACTTTCGGGAGTGACCCTTCCTACAATGCACCATAAGTAATTCTAGTAGGCATAAGACAGCACCACAGACGAAAGGCTAGTCATAGTAATAACAACTTTTTAACCCTTCAATTGGTAGGGTAACATATGAAGAAAAACTGAATGCAGAGAAGAAAAATACCAGTTCGTAGATACTCTGGAGGTGTGTAGGCAAGATTTGTGCTATAGCTTTTCCCATCCCTACTATTCTTCATCAAACCAAAACACGAAAGCCGTGGATCACCATCCTGCAATGTCCACCTAAATATAAGATCACACACATATGCAAAACTGAGAATAGGAACTCACAAAGTATTAGGAGATAAATCTACAATACCTCGTCAAACAGAACCCTGTAAGCATTCAGGTCATGGTACAATGGAAGACCTTCGGAGCTGCAATAGTCCAAGGCTTCAGCCATATTAAGTGCTACTCTCAAACGCATTGCCCATTCAATAGTCTGCTTATCCCCTGAAAGAAGAAACAAGTACCATAATTTAATCAAACAAAATTGGAAGCGCCTCAACTATACTTTCTAAGACTTCTTACTCGATCAGAAGACGGAGGTCAGTAGATCTAATTGAATTGGAAGAAAAAGTAGAACTGCAAAATCAAATACCCATACTTCCAAAGTTTATTTTATACAATGCGTGGAAGTGTGGAACAAATAATTTTGACTGCATTTCCAAACCAAGTGAAACTATTCTAGCCAAAATCAGGTGCAAATGAATATGACATACATTTGTTAGACACATCCTATCCACCAAACCACTGAAGACAACAGAATTAAACCTTACACAATCAGTATCCGTGCCAAACTGCAACTAAAATTGGATCTTCAACACATTCATCCCTTTGGACAACTCATCCGTGTCTTTCTAAGTACAGGGACTAAACTTGAACAATTAATCCTTTCATGGCCATCGGTTCAATTTTATTTCATTTGAAGGCATTTATTTTAATATGAATACCTATTCATCAAAAGGTAAAAATTCCAAAATCTCCAATTTAGACATTGACCACAACAGGCTACCTAAAAAGTATGGAGTAGATAATTTTAGCAATCTAATGGATGAAGATAAATTGGCAAAACAATGGGAACCTAATCTCATCACATACTTACGAGTAACGAAGATCTATAAAACCACTGAAGAAAAATGACCATATACCATATACAAACATCAGCTATTTTGACGGTCCAAAAGAACCGCTGATGCAGTCTTCCTCAGTAGACATAGCATAAAACTAGGCAGAAGGTAATAAACTCAAAATTCCATTGATAAGGTAAATAATGCTAGCTCCTATTAAAATGCCTATAAGACTAGGCAACTCCAATTTAGACATTTGCCACAGCAGCCTAGCTCAATGTTTAGGTAATTTATCATTCTAAAAGAACCAGGCTAATTTCCGAAAATATTAATTACCCAACTACAAAATCCCAAGAGCAATAAACCAGTATATACATACAGTGAAATAGATGCTTAGCAAGAGTATCATTGGGCATGTACTCAGCCACAAGCAACCTCTCATCTCCATCACAGCAGTACCCAATCAAATTCGCAAGCCTCCGATGCCGCAGCTTCCCAACACCCCATGCCTCTTCCTAAAATACCCATCAAAAGTAATCCAAACAACATCAAGATTTGATTAAACAACCATAACCTAGAAGAAATAACATCATTATTACCCATCAAAAGTAATGTACAAATTCACTCCAAAACAACATCAGATTTGATTAAACAATCATAAGTCATAACCCAGAAGAAATAACATGATATACCCATCAAAAGTAATGCACAAATGCACTTCAATTACAGCATCAAGATTTGACTTTCAAACATTAACCCAGAAGAAAAAACATGATATACCCATCAAAAGTAATGCACAAATGCACTTCAATACAACATCAAGCTTAGACTAAACGAACATAGCCCAGTAGAAACAACACGATTACCGCGAATTGCTTGGGGTCAGGCCAGGCCAATTTGGTGAACTTCTTGACGGCGATCCAACGGCGGTTCTGCAGGCGGCCCTTGTAGACAAGATTGGGGGCTCTTTCGCCGCTTTCGGATACGATGTAGTCCGGGCTGAAGTTGTTTGTGGCTGCCTTGAGGTCAGATAGAGAGAATTCAGAGAAGGAAGGAACTCCCCCAGCTGCAGTGGTGGCGGCGGAGGAAAGTGGGTGGGTGTTCAACGGTGGGTTTAGGCCCTGCTCCTGCTGGTGTTGATGCTCCCTTTCTGGGTGTGTCCCTAACGCCGATTCACAGCAGCCCATGTATAGAGAGAGAGAGAGAGAGAGAAGGGTAGTAAAGAAATGGGTATCTTTCTTGCTTTGATCTTGGTTCTTCTTTCTTTCTTTCTTTTTTTCACTGTCTCTTCTTCACTCCAAAAGAGTTATTTTTTCACAGTGATTCTTTGGGGGCAATCTCTAGTTGTACATAAACTGATATCAAAAAAATCAAGAAAATGACACACACAAACACACACAGAGAGAGAAGGGTACTTGAGAAGAGCAAGGGGTCTATCCAAAAAAAAAAGAGGAGCAAGGGGTATCTCTCTTCTTTCTTGATTGATTTGATCTTGGCTCTTTCTTTCTTTCACTGTCTCTTCAACACTGCAAAGAGTATTTTTTTTTCACAGTGGTTCATTGGGGGCACAATACGCACAGTTTATACGAGGCTCTTGGGATTGGTCCAGTTCTAGTGGTTGATAAACAAAGCATAATTAAAATCTAATCTAATATTAAAATGGGGAAAGAAGGAGCATCTTGAGCTTTGGGATATTTTAATGTGTAGCATTTTCGTGATAATCAGTATGGAAGTTTCCATTGACCTCAACCTGGGAGACGTTGAAGTCATCAGAATCTTTCATTTTCTTACTGTGTTTGAACTTTGAAGCTAAACGGTAGATATATTTGTCAATTGATAGGCTTTTAAAAACTGGTTGAAGGAGTATACTAATATTTATGGATTTATAGAGTATATTTTAATCAAAAAGGTATGGGTAGTGAGAGTTGAACTCCCGACCTCGTAGATGTAGAAGTTCTATGATGGAGCAAGCTTGATCACGTGAGCTATGCCTCAACATATACATATTTATTTGTGCGTGTACACCGTAACACACGCGCGCATCAGATAAAAAGAGCTCTAAAAGTTTGAATCACATGAAATGATGTACATTTCTAAAACGGTGACAACCATAACGGATGCCAGCTCAATTCGAAGGAGTATGTTCTCATAAATATTACCCTTAGTAAGATTTGAACTCTAATTAAATACATGGAAGCATATGATGTCTACCAATGTGTTACCGCTTCAATCGCGCAAAGCTTTCTAATTACCGGTCATTAATTTTAAAATCTCGCGATTAATCGAAGTGCGCACGAGCTATGATTATTGTATTCGGATTCGAAACCGTAATCATATGATCTGACGTGGCATGATGTAGGCCTGAACCAAGACCCACATGGAGACGGTTCTTTTTTCGAATTTTTTTTGTACATCTGGGAAAACGCCCACATGGAGACAGTTCAGGGAATGGATTCTCGTTGCTTTTTTGCATGTCATTAAATACGAATCTAAAAAGCTTATACTACTAAACTAAGTACGGTAAGACACGTCTCTCTCGAGTGTAGTACACCAGAAGCATGAAAAGGAATAGCTAAGGTAGTCTTGTGACCTGGAAACGTCTCTCTCCGATGCATTCGTCTCTTATCCATCGTTCTTCCTTGTTCACTCAAAATGTGTTTCGGCCGACAAAAGAGGTGCGAGCCCAACCCGTGGATAATAATCTTTCCTTTAAAAATAAAGGATCGTCTCCACCACTTTCGTAGTAGAAGAGTCTGCAAAGTAGCTGGATATACGGTAGTGCTGGGTCTGGAGCGTCCTCATGGATTTGGTTACACAATTCAACTCTCTGCGATCGCTCTAAAAACAGACTTGCGGGTACGATTTCGAATGTCATAAAAAACATAATTGAAACCCTTCCTATAACCAATTGATTTTAGAAGAGATGGTGGAAAGCGGTCCGACTAGGAGTTTGAATCCGCTTACAGTAATAGTCCTTCATTGGTCTTTTAGGAATCCGTTAGGAGAGTATGGACTTCGTACAGGGGAGCCAACATGTGACAGGGGGTCACGTGTCCTTCCGGAATTTTATCCCCTACGCCTTTTTTTTTTTTTTTTGGTACTTAGTACTTACTTAAAAAATGTTAGAGAATTTGAAATTTTTGGGTTTAGGGTTTATTGTTTATTTTGTTTTCACGTATTTTCAACCAAATCAATGGACCACTTACAGAATTAAACACTTATTTTAGAGGGGCAAATAGCAAATTGCTAGTATTTTTTTTCCTTTGTGCTTATGTTTTGAATCTTTTGAATACATTAGACCACAGGTATCGTGCCTATTAAAGAATACTTAAATTTTTGTGCTCAGTATTTCTTTGTTAAATTTCACTGTGAATTTTTTTAGTTTATTGAGAAATGGTTTCCCCTCTTGAACAAATTCTTAGCTCCGCCACTCACTTCGTTTGTGTTATGTGGAAAGTCCGAACGGTTACAAGGTCCTTCTGGCGAAGGAAAACAAAAGCTCCTGGAACTGAGCATTGAGAGGACCATCCGGATAGCCGTGACCACTATCCGGACAGGATATGCTGAAAACTGCTCGAAATCTGAAAATCGAGCCAAACTTCCGCATATGTTCGTGCTCACAAGAGAGAATTATTTCGGCCGCCCTCTCTTCGACTCTTTTTAAGTTTGAAAAGGAAAAAAAAAGAAGAGAAAATCTTCTTTACAGAGGTGTTGTAAACACTTGTTTACAGCACTCAATCGTGACCGTTCAAAAGTGTTTTAGACTGTCAAGATGTTAATGAATTTTTTCCGGGGAAGAGTTAATTGTGACCGGTCATAATTGAAAATGAATCTCAGCCATTGATTACGCGAACAGACGGCTAAAATTGCGCCGCTCCGTGAATAGGTTGTTCACGGAGCCTCCGTGAAAAAGACTATCTCAAAAAAAAAAAAAAAGTCATCCGCAACACGCTATCATCTTTGTAAGCCTTGGAAGTATGCGGAATATAGTCGCAAACCCTCCTTGCAAATACGCAAACATCATCAAAAATGGAAGTTGGACGGTGACAAAATGAACACTTGAAAACACATTGATGGCATCTGATTGTGATGAATCTCTAAAACTAGTATACGAGACAAAATCAAAGATATGTCTTGTAACTCACGTTAATGATTGCAATCAGTTCCCGTTCCGCTAAAGTTTTTGTTTTTATAGTACTTATTTTTCGTTTTACGAGACAAGTCATTCGCTCATAATACATCACCTTTAATATAAGGGTCGCACGGCTCACGTTAGCTGAAAATTACTGGGTTCTCTAGGACACTACCCGGTCCCTTTCACAACACATTCTCTATGACTTAGAACTAGAGTTTACCGGTTCGACATGAATGTATATGGTATTGGAGATGATAGTGCTCCAAGACCACTAAATAATTACTCCGTGATGCCACTGGAAAAGGGATAAGATGAGGTTGGGCTAATGCGCGGGTGACAAGGATGATGTTTCTTTCTTTCTTTTTTTGGTACTTCGGAATAACAGAAAAAAAAAGTTTAGAGATCAGAAATTAGAACAAAAACATAAGTAACAAATGGCAAGGGCTAATCCTTGAAGCAGCCCTGCCCCATTGCATCTTCAATAATGAAGCGACGCACCGAGGGGGAGGCTCGACGCATACAATGAGGTCCTCTTCTTGCTCGGCTCCAAGGCGAGTTAAATGGTCCGCGCTCTGATTGGCTTGACGGTTTATGTGCTCGATTGTACTATTAGTCCGAAGTTGAATCGAATATGTTTTGCATCCTCAATTATAGTGCTGTTTGAACAGTTTGGAACCGGTCCTTCTTTGATCGACTTGACCGCTTGTGAGGAGTCCGTCTCAAATCTTAACGTTAGCCATTTCCTTCTCCAAAATAATAGTGAAATCTCGGTAGATCGCCCAAATTTCTGCCGTCAAGCTTTATGAGTTGCACACTAGTTTACCATAGAAGCCAAGAATCCATTTTCCCTCGTCATTGCAAAAAAGTCCCTCGAATCTCACTTTCCCATTACTTTCATACCGACTCCATCTACATTCAACTTTAGTGTACCTGCATTGGGAAGACACCATATATTTTACTACCATTAAAATGGAGTCGGTATGAAAGTGAGGTGGTCGGGGTGTGGCCAAGTCATGTGCCCGTAACATTATTGTAATCGGAGCGGAAACAAGAGGATGTAGGGGCCAGGGGGGACTTTATAGCTTGAACTGTTTCATTTGGGTTTCTTCCTACCAAATTGTTCAGATAATACCAAGCCTTCAATGGAAACCTTTTGTCTCACAATTGATAGATCCCTCACTGTCAAGTTTAATGCCATCACTCTCAAAATCAAAAGTTATAGTATCTTGTAACTCACGTCTATGATTGTAATCAATATAGAGCCACATGGCTGATGTTAGCTGAAAATTATTGGGTTTTCTGGGGCACTATCCTGTCTTTTTCACAATACATTTAAAAGGACGAGTTTAGTGTGCGATTCGACATGAACGTATGGTGTAGGAGAGTGTTCAACATGATTGTATGATGTACAAGTGTGTTCGGATATTATGCGACAGTGCTCCAAGTAGGGACGCGGGCACAGGATTTCAAGCTTGGGGGCGAACATTGAAACGACTTATATAACCTATGAAGGGCGATATCTATTAATTTTGCCTGCACAAATTGCAAAAATACTAGTGAACGGTTATCATACACGTTTAATTTCGATCAAACTATTCAACTACTAGTACTTTTAAAATAAGTAAAATACTACGGAGTACTAGTACTTTTAAACCTAAATATACTGCTAAAAATAACATTATTTTTTTCCAAAACTCCTGATTGGACGGGTGTTGGATTGTTCAAAATGATATTGAGAGGGCAAACTTATATAACTTTAAGGTTTTTGAGACAAAAACTACTAGTAAGCCTGTCTAGGTTATCCTAGTTTGGATTTCGGGTAAGGCTCTTGAGTCTGTGATCTGGATTGGCTCTCACATCGGGGTGTTTGGATTAAGTGTCTGTGTGTTTGTTTAAGAGGGTCCTCATACCCCTCCTTAGTCAGCAATTGCCTGGTGGAGCAATTGCCTAGTGGAGATGGTAAGTCTCTTACTCTTCCATGTTTAAAAAAAAGGAATCCCATCCTTGGCCCCATGATCACTAAAGAAATACTCCATGATGCTAGCTACTGGCAAAGGGACAAGACAAGGGGTTAGTCTGATGTGTGAGCAGATAAAAACAAGCCTTCAAACTTGACTTTATATCTCAAGCTCAGTGCCATCGCTCTCAAAATTGTACTACAACATTTATCTGGCTCACGGAACTGCAATAAGCCAATGTCAACAAAACACACAACTAAGAAACAGAAAGAGATATTAATCCAGAAAATAAGATTTTAATCTCAATTATTTGGAAGAGAGTCTAATCACGCCCGACAAAACGAGGCAAGACCGGTCTATTTAACAGATTTCACATTATGATACTATCAACTAAAAAGAATTCTGTACAATAAATTTCAACTAACTTAGTAATCACTACAAGGAAGAATTGTTCCTATCCTATTATACAACATTTGATGCTCGGGCATATCCATGACTTGCGTCACTAATAAACAACAGCCAATATGCCTGAACTTATGCCTCATCTAGTGATATCCTAACGCAAAATTTGAAGTAAATCTCCTCCCGCCAAGACTTGGCAGGCCACGTGCCCAAACCGGTCTTCATTCCTAGAATCCTAGATCACCGATCACCAATAAGGTGGCTCTAGAAACAAGGGCCCATTGTACATCAAGTCTATGTTGATGTCTTGCACAGCATTGCCTCCATATGGACAGCTACAGCTGCTGAATTCTCTCATCGTCGAACGAGTCTATGAGATCAAGGCAGCTGCTTACCAGATACGATTGACCCATCTCTTGCTTTAGCTGAAGTGTATTACCGTTGGAATTTAGACCACAGTATGTTTTTGGCCCTTCCAATTCGCGCAAGATACAATCCACCAATACGGAACAGAGGCAGATTGCAACCCACCAAAGGAAACCAGCCGTGAGTTTCAACACCATAACTTAGCCCCCAGCTTCCTCCCCCTGGCCTATGATGTGAGAATCGGCCAAAGAAACAGGCCATCACGAACATTGTCCACAAGAGTGTCACTTTTAAAGTTTCAACCATTTGCCCCTCAATATTCCATGCTCTAGACAGTCTCTCTAGAGGACTGCATGTTGCAACGCTGAACCAAATCACTTACTCAAAAGTGAGAAAGCAGATTCACTGCCCTATGGCTATGAAACTTCCTTATTCTCCTGAGCAAGTCTCTCTTTTCTATCCTCCTCAATACGTTGCAACAACTCCTCATAGGTTCTCAATATGTTTGCAGCGAACCTCTCCATGGCTTCAAAAATATGTTGCAGACTCACCTGCAAACTACTAGTTTTGCTAGTTTCACTCTGATACACATGTCCAACCGAAAGACCACCGCCAGTCCCAGACACCAGAACAATCCTTTTGTCCAATGCCTGAATCCCCTTCTGGATCTTCTGGTCCTCTCTCTCTAAATTTTTAACTTTCTTCTCCATATCCTTGTTTGCCATCATCCTCTGACGCATTTCTTGCTTATCCCGCTCCCAGAGCTGAAGCACACTACTGGCAAAATCTCGCATAGAATCCACCACTTCCTTCTCAGAAATTTTCCCCAAAGCTTGTGACCATTGATTACAGATAACGAAAATTGGGGGTGCACCTATTCTACTAGGTGAGAAGGGAACAACTCCGTCGGCTGTTTCTTCAGGTTCGTACAGAAGACATTTTAGAAGCCAGTCATTCAGTGCTCTGACGAAACCCTTCTGAGCACCAACCCAACATGAAAATCTGAATGTCCACTCCAGAAGCTCGTGTTCAAGCTGCAACGTGGCTTCAAGATGTGCATCGCTGAAGTGTTTGTGGGATGCAACAGCATCCAATCGTCTAGCTTGTAAAATAGCTTGGCATTGGCTTTGATGGCATTCAAGCATGGATCGCCACGTTCGAGTTAACCTGTTAGTAGGCAAAAACCACATATCAACCGTCTAAACAATGCAGCACAAACAAAAAAAAAAAAAAACTGACGCATAAAGAACAACTTGGTATAAAGAGGAAATCGTACCATTAAACATAATTTGGCATACAAGGTGTCCAACAAAATAATAAATTAAACCAATATAATCAATAATCGTTCTTAGTGGTGATCACAACACTACAACCATCAACAATGGGGAACCACAACCAAATAGTACCATGGCCAAAATAATATCTCATCAAAATTGGATCCAATATCGAACTTAGAGTCACCAGGGTTGGCAGCCCGTAGTACTTTTCCCTAAGACGATCCGGCGAAAGAAAGCCGTTGAGCTTTAGGGTCACCGGCCTAACACGGTCTTTTTCCCAATGACCAGGGTCACCGACACGAAGAGGAATAATTTTCGGACTTCCGAAATAAATGTTCCCATTAATATCCACCAAGTTCTCACCAAAAAAGAATATTAACAATTGATCTCAGAAAATTCTTCGCATGCCAATTTACAGAACAACTTATAAACAGTTTTGAGTCTCCGAATAACATTCATATAAATTTCTGAAGGAAATACTTTTAAGAGACACAGGGAACTTTTGAAAATACGTATCATACTTAACTACTCACCTGGGTCCAAAGCTAATGCAATCGAACGACACAAAATGATGCTAACCTGAACTAAGACTGACTGCATCATGTTCCATTAGTAATGCAAGTGTTAAACCACAAGTAATGCAAGTGTTAAACCACAACAAACCCAGAAACAAAAATAAAGGCGAAAACAAAACCTCAAACAGCTGGTCAGAGTAAAAATAGCTGCAAGTGTTGATCTAAAAGATCATGCCCAAATAATATATGTGAAAACACTTGGGTTTAATAGCATGCTAGGTTCAGATAGCCTCAATTACTTTCCTTGATCAACTTTCTTGTTTTCCCTGTCTTTACCTATCATGTCTCACTTTCTGTTACTCTCTAACAGTTCTTACTTTTCCTTCTCAACCAGTAATCAAGAACGCAGACAAGGTTGTTTGACAGCATATGGGAGGAATAGCAACCTCCTCAAATTGAATGTTTTTTATAAGCCTTTTCATTTTATTTACTTCTCTTCCTCTGTGACACCTTACTACTACTTCTATGGCACCCTCAACCCTGCCAGCAACAGCATATGTGAGATGTAATCCTCTCAATCCCCCAGTTTATTATTTCCCAAAATGCCAAAAAAAACATGCAAACAAAATTTTCTTTTGAGAGGGCCTGATATCGTTGAGAAGCAATACCATCTCCTGCATCTGCCATTTCTGTCTACTCTCTTCATTGTTCTCCCTTTTTTTCTTTTCTCCTTCCAGTTCACCAACAAATGTCCACAAAGAACCATTGAATTTTTTAGATAAGAGTAGTCAAGTGTTACAAAAAAAATTCAAGCTTCCCCTTACTTAAAATTAATTGCCTACGCTTTACTGAACCAAATCCAGTCACCTCAAACTTTACCCTTACAAGAATATGGGAAGAGAAACAATTAGTTTCCACCACCAGTAGCACCGCCTTCCCAACACCTCCAAAAAAAAAAAAAAAAAACCTCTCTACCCCTGCGGGTGAAATAATTGCACAACCCAAACACCTCATTTCCTTTTTTTATCTGTGATCTACTTAAGCCAAAATTGATAACCATTTTCAGAATTTTGGAGGGTTTCAACCTAAAACCAATTTGCAATAGGTGGAGTAGCCTCTAGATTATATTAACCAAGTTTAGGTGGCTTAGGTGAGCAATGTGGGATAGAATCTAACACTCCCCTCAAGTGCAGCCCAGATGCACGTGGAGGTACGGATTGATGAGGTGAGGCGATTGACTCAGGCAGAGACTTGACCATGCGAGGTGAGCCACCCAAGACCTAGCACTGGCCAAGGTTTCTTCTTTGTGCGGTGGGTTGCTCAAAATAAAATCCTCAATATATAATCCAAGCCGCAGTAAGAAGATTATTGTTACTTGTCGTATGTGCTTGATATAGATGGGGTGTTGGTGGCTCGCTTCCCCATTGTTGTCCGTTAGCCAAGGAATTATGGGCATCGGTCCATTCTTGGGTAGAGCTGCTTCATGGTTGGCATGGGATTAGAGTAGGGAGGAGGCTAGGAGGCAGTCTGATGGGCATCGAAAGCTCTCTGTATAGACTTAAAAAGTCTTTTTCTTAGTTGTTTGTATAGCTGGAGTGAAGGATTTTAATCCAACTATCCATTCCTTGATTTGATAGACATGCAGAGCAGTGCATTAGTGCCATTTTGTCTGTGCCCTTTTGTACATGGGTGGCAGGCATCCCTTGATGCCACCTTCTTAACATTCTTAGTTATAGTCTTATCCAAACACACAAAAAAGAAGAAGAAATTCAAAGAATAGCATACCCTTGAATAAAATCATTCAATTGCGGCCACAAGTCTTCATCCCTCAATTTGTTTATCTTCACAGATATCTTATCAACAATCTGAATTGCAATCCTTATTTTTGTGGAAAGACTCCTGACCAGAGTTCTTGTCGCGTCAATTTTATGGGCCTCAGCACCTCTTTCATCTAAACTTTTCAACTTACGACTTTTTCTTTCATGGAGTACCCTCATTTTCTCCTCAACCTGCAAAAGCAACATAATGCATAAAAAGAGATGCAAGGGAAGAAAGAATGACGAGTGTGGCACATTTAAACGATTCCATAACCCCGTGTGACATCATCTTGATGGTGGCCATGATTACCCAGCCTTCTACCACTATTCTTGTGTTGATTTATGAACACATGCACGCAGTATCCTATGATGTAGAAAGCATGTACATAGCCAGGGGCGGAGCTTTTAAGGGGACCGTTCCAACCTCCCACCAACAGTTACTGTTTTGCTTCACAACCTCCCATCAATTTTAATGGCTCTTGTTTGACTATTGTTAGATGGACGATTAATCTATGAAAACATGTACTCCTTTGGGTATTATGTATGATTCATCTTAGAACACGTGTACTCTTGGGGGATTAAATACTCTCCCAGCCCAGAAAAAAACAAAAAATAGTCCGCTTCACAAAGGAGAACTTAGAAAGAGTAATGCATTCTAGTTCAAAAACTTACATAACTTTTTCTTTTTCACAAGATACTAGATATCAACGAGCTCTTTTAATCTTAGATTAAAAGTTCGAATTTGTTCAAATAAAAACATATTCTTTTTAAGTTCTCCGTTTGCAAATCGGACATTCTTTTTGGGATGGAGGGATTATATTGATCTTTTGAGTGCCAACTCCAAGTTCCAATCCCAACTCCGCCACCGTAAATAACATACTGATATACGTACACATAAATCCGTAGAGTCTTTGAAAATTTCGAGATTAACCATTCTACGTTATAGAAAGTTCAATATGTTGTAAGCATTTAACCCAGGGAAGCATTTCAATAGAAATCAACTTACCTTTACTTCTTCGTATAGTTTCTTCTCCCATAGGTACAGCTTCTGCAAGGTAGAAGAAAGACTTCCAGACCTCACCACCACATCATCATCATTTTCCAAGTAAGCAGGAACGGCATTGGCAATAGAAGATGGCTCGGCATTTGTAGAAGTAGAAGGCTGAGATGATACTAGTGGTAACGAAGGTGTAAATACATGCAACATCTTGGAAGAAACTGCTTCAAAGAAATCCACAAGGTTGACATTAAGGCCATATGAAAGAAATCCTATCAATCGAAATGACATAAATTCACTTTATGCAAACACGCAAATTCCAAAATACATCTAAGGATTATGTTCCAAAGTGCTTAAGGTCCAGTTGGATTATCAATGGATTTCAAACGAACAAATTTGTTATTATCACTCAATAACAGCTAAAATTTAAGTTGATCGCTGACATTAGGCATTTCGATAGAAGAGCTCTTTCATATAGGTGATATGGAATTCTTCATCTAGGGGATTCTAGCTTATCCAATGATACCAATAAAATAAATCTCGTATCGTTCTTTTCCAGCTTCCAGCATAATTCCGCAACCTCCCTATAACTACACTTCTTACATTTTGTTAAAACAGAACATCAAATCTCTTCATTCGAAATCCACATCCATCCAATCAAACTCATGTAAAACAGCACTCCAAAAAACAAAACATGGGTATGTGCGTACTGCGTCCACTAATTTTTTTTATAACTCCATATCGGGCCAAACATACAGACTAATCCAGGGACTGTCCCACCATCCACTAGGGGCCAATTGAAGTCAGGACACAACCCGTATAGAATTGCCCAAAACATGAATTTATCGCACATCGGTGCAAGTGGAGTTGAACCCCAGTTTCTTGAGGCCCCGGTTGCAAGAGGGACCCCAGTTTCTTGAGGCCCTGGTTGCAAGAGGGACCCCAGTTTCCTGAGGCCCCGGTTGCAAGAGGGTTGCAAGGTGACTACCACTACGCCAACCAACTACCCCTACCCGTACCGCTCATATGTCAGTCCACTGTTCATCACAGGTATACCAAGCAACCAAAAAGACAGACAATTGACTTAAAGAAGAGCAATTGGCAAGATCAAACTATTTTTTAGCCCCATTAGTTATTCAAATGTCAACTACAGAGAAAAGATATGTGGTTTCATACCATGATAGCCACCGTGTTTCTTATACGGAAATTTTCCAACTTCAAGAATCTTTCCAAGCTCGCTCCCCAAATCCGAAGCTCGCTCAAACTGAACCTGAATTTCCTTCAAAACTTCAGAGTTTCCCCTCAACTCAACCGGAGCCTTGAAACCAGCCACATTTCCTCTATCCACTGACCTCTCCTCATTATCCACAACTTTCTTATCCACCATATGCACCTCATACTCAACTGGATCACTCTCCATTACAACACTAGGCCTCTTATTACGGTACACCGAATCTGCCCCATCCTTCACAACATCCCTATCATCATCATCTTCTTCAACATCCACTGCTGCTTTGGCATAACTTTTCCCACCATCAACAAACCTCTGCTGGCGTTTTCCATTCACTTCCTTCACCACTTCTTGCTGCGAAGAATAATCCTCGTCTCCAAATCAGGAATCCCCTCCTCCTCCCTCAACTCCTTCGAATCCCGACTCGGCGTGTAAGGAGGGTAATAGCTCTCAAAACCCTCAAAAGGGTAAAGGAAATCCCACGCCGAGCTCCTCGGCGGCGACGGCGGAGGAGGCGGCGGTTTCGAGCTTGAAGCTTCCGACGGTCCCGCAATCGACCCCACCGGAGGCAGCGGATAAGAACCACCACCGTACTGCGGCGGATAAGAACCACCACCGCGCTGCGGCGGATAAGAACCGCCACCGTACTGCGGCGGATAAGAACCGCCACCGTACTGCGGATTTGACCCCCCGGAAAACCGATTCATTCCACCCCCTCCACCGCCGGCGCCGTAACTTGGAGGACCATTATAGGGATAAGAAGAACTAGGGTTTTGAGGGTAATTATTATAGTACGAAGAAGAAGGCGATTCATCTATGCGTACGGTCTCCGCGCTCAGGGGCCGTTGCTCGTACAACACCGACGGCGTCGCTTTGTTCCTCATATAATTCATATTCGTATTATATGAATAACTAGGGTTTTGAGAATATGAACTAGGGTTTTGAGGATATGAACTAGGGTTTTGAGGATAATTCATACCCATATCCATACCCATATACCCGTTTTCTTGGTACGAACCTAGGGTTCCGTGATCCGCGTAATCGATCTGGCCGTAAGGATTATGATGCAGGGGGGAATCATTCCCTGAGTAGTGGTGGTGCAGGGGAGAGTCAGCGGAGTCGTCGGAATCGGAGCCGGAGTGGAAGTGGAGGTGCGAGCCGGAATCGGAGTGGGAGTGGAAGTGAACCGCCTTACGGTGCGGCGAACCGGAGGGTTCTTCGAAATCGACCGTCTTCCGCTGGGCCGGGAGGTTGAGAACCGGAGACGGGGGCTCGGCGACGGCGACGTAGCCGCCCAGATCCCGGTCGAAGAACCGGTTCAGCGAGACGCCAACGGTCTTGAGGGAGTGGAGGTAGGAGAGGTGGGATTCGGCGAGGTCGTACCTCTGGCGGATTGCCTCCTCCAGGAACCGACACCGCTCGCGGCAGAGCGCCACCGCCGGGAGGTCGTCGAGCTTGGAGCCTGTGCAGCCCATTGCTGCTTTTTACATGAAAATATAGCAACAAATTAAAAAGGGGGTGTTACAGTATGCGGGAGTGAGGGATTGGGAAGGTATTCAAGCAGGACAACATGGTTGTGAATTTTGGGCCGGGATCAGGGGATTGTGACCTTTAATTCGCCCGACACGTCTGTGCGAGCACGAGCACGAGCGTGAAAGCGTATTTCGAGAAAGATCTCTAACTAGTACTACTAAAATTCGAAAGAACGAGAATTTAAAAAAAGTAAGCACAGAGCGAGAATTAAAAACAGTGGAAGAGAGATAATAATATGTGAGGGAGATTGGGAGGAGAGAGATGATAAGGGAGAGGAGGAGGAGGAGGTGGGAGGACAGGGTGAGGGGAATCTTTTGACAGCGGGGAGTTTCGTCGGGATGTAGCAGAGGAGAGAGAGAGAGAGAGAGGAGAGAGAGAGGGGGTGAAAGTGGAGAGAGAAGGCTGCAGAAATGGGCAACGTCGGTGAGTGTGTTGCATGTATGTGTGTCTGTATCTATAGAGTACTTTTCTTATTTTTGGGTTTATGGGAGTGTGTGTGTGTGTGGAGTAGTACTTTTTTGGGGGTTGGATTTTAAAAAAATTGTATAAAATTCAAATTTGAGATTTGGGGAGATTAAATTATAGTAACCGAAAGAGGGTTTTATATCTAGTTCGCTCACACCGGACGGATTTTTTACTCCAACATTCCACGCGGTGAAGGTGGGGAATTGGACCTGAGATTTTAGAGAGAGACAGAAACTAGTGGGCGATTTTAGAATGAGAGAGAGAGAGAGAGAGACAGAAACTAGTGGGCGATTTTGGGCGTTTGGTTTGGTGTTGACAGGAGATTTTGACGTCTGTTATGGCCATTCTGCTGTTCCTTCAGTTTTGTGACGTTATCACCTTTGTTGCGTTCCCTAAAAGCCCTTCATTTCTATGTAAATTTACTTTTGTAGTTTTGGTCTATGAGGGGTGGGGTTATTTTCAGAAAATGGAGAAAAGCAGGGGTTGATGCAAGAGGGGAAAATTTACTCCTAAAGTACCGTCACGTGATTCTTTCAAGGGCCGCTTCCAATGGTATTATTGTACGGATTTCATCACCAATCGTGCAGCTTCAGAGCCGGTTTAGAGTGGAAGCCAAGGAAGCCTCCAATTTTTTGACCCGAAGAGGGCCCCAAGAAATACAGTTTATAGTTTTAAATAATAAGAGTTTTAACTGCTTTCGAGTAACATCTTATTGATCGTGTGGCAGCTTAGGTTATTTGGATGCTTTAGGAACTGGGATTGAATCTCCATCTCTTAAGTTTTCCTCGACATTTTGCAAAATTTATTTCAAAGATGCGGAGATATTAAGACTTCCGCTTCGGCCCCCAAATATCTTTGAGCTGGCGGTGTGCGACTCTTCCGATTGAATGGTAAGTCATTTGTCAAATTCATTTTTCCTTTTTGGAGTACATGGAATTCCAAAGGGTGGGTGTGATGGGGAAGTTAAATAGAAGTAAAGGCAAAGGGTACCACCATGAAGCAAGGTAGAAATGGTAGATATAAATATAAAAGGTGGAAAGGAAGACAAGGACCACTCAGGGGGGGACGAAATTCCAATATTCATCAACTTTTATGGTGCTGAAATGCACAAATTGATTCTGCCATAATGTGCAATAAATTATAGGAATCGAAACTTGCAGAACGGATCCATGTTGGTTGCAAAGGGCAATTTGCCTCTCCATCTTCCCTGCCTGTCACTTGACCGTTGGGAGGTAGTACTATTAAATTGGGAGAAAAGGGTAAATTCATTAGTACTCTATTGGTACTATTAATTAGTTTTAATTAGTATTATATTGGTATTTAAATTTAGGATTTTAAAAGTCTTGTTTCGATCCTGGCCGTAGCCAGGATTCAAGTCTGGGGTGACGAAAATTGAATAGATCAATCCTGAATGATAGGATATTGTGTTTTTTAATATTCGAAAAAGTACATGTGTTCTAATGTTGAATGTTAATTAATCATTCGTTATATCTCCAAAATAATTCACATGTTGTAACGTTAATCATCTATCAAGATATAACAAAAGTAATTTACCGATCTATCAGAACAGAACCTGGCATTTTTTCCGAATCTTTTTTAAAAAAAAATATTGGGCCTTTTGTGTTTCGGTGGTTTAAAACATTAAGCTACAGTGAAGAAATAAGATGAGAGATAAAGAGAAAGACGAAAGAGGGTTTCGTTTAAAATAGAGAATTAAGAGGGTACAAGTACTTGATCATTTTTCAATTTTATTTTATTTTTTTAAAAGTCAAGTCTTATTTTTTTATTTTTGTGATCAACGAAAATCAGTATTGTCAGAGGAAAAAAAAGTTAGATTAGTACCTCCGAACACCTAAGTGCGTTCCTGACGTGTCGTTGGGCTAAATGTCTCTTTTGCAGGTCGTGTCTTCCTTATTGTATACTTTGTTTGATCCTCACTTCAACTGAAGGGAAAAGAAAATAGTACAAAAAAAAAAAATACCAAATGTGGTTGAGGGACCACTCAAATATATTGTTGCTTTTTAACGTTGTTTACTATTTGAAAGTCTTGTCTTCCTATACCTTAATTTTTGCAAGAAGTTTATAACTCAAGTCGATGTCTTGATCGTTGACGAATATACTCCGTTACAGTATTATCTTTTCAGCGCTAGATATTGTTGAACGATTGAATTCCTTCTTTTCAAAAAAAAAAAGAATTCCTTCGTTTTGTTTCCTCTCGATCTCGATAGTTGCAATTCAATATGGCAAATGCTAATTGGTGCCCCTGGGGCAGTGTTTTGGTTATAATTAACGAGGTAAGTTTTATAAGTCCCAATGTAGTCAATAAATTACCATCAATTACATTCAACTATATGTATTTATTATGGGAACTCTTTAAATTCATACCTCTTCTACCCCTATTTAACAGCTTATATCAAACACGGTCAACTGGACTTTGTTTAAATGGTTGTTTTTGTTTTGATAACCGGATATTCGGGCCAGCTTACCTTGCACCTTGACTAATTCTAAGATCCTAGAGGAAACGACTGGACATAACCCCCGTGGCTCCAATGTTTGGGATTGTTGGCCTTTTTTTGGCTTAATAAGTAAGCCAAATATTTCGGTCTTCGTTTAATTTTTTTCACTTTTTTTTTTAATTTTTGCGCCAATTTTTTTGTGGAGTAGTATATATTGGTAAGTCTCGATAAGAGGAATCTAAAAATAAAAAATTAGTATTAACCAAACTTGGTAAGTCTTCGATTAATAAGTTAAAGTACAATAACTTTTTTTTGTCTTTGTTATTTCTTTTTTTGCATTTGTTTGTTTTGCGTCAAATTTTTGTGACTTATTGATTCATCTCATCGAGAGAAATCAGAAAAGTAAAAAAAAAAAAATGATCGAAACTCATAATTTTTAAAATGACAAAAATAAGTAAAAAAGAAAAGTCTTCTTGACTTGACTTATTTTTGTCTTTATTCAAAAAATTATGAGTTTCAATCATAACTTTTTTTACTTTTTCGATTCCTCTCGACGAGACGAATCAATAAGTTACAAAAATATTAAAATGTGGATCGAAATTAAAAAAAAAAATTCATTTTGAGATGACATGTAGACAAAAACAATACCAGCTATTTTGTATTTTTTTCGTCAATAGTGAACTTTTTTTTACTTTTAGTTATAATTGTTAACTTATTAGACTCCTCTCGACGATCACGAATGATTAGTCTGAAAAATAAAACGTGAGTTTAACAAAAATTCAGAAAAGACAAAAAAATATCAAAATAAAAAAATACCCAAAATATTGCGTGAAATGTATACTGATATATACAATAGTGACATAAAAATAAAATCCAACATATCACCAGTTTTTATAGCAAATCATTTAAGAGCCGAGGGAAATCCTCAAGGAGAATTGGTGCTTTATCAGGATTAAAGGACAAATGATTTCAGAATCACAATTATGTAACATTCAATGGTCATTGCTAGCTAATTATACGTTGGCTCAGCTGGCTTTAATTAGGACTCCCCTAAGTGGTGGTGGGATCGGCATCCCAAAATCAGTCGAGGTACACGTAAATTGGTCCGAACACCTTGACTCATGTGGAGATGGGGTATCCGAGGATGCTGCCAAGCGAGTGTCGAGTGGTATTCGATATTTCACCTCGACACAGACGACTCAGATTGAATTTGAACACATACAGATTGAACCGTCCATTGCTCAATCAAGATTGAGCCGTCGATTGTCGAGATAAATGACCGGGTCGGCCACTCAACATCCGCTTGGCAGTATTAACCCCATTCCGGAGATGGGATTTTTGTGTATAAATAATGAACTTGATGGGCATATCTGTAAATTTTGGTGTTTGTCCAATGAACCGCCGCTATTTTTGCCAAACTGGTATCTTTGGAGAATTAATCAATGAGTCAACATTTCAAAAGAAAGTAGCTATCAGAATATTGACCCGTCTTCTTCACATAATTAAACAAAACGTGTTCAACTTCAACAAGGGTCTTTCCCTGTCGCCGCTTTTGTTTAATTCTCGATTAGGGAGGGAGGGTTTTTTTTTTTTTATATCCGGATGTCCGTGCAAGTTTGCGGCTTTGCGTGCTGTTGGGTCGAGACCCCGACCCCGATCCACACCTCTAAGCACAAGCATGAAAAGTAACCAGGCACAAAACGAGAGAGAACATTGAGGAAAAATTCCTTGTACCCAACACGTACGTGCAACTTAACTAATTCTGAAGCCTTGAAGTTAACAACCAAGCATACCCGTCAGTGGCCGAAAAGTTTGGAACTTTTAGTCACTGTGAAATTTGAACGTGCGACCTTATAGAGAACAAACACTTATTAGCTTTCTCGTTTCCAATTTGCCAAACCCTTTGGGGGATTAATTAGGGAGGAAGGACTAAGGCATTGAGAATAAATTAATTCGGTGTGTGCCGTGTATTGTATAAAGATGAGACGTCAATCCAGTTAGGATTATTTGATCGTTTAGTACTTTATACTATAAGATAAGAGATTGTATGATAATATTTAAATAATTCAGCGTTTGTTGCGTGATGTATAAAGATAGAGACTAGACTAAGTTAGAATTGCTTAGTCATTTAGCAATTTATTTATATGAGAGATTTCTATAATACCACATTTAGGGGTACTGATATTGTTTAATCCACCATGTATAGCGTGATTTATATAGATATAAGACAAGATTAATTTAAGATTTTTTGGTTATTTTAGTATCTTATATATAAGAGCTTATATAATACTATAGATTATATAACACCACATTGAGGAGTGATATTATTAATAAATCCGGGCGTTTGTGACTATTTCTCAAATATTCAGCAATAAAAATAATAATTTTATTTTTCATCTCATTTTGTATCTAACCCAACCCAAACATATTTTTAATCAAGTAAACAATCATATCACCCTCCACATGCCCCTAACCAACCTCCTCCTTAATCTCATAATAGTTTCCAATTCTTTGATAATAGTTCTGCAATCAAACGTATCCTAGACCCACAAGTGATGTGCAGCCGACGTCTAGAAAATATAAAAATAATGTTGCAAACTCGTATGGTTTGTTCCCAAATGGCTTCCGTTGGACGGATTTGGAGACGAAAAAAAGGCGGCCTTCTTTCGGTAGAAACAAAATTTTGGAAATGCAATCATAATTACTACATTAATTTCGGTTATTCCAACTCCTAACTTTTTCTTCTAAGGAAAAGAAGTTATATTTTATTATTTTCCACAAGGATATAGCACAAAAGAGGGTAGGAATTAATTAAGCCATTGTTTTTTGATCTATTAGTTTGACTGGAACCCTAAACCCTCCGAGAATTCAAATTAAAGATATCAAAAGCCAATTAAGAAGAAGTCTTTTTAGTTAACTAGGAGTATTTTTCTATTCAAAGTTGCTTGATTTGGAATATTCAAATTCCACCCCACGAGTGCACGTGGTTGTATATGGCACAAAAGTTGTCTGGGGGCATCAGATTGACTCACTATTTAGGAATGTTAACATGCATGCGTATACTCTCTCTCTCTCTCTCTCTCTCTCTCTCTCTCTCTCTCTCTCTCTCTCTCTCTCTCAACATGCATGTGTATTCTCTCTCTCTCTCTCAACTTTTATTATACGCCTACTGTACATGACTAAAGCGTTTGTAAGAACTTTGACCATTACGTCCAATAGAATGTGCATGAGTTGGTAAAATTATGAGAATTTGTTCACCTCCTTTAAAGAGGGTGAACATTATATATACTCCCCGTGATTGGTAGGAATCGTGTAGGGTCTACGGAATCAATATAATTTTTGGTAATAATGAGTTAGTTTGTGATGAGACCCACAAAATTTCCACCAATCACAGAAAAGGTAATGTGCACCCTCTTTAAAGGTGGGTGAACAAAAAAATTTATTGTATTGAGGTAAGGTCTCATTCTTCCTAAGTTTTCTTGTCCTTTGGGTTTTGGTATTTTTATTCGCCTTTTTTGAATTTTTGTTAGATTTGACGGTATATTTTCTGGATCAATTTTTATCTCGATGTGAGGAGTCTAAAACAAAATAATTATCTGTTTTGTCTAGAGTGTTGTCTTATACTCTTAGTAACTTTTCTCAATTTCGGCTCATTTTTATAGTTTTCTCATTCCTCTTGTCAAGACGACGAGAAGCTAAACAAAGACAAGTAGCTTATTGTCTCGACGAGAGAAATCACACAAAAAAGCTAAAAAAATTGCGAAAAGCAAATTTTTTTGAAACATACTAGACAAACAAAAATTGCTTACTAAAAAAGAGGCTACAAAATTGCAAAAAGTAAAAATACCAAAAAATAACTCGACAAAAAAAATGTATTTGGCTTTACAAAATACTAAGATAAAATGATCAACAATCAAATTTGGATCATAAGAGTACATGGGTAAGAGTCTCTAAACAAATTCAGATAATTAATTGCAGTATTGGACGATTCAGATTTGAATTGTTCCCTGCGTTTATGTTGTAAAGGGGTATTCGAGAAAAATGCTCAAAACTAAAGGGTAGTGTATATATGAGATCTAAACATCCAAATCAGATCTTCTATTCACCAATTAATTTGTTTTCAGCCCTTTTACTTCTCGACCATTTCTAGAAGATCCCAACCCCTCAATATATTTTTCTGTTTTTTGACATGAACCGTTTTTTGCCAATATTGCATATTTCAATGGGGGGTTAGCGGGAGGACTAGTTAGTTAGTCCACAGGAAATTCAAAAGCTATTCATAGTCCTGAACTCCAAACGCCTCCGACGAGGCTCGAACCTTGGGCTCCCTTGTTGACGTGAACCGTTTAATTAGATGGACTTTAACATTTTTCCAATTTACATGATTAAAGGCATTCTGGACCCGTTTAATAAGATGGAATTTGTCAATTTACATGATTAAAGGCATTTTGAAAATAGGACCCACTAAAAAAATCCACTGCTATAGACTTCTATCGAACCAATGAGAGGGGTCCTTGGCAAGAAAATTCGGGAATTTGTGGTCCTATGAATGGACATACTATTTTGCCAATTAAAAGCCTTAAAATCAGCATTCATCGATAAGAAATTGAGGGCCGGTTTGGCCTAAATATAAAAGGTGGATTATTCTATTTAAAATATATATATTTCTCAGTTGTTAGTTTCGCATCAATTTTTGTGGATTTTTGATTCGTCTCAACGAGAGAAATAAAAAAAGTAGTACTAAATTATGGTCAAAATATTATAAAAGTTCACAAAAGACAAGAATAATCCAAAACATATACACATTTTGGCTTATTTTTTTATTTTTTTAAATTTGGTTCATATTTTTTACTTTTTAGATTCCACTCGTCAAGACGAACAAATAGTTCACAATTAATTTACCCAAGCCTAACAAGTGGGAAAAAAAATTGAACATGGAGTGTTTTTATTAGCCAAACCGGCCCTAACTTATCCAAACACTATGTCGAGATCGATGAAACTGAATGTTAAGTGAATGGTCCTGGACTCTGTGCCTTTTAAATATAAACGAAGTTCAAAATCTTTTAAACGACGAGCTTGGCTCGATGCAGAGGGCTCACATGTCCCTATCACAGCGTTCGCTACGCTCGCTTAACTAAACATGACACAAGATTGATACGTACAACCAAACATATGCAAATTTTTCCTTTATATAACTTTAATTAAGACTTGCTACGTACCCATGCAGTTAGGTTAGGCCTTAGGGCCACTTTTTGCTCATTTTCCTTTGTTCAAAGCTAGCATAGGCATGCTTCAAGAAGCAAAGGAAAAGTTGAAAAAGTGAAAGAGACAACAAAATCAATTACTATAAACGTATTAATTAGCTTATAAATTCAAGAGTTGGTTCAACATGAAATTGATTTCTTAACTCAAGAATAATAAATAGTATTTGATTATTAGAGATCAACCCCATTCTAATAAATGGTTGTTCATCTACTTATGAATATTACTCGTAACTCGTTTCTTGTGTGTGTATGTTTTTTCTAGACTTCTGTAAAGCCAACCGAATTGGCAAAAATTGGTGGCTAAAACTTGCACACACCATCAAAAACTTTTGTTGGATTAATATATTTGAAAAATGTAGAATTAATGACCTCTATGAGTCTATTGGAAAAGATACAACTTCTTTGTGTATAGGAGGACGGAATGGGTGGGGGTAAGAGGCACGACACCTGTAAACGTGTTAGGATCGTCACACACACGCACACGATTTACGAGTATAAAACAGTAAAGAATCGACACAGCAATAGACGTGCATGGTTCCTCAAAATCGGGTACGTCCACGGGAGCGAGAACGGCTGCTGTTCTTACTATCACAGTTATCAAATATGGTTTACAACATAGAGCCACAGTTCCGCTCTGCTCGTTCCGCTCCGCTCCGGCATCTGGTCTTCTTTCTAGAACTCCTTAGTATCTCTTCATACTTAACATATGAGCCACAGTTCTAACAAAACGTTTGAGTAATGCAGTATTGGTTTTTCTACATATGTTTTTGTGTTTTGGCCATTTCAAAAGTCTTGATAATTATTTAAATTTTGATTTTTTTTCAACACACCCTCCAAACTTAATATAATTGTACATTTGGCTCCCTCCTTATAAACTCCTATGTCCGACGCTATTTGTGTGGGTGTGGGGGTTGGGAAAATGCATTATGAATGAGAAAAGAATGAAATCAATGTAACAATATGCTTCAAGAAATACATTCCGAAGACCTTATATTTTTTTATGGGAATTAATTTTCGCACTCCCCAAATTACTAACCGCACTCCAAAAGGAGAGTGCAAAAATCAATCCCTATATGGACTTGATTTTCGCTCCCCTTTTAGAGTGCAGTTAGTAATTTGGGGAGTGCGAAAATCACTACCCTATTTTTATTGGCGAAAGTCGATATTGTTAAAAATTGTTAGATTATCACCCCTAGCTGGAAGAGGAGTTGAATTTCCGACCTCCTATCTCCTAACACCTAAAATGCATTCCTGATGCCGTGCTGGGCCAAAGCCCTCCTTTCTCCTATCTATTCTTGAAACCTAAGATAAACCTATTTCCTTCTGTTTGGTTAGGATTAGGATGAGAAAAAAGAGTGCTTCGGACGTCATTTCAAAATGCACCTATTTTCCTTTTGTTTGGTTAGGTTCAGGATTGGGGAGAAAGAGTGCTTTGGACGTTTACAAAATGCATTATTATTTTTAGTGCAAAAATCTTGCAGTAGTGCAAGTCTTGCTTTTTGCAATCTGCTTTTTGGTGCTATTCACTCACATGAAAAAGAAGCCAATAGCTTGTGGTTTCCATTTTTATAAGACCTACTACTAGACATTCCCAACGAAATCAAGAAAACTTTGATTAGATTGATCAAGTTGCGTACGCAATCGAAAGTCTATTCGCTCACATGATTTTAGAAAAAGAAATCAATTTTCGCGCTCTACTTAACTTCATGTTAAAAGTGAAGCGTCTGCGTGCAAAGATGGAGTGCCAAAATCAGCATCCTTTTAGAAAATGAAAATTTTACGTACTTTTCCTTGATTGAGACTACAGGCGCTTTTCCGAGCAATAGGGTATATCTTATTGTTGCCTTGTGGGGTTTTTGAGATGTCAAGCGATAGAAGAAATACATTTATTAAAGCGTTAATTAGAACAGTGGAGATACTATATCAAACACATGAATTGCGTGTGCGCCGATTGGTAGTTCATGAGACAACGTACGATTCCATTACCCGAATTGACTAATTAGGTCTACATTTACATCAACTGTACCTAAAAGAATCCTGGGAGAAATCGTTCAAAGCTAATCTTTGATCCGTATACTGCTTGTTTTGGAGACAGTGGCCGGCCTCTATCGAGTCATTCTTTGAGATGTTGATGTAATCGTTTTTGGTAGTCATTATCAACCCTCTTTAGGTCTTGAGAGTGGCATATGATTGTCGCGTGGTCTGGGTGTTAACCTCGTTAGGATGTTTTCCTCGCGTTGTGATGTCATTATGCGCGCTATTGTCCCTTTAATCTCTTGTAATCCTTACATTTGAATTAATACAAAAGAGTAAAATGTCAAATCTTTTCTTCCTTTCCTTTACCGTCAATTAACTTAATAACATAAAAAAAACAGATTAACATAAATATATACTTCAATACTACACTTCACAAAGGAGTTGATTTTAGCACTCCAAAAATTGATGGAAGGGCTCCAAAACGACGTCGTTTTGTGTACCAATACAGTAACATGACATTGCACATGCAACTTTAAAATAGCTTGACATCTCCAAATTTAAAGCTAGAAGAAGCTCTAATCAAAAGGGATCTTAAGACCCTGTAAATAAAGGTGTAGTATTCGAACTGAGCCATCAATCTCTACAATTAATGATCAAGTTTTGGCTAAAGTATCTCGTAAATTTGGACCATTAAAATATTTTTGGACAGTTAGAATTGTGCACTACAGGTAAGCGGTGCAAATTACAAGGGTGTTCGAGCAAGGATCCGGCTTGACTGCAGAGAAGCGTGTGCGGCTCAATCCGAACCATTCATCTTGATAATCATGATTCAGATTTGCTGAAACTTTTACCTTTTTACTGATAAGAATATGAAAATAAATCAAGACCATGAAAAATACCATTCTACGGTTGCAATCACTTGGACCGCACCTCTGCAGTCTAAAACTGGACTGCAGACAAACCAGATTCTTCGAGCAACATGATCCAGCCACTTGGTGGGGATATGGTATTTTTCCGAAGAACCTTAAAATAAAATAAAAAAAAGTGGTGCCATGTTGATTGGACAATGATCCACGAGCAACGGTAAAGACTTTTTCAAAGGATAGCTACAAAATCTGTAGTAACCATAAGAGCTAGCTAGAGCGGACATGGATATGGATTACCAATCATAGACTACTTAACAAATCACATGGTCCCCGGTCCCCAACGTCCCACCCACATGCTGGCTGCTCAGCCAGTAGGTAGGAGTATAAAACTCTCGGGGGCGTTTCAGGTAGTGAATAAATTTTGAGAAAGAATTTAATTGTTGCAATCAAGTTCTCTCAGATGTTTTCGGTAGTAAATAAGTTGTTGAGAAATGTCAAGTTGTTTCCGACTTTTCAAAAGTGAATAAGTCGTAAATGGGTATGCTAGTGTGAACAACGAAAGTTCTCAGATGTTTTCGATAGTAAATAAATTGTTGAGAAATGTCAAGTTTGTTTCCGACTTTTCAAAAGTGAATAAGTCGTAAATGAGTATGTTAGTGTGAACAACGAGTTAAAATGTCAACAACTTCTAACACAGTACTGTAACATTAAATGAAAAATTCCTTCCTTTGTCTTTTTTCACTTCTTTCTTTTTCTATTGTGTCGACTCATCATCTTTCCAAAATCACCCGTGAATTGAATTGTTTGTGTTTTCTCAAGCCTAAGGACAAAAAGGTAAATTGCTTTCTATCTGACCACCCACATTCAATATATATAATTGCCTCAAAATACTGCCCCCCATACATCAAAGAACTAACTTCTTCTTTTTTATCGGCAAAAGTTAATTTCAGTACTCCAAAACAGGTTAAATGAAACCATTACAACAGAAGAAACCCCGCATTGAGATAGTGCACACATAATGTGCCCACCTTCTAGTTAATCATTATGGTAGTTGTTTTGACTACACATTTTTAGTGTAAAAATTACGTACACGTTCGTCTTCAAAATTAAAATGTTAGTGTACGTGCAAATATATAACAATAATAATCAGGGAGGAATAGTAGTCCCTCGTTTTGTAAAAAACTATCACTCTTGTACTCCTTTTGACTTAATATAAGTTATGTTGTGGGTTTCAAAAAATATATAACAATAATTTTTTTTAATGGAAGAGTAAGAAATTCACCAAATTTTTAACAGTAATCTTGAATACACTCAATGCCCATCTCTCTCTCTCTCTCTCTCTCTCTCTCTCTCTCTCTCTCTCAAAATTGAAGAAAAGGAAGGGGGGAAAACGAAAAGAGGATCAATGAGAATATCCATGCAGGCCCTAGAACAAAAGTTATTGATCTTTATGCAGAATCCCAAACGAGGATCTGCTTTTACAGGACTATGTGAGAAGTGAAGTTTGGAGAAGTGAAAAACAGTTGAGAGAATCAGAATTTTTTTCTGTCAAAATTTGCATTTATGCAACTAGCTAGGAGAGTTAGGTGTGAAGGGTCCATAATTGCCCTAATAGTGCACTGGCAATATGGGTCCTAAAAAGTCCTTTCTGAGGCACCCCACTACCACAGTACTAGTACTACCGTCTACACAAATCCGTACTTCAAAACGTTCTGCTCTCTTGCTCTCAATTATGGCATTGTGCAGCACTTGTGCTTGCACTTTCAATCACCGCGCACTACCGTTTACACAAATCCGTACTTCAAAACGTTTTGCTCTCTCACTCTCGATTATGGCGTTGTGCAGCACTTGCTTGCACTTTCAATCACCGCGCTCACTGAGTTTTACCGGTATTATGTGTTTCAAAGACGCTTTCGCATTCGTGGTTTCGCTTATACACGCGCACACAAATTTATGTGACTTAGCTTGGATCCTCATCTTGCGACTTAACGGTGATTGGTGGTGTTCATTTTTTTTTGGTAAAAACTCGTTGAGACTGACCCTGTTCGTTTTGGGATTTTGGATTTGTAGGTAATGAGTGTATAAAGAAATAGAGTAATGATTGAAAATATGGATAATGATTGGAGAGGAATAGAAAGAAAAATAAGAGTAATAATTTAAGAGAGAAATAAAATAATAATTAAAATCCAAAATCTAAAACCCTTAAACGGGGTCGAATTATGCCAAACATTCCGTTGATTTGATAGCGATCAATACATGAGCTCAACATTACTTTTATTGAGATATAAATGAGTCTTGATCATTGTGTCAATCTAGTTTTTCCCAAATGTACTCTAAATTCGAAGGCCCGGTGGTAAAGGCCTCGGACGATTTGCTCATTTTTAGAGTCTCACATGGTATCAACTCCTTTGAAGACACATGAGGTTTGCCCAGTCGTTAACTTCACGGCTTCAAGATTAGTCGGATGTGCGAAAGCTGACCCGCACACCTGGTTATCGACTGGAGCAAACCTCCTCGATCCATAAACCGGTCCAACAGAATCGTCCAGTTCTCAAAATGACTGGATCAACTCCTATTTAATCTGAAGTACTATTAGTAGGAGTAATTGTGTTTTGGGCTCTCTTTATGCAACTAGTATTTGTCCGTACCTACGGCACTACACACCGGTTTAACCGGATTGAAAAATGGAGCACTTAATTTTTTAATCACATTTTTAATGTGTGAACAGTGAACTGTGCCGGCGTGTGTGCATGTGCGTGGTTTGAATGGTCCGAAATTTAGAAAGAAAAAAGAGAGGAGGAAGAGTGGTGAGAGAGAGAAAAAAAAATAAATCTGAGCCGTCCAAAACACATTAGAAGGTTGAGATCGTCGACGAGTACCGCCACTTGGTGCCTGGTCGCCACCCAAAAATTTATCGTGTTTTCATGGGGGAAATGATAAAAGAATTGAATTGGGGATCCTCTGATAGCGATGATGGGACTCCCCTATGTAACTGTGTTGATTTTACACAAACTGGAGTAGTTTTCTTACCAAACAGGGAAGAAGAGGTTGGCTGGTTCTTTCCTCGTGTCATCTCAATCAGATATCGTCCAGGTCAGAATTTGTAGCAAAGTTGAATACTCCTTGTAAGCGCTATTATCGATATTGACATCCGATCGAGTTGAGTTTTCCACAACAACCCCAAATAATGTATCTTGAATAACATGAGCGACCCAGATTTTCTTGGTCGAACCCGAGACGGGCCTCAAAGTTACCTGTATGCTCGGGTACAAACCCATATCCTTTCTGGTTTATAGCTAGGGACGATGGGACTCCCTTGTGTCCTTGTGTTTGATTTTACACACAAAATTGTTGTGCGGCGGACCCCCGAAGGACCCAACTGCAAACTGACAATCATTGATGGTCATGATATTGGAAAAATAACAAAACCAAATATATGCGAAATACTAACGAAGAAACCAAACCAAACAAATAAAACGAATAAGAGAGACCAAGATATGCGCGGTTTGGCTTATGGATGTAAATCTACTCCACGGGCAAGCGAACGAGAGATGATTCCACTATGTGAAGAGAATGATGCTCCGAAGAGGTTTATATGCAAAGGAAACATAATCTGGCAAGAATTCTGGCTTTAGGAAGTGCAGAATATAACCAAAATCGGTTGAAACGCGCACATTGGTCCGCATACCGTGGTCCGAACGGAGATTCCAGAATGCATTGTCCTGTCATCGTGGTCCGGACCACGGTATGCATTGGTCTGGACAGGAAAAATAAATCGCTCCAAAAAACGCATACAAGCACTAGTCCGGACCACCGTGGCCTTGGTCCGGACCATGGAGGCCGAGAAGTCCAAAACGAGCCAAAAAACTACTACAAATCTCCACCATGGCGAGATATCCAAGTACCGTACCAACAATGGCACAACAATCGAAATCCCACAAAAACTGGAGTAGTATTCTAACCAAACAGAAATAGAAAAGAAGAGGTTGGCAGGTTCTTTTCTCGTGTCAGCTCAATCAGATATCGTTCAAGTCAAAATTTAAAACAAAGTTGAATATTTTCTAAGTGCTATTATCAATTGAGCTGAGTTTTCCACAACAACCCTAAACAATGTATCAGTAGGATTTGGAAAAAATGGTTTCCTCTTTCTCTAATTTTCCCGGGTTATGTTTTGAGTTTTCCACAACAACCCTAAACAATGTCGTACACTTTCGGTACAATAGTGTAGTACCCATAACATTTTTGTTTACCCAAACTGGAGTAGTTTTCGAGAAATGCTAGGGGTACAACTGTCCAGATACAGCAGTCACGTACAGATCCATTTTGCGTTCGTCTCGGGTCCCACAAAGATGATCGGAACCGTTCATTTTGTTCAAAATATGTTGTTTAAGGTCCCTGTAAAAAATCATCTCAATCCGATATCTTAAGGGTATTTACGAATTATACAATTTTGCTTTAGAATTTGGCCTAGAATTCTAAAGCAAAGTTGTATGATTCGTAAATGTCCTCCTTTTTTTTTGGAAATGTCAATTTCATTTCATAAGCCCGAAGGCGAAGATTACATCGCGAAGTACAGGAATGCACCAAAACTACCTACTCCGGGATTAATGGACACCCCGCAAAAGCAAATCAGCACTAGTTGCCGACATGAGAATCCCGTCCGGGACTAGGCAGAAACGAAATCGAAACGAAATCCCAGTACAAACCATTACACAAGGAAAACAGATGTAATCAGACACAACCAACAGATCACAAACGAAATTGATTCTATCTCAGCAGTCGTCGACTGAAAAGAGAAGCTCGACGCCGGAGACTAGACCCTCCTTCACCCCTGACCTCCTTAGCCAAATTTAAAGCTAGAAGAAGCTCTAATCACTAGGGATCTTAAGACCCTGTAAATAAAGGTGTAGTGTGCAAACTGAGCCATCAATCTCTACAATTAATGATCAAGTTTTGGCTAAAGTATCTCGTAAATTTGGACCATTAAAATATTTTTGAACAGTTAGAATTGTGCACTACAGGTAACCGATGCAAATTACAAGGGTGTTCGAGCAAGGATCCGGCTTGACTCACTACAACACAAATGGGCTTTGGCGAGGAAATATGGCGAGGAAAATGTATTTCATCGCTAAAAGTACATTATCTACGAGGAAATTGAATTTCGTCACCTTTTCTAGTGAGGAAATCTATTTCCTCGCCAAAAGGCCTCTTCTAGTACAGATTTCCTCGCCAAAAGGTTACATTTAACAAGTAAATATTTTGTCACATTTTTTAGGACTCATTAATTTTTGATATATATGTCATTATTAATTATGTTCATATGTATTTGTAATATCATGATGATAAAGACATAATCAACTACATAGTTCAATACCATTATCAAATTTATTAAAATAAAAGAGTGATAAACTAGAAAAATTTGTTTTGTAACTTTTCTTATTCTTATTAGCAATGAAAGATATGTTTCACTAATTCTATGCATTGTTAACGTGGTGCAGTTGGTAGATGAAGCGCAACTTATAGCTGAGGACCCGAGGTACAAGGTTTGAATAATGGGGGCTGTAGTGAATGCGGAGAAGTTGATTTCTTTTGGGATGTCAATATTTTTAGCGAGGAGAACAAATTCGTCGCCAAAACTACAATTAGCGAGGAAAAAGTTCCTCGCTTTTTGCAACAAAATGACAGAATTCACGAATGGTATTTGAGAGGAAAAAATTTAGCGCTAATTTGTCAGAATAGGCAAGGAAATTTTTTTTCCCTCGCAAATACTTTTTGCGACAATGTTTAGGCGAGGAAAACTAGTGAGGAATTTTTTTCCTCGCTTAATACATTTTGCGAGGAAATTAGATGCTTTGGCGAGGAAACTGAATCCTTGCTATAGCCCTTTCGCGTTGTAGTGACTGCAGAAAAGCGTGTGCGGCTCAATCCGAACCGTTCATTTTGAGATAATCATGATTCGGATTTGCTGAAACTTTTACCTTTTTATCGATAAGAATATGAAAATAAATCAGGACCATGAAAAATACCATCCTACGATTACAATTACTTAGACCAAACCTCTGCAGTCTAAAACTAAACTGCAGACATACCAGATTCTTTGAGCAACATGATCCAGCCACTTGGTGGGGATATGGTATTTTTCCGAAGAACCTTAAAAAAAAAAAAAAAAAAGTGGTGCCATGTTGATTGGACAATGATCCACGAGCAACGGTAAAGACTTTTTGAAACAGAGAAAGGATAGCTACAAAATCTGTAGTAACCATAAGAGCTAGCTAGAGCGGACATGCATTGCCAATCATAGACTACTTAACAAATCAAATGGTCCATGGTCCCCAACGTCCCACCCACATGCTGGCTGCTCTGCCAGTAGTTAGGAGTATAAAACTCTCGGGGGCGTTTCAGGTAGTGAATAAATTTTGAGAAAGAATTTAATTGTTGCAATCAAGTTCTCTCAGATGTTTTCGGTAGTAAATAAGTTGTTGAGAAATGTCAAATTGTTTCCGACTTTTCAAAAGTGAATAAGTCGTAAATGGGTATGTTAGTGTGAACAACGAAAGTTCTCAGATGTTTTCGATAGTAAATAAGTTGTTGAGAAATGTCAAGTTTGTTTCCGACTTTTCAAAAGTGAATAAGTCGTAAATGAGTATGTTAGTGTGAACAACGAGTTAAAATGTCAACAACTTCTAACACAGTACTGTAACATTAAATGAAAAATTCCTTCCTTTGTCTTTTTTCACTTCTTTCTTTTTCTATTGTGTCGACTCATCATCTTTCCAAAATCACCCGTAAATTGAATTGTTTGTGTTTTCTCAAGCCTAAGGACAAAAAGGTAAAATGCTTTCTATCTGACCCCCCACATTCAATATATATAATTGCCTCAAAATACTGCCCCCCATACATCAAAGAACTAACTTCTTCTTTTTTATCGGCAAAAGTTAATTTCAGTACTCCAAAACAGGTTAAATGAAACCATTACAACAAAAGAAACCCCGCATTGAGATAGTGCACACATAATGTGCCCACCTTCTAGTTAATCATTATGGTAGTTGTTTTGACTACACATTTTTAGTGTAAAAATTACGTACACGTTCGTCTTCAAAATTAAAATGTTAGTGTACATGCAAATATATAACAATAATAATCAGGGAGGAACAGTAGTCCCTCGTTTTGTAAAAAACTATCACTCTTGTACTCCTTTTGACTTAATATAAGTTATGTTGTGGGTTTCAAAAAATATATAACAATAATTTTTTTTAATGGAAGAGTAAGAAATTCACCAAATATTTAACAGTAATCTTGAATACACTCAATGCCCATCTCTCTCTCTCTCTCTCTCTCTCTCTCTCTCTCTCTCTCTCTCTCTCTCTCTCTCTCTCTCTCTCTCTCTCTTGCACAAAATTGAAGAAAAGGAAGGGGGGGAAACGAAAAGAGGATCAATGAGAATATCCATGCAGGCCCTAGAACAAAAGTTATTGATCTTTATGCAGAATCCCAAACGAGGATCTGCTTTTACAGGACTATGTGAGAATTGAAGTTTGGAGAAGTGAAAAACAGTTGAGAGAATCAGAATTTTTTTCTGTCAAAATTTGCATTTATGCAACTAGCTAGGAGAGTTAGGTGTGAAGGGTCCATAATTGCCCTAATAGTGCACTGGCAATATGGGTCCTAAAAAGTCCTTTCTGAGGCACCCCACTACCATAGAACTAGTACTACCGTCTACACAAATCCGTACTTCAAAACGTTCTGCTCTTTTGCTCTCAATTATGGCGTTGTGCAGCACTTGTGCTTGCACTTTCAATCACCGCGTACTACCGTTTACACAAATCCGTACTTCAAAACGTTTTGCTCTCTCACTCTCGATTATGGCATTGTGCAGCACTTGCTTGCACTTTCAATCACCGCGCTCACTAAGTTTTACTGGTATGATGTGTTTCAAAGACGCTTTCGCATTCGTGGTTTCGCTTATACACGCGCACACAAATTTATGTGACTTAGCTTGGATCCTCATCTTGCGACTTAACGGTGATTGGTGGTGTTCATTTTTTTTTTGTAAAAAGTCGTTGAGACTGACCCTGTTCGTTTTGGGATTTTGGATTTGTAGGTAATGAGTGTATAAAGAAATAGAGTAATGATTGAAAATATGGATAATGATTGACGAGGAATAAAAAGAAAAATAAGAGTAATAATTTGAGAGAAATAAGATAATAATTAAAATCTAAAATCTAAAACCCTTAAACGGGGTCAAATTATGCCAAACATTCCGTTGATTTGATAGCGATCAATACATGAGCTCAACATTACTTTTATTGAGATATATAAATGAGTCTTGATCATTGTGTCAATCTAGTTTTTCCCAAATGTACTCTAAATTCAAAGGCCCGGTGGTAAAGGCCACGTAGGACAACCCTTCTGTTTTATTAGATAGATTTCAAGGAGGAACATTGTAGTATTTCCTTTGCACGTAACTATTGAAAGTTTGCCAATTTGGTACAACCCCATGTGATCAAATCAGTAGCTAGTACGGTAAGAAGTAAAATGGTCAAAGTTAAACAGTCACCTTGTTTGGTCGTCAGTTTTGAGATTAGCAATCGTCATTCGTCTGTCTATAAAAGTATACGCATTTTCATGTCCGGATTTAATAAAAATTTTACCGAAACGGAGGGTGAGATTGATCGCCAAGGACAGCAGCCCCCCAAATCCGCCTTCTTGGAACAACTCTTTTTCTTGTCACTTGTGTTGTTTTTTCAGCTGACCCTTCAATCACCTGAATCATTGTCGAGATTTCTGGCCCAAAACATAAAAACAAAAAAAAGAAACAATAACATGTGCAGAAGATGAAAGCTATACCCATGTGTCTATTCCATGTCGATAATTCCGTTTGATTCTGTTCTTCCTTAACTTCAAAGAAAAAGACAGCGAAAGGGAAATGACAATGCTCCATATGCATGTTTTGTCCTCTGCCTGAACATCGGTATATGGTAAGATTTATTGAAGAATTACAAGGGTAGAAAATGGTGAGAAAAAGTACCCATGCACCAGGTTTAAAGCACCGACGCTCCTAGAAAAAGTCGAGCGTACGTGTCAGACACCCGGGGATACATGGGACACGCACGGAGGGGCGCGCGCGACACGGTAACTTTTATAATAATTAAAAGCTCTTCAAGGTAAAATACTTTAAAGCCGGTCGATGATATATTCGACCTTGATACTTAGCGATTATAATGTAGTTTAGCATCTCTAAAAAAATTCGTTTAAAAAAGTTATCGTGTTCCCTGTCGTACTCCTGCGTACCTCTTTTTTAAGAATTCTTGTGTCCTGTATCCGTGTCGGTGTCCTACGCCGTGTATGTATTCGTACCCGCGCTACAATATTGACCACCTGACTAGGTAAATAGTGTAATAAGTACATACGGGTATGTATGCATATCTTTTTTCAGGGCGAAACTAGGATATTCTGGCAATGGGGTCAAGCAATTAGAGTGCATGTGACTATGGGCACAGTCATTTGATACTTTATATCTCTTCATAGTACAAAACCCAATTGACTAATCAGTGGAAAAATCCCAATTGAACTTTAAAAGTTACTAGTACATTGCATAATGAGAAAAATCTTTATCACGGAGGTTCCGTAAATAAAGTTTACAGAGCTCAATTTTGGCTGTCTAAAAGTGTTTTGGACGATCCGGATTAAAAACAATCTATCTATTACCGTTAATAGATTATTTTTTATCCGAGCCGTCCAATGCCGAAAGGAACAACTGAGATCATTATAACGGCTTCGTGAATAAGCATATCTCTTTGTGTAAAACAAGATGAAGGCCTTTTCACTTAAACCACAGACAAGCACCAATTCTCCTAAGAACACTTTTGAACAAAGAAATTCAGGAGTGAAAGAACACTTTTCCGAAATTCCGTTTGACCCAAAAAAAAAAAAAAAATACTTTTCCAAACGATGGGCAAGCTGGCTTTTGGGGCTTTTGGATTTTATTTTGGATATTTTGAAAAATATCTTCTGATTCGTCTTGACGAAACAAATCAATAATCCATAAAAATTAAGCGCAAAACTAACAAACGCTTCAAAAATATGAATAAAGACAAATTAAAAAAAATCCAAAAATCCCAAAAAGCGCTCAGCAAAACTTAGCCTAGTATTATCTAAAATGTACATATCTTTTTCAAGACAAAAAGGTGATTTGATCAGACGTCTAATGGTTTACTGTTCAATTCATATTGACGAGAATAGTCCATTAATTAGCCAGACCATTAATATAAAAGACGAGAATATTCTATTAAATCTTTAAAGTGAAATATGTAATTGGCCCACCAAGATGGACCGATAAATTGCAGGGAATCTCAGTCCTATATTAGTGTTTTCAGAGAAGTTTTTGGGTGCCGGACAGGTACTGTGTACTGTCGACTATCCCAATTGTTTAAACTTGTTTTGGTTTGAACGGTCCGAACTTTAGAGAGAAAAAAGAGAGGAGGAAGAGTGGTGAGAGAGAGAGAAAAAAAAAAAATCTGAGCCGTCCAAAACACATTAGAAGGTTGAGATCGTCGACGAGTACCGCCACTTGGTGCCCGGTCGGCACCCAAAAATTTCTCGTGTTTTTCATGGGGGAAATGATAAAAGAACTGAATTGGGGATCCTCTGATAGCGATGATGGGACTCCCCTGTGTAACTGTGTTGATTTTACACAAACTGGAGTAGTTTTCTAACCAAACAAGGAAGAAGAGGTTGTCTGGTTCTTTCCTCGTGTCATCTCAATCAGATATCGTCCAAGTTAGAATTTGTAACAAAGTTGAATACTCCTTGTAAGCGCTATTATCGATATTGACATCCGATCGAGTTGAGTTTTCCACAACAACCCCAAATAATGTATCTTGAATAACATAAGCGACCCAGATTTTCTTGGTCGAACCCGAGACGGGCCTCAAAGTTACCTGTATGCTCGGGTACAGACCCATATCCTTTTTGGTTTATAGCTAGGGACGATGGGACTCCCTTGTGTCCTTGTGTTTGATTTTACACACAAAAATGTTGTGCGGCGGACCCCCGAAGGACCCAACTGCAAACTGACAATCATTGATGGTCATGATATTGGAAAAATAACAAAACCAAATATATGCCGAATACTAACGAAGAAACCAAACCAAACATATAAAACGAATAAGAGAGACCAAGATATGCGCGGTTTGGCTTATGGATGTAAACCTACTCCACGGGCAAGCGAACGAGAGATGATTCCACTATGTGAAGAGAATGATGCTCCGAAGAGGTTTATATGCAAAGGAAACATAATCTGGCAAGGATTCTGGCTTTAGGAAGTGCAGAATATAACCAAAATCGGTTGAAACGCACACATTGGTCCGCATACCGTGGTCCGAACGGAGATTCCAGAATGCATTGCCCTGTCATCGTGGTCCGGACCACGGTATGCATTGGTCTGGACAGGAAAAATAAATCGCTCCAGAAAACGCATACAAGCACTAGTCCGGACCACCGTGGCCTTGGTCCGAACCATGGAGGCCGAGAAGTCCAAAACGAGCCAAAAAACTACAAATCTCCACCATGGCGAGATATCCAAGTACCGTACCAACAATGGCACAACAATCGAAATCCCACAAAAACTGGAGTAGTATTCTAACCAAACAGAAATAGAAAAGAAGAGGTTGGCTGGTTCTTTCCTCGTGTCAGCTCAACCAGATATCGTTCAAGTCAAAATTTAAAACAAAGTTGAATATTTTCTAAGTGCTATTATCAATCGAGCTGAGTTTTCCACAACAACCCTAAACAATGTATCAGTACGATTTGGAAAAAATGGTTTCCTCTTTCTCTAATTTTCCCGGGTTATGTTTTGAGTCCATTTTTCAATTTTTTGGGGGGCCCCCTTTCCCCTCAACAGCGTTGTACACTTTCGGTACAATAGTGTACATCCAGTGTGTGTGAGTCCCATCCTTGTTGTGATTGAGGATGTTTGAATGAGTGTATAAATGGGTGTGGTGGTAAAATTATTATTTTTGTTTACCCAAACTAGAGTAGTTTTCTAACCGGACAGAAAAGAAGAGGTTTGCTCATTCTTACCTCATCAGTTAAAGGTTTTTTTTTTCTTTCTTTTCGAAATTTTTTTCCTTATTATTATTATTTTTGATTGGTTGGACTTTTTTTGAGGAGGGCAAGGGTAATTTCACCTACCGCACTCACCTAGGAAATTGCTGACTAGGGAAGGGTAAAGTGAACCCTTTAAGGCCCCGTTTGATAACCCTCCAAGGGGTTGGGATTGGATTGGTAGAGTGTTGGTATTATTAATACCTTGTTTGGTAACCAAAAATGGTTCGGACTAGTAGTCCGATGGGATTAAAAATCCGGGTAATAGGGGGTATTGCTAATACCTCGTGGGACTTGGTATTGAGGGGTATTAATAGTCCAATCCCAACTCCTTCACATTACCAATCCCTTTTCATTACCAATTTCTTCTATCAATCCAATCCCATCATCTAATCTCATCTCAAACAAACATGATATTAATAATTCCATCATTTAATCTCATCCCAAACAAACATACTCATTATCAATCCCTTCTCATTACCAATCCCATCTCCTTACGAATCCCAATCCTAATCCCATCTCCTTACGAATCCCATCCATCTATCACTGTTATCAAACGAGGCCTAAATATACATACAAATCCAAACTCCCGATGTGAAAGCCAGCCCATCTGACGCAGGCCCAAGAGCCTCACTGATTGATTGGGACTTGAATTTCATGTCACAAAAAAGATTCAAGAAGTGATATGTATCTAAACTGGCTTGACAAGTTTTGGTCCCAGGACGTGTCAGACATCACTACTTTGTGTCCTTTCAATTTGTTTTCTGGCGTTTGTTCTTTTTCTTCAGTTCTTTCTAGACATGGAGAGATTTGACCTTTTTCACACATGCAAATCTATCTGCTGCTTTTTTACTTGATCATCAAACTACCGTATTATCCCAAAATGTTTGTCTGATCCGCAAAATAAGAACGTAAAAATAATTCAAGTTTTACAAGAAAATTTTTATTTTTTTTCAATAATTTACTAGATCTCGACGAGTTCTTTTAATTTATGAAAAAAGTTTGAATTTTTTCTTAAAAGAAATGCATTTTTTTAGTTCTAGTCTTGCGAACCTGACAAACATTTTGGAACGGAAGAAGTACTGTTTATTTACTGCTGTAAACAGGAAAAATACTCCTTCAGCCCCAAATTTTTAGTCAATTTTTGGACTTTATTTCACTTTTCAATTGATTATATCTTATAATCTATAATATTTTAGATAATTAATTGAATAACTTTGTTTAATATTACCAATCGAGAGCTATCAAACACGATTCACATTGTAAATATATAAAATAACACCAATTGACAAATATAATCAATTTAAAATCCAGTTAGGGTGGAACGAGTGACTAAAAAATGAGCACGGAGAGAGTGTGAAATGCAGGCCTAATACCGACCGAGTCCCTTAAATGGACTCATCGCTAGGGTTTGAGTCAGGATTTTCAAGAAGGGGGGTCAATGCCTAACTAATTTGGTCTTTTGTCAATTTGGTAATCATAAAATTGATATGTAGTAGAGGAGACGGCACTATGATTTTGGTAAAAGTGTTTCATTCTTACGGCAATTCCATCACATTTGTGGTTCAAAACTTCAAATTCTCAAAATGGAGCAAAAATTTCAATAGATAAAGGAAGAAATTCAGAAGTCAATGGGGTCAAGTGAAACATGGGCCAAACAAAGTGGTCCACTTCTTTTTGGACTTCATCCAGAGCACAAAGAAATGATATGAGTCATAGCTTACAGAGCTCGGCTGGTAGAATATTGAAATAAAAAAATCAAGTTAATCAGGTATTAATAACCCATCGATCGAACTACATTGTTCGCGCAAAAAATGAACAACAAATATAATCTTAGGAATACACTTTTAAACTAGATGTTCGATGATTTAACTTATTTGTTGAGTTCTACGAAATGAACGATGCAAATCATTTTTTGAGCTCGGGATGAAGCTTATTTTGAAGGCCAAGAAAAGCTTGTTGGATGCTCATCTCAAAAATCTCTCCCTATCTTTCTAGCTAAAGTTTTGAAAAAAGTTGATTGGCCATGGCACATGAAGAAAGGTGTCCTTGTTTAGATGTTCAAAATGTTAATCATTCAACTCACTCCTATTTTCTCTGTCAATTGCTTTATTTGTACTATCTCTGTCCCTCTTGTTTTTCACTTTCAACTTGAAAACAAACATGGGGTATACAAGAACAGTGGAACTAACTCAGTAGGGCAAGCACATATAATAGTGCAATTATATAGGAGTATCACATGGCAATCAACCAAGGACCAATAATATGATGTTCAAAAAGGACCTGCTTCTCTCCTATCCAGTTGCAGAGTGTGGGGTTGTCGATCAAGATCGGTTAACCTCTCTTGAGACTCTCGGTTCAGCGACTGGGTTCGCTTGGCCCTTTGCTTGACCTGCACAAGCAAAGCATGACTTAGGGCTGAACCCTAATGTCCGAACCATAGAGAGGGTCAATCCTTAAGAATGAGTTGGTTATTCTGATCTGCTTGTCCGAATGCCGTTTGTGGCAAATCGAGCCTGACCCAACCTAACAACCCGGTCAATGCCTCGATCGGATCAGACAGAATCGAGGGGTTTGACCCGGCCTTCAGCCGAACGTAGTGACTGTGGCCAAACCAGTATATTCGGTCCACTATATAGAGAAGCCTATGCCGTTCAACATGGTCATTCATCTCGACAATTGATTGTCTAGATTTGCGGAAGTGGTCCACATATCTTTGCCTGTAAGATACTTTCATCAAATCTGGTCTACCAGAAACATGTTTGGACGACTGAGATCACGCCAACTGCCCTCTATTTTCCACTTTTGAATCACTTCAGACAAGTCGTTCCTTAAATATAAAAAACAGACTATTTAGCTATGGAGTACCACATTCACTTGGTTGTTTGAGTAGGCCCACCTACTAATGGTCATTCCAACTTTTAACCCAAATTGATGCAGTAGAGAATTTATTTTCTCCATACACTACCACCTAATTTGCCACTTTTATGTAGTCTCTGTCTACATCATTAAGAGATGGGCCGTAGGGGTGAAACCTAGCTACTAGGCTACTAGCTAGAGGACCGAACCAGAAATATTTTCACCCAGAAGCTTTGCATTAGATACCCACTAAAGAAGGTCACGTAATAGGGGTTGTTCGGTTTGAGATTTGATGGGGGTTTTAAAGTGTAATAAATAAAGAGAAGTAGATAGAAAAAATTTATTAAAAATCGTGTGCAGGAAATTTAAGATCCCAAACAAACAAGCCCCTAGGGTTTTCTTTACAGGGATATTGCACCTAGCCTTGGATTTCCATATATTTGCCAGAAAATCCAAATTATCTTAGCAGAATACCATGGACTTATAGTTCTTTGTCATAACATCACTCATCCAAATTATCTTAGCAGAATACCTTCCGCATTCGTTTTCCTTCTCCCTTTTTATTATTCACAAAACTGGCAGGCATGGTAACGAGGTAGGTGGCGGCAGGTCTAGATGTTGCAGCCGGAGTTATGGGTTTCGACATCTGAGCATCTCCAGATCGTTTATGGTGGTCGAATCGACGATTTCTCGGCGATCAGTGGTGGGGTGGTTCGGACGGCAACGAGATCGGCCTCGGTAAGATTTCTTGACTCTTCGGTCCTTCTTCCTCCTCAATCCTCTGTTTTTTTTTCAACCCCTCTTCCTTTGTTTCGCGGTGTGGTTTCCGATCTGTGTTTTGCTCGTCATTTTCCTCTCTCGGCCGTGTTCTTGGTTCAAGGATTTTCCGGTGGACTGGAGCTTGGCCGGCGTGCCTCCCGCCGGTTTCTACTGTTGGGTGGTCCGGTCTTTGCATAACGGCTTTGGTTGAGTGCATGTGGCTATTTTGGGTTTCTCACCGTCGGTCTGTTTGTTCAGTGGTGTTGGCATTGGGTACTCGGTGGTGGCTGAATGGATAGTCGACAGTGTGGTGGTGGGCAGTCGGAGCTAGTGGCGATGTGGCAGAGGGCTTGTTGCAAAATTGCACTGTGTTTTTTGGGTTTTCTTTGGGTTTTTTGGCCTTTTTCTAGGGCTTTGTTGGGTGTTTTTTAGGCTTTATTGTTGTATTTGGGCTCTTAAGCCTTTGGGTGTTATGGGCTTTGTTTCAACTTGGCTGTATTTCAACTTTTGGTTGGAGTCCCCTTCTCCTTTTCCTTAATAAAATGTTACTATTGCCTATAAATATAAATAAAAAAAAACCATCACTCATCAATTGAAATGTATGACCTAGCAGAGAATGCGACGTGTATTCTATCCGGAATGAATCCCCGACTCTTACGCATCAGTTGTTTTGTTTTGTTTTTTTTTTTATGGGGTAAATTTTGGATCCGGGTCCGTTGTTTCGCCCTATATCTCAATAAGCTGGTTTTGAGCCAAATAGGAGTCATCTTTCCTGCCTCTCCCTGACCCACTTTGAAAGAAAAACGTGGGCCAACTTATGGTTTGGAGACTTCACAGAAATGGTTTGGAGTGTGATAAATAGATGGGTTGGAAAGTTTGAGAGAGAGAGAGAGAGAGAGAATTTTGTACTTGGAGTGAAGTTGGGTCAAATAACAGCCCAGATTTGTACAAGGCCGAGCCCATTGATTTTTGGGCTGCAAATTATTCGATTCATTCCGTAACTTGTCCTGCGTTTTTTTATGAACTTAACTTAGGCTCCGTTTGTTTCGATGTAAAATACTAGCGGATTGCCCGTGCCTAAAGGCACTTCCAACATAAATATTGTACTTTCTCTTAATTCTCATGCATGAACACATTTACCTCCAATTTCCTTGCTCAACTATAAGTTCACACAAAGTCCACCTAAAAAAATACAAACACTCAAAAAACCAGCCATAATCATTCAAATTTATCATCTTAGATTTTAGTTGTATAAGGGTTACCTGTGTTTATGCGTACAAACGTGAATGGATTGGAAATACAGAAAACGTGAGGAGAGTGAGATTTTAAATGTTTTAAAAGAAATCTTTTTCAATCAAAATGTATAGAGTAATGGTGATTATTAATGTTACCAAAAAGGAGAGAGAGTTTAAGTTTTCCTTTTTGTTTTTGTCCCTAATCGTACGGTTACAAATTCAAAAGGAAGTGATCCAACGGCTATAGTGATTACTCACGTTTATATGCCTAGACATTTTTAACAGAAACCGTTCTGTTTTATAATATAGACTAGCGAATGCCCGTGCCTGAAGGCACGACTCGAACATTCAGTACATGCAAATTAAAACTGAACAACAAATTTAACCAACTAAGACGCATAGAACAAACTCGAACACATAAATCTTGATCAAATCAAAAAATACCGATGTACCAGTAGTTTGAGTAATGTGATATTGATTATAATTTTGGTGTCCTTGTGACAAATGTTTATTAGCGCTAAAAGAGTGACCATTTTAAGTTATAGACCGATGTCGTGATCTTAAAATTATCTATCAAATTTTTTTACTCAATCTGCACAACTTAAAGTATTGTTTCATAAAAAAATGGACAGAAGCAAATTAAATTCATATAAAATAAAATAAGCAAAGCATAGGTAAAATTTGTTGAAAATTCATAAATCACGCAACACGCGTATTAAAAATTCAATAAAGTTAAATTGTCTAAAATGTTATTGGACCATTCCACAATACTTTAACAACGATATTTTCACGATGATCTCATTGATTCTTTGCCAGTCCTCGATATTCCTGCATAAAGAATATCGAGAATTATTAGATTTATCACAATTTATAAACCAGTTTATGTAGAATCTAGGTGTGACAATGGAAGGAAAATGACAACTTAGTACCTTTGAAAATGTGCAAACATTCTTCTGACCAATCAACTTTGTAGTTAGCTATACATAGCACGGGATTTATGAAAAACCCCTCTACATATTGTATAGATGTTCGACATTTTTGTTCAATTGTGTTACTGATTACCCCATTTGGGAATCTCATAAGACCCGTGCTATGCACGATATATTTCGATGATGGCAAATAACTTGAAAGTCGTAGAATTCATAACCAAATGGATAGAAAAAAAGTAAAATCATTATGTGAGGGCAATCATGATTAAACTTTTACCATATTAGGAGATGTTTCCTTTTTATTTACCTATCTCCTTAATTTTAGGGTGTAAATATGGCCGATCTTCTTGTTCTTTTGTACAGTAATACAAATCTTAGGAATTTAGGATTCTGAAAATAAGGAATGGATAGGTTAAATCTTTATTTTTGCATCTATGTCCATAAACATTAAAAAAAACGCTGTGGTTTTAGCAAAATGAGAAGCACAGTCTACCAATATTCTTAAAGTCGTTCTATATCTATGAACATAAAAAAATCCGTATTGTTAGCAAACGTATTGTTAAAAAATCTGATTAAACATGAAAAGCTATAATAATCACCAACAAAACTCCAAACCACAAAAATATTAATGGGACCACTCATCACTTTCCCTCTTTTTTCAATACATTTGACTCAAACTCAAGCATACATGGCATCAAAACATCAAGAATGGTATTCTGTTCACGTACAGAGCCTTAATCTTCATAGAATAACGAAGATAGAACATTCCGTTCACGTAACGTCTTTGTTTTTTTAAACTGTAGAGAAGGGGATTTAGCTCTGTGCATTAGAACTGGAAAAACTGTTGAAGCAGAAGAACAAAAGATTACCTCACTATCGGTGTCTCAGTGATGTTTGCAATGGTCCTTATGGTTCAGCATCAGAAGTTGGAATTAAAAATCATCATTAAAATAGAAGTTGGAATTGAAAACTAATATTAACACACTGTATCGTGCCGATTAAAAAAGAACACATTATATCGTCTTACCTTTACCTTTACGGGAACCTTTTTTGCTTGCCGCTTAAGATGGAAAGGGTGTAGAAATCTCTGTGTATGTGTGTGTGTGTGTGAGAGAGAGAGAGAGAGAGAGAGAGAGAGAGAGAGAGAGAGAGAGAGAGAGAGAGAGAGAGAGAGAGAGAGAGAGAGAGGAAATTCACAGCCGTGATTGTGATTGTAAAATTTTTATAATAAACCCTACAAAATCACAGCCGTGATTGTGATTGTGATTCCTAAACTGAAAAGGAAATTCAAAAATTTTAGTAACTGGCAGCCGTGATTGTGATTGCCGCTTAACAATCGTGATTTTTTCCTCCTTGCAATTCATTACGTGATTAATTTAATAAAAGAAAGGCATCATTGATTTAATTTCCTGAATATAGCATTAGGATTAGGATTATAAAATTTTGGCTGATTATACAATCATGCCTTTCCTGAAAATTGGCTGATTATACAATTAGCATTAGGATTATACAATCATGCCTTTCCGGAATATTCAATTTTGATTTTTTTTTTTTACCCTCACAACAAATTAGGATATCAGGATTTGGTAAAAGTTCAATTCATCCCTCGGTTTTCTACCATGTAATCTCAACCGTAGAAAAAATGTGTACCGATCCTAGGGTCCAAAATATAGGAGGGAATTTAGGGATTCAAAAACCACCCTGTTATATTATATAGATTTTCCATGTAAAATGTTTTTAAAAAAATAAACTTCAAACTTTTATTTTCGGTGTTTGGTTGGCACTTGAAAAATATTTTTAGAAATCAACAAAATATTGTAGAGAGAGAGAGTGGGCTTAAATGGTGGAGAGATTTGAGAATATTGAATTGAACGTGGCTCAGGACGGACGATCGAGGAAACTGAGCAGTGAAAATTGCAGTAAAAGGCAGCGGGTACATGTAAAATATTTTCATCATTTTTACACAACCAAACACCGGAAAATAGAAAAAATATTTTACCGGAAAATATTTTACGTCCAAATAAACGGAGCCTTAAATTTGAAGATTTTGTCCTCATTTGAAATTTTTAGCATTTGTTAGTTTTGCGTCAAACTTTTGTAGGTTATTGATTCGTCTCGACGAGAGGAATCGGAAAAGTAAATTTTTTTAAACTTTTACCTAAGTATTTTGAGAAATAACCACTTTTCAGACCAAAAAATGATTTTTTTTTTTTGGTTGTTGCTAAAAAGTGGTTATTTTTCAAATACTTGAGTAAAAGTTAAAAAAAAATTATTTTTCCAATTCCTCTCGTCGAGACGAATCAATAACCCACAAAAATTTGGCGCAAAACTAACACATGTAATTTTTTTTTCAAACAATGACAATTTTTAGGTTTAAATTAAGTTTATAAGAACGCGTTCTCATGAACTTAATTTAAACCCTCTGTTTTGTCACCTTTATCAAATTCCTCCCCTTCTTCTCATCCCCTTTGTCTGATCCCCTTGGATCTGAAAGGGATGTATGCTTCTGTGGCTTTTCCAATGCTGTAATTACTTTTTTGGCAGCTAAAGAAGAGAATATGTTCGATAGGCCCCATGAAGCACAGCCCGGTTCTTTTTTTTTCCTTCAAACGATAACAGGTGATATTATTAAAATCATCACGATTACATTGCGAGAAAGATCTGTCCCTTAACAAAGTGGTGTTTCCTTTAATTTCTCATTGTACGCCTTGTATCAAACTCCAAAATGACCAGAGTGGTGTTTTCTTTTTTTTTTCTTTTTTATTTTGGTAAATCGGAAATTTTTCCTACCTCCGAACTAGTATATGTAGACTCTCAGAGTACTATTTTTTTATTTATTCCAAAAAAGAAAGAAAAAAAGTTGAACAAATGAATGAGAAATGATCGGTACACACCCACCAACTACACCTCTTACCATTGCCCTCTTTTTTTTTTTTTTTTGGTAAATCAACTTGAAATTGAAAAAAGGCTAACCGAATGTACAGCCTACCACAACTCTCTCGCATGTACACCACAACTCTCTCGCATGTACATGAGCTCCCAATAATGCTAGTACCACAAACACTTACTCAAAATTTGAGTAAAAAGGCTAAAAATTAATCTCCAATGTCGTATCCATTTGCCTACTCATTTTGAGTTCTATCCATTTTCTCACCCAAATTTAGGGAGACTCAAACCCATATCCATTTTTTTCAAACCCTCTTTTCACTTTCATTAATTACAAGTGTGCTACTCATTAATTACAAATGTGTCACTCATTAATTATAAGTGTGCCATTCAATAATAGATTTTGATAAAAATAAGGGTTTAGCATTGGAGATGCCTTACCAAAATCAAGTTTTTAACCTAGGCTGCTGATTTTGCCATTCCCTTTTTTGTTAACGTTATTCCCCTGCAAATGTATTTTTGGTGCAAAAATACACTTGCAGATGAGTGACGTTAACAAAAAAGAGAGTGACAAATCATTTCCTTAACCTAAGGCTCTGTTTGGAACTCAGGGAAAAGAAAGGAAAATTAAAGAATTTTCCTTCCTATTATTTGGTTAGAAGAGAAAGAGAGAAGAAAATAAAGATTTCAAGTGTAGTGAATAGTAAATTTCCCTCTTATTTCCCTCTCATTTTCCTTCCATTTTCTTTTCCTTTCCTTTCCCTAGGTTCCAAACAGAGCCTAAATCTCTATCCAAATTTGGGTGGAAAAATAGGTAAGTATTGGAGATGCTCTTACACAAAAATTCACTCGCATCAAGTGTGAGGTCCACGCACACTGTGTGTGCGGATCCCACACTTGATGTGAGTGAATTTGTGTAAGTGTTTGTGATCGTAGAATTATTGTGAATTCCACCCAGCGTGGACCCCCTTTTTTTAGGTGTAGGTCCCACATGGAAACGAGAAGCGTGTGGTTGGTCGACGACACGTACGTACACGTGGCGTAGCCAGTTTGCCTTGGATTGCGTGGAGGGGATCGTTTCTCCAACCAACGAACCAGAAAAAAGTAGTACTGTACGAAACTACTCCGTACACTACAAAAATCGAGAGAACATAGCAAATCTCACTCTTCTCTAGAGAGAGAAATCGAATGCTATGATACACAGAGGGTTGATTGTTTGTTAAATCAGAAGTCATCTGGATTTGAATTGAAAAAAGTTCCAATTCACAGGGAGTAAATTCGCGACGAGGAGTATTCTAGGGTTTTCATTTCTAATCTTCGCCACGCACGTCCATTTTCTACCCGATCAGAACCAGCCCAGAATCGACCCAGGTACCTCTCTCTCTCTCGGTTAGCAGAGTTGCTTTCTAGGGTTCTCGTTCTTCCCGGGCCGGCCCTGTATGTGTGTATATCCGCAACATGTAAGTTTTTTTTTTGATAAGTGCACACTTTTATTAAGCTCAAGACAAGGGAAAAAAGGATTTCCAGGGAGTCAATCCCTTTACAGAAACAACTTACATCAGAAACAAAGCAAAAACAACCACTTATCAAACTAGAACTCCTATACAACCTCCATGACTCTGTTAGACAGTCCCCAAATCGCACAAATATTCTTATTTTGACTGGATAGTTTCATATTTCGTCTTGAGCTGAGAAAATCCCGAATTGTAGCTTCAATCCCATTAGCCACCTGGGTATACCCCTTTGCCATTGCTCGAAAGATTCTGGAATTTCGTTCCTGCCACAACCCATAAACAGAAACAGCCAAAGTGCTTTTAAGGCTAATGAAACTCAGCTCAGTACTAGTGCCCCTTCCATTGGAGAGAAACCAGTTAAGAGTTTGCTCTAGGCTCATAGGCATCCCTTGAACTCTATTCTTAGACATCATATGCTGCCACACTGCCGAAGAAAAGGAGCACTCAAAAAATATGTGTTGATGGGTTTCCTTCATTGAATTACACAGACAACACAATTCATCCACTTGCAAGCCCCAGTTTCGTAACCTATCTTTAGTACTCAAACGTTGGAGAGCAGGCTGAGCAGCCAACCAAAGAATAAAAGACCACCTAGGCACAATATGTCGACCCCAGATTATTTTAGACCAAGGGTTTTGTGGGTACTTCACCCGTATGGCATTCCAAGCTGATCTGACATTGAAAGCACCACTTGGATGAGGCACCCAAATGACAGTGTCTTCCTCCTCAGAATTTGGTCTAAGAGTGTGAGGAGTTTGGGCAATGATAGATTGAATAATGGGGTTCCGTAAACGAGGCCATCTCCAAGACCCTTGGTCAATAATGGAGGCCACCTTAGCCCTCAAAGACCAGCCCACATCAGTCACTACCCTTTCACCAAAGGTAGAGTACAACGGCCCAAGAGGGTGCCAGTTATCTAACCACAGAAAGGTATTTTTTCCATTTCCAACTTGATACCTGATAAGAGGTTGCCCAAGGTGTCTGAGGCCTAAGAGCTTCCTCATAGTCCATGAGGCATTACAAGGTACCTCCATGGACCAAATACACTGCCCTTTTATGATGTATGTATGAATCCACTTAACCCAAAGGGTGTCTGCCTTCTTACATACAGCCCACAAATGCTTAAGCATAGCTGCCCTATTCCAGTCTTTAATCCTTCGGAGCCCTAAACCCCCTTCATCTTTAGGACAACAGATATGAGCCCATTTCACCTTTGCCCCTGAGTGTTTGAGATCAGGTCCAGACCACAAAAAGGCCATAAGAGTGCCCTCAATCTCTTGAATTAACTTGCTGGAAAGGATGAATATGGAAGTCCAATAAACTTGAATACTAAACAACACAGACCGGATGAGAAGAACCCTTCCACCATAAGACATTGTTCTGTTAGAACAAGCAGTAATCCTTTGTAAGATCTTCTCTTTCAAAACAACACAGTCAGCTGATCGCAACTGTGTAGAAATGAGAGGCACCCCCAAATATTTGATGGGGAAGCTACCTTCTGGAAAGGGGAGAACACTTTGCATTTGCCTCTTTAAAGGCTCATCTACTCCACCATAGAACACAACACTTTTTGCCCGTTTGGATGCGGGGAAAGAATTGGGGGTATTAGTTAATAAGAGGGATAAGATAGTAGGGGGTATTAGTTAATAAGGGAGGGCCCACATTGATGTGATGTTTATGGAGGGGGGATTAAATAGTAGGTTGTTTGGATGAGGTATTAGAGAAGGGGGATTAAATAGTACTTCATTTGGATGAAGGATTAATAGGGGGTATAAGGAAGGGTGGATGATGTAAAAAGCTGTCAAATGACCCTTTTGCCCTTGTATGGTATTAAATTAGATTAGTCATTAAATTAAATATAAAATTGCAAAATTTAATAAATTTAATTACTTTTTCATAATTAAACAATAATAATTCAGTTTACTAATTAACTAATTAATTTAATACGTATAAAAAATTAAAAAGCATTTTTAAAGCATTTTTTTAATTTCGTTTTTTAGTGGGGAAATTTTAATACCCTTCTTTAATTTAGATTTTATAATTTAATAAAAAAATATGTATTTTAGTACTCCCTCCGTCCCAAATTAATTGTCATTCGTTCTATTCTATCCGGCTAAAAAATGAGTTATATTTTTAAATTGGGACGAAGGGAGTAATTGATTATGAGTAGGGAATATGAGAGCACATGGTCACACATGCACATGATAATTTTTCTTTTCTTTTTCCCCTCGTTCTTATCACTTCCAGTTCCAGGCAGCGTTTGAGAGAGAGAGAGAGAGAACAGGTATAGAAGACGAAGAGGCAGAGAAGAAGACTAAGAAGAACTACGACACTCCCTTTCTCCGATTCCGGCTGAACGTCACAGGTTCGATCTCCAATCTGCTGGTGTTCCTCTTGTTCTTCTTCTTTTTCTTCCTGTTTCGCTGTCTGCAGACGAAAACCCAGGAGGGTTGGGGGTTGTGGGAGGGGATTAGGATGGGTAAAATCGTCCAAGAAGGAGGGGGATTGGGGGGATAATTTATGGACACCTCAAACCCTATCCGAAAATAATACCCCTCATTGCCCTCTTCTCCGGTCTTCCGCAAGAAAGGGGATTAACGAAGACCCCTGAGTTTTGGCTTCCCAAACCAGGTCTTAGAGATGGGCCCAGGTCTAAGGGAGGGGTTATAACTTATCCCCCTTCCTTCTCCGGCATCCAAACGACCCCTATTGGCATTAGGTTTCAGCCCAGAGAATGAAAGAAAATCAGTCAACAGAGCACTAATAAGCTGTAAGGAATCATGATCCGCACTACTAAGGATGAATAGATCATCAGCAAAAGCTAGATGGCAGAGGTTTAGAGCACTGCACTTTGGATGAAACTTAAACCTGCCATGCTGAACTCGAAACTTTAGAATGGCTGCAAATGCCTCCATCACAATTAGAAACAAATAGGGAGAAATTGGGTCTCCCTGCCTTAACCCCCTTTGACCAGGAAAATATCCCTCCATACTACCATTAATAACCACAGAATACTTTGCCGAAGTCACACATTCCTTAATCCAATTAACAAACAAGGTTGGAAACTCCATACAAAGCATTGTATCAAACAGAAAACCCCAATCCACTGAGTCATATAAGGTCAATTTTAATAGCACATCTTGGTTCCCCATTTGGTCTATGATAGCCTCTAACTAACTCTTGCATCAAAAGCACATTATCTACAAAAGACCTTCCTTTAACAAATGCAGACTGAGCTTGATCAATTATAAGAGGCAGGACCATTTGCATTCTATTAGCCAAAACTTTAGTTATGCACTTGTATGTGACATTACAACAAGAAATGGGTCGATAGTCTCTAATAGAAGAGGGAGCACTGACTTTTGGAATGAGAGAAATGGCTGTGGCATTCCATTCTTTAAGCAACACCCCTGTCTCAAAAAAAGAAGTGACAGCTTTGGTAAAATCTCTACCCACCACATCCCAGTTTTTCTGAAAGAACTAGGAGTTAAAACCATCTGGACCTGGGGCTTTGTCCCCATTGATAGACATGAGAGCAGCCTTAACCTCAGCTACAGTGACAGGAGCAACCAACTGATCTCTAAAGTGGGGAGGAACTTTGGCTTGAATGGCTTGATTGAGAGTAGGAATAGCATCAGTCTTCCCTACAAAAGCTGTTCCCAACAAAACCAGTGTATTAACTAGGGCTGTCCACGGGTCGGGTTTGGTCGGGTTCGGGTCGGATTGGACCCGACCCGACTCCAGTCGGATTGCTGAAATGGCCACCCGAGACCGACCGAAACACTGGTCGGGCTCCGACTGAAACGTGGTCGGGTTGGAGTTGTCGGGTTCGGTCGGGTCACCAGATTTAAAAAAAAAAAGAAGCTACAGAAATCAAATCTCAGATCTACACATAATCACATTCACAAAATCACGATCACGATTAACAGCTCACAATCACGATTAACAGCATAATATTACAAAATCACCATTCAAAATCACAGATCTACACACCTTTTTCCTGAAAAATCAATTTTTTTTTCCAAAATTACAGTGGCAGAGGGCCAGAGGTGGTGAAGGAGGTGACGGCTGGCGGAGGAGGAATCGGGCAAGGTAGGCCCAGGCGGCTGGGAATGATGCGACGAGGATGAGGTGGAGCTGCCGCTGTAGTCGGCGGAGGAGCGGTGGAGAAGCTGGCGTTTGCCGTTTGGTCTTGTCGTCGTCATCCTGTGACTCCATTTCACAGAGGGAGAGAGAGAGAAGTAGTGGAGGTGAAAGGGTGTGATCCTGGTGGCATGCGAGACGGAGAAGAGTTGAGGTGGAGGAGAGCTGGAGAGGGGTATGTTGAAACTTGAAAGAGAGAACAGAAGACGCAGAAGACGGCGAGATGCGGACTGAAGGAGTAAAATTAGGGGGTTTTTTAGTTTTATACGTCTGATTTCGGTCGGGTCGGGTCACCCGAGAAATTATATGGTGCACCCGACACCCGACCGACTAAATAAAAAATCCGAAAAATCCGATCCGAAACCGACCCGAATGGCTGATCAGATCCGTCCGTTGTGTCTATTTTCGGGTCGGGTCGGGTGGATGGACAGCCCTAGTATTAACCCAGAATTTCTTGTTTAACTGCCTCTGGATCATCAAGCAAATTACCACTAGAATCAGTGAGGCTTAAGATAGTGTTCCTAGCCCTATGAGTACACATTTTTTGATGAAAGAATTTGGTATTCTGATCCCCCAAAGCCAACCATTTAACCCTAGATTTTTGCTTAAGAAAGGATTCTTCAGCCATCCGAAGCTCAACATATTTACCCAAAGCTTCTTTCTCAACTTGACATAGCACAGGGTCAAAAGGAGTTTTAAAAAATTGCTCTTGAATTGAATCCAACTCCTCTTTAGCAGCACAAACCCTCCTAGAAAGGTTAGAATAACATTGCAAATTAAAATTCCTAAGCACAACTTTTAATCTCTTGAGCTTAGAGGAAAGAATATACATGGGTCTCCCAGAAATTGGCTCTCCCCAAGACTGAATCAGAACATCCTGAAACCCAGGATTTTTCAACCAGAAGTTGAAAAACTTAAAAGGCCTTCTCTTGTGAGTGTTAGGCAGGACAGTAACAAGCTTAGAGCAATGATCAGATATTCCAGGGGCCACAAAGGTAGCCTCACTATTGGGGAAAGACACCAACCATTGATTGTTAGAAATAATCCTAGCAATCATACTCTTGTTATCTCCAGAACCTCCCCTCTTGTTAGTCCAAGTAAACCAGAACCCTTTAGCTGGTAAATCCTCATGGGAAATATCAGTCAAACATTGGTTGAAATCAGAAGCTGCAGCAACATCAAAACCAACCAATCGCTCTGTGAGGGAGATCGAATAGAATTAAAATCACCCATCTGGATCCAAGCCTTATTACCAATACTAACAGCAATACTCCTCATATCATTCCACAACAGCCTTCGATCAACAGGATTATTGTGGCCATAGACAATAGACAGAACAAACTCTATACTACCATCTACAGGCTTGCACGTAACAACTATCAACTGATCAGAGGAAAACAAAATAGAGCATGAAAAAACAGAAGGGTCCCACCCCAAAAAAATTCTAACAGGGCCCACAGAGAAATTGTGAACCCTTTGCCACTGAGGAGGAAAGCAAAAACCAATAGTACGAGCAATATTACACAGTCTGACCTTAGCCTCAACTATCCCCATAATAGACAGCTTGTGAGAAGAAATCAGGGATCTAACTTCTTTTTGTTTAAGGTGGTTATTAAGTCCCCTTATATTCCAAGCACCGACTTTGAATGTTAAGAGGAAAAAACCCTACCACCCCTGCCCTTATTTGCAGGTTTTGCAACACCTTTACTACAACCCCTCCCCTTCTTCTTAGGAGGAGAAGCCACAGCAAGGACTTCCTGATGTAATCCATCCACAAACTCTTCCTCAGTAGGCAAAGCATCAAGTTCAAACCCAAAGTCATCTACAACATCTGTATCAGCTCTATCATCACCCACCAAAGACTGTTGCAGGATAGAGAACATGTTCTCCCCAACCTTCGTTCCAGAAGAAGAGCCTTTATTTGTCCCCCCAGACCTCGGAGATAACCCCACAGCCTGCACAACAACTGGCCCCCCACTCACAGCCTTATTCTTAAGAGCCACAACTTCAGAACTCCCAACCAATTGGTCCCTAACCTTCTTAGGAGACACTCCTACAATCCTAGGATCACCCAGCTGAATTGCAATCCCGGCTGGACCAGGGTGCGTATTTAAAGGAACCACATGGGCAATCATAGAGGATGATTTATCAACCTGTGGGGCTGGTTTAGCAACCCACACTTGCTGTGTAGGACCCACCGGAACAGCCTTAACAGCACAATTTTTATGCCCAAACACTTTACAAGTCTCACACATGAAAGGCCTCCAAGGATACCAAACCCTAATGGTGAAAACAGCCCCAGAAGGGAGAGTGATATCGAAACTTTCAAGCAATGGAGAAGAAGAATCAACTTCCACACAAATTTTGGCAAAACTAATTCTTTTACAAGATTCAGTGAGTTGGTCAGCATATAATGGTTTTCCCACAGCACTAGCAACATGTATGTTATTCGTGCACTTGATAGAAATTCGATCTGCCGGACATGTGAACTTACGCGAAAACGTATTTATGGTCGTAGCCTCGTAGGTGATTGAAACTAGGGCTGCAACGAATCATCAACCTTTTCGCGAGCAACTCAAGGCCACCGGCTTGTTGGTAATCGAGTCCAGCTAGAGTTTTAAGCTCATTTCTTAAACGAGCCGAGCTCTAATTTGTTGCAACTCTCGGTTCGTTTAATAAACATGCCAAGATCAAACAACTCCAGAATAAACAAGTCTCGACCATTTGGGCTCGACTCGAGCTCGAGCCAAACTCAAGCTATACTGGTTTTAGACGAGTCGAGCTCAAGCACTTCAAAGCTCTATTTAGCTCGCCTCGTTTACTTTCTTAGACAAACTGGGGAATTCCTGGTCTGGATATAGTATCCCCTATTGTTGTTAGCTTTGCTTTGTTGTAGTATGAATTAGGCATGAATGAATTATATGGTTGGTGAGTTCTTTCTTGAAGTTTCAGGAGTTTTTAACTTTTTTCCCCCTGAGGCAATGAACTTGGGCAAGTTGTACTGTAGCAGGGAATGTTTAAGGTCCAACTTTATTTAGAATCAAATTTAGTCACATGTATCTTCATGGAGAGAGAGAGAGAGAGTATTATACCCGGATTCTGAGGAGTAGCATCCATATTTGCACTAGTATATTCGTGGGTATAACTTGTCCAAAGGTGGCACTTTTTCTTTTGATTGAGGAGTCATATGATTAAATTTCGTGTTGGAGGGAAAGTTATCTCAATTTGTCATAATCTCTCTCTCTGGTCTTTGTTTGTTCTCTTGGTCGTAGCTGACGGTGAGAGCTACAGGGAGGCCTGAAATGAGTAAAATGAACTCATCAAGCTCTGAGTTGGACTTGGATAGGCCCAATATCGAAGATTATCTCCCTTATGGATGCATCCAAGAGCCTAACGGCGAGCTTCGCCTGTAATTCTCTCACTCTATTTCTTCCACCCCACCCCCTGCGTGCTCGCCCTCTCTTTGTTTTTGAATGCATAACATATAAATACACATTTTGATCAGGCGTGATTTACTCGACATTTCACCAACTTTGACTGAAGCAGCTGGAGCCATCGTCGATGTAAGTTTTTAATGTTTCTTAGCACAATATCTTTCTTTCCTCTCAATCATTTTTCTGTCTGTCCCGTTTCTTTTGATTATACTTGTTTTCCCGCAAGCGATGGTTATATCTCAGTGGTATTGGTAATTTGAGATAATAACGGTAGAAAGATGGAGCAACTTGCATTTGCTGGGAATCCTGTGGGATGCTCCCTTACCATTGTATATTTACTATCCATAGCTTCAGCACATCATTAGCCCCAATGTTGCTAAGTGTGCTTTTATGTTAATTGCATAATTTTTGGTGTATTCTGAGTTTGTTGTGCATTTTTATTTTGCCTTTGACATTGATTTGCTTGCTCCTTGCAGTATTATAATTACCATTGACAAGGTTATAATGCAATGCTTTGCTTTTGACTCCATTAAACTTCCTTGATTCTTGAGCAGGACTCTTTTACACGTTGTTTCAAGTCAATTCCTCCGGAACCGTGGAACTGGAATGTGTATTTGTTTCCTCTTTGGTGTTTAGGAGTGGGAGTTAGATATCTGATTCTTTTTCCGCTAAGGTTAGCTCTTGCACTCTTGAATAGCATGTGGAATTCCTTTTCAATGTAAGTGGTTTGAGAAGTCTGTTCTAAACAAAGAGAAGATGGTTTCTGAGAAGCCTATTGCAAAGTGGCGTACCACTGGCAATGGACTCAGAAGAGGAAAATGTCCTCCACACATCCTTGCATATAGATTTCCATATGAACGAAATTCTGCAGGTAAAACTACCCCCATTAGAGTTCTAATACAGTCTGTTGAAGCAACATTTCCTTCTCTCACATACAAATTCCAAGATAGATGATGTCTTACCTTGGAGAAGTATTCACGAGATTTTCTGTTTTCTATTGAATATTTTTCACACTTTGCTTTAATGAATTTGTAGTTTGCTGTAGGTTGATGAGGCTCCGGATGTTCCACATTTTCCAATACCAATGTTAAATGCATTTTGATGGTTTTACTCTAATTTGGAATACAAGGGATGCCTACTGTTAGATAGCATCTCAAGGTTGAATGTTTTATAGAAAATTAGTCTTAGGTCCATTATGTGAACTTCATAAGCCCACAAGTCCACCTATTAATTTTGTAAGGTCTCAAGTCCATTTTAGGGTACCCTAGAGTAGAGTAGGGTACCCTAGGGTTCAGGCACTTTCATAAGATTTTAGGGTGCACTTTTTTATTATAGGATAGGGTACCCTAGGATTTAGGCACTTTTATAGGGTTTTAGGGTGCACTTTCCTATTATAGGGTTTTGACTTCCATAGGGTTTAAGGTTTTAGGCACTTTCATAGGGTACCCTAGGGTGTAGGTTGTGTGGACTTGTGGCTTTACAAAACTATTAGGTGGACTTGTGGGCTTATGAAATGTCTATAATGGACCTATCACTAAATCTCCCAATGTTTTATTAGAAGTTATTTGATGGGCCCTCATATTCTCTTTCATCATCAAGGCCCATCTTTTGAAATCGAGTATCACAACATTGTTAGATAGTGCCTGTAGAGACTTGAGACTAACTTTTTGGAGAGTGTTCCTATAAACTTGCTGGTAATGCTTGAATGATTTTTACGGTTGAAAAAGTTGTCAATCATTTGTTTTCAGTCTTGGTGTGCTTTCTACCTCACAACTCTATGTTTCCTCTTTAAATTGTCTATTGTGTTCGTTCAATACAAGTATTCTGCTTCTCTTTCCAAAGTGAAGTTGATATTTTTGTGGTCTAGTTTGAATTTGACATAGGTTTAGCGTAACCCGGTGACATCATCATTCTTATTGTAGGAGACCAGGTGTTCGGGGAGTTGATATTTTTTGTGGTCTATTTTGAGTTTGACATATAGCGTACCCCAGTGACATCATTATTCATCACTAAACAAATGACCCGACATTTTAATCTGAGATTATTTTAAGAGACCAGGTGTTTGGGGAGTTGATATGTGATTACAATTTATGTTTATCTTCACGAGTTTGCATTTTTAATGGTTACCAGGAATTGGTTAATTTACTGTCAATCATCTCTTTTAAATCTGCAGGGTTCTGGTTTTGACAATCGGATGGATAATATTTCTTTCTGCGTACTTCCCTGTGCATGTACTTTTGAAAGGGCATGATAAGTTGAGGAAAAAGCTTGAGGTATGCTCCCTTGCTAATTACGCTGCACTTCCTTGCTATTGTTTTGGTCAATATAACGGTTGCTCTTTCTACAAGAGGTATTTAAAATGTTTTCTTAAGACAGTGATATCGATGTAGTAGGGTATTTAAATACGGATCTAGGTAGTTGAGCAGAGCAGGGAGCTGTATTATTTTTTGAGCTCTAAAACAAACAAACAACAACAGAACCCATGTATTATTTTTTGAGCTCTCTTGCTATAAATCTCGGAAGAGGATTTTGTCTCCCTTTCTCATGTTTTACTCTTGTTTTGCTTCATTCACTATCTATCTTAGTGTTATTGGAGGAAGATAACCAATTAAATGCACTTGGTGCACTAATCAAGAGGAGTTTATTCCCAGTTTATTTTGGTAAATTGATGTCCTTCTATTGGTCCTGATGATCATTCATTGTGTTGGTGTTCTCTTCTCAGAGGGGTCTGGTGGAGTTAATTTGCAGCTTTTTTGTTGCATCTTGGACTGGGGTTGTCAAGTATCATGGACCGCGGCCTAGCATGCGGCCTAAGCAGGTATCTCTTACGAAAAGCCTTGATTCTTTCAGGTGTTTGCCTAAAGTTATTTCAGTGCATGCATAATTCTGTTATCGACTTATCGTGTGTTTGAGCATGGATCTGAGTTTCCCTTGCCATGATCTGAGCAGGTGTTTGTGTCCAATCATACTTCAATGATTGACTTCATTATTTTGGAGCAGATGACTGCATTTGCTGTTATTATGCAGAAGCATCCTGGATGGGTTGGTTAGTGTCTAGACTCTGGAGTCTCTCATGTCTATATTTTGGTGGGATTCAGTCTTCATCCATCTTTTTTTCTCTGCATAACGTAATACAAAAGATGTATCCTGAAAAATAGGGTTTGTTACGCTTCATACTTTCTGTGCTTGGCAGTTATCCTATCCATGAAAAATGTGTGCCCTGCGTTTTACTTTCCTCATATTATCTATGCCCGTAACTTACCGAAATGAATCTTGTTTATATCTCCTCATCCTTTTTTCTTCAGCTACAGTGGTGTACCTCCTTGTCTGAAGGACTTGGTGTACTAGGGTGATGCTACTTTGACACATTTTTTATTCCAAATCTTTTTTCAACGTTATTTATTTGGTTTGACCTATTATGTACAAGTAGCCAAGGATTAGGGGGCTCTGGTGATGATTTTGCTTGATAAGAATGTCTGGGCTTACTAGTTATTACCCTTGTAAATTTACTTCTGAAAAGAGTAGCATGGACATTTGAGCAAAAAACAGAGACCACCAAGGTGGGTTTAGGTACCGGTGGGGCTAAACATTGTGTGTACTGTTACGCAGGATTGTTGCAAAGCACTATTTTGGAGAGTGTAGGATGTATCTGGTTCCATCGCTCAGAGGCAAAGGATCGTGAAATAGTAGCAAAAAAGTATGTGTTAGTGGAAAGGACATACATTGTTTGTTACAACATATTATAGAATTTTGAAAATATGGCTTTCTTTTTCAGGTTGAGGGATCACGTTCAAGGGGCTGACAATAATCCCCTTCTTATATTCCCTGAGGGAACTTGTGTGAATAACCATTATACCGTTATGTTTAAAAAGGTATATATGTGTGGAGTCATCATTTGTGGCATCTATTCACAAGAACAATCTACATTTGGCATCATATATAGAGTCGAAGATAATTTCTTTTATTGGAAGTGGGAATTTGGGTCTCTAGGCCCGCCTTCTCGGATGCCTTTCAGCGTTGATTTGGGGGCACGGTTCCATGGCAAAACATTCCTTTAGGTCCTCGGTTGTTGGAGGTATAAGGGGGCACTTTTTCAATGGTATTTTGAGAGCAGCCACTTTGTGCATACATTGCCGAAGGTTAGGTCTGTCTCCAATCCTACCCTGCTCATACCCCCAATAATTGGGGACTAGATGGTTTCTGTTATTGTTGTTTTTGTAGAAGTGGGAATTTACTTTTGGAGGCAAAGTAAATTGAACTGATTGTTTCTTCACTTGACCAGTTTTCTTCATTTTCTTGGTGGTTGTTATCTACTTCACTCATGCTTGTTCTTCTGTGGTTAGGGTGCATTTGAGCTTGGCTGCACTGTTTGCCCGATAGCAATCAAGTATAACAAAATCTTTGTGGATGCCTTTTGGAACAGTAGAAAGTAAGAGCTCCTTAAAGAAGCTAATTTTATGTTTACAGTCATATGACCAGCTGTTGGTGTATGTATCCACTAAAAGATTTATGTTCACATGTTTGGTTATGTCCCACACCCTTCTACCTGGAACTTGAATATTAACAGACCTGGTAGTAATAGCACCCGAATTTCATATCATATTTGCAGGCTGTCCTTCACAATGCATCTATTGCAGCTTATGACATCGTGGGCTGTTGTTTGTGACGTGTGGTACTTGGAGCCTCAAAATCTGAAGCCCGGAGAGACACCCATTGAATTTGCGGAGAGGTGATTAATCTTTTCCGGTTTTGCATTATGTCCATTTGGTAACATACAGTTACTATTACTTAGAATTAACAATTTAACAGTATGTTTTAGAGCTGTCAGAATTAACGGCATGTTTTAGAGCTGTCAGAAATGCAGTCAGCTTCTCATTGAAAATCAATGCTCCTTGTCAGGGTCAGGGACATTATTTCAGTCCGAGCAGGTCTCAAGAAGGTTCCTTGGGATGGATATTTGAAATACTCTCGCCCTAGCCCCAAGCACAGAGAGATGAAGTGAGTTTTCTCTTTGTGCTTTAGTCATTCCGAGTGATCTTATCTTGGTGTATGGAGGAAAAAAAATCTTTGAAGTTATGCTTCCTTCTGTATTTGTTTGGCGGAAAGGATAGCTTAGCACTTTGGTTATTTTGATTTGTGCAGGCAACAAAGTTTTGCAGAATCAGTTCTGCGACGCTTGGAGGAAAAATGAAATATTACTTCTTTCTTCTCACCTTTTGTACGTTCTTTGTTTCTTTGAAAGTAATTACAAGTATCCCCGGTTAGCTATCTCAAAATACAAGGTTGCCGCCTTCCACTCAATTACTCTCGTCTTGAATAAAGATTTGTCCCAAGATACTGCAGGATTATTTGGTGCGACTCTGGAACAGTTATAAGCTAGTTGCTTCCCTCGACTTCAATAAAATTCTGCTTGTAGTTTATTCTGAAATTTTAGTAGTTATTTCATATTTGGGCTCGATACGGTTTTGCTGATGTTAGATTAGATAATTTGTTCATGTTTTACGCACTTGTATATGCTTTTCAATCTTATATTTGAACGAAAGGATTGTTACTAGCGCAGTTTCTTTGGTTAGTGTACTAGTCGGAGAACATCTAGGCATGATGAATTTAATTTTTGCGAAGGTTTCGTTTGGATCATGGATTTGCTTAGAGGTTTATGGAGGGAAAAGGAAAAGATGTTTAGAAGCTAAGTAAATATTTCCATGTATATGTGATCCAAACACAGCCTAAGTAAATCATTTGTCTTGATTTTGGGGGAGAATAAAAGGAAAGGAAGGGAGTAAAACTACGTATGGATATATCTGTACGAGCGTCCAGTATCTGTTAATTTCGATTTCTCTTACTATTATTTACTTCATTCTGAAATGAAATTTTCAGATTGCTTCGATCGCTTCACTTTCTTCGGTAATATTCACCCCTTTTTTATTTTCTTTGTAATTATAAGATCCAGATATCGAAATTTAATCATCGTTCCACATTGAGGCGTTTAAGCAGACAACTGTGAGCTTTGTGTTGTTTGTTTGCTGGCAAATAGTATTGGAAGCAAACAGACAATCAACTCAGACGTGGTAGGAACCTTATATTGTCTTGTCCCATGATTTGATTCTCTTGTGAATTGTTAGTCATGTTTTTATATTGTCTTGTCCCATGATTTGATTCTCTCTCTCTCTCTCTCTCTAGAAATTTTTCAGTGCCTCTCTCTCTCTCTCTATGAAGTCCTTCAAAACCAGATTGGGGGTGGGGGGACAATTTCAGCAATTTTCTTTTTTCTTTTTTAATTTGGGCTATTGCTGATGTGGCGTGGGCCCACCTGCCACGTCAACGTCGGGGGTTGGGTCGGGCACCAAGATCAGGAAACGTAGACTTATTGATTGGATACGGGCATACTCGATGGGGCTGTCAGGTAAACCTACGAACAACGACAACGTTTGGGGTAAATTAATAGAAGGTGCATTCAATAAATCATAAATCAATGAGTGAATAAGTGTGAGATAGTTAGGCCAATCATCTTCTTGTTCTTGAGTTCGATTCAAAGTAGAAGAAGTATTTATATGTAAGTTCTTCATTGAAATTCATATTCAAAAGTGTGCATTTTGCTTTTGCATCCTTCAATCCTCTATTTTAGTTGCTTTTCTTAGTTAAAGAAAATCTTCTTCGTTGTGGTAAGATGATAGACAACGCAAATGCCAAGAGTTCGGATTTTGAGCTTGGAAGTGTGGGCCTTTATAAGCTCCCAAATCTGAAATGCATAGTTACAAATCTTTTCTGACGCGCTTGCATCACATGTTAAAAGACCCCATTCGACTAAGCACTAAATAGGACGGATAATACTGTACCTAATCTCTTCTCGAGTAAATTTTGAAATATGACTTTTCTCCATTATTTCTAGGGGAAAACATATCTTCTTTAGTCTTGGTTTTAGACTAAACAGTCCTCTCTTTTTTGGGTAATGAGACTAAACAGTCTACTTTATACCTTTTTGACTTTTTGTGGGTTCTTTTTTTTGGATTCACTTTGATGATAAAAATTATACATTTACTAAAGTTCGTTGAGATCATCAACCACGCAAAAAAATCACAATCACATTGATGTTTTTAAGGAGTTTTAAAGTGAATAGTTTTGATCATCAAAATTGAACCAAAAAATAATCCACAAAAAGGGCATAACTGGACCGCCCAGTCCACAACCAGACTCAAGAGGATCCATTTCTATTTCTGAGAACAAATATTGGTTAAATGTATTCCATCCCAAGGGGTTGACCTTGTGGTCAAGACTTGAAACTTAGGAGTTTGCTCTCTCATAAGGTTTCAGGTTCAAAATCTCTTATGTGATATCAAATCTTTTGGGACCAATTCATACAGAACTTTGAGCTCTACTCTAACTTTAAATGGGACCCCCGCAACTGGGCGATAGGATTAGTTTCTCAAGATTAGTCGAGGTGCGCGTAAATTGACCTGGACACCTGAGTTACTATAAAATAAAATAAAAATTGTTGAATGCATTAAACAAGACGGATAACGTCCATAAAGTCCAGGGCAATTTATGCAACCTTAAAGAGTGTTGACATTTAAGGTGGGGGACCCAGTGGGAGTACGGGCGAGAGAATTGCTGGTGGAAAAACGAAGCAAGTTTTCCCACAGTCGAAGGAATTATTGACCCACGAGATTAAGACATAATTTCTCATAATCAAGACATAATTTCTAGTTCTGTTTAGACGTCTTTAATTTGAGTCATTTTCAAGCACCAAGAAATCAGCTCGACCCGCGATTAGAAAATAATCTTTGGATAGGAACCTCTGGTGTGGAGGCAAACGTTATTCGATCTTCTGATGGCAATTCCTCGCTAATTGATCACTTACATTGTTTACTCCAGAGGAATGCGGCGGGTCGAAAGCATAGACATTTGACCGATGAGACTAAGACACCTTCCCCTCCTCGCGTAATGAACGCAACTTTTAGTTTCGACTTTTTGATTTATTTTTGCACTGAGAAATCAGCTTAATTGATCCGAGATTAAAAACAATGCAAACAGAGTTGTTCACATCATAATTTTCTTTACGCATTATGGGCACGAGTCACGACTAAGGTCGTTTGGGGATGAGTGGAGATTTCAAAAAGGGACGAAATGGTGTTTTACAATTGTGGAGTATTAAATCTTACTAATGGTCAGGATGAGATAGTCTGTTGTTGGCCCGGTGGTTTAGGCCTGAGATTCAAGAATTTGTTTCATTCGTAGGTCAAGATGAGCGTAAACTAATCCGAACACCTAGTTTTTTTTTTTTGTAACGGAGGAACAAAGCTACAGCTAAGTCATTATATGGACTTGATTGCGCAACCCAAATCTCCGGGAGAGCTAGTGCGGTCACACCAGCCACAACTTCCCACTTACTTCAGGGTACTCACCTGATGAGAAATCGAACCCCAAACCTTTACTCCCAAAATTTGGGTATCTGCCCGAACCACTGGGATGACATATTCACTTACATGTAAGCGGCTGTTGAGTCTTTTTCTAAAATAAGTTATAATAACATTTCAAATTCTTTTTAATTAAGGGAGAAAAATATTTTATTTGCTGTGAGAAAGTGTCGGTACCAACACAAAAGAACACCCTAGAGAGAGAGAGAGAGAGTCATGACAACCATAGCAAGTCAAAAGTCTCCGCATATTAATTTTTCAAGTCTCCACAACTAACACCCTGCTCAGCCAGAACACTTTTTAAAAAATAAATATTTATTTCATATTTTTTAATTCAAAAATAATATAAATAAAAAATAATTTTACATCGTACTAAAGATCTATCAAATAAGATCTATATTGATAGAAAAATTATTTACGTAAACACATAATTTTTGAATTTAAAATTATCTTCTTAAAAATAAATACTTATTTTCCTTTTGGAAACGGGACCTCATTTACCCACTTCTCATTCCCTTCCCTGTTCCCACCCACCCACCACCCACCCCACCTCTCCTTTCTTCCGACAACTCAGAAAAGAAAATACTCTAAAAGTTACACTAGCAATACCACGAATATCTTTGAAACACGATTTCAAACACAATTATATCTGGAGTCGAGCTATACAGCCGAGCCGTATGATATACATAATACCGCATTTATCACCGTTTCCGAACACAATTGTCTCCAGAATTATGTTCTACTAAGATTGTGGTCCTTGACTCAGAATTTACTCGTCCTCTGTTCACCCATGCCTTCCCCAGGCAGTACTCCCCCTCACTAAAACCCGCCACATATAGTTTACCCTTTCTCTGAAAGTGTCCAGAATTCCACCACTCTTTCCCTTTCTGAAAGTATCTAAAAAATCCCACTTCAAAGCTAGTAATGGGTTTCACCACGGCGGTGCTACCCGTCCTGTCTTTCTACTTGGTGGCCGCCGCCATTACATTTACACCGACAGCAGCCCAATTCGCATGCAACTCCACCGGCGCCACCTGCAACGGCCTAGTCGGCTACGCGTCCCCGAACGCCACCACGCTCGGCCACATTACGAGCCTGTTCGGTATCAAGAACCTCCGGAACCTCCTCGGCGCCAACGGCCTCCCTCTCTCCACCCCTTCCACCCACCCCGTCGCCGCAAACGAGACCCTCCAAATCCCCTTCGTGTGCCTCTGCCGCAACGGGACCGGGCTCCCCCGGAGCCACCGCCCGGCATACACGGTGGTCCCGGGTGACGGGCTGTACCACATCGCGGCGGAAGTTTTTGCCGGGCTGGTGACGTACCAGCAGATCCAGGCAAGGACGAAACGAGAGGGTGGATAAGATTGTCCCCCCTCGAGTTTCTTGTAGTAATTACCCCCTCCGTCCCAATTTACTTGTCTCAGTTTTATTCTAACTGGATAAAAAAATTAGTTATATCTTTAAATTGATAATGAATTTTATATCCAATATGAATCTTGTTTGATAGATTTCGATTTGTTCTATAATACAATGTTTTCAAAATCACCTAAAATATTATAAATTACAAGATATAATCAATTGAAAAGTGGCACGAACTTTCAAAAGTGACAATTAAATTGGGACGGAGGTAGTACTTGTTTGTCTATTTTTTTACTTTAATATGTCCCCAATTATTTGTTCAGTACAAGTTGCCTTGGAAAAGTTTCTTTAATGCTATTTCACTTAAAAAAACTCATGTATCGGGAAAAAGTGCACTCTCATTAAATACCAAAAAAAAATACCAAAAAAGTGAAGGGCATTTTTGAAAATGAGTGTAATCATTGTGTTTCTTTAATAATTTGAAATTTCAAGATTGGACAAACAAATTGAGACGGATGAATTAATATACTAATCCGTTCCATTTTAGTTTTTTCCCTCTTTTAGTTTTAGTTTTTTACTCCTCTTTCAAGAATTGAGGCAATTTTAATTCGAATAAAAGGGCATTTTTGAAAAGTTCAAAATTTCAAAATTGTTGGGTATTTTCCTCACAAGGACTAATGTGTTTTTGGTGTAAACAAAAGTGTAAGTAATTGTGTTCTTATAGTATTAAAGTTGAATTCTCAAAATGAACAAACAAATTAGAACGCAGAGAGTACATGAAATGATTCTTCGCATTTTATGGAATTCTTGTTTTCTGCGTAAATTTCTTGAATTCTTGTTGTTATCTCTTTTGTGAGTATTCTTTTAAAATTATGGTATGGCTTCAGTCTTCACTTATTTTCATATTGCACTACATTTTCAATTCTAACAATTTAATGGTTTTCATAATGCTTTTGGGTGAAGTACTAGAAATAAGGGTGAGTTTTCCATTAAAAGCCCGTCAATAGCTTGACCCCGGGGACCTGCTGTCTTCTAAGGGACAGCATGGGAGAATTGGTCTCATCCGAGTTGTCCATGCTCAATAATGGACGGCTCAGATTTCATCTCGGCTGGACAACTGTGAGATCTGTTTGGATGAGGCCAACACCCATGCTCATTAGACAAGTTATTTCTGCTTAGTCTAGTAGTCTTAACACTCTTTTTCTTTCTTGCCTGTATTTAGATTGGTCTAATTCCTGGCTTGGTTCTTGAAATCCAGGCCGTTAATAACATATCGAATGCGAATTTGATAATTGTGGGGGCGGATCTCTGGATCCCACTGCCGTGTAGCTGTGATGAGGTGGGTGGAGAGAGAGTCGTTCATTATGGGTACGTGGTGCCAGGTGGGGCCACGTTGGAGGAGATTGCACAGGAGTATAATACCACACAGAATACACTCCTCGCCCTCAATGGTCTGACTTCTCCTAAAGATCTCTTGGCTGGAACTGTTCTTGATGTTCCACTTCATGGTAAGGCCGCTAGACGAACCTAGCTACTCGAATTCGAATCCGTGTTCCTAGTAAAATCTTGTTTAAGACCGGTTTGTTACGTATTTAACCAAACTTCGAACTTTTCTTTAGGCTTGTTAAAGGTTCAAATCAAGCTCGAACGAGCTATTACTCGGCTTGTGTGGCTTACGATGTAGGTGGCTCAAGATGGGCTGTTTTCCTAAATAAGTTTATCTTGAACATATTTTTGAAGCTTGTTATATTTTTAAACTAAGCTTGGTCAAGTATATGCTGGGCTGGTCAAGTATCTACTGCTTGGTATGTTTGTTAGGTCCTGGAGTCCCTTAGTTTGATTGGCAGTCCTGTTTGGCTAACACTTCATCGCATTGTAATCTTTTTCCATTCGGGTTGTATGTTGTTTCCATTGAGTGGTACTATGTTGTTTAGACATTGTATATGTCCAATGGAATGTGTTTTGTGTCGGATCCTCTCATGGACTCGAATTTCAAGCAGTCAACTGCACCAGTAAGAGGTCTGAGAGAATTGAGCCAGATCAGTTTTAGATTGCAAACTGGGAGTTAAACAATAAAGTTTTTCATTTCGGTGCTTGATAAATTTCCTAGCAATTCCGTAGTTTTAAATCATCGTCTCCGTCATAGAACTAGTATTTTCACTGTTATTTGCTCTAAGGATGTTTCGTAATGGGCTTCGTTTTCATAGGAGTTATATCTTCATTCAGTTAAATGGTAAGTAGAACGATACTAGTTTGTAAGCACTCATCCTGCACCATAACTCAAAACATAGACCATTGAAGTTGGATGTATTTGGCCACATTGAGGGCAAATCCCACTCTTGGATTGCTTTGTTGATAAGATTTGTGTTCACTTCAGCGTTCTTACTACGCGCTCGCATACACAAGACACATGTATCGGTAATATGTTTTCTGTTTTTCTCAAATGAGTGATGCTTGATTGTGCATTGACAGCTTGTACGTCAATGGTGGGAAATAACTCATTTGACTACCCTTTTCTCGTCTCTAATGGCACCTACGTCTTTACTGCTGGCAATTGTGTGATGTGCACGTGCGACGCAGCAAACAACTGGACGTAAGTGTCACTGATAACTTCATGTTTTCTGCAAATTCATTAGTTTTTAAGAGCATTACTATCTTTTTGTTATTATTGCTCAGGTTACAATGTTTGCCATCCCAAGTTAAATCAAACCTCTGGACGATGTGCCCTTCTATGCAATGTGAAGGTGCAGAAAGCTTGTACATTGGAAACACCACAACTTCAAGTTGTAATCGCACTTCTTGTGCCTATGCTGGTTACAATAACCAAACGATCTTCACAACCGTTTCCACTGAGTCCACTTGTCCAGGTAAGTCACCGATGCACTAAAACCTTACCAAATACAATCATTGTCCTTGTTAACAAATATTAACATTTGGCAAGAAGTGAGATGCCTTTTCTTCGCCCTGTAGAAGACCCAAAAGAGCAACTTCTAGAGTTAGCCTCTACATTTTGGTTACAAATTGCAATACTGAAGTGCTCAAAACAATGCAATGAGTTGTAAAATTGGTTATCTTGAAACGTTAAATCGTAGTAGTTGGACTCTCGTGGTTTAAATTTATTAACTGGAGACTTGTTTTTTGTTGCTGGGTAACAGATTCGGCGAATAATGCTCAAAAGTTGAGTTTGCAAGGTTGGAGTTGGAGTTACCTTCTCATCTCCATCCACTTGGTAGTGCTCTGTAGCCGTTTGATTGACTGAGATGTTCATATATTTGTATCAAGATCACAGTTTTTGCCTTTTTAGTAGCGATGAGGATGATTGTTTCCATCTCATGTACCTGTTTCATGGATGTTTGTAAGTTAGGCCTAGCAAAACACATACGGAAAATGTAACCGTGCTTCAAGAGTTGTATTGACATTTTGGAAGTCATTGTACGAAGTTACTTGGTTTCATTTACAAAACCGTATTTTCCTGTTATTAAATTTCGAACTTACTGCTTTGAGCTCTGATATGATTTCGAACATGAATATTTGATGTGTATAATCAACTACAAGAATCTCTGAGATAGTTGCTCATTCCTTTATACCCATATTCTGCTAGACACAATATTCTGCCTCAAAAACTTCGTCTACTGTCACATGTTCATCAAGTGTCGCATGAGAGAGGATCGTTTCTCGACAACCAGTCTAGGCGCGAAAGAATGGCTGTCCGGGGACCATCGATACACCAATTTCTGCCAGAGTTTCTGGAGTCACAATCGAATATCACAATGATGAGCCACTGAGAACTGATTCCTCAGGTTTTTTTTGGATAAGCAATTCCTCAGGTTAGTGCTGCAGGGTCAATGTTAGAGCTTTACGGATCGTCTTTATTCCTTGGTTCTTGTTTTTGGTACAAATTCCTTGGTTCTTATACTTCTTAGAAAGGGCACGTTTGATTTTCGGACCAAATGGCACAAATGAGATCGCGGGCACGATGCAAAATTGGACCAAATGGCACAAATGAGATCGCGGGCACAATGCAAAGAGAGGGTCCCGGCCAAAATTATAAGTACGGGACCACTTTCGGTCCCAAGATCAGGGAAAGAAGAAAATGGGAAAAGAACTCTCTTTTCTTGTTTGGTTCTTGAAGAAAAAAGAGAGAGAATTAAGCTTGAGTTTGACTATTTCAAAATAAGCTATTTCAACTAAACACCCCCAACTTTGTTTGGACAAATAAGCCATTTGGCTTTCCCGCCAATTTTTTTTTGCATTTTGTGGCTTATTGTCAATTTTTTGGGGATTATTGCTTCCTTATGACGAGAGGAATCTAAAAAGTAAAAAATTTTGGTCGAAATCCAATTTTTTTTGAATAAAGACGAAATAAGTGGCTTTCCCGCCAATTTTCGTCGAAATTCAAAAAACATTGGATTTCGATCGAAATTTTTTACTTTTTAGATTCCTCTCGTCATAAGAAAGCAATAATCCCCAAAAAATTGACAATAAGCCACAAAATGCAAAAAAAATTTGAATAAGGACAAAAAATAAGCCACTTTGACTTATTTGTCCAAACTTCTATATAAAGTGGCTTATGTTGTTCATGAATTTAAATTTCCTGTGAGAACATACAATATTTTCAATACGTCTGGACGAAAAAATAAAATAGGTGAAAATACTGTAGATGGAAATTCAAAAAAGTTTTAGAAAGAAAAAAATAAGGAAAAAATTATATTTGGTTGGCATTTTCAAGCTTTTATTCTTTTGTTAACGCGGAGTGTTCTTGTCAACTTATATGCACTTCCATTACTCTCTACGGAATCAATTTTACTATTCACTAACGGGAGCCCAATAAAATCTCGAGCAAGTGAAAATTCTCAACTTTTGATCATAGTATTTACTTTTTCAACTCGTCTGGGTTGGAAAAATAAAGAAATCAAATCCACAACTAACAAAAGTTTATAAAAGTAAAATAAGTTAAGCTAAACTTTGCACTAGGTAAAAGAAAAGGGCCCATTCACAAAAAAAAAATTCACCATCTTCTGAAACGGGTTTTTCGATTTTTCTCTTAAATTTTGTATTAGATTTTGTTCAATTTTTACCTCACATTGTTTGTCTAGACTCAGAAAATCACAAATATATAAAAATATAAATCAAAGTAGAAAAAATTTCATGTAAGACGCGAAAAAGACCCCAAAGTCGGTCTCCAATTTCACATTGAGACGAACAATGTTATATGAAAATTTGACTCATATGTGAGAGAGGAGAAGTCGGGAAGTGATCGGTAGGCGTGTGTAAGTTCCCCACTTGAGTTCCACGTCCTGCAGTTCTACTAACTACTCGGAGTATTTTCCTTTCTTTAACCGAACAAGGCAGCGCGGGACGGCTCTTCATCTTTCGTTAACCCAAAACCCACCGCCTCTGCATACGCTTATGGTGGAACTGGACCATCCCTTCACAACTTCTCTCTCGCAAACCTCATGAACCCGACCGGAAAGTTGCCAATTTCCCATCAAGAAAAGGTTCTCTCTCTCTCTCTCTCTCTCTCTCTCTCTCTCTCTTCTTCTTCTTCTTCTTCTTCTTATCCTTTCCCAGCAAACTTCATGCATTTTTGTTGTTGTTGTTGCATAAACCCTGATATTCAAGGATTTTCTTGTACCCTTTTTTCCCCCGAAGATTGATAAACCTTGATATTCAAGAATTTTCTTCTCCCCTTTGATTTTGGAATTCAGTATATTTCAGTTCTTGGCGCAATTCAGGCTCCCCTTAAAATTATTTGGTTCTTTTTGCGTTCCTAACACAAGCATAAGCCAAAATACGATTTTTTTTTGAAATAGTACCTATTGCTGCTATTGCATATAGACACATGCCACATATCACACTACAAATGGTAAAAAGATTCAATGATGTTTTTGAGTTGTTTTGTTAGTCTTGAATTATAAAGGGTATGTGGTACTTGTTCCTTTTTTACGGCTCTCATCTATGGGAAAATGCTAAAAAGAGCCCAATGGGCTTTAGCTGGGGTTGAAAAAGTGTATTGAAATGTGTGAAAAGTGTATGTAAGTGTATAGAAAAGTGTAAAAAATGTATTGGAGTTTTTGTTATTTTGTCATTTTATTTAGCTTAACGAAAGCCCAGTGGGTTTCTGATAGAAGGACCATTCATCTATGTTACTTTGATCGCCTAAATTGTAAGCTTAGGTTCTGACATGTTCATTGGACGTGTAGTCATCTGCGGGGACTACTCATTTGACTGCAAGGATTACGAACACCGATTTGCGACTATGACTACGGCGCGACTCACTGGTGGTTCACTCTCTAGTGAACTGATAAGTACGAGTAGTGAATGGAACACTGTAAACCGGGTGACAAGGTCAGACCGTTCGGGACAGCCAAGGGGACGTTGTAACTTTGTTGCATTAGTTGGTAGGAACAGATTGAGCCATGGTTCTGTTTTTCGGCACATATCCTCGAGATTGTCTTGTCAAAGAAGGAGCAATTTTGCTGTGGTGAAAAATCAATTGAGTTCAGATTATGGGGTGGAGTCTTCTTCTTATGTGGATGAGAGTTCTACGATGGACGAACACTACCCAACGAGTTCAATGGAAAGATCTTTGTAAGAACTTCAGCCCCACCATGCTGCCTTTTCATTTATGGCACTACCTACTGTTCAAAACATGTTTTTCTTTTACTTTTATTGTGATCTTCCCACTCCTTCGATGGATATTTTAATGTGGGGAGGGGATGGTTTTATCAAATTTTGAGTCTTAGGTACAAGTCATCATGTTCCTTGCTTTGTTTACAGGGAGCTCACGGAGGGTGTGAAACCACATGTTCAGAGTGTGAAACGCGAGCTTCTAATGCTTTCTTTGCCAGCGATTGCTGGACAGGCTATTGAGCCGTTGACACAATTGATGGAGACAGCATATATTGGTAGATTGGGTAAGGAGTTATGTTTTATGTTTAATTTCCGAAGCTGGTTTTTGATGGTTGGAGAAGCGATTTTAGCTGCTAAAATGCTTTTCTGTCTGTCATTTTTCTTTTCGGGGATGGATGTGTGTCTAGACCCCCGCTGTTTCTTGTGCCGCCCTGTCTATTTAGGATAGGCTACATGATTTTGATTCAATAAAACCTGATTGCTTGTTTTTACCATATTTATCTCAGTCTACATTTTGGCTATTCTCATTCTATGAGCATGATTCTTGGTTGCCTAGTACTTGTTCAACGCATAGGTCGGTATGCTGCTGGATTACTGCTTCAATTGTTTGTGTTGATCAGACAGTATACTTGAGTGGATATTGCGATCTTCAGATCTCTACACTTCGTGTTGTATCTGTAGGCCCTGTGGAGTTGGCGTCAGCCGGTGTTTCCATGTCAATCTTTAACATTATTTCGAAGCTATTTAATATTCCTCTCCTCAGTGTTGCTACATCTTTCGTGGCTGAAGACATTGCGAAAAGTGCCAGCAGAATTTCCACTTCAGGTAGTGTTCTTGTGTTTGGTATAATGGCTTGTCACTCTCACGTCTAATTTGAGACACATTTCTTACAGATGATGGTCGTCAGCATGAAAGTGGCAATGGTAAACCTTTTGATGGGATAGCTACACGGCACCAACTATCTTCCGTGTCTACGGCACTATTTTTAGCTGTTGTCATTGGAATCGTCGAGGCTTTAGCCTTGTATTTGGGATCTGGATTTTTTCTGACCTTGATGGGAATACCGCCGGTAAGCTCTATATATTTCGTGTTATTTATGATATCAATTGACCTTCCAATAAAGGTGATTTCTGCTACTTGGGATTGGGTAGTTCGCTTCGTGAGTATGCTTCATGGAATGCCAATAAGTGGAATGCCCTAGCTTGGGATTGGTACTTGGTGTAATGGCCAACAAAGCCTCAATTTTCATCCCTGTTAGATTGGCTTACGGAAAGGAGTAGTTGATCATTCAGCTTTGTCTTATGCATGAGCTCTGGAGTTTAGATACTGAAATGTCCAAATTTGGTTTTGGATGCTGGTTGCTAATTAGTTTCAAACATGCATTTTTCTATTGCGTAGAGAAAATAAGTCATTCATGCAAAGGGTCTTCCCATAGTTGAGACTTGAGGCTAAGTTTGAAGCGCAAGAATTAGGCCTCTATATACTGGATTTGATTTTGTCTTTATTGGTGTAGAGTTGTGGGCCATTAGGTCCATGAATGAGTTAGTGGCGGACTGGCGGTTTAATATAACCAGTTTCCTTTTTCCAGAACATAGCTTTTCAGAGCTCTCATAATTTTTTTAAAGTGGCATGTCATGACGTCTTATATGTTTTCACCTCCCTCTCTCCCTCTCCTTCTGTTTGTCCGTCTCTCCCTCTCATCTCTCGTTCTCTCTATACGATTTTCATGTACATGACAGTCCTTTCACTAAGAGGTTTTTGTATTTGGATAATAAGTCTGGTCTTTTAAACAGGATTCCTCCATGCGTTCTCCAGCAAAGCGATTTCTTTCCCTCAGAGCGCTTGGTGCTCCTGCTGTTGTAGTTTCCTTGGCTCTTCAAGGCGTGTTCCGTGGTTTTAAGGATACAAAAACACCTGTGTTATGTCTAGGCAAGTGTTGGGTTTATGCTGTATGTGTATAATTATGAATTCTACAATTAATTTGGCATGCTTCCATGTGCATGGGATTAAGTAATAGAGCATAGAGATTTTGTTGAGATGTAATTGTTTTGGACACTAACTCCCTGTTTTCAAAGGTCGTTAATGCCTTCATTTTCCTTTATCTTACTTGAAATTTTGTTATTTGTTATTGCTTGTTGCTATGGTTCTCTCATAACATTGAATTTAGAAAATGCATGCTTACCGTCATCACTGGCCACCTGGTAGCCAGTTCTCTGGATCAGCTTCTGTTATATTTCCATCTGTGGACGTTTTTTGGTGTTGCGTCATGTATGTTTAAATATTTTAAAATTGTTCAACTATTGTATCCTAGCTTTTGGGAATGTAGATGCACATATATCCCACTCATTGGAAAGCAAAACAGTTTCCAAAAAGGACGTTGACCTCATTTTTTTTTATTGTTGCACATTATACAAGGATGAATATTTGCTAGTTCTGAATAGGTGTAACATTTCTCAAATTTGGGTATGGGACCGGAAATTTACCCTCTAACTCATGCTAGTATATAAAAGGATGGGCGAAGTGAGGGCTGAATATCTACTAGTTCTGTCCATGTGAACCATCTCTCAATGTTGGGTAATGGACGAGAATTTTTACTCACACTTCTAGTTCTGGAAAATGGCCTATAACTATGTTCCACTCATTTTAGAAAGGCATAGTTGTCAAAGTGAGGGCTCCTGTTTACTTCTGGGTAGTTGTTGTCTTAAAGCAGCCATGATGCCACAAAGATTGTGAAAGTATGGTCCTTGGTATCGGATGTGATTTAATGGCTTCAGGGAACAGAAATAAAACTCATCTATCTTGCTTCCAATATGAGAATAGTTTCTGATGGCTTTGACATTTAGGTAGCAAGGTAGCAATTAATTGCTGGAATAATGCTTGCTGGAGCAGTTTTTTCATTTTGATTTCCTTGTCCTGTTAATTTCTTCCTGCTATCAATCACTAGTAACCATGTTGTTTGTGTTTTGGAATTTCCTTTTGCTCCTGTATCCACTATTGACTCAGTTGTCCTCTCTGCAGGTGTTGGTAATTTTTGTGCTATATTTCTGTTTCCCATACTCATGTATTATTTTCGGTTCGGTGTGACTGGAGCAGCGATTTCCACTGTTATCTCTCAGTACGTATGTTCCTTATTTATTCTCTTTCCAGTTTTCCTTATGTTTCACTGAGTAATTGACCATGGAATATATCTTATGGTTCAGATACATTGTTACCGTCTCAATGATTTGGCATTTGAGTAAGAGAGCTGTATTATTGCCTCCAAAGTTGAAAAATCTGCAATTTGGGGGTTATATAAAATCTGGTGAGAGTTCTTCCGTGATACTGCTGCTGTGGTTCAAATTTAGCTGCATGCATCTGACAGTTCTCGTTTTTGCTTTGTCATTTATTGTGATTATAGTCATCAATTTCATATTGAGATTATGGATTTATAATGCTGGTTTAAATAAACATTGACATGAATTCTTTGTGATCCTGTTTTGTCAACATTGCACTTTATTACACATTCTTTGCTTCTGTAGGTGGTTTTCTTCTCGGTAGAACTCTTGCTGTTCTTGTAACAATGACGCTAGGGACTTCAATGGCTGCCCGTCAAGGTCCAGTAGCTATGGCTGCTCACCAAATATGCTTACAAGTATGGTTGGCAGTATCTCTCCTCACAGATGCACTGGCTGGATCTGGTCAGGTATAAGAATCCTTTTTTGAAGAGATATATGATATGGTCTACCAACACATTTCCACTTGTCTGGACTCTCATTGTCTCATTGAAACTACTCTAGTCATATGATATGGGTTAGGACACTGTTTGTCGATGCTGATACAGCTTAATACAATGGGAATCATCATCAAGAAGTCCAATATGCATGATTTTATGGGTTAGATGCAAGTTTATGATTTTTAGGCAGAAGGGTTCTTCCCCTGCTAAAGTCTATTTTTGCATCTTACATTAGCGGTTCACTTCGATACTCCCAAGTCATTCCAGCTTTTGTCCCTACAGGGTTTATTTGACAGTTAATTTTGTTTCTTGTAGACTTTGATTGCAAGTTCTTTATCAAAAGGCGATTACAGAACGTTGAGGGAGGTTACAAACTTTGTGTTAAAGGTTCGTCATTTTTCTATGCCTCTCCATTATGGTTTGGCATTATGCTACGAACTACCGTACTGATTTTAAGTTTACTTAGGTAGTTCCTTGTGTTAAAGCTGCATTTCTCTCGAGAATTCTTCTAGATATGTTCACTTGTTTTTTGCAGATAGGGTTGCTCACAGGGGTTTCCTTGGCTGCTATTTTGGGTGTATCTTTCGGTTCTTTGGCCACCTTGTTTACCAAGGATGCTGAAGTATTAGCAGTTGTTAGAACTGGGGTGTTGGTATGTTTTCCTACCTTATTCCTATTCAATTTTTCTCAGTTTTATCTGAAGGGGGAAATGATAGCATCTTTCTTATCTGATGTAACTGTATATGTGCAGTTTGTCAGTGCCAGTCAACCTGTTAATGCTCTAGCTTTTATTTTTGATGGTCTCCATTATGGTGTTTCAGACTTCCCGTATGCTGCTTGTTCCATGGTAAACTTATGAATTTTTTTTATCTGAGATTCTAGTAGCTGGTTGTCAATATTGAGTAATGGCTTCTGTTAACATCTTTAACGCGTTATAGATGATGGTGGGGGCAATATCTTCTGCTTATCTTCTATACATTCCTTCCGTTTTTGGTCTCCCCGGTGTGTGGTCCGGCTTGACTCTTTTTATGGCTTTACGTACGGCAGCAGGATACATCAGGTAACTGTTTTATATTATGTCGAGTCCATAGTCTCTTGAATTTGATCAAAGTATTGCGCTGTCTTTTATTGCAGCTTCCACCAACACAGTATAGTTCTTGGTCCCGTCCTCCCTAGTTTCCTCCTCTTTTCTTCTTTTTTACATGTATTGATGTTGTTCCTCTTACATTTTCAGATTATCGTCAAAAAATGGTCCGTGGTGGTTTCTGCATGAGGAGTTAAAGAGACCTGAGGTCGGCTTTTTTCTTTTGTTTTTTGTTTTTTGTTTGGAACACGATAGAAATTAATTAATAACTGAATGATACAACCTACTGGGGGCAACTAATACAACTGACAAAAGACATATTGCACCCCTAAAGACAAATAAACAACTAAATCAAATGAAGGATACATCCAGCGATAAATTGATCCGGCTGTCAGATGTCAGAGGACTGCTGTTAATTCCTAATTCCTATTGTGTAGTGATGCTTAAGCCTGCCTGTAATTTGTGTGTCTTAATGGGTTTCATTTTATTCTACTTGAGAGTGTAATTTGTACCTGAAAATTCTTTCCCTTTGTTTCTTCTCATAGCTTCTAGGCAAACTTTCAATCGACGACCTGCTTATGAGTTTCTAAGCCATCTGTCCTTTTGAACTATGAGCTGGTTTATGTGTGTGTGTGTGTGTGTGTTTTCGAGAAGGGGTGGGAATGGGTACTAAAGTTAGTTGAATCTGTGTTTGAAGCATGGAAGCTGTTAGAGCTTGTTCCACATTGGTTAATTATGAACTCCAAAATTAGTATATGAGCCTAGACGGCCACTCCACAGTCCACTCATCATTGCCAATTGGTTTTGAGTTGGATGCTTTAACATGGTATCAGAGCTAGGCGCTTGCAGGCTCTTAGACAAGACTCTTGATTGATTGTCCCGTTGTTTGTGCCTTAAGCGCACCTTGTTTTGTTGTTCTTTGCGATCCCTATGTTATTGGATCCTTTGTTTACCTCTCCACGTGCAGGTCATGGGCTGCACATGCGGGAGAGTGTTAGAGCTTATCCCATATCGCTAAATTATAACCTCCAAAACTAGTATATGAGCCCAGACGGCCAATCTGCTCATTGCCAATTGGTTTTGAGTTGGATGCATTGACAGAAACATAGACCAATTAATTTGAGGGAGTATTTCATTGGATCTAACAAGTCTAGTTTGACTTAAGGTTTAGCTGGTAAGCCTGGAATCCAGAAAGGATTTGCAATTCAGAGGAGAAGTCTCTTCAACACCTAGAACTACTAGATTTAGTTCAGTAACCAATTTCTGCATAGCACCCTTGTTAAAAGGAAATATTTCCATCTGGCAGAACTAACATAGATTTTGTGTTAAGGAGTGTCTCTCAGTTTCATTTTTGTCTTTAAGTGCTCAATTTGTCTCTAAATATTGATCTTGGCTGTATAACTAGCTACCCTTCTTCAATGTATACAGCATGTCGATTGAGATGGGGGGAATCAGGTCTCTATTGCTCGTCATCAGCCACTCAGACTATTACTGCATGCCTTAGTTCCTGCCTAAATGGTGAGTAATGCTATTGGATGATTTACTCCAGTCTGCTTATGCACACTTTTTGGTTATCAATTGTTATTGCTTGTAATTTTGGTAGAGCCTTAGTAATCACACCCCCATACATACGCACGATCGTTGAACTACTTTAGAGATTCTTGCTAACAGAGATGTTAATTGAGGAATATCTAACTTTATAGCATCATCAATTTTTATTGCTTATTCTCTAATCATCTGGTTGTACTAGTATTTTGAAGGGAATTCATGGTGGTTTGTATCTCTAGTTGTCACTAGAAACAGAATTTCCAGTTCTCCAACTTTATTGAAACATAGCTGTTGGTAGTTGGTAACATCAACGCAATGTCTGTAAGTCTTGCTACTGATATTACCACACTAACACCTTATTTAGAAAACCTTGAGCTTTAGGGACAAACATAGTCCGTCGGATCACAAGGCTCGAACAACTCGGCTACAAATCCTTTCTTTCTCTTCGGGTTCCATCCCATGTCCTATGTTACATGGACTTTTCACAATCTATTAAGTATCTGTGTCGGACACTCGATACTTGAACAGGATGTGGGTTATGTATTCAATACTCTTAATTCGAGAGTTAATTAGAACGCATATTTACCAGTCAAGTTTCTTCCAACGAACACTCGTAGATATGCAAACGAGAGTTTTATATATAGTGTTTTTGACGTAAGAATTAAACAAGTCTGACACCTAGACCTGATACCCGTACTCAAGTCCATGTAACGTAGCCCATGTCCTTGCAGAGCTGGTCATTGTACCATATGTGAAGGGCACCGATGCAAGATCTCCGGTAGTTTTTGTCAGAGTACCGCTTCATATATTCATCCCATTTGGCTATATCTTTTTAATGCTGGGTAGTTTGAATTTGCTGTCAAGAAGCTCTGCTAGCCACCGACACCTTGTCTCCAAGGTGTACAAATTCGCAATCCTCTCTGAGAACCCAACGACTGCAAGCAGTGGAATTTGGGGGTGAATGCATTCCCTTTTAAAACAGCAGTTTGTGTTAATAGCTAGCTTTCAAATTATTATTATTCTTTTTTGGTAATGATCTAGCTTTCAAATTGAGACTCAATTTGGTTAAGTTGCAGTTATTATGAACATGTAGGAAGTTAGTACATTAGTTCCTTATTTTCGAAACTAACCTGTAGAGAGGAACTGTTTTATCTGGCGACCCGACTATGATGTCCTGAAAGGTTGGGGAGGCGAAAATGTCTCTAAGCTTTTTAACACCGTTGAACCCAGTAGCCAATATTTAAAAATTCAACATATAAGGGTATCTCTACTGAGTGTATCTTTGTACAGTATATCAAAAAACTCTACAAATAAAGCTGTTTTAATATCTATTCTCTGTATATTTCCTTAAAAAAATCAACAGATAAGGGTGTATGTGCTAATCAAGTATTTGTATATGGAAAAAATAATCAACAGATAAGGGTATATCTCTCTCCACATCCCTCTCCCCACGTTTCTCTTCTTTTAAAAAAACAAAATAATGCCTACCAAAATCGAACAAAAAAAACAAAGGTGAATAATGGATTCTACACTTTCGAAAATGGTGGGTAGGGTCAAATTTGAGGTGAAAGAATTGTCCGATTTAGCTAGAGTTAGTATGGTGCACCGTAGCCTATGAGGGTTTGACCACACCGAATAAAATCAACTCTTCCTTCAACCTCAGACACCCAGTACGTGAAAAATAAAACTGGTTTTTCGGGTCTCTTCCTCTCTATAATATCTTACTCGTTCTACATCATTTTCAAAACTACAAATATAAAAACCTGTTCCACTGTAGCAAACATACAAGAACATTCTAATTTACATTTATAACAGCCAAAATACAGAAAAATGGTCCAAGTACAAAACCCCACAATATTTACAAGTTTTCAAAAGTAGAGAAATATATACAACTCCTAGCCAATGATTTTGTAGTCTATAAAACCTTCTTGTGAAGGAATGTGGCCAAGCTAAACTCCAAAGATAACTAAGTTTCTCCCACCTACATCGTGTCGCCTGTAAAAATAGTTTTTGAAACGTCATAAGCGAAAGCTTGGATGACTATATAAGCTACCATAATTACATTATCTCCATGGAAGTAACTTAGCTCGATAAATTTCAAGATTCACAAATAGTGGACCAAGTGGAATTAATGGGGTTGCCCGGCGTTTTGGGGGTTGGACAGGCTTTAGTCGGCGTTTTGAAGATTTTTTCGAAAGTTAGGGTAGATTCTGTAACAAATTCAAGAAATGAAAGTTAGGGTTTAGCCTCTCTCTCTCAAAAGTTCACCTTTCTCTCCTCACTACCAAGTTGTACCCTCAAGCCAAAGAATCGCCATCTATTAGCTCGCTCGCGCGCGCTCTCTCTCTCGTGAAACCCTAACCCTTATCAATGGAGGACAATAATTCTCTCTCTGAACTCTCATGAAACCCCAACCCTCATCAATGGCGGACAATAATTTCATCTCTGTCGCCAAGCCAAGTAAGAAAAATGTCTTCGCACCCAGGACTTTCGCGGCCTTCATATTACAACTCCATTTAGATAATGATAATGAAGTCGAAAATTCAAAAAGCTCTATGAATACCTAATGAGAATTTCTCGTATTTTCTCTGCATGCGCCTAGCGAGCCTGAGCCACATATACACCCTCCCCAAAACCCGAGGTCTCTCACTTTTCACCATTGAACGCTTGTTTGTAGAAAATTCAGTCGGGATTTGGAACCGTCTGACCCCAGAAACCAAAAGCAATCTCAAGGAAATCTTACTCGTCCGACTTTTCGATGAGAAAGATCCGTTCGTCCTTCGGGATCTCTGTCATGGGGTGGTTGCCTTGGCGGTGTATGTCTTAATGGAAGACGAATGGCCTGAGTTCGAGTGCTATATTCGTTGCTGGTTGTCGACAGAGGGTTCTGTCTCAGTTGCGTTTGACGCGGGTGCAGGTTATAGGATTCTTGATGATAAGGTTGACTCAATGATTCCGGGTATTGTGAAATATTTTACCGAAGGGTTTGGGGGACTATGAAACACAAGTTGCTTACGGTTTGTCTTGCCTACACCACGTCGGATTCAAAGAATCTGATTGCTCACATTGTCGCCGTCAAGGTGTCGATAAGGTTGATCATTCATCCATTGTCACACGACGAAGATGAGTTGATCCTGTTGCTTAATGGCAATTGAATTTGATGGGACAGGGTTAGTGTTGTTGAGCTTCAATAGATTGTGGAAAGCGCCTACAGGTTTCTTGGGGAGAGTAATCTAGCCTGTAGGCGCTTTCCACAATCTATTGAAGCTCAACAACGCTAACCCTGTCCCATCAAATTGGATTATTATAAAGTTTTCAAGTGTATTCATTGTTTCATTAAGCAACAGGATCAACTCATCTTCGTTGTCTGACAAAGGATGAATGATCAACCTTATCGACGCCTTGACGGCGGCAATGCGGACAATCGGATTCTTTGAATCCGACGTGGTGTGGGCAAGACAAACCGTAAGCAACTGTGTTTTGTGTTTTATAGTCTCTCCAAACCCTTCGATAAAATATTTCACAATACTCTAAATCATTGAGTCAACCAAGATGATGTTTCAAAAATCCTATAACCCACACCCGCGTCGAACGCAACTGAGACAAAACCCTCCGCCGACAACCAGCGACGGATATAGCACTCGAACTTAGGCCATTCGTCTTCCATTAAGACATACACCGCCAAGGCACCCACTGCGTGACAGAGATCCCAGAGGACAGACGGATCTTTCTCATCGAAAAGCCGGGCGAGTAAGATTTCCTTGAAATTGGTTTTGGTTTGGTTTCCGGGGTTAGATAGTTCCAATTCCCGGCTGGATTTTCTACGAACAAGTGTTCGATGGTGGAAATTGTGAGACCTCGGGTTTTGGGGTGAGTGTATATATGTGGCTCAGGCTCTCGCCAGGCGCATGCAGAGAAAATTCGGGAAATTCTCATAGAGGTATTCGTAGAGTTCTTCTGAAATTTTGACTTCATTCATTATCTGAATGGAGTTGTAATATGAAGGCCACGAAAGTCCTGGTGCGAAGACATTTTTCCTTGGTATTTCGTCACCAAAAGGCACTATAGGTGACGAAAAACAGATTTCATCATCAGGTGACTTTCGGAGACAACCTATAGGTGACAAAAAAAATTTTGTCTCCAATATTGTTGTGAGAGAAAAACATGCATTTATTACAAAAAAAACATGCAATCTGTGACGATTTTCATTCGTCTCCAAAGACCAAATTTCTTATAGTTATTTATTTTTCATTTCTTCCACAATGAAAAAGAAAATTGACTTTTAATTTTTTTTTTTGGATACTACTACATATTTGACAACTTTCAATACAGAATGATTTACAAGAGGCCAACAGAAATCTGTTTTTGAGTGTTATTTACCTATTCTCCCTCTCATTGTAAATGCTTAATTGTGGTAATTTGCAGAACATGTCCTTGAAGTCTTGAATTTTTTTGCAGAGGTAAATTCCCAAAATATGTTTACTTGTTCCTTGACCTTGTTCTGCGATAGTATTGATGCTGGACATCATTGGACACAACTGCTACAAGTCTTTACAAAATAGTAACTAGATGGTGGCACACACTACGGGTAATTTAGGTAAGAAAAAAAGCTTCAAAAAAGGAAGACACCAACTGGTGATCTTATAGTATATAGTAGTATAGATTTTCTGGCCTAGACACAGGTGTTAAGTTACATCTTTAGACCGTTGCTATTTTTAAATGATGATGTGTGAGAGCCGAGATGATTTCATATGGTTGTCTGCCAAACTTGCAGGACTGATGGTATTTCAAATGTTGGATTACACATAAATTTACTAGTAGGTAAAAATAGCAGCAATTTGGTGAATATTTTTCCTTTGAAAATACAAAAGGTTGTGCTTGTTCTCCACATAGTTTAAAATTTTCTTTTTGACGAGTGTTCTTGAAACTTTATGAGGATCCCATTTAACAATATTCAAACTTTACTGCCACGGAATCAAGATTTCGAGCATTTGGTGATAAGGAATAATGCAAGAAGTCAATGAGGGTTTTTATGGTCCGGACATCCGGTTATCAAAAAAAATTAAAGTACCAAACTCCTCTTGGATAAGTTTACTAAATATGATGCATGTCGTTCCCCTTCTTTTATTTTATAATGTTCAATGATTTTTAGTGCTTATTCTCTAGTTATCAGCGTATACTATTCTTTCGGAGCGATTCATGGTGGTTTGAGTTTCTGTTTGTCACTAGAAACAGAATTTCCAGTTCTCTTAACTTTATTCAAACATAGTTGGTAACATCACCACAATGTCTGTAAAATCTTGCTAGTGACATTACACACCAACACCTTATTTAGAAAAAACCTTGAGCTTTAAGGACAAGCATAGTCCATCGGACTGTATGGCTCGAACAACTCAGCGACGAATCCCTTCTTCCTCTTTGGGTTCCATCCCATGTCCTTGCAGAGTTGGTCATTGTACCATATATGAAGGGCACCGATGCAAGATCTCCGGTAGTTTTTGTCAGAGTATTGCTTCATGTATTCATCCCATTCTGCTATATCCTTTTCCATCTCTTTGATGCTGGGTAGCTTGAATGTGCCGTCAAGTAGCTCTGCTAGCCACCGACACCTCATCTCCGAGGTGTACAAATTCGCGAAACTCTCTGAGAATCCAATGACCGCAAGCTGTGGAATTCGGGGGTGAATGCATTCCCTTTTAAAACAAAAGTTTGTGTTAATGTATAGCTTCCAAAATGAGACTCAATTACCAAATGTTGTAGTTATTGTGAACATATACTACATTACTCCTTTCCTTATTTTCAAGTGCTAACCTGTAGAGAGGAACTGTTTTATCAGGTGATCCGGCTATGAGGTCCTGGAAGGATGAGGAGGCGAAAATGTCTTGAAGCTTTTTAACACCATTGAACCCGGTAGCCAATATGACCAAATCTGCCTTTAGAGTTTCGGTCTTGCCATCTATCAGAATACCTTCTTTGCAAAAGCTAAAGCTTGGAGCTTTCTTCAATCTGATGCTTCCCTTCTCAACCCTATTGTAGAAGTCATCGGGCACTGTTGAGGTCAAGCAGGAACTAAGTTCTTGTAGGAAACTATGTTTTGGCACCATACCAAACTTCACGAGCTTAAGCTTGTGTTTCACATGACTTTCGACGAATTTTGAAAATGCCCATCTCTGTCAAATTAGTGTGACAAATAGCATTCCGTGATGAAAAATAGGAGTAGATTTATCACTTGGGAAGTAGCATGAATTCGAAAAAAGAGAGGTTACCAAAGGAGAAAGCAATGTGGCCAGAAGACTAAGTAGAGGCCCTTCACCAGGCTTGTGAATTGATAGCTCTGAGAAGCGATTAAGGTAGAGATATGCTAAGGGAACTCCCCATGGCTGGAAATCAGGGATGTTCCAGTGCTCAGTTCTGTATATTACAGTACAGGGAAGATCCATCCCTATGAGCCACAAAAAATATAAGGTGATTAGGATAATAAACTGAAACCTTTGGGAACGGAAAGGAAGATACGAAATCGAATGATCAAGCTTAGAGTTCATTGTCTCATGGTGAACAAAAAGTTGATTCTGTTAAAAGTCAGTATCTGATAAATTACGGTCTCGTGGTCTCACCATTTGCTGTTGAGCACTCCATTGCAATGTCGAGTGCCGATTTCTGGAGTCCAACAACAGCGACCCGCTTTCCTTTGACCAATTCTTTAGCAGTTGCGTAATCCATGGCAGCGTAATCCATGGAGTGTATAACCTTTCCCTGAAACACTTCAGGACCCTTGCCTTGAGGAAATTCTGGAATGTTTGGAATCCCACTGAACCTTCCCACACATATTATCACAAAATCAAATTGACAAACCTGTATGTATAACCATGCATGAAAACGCAGGGTCATCATTCTGTTAGAATTTATATGGACTTTTCACAATCTACTAGTATCTGTGTCGGGCACTCGATACTTGAACAAGATGTGGGTTATGTATTCAATACTCTTAATTCGAGAATTAATTAGAACGCATATTTACCAGTTAAGTTTCTTCCAAAACTACGAATACTCATAGATACGCAAATGAGAGTTTTATATACAGTGTTTTTAACGTAAGAGTTAAGTTTCTTCCAAAACTACGAATACTCATAGATACGCAAATGAGAGTTTTATATACAGTGTTTTTAACGTAAGAATTAGACGAGTCCGACACCTAAACCTGATACCCGTACTCAAGTCCATGTAATGTAGATAGAGATTGATAGATACCTCAGTAGAAAGGCTTTTGGTGTCTTGGATTGTAATATACCATTTTCCTCCTTTAGAGTCAAATGGTTCACCTGTTCCACCCCAAAGTGCCCATGCTTGTTGCACCTCTGATGATGCACCTTCGTAGTCGATGCTGACCACTTTAGTGTCGAATCTGATGTGGTGTAGCAAATCAAACTGGCGAGCATACGACTCGATATACTGCAACACTTGGTTTTGGTCAGGAAAGACTTCTGTGACAGAATCTGGCCACGGAAAATCGGAGAACTGGTAGAACGGTTTGGGAATCTGCAGCTTAGTAATCTCTACCGTTTTAGTCCACACCCCTCCGAGGCCGGTCTGAGCCTCGAACACTATCGGGCGATGACCCTTCGATAGAGCGTATTTACAGGCTAGAAGGCCGCTGATACCGGCTCCGATTATGGCCACCTTCCTCTCCATTGCTCTTGGTCACCACAACTGTAGGAATTCACCCTGAGAGACTTTCCTCCTCTCCCAGTCCTCTTCCAAATATATATTGGAATTTGGCTATTCCTTTTTTGACTCACCGTCTAACAGTGTGGGTGCGTGTTTTAATTGCCTATAAGTGCATCTCTAACAGCCTAACCTACTTTCTACCCATTTTGGTTAGGAATTATGTGTTAGCTAGCCACTAAATCTGTGGTCTTTCCAACAGCCTCCTCAACACCCTAACCAAAACTCTTCCACAGATCGGAAAACCTCTCTCTCCCCTTCTCCGAACCCACAAATCAAACCCACCACAACCTTTTTCACTTCTTTGGATCAAACCCACAGCCCTCTTCCCTTCTTTCCTTCAAACCCACAGAGCAAGTCCCCTTCTTCCCTTTCCGTCAAATTCCTCCGTTTGGTCGCCAGTGACTTCTTTTCGTCGACGGCTTATTCTTCCGATCGGAGAGCAAGTCCTTGGCTCTCCGGCACCAGTAAACCAACAGCCCTCCTCCGTTCCGTTGCCGGTAAACCGATAGCCTTTGACAGGCAGCAATGGCGTGAATGAGATCCAGATGAGAGAGAGAGAGAGATATGATCAGTAGAAGGAGAGAGAGAGAGAGAGAGCCAGTATGGGTGTGGGATTTTCCCCCTTTTCTCGCCAATTTGAGGAATTTTTGGTTCTGGTTAGGCTGATGGAGATCAATAACTCTAACAACGTTGTACAGGTGAAGGCTTTCCTGTTCATTGCTGTGTCACTTGTCTTATACTAATGTTTTTGTCCTATTTGATTGGCCGTATATGCACGGTGTTGGGGCTGCAAACGAACCAAGATGCTCGCGAGCAGCCCGGAGCATCTCGTGACTCAACTCGGCTCGACTCGTTTAGTGATCGAGTTGAGCTCGAGCTCGAGTTTTAAGTTTCTTTAATAAGCCTACCTCAACACTTTGAAGCTTGACTTGTTTACAGGGACTTGTTTAGTAAATAAATTAGGCTCGACTTGTTTACGAAACGAGCCTCTGTAAACAAGCCGAACTTCAGAGTGATGACAAGAAGCGGGAAACATGTCCATCTCTTTCTCCCATTCCCAAAGGACGATTATTGAGTTGTTCAAAAAAATCTTTTTTTTTTTTTGAGAAGGTTCAAAAAAATCTTGAATGGACAGCTTTTAGATATTTTTACAAAAACATGTTGGCTAGACAAACTTATACTAATTTCAATTCTCTTAGGAAATTTGGATACAAAAAAAATCTTGAATGGACAAGCTTTTAGATATTTTTGAGAAGGTTCAAAAAAATCTTGAATGAACAGCTTTTAGATATTTTTACAAAAACATGTTGGGTAGACAAACTTGTACTAATTTCAATTCTTTTAGGAAAAAACTACTTACTATAGTTCTAGAGAAATTTTAAAATTTGGATACGACGGCCAAACTTGCAATATTGTAAATCTACTATACTAGTCTTTTCAATACTAGTCCGTCCTTGAAAAGACTAGTATTGCAGTATTATTGCAAGGGTGAAAGTTCATGATAAAAAGTAGATCTTTCTCGAAATTTGTTTGCCACTTATCCAAAACTATAGAAAGCAAATTAATCAAATTGGGATATTGACATTTTGATTTTGTACTTCACAGCATGGGGACTCGCACACAGATAACGTAGACTAAGGCTAAAAATAAAGCTCCAACCTCCTCTTGGATAACATTGTTAAAGAAGATGCATCCCATCTTGATCGTGAGAAAGTAATTAGTGCTCGTTCCCATGAAGTCAAAGATTTTATATCCGGTCAAACATTTCAAATCTTGGGTCACTGGGGGTTATACTAGGTTGTTACCTTCAGGGTTCTAGAATTAGTTGAAGTGCGCATATGCTAGTTTGGCCATCTGGTTTTTTTTTTTTTAAAAGGAAAATTAATAAAAATGGTCCTTCTAATTTCATCCGAGTCTCATTTTCGTCCTTCAAATATCAATTACAACTCTTTTAACCTTGAAGTTTGGTTTTTGTACCAAATTGGTCCAATTGGTAACTTCTGTCAGCCAAATTGAAAGGAAAAAATCAGATTGATGGCAGTTTGGACGTCGCAGTTCGTACCAAGTTGGTCCAATTGATGACGTCTGCTCTCAATTTGATTTTTTCCGTCCAGTTTGGCTGGCAGACGTTATCAATTGAACCAACTTGGTACAAAAACCAAACTTGAAGGTCAAAAGAGTTGCAATTGATACTTAAAGGACGAATATGAGACTCGAGTGAAACTAGGAGGACCATTTCTATAAATTTCTCAAAAAATAATGCATCCCATCTTTGTATTTTTGGTTTCCACACGTGGGTAAGCTGACATGCATAATAGTTATAGGTGATCTCGTCTTTTTTTATTTAATCAGACAGGTGATATTGTTTGAAACCACCAATAGTGCCGAGCTCAATTCTCTAAAGCTCGGCTTGAAAAAGCTCGACTCGATTATAGAGGCTCGTTTAGTTAACTGAACCCGCGGGTTCGGCTCGTTTACAAGCGAGTTCAAGTTTAAAGCTCGTTCTGTAAAAGAGCCGAACTCAAACACTACAAAGTTCAACTCGATTCGTTGGCATCCCTATTTGAGTCTCATTTTGGGTGCCAGTTGCACAAAATCTGCTTTGCCAGAATGCATTTTGCAGATGAACCGAAAAGAAAGAATCCAACAATCACATTCGGACCGGCTTTTAGATTCTGACTATATTTTCGCACACAGACCTCTTCTGCTAAAATCTCGGATCATCCAAACAAGTTTTTTGCAGTTCGGAATCCAAAATCTGAGAAGTACTGTCTCCCAAACACTCCTAGCCCTTCCCTGCTTTCGAGTGCAAACACTAGCGTCTTACCCGTTCAATGCACGGAACAACTATAAAAAAAATTCCTCATATATCAATGGGCACGACATTGTTGATGCAAAAGATAAATATTTTCTTTTATTTTACAAACGATATAGAAAATGAGGTAAAAATGTGAGAGAAATAAGAAAAAGTCGCGTAGGAGGGAGAAACGTTGTGGAGGGTGTTCTTTTTATTTTGGGAAATTACATTTGCTAAGTATGTAGTATAGATCAGGTAGAAAATTGGAAGAATTAAAACTCTCGCATCAAGTAGAAAACTGGGAACAAGTAAACTCTCGGTTCGAGTGTTATACAAATATATTTCCAAACTTATAAGATCAAATTTGCTTTATTCAGTTAGATATGGTAGAATAAAATGTGATATCAAAAGAATTGATGGCTGAGCCGTATGAGATAGGAAACTCTCAAGTACGGTTCTAAGGGAAGGGATTGACCGGCCTATTCCGTCCCGGGGGAACAGGCCATTCGACAGGGAGATTCTGCATAACAACATTCTCCGAAAAGCTGCAGCTCTAAAAAATAAAAAAATTTGGATTACGAAAAATGTTGGAAACAGAATGCCGGGGTATGAATAGATCTCCACCGGGAGAGTCGCAAGAGGCGGGGGGGCTATTAGTGGGGGTCATTCTAGATTTGCAATGACAGCATCAACAACCTCTTGGGTGGTGCTGTCCCCGCCGAGATCTTTTGTCCGGACCTTGCCCTCTGCGATCACACGGTTTCGCGGCAGTCTCCAGCCGATCAGCGAATGAAGGGAACTGGAGATGTCTCAACATCATTCATGGCCGACGAAAGAAGTAATGCAACCGGGTTTGCCTTCTTTTGCTGCAATATTTTCTCGTTTCCCACGTTCCTACCGAAGCACCTTGCTCAAAAACAGCAGCCCCCACATTACCTGAACTCAACCAAAAGCTTGTTGGAAAATTCCAGATTAGTGAATGGAAATTGGGGCACACGGAGGATCATCGAGGCTACCGAAGGGTCCCGATTTCGGGTTCATTGTACCTGGACGACTTCCTCTGATTTCCAGCAGTTTTCAGCAAGTTATTGCCCCACAAAAGTGTGGTTTATGGCAGATTTCAATCACCAATTCACTCTGGCAGTTTCATGTTTTGAATTACCCTATTCAAGGTGAATTGAAGGCCCAAATCCATTTCTGGAAGTTAGAAATCCTCCAGAGGTGTATAAATAGGGCAGTCCCGTATTGGATTCTTCACCAGTTCACAAAATACTCCAAGTATACTCTGAGTTCGTAGGCAGACGTAGCATCTAGTTCGCCAATGCGGCTTTCTGGTGGTGTTCCGATAGCCGTGGTGTAACCGTTCTATTTTGGGAGATAGACGCCGGACAACCTCCAACACCCAACGGTGAGACGGTGAATCTGTTTTAAGGAGACTGATTTAGGGCTTGGTTCAGTGTTCATATTTCTGTATTTTTCATATTCTATACATGCAACTTGTAATCTGTTATTTGTCTATCTATCGTAATAGAATTTGTACTCTGGAATTTGCCGGTTGTATCGCATTTTTCCCAACAAAGCTTACATGATCGTTTGTGAGTATCAAGATATAAATATCCTATCCATGGCTGAATCAGCAAGACTACCATTTATTCTTCAGGGGAAACAGAGAGTTTTAAGAGTAACCTCATAAGATAGTTTCAAGTTTCGGAAATGCAAGTCACAACCAAGAAAGCAAACGGAATTGGTCAAAACAATATGGCATCACAAATGGAACTAAAACAGTATGAATGTGTTTGATACTGTACTTATGAATTATGATGATGATGGGTACCTCCTGGCATGACACCAGTGCCTCCAGCAGTACCAGCTGCTGTGTTTGCCACTAGATTGCCGTAGAGATTAGGAGTAACCTACAAAACACAACGCTAACTTATTGACCTCCAGTAGATAAGGTGGGTGAGAAGGAGAGAAATTGGACTACATATAGTGGACTCATGTAGAATCTCCCGTTTCTTTTATGCCTTCGGGACGGGATGGACATGGTTCTTATAAACATGAAACATACGTCTTCCTCATTCAGAATCAAGTCCGCAAGTTATCGTGTCAAGGACATCAGGTGTCTTTCAGAGACAACCTATAGGTGACAAAAAAAAAATCTTCTCCAATACTATTGTGACAAAAAAACATGCATTTGTGACAAAAAAAATATGCAATCTGTGACGATTTTCATTCGTCTCCAAAGACCAAATTTCTTATAGTGATTTATTTTTCATTTCTTCCACAATGAAAAAGAAATTTGACTTTTAATTTTTATTTTTGGATACTAATTATCTGACAGCTTTCAATACAGAATGATTTACAAGAGGCCAACTGAAATCTGTTTTTGAGTGTTATTTACCTATTCTCCCTCTCATTGTATATGCTTAATTTTGGTAATTTGCAGAACATGTCCTTCAAGTCTTGAATTTGTTTGCAGAGGTAAATTCCCAAAATATGTTTACTTGTTCCTTAACCACAGGGATTACCTTGTGTGCCAAACTTGCAGGACTGATGGTATTTCAAATGTTGGATTACACAAATTTTAGTAGGTAAAAATAGCAGCAATTTGGTGAATTTTTTTCCTTCGAAAATACAAAAGGTTGTGCTTGTTCTCGACGTAGTTTGAAATTTTCTTTTTGACGAGTGTTCTTGAAACTTTATGAGCATCCCATTTAACAATATTCAAACTTTACTGCCACGGAATCAAGATTTCGAGCATTTGGTGATAAGGAATAATGCAAGAAGTCAATGACGGTTTTTATGGTCAGGGCATCCTGTTATCAAAAAAAATTAAAGTACCAAACTCCTCTTGGATAAGTTTACTAAATATGATGCATGTCGTTCCCCTTCTTTTATTTTATAATGTTCAATGATTTTTAGCGATTATTCTCTAGTTATCTGCGTATACTAGAAACAGAATTTCCAGTTCTCTTAACTTTATTCAAACATAGTGTAGTGGTAACATCACCACAATGTCTGTAAAATCTTGCTGGTGACATTACACAGCAACACCTTATTTAGAAAAAACCTTGAGCTTTAGGGACAAGCATAGTCCATCGGACCATATGGCTCGAACAACTCAGCGACGAATCCCTTCTTCCTCTTTGGGTTCCATCCCATGTCCTTGCAGAGTCGGTCATTATACCATATATGAAGGGCACCGATGCAAGATCTCCGGTAGTTTTTGTCAGAGTATTGCTTCATGTATTCATCCCATTCTGCTATATCCTTTTCCATCTCTTTGATGCTGGGTAGCTTGAATGTGCCGTCAAGTAGCTCTGCTAGCCACCGACACCTCACCTCCGAGGTGTACAAATTCGCGACACTCTCCGAGAATCCAATGACCACAAGCTGTGGAATTCGGGGGTGAATGCATTCCCTTTTAACACAAAAGTTTGTGTTAATGTATAGCTTCCAAATTGAGACTCAATTACCAAATGTTGTAGTTATTTACTAAACCATTTCCTTATTTTCAAGTGCTAACCTGTAGAGAGGAACTGCTTTATCAGGTGACCCGGCTATGAGGTCCTGAAAGGATGGGGAGGCGAAAATGTCTTGAAGCTTTTGAACACCATTGAACCCGGTAGCCAATATGACCAAATCTGCCTTTAGAGTTTCGGTCTTGCCATCTATCAGAATACCTTCTTTGCAAAAGCTAAAGCTTGGAGCTTTCTTCAATCTGATGCTTCCCTTCTCAACCCTATTGTAGAAGTCATCGGGCATTGTTGAGGTCAAGCAGGAACTGAGTTCTTGTAGGAAACTATGTTTTGGCACCATACCAAACTTCGCGAGCTTAAGCTTGTGTTTCACATGACTTTCGACGAATTTTGAAAATGCCCATCTCTGTCAAATTAGTGTGACAAATAGGATTCCTTGATGAAAAATAGGAGTAGATTTATCACTTGGGAAGAAGCATGAATTCGAAAAAAGAGAGGTTACCACAGGAGAAAGCAATGTGGCCAGAAGACTAAGTAGAGGCCCTTCACCAGGCTTGTGAATTGATAGCTCTGAGAAGCGATTAAGGTAGAGATATGCTAAGGAAACTCCCCATGGCTGGTAATCAGGGATGTTCCAGTGCTCAGTTCTGTATATGACAGTACAGGGAAGATCCATCCCTATGAGCCACAAAAAATATAAGGTGATTAGGATAATAAACTGAAACCTTTGGGAATGGTAAGGAAGAAACGAAATCGAATGATCAAGCTTAGAGTTCATTTAGTCTCATGGTGAACACAAAGTTGATTCTGTTAAAAGTCAGTATCTGATAAATTACGGTCTCGTGGTCTCACCATTTGCTGTTGAGCACTCCATTGCAATGTCGAGTGCCGATTTCTGGAGTCCAACAACAGCGACCCGCTTTCCTTTGACCAATTCTTTAGCAGTTGCGTAATCCATGGCAGCGTAATCCATGGAGTGTATAACCTTTCCCTGAAACACTTCAGGACCCTTGCCTTGAGGAAATTCTGGAATGTTTGGAATCCCACTGAACCTTCCCACACATATTATCACAAAATCAAATTGACAAACCTGTATGTATAACCATGCATGAAAACGTAGGGTCATCATTCTGTTAGAATTTAGAATTAATCAATTTGTGATAGACTATGTTACATGGACTTCTCACAATCTATTAAGGGAAAATGACGGCCAAGGACGTGTTTTGATAATTAATACCCGTCAAGACTTTTCCAGCATTAACAAATGTTCTTAGCTTGTCCTTAGCGGGTATTAATTATCAAAACAAGATAGATACTTGAACAAGATGTGGGTTATATATTCAATACTCTTAATTCGAGAGTTAATTAGAACGCATATTTACCCAGTTAAGTTTCTTCCAAAACTACGAATACTCAGAGATACGCAAATGAGAGTTTTATATACAGTGTTTTTAACGTAAGAATTAGACGAGTCTGACACCTAGACCTGATACCCGTACTCAAGTCCATGTACGTAGATAGAGATTGATAGATACCTCGGTAGAAAGGCTTTTGTTGTCTTGGATTGTAATATACCATTTTCCTCCTTTAGAGTCAAATGGTTCACCTGTTCCACCCCAAAGTGCCCATGCTTGTTGCACCTCTGATGATGCACCTTCGTAGTCGATGCTGACCACTTTAGTGTCGAATCTGATGTGGTGTAGCAAATCAAACTGGCGAGCATACGACTCGATATACTGCAACACTTGGTTTTGGTCAGGAAAGACTTCTGTGACAGAATCTGGCCACGGAAAATCGGAGAACTGGTAGAGCGGTTTGGGAGTCTGCAGCTTAGTAATCTCTACCGTTTTAGTCCACACCCCTCCGAGGCTGCTCTGAGCCTCGAACACTGTCGGGCGATGACCCTTCGATAGAGCGTATTTACAGGCTAGAAGGCCGCTGATACCGGCTCCGATTATGGCCACCTTCCTCTCCATTGCTCTTGGTCACCACAACTGTAGGAATTCACCCTGAGAGACTTTCCTCCTCTCCCAGTCCTCTTCCAAATATTTTTTGGAATTTGGCTATTCCTTTTTTGACTCACCGTCTATCAGTGTGGGTGCGTGTTTTAATTGCCTATAACAACGTTGTACCGGTGAAGGCTTTCCTGTTCATTGCTGTGTCACTTGTCCGTGTGTCAAAACTCAAAAAAGGTTAGTGTTACTAATGTTTTTGTCCTATTTGATTGGCCGTATATGCACGGTGTTGGGGCTGCAAATGAACCGAGTTGCTCGCGAGCAGCTCGAGACTTAGCTCGGCTCGATCCATTTAATGATCGAGCTGAGCTCTCGAGTTTTAGGTTTCTTTAGTAAATGAGCCTAGCTCAACACGTTGAAGCTCGGCTCGTTTAGTAAACGAACTTGTATTAAATGTTGTATACAATCAGAGAAGGACGATTATTGAATTGTTCAAAAAGTTCTTGAATGGACAGCTTTTAGATATTTTTAAAAACATGTTGGGAAGACAAACTTATATAATTTCAGTTCTTTTAGGTAAAAAACTACTATAGTTCTAGAGAAATTTTTGAACTTGCGTACGACGGTTGGCCAGATTCATCCGTCTCTAGATCCGTCCTTGGGATATGGTTGGAATATTGACATTTTGGTTTTGTACTGCACAGCATGGGGACTCGCACACAGATAACGTAGACTAAGGCTAAAAATAAAGCTCCAACCTCCTCTTGGATAACATTGTTAAAGAAGATGCATCCCACTTTTGAAAGTGACGGTGAGAAAGTAACAAGTGTCCGTCCATGAGGTCACAAGTTCTATTTTCGGCCAAACATTTCAAATCTTAGGGCCACTGGGGTGATACCCAGTCGTTACCTTTAGGGTTTCAGAATTAGTCGATGTGCGCGTAAACTAATCCGGACATCCAATTATAAAAAAGAAAAAGAAAAAAGAAAAGATGCATCCCATCTTTGTATTTTCGGTTTCCACATGTGGGTAAGCCGACATGCATAACAGCTACAGGTGATCTCGTCTTTTTTATTTTATTTTATCAGACAGGTGATCTTGTTTGAAAGCACCCCACCGATAGTGTCGAGCTCAACTCTCTAAAGCTCGACTCGGTTATAGAGGCTCATTTAGTTAAATGAACCCTAGGTTTGGCTCATTTACAAACGAGCTCAAGTTTAAGACTCGTTTAGTAAAAGAGCCGAGCTCGAACACTACAAAGTTTAGCTCAATTCGTTTGCATCCCTATTTTTTGGGAACATGATAGAAATGCATTGATAATAATAAAGTGAAATTACAACTGTGCTGTCACCATTATAATAATGAAGACACATCAGCGACGAGCGAGGACCAAACTAGGGCTTTAGAAACAAAACACAGCTTACTAAGCCGCAAAACACAAAAGAACAACTACTATGCTATCGCCAGAAGATAAAAGCCAACAAGAGGCCTAGGGGATGCCGACGACAAGCGAAGGCCAAGGCCTAATGAACGGAACATAGTGTGGAGAGAGTGATGTGCCTGCGGTCAAAACAAGGACAAACGGAACTAATACAGCGGAAACAAGCCCACCACCGCCAACCCTACACTACAGCTGAAAAACTTTTAACAAAACCTAAACTAATGCAACCCAAAAGAACCCCAGAGGATAGCATCCACCAACGAGCCATCAAGCCAGAAGAGCCCACGACATCAACCGAAGGCGATCATGCCGTAGGCCGAATCGCGCCCATTTTAACCGGCGGCCGACACAGATTGGGTAGTCATTCAACCAATCTCCACAAACCTTCAGCAGCAAACCTGCAAGAAACAAATAAAGATCCCAAACCAAAATCTCAGCCATGCACTGGTACGAGAGGGGAAGTCGGATCCAATCGGAAAACAAAAGGAGGAAGAGACCGATCGGACGGAAGAGAGAGGGGGCCAATCGGGTTTTGGAAAAACCAGCCAAATGGATGGGGGAAGGGGCGACTGGAATAGGGGAACCGAACGGCTGGGTTTGAGAGACAGAAACAGGCGTGGCAGGAACAGAGGGGATCGGAGCGCTGGAACAGCAGGCTGACAAAGAAGCAAGGCGGAGGCGGCGACGAGGCGGCGGAGAAGCTGGGCGCTGAGGACGTGCGCGCACAGCACGTTGGAGGGATCGACTGGGGGGACTAGGGTGATGCTTATTCAGAAGGGATGGGTGGTTCACCGGCGGTGGGTAGGTGGGTGTGGCGGGGGAGGAGGCGGCAGCCTTCCCCCAAAAAATGTATCAACTTTTACTCACTAACTTTTTAAAATAAAATATACGTTTAGGGACAAAATGAAAAATGTATCAATTTTTATCCACTAACTTTACAAAATAGACACTTATTAAAAGACAGTCCAAAATGGAATACCGAACTTTAAAAATGAGACGAAGGGAGTAAAATATGAGTAAAATGAGGTAAAAATGTGAGAAATAAGAAAAAGCCACGTTGGAGGGAGAAACGTTTTGGTGGCTTCTTTTTATTTTGGGAAACTACATTTGCTTTGGAGGCTTCTTTTTATTTTGGGAAACTGCTTCTTTTTATTTTGGGAAACTACATTTGCTTTGGAGGCTTCTTTTTATTTTGGGAAACTACATTTGCTTAGTATGTACTAGTATAGATCACGTAGAAAATTGGAAGAATTAAAACTATCAAATCAAGTAGAAAACGGGGAATTTCGAATATAAAAAAAAAAAGAGTAGAAAACTGGGAACAAGTAAAACTCTCGGCTCGAGTGTTATACAAGTATATTTCCAAACTCATAAGATCAATTCGCTTTATTCCGGATAACAACATTCTCCGAAAAGCTGCAGCTCAAAAAAATTTGGATTACAAAAAATGTTGGAAACAGAATGCCGGGGTATGGATAGATCTCCACCGGGAACGAGCGACAATTCATAAGGGGGCGGGGGCGGGGGCGGGGGCGGGGGCGGGGGCGGGGGCGGGGGCGATTAGTGGGGGTCAGTCTAGATTTGCAATGACAGCATCAACAACCTCTTGGGTGGTGCTGTCCCCGCCGAGATCTTTTGTCCGGACCTTGCCCTCTGCGATCACACGTTTCACGGCAGTCTCCAGCCGATCAGCGAATGAAGGGAACTGGAGATGTCTCAACATCATGGCCGATGAAAGAAGTAATGCAACCGGGTTTGCCTTCTTTTGCTGCAAGATTTTATCGTTTCCCACGTTTCCTGCTGAAGCACCTTGCTCAAAAACAGCATGATCGGCCCCCACATTACCTGAACTCAACCAAAAGCTTATATTATCGTTTGTGAGTATCAAGATATAAATATCCTATCCACGGCTGAATCAGCAAGACTACCATTCTCAAGGGGAAGCAGATAGTCTTTAGAGTAACCTCATGAGATAGTTTCAAGTTACAGGAATGCAAGTCACAACCAAGAAAGCAAGCAGAATTGGTCGAAACAATATGGCATCACAAACGGAACTAAAACAGTATGAATGTGTTTGATACTTATGATGATGATGGGTACCTCCTGGCATGACACCAGTGCCTCCAGCAATACCAGCTGCTGTGTTTGCCACTAGATTGCCGTAGAGATTAGGAGTAACCTACAAAACACAAAGCTAACTTATTGACCTCCAGTAAATAAGGTGGGTGAGAAGGAGAGAAATTGGACTACATATAGTGGACTCATGTAGAGTCTCCCGTTTCTTTTATGCCTTCGGGATGGGATGGATATGGTTCTTATAAACATGAAACATACGTCTTCCTCATTCAGAATCAAGTCCGCAAGTTATCGTGTCAAGGGCATCGGCCATCAGGAGATCACTTGGACCAATAAATATTCTTAAAATCCTTCGCCATAGGAACAAAATGGATCATTGCAGGCTATCTATGAACTGAAAAACTCAGATCAAAGTTGCATTACCATGACATCAAATTGCTCGGGCTTCGAAACAAGCTGCATGCAGCAGTTGTCTACAATAATCTCATTGTACTTAATACTGGGGTACTTGCTTGCGACCTCTCGGCAGGATTCTAAGAACAGACCATCAGCTAGTTTCATAATGTTGGCTTTATGCACAGCAGTCACTTTCTTTCTATTGTTGAGGTAAGCATACTCAAAGGCGTATTTCGCAATCCGTTCTGAGCAGAACTTGGTCATCACCTAGCAAAATGGCAGGGTGAGAAGGAAACTATCAATCAAATATGAAAGCTTATTTATAGAAATGTTACTAATTTTAAGCGAGAGAAACTTAACATATCTTTAAATGTTGAATACCGGATGTGAAATGCACTACTATTGATATCATTTTGTGAAATTGAATAATCCAATACCAAAAAGTTTGAGCTCTAGAAACTCAGTACTAGAGCAATTTTACCAAGATTTTTAGTTTCATAACTTCTATCAAACAGCCCTTTGTTAGAGCAGCAAGGGAGCAGCAAAAAGTTCTGCATTTGTGTTGCTAAGAGCAACAAAAAACAAGAGACTGTGACAACCAAAGTAGCAGTAATGAAAGGGGCAAACTTATGCTATATTGAGATGGAGAAAAAAAGATGGAAAAGAATTAACAACTTAGCAGATAATATTAAAATGAAAACAAACTGAGTTCCTCTCTGCTAAACCAAACAACTACGGACGGAAGACTGAATCGACTCCCCAGCCAAAATTACTCCATCCCTCCTCCACTCAATTCCGCCTACCTTCCCTCTGGTACCATACCAACTCGCCTATGCTCACTTCTAAAAGAAAAACTTCACAGAACAGACATTGTACTGATGACAAGAAAAATTGTCTTTTACACACATTTTGGCAGTTGAAGGGGAAAGCTATGTTAGAATATAGTATTGCTATTAGTCCCACATTAGTTAATGCAGTCTTATGTTATGATTTCTCATTATATAAATAAGAGTTGATTGTGTTAGGGCTAGTTAACACAACACCCTATACACTTTTCTTATTCTCCCAAACAACATGGTATCAAAGCGGGTTCACCATCCATACAAAACCCTAGCCGCCACCCTCTACCGCCATCATCACCTCACCACGAAACCCTAAATCTACTGCCAATAATCCCAAACCACCACAACCCTAAAATCACAACCCTAATCTTAGCCTCTATCCTAACCCTAATCCCTTCCATTGAAATCTATCGCCATAATCACTGTTCACCAATTACTGTTCATCGCATACTATTCACAGTGTCACTGTTCATCGTCGTTACTGTTCATCAGCGACTCCTGCTGTTTCAATCTGTAGACGGCTTTGTTCAATTATATTGTTGGTTTAACGTGGTAATCTGCCACTCTGAGGTTCTGGGTCTTGGTTATTGATGATGTTGGATTGATCTGTTGGTTGATTGCTGATTTCTTGTCCGATGATATATTTGCAATGAAATCTGATTCTGCTTCCGCTGTCTCTGTTGCTATTGGTTCTTCATTCAGTCGTAGACATGGTCATAATTCTGGGTTTCCTAGTCGGGTTTTTGGCCATGCTTTTGGTGAGTGTGGTAACATATCTTGTTTTGTCGTCTATTTCGTTGAAGTTGGTGGTTGTTGGTTGGTAATTGAAGTTGGCTGTTATTGGTTGTTGAAGTTGATAGTTGAAATTGGTTTTGTTGGTCGTTGAAGTTGGTAGTTGAAATTGGTTCGTTGTTCGTTGGTCGTTGAATTCGTTCGTTGATTCGTTGGTCTTTGAAATTCGTTCGTTGGTCGTTGAATTCGTTTGTTGATTCGTTGGTCGTTGAATTCGTTCGTTGGTCGTTGAAGTTGGTTGGTTGTTGAAGTTGTTGAAGTCGTTTCGTTCGTTGAAGTCGTTCGTTGGTCGTTACTATTGAAAGTTGTTCCATTATTTTAACAAGTTGGTTGTTTTTCGTTATTGCTGTTAGTAGTTGAGGTAATTGTTTCGTTGGTTGATATGTAACAAGCTGGAGAGTCTCCAACTTGAGGGGAGTGTTAGAATATAGTATTGCTATTAGTCCCACATTGGTTAATGTAGTCTTATATTATGATTTCTCATTATATAAATAAGAGTTGATTGTGTTAGGGTTAGTTAACACAACACCCTATACACTTTTCCTATCCTTCCTAAACAACAGAGCTAAATTCAAGCTTCAAAATCATTCTGGAAGTAGCCCCTAAAAGGCCATGTCCCAGACAAGCTAAAATTGATTATAGAACGTATAATGAGGTTATATACCGAACAAGATGTTTGTTACATGCAAGGCAAAGAAAAGAAAAAGAAAAAGAAAAAAAGGTCATGACTCCTCCCTGGAATTTATCTGGAAAAAGTCATCGGTTAGCTCCTAATGACTTGAATCCGATTATGAATGAGTTATTGCTAGGGCGTTCCCTATCATGAAACACAATACGATCGACAGAGCTCAATGGAAAAAAACGGATTCGTGCAGCCAACTCCAATTGAGTCGCTATCCAACTTATTCGAGCCTCGGGTTGGCTTGCTTGGTGATAATCTATGAAACACAAAGTATTCTCTCGAATTTCACATAATCCGTACCTGAATATGAGAAAACCTTCCCTAGGTTCCAACAAAACAATGATCAAAGTACCATAAGTTGCACTGTGAAGTTACTTGAGACTTTAGAGTATCTCCAGACTCCAGCCCTCGCTCTCTCTCTTTTTTTCCTTTCAAACCTAAATTTCAAGTGAATACCCCTTAAAATCCACTTCACTCTACGTCTCAAACTTAGACTAAATTTTACTCAAATCTTGCAAGGCTGCTTCTCTCTCTCTCTCTCTCTCTCTCTCAAAATTTACAACCATGTGATTAATAAAACTTTTGCTCACATTTGTGTTTAGATTTTCAATTTGTCCATTGTAATCTTCCTCACCAAATGAAGCTTTCGTTAACATTTTTACTCAATTTTGAGAACAAAATATGAGTAGGGGCCGGAGATGCTCTAATAGCCATTCAATCAGTATCAATGTAAGATTTTCCAAATACAACTCCAACACCAGATGTTCAAACATGAAATTAAGAGATATACACCTTAAGGCTTTCGACGACACCAGGAACCACCTCATGCTCGAGGCCCGAGTACTCCCCCTCCGTATTCTCCCTCACCACAACAATATCCACGTTCTCGTGCCGCGTGGGCAACCCCTGCAAATTAAAACAATCAGCCTGTAAATCGAGCTCCTTCCTCAGCTGCAAATTCAACGTTCTATAAAAGTATTCCTATTAACTACAACAAATTTTCCCAAAACTCTTGGTTGAGCAGTGTTGAATTGTTCAAAATGAAGTTTGGCAGGCGAAGCATATAACTACAACGTTTTTGAGAGAAAAGTACCTATAATTCTAGTAAAATTTTAAAACTGCTAGTATCATTCACTATAATTATACTCACTCCGTCTCAAAAATTTGTCCGGTTCGCAAAACTAACAACTTTAAAAACTATTTTTCTCAACAAAAATTCAAACTTTTTTCAAAACTACTATAATTCTCGTAAAATTTCAAAACTACCAGTATCATTCTTCTACAATCATACTCACCCCGTCTCAAAAGATTGTCCGGTCAGTAAAACGAGGACTTTTAAAACTACACTATTATCAAGAAAATTTCCAACTTTTTTGGCACTTTTTTTTTGGGGGGTAAATTAAGAGAACTCATAGCAGAAAAAAAAAAAAGGTTCGAATTTCTTCAACAAAAGTACACTACTTTTAATTCCTAGATTTGCGGACCATATATCGTTTTGGTCGGAGACTATAAGGTGCCGTTCCGGTTTCTAAAAAAGTGCTTTTTTTTCAAACGGAGGTAATTTCAAGCCCAAAAATCATGTGTTTATGCAAATAATTTTCCTACCAATATGGATCTTGTTTGATAGATCTCGTTGAGATCTTTTATACGGTGCAAAAAAAATTAAAAAATTATTTTTCATTTTCATTATAAAATTTGAAAAAAAGGAACTTTTACAAAAAGATAAGAAACCGGAACGGCACCTAATTCTAGTAAAAATTAGAACGGGCTCATCCGCCCCTCCGTCCGTACTCGCCTGCAAATTGAAACAATTCACCAGCGACGCGTACAAATCGAGCTCCTTCCTCAGCTGCACGTTCAGCGAGCTCACCCCGCCGCCGACCGGCGTCCTCAGCCCTCCCTTCAGGCACACCTTGTTCTTCCGCACCGAGTCGAGCACCTCGGCCGGCACCGACTTCATGTCCCCGTGGACATCGTACCGCTCGAAGTACACCGGCGCGTGCATCGCCTGCATGACCTGCTCGACGGCGTTGGTGACCACGGGCCCGATTCCGTCGCCCGGGATCAGGGTTACGGGGCGCGGGGCTCCGTCGCCGGGTCGGGGCATGTAGGTGACGGACCGGGTCGGGCCTAACCCTGGGAGAGGGTGGGTGGGGTCAGATAGTTTTTTGAGGATCGGTAGGGCTCGTCGAGCCATGGGTGTGGACTTCTATTCGTTTTTAGACTTTTGTTTTTTTTGTGGAGGAGAAGAAGAAGTATTAGGGTTTTGACTTCATGGAAGAAAGAGAGAGGACTTGAGGGGGAGGGATTCGTACAGAAGCCATGAAGAGAGAGAGAGAGAGAGAGAGAGAGGAAGGGAAGAGAAGAGAAGAACCAGAGACTGCGTTCTTTATTATATTTGCAGTTTTGCCCTGTTAATTTGGATTTTTTTTTCAAATTTGGGCTCTCCTCTTTCTGCCTTTTTTGGACCAAAGTTGAATTGTTGCTGTTGTTTTGATCCAAGAAGAGAAAATACTTTTGCTGCTTTTGTTTTCTTTTTTAAGAAACTTTTATGTATGCCGGGATACCAACCCTGTGGTATCCCCTCCGGTCCATTTTGCATTTTCGGCTATTTTTCGATCATATTTGGATGATCGGTTTCGTTCATTTTGTAGAGTTCGGTGAGAACGATTATTATACCAAAAATCGTGTTCATCGAACTTTAGTAGGTACATGATCGCACACGTGAAAATTGAAGAAAACCAAAACTGGGTCAAAAAATACACTGAATTGGAACCCAGTTTTGGTTTTTTTTTTTTTCCATTTTCACGTGTGCCAATTATGTATCAAATAAAGTCCGATGAACACGATTTTTGGTATGAATAAGATTCTCGTCGAATTCGACAAAATGAACGGAGTCGATCATTAAAATGTGATCAGAAAATGACCGAAAAATGAGAAACGGACCAGAAGGGAATACCAAAGGGTTGGTATTCCCGGGAATGGATACATAAAAGTCTCTCTTGTTTTTTGTTTTTTTCAATATTACGAACACCGATCGATTCGGTAGTCCATAATTGAACACCTAATATGCTATGTTTTGTTGTCTGAAGGACGGTAGAGTGTAGACTAGTATATCTCCAAATGGATGAGCATATCTTTAAAAGATTTGTGTCAAACTATTCGGCATACTACTCTCAAAAGAATAAATGGTAAATTAATGTGTGGGGTTTAATCCAATTTGACTGAAAATAAGAAAACTCGTCGGTGACAATTGTAAAATTTTATGTACTTTTTTTAATCGCATATTTCACACTAATATATGAGATTTTGTTCATATATTTGTATTAGTTAATAGAGCTCGTTGAGTAAGTCATTTTGAATACCCTATTAAAAGATCTTGGAATCGCCACTGTCATCTAAAGAGTTAGTTTATTATGAAGAGATATTTTATTTTGAATTAAAAAATAAATATTTTTATGCATCATTTTTAATTTGTTTCATATCACGTAGGAACTATTTGTGATTTTCAAAATGGTGCAATCCTTTTAAAATAAATATTCTTAGGTTGAGTTCCATTAAGTTTTTTGGGGACGAATTAAAAAAGTAAAAAAATGAGGCGCTAAACTAACAAACGCCAAAAAAATTTGAATAAAAACAAAATAAGAAAAAATCCATACAGTATTTAGCGGAATGCCACCTTAATGTTTTGGAGTTCTACTTGATTTTATGATACTCCGTCATTTAATTTGTTATATTTTCCTTTTAAGTGCTTGTGGAAGCAATGGAGGAGGAATCACTCAAGCTGAGTTTCCTTGACAAAGCCAATTTGTCTTTTGTTTCGTCTCTGTTCAATTTTTTCCGCCTTTGCTAGTTTTTGCGTTAAATTTTTGTGAATTTTTTATTCATCTCAACAAAAGGAATCGGAATAGTAAAAAATTATCATCGGAACTCAATTTTCTTTTAGGAAAAATCCATGAAAAAATCTCAAAACGCCGATTTCTCTCGTTGAGATGAATCAATAATCCACAAAAGTTCGACGGCTTAAAGAGCAGAGTCATAACTTACCAAAACTCGGAAAGCAAAAGATACCAGCAGGCAGCCAACTCATCATATTTTTTCCCTGATAAGTGAGACTAGCCAAATTACAATCTAGGAAGTCCAACCCAACTCCAACTTGGGACCATAAGCCAATGAGGTCAAAATATATTCTCAGTTGTAAATGCAGCTTCTATGGAGCAAATGCATCTAACACTTCATTTTGAATTGATACATGATAGATCAAGAAATTGAATACTCAAGCATCCTTAAGATACCATGTAGTGGACAACAGGCATGCAATGTAGAAGTCAAGAACAAAGGCTTTGATAGATCCCACCAACATTTTCAACAGAGAAATAACAGATGATCAGATTCCACGAGAAACAACAACAAACGGAGATAGTCAAGCACTTCAGAACAACTACAGAAGAAACTAAAAATTTATGGCTGAAACTATACAGAAGCATGGGTGGTGATGTAAGTAGAAATTTGTAAGATCATATTGTTCTTCAAATTAGTTTTTATTTTAAGTTTTTGAGCAGCAAGCCAGCAACATGTCTAATAATCATAACTAAACTTAGAGTTCTTCAACTTATGGTTTTTGAATAAGTTCGTAAGAGCTAATAATCATAACTAAACTTAGTTTCTTATTGTGAAAAACTTACATGATTAATTTCTACAACTTATTGGCTTTGAAGTACATGCTCACGTCTACTAGAAACTGTCAAGTCCAAGAGTACAAACGAATAGAAGCGTACAACATAAGATCCAAATAAAATCAGACTCTCTTACTTTCAACATATATCAAGTCAATGAAAAGATAGTAATCCATTAATTTGGCAACCTTTCTTGATACATGAGCCTTAAAGATTTAAATGTGTTCTTATAATGCATCCCAAACTGCTGTGGTCATCTCTATAAAGGCTTGGGGCTAGGTGAAAATAAAATGCAATCAAAGTACACCAGATAGATTTAGATGGCCAGTCGGAAAAAGTAAAAAACAAGATTTTCCTAACATATACTGAGCAAGTTGCAAGGATTCAGAGATGTTGATGCTAATACAGAATTATCAGCCGGCAATGATTTTCTGACGAGGAGATTTACGGTGAACTATTTGTTGGGGAGGCGCACGCAACACTAGAGGGAACTTGTCAGTACAATTATTTGCTTTCCTTGAATAACAGTGCAAGAGCTTGTTGGGTCATCAGAGTACCTATCTGTTGAATGAATATAAGTATTAATTCAACAGCACAGCATGCAATAACATTTCTCCAACTCCGAAAGAACAATCTCAATGGAGAATTCAACACAAAATTTCCATCAAAATTAAATAAGGTATACAATTTTCCTCTTCCATCAGGAAAAATCCAAAAGCATGTCAGAAAAGCATCCAGAGCTCCTTTTATGGCCAAAAACATGCATAATTTGACTCCAGTTTTCTTTACATGAATCAGACAATTGAATACCAAATTTTGCAAGGAATACGATGGACCGTTGAAACAATATGCGTATGACGCAACAATGGAACAGCTTTCACGCAATTAGTGGCATTGGCATCCACGCAACGAGTTTCATGTCCAAATCTATTGTAGTTTCTTAACTTCCTACTCTGTATGTTACGAAACAACTTGTATTGTAGTTTCTTAACTTCCTACTCTGGAACGAGGAGAGTACCGATAGGAGGAACACGAACAGGAACGTGGTAAACCACATATTTAAATTGTGGAACGCCAGGGGTACGCTTCTATTGGTAACAAAGTCAAAAGTTACCCTTACAAGCAATAAACGTCTAGTAAAACTAAGTATTCTCTTCCAAATTATTGATGCAAAAGCACATTTTTGGGAGCATATCCCTCACTAAAATTCCATTCTCTCTAGATTTTTACATTAACAAGTGAAATTGTTTGAAAAAAATTTGCGGATTGCTTTGGATAGCCAGATTTACCGTTTCGGAATGCTCATACCGAAACGCAAGTTGCTAGGGTAGTAGCGTTCCCGGGGAAATTAACTTCACAAAGCTTTGGGAGTGACTATCTTGAAATTAACTTTACCTATAGTGAAGCTACTCGGAGCTGAACCATGGACATAATTTTCTACTTACAGTGTAGTGTATTTTGCATAGATATCTTTCTCATGGAACCTTATTCTCAACTATAATGCAACACACCTAAAAGAAAAGAAACAAAAGCCGAAAGAGAACAACCATTTGATTGCTCCAAGCAGGTAGAATGTGCTTACAGCTTCAAGGCATGAGTACTTGCAGATCCATTTAAAAAGAGCATGTCCTTCACTTTCCAAACAGGATGCACCTCGGCCACCATGCCCTCCACCAGCTCCGTCAAAGCCAAATGGTGTACCGCTAGTCTGATTTTGGACTGAAACCTAATTCCCTTAAGACGCTAACCACAAACGACACATTTGACTCAATCATAGGCTTTATTCATGTCCAACTGTGACGCAAAACACGACTTATCACCCTTCTTTTTACGACGAATGTACTCCGAAGACTCATGAGCCAATAGGATATCATTGGGAAAAAAAAAAAAAACCTCTCCTGAACAAAAGCATTTTGGAAGACCGAGATAAAAGACTCTGAGACAGGCCTTAACAGCGGATCAAAAAAATAGACAAGCCTTAGCCTATTGGCTATAACACGAGCAATAACTTCATAGAACATTACACAGCCTAATAGGGCGAAAGTCATTTTCCCGCACCGGATTAGGAAAGAATGAGCGTGATGAAAGTGCAATTAAGTTCTCTGAGAAGTACTCCCGAATGCAAAAAAGCTTGAACCATCTGAGTCCCATGCGAGCCCACCCACTCCCAATTCTTCCAATTAAAAGCTGCCACGAAACCATTCGGGCCCGTCAAACTTCCCATATGGAAAATAGCTTCTCGAATCTCCAAATCCGGAAACGACGGCCGGCCAAGGTTAGCTTTCTGCTTCTCTGAAATTTGGACACCCAAAACTAGACAGTTATTTAGTTACCCCAAGAAGTGAAGATAAGAACCACCAATGTCATTGATTGCTGGGAGGGGGGAGGAAATGCCATGTTGTCAAATCCATTTTTCGCAAACTGATGGACGAACTTATGACGTAATGCCAAGTACTTAATCAGGACTCCAAAATCTTGTGAAGCAAAGACAGAATGAATTATCTATTTTGGTACAACACACTGACAGGTATAAGATGTCAAATTCTATTTATTTGACATCAAACTATCCTTCTCCAATCTTTAATGTAAATCTTTATGTCAAATGTTCAAAATCCAAACGGTCATTTTTTGAAATTTGGCATGGAGGACGGTGGCTGTCAAAGTTGGCAGGTTTGCCATTCCCTTCAAAGCCACGTAGATTTTGGCATCAAAGAAGGCTATTAGGTTGGATTGAATTTTAGTGTCAATTTTTACCGTTAAAATGTCCACGTAGGAATTGACATCTCCCATTGGCGATGCTCTAATCGTTTTAGCAATTGACACACTCTATCTTAGGGCTGTCCACCAAACCGACCCACCCGACCACCCGACCCGACCCGAAAATACACACAACGGACGGATCTGATTACTCTGTCGGGTCGGGGTCGGGCCTATTTAGTCGGGTTTCGTGATATGTCGGTCGGGTGTCGGGTGCACCGTATAATTCCTCGGGTGACCCGACCCGACCGAGAAATCCTGTATAAAAAGAAAAAAAACCCCTAAATCTATTACAGTTGCTCCTCCAGTCCTCCTGTCTCCTCATCTTCCGCCCCTCGTTTTCTCCCACAGCCCCCAGAATCCCCACCACCACCACACCAGTCCACCACCACTCGCCACTCCTCCTTCTGCCGATCGACCCACCGGCCACCGTGGTACGTCTCTCATCTCTCTCTCGATCGATCTTGATTTGGTTGAAAGAACTCTCCCTCTCTTACTCTCCCGTCCATCTCTCTCTCTCTTTTTCCCTCTCTCTGTTGGAATGCTAAGGTTTTAGAGTTGAAAGCATTATCTGTCGAGGAAGCCATGGGAAAATCTCTGGTTCGTGATCTAGTTTTCAAGGAATCAGAAGAAACCATTGACATGCTATATTCTGTAATCATTGAACAATTTCTGGTTCGTATGTAATAAGTGAACGATTTCTGTTCAAATCTCATCTTTCTCTCTTCTTCGATCTGTATTCTGTTTGTTTGCAGCCAGTTCTAAACCCGACGAACCCGACCGAACCCGACAAATTCAATCCGAGAGAGTTTCGGTCGGAGCCCGACAAGAGTTTCGGTCGGGCTCGGGTGGACATTTTGGTCATCCGAGAAAAGTCGGGTCGGGTCCAACCCGACCTGAATCCGACCAAATCCGACCCGTGGACAGCCCTACTCTATCTCAAAGATTAGCCTAATTTTTTTTGGTCTTTCTAATCGGTTTTTTTTTTTTTTTTTGTCGTTTCACTTTCTCTTACTCACTCTGTCCGGATTTAATAGTCACTCGTTCAATTTTAACCGGATAAAAAATGAGTTATATTTTTAAATTGGTAATGATTTTTATATCTAATATGGATCTTGTTTGATAGATCTCAATTAGTTCTGTAGAGACCCGTATTTAATTTATTTAATTTTAATGTTTATAATTGAGGAAAATGGGAAATGTGATTTGTTTATGTGATTTGAGTCTAAAATGATGAAATTGATCGTGAAAGGGTGTAAAGTGTGATTTGTGGATTTGTAGGTATATATAGGAGGGTGAGAGAGTAGGGGATCATTTTTCCTCCTCTCCCTCTCCCGACCTTTCCCCTCTCTTTTTCTCTCTCGGCTCTCTCCCTCTCTCTTGGTCTCTCTCCAAATTTCAACCAACTCACCCAAAACTCACTCAAAACAACCTTAAATCCTTCACCCTCTACGCGTATTGTGGTTCGTATTTCGCCAGTTGGAGCTCGGTGGAGTCGTATCGCTCTCGGTTTCGATTTCGGAAAGCTAGGGCTCGTACTTTCGTGGATTTTGTTCTTCGGCCTTGAGGTAGGGATTCTACCTCTCAATATATGTGATAGAAGTGTTTTCCTTATCTTGAATCGTGTCCTTGGTTGTTGTAGTTGTTGTTGTAGTCGAAATCTTGAAATCTGCTCGAACACTCATCTGTATCGATACTACTCTGGTTAGTATCGATACAGGCTTCTCTGGAGTGTCACGAAGCTCATCCGTATCGATACTAGAATCGCTAGTATCGATACAAAGTGCCTTAGTGACAGCTTTTGCTGTTTTGTTCCAAACTTCGTTGTTTTGACCCCCAATCACTTCTAACTTGTTCTAAACATCACCAAACCACTTCATAACATGATTAATCATATTCGTTGAGTTCGTGGAGTATTTTTGTGTCTCTTGCCCTTGTTCAGTATAATTTGACGTTGATTACCATATGAACTTTGACTGAATTGGAATGACACGTTACGAGGACATGAGATTTATGAACACTTATTGACACAACGATGAACACTCAGGACCCATCGATAGGTGGGTGCCTGGCAGGAGGTATCGGAATCCCTTAATTGGCCCGGCAGGAGCAAAAGCTCATATTGGTTACATTCAGAACCTACCGATGGGTATGGTGCTTGGCAGGGGGTATCGGGATCCCTTAATTGGCCCGGCAGGAGCTTCGGCTCATGACACATGACGCAAAGTGACTTTGGACACATGGAAAGTTGAAACGGTTAAGGGTTGTGGTGCATACCAAATTTTGTATCAAGTTTGTTGGATTGTTAAGCCTTGGTTATTGCCTATTGTATGGTCTACATTCCATTCATGCCTTATGATCATTCTCGCATTTCTCTTGCATATAATAGTGTATAATTTCCTACTGGGCTAGTGTAGCTCAAGCCTTATACCATTTTCAGGTACTGACCCGGAGCAATAGCATGCATGCTTGGAGTGCTTGGATGTGATCATTGTTTTGAAAGCTAACATTGAAGAGTTACTTAGGCATCTTTGTAATCTCATTTGAAGATGTATTTGTAACTTTATTTGTAAATCTTTGGTCAAGGAATATTGTAAACTCTTAATTCTCTTCGATACACAGTACTTACGTTATTTTTGGGCCTCAGATCCAAAGATGTAATATTTTGGGGAACTATTGAATAATGGAAGTTTGATCATGGAAATGTGAATTATTTTGGGAACCGTAAGGCTTATTGCGAGGTTTTATCTATGGAAATCATTTATACTTATGTTGAAAATCGAGAGTGTGACAAGTTCTATAAGACAATGTTTTCAAAATTACATAAAATATTATAAATTACAAGATATAATCGATTGAAAAATGACACGAACTCCCAAAAAGAAATATTAAATCCGGACGGAGGGAGTAATTTTTATCCTCCGAAGAGTAGTTTTATACGATTTAGAAGTCTACCTTGTAGACACCCCAATTTGGCCTAACGATTATTTCAAGTCCCACCTTGGCACCATCCCGATGATGAAATAGATACAGTGATTGCTGATTGCTCCCTTTGAGAACCTTAAGACTTTCGGTAAGAACTTTGAGCCACTTAGAGGACCCAATTCAGAGCCATACAGCCTTTCAGACAGAAATACAGAAGCCTAGGAGAATCCATCTGTCGGCCGTGACATCGATCCCACGGCCCTAACATCATTTCCTCACCCGAGCAACCTGTTGCTAGCCAAATCTCCCTGAGAGATCAATACCTCGGCCGCAAGATCTATCCTTCGGCCGAGACATCCATTCCTCGGCCGTGATATCCTTTACTCGGCCGCTAGATCGACCTTTTTCCAGACTCTGGAACGTGTTCTGTCAGACGTTTGATCCAACTACACTACCTTCCCGATGCGTTCGGGCTACGCTCAGAGATTACGACGTAGAGTTAGAGGTGCATTGCAATTGCAATTGCAATTGCCATCTCGTAATTTGATTGGCCGGAGTGAGTCACCAATTGCCTATATAAAGGGCCTTTGGACTCCGAAAATATACACACAAAATTCATTAGAGAATACACTCTCTCAAGCCACGAAACTCTGCACAAATACTCTCTCAAACCCACTCTTCAAAAGCCCTAACCTCCCGAAGGCAGCCGTCAATCCGGCGATCAAATCCCGAAGTTCAAATCCTAACTCTAGGGTTTTCAATCAAGCAAATCAGTCAATCACAACCAAATCCGAAGCAATCAAGCAACTGAGGGATCAAGGTGGTGAGGCCCAACGGCCTCTGGTTTGTCTTATTTACTGTATTTCTAACTAACCGTAGCGTTTTGATCATCTGTTAATCTTTCTGTCTGGTGTGAGGAAGAACACCGACCGGGGCTTCGATCCCTCGGCCGGTACATCAAACCAGGAGGATCCCTCGGCCGTGACATCCATTCACCGGCCGCGGGATCCATCTCCCTGGGACAGTTTGTTTTGTTTTGCTTTCTGATGCATACTTTATTTATCGCACTGGCTCACTTTACTTACTGTTTAAAGGAATAAATAAACAGACTATGTGTTAGAATTAAACAAAGCATCTACATGTCTTATGTTGAACGATTATGGGCTAGTCTCACGACTGGGCAAAGAGGGGTGCCTAACACCTTCCCCTCATTGTACTTTTGGCTCCCGTATCCAGAATCTCTATCTGTTTTCCCAGTTTTAATAAACTGGGTGGCGACTCTGTTTTGATGATAACCACTATCATGTGGCGATGTTCCTAGCCATGGGCATGTCCATGATTTTGGTTTAGGAAGCAAGCAACCAACCGAGCAAACAAACGTGATCAATCTGTATGGCGATGCCCCGCTTGGGAGGTATCTACATACCTTTAGCGTTTTCCAATTTAGCTATGTCGCGGACCACGTTTTAATTTTCGTTCATCGTACGGATACGATCCGCATTCTTGTGGACATAGGAAACTATTGAGTAGAGTGTTTTAAGGCTCCGTTTGAAACTTAAGGAAAGAAAAGGAAAACTAAAAATTTGTCCCTCGTATTATTTGGTTAGAAGAGGAAGAGAAAAGAAAATGGAGTAACAATTGTAAATAGTAAATTTTTCCTCCCATTTTTCTCTCATGTATCTATAATGATTTATGCTGATAGAAAGAAGGTGATTAATCTAGCACTCATCCACCGTGTCGTTTCATCTTTTTTGTGTTTCATTTTTTGCAGTTTTAATAGAAGTTCAAATTGAGAGAAGTCTCATATTTGTTACTGGCGGAGGAAGACTGACACATTTTGCCGTTGGAGCTTTGAATGAGATCGTACTCACCCGATACAGAGTTATTATGAGGCAACAAAGAAGGCGAATAATTGAATATCTGCTAAGCACGTGGGGGAAGGATGCTATTCTTGAAATAGTAAGTTTGATGTATGCTGATATTGAACATCCTCAATTTGAGCCAAGGCTGGAAGCTTTAAAGAAAGAAGATCTCATAGGATGTTATCTGGGCACCTTAGGTTTAGTTGATGAGCGATCAAGGAAAAAGTTGGGCACAATTGAGATGGGAGTGGGCAGCACTTGTAGAGAACTCTAACATGGAGTTTTCTTTCAATGGGAATAATAGGGTCCTCTTGTTTGAAGTGGTTAGTTGTCTGGTAAAGACATATAGGACCGCCCCTTTGGGCTGCGATTATTTGATCGACACAAGTCTTTCGAGAGGTATTTGACGTTGTATCTCGAGGAGAAAGTATAAAAGCAGTTAACATTCTCAAATCGCTTTGGTGCAATCCCTTAAGACTGGCTCAATCCTAGAAGTGAAGAGAAGTATAGTTGTGACAGAGTGTTCCTTCCATCGTGAAGTTTGCTGGTGAAAATGCTACAAATTTCTCGGGATAACGCAGACCAAAACATTAACATACATGAAAGAGCATTTGGGCCCGGATTACTTGATCGATGCAATCTTTAGAGAGGTATTTGCTAGAGTTTGTCGAGGCAGAAGTATTGAAGGCATTAACTGAAGAGTTAAACACAACAAATAAGTACTTTGGAAGTTTGGACACAATCTCTCTACTTGGGGTCTTTCTTTCTTTTTGCACTCTTTGTTACATTCTTACATATGAAGAACCCATCCCTATTTATAGACTCCATTGAATCTTTTTAGACTGCTGCTGATAGGCTAGTAAGCTTCCATGTAATCACCGAAAGCTTCTAGCATGTTTTAGTATTCACAACATTTTGAAAGACTCTACCATACTCTAGAAGTTTTTGGAGCACTCTAGAGAAGTCTAGACGTCGCAAGCATCGAAAGGCTTCAAAAAATTCCAAGAGAGTTGGTAATGATCTTTTCCTCCCAACAATAAGCCTATTAACTTTGCCTTACTCATCATGCCAAGTTGCTTTTTAATTTTGCTAAATCCTTTAGTAAATATACCTGCAACTTGGTCCTTGATGATTACGTGACACTTCTCTTCTTCCATTTCCTTCGGTTTAAGTAAGTTGGTTTAAGTAAATATCTAATGCATTCTTCGACTAGAGAAGTCATTATTAGAGGCGAAACTATGCGTTTTTGGGATCTGCGTGCTCTATGGTTAGAACCTCTGAGGGGTCCAAATGGATTGGACTTAAGTAGGCTGAAAAACAACATACAACCTTGGCAAGAACGGCGTGCAACAGAATATATGACACATGCCCTTTAAATTCCGTGGGTGGCGTACATTTGAGAGGATGGTTATGTGCTAGTTTTAAAATGACAGTGGTGAATCAGCATTACGCCCAAACCACAAGGTGTCAAAATGAAGTTTACGCCTTTTTCTATCATCGATTTCTCATCTGATAGAGTTAAAATTCTTTCCAATTGTGGAGGAAACTTTTGGTTTTCCACCACGGCTGTTTTAGGTCCCACAAAGCATTTTTGTTATGATCTGAACTGCCCATCTCGTAGGGCTCACAGAATAATATATTTACGCAAATTAAGCTTTATCATACGTCAATAGATATATTAAAAGTCAGAATTTCGGTTTAGGAAACGGACAATCATGGATAGTTTAACTTCAAAATCTATCACCGCCCATTCTGTAAACCTGAAATTCAAGTTTTGAAATACCTATCGATATCCAATCAAACTGATTTTTTTCATGGATATACTACGTTACATATCTTACAAGATGAATGATTCAAATTATAACAAAAAAAGTCTAGTTGGGCCCACAGGCGATGGTTTCCACCTTCGGATAGAATTTGCTCTCCAATTCGATATACTTTCGATAGTCTGTTTCAAATGAGAACGTCATCATTTTAGTTAAAATACGGACCTCCCAATTTCTTCCATTTTTGGATCGAATTTCAATGATTCGAGCCGCTCAATGTGATCAGAACGTGATTTTAAGGGTACCCACGAAAAATCAGCAAAAAAAATGAACAGGAAGGGCTTCATTCGAATAGTTTTTTATTGAACGGTTCAATAAAAAAACTGCTCAAATCAAGCCCTTCCTGGCCCATACCCTTTAAATCATGTTCTGAACACATTGAGCGACTCGGATCATCGAAATTCGATCGAGAAGGAGAGTCCGCATTTTAAGATGTCCTCATTTGAAACTTATTCTGGCTACGTTCCACTTTCTCAATTTCTCAAATAAGTACTTACAAAATAAGAACCTATTTTCAAGTTTAAAAATAATAAACTTACAAAAATAAATTTTCAATTTCATCGAGATCTATCAAGATGCATTTTCATATTGCATATTTTTTAATTTTAGTAAATCTATAATTTTTAAACTTAAAAATTACAAATAAGGGAGTACTTGTTTTGCAAGGGGTACCGGAACACAACCTCTGTCGATTTCCTTTCCTCCCTTCCCTTCTGTTCCAAGCACGCACTTTTGCCTGAGAGAGAGAGAGCGAGAGAGAGAGTTAATTGGGGGAAATGGCGACGCCGTCTTTCCTTGGAAACAGATACTGGGTGTTGAGACATGGTAAAAGCATACCAAACGAGATGGGTCTCATCGTTTCATCCATGGTTATTCCTCCTTCCTTTTTTCATTACTTTTCGATCGATGGGTATAGAAGCTTTTGTTTATTTATATTTGTCTTTGATGGTTTCCTCATACGCCGGGGGCGTGTGCAGAGCACGAACGTAGAGCAAGGATTTAGAGCGAGGGCGACTATATCTCCTGCTCTTTGTTTTGTCCTTATTGCCAAAATGTTAACTTATAATCTTATTCGGTTGATTGAATAATAACTAATTTCAGATCGTGATGCTTTCTTGGTGTTTCCTCGGGAATGTGGTTGTGGTTTACTGTGCTGTCAATGACATAAAGTAGATAAATTTAGTTATTTCGATAACAGAAGCCAGAAAATGAGAAAAGGGAGAGAATTTCAGTTGTGTTCGTCCTAAATCCATCTTAAACCCTTCAAACTTATGCTTGAAATGTGTAGAAGTTTGAGTGAAATGCGTCATTGGATGTGAAACACTCGAATCTGCAATCTCAAATTTAAGTAAAAATTTCAATGTATCGGGTTTGAGTGGAAGATACAGGTTGGACCGTTGTAGTAAAAGTTAAGGAGAGGATTGGAAAATTTGGGTAAAAGTTGCAATTTTCGACTTGGGGTACGATGGAAATTTGAGGAATGTTATGACTAATGAGTAACTCACCTATGATATATGGGATGACTGCTCTCAATTGGATAAATCTTCAAGTTTGCTGTACATAGCAAAATTCCTATTTATTATTGCAAAATATTTGTGTTGAAGAATTGTCTTGCTATTATCCTATGAGTTTTTCTGTGGTTTATATGTTCAAATTGTTCTGCAATCTACAGGATCTCAAGTTTCTATGATTACTGCAGCCGTCAATTTGTTAATAGCAATTGTTATTTTAACAGGAAAATGGCACACTTGAGGAATACAAATTAGCTTCTGAAGGTGTAAATCAAGCACAATTGGCAGGAGAATTATTTCAAAAGGTATATTCCATTAATGGTCTGTCTTATGGAAACAAAGAGGTATGCCTGTGAAATACCTGTCTTATGGAAACAAAGAGGTATGCCTCTGTCAAATATCTAATTGGCGAGAATATTCCTCTGAAATACCTGGGTTGTGCTGGTCCAAAGCAGCTTTCGCAAGCTAATTCTAAAGCTTGCAGTTAGAAAGACCTGCAGAAATTCCAGATTTTGATAATCATTTCCATAGTGTTGCTATCTTTTAATGGGCCTAAAGATATGTATGTGTGCATACTAATGGTCTTTCCCTCAGTTCCTTTCTTTTACAGATGCTTATGCCTGTACATATAAATTGTTTTTAGAGGGGAAATTAATGTGCAGGAACTGATGGAAAAGAAAATACCAATCGAAAATGTGCGAATTTGCTACTCCCCCTTCTCAAGAACAAGTCACACTGCTAAAGTCGTTGCATCTGTCTTGGATATACCATTTGATGGCCCTCAGTGTAAGGCATGTTATCCAATCTTGACAGATTCATTCCCTCGAGGATGCTTGAAAGGAGGACAGACTTTTGTTACATGTTACTCATTCGAGGGTGATGTTAAAATTATTGTCCTAAATCAGTGCGCGAATGTTATATCTAATGTCAGCACTATAAACTTGATTAGATTATATGCGCTTCAGGGCTCTTTTGGACCTGATATATACTCCTGTGCATCTACAGTATCATGTTCTTAATTTTTATGTGGGCCTTGTGGTTACCTTAGATGTCTGCATTAAATTTGGACCCATGAACTAGGAATTGGATCAATGTAACCAAACTCCAGGTAAACTAGGACAAAGGTTTTGTTCAGAGTAATTATTTCACCAGGTCACTCTTAGAGGGGATGTCCCTAAATAAATTAAGTTCTGCCCCCATTTTGCTTAGAATTTGATACCTAACACCAAGCATGTATACTGTGTAGCTTTGTTTACTGTAGACATTTACCACCCTCGTGGTTGCCTGCTCTCTCTGAAACTTTCTGCCATGAATAATGGGATAAACTTGGTTGTAGACCCCCACACATAGTATGGATTTAGGTTTCAAAAATGTGGTTTGAGATATCGTTTCAAATTTTCTCTTCAGCTGACTTTAAAAAATTTGCTGGATAGGTGGTAGAAGATATCCGTGAGCGTTTCTTTGGTCCTTCATTGGAACTTTCATCTCATGATATGGTATGTAATCCGTTTAAGGAACTAAAGGTAGATTTTGTTTGAAGTGGAAGAGGCTGGTGATTGGCTTATGCTATAGCACTTATCAGTATCAATTGAGTAATGAGTGGATTATTAAACCAAGAATTGTGTATCCATTTGGGTATTATATCCTGATGTTGTGCTCTTCCATGAACAGTATTCAGTGATATGGGCTCTTGATGAGAAATATCCGTTCGAGAAGCCAGAAGGTGGAGAAAGTGTTTCGGATGTTGTTTCTAGACTCACGAAGGCTTTGATAACCATTGAGTCAGCGTTTCAAGGGTAAAAAAAAATCTTCTCCTTATTTTGTTTTCGATTCTAGGTCTGGATTTCTAGCGTAAAAAAGTGTGCATCTATTTCTACACCTAAAGTTAGGCATGATGGGTCCAGATGTTGAAGATATGTGGGCATGTAATTATACTACTTTCACTGACTTACATTATTACCAACCCACACATCCTTCTTAGGTTTTACTAAATCACTAGTTATTCTTAAATTTCAATGTTTCACCAACAGTCATCAATAAAGTTTGATATTCACTAAGAATGCTTCTGTGTTGCAGCTGCACAATCTTGGTTGTCAGCCATGGTGATCCCCTTCAAATCTTGCAGACAATACTCCATGCAGCTAAAGAGCATGACGGACCCAATTGTGACTTGGCATCAAGAATAGAGGCAGTTAAAGTCCCATCTGTTCTCTCACGACACCGGAAGTATGCCCTTCTAACTGGAGAACTTAGGGCAGTCATATAATTGATAGCTTCTGAAATTAGCTTCTATGGAGTGGGCAAAACCCAAGTGCTAATTAGCTACTGAAATTGATTTTCATTTATGACTACATTCTTGTCATGTGATGTTATTGGAGTGAAGCAACAATAATATAGCCTCCCAAAAGGTTTGTGCATATATAGTGGTGTTTCAATTTGATGAAGACGCCTCAATATAATGTTTTCAAAGGCGATTCCGGGGCTCGCCTCAAGACAAGCCGCAGCAAAACCGCTCCTGGGTGTTGATTTTTTTAGCAGAGAACCACAGAAGAGTTGCGTTTTTCCCAAGCTGTTGGGGCTTTGTATAGCGCAAACACAATCCCCTAGTTTTATGGTATTTATTATTAATTTCCATTTTTATTGATGAAAAGTAAAACTCCAAAGGCTGCACCTCAATGCCTCGACTCATGAGAGGTCAACCGTCTCGCGTTGCACTCCGAGTTGACTAGGAATTAGCAGGCGAGTTGCCAGTCCGTGACAAGTAAGATGGCATTTATATACTACGTAGATATCTAAACAAGACCCAAGAACCTTGTCAAAAGAAAAAAACAAGACGCAAGAACTAAATCCTTTCTTGTCCTTTCTTGTCACAACAAGTTACTACATAACTGAGAATTAAATAGACTCTGACACCAAAGCAACCCACCAAGATTGTAGGGATACAAGACTCAGAGCTTCATTTGCTGGCGGCAACTTGAGTTGCTCAGTTGCCTGCGTAGTCATTCATCCAATCTACTGATTTTGAGGCTTTACACCAAAAGATTCAAGAGGAATTGAGCCGGTTCAAAGTTTGTTGCGCACCCAAACTTGCGTGAACTATACTTCTTGTATACACCATTCAGTTTTCCAGCTTTCTGATGGTAAGTAACCATCAATCTTGAGCAATCCCTGTAAACAGAATAAAAGTACCACCTTATCCGCTGGGAGGCTTTTATTAATCTGCATAATTTGTGGACAAACTAGCAGGAAACTAGGAGAATGAAAGAAATTAAAAAAGCTCACATAAGCTGGTCTTCTGTGTAGGTGGTGTGCCACTCGGTGGCTTTAGTCCACTGCTTAGACCTGTGAAGACTACACTGAGCAGTGAAAATGGCTGCTGCCGCCAGCATAGAGGGTGGAAACTTGAGCATCTCATACTCAACCAGGGCTAGCTCAACGATGAAGAAAGACAGAGCCTCAAGCTGAATCCATTTCATTAGAAGCATGTAAAAAGAATCATTAGGATTTATCTTGCACCCGGGTTTTCATCTTCCACCTAAGTTGGTAAATAGTTCGTAAGAGTCCTAGTACTAACCTTGTTATCAGCTTGAGCAGCCTTGAGAAATCTCCTCATAAATACGTAAGGTGTTGGAACAGACATGTTGAATTGCAGCGCATTCACCATTTCCTTCTCCTATAGGCACAGACATAGAAATGAAACTCTTAAGATTCTTAACTGTCTCAAAGTTAGAAAGAAAATAGCCATCTGAGACAAGATACCATCTGCAGAATCTCCTTCCTTGTATAACTCTGATCTGATATGAAAATTAGGTCATCCACAAGAGGAACAGATATCTCCTCATACTTGCATGCTAACAGCAAGGCTGTCACTCCAACTAACTGAAGCTTCTTTCGGACCACAGTTTCGCACTCTAAGAACCTGTCGATAAGGTTGACAGTGAGGAACAACGTCTCCTCCATGAGTTTAAACTTGTAATGCACCTGTTATAATTCAATATACGTAGTTAGCAATCCATTCAAAAGAGAAATATGAATAGGTAAAAGGATTCGACAGAGCATATATAGTCGTATGTTATGTAGAACTCATAATGAAGTGATTTACTTTACATGTGATGTGCTAAGTACCGGTCATAATAGTGCTCAGTAGATAATAAACCAAGCTTGAAATAGATACCTCAATAAGCCAATGAATAAGGATGGCCCTCATCTTCTCGTTAATATCAAACTGACGCATCATATAATTTGGTGAGACACGACCAGAATCCTGCATGTGAACAATCATATTAATCGCTTCTAACTGGTGGATGTCAAATTATCCAATACTAACTGGTGGAGGAGTTGGTAGAATTTGTTTAATTCATCAACTCATCCAGGCAATTGACTCTGTATTTATGTAAAGACCTAATTTAGCAGATCAAAATTTGATTCTCATATATTATGCAGTTCTTCTCCTTCAAAAGATATATATTCTGACAGTGAGAAAGTAATTCTCCATCTGGTGACTGAATGGTTCAAAAGATGCAGAAACCAAATGAAAACAAAGGTCAGTTTTCCATTTTCAGGAAAATGGATCACAAGACTTGAATTCTTGTTTTTTTTTTTTTTTTCATTCTTCTTATAGTCGCTTGATGCCAGTAACAAAATGAGGTGTAAGAGCTTGTGGCCTAGATCAAAGAGGACAGGCCTAGCTTGTGCAGATAGCATATTGTACCGGGAGTCTAAAACCATGGACTGCGTAGTAAAAAACAAAAATTAAGGTTAGATTTCCTATCAAAAAACTGTGGTACACTCAGTGGCATGCATGGGGTGAGGTTTCCAGTATTTTGTAAAACAGAAAACTAGTAGTATATGTTACTGAGGCAGAAACACATGGAGATTGGAGGAGTGTTAAGTTTCATGGTCTTGACAGGCTCGATTGGAAGGCCTGGTTTTCAGTAGCAGTATAGTGTGTCTTAACAGTTTACGCTGATACATGGTTTGAGTTCCTCCCAAAAGCAAGAACATTCTGATGATTATTGTTAACTTCACCTCAGTTCCTCTGTAGTGAGCATGAATGCTTTCAATATACTCAACAACTGCAAGCGGATCCTTTACATCACTGCTGTCGATATCCAGAACATGGTCCTCCTCAACGTCTTCCATTTCGACCTCCACCTGCAGCATTCAGACCTTATTCAGGTCGCACACATGTATACCAAAAAACCCATATAAAAAGGCAAAACTTGAATGGTCGGATGGACATACCAGCTGATCAATTTCATCCATCATGGCTTCTGTGTGCTTCACAAACATTGGGATCGGTTCATCGCTAGCTAACTCACACTCCTCCATACCAGTAGCTGCACAATCTCCGGTCCCCTTGGGATTCAATGTTGTCGGTTTTGGTTCCTCATTTTCCTCCTACATTGAGTTTAAATTCTGGTTCAAGTGGACCATTTTTATCCCGTTTGCATGGGTTATGATAAATAAACAGAAGTAAAAAAGGTTCTTGATGTGAGAACTGTGAAGGACATACTTTAGGGAAAAAAGACTGCTGGTTGCTCCTCAATTGTCCAGAAACCTTCCTAAAGAAATCATCAAATAACCAAATAACATCTACCTCAATATGAATGGAAGGGGAAGAGAAACAAAAGGTTATGTCCAACCTTGAAATTGGCCTACCCGTGTATAACAAAACAGCATTGTTCTCTCCCTTGACCTTTGGATGGTGAGGAAAGGCGAGAAAAGAGAAGAAAGGAAAACCCTTTCACTCATTTGGATAGCTAAAACAGACGACAAATGGTAAGAAATTATGAAAACTTTTTTTTGTCCATTTTGTTTCTCACAAATCTCATCACTTTTGGTGACCAAAGTCCAAAGATGACATTCGGTCAGAAACCACAACCCTTTCTTTTCTTTCCTTTCTCACAATCCAAAGAGCATGTGGATCAGAGTTCTAAATAAAGGCCATTACGTATCATATCGGCCGTTACGTAACGGGATTTTGAACCTCCGAAACCGTTATTTTCCTACTTTACGGCCAATACTTTCCGATATTGAACGTCATGTAGTACCATCACTGATACTGTTACGTTTCGCGATACAGCAATTGAAGACCCTGCTGTGGATCTTTCCTCAATACTAAACCATAAGGACAAAAAGCTGTCGCAAAAGTTTTTGGGATTGGGTCAATACAGATTAAGAGTGTGGAAATTACTCTGAGAATCCTCTTTTGTTGACCACATAAGGGCAGTTCTTAGCTCCCAAGATATTCTGGTTTATGTTGCCCAGAGCCCTTCGGTTGTTGTTAATCTTTTGCTGTGGAAACCTGACACCTCCCATTCTCAACCCACCTTCCAAATTCAACAAGAAAGAGCAAGAAAAATTATGAAGTCAGAAAATTTCACATCTAAACCAGTTGTTCTTTAACGGGAGATCAGAAATACTTTATCAAAATCGAGAGCGAGAGGGCCATATGTACTATATCTTACCTTGAGAGTTCAATTGTTTAGTAACAGCAGGGTTTCTGTTTTCGTTCGATCCACCCATGTTTCAATTCCTTCAAGACTAATCTGCAAGAAGAAAAAAAAACCCAATTCGAGAAAGCTTTAATACAACCAAGAAAATCATTCAACCGGCCAAAAGAACATCATCACATACCCCTTTCATGTTTACAGAGAGAGAGAGAGAGAGAGAGAGAGAGAGATCATTCAAAGATTAAGGAATTCACCAGACAATTAAGAACAAAGAAAAGACCTCTCTATCACTTCTGATGAAACAGATTGAGGCTCAAGCTGCAGTGCCCCAGGAAGGGAGACAACTATGAAGAAACCCAGAAAGTATTTGAAGCATTGATCTTGAAAACATTCTTCTCTCTCTCTGAATATCGTGTATACTGTGTGAGATTCCGAAGTAGTACTAAATAGGGAAGTAAATTACCAGGTAATGAGAGGTGTTGCAATTAGGAAAGTGTCAGCAGAACTAAAGTCTGAAAGTAACGGCTAGCGAGCAGTGACCGTCGGATGTGAAATTTATTTCGGGCTGGCCGTTGGATCTAAAGAAAGGAGGAAAGTTCGTGTCGGTCTGTTTAACGGTTAAGTGGTGCCCGAGAGCGTGGGCTTTTCTTTCAAAATTGAGATTACTCACCTTCTTTGGAACTATTTTTAGCATCAAACAAAAACAAAAATACGAAAGAAAAAAAATTGATCATTATCCATCAAAAAGTCTATGCCCACCGCATAAGTACCCTACGAATCCAAAAAAATAGTACTTACCAATATTCGTTGGAGCTAATTTTTTACAGGGTCCCGTTAAAAAATATTTTAAAATATATGGGCATTTTTATGTATTTTTGTGGGATTCGGAGTGGGCCTCTCACGCGCGCAGTGGATCTTGTGCGGTGGATTCGTGTGGTGTTATGTTCAAGGACGTGGCGTTACCCAGCGCACATCTGAGCCGTCCAAATGTGTTTTGAACGGTCCAGATCCAAACACTCTCTCTCCCCCTTAGCCGATCAGTCTCTCTCTTCTTTCTCTCTCTCTCTCAAATTCTGGCCGTTCAAAATACAGTTGGTCGTATTTTGGACGACTCAGATGCGCGCTTGGGTATCATGTGGACTATACCCTATTTGCACTAAAAAAGTTATCCCTTTACTTAGGTTGTTCTTGGAAATTGTGGAAGAAAAAAAAAAGTAATAGAATAAAGTGAGTGGAAGTATTTCATTAGTGGAAGATAATACAAGGAAGAAGTCTTAGTTGTATTTTTTTCACTCGATTGGAAGGAGCTATTATTGTAATGCATACATCAAGATATTTTTTATTTTGCTCGGCCATACATCAAGATAGTATTAAATTAAATTAACTGCTTTGTTCAAGCCGCTAGGAATCGAAGTGGGCTGAATTTTAAAACAAATTTTGGTAGGATGATTTTTCAAGATTAAATCTAGTTACTCGAGTTTTTATGGAATGATTTTGATAAATTGAAACATTAATTTGAGTATTGTTGCTATCATGTCATTCGACACGCACCATAATTATCGCACGGTATCAATCACCAGCACTCGAAATGAAGATTATTCTTACTTTTTCATTATGGTTGAAATTAATGTAGTTAAATTCATTTGGTATCTACGATTTCATCGAGTACGACTATTGGTACCTGTAATAGTAGGTACCGAAAATGTACAAAACGGTGTGCGAGCCCATTTTTGGGTCCCACACAAATAATTCAAACCGTTCATTATTTTTTAAATAATTTCAGTAGACCTTGCACGCCATTATGTACATTTTTGGCACTGCTAGTTTTATTGGATTCCAACATCCATATAAATTGGAACGAGGAGGTATACACACCTAACAAACGAGCAAAGCTACCCAAACAACTCTAAAACACAAACTATGAATACAACTGCGTCAGTCTAGAGCCGTTCGATGCGCATGAGTCCACATGAACAACTCCGAACACAATTATATCTGGAGTGGTGTTTTTAAAGTTGTGTAAGTAGACTTCTTTGATAACAAAATGCACAATATTTTTTCTTATGATCGATGATACTGTCTTATTTACAGAGGTGCCGTAAACAGTCTGTTTACAGCAACCAATCTCAGCCAGCGCAATCAGTGGCTGAGATTCGTTTTCAATTATGACCGGTCACAATTAACTTTTTTAGAAAAAAATTCATTAACATCTTGATCGTTCAAAACACTTTTGAACGGTCACGATTAAGTTTACAGCACCTCCGTAAAGAAGATTTTCTCATGATGGATAGTTCAAGTTGAAACACTGTACTTGCCAATGAGGTTGTGTACTTGTGTTTTGTTTCGGCAGTGCGTCATTAATTACTCCTTACCTCCCTCTCCTTTTCTACGTGTTCCAAACAGGCCCTAAAGCTTTGGGTTTCGTTTTGAGAGCCAACTCTCCCTCCTTTCGAAACCCCACCCTCTCTCTCTCTCTCTCTCTCTCTCTCCGGCTTCAACGTTCTCAGGTAATCCTCTTACCCCGCTCTTCCGATTAAAGAAATTTTCTTCTTTATGCAATTGATTCTTTTCGTTCGTCAACTGTACATAAGCATTCATTCGCACATATGTTGAAATATTTGTGTTCGCGTGTAAAATCAATAGCACCTCCTATCAATATCTCGAATCTCATGAAATTCCGCTCGTTTCTTTGTCAACTCTCTCTCCCCCGTGTTTTGTTTCGGGTTGCGGCGCGGTCGGTCGAGGATTTAATTGTTCTAATTTGTGAAGTTTGATACGATCATCATCTAGGTTTCTGTGTCAATGTACATAGAGTCATGTTGTAATTGATTGCCTGAGCGTTTTATTGTACGGATTGAGCATTGAATTGTGCAATTTTTTTGTTTAAATTTGAGTAATTGGGCTTGATTAGGTGTTAAAGAACTCAGCTTGACCTGTTGAGATATTGTGTTGAGTTGGGAATAGGTTGTTGAGAAATTGGCCAAACCAACAAACACACAACGCGTGAAGAATAATCAAGAAAACAAACAAAGAACACAAGGCACAAATTTTTACGTGATTCCCCAACTGTATATTTAAGTACATCCACGGCTTACATCGGTTTCCACTATATAACGATTCCATCAGTTTCCATCAGCTGCGTATAGCAATTATTTATAATCTAGGGTTTACCTCATCGATTACCGTAATATCCCTCAGCAAATCGTAAATTAGACTGAATGAGGCGTTAAACACCCAACATAGGTATCTAAAAGCAACTCCTTGTATTTCTGCAGCTCAAAATGGTTTGTGTTGTGGATGAGAGCATATGAAGGTGAATGTTCAGATCATAGTTTTCATATTACTTTCGTTCGTCTGAGGTATAATAAATTGGAGTGTATAAGCTCAATATTCTGCGCCATCAAAAAGAAAGCTCAATAATTTCGTTTGCCCGCAGAATTTAAGAAAAGAAAAAAGTTCTTATGGCGATTGTGTTGCCCTTTTCTCGCAATTCTAGTGCTATTCAAAATAAGTTTTTCCCCCTCGGTTTCATTTACTCGTAGTTTGACAACGAAGAGAACATGACCAGGAAGAATGACAGTATTACAGTGTTTGCTCTTGTGCGATGAAAAGTACTCACTGTACTTGCGGGAATGAATTACCATGGTTTCAAATGGAAGTCATTACATGGATGAGGAGTGACATGGTGAGAAAAGCAGATGTGGATTTTTGCCTAGGGCAAAAATTATGCAAATGTATCAAGTAGTCTAGTCGTAGACCTCATAATGTTCGGGACCCGATGTTTATTTAGGATGAATTGATGAAGTTGATGTTGAGTTTGCTTGAGTTATCTGCTTGAAGTTTTGCATAGGTTTTCAGACATATTGATATTCATGTACAAGTCGTTAATTTTGTGCTTACACTTGGTGGTTTGGAAAGTTCATAACTTTCATTCATAATACCAAGGAAAACATATATATTGTGATTTTTGACCTATATCAGAAGAGGGTTTTGTGTGGTGGTATTTCTCCTGTCACAATGCATTATCTTGCGGGTAACAAACACAAGACTGATTTATAGCTTTATTGTCGGGAGTATATTCTTGTGTTGCCTCTATCTTTTGAAGGTGCATTTCCTCAACTTAGATTTTGTTGCAACAGATTGAGTTATTTCAGATGGTTCAACAGATGACTGATTCTAAGTTTAGCGGATATGGGCTGCCTTATTGTGAAACTCATATGGCCAATCAAGATAATCAACCCACATTGCCCATGACTGCAAAGAAGACCCCTCTGAGAGATCTGCAGAATGAAGTTAGAATTACAGGACCCAAATCTATGGAAAAATCTCTATTTCATATGGAGAGTGGACCTATAAATGAGGATTCTAAGGCTTGTGGTACCAAAAGACCTGCGCCTGAGTATCTCGTGAGCCCACCACACCTCCAGTCTCCAACAACTAATGCTGCGAATGGGCATCTTGTGTATGTTCGTAGAAGACCTGACATAGAACTAGCTAAAAGCAGCATTTCTGATAACGCTAGCAATATTACCGACGTTCCACAAGGAGAAAGAAAACTTGGTGGCCACGATGAGATAACGGAACAAAAATCCCATAGAAAGGAACCTGAGGTTTGTGTTCCAGAAGTTGCACCTATCACAAGAGCTTCTTTGATGTGCTTCTCATCTGGAAAGCCTTCAGTTTCTCCCTTACCAAATTCTAATCATCGTCCCATTTCTCCTGCTATCCCTCCATTGGAATATCCAAAGAAAATGCGTAGTCAGCACTGGGAAGAGCGATATTGCCAATTGCAGGACTTGTTAAAAGTGTTGGATCAGTCAAATCAAGAGATTACGTGCAGAGTATGTGGAATTTCAATTAAGTCTCTCTCTCTCTCTCATTATGGTTCTATTCTGAAATCTGAATACGTTCCATTTCATAGCTGTGATTCCTGTATTGCTGATATGCCTCATGTTCTATCGTCAGTGCTTCGATCGCTCTCCTCAGTTGAACTTAGCAGACGTGCTATTGAACTAGAAAAGAGATCAATTCAACTTTCTTTGGAAGAAGGTAATACAATAACTTAACTTATTTAATGTATCGAATTCAGGCTTTTTACGGTAGTTATCTTGCTTCAGTAATCACTTAGTTTAGTCCTGCTCATTTCTGAATGTATTGAAGCAAGAAGTGCTTCATGTTCTGAACTTTCTTATTTTTCTCAATTCCACAGCAAAAGAGATACAAAGGGTTCAGCTTTTCGATGTCCTGGGTAAATATCCAAAGATATCTAGATCACCCTTTGCTCAACAAGGGCGGTTAGAGAACTGATAGGATGCAATGAACCTAGGGTTCATTGTGCTCTGGACTCAAGAGCATGATTCCTTTCTCTTTTTCCCTAGATTCCTGCGTGGCCGTCCTTCAATTAGCTTGCTGTTATTTCCTGTAAAAATCTTCCTGTACCTGTTTCTGTTGAACTTCTTACTGCCAACAGTTAAACCTGTTGATAATGGCAGATGCTGTAATTTAGTAACCCTTAAATCATTTGTAGCTATTCTCCCAGCCTATCTTTAGGTTCTCAAAACTTGTGCCTTCTTTCCCTGTAAAGTTGCATACTTTAGAGTTGCTGAAGACACAGTCAGTGACGAAAATGAACGCCGAATGTAACAATTATGTTTGGATGGTTATCTGTTATTGTGGGCACAACCTGTAATATATGAAACAATTGGTTAGCACTGTATCATTGGAATGTTAGCTATGATTTTTCCTGGTTGTCTCGGTAACTGTAAGCAGTTATTACTAAGTAATACGCAACTTATGGATTGCGGTCTTTTCTTCTGTTTCTTTTGGTTCCTCTTGGAACTTTTCTTTGACATCATAAGATTTCTTCTGCAGCTGTGCCTGTGTTTTTTTGGTCTTGCTTCTGCCGTCGTGGGTTCGAGCCATGGTATCCCACTCTCACACCCAAAAAAGTTTCTCAAGCCTTCAACATCAGATGTGTTCACTGTTAGGCTGTGCAAAGAAGGCCCAATGGGCCCTCAGTTTGGGCCGAAACTTCCTGGGGCTCCCATTTTTACTGTGGGGTTCCGCTCAAGAAGTGTTTACTGGAGAGTGGGGTTGGGTTAATAATGCCTGGTTCACTGATGGTGGTGGCTGTTAGGTTGCCTGCACCAACCAAATTTACATTTTTCCCTCTGTCATTCCAAATTCACCATCCAATATTTAAGAGGCAAAGTGAAATATCCATTTCGTTCCTTGAGAAAGGAAGAGAAAAGAAGGGAAGGTTTTTTTTTGCGTAATTAAAAAAAAAAAGTGCTGTGGATTTTCTTGAGAAAGAAAGAGAAAAGAGGGGAAGTTGTTAGAGAAGAGCTGTGGATTTTCTTAAATTGGCCTTGCAAGCAAAATGAGAAGTAATCTTGTTTGCTTTTCTTAAAAAGAAGGTGAAGAAAGCAAATTGCCAAATAAGTGTCCATTTTGGAAAGACGCGTCGCACATCTACCTCCTTGGTAACCTCACAATGTAGGGTCTATAACAATGTATAGACCTACATGGCTATGTGATCGTGAAGGAGTTGGATCGATAAATGGCCATGCCGAAGGACGACCCAATAATTTTCCCTAATCGCATCGCATCTATTAGTTTAAGCCATAGTGGACTCCTTGGCCCTCAAGCTTTGTTAAGCTGTTCTACCGTGCCTCACTGGATAATCACTCTCTTTTTATCCCCTACGCTCCTAGCAATGTTACAAGTACAGATAGAGATGCACGGATTTAGTGACGGAGCCACGAATTTCATTCAGATGAGACACTTTTTCCCAATGAACTAAAAAATATTCATAGTAAAATATGGTAAAGAAACACTAAGCACGAAAATTCAAACATTATCTTTTAGGGACAAAAGTACGTAAACATAAGCACAAAGGTCTAAATATTCATTAGTACTAAAAAAAATTACAATTGACCCCGATGAGTTTTCATCTTTTGAAAGTTCTGCATGGTTGGTTCGTCAGTAATTCTATTAAAAACAATTCGCTCTATGTATACCCTCAAGCCGTTGTTCAATCATTGATTGTTCAACTTTTACTTTGAAAAGCTAGAAAATGAGTTGGATGGATTAAACAGGTCACACAAAGTAGCAATTTGCTATTTGCCACGATGAAACAAGCATTTAATTATTGAAAGGGTCCATTGATTTGCTTGAAAACCCACAACAACACAATAGACAATAAGCCCAATACCCAAAACTTCCAATTTCTCAAACATTTTTTGAGTAGGTGTAAAAAAAAAAAGGGGAGTAGGTAGATAAAAATCCAGGGGGTACGTGACCCACTGGGTCTTAATTGGCTTCGTCCGTGCACGTATTTAGACATATATGTATCCGAAATCATTCGATGACCATGGATCCCCCAAAATAGATGTGGAGTAACACATATCGGATAGTTCCGGACACAACCCGAGGCCATAGCATTTTTGCCTACATGATCATATGGCATCCGATGGGTGCGCATGCTATGCAATATCCGACGGTTGATGTCGTCAAACCCTTCTCATTTCCCTCAGGGTTACACACCCAATAACTCCCCGGGAAGTTTTAAGAGATAAAGATGCGTAACTGAAAATAACTACCCAAATTCAAACCCCTCTCTCTCTCTCTCTCTCTCTCTCTCTCTCTCATGTAGTGGTAACCGCTGGTCTCGGCCACTTTAAAACACCCACGACCCCATTGTTAAACTTTTTTCGCCAAATCTGCATTTTCATCCCAAAAGGGCATTATTGAAACCATTGAGATGACCAACCAAGAAAGAAACATCAACACTGAAATCAACACCGCCGCCGCCTACCTTCAACTCTCTGTTTCCCCGCCCCAAGAAATCTTCCCCGGCGGTTTCAGCGGCGGCAGCGGCGAAAACCACTTCCGCCGCAACCCCGCCAAGCACCCCCAAAATCCCAAAAAGAAACGTACCAAATTGATCAGAATAGAAAACCCAGATGGGTTGAATCCAAGTAGTAGTTCTTGTACTACTACTAGTGGTGTTGCAGTGAAGAAGCCTAAGTATGGAGGGAAAAAGCCAGACCCGAGTGCGCCGAAGATTACGCGGCCGTGCAGCGAGTGTGGAAAGAAGTTCTGGTCATGGAAGGCGCTTTTCGGCCACATGCGGTGCCACCCAGAACGCCAGTGGCGTGGAATTAACCCTCCGCCGGATTTCCGTCGGCCGGAGAATGATGGCGTCATGGTTGGAACAGAGTGGACCGAGGAGGATCATGAGGTTGCTGCCTGTTTGTTGATGTTGGCTAGTTCCCCTAGTGCTTTCGAGAAAAAGGGTCTTAGTCTCGTTACCATTAGTGGTATTAATCATGGGAAGTTGGAAAGTGATGATGTGGTGGTTAGGGATGTGGCGGCCACCGGTGGGGGCAGTGGCGGCGGCGGCGGCAATGGTGATTGTGGGTTTGAGTGTTCGAGTTGTAAGAAAGTGTTTGGGTCCCATCAGGCGTTGGGAGGGCACAGGGCTACCCACAAAAATGTCAAGGGTTGTTTCGCGATAACGAGGAGCGATTGCGAAGAAGTAGTGATAGAAGATCGCAACAATGTTGATGCCCAAAATGTGGATTTTAGTGGGAGTGGAGAGTTAGGGGAGGGCATGGTTTTTGGAGGGCACAAGTGCGGCATTTGTTCTAGGGTTTTCGCAACCGGTCAAGCCCTGGGAGGGCACAAGAGGTGCCATTGGGAGAAAGGAGAAGGTGATCATGAACCCTCCTCATTGTCACTTGTAACACAAGGTGCTTTCAACTGCAACCCTTTTGGTGGGTCAAGGCAAAGTTGTGGTTTGGACTTGAATTTGCCTGCTCCCGTTGAAAACGACTTGTCATCATCCTCGTTGTCTTATTCTTCTTCTGGACTGGCTTTGGATTTAAGGTTGGGACTGTAAGGAAATTTATGTTAGGTAGGACTTTATTTGTGTTGTTCCTTGTTTGGTACTACATTGTAATGCTTTTGTATGTTAGCTCCATGAACTGGGAGAAAGCAGCATTTGTAATTCTTGGAAATACTTTAGGAAACTGTACTGCTCTGTACTAAATACTTCTCCATACTAGTAATGAATAGGTAAGGTGGTATATTTAGTGAATATTTACATTTTGATAGCCTCATTATTCTTTTGTTTCCTGCATGTCTCTCTTACTCTTTAAGTCTGTTTCAAAGGGCACTGAACATTTGCTAGGCTTCTGGGGTGTTTCTGCCTCAGCCCGCGTATATATTCAGATATATGTCTGTCTGTAGACTGAAATTTCACAATGGCCAGTGATTTGTATGGTTGTCTTGACTCCAGGTAGATTTGAATTATTATCATGCAAATGGCCTCATGGGTGTTGAACTTTGAAAACATAGACCTAACAAACTAGCAGTAGAATTGCAGGTTTGGATGCCAGATTTGTGCACAAGTGGTGATAACAAGGGTTCTGCGAATCTGTTGAAACCATTCTTAAAGGAGGCAGTCTGTAATCTAAGAGAAATGTAGATCAAATGTTAGAAACTCATGGGTTAACAGTGGGATCCACAGATAATGAAAAGAATTCAACAATGATTTCAAAAACAGTTTTCAAAGTTTACGCTATTTTACAGTCGGATACTCCAGACAGGAGCTTGGTTCCTCTGTAGTTTTGCCACTGGCCTTGGTATCTTCTTCCAGGTTAGCCCAACTTCACATATTTAGGATCCTGTAAAAGGGTATTTATGTCGTTTCCATATTGAACCACCCCACATTGGTTTATTCTACCAATGTTGCCATAGACATTCGGTCCAAGCCAAGTTCATTGACACAGGATAAACTGCATGATCTGCCAAATTACAAGAACACTGAACTTCTTTACTTTGAAGATCCACCGCAGATATGCATTGATAGCGTTAATGTTGAAGAATCGCAGCAATTCACTCTCGAGACATAAACTACAATAACGAAATAGCTGCTCTAGTGATTGACAAAACAATAACTATTATCCCCATTTCATAGATTGAATGGCAATCTTCATTTCAATGCATAAGGTTGCAACAACGCACGTTATCATATGGTCGTTGATCAACTAACCGAAACAGAAATTGTTTCATCCTAGTGTGCATATAATGGCCGTGTTGACATGTTATCAAGACAAAAATAATTACATCTCGATTCCTTACATTATTTTCTTCTAAGAACATAGCACCACTAGAACAGCAAAACTCATTTTTCCGGAGCAGAAGAGAGAGAGGGGCAGTTTGATATCGATAGAATCTTAGTACACAGATTCCTCACAACCTGCTCAGCCCTCATGGAAAGTGGTGTACCAAAGCTACCGTGCGGGTGGAGGGAGTTGATAGGACTGGTGGTCGTGGTGCCTCGGGTGAAGTGGAGATCGATGGTGCAAAGGCTGCTGTGGACCGCTAGGGTGATGAAGTAGTATGATTTCTGGGA